>CM051395.1:2511578-5023156 GCA_028052125.1 Melia azedarach
CCTATTTACCACATCCAATTCTACTTTTGGATTTCTAACCTATTTCTTTTTGTTATCTACTACCATTTTATGTTTGAGAAGAGTTTACATTTCAAAGAAAAAGATGGTGAAAAAAAAAAATGAAGAAGTGTTCAAATATATTTATATATCATTGTTTAAAAAATAGAAAAGAAAATAAAAAAATAAAAGTATATAAATTGTTATTCCTTTGTTAGAAAAAAAAAGAAACGAAAAAAAAGGAAAAAAAAAAGAAAAAAAAAGAAGTTATTGATGCACCATCTTATTATGCTTAAGATATCTATTTTCTCGAACATATGATTTTGTGTACTCTTATCTCATTTTCTTTTTAGCCTTGTCTTAATCCTGCATTATATCCTAATAAAAGACCTTCTTGATTTTAAGAAATTTTAGTTTGAAATAGATGCTAGTAATAAGGGATGAATATAATATAGTATATATAAAAAAAAAAGAAAAAAAAAGGAGATATTGAGGTATTTTGTTGATTATTCATTTTGATCATTTATCTTTATCCAAAATTTGAGGCCTATATTTTCTTTCAATTGGGATGAGAAATTTGAGTTGTCATTGTTTTATTCTCACTATTCCTTATTAAATTAGTGACATTATTCTTAACTTCATGGGGTATATTTTCTTTTAAAATGTCATTAACATTTGTGATTAGGGGATTGGCATGTGTTCTAACAATAATTTGATTTATGTAACTTTGATGACAAATGTTTTCTTATACTTCTCTAACTTAGACATATAATTGTAGATGATATGGAAATGATTTTTGTCTTACCTCAGTTTTTGTTTATTTTCTTGTAAAATATATATTTTTTTTTGAGTGAGTAAAAAAAAAAAAAAAAAAAAAATTGTTTACTACATAATTTGCTAGGGACTAGCAAAATGTTAGTTGGGGGGTGTGATAAGTGTCTAAAAGTGTGTTATTTATATATATTTTAGAAGACACTATTACATACTATTTAATTTAAAGTCCCTATTTGTGCAAAAATTATGAATTTCATTGGCACAACTTTAATTTGCATGTTTTTATGATTTAAATCTCAATTACATGTAAATATGTATAATTATATAAGTTGACATGTATATAATACTTATGTAAAATAGTAATGTAGTGTATTTTATACATAGGTGAAAGGTGGCCAAGTTGTAATTGAAAAAAAATGGTCAACATCATATTTCCTATTTGAAGCACTAATTAGTTAAATGGTCATATCTTTGTCTACCCACTTCCAAATATAATGATTTTTGTTTCAAATGGAAGCTGACTCAATTTTTCATAATTTATTTTCAGATGTCATTTTCGATTTTGAAATGATTTACCACCAGATGTTTGAGGCATTACAACAAAACGTGGCCTACCATTTGAAGCCTGGACCTGTGCATATCCTTCGGTATTTTGGACCTAACTCTCTCCACAATGCTCCAATTGGGTTGATTCTTGATTCAAATGAATCTGGAAAGAGACAGCTACAACTTTCATGTTATGGAAAAATTCCAATTCGTGCATCTGGGTGGTTGAAAATAATTATCATTTAAACAGTAGCTGTCAACGTTTCGATTTGAACATGCCTTAATATTTTAAGTGTAACTTTCACTACATAGGTCCAAATACCATGATTCATGAAGCATTGGAAAGATTACTCATGGGGCCATATCTTTGAAGAAGAAACATTTCTCTAATTCGGAGTGGAAGACAGTCAAACGTGCTTCGCAATGTGGACGATAATGCTATGATGAAACCTGCCACTTACTTGCATTCACATGTGCGAATTCTCCTTTACCTTGCCTATATAAACCTTGGTTTTGAAAGCTTAAAAGGGGGAAGGAGGAGCTTGTATTCTCAAAAACACTTTCATTTCTTCTTCTTCATATTTTCTTTACTCCATGTATTTCTAATTTCGTAATTAGGGCAAAGGGTGAACTTTTGTGGTTGTATAGTATTGTTCTTTGATCCTTTAGTTTGTTCTTCATTGTCAACTTTCCTTTTGAGTGAGTACTATATTTTGCAAGTATTTTGGTTTGTTAGAAACCTTGATTCATTGTTAACTAAGGGTACATTGAATGCTTGGATGTTTTCTACATATCAAGAGCAAGGCAACCTATGGTTTTTCACTTCAATTCAAAGGTAAGTCTTTTAGTTTCTTTGTGCTTAAATGTTATCCATCCTCCAATTAAGGTTATTTCTTATTTGAATCTTAATTGTGTATAAAAAAAAAGGATCAAGAATAATTTCTATACATATCATTAAAATGGATCCCTAATGCCCTAATATTCAATAATAATTAATTTCAAGTTAATAATCAAAATTTCAATCTACTTTCGCAATATTTGGACTTTGAACTTTGGACTTGTGGACTTAGTATAACCAATTCCCTGAGGACCGACACTCGGACTTCCGAATCTTTATTACTTGACAAACCTACGCTTGGGTATTACAACCTAAAAATTGTAGCATATTGCTTTAGGAAACTTGCTGCGATGTAACTTCCCGAAAATACAATGTTCACAAAATTCAAGATCCTTGATCTTGTGGCCACAAAGAAGATCCCCTTTTGACAGAATTTGCATCCCTCTTGCACTCATGTGACCAAGCCTCATATGCCATAACTTGGTCATGTTGTCCTTATCAATCTCCGAGGATGCAACAGCAACAAAACCTGACAGCGTAGAACCTTGAAGAAAATATAAGGTACCACGCTTTACACCTTTCAAAACCACATTCGAACCCTTGCAGACATGTAAGACTCCACCTTCACCTTGAAAACTAAAACCCTTGTTATCCAGCATACTCAACGATATCAGATTCTTTGTCATAAGTGGAACATGCCTAACATTATTCAATGTGCAGAATTTACCATCATGTGTTCGTATTTTAATCGAGCCTATTCCAACCGCCTTACAAATAGAACTGTTAGCCATAGAAATATTGCCTCCATCTACCTGCTCGTAGGTTGTAAACCACTCCCTGCTCGGACATATATGGTAAGACGCTCCAGAATCCAGAATCCACACATCATTGTGATCCGTGTGCTCATCAGCAACTAGAGCAATATCTTCTTCAGAATTGGTATCTGCTACAGCAGCAGTACCTGTCGGTTTATCCTGCTGCCTCTTCTTCTTGGGACAATCAGATTTCCAATGTCCCTTCTCTTTACAGTAGTTACAGACATCATTGGGTTTTGGACCCTTAGAAACTGGCTTCTTGAATTTCTTCTTCCCTGAATTTCCATGTCCATAACTCCCACTGGCTACTAACCCAGCAGCCTGATTATCTGCACCTGTACCAGTCGCCTTGTGGCGCAGCTCTCTAGTATGGAGGGACAATCTAACCTCCTCCAGAGACACAGTATCTTTCCCAACAATAAACGATTGCACAAAATTCTCATACGACAATGGTAAAGATACTAACAGAATTAAAGCAGCATCCTCATCTTCAACTTTAACATCAATATTACGCAATTCTAATAAAATTGTGTTTAACTGATCTAAGTGATCTCGAAGAGGCATACCTTCCTGCATTCGCAGACTGAACAGACGTTGCTTTAGAAGCAACTTATTGGTTAAGGACTTTGTCATATAGAGACCCTCGAGCTTAACCCACAGACCTTGCGCGGTTTCCTCCTCCGCGACCTCGGTAATGATATCGTCTGCAAGACACAGCATAATCGTCGAGTGTGCCTTCTCCTCCAAAACGGTCATCTCAGCGGTGATTGGATCCGTCAGCTTCCTCGCAAGCGGCGCCCACAGCCCTTGTTGTTTCAACAAGGCTCGCATCTTGATCTGCCATAAACTGAAACTATTCCTCCCCGTGAATTTGTCGATCTTCACGTTCATACCAGACATCTTTCTCACCGAATTTCAAACCCTAGACAGATCTAGCTCTGATACCAGTTTGTTATAACGAAAGCAAGAAAGATAATTAAGAACGCAAATGAAGAACACAGAGATTTAACGTGGTTCACTAACGATGTGTTAGCTACGTCCACAGGCAGAGGAGAGAAAAGTTTTATTGATCTTGAGGAGTAAAAATTACAGATTGCGGCTAGGTTATGACCTAGAGAGTTTATATAGTACTCCCTAGACAGATGCGGAAAAGCCTAGAAAAAATAGGCCCAAACAGATAACCCTAGCCCAGAATCCCGTCTGAACAGGGACTAACTAATTCAAGGCATATTCTAATATATTGCAATGGTATCCTAAACATTTTTTAAAAAAATAATTAAATAAATGGACAATTAGCTAACTCCCTTCGAATCCTTTAAAAAATAGTACACATTACATTTTTTTCAATCTATCGTAAATAATGTTTATTGAATAATTTTATTTAAGTAAGTCGTATATTTACATAAACACTTAAATTAATTTTTATTTATCATTATTCACTATATACTTTTTGAGTCATTTGCATTAGTATAATATTTAACAATAAATTTATCTAACTCATAGTATTATTTTTGAAATTAGCAACACTCTATTAAATAAAATTTATTAAATATTAAACTAATTTTTTTTAAATTAATTATTAAAATTTAAAATACAATAGAAACATATTATTTCAAAATGCACAACAATCTAAAATTAATTAAAAATTGTATATTCATATATAATATTAGTATAATGTAATGTAAATACATCTATTGCTTTATATGATATTCTAACTGAAATTTTGCATTTAAAAAAAAAAACAAAGAAAACCTAGGAACTGAAATTTTGCTTTAATAAAAAATACTATCAACTTGTACATACTAATTTATATCCCTAATATTATTGTTATAGTTATTGTTGTTTTGCTCCAAACCTCAACGTTCGCAACGAAAAAGTAACAATAAGGTTTATGTAAGAGTTGAAGACTTTTCCTTCACACGCCTCAATTAATTTTAATTTTTATTTTCAAATTTATTTCATTTATTATTACAATTACAACTCTTGTTCATCGCCTTTTCTAATACACTAAAAAGTTTAATAAAATTTGCAAATTAATTAATATGATAAAAGAAAGTGAAATACCAATAAAAATAGTAAGTGCCAAATCAACTATTATCACATCAATTTAGAAGTATGCTTTATTTCCAACTTTTTGTTTGCAAAGCATTATTGATAATGTTAAACAACTGTAGCTAAGAGGGAAGAACATAAACAATAAAAAATTCATTCATGTTTCAGAAAAACCTCAATTAAAAGCAATTTACTAATTTCCAGTAAAGTTTTATGGTATAATTTAATTTAATAAATCTAAATTGACGATCGTAAAATGAACAGAAATATGAATATGCAATTGCCTATTAACAAGCCTGAATCGAATTATAACCAGATAAAAGAGGCAATATAAAAAAAAAAGACAAAAAAATCTGCAAAAGTATTTCATTATGAATTTACATGGTAGCTGCTTTTAAGAAAGAGCCAATAACCTACTAAGAATTTACATTTCTCACCACCCTCAACCCTCCCCACACAAGATACAAATTGGGATACAAAAAAAAATTGGAAAAGTAAAAATCAAGAAAAAAAATATATATATCAAGAGGGTAAAAAGGGAAAAGCACAATCAAACCCCTCTAATTCTCTCTTTTCTCTTATACCAAACCTTGCTTCCATCAATCTTTTTTTTTTATAAAAGATGGAAACAAATCTAATTGATCAATATGAAACTCTCTATAAACGAAGCCAAAATCTAGACATTGTTACATTTACAGATGATGACTGTTTCCGATGTGTTAATGAGCCAAGTCCTCACTCCCAACACCAACACTTGACTTGTCAATCATGCGTACATTGTATTGTTCATATACTCTAGCCCTGTTCTCTGCCCACCACTGCTCTGCTTGTTTCTCACTAAACCGCTTCCGACTGCATTGAGAAAAATAGTAGAAAATTTGAGTTCTCTAATCATCATAACTGCACCCATTCCTAGAACTAAACTAAGCTTAGCCCAAGGAACTGTACATTAACGTCGAGGGTGCCAAGCCAAGACATCTAGGTGATCTAGACAAGTGTATATATAGATTCCAAGGGGACTACACAGAGTCGATCCCAAAATGAGTGTGCCCAGACCAACTAAGTTATTCAGGGACAGATGCAGATACGATGTGCCTGTTCTGTTAATGAGAGCCCTTTACTATGTGTCTAGTTAGAACTTTACACGAATGCAATAGGTAAAAAAATTACTAAACATGACCTAGGCTATTTCTTGTCACTGCTAACTATAAGTTCTATAACCCAATCCAGATTAATAGAGATTACATATAATTTGAGTGATCAGAAAAACGAGCATTAACAATCATACCTGAAGCGAACTCGTTTAAGATCCTTCAGACCTCCTGGTAGAGAGGTAAGTGTTATATATACACCAGGCTCATCTTGCTCAACCCACTCATTGTCATTACGTAGTTCACCTTCTTTTGTTCTATTCCCATTTCTAGTAGTTGCTTCCAACTGGCCTTGTTTGTTATGACCCGAATTACGATTACTGGCAGTGCTGGACCCATTAGAAAGCAACTGGTTGCTCAATCCATTAGTGTCTAGTTCATGAGTTGCTGTTTGACCACCCAGCCGGTCAATTGAAACATTAGAAAAATCATTGGAAGCAGGACTGGAGCCAAAAGAAGTAAATGTAGGTGATTTGATGTTCCGTGCTGCTCCTACCGGCAGTCTCTCCGCCATATCCTTCAGCTATTTGGCATCAAAAAACAAAGGTTATCATCAATTAAAATGCCATGAAAGTATAAGCAAACTCAATAAAACTAATGAATCTAATTCATTGCCTCTATAATCAAGCATCATGGGCAACTGATAACATGTTTGCAAATGAATTTAAAACAGAATATGGAAACTAAAATCCTCATCAATGGCAAATAAGCATTATACTTTCATCAAGTGTCTAGTGAAAATGTGAATTAAGGGGAAAAAAAACACCTTCATTTTTCTACTGTTTAATCAAACAAACTGATCACAATTGAAATCCATCTCTAGAGCTAAATTATGCAGAACTTCCAGGGAACGCTGAAAGAGCCACAAGCCTGGCTGCATTGATTCCCAGCTAGAACAAGTTAACAGGCAAGATCTGAGTTCAACCTTATCAACGGAACTGCTATACGGATTCTCCTTCATTACAGAAGCTTATACTATGCTACAGATAAATCGAAGGCATTCTGGGAGTTTTAACCCAGAAAAATATCAAAGGATTAAAGGAAAGGCCAAAGAAATGTATAACTGACAAATCTCTTGTCCCTGGTATCTCCTCATCTTAATGTCACCCCTAATGGTAAAGTTGGCTTAGGCATTAATATAAAATATACATGTACAGAATCAAGCTCCAGCATAACTCTAAAACTCACTTTAGCAGTAAATATGCATACATATTTATATTACCCCCTGGGTGTAGCTTGATTGGACTGGGGCACGCTTGAAGCTCCCAAGCCATCAGAGTTTGAGAAAGTAAGGAATAAGAGTTTAATGTTTTGCAGGTGAGATTTCTCACATCCAAAACCTTTATAAAAATACACGTGGGCGTGCATGCACATATATGTTGATGTAAAGAAATAATATAATACGGAATATATTTCCAGAAAATATATGCAAAAGTATCAGAACTTGTAATAAGAAAAAAAAAATCCAGGATGTAGAGTAAATTGAATTATACTTTATTTCCACGCCACTTACTACAATAATTTCAGAAGTCATAATACTTGTGAATATAGATATCCATCTTACTTGGGCAGTCAACGACTTGATCACTTCCTTTGCTGCTTTGCATTTTGTAGTCTCTTCCCCAGCAATTGCTATTGCCTCCTTCAACTGTTTAGTTGTCCTTTCAAGCTCAACTTCTTGAAGTTGAGCTTTGCGGGTAAGATTCTCTACCTGAAAGCCAAGGATTAATTAGGCATGATGCCATTACAGACAACCAGGTAAAGTTAAATACGCCAACAGAAACACAAATTTTAGAGTACACCCAACAGCCCAACTTTCTGCAGATAAACCCTTAACAATTAACACGAAAATGCAGGAGTAATATTTAAAGTATTTAATTGTAATCTGTAAGATCTTGGGCTTTGGATTCAATGCATTCATAATTCCATGCAGCTTGTCATATTCTATAATGATAAAAGATATCTAAAGAATTTGGCATCACACAACAAACTCATGAAAATTAATAAAATTAATGAGGGATAGAAAACCTCTACACTAACTGCTAACCCTCCAACTTTCATGAAGGTCAGGTTTAAATTCCAAACCTCAGCTAAAGTGATTTTCTGCGAAGAAACGAATGCTTGAACAAATGGATGCTTTGACTTGGTTGTCTGCTTAATTATAGCTCAGGTTGAATTTGAATCTAATAGTAGTTTCAAAGCCAAATTTCATAGGCAATATATAGACCATGCTCATTCTGTTCACAAATCAAAATAATAGTCATGTTTATCTAAGTCACACAACTTAAAACAAAGACATAAAAGTCTAACATCCATCCTATTTTCTAAGTTAATCCAGATATACTGAAATTTTTTGGCAGTCATTCATTTACTTTTATTATCTATTGCAACACAAAGAAAGACTATAAAGCAACAATTTAAGTAAATTTACTATGATAGTAACCAAAATTAGGGTAAAGCACATACCTGCGCTTTTAATTTAATAACCTCTTGGCTAAGGCTGTCATTGGTCCTTTTTGCATCATCCACAACGATTTTTGGCGACGTAAGTCCTCCCAGAGTTGGGGTTGGCGTTGTCGAACGAGGTGGACTGGGCCGTCTTGATATTGGGGACGTTGCTCGAGATACAATTCTTGAACCAGGAACAGAAGCTGAGAAGAACTTCTTGGATGATCCAAACATGGGATTGAAAGACTTAGAAATATTGAGTGCTCCCCATTGGGAGCCTCCATTTGGTACAGGTGAGACACGACTGCTATTAAACTCTAGTTTCTTGTTTCTCTTAGATCGGCTTTCTGACTGCTTCAAAGATTCCATTGAAGAAAATCTCACAAGTTGTGCACGAGACCTAGTATCCAACTTCTCATCTTTATCAATAAATTCATTAGGCCCTTGATTGATGCTTCCTCTTCTACTTACAGAGGATTGAGATGAAGCATCAGTTTCAATGGCCTTTCTTAGTTTATTAAAACAATTATCACAAACACGATAAGGTTTGTTGGGATTTGGTGCCATTGAAGCCTTCATACACTTCTTACTGCTGCATGAATGACAAAAAACTAGTCCACAATTATAACAATTATGACGTTTTCTTTTGAAATTAAATGGCAGGCGGCAACCAGAGCACATAGATTGATCAACACCAGAGACCCACTTATGAAGGCAGATAGCTGCTGTAAAATTAGTACCACAAGCAATACTTTTAACTTGCTTGTCTTTCAGAGCTTCTACCAGACTTGGTGAATTCCTGTCATCAGTATCCCCATGACCTAGTCGACCATTAGCTCCCTTTCCCCAAGTGTAAACTTCAGTTTTTGAAGTTAAAACTGCTACATGATAAGCACCACAAGCAATCTCCTCCACAAAATTCTTAGAGAGCTTTCCTTCAACACGGGTGGGGAGCTTTCCATCAGCTTGTGGATTTCCTAGCTGACCATATACTGGACTGCCCATAGTGTAAACATGACCTGCCGTAGTTAGTGCAGCTGTCAGACTATGTCCGCAAGCAACTTGACAAAAGTTGGGTTCAACAAGAGCAGCAACACAAGTAGGCACAAGTTTTGCCTCCTTGTCACCATGCCCTAGTCGACCTTTATCTCCATCTCCCCAAGTAAATAGCTTGCCTGAGGAGCAGTTGCTGGAACTTGAATTCCCTACCATGACTTCAACAACAGCAGCAGTATGCCAAACGCCACAAGCTGCCCGAACAGTTCGAAGCCCCTTAAGAGATTCCACTTCCCTTGGCATAGAGACACTTGTCCTATCTCCATGGCCCAAAACACCAAATGTACCATCACCAAAAGTAAACAATTGGCCAGCTGAGGTTACAACAGCTGTGTGCCAGGGTCCACAAGAGATGGATGATACATGTATGCCCTCCAGGGGTCCATTTACTCTTTTTGGAACCCAATGACTGACTTCATTTCCGTGACCAAGAAGACCAAAATTGTAAGTCCCGTCACCCCATGAATACAAATCACCAGACAGCGTTACAGCACAAGTATGATACTCACCACAAGCAACAAGCTCAATGTTTGTATTACTGAGGGCATCAATAAGCTTTGGATGCAAAACATCAGAATCTACACCATGCCCAAGCCTGCCTCCCGATTCCTCTCCCCAGGCAAAAATCTCTCCTTGCTTCGTTACTAAGGCCGCATGCCGTCCACCACAGGCAATATTCTGGACATCTAGTACTACTGCCGATTCCAAAGCCTTGGGCAATAAAGAATCCATTTTGACACCAAAACAACTTCCAATCTTGTTAGGTCCACCACCCAAAACACCATCCCCTGTGCCTTCCCCCCAAATAAAAACATCCCCCAAAGCATCACCATCATCATGACCAGATCCTTGGCTTGATGAGCTAACAGCACTTGATAGACTGACCCTAAAAGCATCCATTCCCATTGCCCTCATATGACCATGAACACTATCTGAGCCTCCTGATGACAGAGAATGAACTGAGGCACTAGCTGAATCTGAGGGGAAGAAACCTTTGGGAGGAACAGCATATAGTACCACATCTGAATATGTTTTATCCAGACCATTCTTAGGGGGGCTGTCATATGGACTTTGAAGGCGTAGATGATCTCCCCCATCCTGAGTTGAAGATAAAAAAAGAAGACTCAGTATTACAGTCTTACTACAGGAAAAAGAGAGTTAATAGTAAATCTTTATACCTTCTGCAAGCTATCATTGCTCCCAAATGGAGAATTCAAAGGAGAGCTTCTCCGGGTGTATGTTCTCGGGCTATTCGCTTCAGATGGAATTCCATCACTCCTTGATTCTGTTCTCCATTTTCTATGATGGCTACGCGAAATTAATGCTTTTAATCCACTAAACCATACCTCAGCTTCATCTTTATCTTTGCAAATCTAGTAATAAAATCAGATCACTAGATTATAATAAAACTTCTACAGTCAAAAGATCCTTAAACCAACAGTATATAGCACAGAAGAATGGGTGAAAATAGAAGGATCTTGTCAACAAACAAATGCATGACCTAGAAAAAAACGAAAAGAAAATGGAGCCAATGGGTAAGGTGAAGAATGTTCTTACCAGATCTAGTGACCTGTCATTATATATAAGAGAAAATGACTGGTATTCCTTCTCAGGTCGTGGATACCTTTGGAAGATAGGCTGGAAAAGAGAAATAGGGATATCTAATCAGCTCGTAACATTAAAACACAAAAAATATGATATGATTACAAGAGTATGACAGAAAGAGAATAACCATGAATACAAACCTAAGACTACATTATGAAATAAACTACAGTATTGAACTGCAAATGCAGCATGACGAATGAACACAAAGTAAGAAGAAAATTCAGCAAGAACAAACTAATTCAGCCACTTGCAAGTTAATAGAAGATGTGAATACGAATCAACCCGGTCATAATATCAAGCATATGGGTAGAAGTCTTGAAACATGTGATGTCACAAAAAAAAATATTGAAACAATAAGAAGTAAACATGTTTAGATATTTAATAATTGGAAACTTTTCTCATGTAATAACCCCACTCTAAATAAACTTTAGTTAATGTCAGATTACAACTCCCAAGATTCAATTTAAGCTAGACTGGCATCTGGTCATGGACTTCATCAGCCAAACTATGTCATAAATTCACAAGTTGAAATAGTTACAGGTATAGAAGGGTTTTTCTTGGATATCAATTGAAGATGATGACCAAGGAAACGAGTTAGACAGCAATGATAATTCATTTGCATTGGACTTTACAAGGCAGTTAGGAAGATGAATTACACAAGATATAGATATGTACATGAACAAAAAATGTATTTTAATCATGCTAACAATTTTCTTATAGGGCTGTACAACTTACAAAAAGGCATCAACCATTGGTTGGAACTGGAACAACCTTTCATTTATGTTACTAACACATACTGCAGACAAGTGACCATATTCCGCAAAACATTGTAAAATCATGGCAGAATGGCTAGGAAAATATGTTTTCTCTACATAGAGACACTTACAGTGCGTTGTCCGGAGATAATTCGAGATACATGGCTTAGTTTAAGGTGCTTCTCCTCTTTCCCCGAGAACCATATCAAAACAGACTCATCCTAGAAGAAATGACATTTTTTTAATTTATTTTTACGTAGAAGCTGAAAGCAATGACACAATCAATCATCCAGTATTTAGGTTCAACAATCAGCAGCAATAAATTACAGAAAAATAATTCATCAATGGTGCAAACCTGTAGATATAAATACAGAGCAAAAAATATTGAAGACAAGACCACAGTCAAACAGTTGCATGGGAATCACTACAGACAGCTGCCATTACTGCCACTGCAGCAACAGGACTACTAGTATTCCCATGTGTCAACATGAAGATGTGATTCTCAGATCCTAGATCTAGATCCCTATTGCTTCTATCTTTTCTTTGACCATTTATCGGTCTTTGATGTTGGATTGTCATTGCCAGTAGTCTGGTTTGATGATTTCTCATTTTATTTGCAATAGCAATGGGTTTATATGCTTCTAGTGTTTGTTAGTGTAATTACTATCAAAAGCCGTTACAAAAAGTAGTCAAGATTATAATAGTTAAGTAGGAAAGACATAACCTGGTCAGCATTGCCAACTGACCAGAAATTCACTTCAATTTAAATCAACATTAGTGTTTCCCAACCACCCACCCACCTTTTCCGCTCCACATATCATAATCAATACAAGCACATCGTCAAATGATTAAAATATGCATAGTTGTTTGATAAACATACCCAACAGATGTACGAATAATAGAAAACCAAGTAATATCCCTACATGTCCATGGGATGAGTGTGTTAAAGATAAAAAAAATATTATGAAAAAGAAGGAACAATTTTGTATTTGAATAGATTAAATTGTATTTACTCATTTAGCATTTATTTTGTGACTAATATATACTTGTCAGTAGTTTAGAACCCAACTAGCTTAATACTAAAGAAAATCAGTCATTACATCATCTGATAAATTCTAATAGTAAGGAACTTTCTTTTATAAGAAGTAGCAAGAAACTAATCTCAAGTTGTTTAGCCATGAATATGTGGCTACAGCGCATACAACAAATGTGTATTTACCTTGGGGAACTACCCAGAGATTTTCAGACCATGTTCAAATTTCAAGTGAAGTTATTCATACAACAGCCCCATGTTCATTTGAGTAGATGTAGAAGGGCTACCCACAGATGGTTTCTCCAAATAAATAGGTTGAAAGGTTACAATTGTAATGACAGCAGCATAACTAATCATAATCCTATCTTGTTAAAATATACAAAGAAATTTCTGGTAAGGAAAAAGAAAATCCAATACCCAGAGGCTTCAACATGTATATAATGGTCCCTAATAATTCAAATAACGGCATAGTAGAGAGGGAAAGATAAAGAATGGATATACACACTTTAAAGACAAAAAGGGAGAAAACAAAGAAATACATTGACAAGATGTTTCAGTAAAAGTTGGACCAACTTACATTGGAAAGTCGGAAAGGACAAAACTTGGGCTTTCCTCTTCTTCCATACTTGAGCAGGTATGCCCCTTTTTTCAGTGCAGTAATGGCCTGTTGTAAAGATCATGCAAGATCCTAGCATAAGCATACACACCAAATTTGCAGGTGAAGAATAAAATTGTAACTAAGAGGTGGAAACAACACCAGCAGAAGCAAATGAAGATAGAATCTTAAGTGCATATTCAAATGACTGACAAAAATATAAAGAGATGTAAAGATTTCAGCAGAAACTGAAAATCCTAACATATCGGCAAGCCAGAGTACATATAACACTAAAGCAACACACTGTATCTGCAGACAACCCACTTGAGATCTCAAAACAGATCAAGGTATGGCTGCTTTACATAGACCCAATCCACTGTTATTTCTCTTCATATAGAGCCTGTCCACTGTTTTTTCCTCCTTAATCAACAAGAGATCAAGGGGAGAATACCACCATAGAACATCCCACCAATATCAATTCTGATTTGGATTGCAAAATCAAGAGACAGGTGTGCAGGGCTCCAATAGAACATGACTGCGTTAGAATACTTTTTTTCATAATACATTCTGAAATCATTACTGCATCATGTAATGTCTTAAAACCTAAAATCCTCATGCATGTTCTCCTCCTTGTTGGAAAACAACAATGCATACGGTACATTTCATTAATCAATACACTATATAAAGAATATGCTCCATTGATAACCAATACACTTTATGAGGATAAATGAGAACAGCCCATTATTGATCTACTACCATATGCAGCAGTAGGGAGCTTGTTTCTAGCACCTCAAGCATTAGATCTAGTCCATGGTACTGTGTAATCCATACCAGCCAAAGTAGCATTGCGGCAGGTGGTTTATAAGGTCATATATGTGGACTTGTTAACCAATGTGAAGAGAAAAGTAAATGCCAAATGCACAGAGAATCACACTTCTTTTTGCATAGCACTGTTCTGGCACAAACTCTTTCAGAGACAAAGAATTGATCTTTCTACTACCATCTAATACCCCACCTAGAATAAGAAGGAAATTCTTATAGAACTCTCCTCTCTTTTTCCTGGGTGTCTAAGTTAAAGACTATTGTAATCATGAACTTCAGGCAGCAGGAAATCACTTGGCAGTGTTATTTATCTTGCATAACCCACAAATGGCCTGGGTTACCTTCCTCAAGAAGATAATCCACCAAGAATAAGATTAGTACAACTTCATCAACTCAGTAAGTAAATATATCCATACTTTTATTTACTCTACCCACTAGTACCTAAGGGTTAAGAAAAGATAAAAGAGGAGTAAGGTTGGAGCTGGAAGACTAGTTTACTTTAACATTGGTGTCTTCTATTTTTCATGGTCTTGTAATCCAAGCTTGGCTGCAACTACACTGGATCCCAATGTAAAGGGCCCTTTTGCCAACCCACAAAACTTACTTCCTATAGCAGGTGAGCTGAAAATTTTTGTCACTAAATCCGTTTTGTTCTTTCTATCACCTCCTCCACCTATTGATGCTAAAAAAATAAACGTAAACAAGACATTTCGAATGTTACAATTATTCCTCATTTTAATTCCCAACGGCCCTTGTTTCTTTAAATAGTGATCTTCTAAGACCTAGCATAAGCCTTGTGCAAACGAAGCTCGATTAGAACACGCCAAATATTTGAACTATCAAACTTACTAGCTTCTTAAGTTTAATTCTTAGATGTCATATTCAATCATCAAGAATCTAAGACATCACGTTTGACTATCTTGATCAACAGCATTGCAGATAAATAAAGTGATTTAACTATAAAACTTGCAAGACTTCCATGGCTCAGTACACATTGCATGGGCCCTTCACTTCTAAAAGAAATAAGATTCTCCCTACTCGATTGCTGGATTCATAGACTAGAACCTCGTTTTTCTCTCCTCCTAAACTAAGAGTAGTAGATCTTCTCTCACCATTCATCATCCCAATCGCCGCAAAAGTAATGTATGGCAAATAGAACCATGTCAAGTACAACAAAGACATCAAATCAGCTGACTCAAATACTTTCTACCCCATACCAAACATTCCATAGCTAATACTTCCATATTCGAAGTTATTGCTTAGTGATCAACAAACAAACCCCTGAAGCACACTAAAGATTTTACCAATATCAACCAACATAACCAAAAACACGGAGCAAATATATACATAACTATATCATCGCAATACCTTCACAATTACAAGCAAAAATTATATATATTAACCAGCTGAATTCGCAATTAAAGCATGTAAATTAATAAGCAATCCAAGAGACGATAACAGCATGACTAAAGAGTACCTGTTCAATGTCCCTTTCAACAGGGCCAGTCCGGCTAAGATCCGCAGCCATCCTATCGGTCCTTGACATTATGAGAAAGCTTGTCAAAACTCAAAAATAACTACACACTAATAATCTTCCACTTTAATCTTCGACTCATCCATTCTCAAAACCAAACGCTTCCATTCATCAACTCATTTACTCCCAAACTAAACCCTAAATTCACACCATCATTAAATACCCCCAAATCTTTCAAAATAGTAAGCTCAATCATCACGATCACTCACTTCAACTCCAATCTCTTCGCTCAATTGCACCAACCGCAAAGTAACAGCAGCTCAAATCAATGACAACAAACTACATATAGTCCGCTAAACTTAAGACTAAAAAGTGTAGCTTCAGTGAGCAAGAATCGATCGAGCTGGACGTAAAATCTACGGTGCTTGACTAAGCGAGAAAATCGGAGCGAGAAAGTGGGAGAAAATCTAAGAGAAAATTCTATGATACGATCTGATCAGCAGTTTGCAGAGAGAAAAGAGAGAGAAAGCTAGAGAGAGAGTGTGCGTATTAATAAAAAGCAATAAAAAATTTGGTATTGTCTATGGCTGTGAAGTGAAAGAGAGAGAAAATAAAAAATGGAAATAAAGCGTGTCGAATTGACTGAATGGACTTTAAAGTTAGGATAATGCAGTTAAAATTTTATGAGTTAATAACATTTAGGTCCCCAATCCTTTATATTTTCTCAAATATGTGTACATTGTTTAATATATATCACATAGGTTCCCCATTAAAGGGCATGGGAAAGACTAAAATGAAGGGTATTTCGGTCATTTTATCTAAAATTAGGACCTATTTGATACATATGGAAACATTATGTACATTGTTTGAGGAAATATGAAAAAAGGGGACTGGAGGTTATTAGCCCAGTATTTATCTGTGTTTTTCCACTTTTTGAGACTTGCTTAATGCTATCACCGCCGTAATTTTATTCTTTTTTTCTTTTTACAATATTCGTCTTCCGCTGTTTGGTGGCTGAGAAAATTGGGGAATTGAAGGACGGAAAATTTGGGAAAGAAAATCGGAATTCGGGTCCCCAAATGGAAATTATTGTTGACACGTGGCATGTCAGCAAAATATTGTGAGATAAAGTGGGTCGTACTTGATTTTCTCTCATTGCATTTAAGTCTCATAGCTCGTATTTAATGATGAAATTCCAATTTCACTATCAAAATTAAGATTATAATTTCTTAGTAATTATTTATTATTTATCATTGGTATCAATATTGCTTTGGATAATATATGTAAAATTCAAATAAAAATATAAAATACAAATGTTAATTTTAATTTTAATTGTTTTTAATATTTATTAAAAATAATGTAAAGATTTGGGTTGTTGCTTTTTTACCTTGAACCCCACTTGCACGTTCAAAATGATTTTTAAATAAAAAGCTGTTGAATAAAACATTATCCTGTGGTAGATTTTTTTTTTTTATTATTTGTGCATATAAATAACTTTTTCACAGAATAAAAGAAAAATGTAAGCTATGATAATACATCGTGTACTGCATTCTGGAAACAAATTTTCAAAGGAACAATAAAGACAATATTGATATTTCAAGAATTAAAAAAAATATATTGTGCTTACATAGATAATTTTTTTAATTTTTAAAATTTTAAATGTTAAGAAAATTTAAAGAAAATGAATGTACTAGAGAGGTCACATTGGAAAAGGAAAGCCCACTTGAGAAATTAAGAGATAATTTGGCAAAGAAGACTGTTTGAGTTTTGATTCTAAAAGAAAAAGAAAATAAGGTGGATAATTAAATTAAATAAATAAATAAAAAGGAAAACCAAAGTGCATGTGCCAAGAACAATAATGGACATAGCAAGCAAGCAAGCTAGCAGCAGAAGGGCAAGCTTTCTTTTCCAACTCTTATTGATTAAGACCAACACAGTGAGAAATTGCACTTTATATGATATGAAAAAAAGTGAGAAGAAATTTATGGTCCCAAAAACAAATGGTCCTAGCTAGTGAGTGAGTGAGTGATGTGTTTGTCTATCAATCAATTCAATACAAGAAGAAGCCCATCATTATTCTCCACCACATACCATAAAATTTTTAAAGAAGGCCAAGAAACCAGCTGCCTATTTTCCTCTTTCTATATGTTATGCATGTTATATAGGCTTTCATCGAAGCTTACTATTCATTTATATATGGGTCCAAATTCTAAAAATAAGACCATGTGCCTATGTATTCCATATGAGGTGAAGAGAGTACATTAGGTGGAATGTATGATCATGAATAACGATAATTCTTATTTGTAGTGTTCTAAAATATGTATTAAATTCTAATTCAAGTAGAAGCCATCAGGGCTTGCTCTGATGGTGAGAACGTACGCCACAATGAGCGTGCGTTTGACTCCAAACATGGTCGGTAGAAAATTTCGTGCTAAGTAAAAATTTCTCATAATTTTTTATAGATATTCTCTCTAATAAAAGTAGATCTCAAAATGTTGGGTATGTTATAATAGATATAAAACTTTTCAGTTAAATTTTTAATAGATGTTGGGGGTGTTATAACAGATGTAGAACTTCCCAGTTAAATTCCTAACATATATTCTCTCTAATGAAGGTAGATCTCTAGATGTTGGGTGTATGGTATAAAAGATGTAAAACTTTTCAATTTGATTTAGGGCATCCCAATTTGATTGATTGGAATGAAGTTTCATATTTATAATGTGTAAAATTAAAATTTCGATCAAATCATACATCGCAATATTCTAGACCTTCTAATTCTTTAAGAAATTTATCTAAAAAATTCGGGATATAACTAAGAAGACGTTTCAAATATCACACGTAAGTTATTGGGCATCCCAGTTTTATGTATCCCATTTGATATTTTTGCATCCGAAAATCAATAAATTCAACTCCACATTGTTCACAAAATTGTAGATCTTCTTTTTTATCGTCGATTATTCGATAATTTTCACAAGCACAAATTCTATTTTTTATAGGCCTAAAACTTCTTTCACAAAACAATTCATCTTTTTTCGGTTTATTAGTTTTGTAATGAAAAGTATAGGGTTTTGTCACTTCTTCAACTATCGCTTCATTAGGTAAGATTTTATTGGCCCAAGCGCTTATTTGTTGAGGAGAAACTAATCCGTTTTGGAGTTGTTGATATTTATACCGATCAATCATAGAAGAAAAATTGTGATTCATTCCGATTAAGCTTTCTTCTTATTAATCTGAAAGTTCTTCTCAAAGACAAGAAAATGATTCAATATTAAAGCCAAAGATTGTAGTTCTCAAACGAGCAATCGAAAAGATTCTAAAGCATCCTCGAGTTTAGGTATTGTTCCTCCAATGATCGTAGTACCAAGTACTTCTTGGCGAGCTCTAATATGATCAGATTTATAAGTAAGCATCTCTTATAAAATATGAACAACATCAAAGCCCTATAGAGCTCAAACCTCAATTTCTCATACCCATTATCCCCCTTGTTTGGACCTTTCTCTAACAGGTTGTTGTTAAATTTCTAATAGATATTCTCTCTAATGAAGGTAGATCTCTAGATGTTAGGTGTGTGCTATAGCAGATGTAGAACTTTTCAATTAAATTCCTAACAGATTCATGATAATATATCAGTAGTTTTCTAACATAGATTTGTATAATAATAGGCTTGTAACATTAAAAAAAAAATTCTAATTCAAGTATAATCAAACTGTAAATTTCTTTTTCTTTATTATCAAACTTTGGATTTATAAAATAAATTTTAGTTAATTTATAAAAGATCAATGAAAATATTATAAATTAGCACAAAACCAACATCATTTTTATTTATAAAAGATGAAGACATTTTTTTTATAAAATGAACATTAAAAAAAATTGATTTAATATTTATTATACATCAAGAAAGTAACGTATGTCACCAATATTATAGTAAGAAAACCCAATTTTATAGTAGTGAATAATGAAGGACATTAACTAACTTCATAACCTTCTAATGGAGATATTTGAAGGTATAAAACTCATCTTAAACACATAAATTTCTATCTTTAATTTTCTCCAATAGTTTAACCTCATTTATATCCTTTTTTTTTGTTAAGAATTATAAAAACTATGTTTTAAAGCATAAAGCACATAATGTTGAGTAAGAGGAGATTATGAAGCAATGCATTGGAAAATTAAGGTTTTGAGAAATAAAATCTCGTCAACTTTGTGCTTGACAGTTGAGATTGTTAATATACGAAGCAACAAAAATTTTCATGAGAAAAAGGAATCTACAATAAAATAAGTTTATAATAAATAAGAAGAATTAAAGATATTAAGTTTTAACTTAACAGAATGATTAAGTCTAATGATTCTAAAATATCTTAATCTATTAGTTTTAACCATCAATTTAGGTGGAATGAAGGATAATATCGCACATCTTTATGTAGTAAGTGACAAGAAATTAATATGGACTATTAAATCATTTTTATGCGTCAATTTTTAATTTGTTTAGTTGATTATTATTTTATTAATATTTATTTAAAAATAAAAACCAATAATTCTCCCTCTCTACTAGGGATTACCAATTTCCATCATGTCACCAATAGCGGGGAAGTATTTATAAATAAAATAACTAAAAATTACAATATAAAATTAAAATATTATCGTTAAATTTATACTTTATTTATATTATATTTAAATCAATTAATAAAAAAATATAAAATTATTGATAATTTATAATAAATAAAATGTTATAAATCCTTCTTTTTTATAATAACTTATAATTATACAAAGTATAGACTTTTATCGTATAATAATTTATGATAATTTACCTTTAATATAGATTTTTTGTATTATTTATTTAATGAAGAACACAATTTATCTTCTTCTCTTTATAATTATACCCTACATAATAACTTTAAATTATAAAATAAATACAAATACATATAAATCTTAGTGTTTTGGACTTCATTTGGACTTCATCATGTCACCAATAATTGTAGATAAAAATATTATTAATTTTACTTTTGTTTTCAATTTTGATTATCCAAATAAAAAATTAAACTAAACCATCAATCTTAGCATAAGATAATGAACTAAGAATTCAATCAAAACTATTCAAATTAAACTAAACCAACTGATTTTATTTAGTTCATTATTTTGATTTGGTTCGATTCGTCAGGTTTTTTTTTTCACCTTGTCAATAACATAACCCTCATGATCATCATGAAGGACATTGCTACCTCTAAATTAAATAAAAATTTACTCAAATATTACCTAAAACTTACTCAAGTATCATCCACTCTTTGTTCTATAATTCATGTAAGTTGTCTTCTTAATTTATTTTTATCAAAAAAAAATCTTGTAATTAATGAAATTTCTTATAATTAAATCTTTCGGCACCACCGAAACTCTTATTTAATTCATTGAAAAGTAGATTTTTTTTAAAATACCTTGACTATTATTTTAGTTTAAAGATGATTATGAAATAATAATAACAATTACAATTAATTAGCTTGCTCAATAATCCAAATATTTAAATGCTAATCGCAGTTTATTAATTAGTAATTGAAAAAAAATATTCTTTATTTAAAGTATTATCAACCTAATAATTAACATATTTGAAAACTTAAAAATATATAATTAATAATTAAAATATCAGTAACTATTGTATTAATACTTTACGAATTAGGTGGAAGGGTGTTCTTCGAAATCCCCAAAGATGGCTAACTCAGAAACTTCGCGAATAGGAACCTTTTAATACAGTACTATATCATAAGCTATGTATTTCCACTTAGGCCCTCAGCAGTTAAATCTAAGTCCGGATAGCTCTGTTAGATAATATCATTACGATCCCTGTGCATTTACTTGTTCATAAATAGAAATATAGCTTGTTCATTCGTATCAATCAAGTCCCGATATAATTATATGCTAAAATGACTTTATTGTGCTTACAGTGTTGACTTTTCAATGTGTACCTGATTTGGGTTAACTTAGAATTTCACTTCGTGAAAACCAAAAATAGAAGTCCCAGCGTGTATATTATTATTTCTATATAAATTCTACTTAGAGTTTTAACTGTATTGTAATATTCAGTATTTTAGGAAAAAGGAAGTTTGTTTGGATACGGAAACGTTAATTATTCCTAGTATACTAAGATATATATATATAAATATAGCAACCTCAAATCTCAATCTTCGTCTTCTTCGGTTCCTTGTCAAGAATTGAAGAGAGTGTGATGGAGGTAACGATGAACGCGTTCGAGATTGCAGCAAGTAAAGCAGAGTTACTCTTGAGACTGGGAAACTGGAGTACATATTCAACTTCCGACAACGATGAACAGCTTGAATTTGGAAGGCTTGAATGGATGACAGAAAAGCTAGCCATGTCGCGAGCTCTGGCTAGCAATAAAGATTACAAGACTGTGTTAATGGAGGTGGAGCTGGAGGTTTCCATTCATCTTGCAAAGTTATTGGAGCCCACGATCGATCCAGCTCTTACAGGAACGAGAAGCTTGAAGGTTGAAGAAGATGGAATGGTATGTGGGGTTTGTCAAGAAGAGATGGAGAAAGGAGAAGAAGGAAGAGCGATGGATTGCATGCATACGTTTCATGATGCTTGCATTCTGAAATGGCTGAAGATTAAGAATACTTGTCCGCTCTGCAGAACAACGTGCAAGCCAAAGAAACTGGAGTTTCAAGATTTGGAGATATAGTTAGACGTACGTAGGATGGTATGGGTTTTCATGTAAACTTTTGACTGTAAACGCGATCACATTATTCTTTGATTTGTTATTGGTAAAGTTAATGTTCTCTGAGAATACTCATTACCATTTACCTATAAGCGCTATTGTTTCTGTTTTCTGTTTTTGTTTTCTGTTTCCGTTCTTCTACTGATATTCCACTAATTAGGGTTTCGAGTAGTGAAATACCCAGTTTTATATAAAATACGGCAAGCTTAATATAAGTAAACAGTAAAAAGAATATGTAATACACGAAGAGAGAAACATTATCAATTCCTAAAGTAGCAACGTTAATTTTTCGTTACAGACCATGGATAAAACCAATCACATTGTTTATTGTTAGTTTATTAAAAAAATCTAAGATAATACAATACGTTTAGGATTTTAAAAAGAGTTTAATTTACTCATGTATAATACATATTATAAGCTTCAACATTCATTACGATGACAAATTAAGGAGCCACAGAATACAGTGATGAAACCTTTGATAAAATCAGCAGTAAGAAGACGAGTGTCAGAATGAACTTCTAGCCACTGTGAGTGTCCATTAGCGAATGAACTTCTACTATGAACGTTCATTAATTAGCAAAATCTTTTAAGATGATCTAAGAAATTTCCCTAACTCATATCCTTGATCAGGATTAGCTGACTAACATTACATACCATAATGGCTAAGAATCCTTCTGTCTTATTTTATTTGCCTTTGGGCTGCATGCCTATAGCCTATAGGTATAGCAGCTTTAATTAGGATACCATATATGCTTCGTTAGTACATCATAACTCATCAAAATAATTTACAATTATTTTCAATATAATTTTTAAAATTTGTATAGAATAATTTTAAATTTACCTTTAATCATTATTGACAAACATTAACTCATCTCCAACTTTTATAAAATTTCTCATTTTACCTTCAAAACGTTAACTTACACTGTTATTTTAAATAATAAAAATAATAAAATTTTAATTTTATAATTTTAATTTGATGAAAATAACTTTTTTTTCTTCTCTCTCCTTTTTTCCCTTATCTTCACCTTCCTCTTCTTTTCTTTTGTTCTTCCCTTTATTTTCTTTTTTCCGATTCATCATGGTTGTCTGCAGCAGCCATGTTTGCTGCCACAAGCAGCCACGAATGGCTGTTTGGAAGGAAGAAAAAAAAAATAGAGAAAAAAGAAATAATTAAATTTAGGGATTTAATCAGAAATGATCACATTTTACTCTCAAAATTCAGAAATAATCACCTTCATAATTTTCAATCAAAATTAACCACTCTCACAAATTTTAGACCAAATTACCCTTTTGGATGTATAAACGTTTTGTCTCGCTCGAGAGTATAATGCACTCGAGAGTACAAAATTGTTCACTCGTAACTGCACTCACGAGGAAGGTAGATTTTTTAAACAAATGAAGGGGGCAGAATTTGCCCATGTCGTGAGTGCTTTATTGTACTCACGAGCATGGCTTACTAGTGAGTGCATTATTGCACTCACTAGCAAGCTCACTCACTAGTGAGTGCATTATTGCACTCACTAGCAATCCCACTTACTAGTGAGTGCAATAATGCACTCACTGCTCGTGAGTGTAAGGCTACACTCACGAGCTGGGGCAAAACGCCCCAACTCGTGATTGCCCCAGCTCGTGAGTGCAGGTAGTGGCACTCACGAGTGTGGCATTTTCGGCCTAACTCGTGAGTGAACTTACGAGCGAAGTGTTTTTGCCCCAACTCGTGAGTGCATTTTGCCTCGCTCGTGAGTGCACTCACGAGCGAAACATTTTGTCTTAATTCGTAAGTGCACTTATGAGCGGGGCATTTTGTCTTAACTCGTGAGTGCAGTAGCTGCACATTTCGCCCCCGAATGGGAGAGATATACCCCGCTCGTGACTTAACTGCACTTACACCGTCTTCATATAAAACTCGACCTTTTTCGAATTCATTCCACAACCTGTTACATGTAATTTTAATCTTCTTCAATTTTCATCTACCCCAATTATACAATTAATGCATTAACTGAAAATATTAAATATTAACTTGTTTTTCTACAATGATAAATGGCGGAAAATACGAAGACGTGAGAATGTTGCTGGAAGAAGGAGATGATGAATGCCCACTGTAAGTATACATATCCGATCCCATTTGAAATAGTTTTATAACTAAAAGGGTAATTTGGTCTAATAAATAAAAATGTGGTTAGTTTTGATTATAAATTATTATGGTGATTATTTTTGATTTTGAGAAAGAAAATGTGATCATTTTCGATTAATTCCCTTAAATTTATTAAAAATAAAATCGTATTTTTTCAAATTAATTGTAATTAACGGTTATATTTAATAGTCAAAATTAATATTTAAGGGTAGAGTAAAGATTTTTATAAAAGTTGAGGTAGGTTAATATTTGTCAATAATAGTTAAGAGTAAACTGAAGATTATTCATTACTCATTTGTATATAATAAACTCAGTGACTTATGAAAAAGATAATTATATGCTATATTTTTTCAATTCTTAATTTTATTAATTGTCTTCTTGTTATTATATCATTGTATATTTTTACAACATTTTAATACTAAAATTTACTAAATATCTATTTTTTAAATTCACAACAATTTTAACACTATTGTACACCAAATACTTAAATGTTATTTTTTAGAGCTGATTTTTTTTAGTACAAAAAGAGAATTATTTTATAAACCATTATAATTAATCGTGAACTGGCCCCTTAATCATTTCAATAGGGATCAAACTGTGAGTGACCTATTTGATACAAATATACAAAGTATATTCAGATTGTTTTTGCTGTTTCCAAATAGAAAAACTATTCCTCATCTGAAAGTCTATTCCATATTGTTATTTATAGATAAATAGACATCGTAACCTCAAATCTATTTCTCCTTTTTTGTTTTTCTATTTCAAACAGAAAAATTCTACTTCTTGTCTAAGGTTGAAGACAGTGTAAGCAAATGATGGATAAGCTTGAGATAACAACAAACAAGACTGTTAATACTAGAGGTCTTTGAAGGTATAAAATTCATCTCAAAAACATACATTTTTATCTTTAATTTTCTCTAACAGTTTAATCTTTTATATATTTTTTAGTTAAAAAGAATTAAAATTAAACAAAAATAAAATTAAAGAAAAATAAAACCATGTTTTTAAAGCATAAAGAATATAATGCTGAGTAAGGAAATTATGAACGCAATGCATTGGAAAATGAAGGTTTTATTGATATTTTTTATGCATATATTGTATTAGAAAAGTTGAAATGTATTATTTATATGAGAAACAAAATCTCATCCACTTTGTGCTTGATAGTTTGACTGTGTTAACATATTAAGCAACAAAAATTTTCATGAGAAAAAGCTATCTACATTAAAATAAGTTGTTCACAAAATAGTATGCATTTATAATTATATCCTACGTAAATAACTTTAAAATAACTGCAAATACATATAAATTTTACTGTTTTAGACTTCATTTGGGATTTAGGCCATGTAGAATAAAATTACAAGATATTAAATATTATTTGAAAATTAAAAGTTTGTATTTGTCAAATATTTTTTGAATTTTATTTTTGAAGTGGTAAAAGCCAATAATACTAAATAAAATTTTATTCTTTATATCAAAACAATTCTTAAACTTAAAAAATTAAAAAATATAAAAGGTCTATTAGAATGTCACAATTTATGTTAATGTTAATATACCTTATATCGTATTAATTTAATGGTTATCATATATTTTAAAATTATTTTAATCAACTAATTAAAAATAAAGCACAATTTTAACATTTTATAAGTTAATGATTAAATTCATCAAACACTAAAGATGAGTGTGTGTAGTTCAAAATTGCTATTGCATTTGGTGATTTTGGATTTCTCGCCGATAAAACTTTTAAATTGACATGAGAATTTAGGGTTGGAATCTTCTTTATATTAAAACTGAGGAGTTTTAATTTTTAATTATATAATATCTAAAAAAATTGGAGTAAAAAAAAAATTATCCATTACTATTTGATTCATTGTATATAGTAAGTTAAAACTCAAATTTGACCATACAATAAGTTATGATTGACACATCATTAGATGCTTAATTAAAATATTGGAAAAAATAAACAAGAAGAGGAACAGAAAATTTCTAATTTATATTCATTATGCAAATTATTAATAACTTGACAAATAAATTAAGATTTGAATCAAATTAGCTTTTTTTTTTGAAATATTACATATTACAAATCTACTAGTATTTAAACTAGATACCTACTAGTATTTACAATTATGGATCTATTAGAATTTAACTAGAAAGATATCAAACAATTATAAGACACCTAACATTCAGGAAACGACCAAGACATCATTTGGGAAAGACTTCATAAATTGTGATAAAAATCTTACCTAAGATAAAGTTTGAAAACCTGTCCTCCCAATTAGGAGGGGTCTTCTAACCACTGAGACTATAATTAAGATTTTAATAAATATAATTTTATAGTTATTATTAAATGAAGTAGAATAAGAAGCAGTGAATGTTCAATTTTAAGTAAAAATGAATGTTTATTAAATATTTTAATTCTTATACATTAAAAATTAAATAGAAGCATAATAATTGTAAGTATTTTAAAAATTGATTCAGCTTTGTAACGATAAAATATAGGAAAATATTTTTTTATTAAAGTGAGTGAATTTCATTTCATTTGGGTCATTCAAATATTTTTAAAAAATTTAATAGAAATTTTTTATGATCAAGGATTTTACACATTTTAAGGAACTTTTTAAATAATTTTTTATGTTATCAATCGGATGGTAAAATCATATTATAATATTATTTTGAAATCATGAATCCAATTTATAAATTTCACATTACTTGAATTATAAAACCTTAAGATAGCACTTGAGAATGTAATATTACTCTTATATTAAATACATAAAAGTTTGAATACCTTGTTTAAATTATATATATTTTCAAAATCACCTTTTTGATCTAATTTTTTTACCTGAGCAAATTTATTTCTTATGATCGATAGTTAATAAATGATAACATAATAAACAACTAGGTTTTGATATTACATAATCATCTTGAAGGAAATTGCTACAACCTCTAAACAAAAACTTACTTAAATATTATCTAAAATTGCAAGTATATTCCACTCTTTGTTAAGTAATTCATGTAAGTTTTTTGTTTTCTCAACTTGTTTTTATCAAAAAAAATCTTATAATTAAATCTTTTGACACCACCGAGACTCTTATTTAATTAATAAAAACTAAAATATTTTAAAAAAAAACTCAATTATTATTTGACTGTAAAGATGATTATGAAATAATAACTACTACAATTAACTAATTTGCACAACACTCCAAATATTTAAATGTTAATCAAAGCTTATTAAGTAGTAATTAAATAAAAATATTCTTTACTTGAAATATTATCAACCTAATTAACATATTTAAAACTTAAAATATATAATTAACAATTTAAATATCAGTAACTATTTTATTAATACTTTTAAGAATTAAGTGAAAGAGTGTTCTTCGAACTCCCGAAAGAGGACTTACTCAGAAACTTCGCTAATTAATAGTCACCTTTTAATACAGTGCTATATCGTAAGCTATGTATTTCCACTTTTGCCCTCAGTAGTTAATAGGTAATGAACAAAATCTAATGGCTGGGTAGCACTTTTATATAATATCATTAAGATCCCTGTATATTTAATTTTTCATAAATAAAAATATAGCTTGTTCTTTTGTGTCAATCAAGGCCTGATTTATACTGAAATGACTTTACCATCCTTAGAATATTGACTTTTCGATTTACGTAATTGGGGTTATCTTAGATTTCCATTTTGTGAAAACCAAAAATAGAAGTTCTGGAAATTGTTAAACTCTTCCTTTACATGGGATTGATTATATAACTTCTACTTAGAATTTTAACTGTTCTGTAATATTAATACTTTAGAAAAAAAGAAATCTCAATCTCAGTTTTCTTCTGTTCTCCTTGTCTAGAGTTGAAGAGAGTGTGATGGAGGTAATGATGAACGAGTTGGAGATTGCGGCAAATAAGGCCGAGTTACTCTTGAGACTGGGAAACTGGAGTACACATTCAACTTCCGACTACGACGAACAGCTTGAATTCGAACGGCTTGAATCGAAGACAGAAAAGCTAGCCATGTCGCGAGCTCTCGCTAGCAATAAAGATTACAGGACTGTGTTAATGGAGGTGGAGCTGCAGGTTTCGATTCATCTTGCAAATTTGTTGGAGCCGACGATCGATCCAGTGCTTGCAGGAACGAGAAGCTTGAAGGTTGAAGAAGATGGACTGGTATGTGGGGTTTGTCAGGAAGAGATGGAGAAAGAAGAAGAAGGAAGAGCAATGGAATGTAAGCATATGTTTCATGATTCTTGTATTCTGAAGTGGCTAAAGATCAAGAATACTTGTCCTCTGTGTAGAACAACGTGCAAGCCAAAGAAACTGAAGTTCCGAGTTGTGGAGATGTAGTTATTATATATGTATAGCTAGCTAGCGTTTTTGTAGTAAACTTTTAATTATAAACACGATCATGTTATTCTTTGTTAATGGTAAAGTTAATATGCTGATCTCTGAAATTCTTTATCTTTTTCTGTTTTTTGTTTAAGTTTTCTGCTCCCTTTTTCTACTGTTATTGCAGTCATTTGGGGTTTTACGCAGTTTGCATGTATAATATGGCCCAAGACTGAAAGCGAATATGCATACATCAAGAGCAAGAACCACTCTCAATTCCACAAATGGCATTTTTTTTGTTCAGATCTTGGATTAAACCAGTAAAAATACAAGTTTGTCAGAATTTTCCGGTGAATGTATGGTTGTCTCAACCTATAAAAACTTAAGATAATACAAGATATTTCGGGTTTTAATTAAGAAGAAGAGTTGGTTTTATAATAGTTTCTAAAATATTTTCAATCAGAACCGCTATGCACAGAAGGTTATGGGTGCAAACACAAAATGTGAGGCTAAACTTTTTCATCAAAGCTTTAACATTCATTACAATGACAAGGAGTCACAGCATACAGAGATGATCAGCTTTGCTTTCAGTACATCTACGGAGTAGTAGAACCTAGCTGATGATATTCTCAATAAGCATTCCTTTGAAAATTTCCTCTATAAGCACTAGAGCCAAAAACAAAACTAAACAGCTTTATACATTATATAAACAGCTTGGCATTACATAGGCATAACTAAATTGGCTGCACAAAAAATTAATCTGATATTATAATGTTAACTAGCAGAGCTTCTCATGTTAGAATGTTAGCATATGATATGAAACACATTCTTCAACTGTACAACCCTCGTTATATCCTGATCTGGCAAATAGGGAACAGGGAGATGATCGATTGTAAGCAGCCTGTCTAACACTACCATCTATCTGACTGCCAATTCCTCAATCCACCGAAGAACTAGTTTCTGCCGTTTCATCCTCACTGAAGCTAGACGGCATATCTGCAGCAGATCTAGATTAAACACAATTGAGTCAGTAGATTGCCAGCTATGTTCACCAAAATCTTTGAAAAATAAAACATATCAAGATATCTACAAGCTTTCAGTTTTTGCAGCATAGAGAAATTATCATATATTCTTTTGTAAGAGAAGTGCAAAATCAACCAAGACTGGACAACCAAAATGACGAAACAGAATGAAAACAAAGTGCTAACAGGGAGGGAGAAACCATAGGCTCTCTCTAAAAAAATTCCCATAAAGAAAACAAAATAAATTTCACAGATGTCTTAACAAACTAGCTCAAACAACAAGTACTACCTTTTGAACTAATCTTCAGTGATATCATGCCTTATTATTTTTATTGTTTCTTATATCATCTCAGCAAAAGTTGTACTCTTTGTAGAAAAAATGAAACAAAATTATCCTCATTTTATGTTTAGGTGCACCAGATATTATTTCCTTGGGGAACGACTTCTATAAAGTTTGAGAAATAATGTTAATTTTGGGTTTCCTTTTATCAATTGCCTCAATAGCATCATATACACCATGCAAACTTTATAGCTTATCTAACGACTCTTGACATAGACTTCATCTGCGAAAACAACCACCAGAACAAAGGCCTATCATAATATCTCTAATAGGAAATCAGAAGGGAATGATCTATCACAAAACAGTAAACGAAACACATGCACACAACATAATGTGGGATGCATGCACATGCATTAAAACAAATAAATGATAAAATTTTAAGTGCAGGAAGAACTTATACTAACCCTTTAATTTGATTCGTCCATCTCGGAATTTCAGCGTACGATGCTTTGGCCATATAATCTCGCTGAGGAACCTCAACTTTTGCTCGTTTTGCAACCTTCAATATCAAGTTGAAACAAAGGACATCAAAAGTAAAGCAGAAAAACTATATTCATTGACACACGTGCCAAAATGTCAATAACAAGCTAAACTCACTGTCATTTCATCTGCCGGATGCGTCTTTACTTTTGCAGGATCACGATGTCCTTTTATTGCTTTTCTCTCCCCATAAAGTTTCTTAACCTGCAAATATGCAATTACAATATTAAAAATTGCACCAAATACTATAAAAAAGAATAGTGTTGAATTACAGAGGATATAAGTACAAAGATATAATGCAATAGCAAGACCTTTGCCTTCTTTTTAGATGGTCCTCTCTCCCCTGCATCAATTGACTTACTACTCCCAAGTGTAAAATTTGCAAACTTAGGCACATAGTCACTGTTTCGGACAAGCTTAGTGCTAACAATAGGATTGTTATGCAATAAACGGTTTGCTTCTTCACTATCAATCTTACCACAATAGGAATCATGATGGTTCATAATGGAATCTAATCCCACCCATCCAGCATCATGCTTGGAACTAAAGCTGTAACCCTGGTTGCTGTCATAAACAGGGGTCTCTCCATCAGAATCTTCATACATATTCAAGCTAGATTTCTCGCGAGGGAAGGAATTAAAATAATGGAGAACAGGAGACTTTTGTTTCAATTGATGGTGAGAATTTTTTGAACCCTTAAAATCAGACACATGCCTGCTATTAAGCTTTTCCCCAATATATGAATCCTGAAAGTCCGTCTTTGAATCATCCACTTCATATCTCTGCAAGGGCATGAAACAGAACAAAAGAGTAAGAAACCGTCTGATACACATAAACTGCTCATTTTCCAAACAAACTATGATTTCAAAACCACTGTCGTGATTGGTGTTGTTCCTTCAGTTCAACAACAAATGGATATGAGGATGGAACAAAATCCTAAAAGCTTTATCAGTCTTAAAAGTTAAATCTCATGTTGGATTCAATTATTCTATTAATGTAAACAGAATTGTAGACGTGGAGTCATATTTTTTCCATTTCTTTTTTCTCCTCTTCTTTTGGGCTCTCTTTCACAACAGTCTGATTGTTTCAGAAACTACTTTTGTTGCAGTGAATAGTACAAAATCAATTTTACACAAATTATCTCTTTCTATTTTTAGCCACATCAAAACAAGGTCACAAACAGGAAAAACAATGAGATCAGAAGATAAAATATAAGAATGCATCAGAAGGTCCACTTACACTGCCAAGAGTATGTTGCTTTTCAATTTCAGGTGCATCTGGAGATCGGGACCATCTGGAATTACCAACATAAAATGGCTCTGCCATAGTGTTTAACAGAAAAGATAAAGATTAAGAAAAACACCTGCAGTTAAACTAGTAACCAGGAATTTGTATGTAAAGACAAGACACTTTTTTGAACCGATTTAACAAAGAATAATTGTGCCAATCCAGTTAAAAGTTATCCGTTCTTTCATACTCTCTGTTACAAGTCTTTCGGAAGTTTATTCAAGACTAGAAATGTCTTAAAAGTGCATGTTCGAAGTTTTCTCTTTTACAAACTCTGATGTCTGCTACATAAACACACAGGAGAAATGTCCTCTTTATAATAAAATAGAATAGATGCACTTCCACCATAGAACTTTCTAAAAAATGATCTATTTCTTGTTCCTTAAAGCAAATCTCATTCATCACACACTCTGTTCACTTGGCTTGTAGTGGTTATCTAAACTTTGTTTTCAAATGCGAAAGAACAGAAAAAATGAATGGATAATACAACTCCTTCACCTTAAAAAATCTTCTACAAAGACAAGAAGAAGAAAATTTTAGATATGATTGACCGCAAGACATCCAATGGTTTAAGAGAAAAATAAGACACAGAGAGAGTTTGGAATACCATTTTAACAGCACCAATGAAACTATCAAATGTTGATATAAGTACAATGACTTACCATTGACTGGATCGCCACTTCGGGACTCAAATGCACCAGGAGGAAGTGGATCAAATTCAACACCAAGTGGTGGACCATCCTCCCGATAATGTCTCCCCAGTTGCCTCTTAACAGCGCTAATGGCAACATTTTCAGTTTCACCCTTCACTTTCAAATATCCTGATGGCTTATATTCCTTACTTCTGTCACTACTGTGATTTACCGGCGTTATTGCTCCATTCTGTCTTATGTATGAAGAAGTTTCCATAGCATAAGGTTCATCACCTTGAGAATAAAGTCTATCTCGCAAGAATGAGCTGCTTTCTGAAGATGTATCGTCCCTTCCACTAGCATGTGTCGTATACTGACTCCTATGATCATAAGCAAGGTCTGCTGCAGGAAAATCATGACCATAGAGCATCCGACTTTGAACCTCCCTTGGATCAATGCTCCTATAATCCCCTTGTTTAGTGCTCCCACATGAATCTTGTCTGAGCCCACTCCCACGATCCTGAATAACACCACTTGAGCGATCTTGACGTCCACCAGCAAATCCTTCGTCAGCTGACAATCTTTTTTCTTTTAACCGCCTGTGGCAAAACCATCCTGATACTTGCTTTTCTGTCAATCCTATCTGCTCTGCAAGCTGCGATTTCATTTCTTCTGTAGGATATTTGTGCTCTGCAAAAACCAAAATTATTTCCTTTTAAAACATGACTGAATCAGCATAGCACAATGCAGTAAAGATAATATGTGACAAGGTGAAGCAACAATACCATTATAGAACCTCTCCAAAGCCATAACCTGAGCTGGAGTCTTGTATCTCCTCTTCATATTTTTCTCCAAAGATAATTTATTTTCTTCAGAATGCCTTTCACCTGAATCTGAAATTGATAACACAAAAGTAAAAGAGAATATATTAGTGATATAAATGATATGAAATATATGAATGGAAATATAGACATCAATATATATTTATCAACCCCTTAAATGCTAGATTAAACAAATAGAAGCCCAATTGCATTACATATACTAAATCAATTTAACTGATAACAGGGGAAATAAGTACATAAGAGCTGATGGAGAGCTTCCTTAACTCCATTGCTTTACGTCTTTTAAGTACATAAGAGCTCAAGAAGAGCCTCCTTAACTCCAGAGCATTATATTACCTATTGGCTCAGCTACACAAATCTTGTTCACCACATTTCTTCACTATAAGCTATACGTATAGATCTCCATTAATATTACACAGAACATGCTTCATCACATCCTCAACCAAATTTTTCTTTTTTTGGCATGGCATCGCTCTAGTTTACCAGCATCTTAATAAATCAATATGCACAGTGAAAGGTTCCAGCAATACAATCCTCACAGTAGTGAAAGCCATAGCAAAAACAGCTCCCAAAATGGCTAACTCTCTTAACAACATGTTTATATTCCTTTCAGTCCAGGAAAAAGTATTATATGCCAATTTGATGAATACATGTTGTAAGTTTATAAGTTTATCCATACTTGTAAAATTCATCTAGTACAGAGGTAAAAGATAAAAGTTATTTTCCACCTTCAAGAGACCTTTTTTCTTTCTATCTTTCTTCCATCATCTATGAGTAGATTGAATTTTGAGTTTGAAAAGATAGAACATACTTCCGGTTTCCTTCCAAGTACAAACTTGTCTCTCATTCCAACCAAATATGGAAATGGTTTCTCCCCTGTAATATTCTTTTGCTTCATATATTCCCTCCAACAAACAAAGTACATGGTAAAGCCCAATGCAACAGAACCATTTTCCTTTGTCCTGTGTGGCCCATGTCTCCAATATCTCCCCAAAGACATGCCTTGGATCCTAGAAAACCCTTAATTTATCATTGAAAATTGAAACACCTTAATAATTCATATTTTCCTCAACGTAGAAGCGCCAGCGAGCTCACAACCCTCAATACCTAATACTGACAACCAAAGATTGTTCTCAGAATCCAAAACATAGCAGGGGAAGAATATAATCGCTTCACCCCAACACATAAGAAGAGTTACTAACTGATCCTCTGACAAACTACCTGAGTGATTTACTTAATCAGCTAATATCCAAGGGCCAGCCATTTGAACAAAGATAATTTAAAACCTTAATCCAGAGTCCATGAAGCAACCAAAAAGCCTATATCAGGCAATGGGAGTGGAGTTGAGAGAAATATTGTTGGCTTCTAGGGGATCATCCACCCTATTTGCCAAGATGCCTGTAGCTAGCACGCACCAAGCAGGGAGACTAACTGCCTTCACGCACCAGTGCTGCAAGGATAGCACTACAAAAAGCCTCACATTCATCTGCCACTTAGTGTGGACTCTATGCTACCCAACAAGGATTAGATCGCTCCCCTCCTAACAGCTTAAGCTTTCAGGAGAGTTGATAAGCACCCAAACCTAATAGTCCTACACACAACACCTTTATTCTCATTGATCAAATCACATGGCATTTCATTAGCAAGTAACTCCGCCATTTAAAAAAACTTCTAAACTCATTTCAAATGAACAATTTCAGGAAGTACATGAAACACTAACCAGTCTCAACTTCAAATACATGCCAAACAGAACTCACGACAAAATCCTTCTGTAGATTACGTAACCACCGTACCATTGTGGCACAATTCCCACTTCACAACCAAGCATTTGTCAAGAACACATCATTTTGTACAACCACACAAATTGATCCACAAATCGGTTAAAAGCCACATGATCAGACCAAGCAAATAAGTATAGAACCAATCTATTCAATATAAACCATAAAACAATTTAAGATGAAGAGAGAAACAAATAACATACAATTACTAAGCAGCACACAACTCAACAATCCCATGATATAAAATTTTCAGATTTCATTGAAATTGACAAAAATGGCATCATAGGTCGATATTCTGCAATGCATGCAAACAACCCAGTTTTCAAACATCAATAAAACCCCCAATTACCCACAAAAACAGAAACGAAAACGTTCAATGTGCGAATCCACGACAAAATTCATAAATTCAGCGCAATAGAAACCCAAGAAAAAAGAAAAAGACAAAGACACCAAGGTACCCAAAATGATTCGAGATTAAGAAAAGAAAATGAACATTTACCTTCCATGGCTTGTGAATTTTCTAAAATCTTCTCTCTCTGATCACAAATTGTGTTTGATTGGCTCAAAAAATGAAACCCATTAAACCCAAAAGCGTTATCGGTTACATGAACTCGTCTATCCGTCTTTCCTCGCGATCAAATCATGTTTCAAGAGCCAGAGAAATTCTGGTAAAGAAATTCGAGAAACGTGAGAAGGCAAATCTTCGAGTTACGATGTTCCTGTGATTTCATTTGCTTATTTATTTGTTTCTTATAAATTCAAAGAAGAGTTGTTGATGTTGTTTGGGTTTTTTTTATTTTTGTTCCTGATTTTAATTAAAATTAAATTAAATTAAATTAAACGAATCCAAAATTAGGATTTTAAATTGAATGTTAACCGTATTGTTAATTGTTAATTAATTTAAAAGGATGTTATTTAGAATTATCAGAACTCAAAGTCAGAAAGGAACAAAAAGAGAACAAAGCAAGCAAGCAAGCAACCAAACCAACACGATGTTAGCTAGGGAGGAGGATATACACTCCGTTCCAGGCCTCAATCTCATCTCAACTCATGGACGGCCCCGGTCCACTACTGTAATTTTACCTATCAATTATCTACTTCTTCTAAAAAAACAGTATTTATCTCTAATTCTTTTAGGTTTATTTTGCTTTTAGATTAAAAGAAATAAAAAACATTATCTTAACTTTTTTCTTTTGTCATTCATCCAGTGATGAATATCACAAACATTACATTATATAATAATAGAAAACAATCAACGTTTTAACATAAATCTCTAAAAATTAGAATAATTTTATAGACAATTAGATAAATTTTTATATATGAAGACATTAATTCGTAACACGTTATACAATTTGCAAATTACATAAAGGTATTCAAGCATTCAAGCTAAGACATTAAAAATTTTATTGTTGGAAGACAATTCTCACTATTTGTGGATTATTTCGCAGCAGCATTTCACAACGTGAGACAATTGTATGAAAAGATGCATGATAAAAGAACATTTTTAAAAATATATTTTTTTTTTGTTTTGCCTGTATGCAAATATCAGAATGCTTTGCCCATTTTTGCGAATAACAAATGTGAAATTACAGTTCTGAAAGGAGAAAAACTTTCTTCTCTAGAAGGCAAGACATTACAGTTCTAAAACCAGTGTAAAGATTTCCGGAAAAAAAAAATAATGCTAAAATAAAATAGAAAAGGGGGGAATATCTAAAAATATTATTTCTTGCTTAATTCCAAAATCTGTTACAATGGTGTGCAGGTTGCATAAGTTAGCTTGGATTGAGCTTTTCTGACGGTTTTGGATCCTCCAAAGGGGAAAAGAAAAAGGTATTTCTCGCTAAAATGTTGTTTTGTCCATGGATGGCTTTTCATATCATTCGACTTTCTTGCTAGATGCTGATTTGGCATCACTACCTTCTTCGGATGTAACAGCAGTCTTTGATTCATCAAACTCCATCAACTGCACATATATTATCGTCAGGTTGGAAAGCCCTTTGGATTGGTTCATATAAGCAAAATCACACTAACTTATGAAGGTATTAGGAACAAACCTGTTTGACTTCACCATTCCATATGCAATGAGCAGCCAAGAATCCAATTACAGAAGGCACAATATACAAAAGTGCAGGCTGAATACCAACAGAAAGATCACAATCAGCAAAAATATGCAGAAGAAAAAAAAGAATCACAGGATCGACTAATAAGATATAATAAATAGTGTGCTTCACTTTATCTAACAGAAAAATGATGATCCCTGCACACAAACTGGGGGAAATGGATGAAATAGAAGGAGAACATGCAAATGGTCACCTGGGCAGCCTGAAACCAGTTCATAACAACGATGGTAAGGACTAAGCCAACTGTGTATCCAAGAAAAGCACTCTTGAAGTACTGGCTCTCTTTCCCTCTGGACACATCAAATCGCAATGCTAGAGCCACAAAGATACCTGAGTGCCAGAAATGAACATTATCAACCAAATTATCGAATGCACATCAGCTGTGATTTCATACTTGCAGTTAGGGTTTTTGATTTTTCATGCTATTACCCCAAGGATTCCCTGAATATTAACAGGGACTTAGAAACGTCATGAATCAAGAATTCCCCCAACTTAATTTTCAACAACGTACCAGGGATTACAATGTCACCAAGTCCAAGCATGGAAAATGGTCGTGCAGAATCCGCTGTTGGAAACAAAAGCTGCAACAAATATGAATAATCATTACCGTCTAATAATAGCACACTGTAACAAACATAAGATAACTAATAACGCCACAAGACTATATCTCAATCAAGCTGAAGCACTGACCTTGATTGGAGCATCGAAAGATTTTGCCACACTAACCATTACTGGAGTGAAGAAAACCCAGAAAATATCGTATACAAAAAGTCCAGCCTACAATGCATAAGAATGTCAAAAAATCACATTAAAAAAGAAATTTGCTGAGTGCATGGATACATGAAAAACAACTTTATAAAGTAACAACTAACACCATTCATATAAAAAAGAGAGACTGCCAATACGAAAGTGTAAAAAGGACAAAAGCCAGATGGCATGATCTTAAACCTGTGTTAACTGTGAAAGCTTCTTACCAGAAGAATGGCACCAGTCTTGAAAGACCCAAGAGAAAGCATTTCAATACCCTGGAAAATTACAGAAAAGGAAATTGTTCACACCACAAAGCTAAATCAGTGAATGCAAACTACATAAAGAAAAAAATACACAAAATCAATAGGTGAATATCAATTCTCATTTTCTTTTCAATAATATACATGCTTGTGCAGATATTGTCACTCAATGAAGTGCCTAAAATTAATGAGATAGTGATGCAAAAAAAGCATATCAGAATTGGAAGAACGCCAATTTCCAACTCCGTGTGTAATAAGAACAGCAAAGAGGAAATACAAGGTCAGTTACTGAAGAAAATCCATGCAAAGCAACTCAGTTTATTTCGGTGAAATTAAAGGGATGTGGCATTGCAGAAAAAGAAGAATGGAAGATCAATGCCACAAGCACTCTGCAAGCCAACAAAAAAATTTGCAACTTGTACAATTTATTGGTATATAATGGCCTAAGCGATCATATTAAACTAAAAATTCAAAATTAGAAAAGGCCTCACAACAAGCCCTTCAAATGGAAGATGTCAAACCTGAATGCAGAAAGCAAGGCCCAAAATGTTGTTAGCCAGCCAATGTTTCTGTGAAGCATACCAAGCACAGAAAAAGGTCCCAGGGATGGCAGCAATAATCTGAGACCTTGTGAACTCAATCTCCAAAGCTGTGTAAGAAATGTGCAAAGAAAAACATCATTCTGCATGATGCAAGCAAGATAATGTCAACCAGATCAAATGAAAATGCAAAAGAACAGAAGACTGAATAAACACTTTAAACACGTAGAAAAGCTCATCTTCAAAGATGAGAAACCACTATGGATTCAGCCAAAAGTTTCATTTAAAGAATGTATATATGGTTATTCCAGTTGATTATACAGATCAGTCCTACAACACGTAAAGACTAGAATACTAGCAGACTGCCCAAACAGTATAATGATCAAAAAGACACATTGGAGAACTTGAGTAATCTCCTCCATGGTAATTCTGGTGTTTGAAAAAAGGGCAGCGCTGGTGCTAGCGATGCAAATTTACCAAAAAGTTGACCTATTCCTCGCACTCTAATTCAAATCATGCCACCAGAATATACTAAGCACAATGTAGCCAAAAGCAAATAAACTATAGGACCAACAGAATCTCCCCTCCCACTAAGAATGCACTGGAGGATAAGAAAACAGTTCAATGCCACATGGATGTGAACCATTAGCCAGAAATAAAAGATACACAAGCTAATACGGCCTGTTTGATGGCATTGAATCTTATTTGGTTCCATTGTAAGTAAAAGGTCATGTTCTGTTCTATTTTGTAATTGCAACATTTTTCCCATCTGCTTTAATTCTGTCTTCCAAAACTAACACAGGAAGAAAGCATATTCCCTACGTGTTTTCTTTCCAAAAACAACAAAGAAGATGGTTTTAAAAGATTATATAAATTATCTTTCAAACGTCACAAAAGAAACAAAAATGGTGAAAAATGAGACAATAGCTCAACTAAGTGCGGCCAAAAGGAGTGCAAGTGACGTGGAAAACTTTCAAGATATTTAATGTTCTATCAGCCAATGTTACCAGCATTCTTGTCTTAGAACAACTATCACCAAAATAAGTTGTAGGATATAATTGAACAAAGGGCTTATTAAGGAGCAACCCAGAAATCAATCACAGCCAATTCAAAATTTAAATTTACTGTTATGCACTTGATGGACTATGTAACTAAAAATAATGAATCCACAAACATACATCATTTGTTTCTTAAAAGAGAGAAATGCAAGGAGGTCACATACAACGGAAATAGGGAAAATGCCACACAATAAGGTCCTCATTCCAATGTTCGGGCAAGAAACGTTTCATTGCTGGTAAGATTGTCGCCCTTGAAAAAAGGAAAAAAAAAATGCATCAGATCATGTAGCAAACAGAACAAAACTGATTCAACTTTATATAGGAAAGTATTAGAAGCAAGTATAAAGGAACCCACGAAAGAGCAATGATCCCAAGAACAAAGAAGTAGCAAGTTAATACAGCGTTAACCAAGTCTTTCGATAGAAACTTGAATAGTAAGAACAGTGATAACAGCATTGCACTCCCGACAAAAGGAAAGCGCATTGCATGCTCATTAGACATTGTCTCCTGCATTTTAGAAAAAGATAGTGGAAAGTTTGTTATGAACCCATGGAAAAAAGGAACAAGGAACAAGGAAAGTAGAAAAAGTTGCTCCGAGTCAATGCCTGCAATACTTACTGTTGGTGGAGTTGGCTTGACAGACCGGTAGCAACCAACATAAACTGTAAGGCATGCTGTCAAAATAACATTTATGTTTGGGTCTACCTTCACAAGCAGCGGGGCCAAAGTTAAACCTGCGACCACAAATGATGTGCATGAAAAGAAGACAATCAAGCTCCTCAACAACAAACATATGAAAAAAAATGCTTCAAGAATCATATTCAAAACAGACCTACTGTATTGGCACCATCTTCTACTAGAAACTATTAACTTTTAATTTTGAAATGGGCATTTTTATCCAAAAACAAAATAGAAGAAAAGGGAGTTGGTTAAGAGAGGTGATAGGTAAGATGACAAAAGCCTTGTAAGGTATCAAGGGATTCCAGACATCCAAAGAACATTAAGATGCAACAAGTGGAAACTCTTCACAGCTTGTCAATATCATGATCAGGAAAAGATAGATCTCACATAACCAATCTCACCATTATCTCAACTAACCACAACTTCCATCACAAACCTCAAATAATTATAGAGGTCATCCACAACAATGAATAAACCTCTACTAAGAATCACTAACAGTGAACCCAAAATTCCAAATTTATCAAACTTTTACAAGCTAAACCTCCAAGAAAACCACTGAACTGCTATATTCACTAAAATGCATAACCAAATCAAGGTCTGCACTAATAAACATCTCCAAAATGTTTCTGCAGCCAAATGCCTATTCTCAAAAATCCCAATCCTTCCCACCTATATGTTTTATCTCCAGTTCTACAAACTCCTATACGGACAACATTAATCTTCCATAAAAAATTTTGAAACACGTGGCAGAGCTAACCACAGATGGAAAAAGATGTCCCATGTTAATTTTCGTTTCTAATGACAACATTCATCTGAAAATAAGTATAAAATCAATATCTTTGATTCGTTCAAACCGCATGCACATTCCGTATAACGAAAGGAACAGTTTTTAAGAGCCATGTAGTCTTAAATTCATAATTATAAACACGAAACAGACAAGCAATCAGCATAAAAATTCCCAATCAATCACAACACAGTCAATCAAACTCGTGATCAGACTATTCGAAATAATGCAAACCTCCTAAAGCAAAATTCGCTATCCGTTCACAGTTCTTCATCGTTTACTTTATTCAATCCAGCGACCAAGAGAAGCGGAAAAATAACACCACCCTAGAACTGAAAGAATCACGCAAAAAGCAAAAAAAGAAAAATCAATAAACAAAGAGCTATACAAAAAAAGGAATTCATTCAATTTTCCAGGAAATTAAATCAGAAACCTGATACGAAGAGAGAGAAACAAAGGATCTGTCTCTATTTCTCTCTCTAACAGTCGCTAAACATTCAGATCGGAGAGAAAGCCGAAGACTTTGAAGAACAAGAAAACGAATAATAAAAAAAAATCAGATAGGGTTTTTGTTTCAGATTTTTTTTACTGGGAGTTACTATTCCTTAATTTCTGCTCCTTTAATAACCATTTACTCCCCTACATGTCTGTGACACAACACTGATCACTGCTAATGAAAATTAGAGATTGTTTGCAGCACAGCCGGAGATAGCGTTGACTCGATACGTGGCGTTATATTACAGGACCGTTTTGGGTGATATTTGATGGAGGACTGTTACGGAGTTGAGGTAGGAGTTGTTTTGGTACAGTGCGTATCTAGAATGAAAATGCCCCGCATCCAGTAATAAAGTTGTTGACGAGTATGGTTACCCCTTATGTTCGCCACGTACTGTTGAGGTCTTACGTCCAATCACTTTTTGACATGTCAGCATCCAAAAAATATCTTGTCATCTCAAACGCCAGTTCTCTTTCGTTTGCGCCTTTGGGTAAGCAGAAGTTACAAATCGGGAGGTCGGATTTGATTTTACTGCTTGACTCTAAATTTGGGAATAATTTCATCCCACCCCGTATTTATTGATTAATTTTAAATAACTCCTTAGTTGTTTATAAACTTACATTTCACCTCGCACCATTAGTTGTCCCGACCTTTAAATAATTCCTTAATTGTATAACTGTAAATTAATAAAAAAAAGCTATTTTTTTATTGCTATTCTCCTTCTTTTTATCTTTATTCTCTTCTTTCGTAATTTATGTTTATTAGAATTAATTTGTATAAAATATCAATTTTTGTTGATTTAATTTTGATTTATAAAAAAAACGAAAAGGAAAAAAAGAAAAAGAAAGACAAACATATAAAATTAAAAAATATATATTTTTATTATTAGTGTTTATTTTTTTTAATTAAAAGTTTAAATATAATTTAGTTTCAATTATATTTTAATTTAGCTTTGAAAATTTAATAATTATAAACGAATAAAATAAGTTAAAATAACTTAATAAGTCAAACACATTATTCACAATATATTTCATATTTAAATTTATTATATTTCATATTCATTCATATTTTAAACTAAAAAATAAATAGGTCCTTAATTTTAAAATTATTTATACAGTTTATCTATCATAAGATTATACTTTCCAGTTAACCGTGGTAAATTGTTTGGAGTTTGGACTAAGGGTATGGGGGCAGAATGTAGACTAATAATTAATTAAGGAGTGAGTTGGAGTTTATTAATAAATAAAGAGGTGGAATGAAATTCACTCTCTAATTTTTACTTTCTTTTAATACCGTAACGTTTACATTTACTTTACATGTTATTTAAAAAAACAATGCAACATATTTTTTTTGTTAAATAAGTTTCTATATTGTTGATTATTTATGTTAATTATTGACTTTAAAGACCTAAGTCTAATTAAATATTATGCTGGTGTTTTTTCTTTTCCCTCTTCACCATTAATAATTAATGAAATATAGATGATGAAAAATTATTCAAAATTATATCTATATGTCTACTTGTTTTAAAAGTTAAATATAATTTAATTTTTATCATTCAAATATTTTAGAGGTAGTTAAAAATATTTACTTAAAATTTATTATTTTTTTAATAAATTATCTGATTATAATGTTAATATACTTATAAATTTGATTATTTTATAATTTATATAATTTACCTACCTATTGACATGTTATTATATGTCAAATTACTAATTTTTAGATATTTATATTAAGATAATATAAATAAAAATAAGTATATCATTCAAAAATATTCAAATTATATATTTTAATATATTGAGATAAGATGAAAAATAAAAAAAATACTACTTATATCTAATAAAATATCAAACTTAGATATTTAAAAATAAATCTCACATGAAATTAAAATAAAGAAAAAGATTGTTCCTATAATCCCTAATTGTTTAGTTAATGTACTAAAAATTAATTTTTTTAAGGTAATTTTTACTACAAAATATTTTTCAACACGACATATAATTATATAGTCATTAGGGCAAGTCCTAATAAGGCAATTCTTAGTTGAATAAGTTTAAGATCATAAATTTAATTTGTTAAATGTTATATAAAATAAACTAAATTTCTTTTAAATTTTAATGTGAGTAAATTTCGAATTCGAAAAAGAAAATCCTACAATAGTTTTATAAAAAAGTATTTATTTAGAAGGAAAAATTTTTTAAGTTCTTATTATCGCATTAGAATAAATTAGGTTTCGAGTCCCACAATTAAGTAGGGTAGACAAATTTTACTTAGAATGAGTATAAATTTTCACGCACTATTTAATTCTCTATTTTGATAGATTTTCGATGTAATTATGTAATAAAAAAAATAAACTCAAACTATTTGTTTTATCCTCAAACATTTTACTAAACCAACTGCTGCCCACAATTTAAACCTACAGTAAAACTCATCATGGTTTGAATAAGTGTCAGGACTTGTTTAATAAGTATCATAAAGTATGTCCTTTTTAGTAACATGATTAAATTTATGGGACTTAAATGATAAAATACAAATTCGAAAGTTGCCCAAGGCTGCAGTTCCCATCCGCGAACTTCTTCTTCACCGTGTCTATACACAGTCTGTTTCATTTCTGAACGAAGACTATCAATCATCTCGTAAGCGCCAAACAACGATTCAATTTCAAAAAATGTCGAAAATTCAACGGCTACCGTTTAAAAGTTTCACTCTCAGAAACATCACAACCCGCAGAACACCATCTCTTCACACTCTGATAAACCCTAACCCTTGTTCTCGTTCCAGCTATAGACAATGCCTTAGAACTCTCCAAACCTTAGAAACTTCTCTTAATTCAAATCAAGAACAAGTTTCGTCAACTGGGTCAGTGTCAGATTCTTTCTTGGTTGAGAAAATATTATTGAACTTAAAGCAAGGAAATGTAAATTCTTTGCGTAGCTATCAGTTTCGCTTAAATCCACTAATTGTAGTTGAGGTTTTACATCGTTTACGTGATAATTTGCAATTGGGTGAAAGGTTTATTGATTTTATCGCCTTGAATTGTCCAAATTTTAAGCATTCATCAATGTCTTTAAGCGCTATGATTCACATTTTGGTGCGTGGTCGGAGATTATCCGATGCACAAGCTTTGATTCTTAGAATGGTTAGAAAAAGTGGTGTTTCCCGCGTAGAAGTTGTTGAGTCCTTGGTTTCCACATATAGTCATTGTGGTTCCAATAGTTTGATCTTTGATTTGTTAGTTAGGACCTATGTGCAAGCTAGAAAGTTGAGAGAAGGATCGGAGGCATTTCGTTTGTTGAGAAATAAGGGAATTTGTATTTCCATTAATGCTTGCAATAGTCTTCTTGGTGGTTTAGTAAAGATTGGTTGGGTTGATTTGGCCTGGGAAGTTTACGCGGAGGTTGTTAGAAGTGGGATTGAGCTGAATGTTTATACTTTAAATATTATGGTCAATGCATTGTGTAAAGATCATAAAATTGATAGCGCTATGGTCTTCTTATGTGAGATGGAAGGGAAAGGAGTCTATCCAGATACTGTGACATATAATACACTAATCAATGCATATTGTCGTGGAGGGCTTTTGGACAAAGCTTTTGAGTTGATGAACTCGATGTCTGGCAAGGGGTTGAAACCAGGTGTTTTTACATATAATTCCCTTATAAATGGTTTATGCAAGAAAGGAAGATGTGAGAGGGCAAAAGAAGTTCTAGATGAGATGTTGGGAATGGGGTTAAGCCCTGATACTGCTACTTATAATACATTGCTGGTTGAAAGTTGCAGAAAAGAAAATATCTCAGAAGCTGAAGAAATTTTCCTTGAAATGTCCCGACAAGGTGTTGTTCCAGATATAGTTAGCTTTAGTTCACTGATTGGGATATTCTCAAGAAATGGACAGCTGGATAGAGCATTAGTGTATTTTAGGAAAATGAAAAGTGCCGGATTGGTTCCAGATAATGTGGTTTATACTATTCTTATTGATGGGTATTGTAAAAATGGTATCATGGTGGAAGCATTGAAAATGAGGGATCAAATGCTAGAGCAGGGTTGTGTTATGGATGTGGTTACATACAATACTATTTTGAATGGGCTGTGCCGGGCAAAGATGCTCACAGATGCAGACGAGCTGTTTAATGAGATGGTGGAAAGGGGTGTGTTTCCTGATTTTTATACTTTCACCACACTAATTAATGGACATTGTAAGGATGGGAATATGAATAAGGCACTAGACCTGTTTGATATAATGACTGAAAAGAATATTAAGCCAGATATTGTGACATACAACACGCTGATTGATGGGTTTTGCAAGGTTGGTGACATCGATAAAGCTAATGAGTTATGGACTGATATGATATCTCGAAAAATTCTCCCCAATTACATATCATATGGGATTCTAATAAATGGATTTTGCAGCATGGGTTGTGTTACTGAGGCATTCAGGTTGTGGTATGAGATGGTTGGTAAAGGTATTAAGCCAACTCTTGTGACTTGTAACACTATCATAAAGGGATATTTCCGTTCTGGTGATGCATCAAAAGCAGATGAATTCCTAAGTAAAATGGTTTCAGAAGGGGTTGTTCCCGATAGCATAACCTACAACACTCTTATTAATGGCTTTGTTAAAGAAGAGAATATGGACAAAGCCTTTGCTTTGGTTAACAAGATGGAAAAGCAAGGGCTAGTTCCAGATATTATTACATACAATGTAATGTTGAATGGGTTTTCCAGGCAAGGAAGAATGCAAGAGGCTGAGCTGATACTTCATAGAATGATTGAGAAGGGTTTAAATCCTGATAGGTCCACCTACACATCATTAATAAATGGACATGTCAGCCAAAACAACTTAAAGGAGGCATTTCGTTTCCATGATGAAATGCTCCAAAGGGGATTTGTTCCAGATGATACATTCTGATTGGTTGAGTTCATTCTGCTGCATGTCAGATATACTGAAGGTTGGATAAACACTCTTCACGCACTTCTTTAAATTTGCAATGTAGTTCCCTGGGCATAAACTGTTGGACTATTGTGATTTCTTACTCTGTTTATACGCTAGTGCTAGAAGCATCAGGAGTATCTAAGAAAGCTTTGATATCATTACACTGGGGCCTATCCTGATATCTGTTATTCTCATGGTGATGGTAAGATTGTTTATACCTTTAGATAATATTGTGATCTCAATTAAGTTTAAAATTTGAACCAGTGAGTTATGCATTCTACATTTAACTTAGTTCTAAGGAGAGTTAACTAGAAATTTTGATCTTGTTAATTAATGCATAGCCTCAAAAATTATCTTTAAATTTGCAATGTAGTTCCCTGGGCATAAACTTTGCTCCATTGGTCTGTCATTCATGTTGACCACATTTTTTGGAGTATTGATGTTTTCTTGTATTTTTTAGGTGCTTATGTTTGAATGGTATCATTTTTTGGCAATACATTCTTAATAAGAAGTTATATCATATAAATGGGCCATTGTTTAGAAAAGAGATTAGTTCCTGTCAAATTCCAATTTTTGTTAGAACTGAGAGGAACTTATAGTATATTACAGACTGATTGTAAAATGTCTAACTATGCAGAATATATAAGATTATTAAATTAATGAGTATTATAATTGACCCACTTTGACAGAATGAACAGTTTCAACTACCTAGTCTCTGTTCATTAATGTTAAATCTGCTCTCGTCTCTACAACTGAAAGTGTTGGGCTATGCTTTTTCTTTTCCCCTTTATTATAAGTTGTATATACCTAGGACATTGAAAATTCCCAAGTCTGAAAAGAACAAGTGTTCTGTTTCAAAGTTTGTTATTAACCTAAGGTAAAAAAATAGTTGCTTATTGTCTGCTTTCGTCCATAGCTTCTGTTTGCTAGATAATTCTTCAAAGGTTACACAACTGATGATGGGAAAAGTTAACGTTTATTAAAATTCAAGTCTTTGAAAGGAGCACACATAATGAAAAAAGTACTGGTATTTATCTGACTTGAGTCTTGGAATTAATTACAAGCTTTTGTAGATTACACATTACATTGTTTAAGAACCTTAGTACATTACATGTACTGATAAAAGCTGCCAATTTATTCTGCATGTTCTTTTTGTTCTTTCCACAGCAGCCATCTAGTTTTAGCTAGCTATATTCAATTGTTACATCTTGGCTTTTCAAGTTTCCTTGGTGGCCAAGTGTACTTGCCTACCAAGAACGTCTGGTCTATTCAAGTACTTATGTACTTCCTCATTTTGAAAGAGTGAAGCATTAAGAATGATTTTGTAATTAACTTCTTTGTGATGTTTATCATCATTAGATGCATTAGTTGGATGTGTTCCACCCAAATCTTGGTCTGTGATCCCTGAGAGCCCTAGTTGATGCCTAGGTTCTTTTCTATCCTCTTCATTCTGTTTTCCTTTACATTCTGCAACTCTATTTTCAACCTCTAACACTCAATTTTCTTGAAGCTTCATATCTGCCAACTACTCCCCAAACAAGTTAAAGTATTGTGACTGAAATTTAGAACATTAATAACAGATTCTGACATTAGGCCTGGGTCTCATCGATCTTTGTCTCAAAGAGATGTACACATACTTGTGTTTGACTCTATTCCGGTGACTGCTGACCAGCTTCATTATATTTAATATTTCCAAACTTGTGTGTCTTGGGATTGTCCTCTGTGGTGAAGGCTATGTAACCGAGTTACAAAATAGATGCTAGCTTGGGATGAGTCTGTACTAGCAGCTGGAGTTTATGTGGTTTTAGTGCCCCCTGGTTCACCTTTAAGTGTTTAAAGCAATAGCTTGAGGTTTTGAAATCTTAATTCTTTTATAATGCAGCTATGGTACAGAAGCATACAACTCAAGAAAATTGGAGAATCATGGAAATCAGAAATAGAGAATGTCCTTGAGAAGTACATGACTCCAACGCCTTGCTCAAAACACTTCCATTGTGCTTGGTAGTTGATCCAAAGATAGAGCTCGAACCAGGCACTAAACAACCAGCAATGCCCACATAGCGCATGACTCTAGCAGAACTTGATGAGAATTAGCACCAACTTCAAATTGCTGAATGCTAGCTACAGGTATGTTGGATCAGAATTCAATCTCTTATCATTTAGAATGAATTGCAACCCTGTTTTCTGACATAAACTATGTTTCAACTCATGAACCATTAGATTGATACACTTCGAATGATTGAGATCATATATTTTGACATGTACTATCTCAATGCCCACTAATTGTGACATGTCTGATGATCTCAATCGCTAAAATAATTTGTGTAAAACTAAAAATGTTACTGCCCTTACCCAAATTTATAGTTATTTACACTTAAGCTTTTAGGGGCATATCGTATCTTATTGAAACTCATGTCTCTCATTGGTCTTAAATCTTTTTTTTTGGGTTAAATTGTGCAGAAGTTGCCTGACATTCACAAGATCGCGAAGTACCTTTTTCGCAGCTTGAAGACAAAATTCTAAATGAATGAAGATAAGGAAAAGGAGAGAGAGAGAGAGAGAGAGAGAGAGAGAGAGAGAAAGATCCACGATATATGGCAGCCGCTTTTGTCTCATGAACTTAAACGTGTCAACGACTTGATTATACGTAGAATGTACGTAACATCACTGTATTTTCACCAATCTCGTTTGATACAGTATGGCTACTCTGACATAATATATTTTCGGAAATCACAGAATTCTCCAACTTCAAATCTGCTGATGGTATGGACGGAAAAGAAAAACATCAAACAGGTAAAAACTAGTTCAGTGCCTGTACGGAAACCAGTTTTCTATTGTGAATTGCTCGAGTGACTTTTTGTTATCAAAACATCACTTTGGTTTATACATTTTTGTGATTTGTGTTTGTGTTTGTGTTTGTTTTTCCTCTTCTGTATTCATTTGTTAAATTGATATGATTGCAACATCTAACAATTCTATAACATCCCACACGTAAATTTGTAAATTAAGAGTAAAGGTCGAGTTATAAGGACATTCTAGTCCCACTAGTTTCAATACCGATACAAAATTTTGTTAATTTGCATGATTTAGGATCTGTTTGGTATAATATTTCAAATAAATTTTTCTGAAATAATTTTTTTTTTACTAATATAGCTTCTAGAGCTAGAGTTTTGAATAAAAAAGTTTAAAATAAAGTAAGATATTTTGGGTAAATTTATTTAAAAAAATTTACTGTTGAAAATTTAAATTTTTAACTTCTTTTAATAAAAAAAATAATTTTTTTAAATCTCAAAATCTTTTTTTCATTATCAATTATACGATATCTAATAATTTAAAAATATATATTTTTAAAATTTTAAATTTTTTTAAAAAATTAAAAAATTAAACTAAACGGATATTTATTAATTTTTTTATTATAATTACTATAATACCTTCTTAATTATAATCATCATAAGAATAAAATATGTTATATTAGTCTTATTTTTATCAAAATTTATATATTAAACTAACACGATTCACATGGCTATTTTTAAAATTAGTAACTTAAAGAATACATTTGACCAAAATTTTAAGGATGTTTATGTTATTTTTTTTTTCATAAATTCATAAATTAATTAGAGATGATTTCGTGACAGAATCTCTCACCTTTGTATTTATATATTTATAAATTTGGCTGTAAGCAATTAAATTTTGTGACGTAGCCAAAGAGTACAAGAAAGAAAATTAACAAAGGATTACAATATATTCTATTATTTTATTATAGCCCTCTCTGTTCTGTGCATACACTTTCAAGCCAATTTGATAATGTCTGCCACATTTTGGGCAACACTTCAGAATATCACATGTCCCCTGCAAAATTGGTCCTAATCAATTAAAATAAATAAATAAATAACATAATTATTTTATATAAAGAAAAAGAATTGATTAACAACTTCATATTTTTACATATATTTTTATATTATTTTTTAGACTATTAAATCTAAATATTTTTTACTGTTAAAATTTAATTTAATATATACATTAAATATGGTGCATTAATTATATATTTCAGATTTAATCTTCATTATTAGAGGTGCTTAAATTTATAAATTAAAGTTAGATATAAAAATATAGAGTTGTCAAGTCTTTCCATATGTATATAAATTATTTTTAAAGTTTTGAAATTACATTAAAACACGTTAATTCGTTAATAAGCAATGTTTATTTGAATTAATATATATATATAATTTAGTGACAATTACTAACAAAATAGATAAAGAATATAATAGTAATTATGTGAATTTTTATTGAGGTTTATAAATCAACTCTTAAGAACTAAAATATTTTTCATTTTCGTAATAATTTTATAAATTATTGGTACTAGAATTTTATTATATTATTGTATGAATGATAGGATGTAATAGGTTGTTTAATGTATTTTTAAATTTCTTTTTATTATTAACAAAGAAATTAAAAGAGATTTTACAATAAAAATTTTCAGAATATTTTCATAAACAACAAATCAAATAAATCATACAAAAACACACAAAAAATCTCTTAAAAGAAAAAGAACTAGTTAGATATGATCTACATCTCTTGAAAGTGCAATTTCTTTGGCTTGCAATTGATTCGACAGAGAGGACAAGTACTCTTAATCTTGAGCCATTTCAGAATACAAGAATCATGAAAAGTATGCAAGCAATCCATGGCTCTTCCCTCTTCTCCCTTCTTCATCTCTTCTTGACAAACCCCACATACCATTCCATCTTCTTCAACCTTCAAGCTTCTTGTTCCTGCAAGTGCTGGATCGATCGTCGGCTCCAGCAGCTTTGCAAGATGAATCGAAACCTGCAACTCCACCTCCATTAACGTAGTCTTGTAATCTCTATTGCTAGCCAGAGCTCGTGACATTGCCAACTCTTCTGTCATTGTTTCAAGTCTTCCAAATTCAAGTTGTTCTTCGTTGAAGTCGAAAGCTAAGTAGTGGTTCCAGTTTCCGAGTCTTAAGAATATCTCAGCCTTTAGTATTGCAATCTCCAACTCGTTCATTATAATCTCCATAGCTGTTGTTTACAAAGAAGAGAATAACTTTGATTATATATTTGATTTCTGAAAGAGAATTCTCGTAGCAGTAGTCTTACATATGACGTACTATGAAAGTGATTTTTGATTGAAGAGGAATTCTTGGAAAGCTGCTTTTGTATAGGAACCACATATAATTGTGCTTTTTGTGAAATTTTAAACAAAAATACCTTAAAATTTCGATATCTACAAAGTTTCTAAATCAATAATCAACAATCAATAATCATGGAGATAGAAATTTATATACAAATTTTATTTATATAAACTAATTAATAAGACAAAATTATATCGATGTTAGATGTTTCATATAATTTATTTTAATACTACTACAAATACAGCATAGTTCATTATTACAATATATCCCATATAATTGTTTTTTATTTCTCTCTTGTGAAAACAAAGAAAATATGACTATAATATCCGTTTGTATGATTAAATTTTTATGCTCTATCCGTAGTACTCAATTTATTTCATTTCAATAGGTTAAAAACATAAGATATGTGTCAACTATTAATAATATAATATTATGACGTAAATTCGTATGAGTAAATTTGTATAAAAATATATATATTTTTAGAAGTATTAACTTCAACAATAATAGAAATATCTAACTCTTGCACTCATTTCATCTATATAAACTAATGTAACAAAATTACATTATCATATACATTATATAAATTTTCAAATAAGTTTTTGAGTTACACTGTGTAATATAAATCCTATAAGTTGAGTTTATATCCATGCTTTATATGCTGAATTTTTAATTTAATAAATAGTAAATTGTCATTTATTTTCATGAAAATATATAATACATTATAATAATATAATATTATCTTATCAACTTGTATTAATATGGATGACTAGATTTGTATATAAATTTGTATACATACCAATCCTCTATACTATATTAATAATGATCAAAATATAATTTGTATTTATATAAATTAATACGATAATATTATATTATCATTATATATCTTGTATAATAAATTAAGGGTCATTAAATTAATCTAATAACTTATTGTTATATAATTTTTATTTTTAAAATAGAAGAAGATATTTTCATAGTTAGGGTTATTGTTTTGAAAGTTCTTGAGTCATGAACAACGATATGTAGATAAAAAATAATTTATAATTAAAAAAAGTCATAATTATCAGCGTCAATCAATTTTAGTTCCCTTATTTTATTTTTGTTTTGTTCATTTTTTTTCTTATACAAAGACATGTTTTATTTAATTCATCATCTTATCTTATGAGACCAATTGGAAATGCTATAGTTAAACAATTTTTAATAAATTTAACACAAATATTCTGATAATTATTTATACAAATTGACGTGACATAATTTTAAAAGAAAACGTGAAAATATATTTTTTATTCTCATTATAGTTGTTTTAAACATTTTTTTTCTTATAATTATTTTTAAGGTTATTTTTTATTCTACTCCTAAATTTATTGATTTACTTAACGTTAATATATCTTTTATTATAAGTCATCACGATCCCTTATACAACTCAAAATAAGCATTAATTTTAACATTGTTAGGGGTAAAATAAAAATTTTATAAATGCTTACAAAATAAAAAGTTAATTTAAAAATAAATTTGTGATAGCAATATCAAATTTAATAAAAAATAATTTGGCTAATAATGTTTGAGTCTCTAAATTTTGATGAAATAATAAATTAAGACATGATTTATCTGATTTTAACAATTTTATCCCTAACATATTAACATTAGTTCCGTCTAATAAAAAATAATCAATTATATTTTTACCAGCTTATTAAATATGATGCATCCTTGCACAAAAAAATCAGGTAAAAACTAAACAAATCCAGAATTTTCTTTAAAAAGATTACAACTCATTATTCCCTTAAAAAAAATTACAACCCATAATTTCTTTAAAAGAAATTGCAACAAAGGTACGTTGTTGCTTTTTCTTTAATTCTAAGCTTCAAATCCCAAATTTATTATTTTGTAATTTTAGAAAAATCAGTTCAAACAAGTGGTTCTATTCGATTCATGTTTAAAGAACTAAGGGTAAAACTGAAAATATTTATAAATTAGGGAGATAACAAGATGTTTCCTAAATATTATGGTGTATTAAGTAATTACACCAAAATTTAGGGAATAACAAGTATTTTTCTTAATTTCAATGATTAAACACTACAAATTTGGGTAATTTAGTATTTGCAAAATCAGTGACAGTTAAAGTAAGGGCAATAATGTAATTTTAATAGAATCCATTAAAAGTTAGTGGCTATTTTGATTTTATAAGTTACAATAAAAGATAGAGATTGATGTAAAATATATTAATAAATATGGGTCAGAAAATAATTCCTTTTTTTAAAAAAAAAATTGAACAAATATGAAATCAGAATATATAAATTTTAATAATTTGACTGATATGTTTGTTTTTATTTATAATATTTGAATATAAATATTTAAAATTGAGTGATTTTATATTTTATATTTTTATAAATAATTAAATAATTTTTATACATTAAAAAATAAATAAAATTTAAAGTAGTATTTTTAAAATTATAATTGGATAAATTTATTAAGATATTTGTATTTAATGTTCAAATCCAAAATTTTAACTTATTTTTATTGAATGATTGAAATTGAATTATATTTAAATTTTTTTTAAAACAAGTACCCAACTAGTCTTCAAATTACACGTCATATAAGTTGGGCATGATTTTGAATGAAAATATGAAAATAAATTTTTTATTCATACTAGAATTATTTTTCTTAGTCTTTCGATCACATCATGTCTTATCAATTATGAAAAAATTTGTATTAATAATTTATATATGCAATATTATAATTAAATATAAATGCAGGACAAAAATACTTTTAACATATATGATAGAAACACTAATTAACTTATTTGATAATATTCTTTATTATTATATAAAAGTTTCATAATATATTTTATATTATTGTCTCTCATCTAATTTTAAAATTAAAATTTAAAAAATATAGATTTTATAATACCATTCAATTACTCTTTTTCTTTGATGCTTCCACGCTACAAAGAAAATCATAAGTAATCAAATATTCCCATGTATCAAGAAATAAAAGGAGATTGAATATATATTCTTCAAATATTAATAATAATTTCATTCATTATTTTCCATTTTTTTTAAATTATCGCCAATTCCCCAAGCATGATTTTCTTGAATCTTAAAAATACAAATCTAATTCTTTATTTCATTTTATAAGATGTTTTTCAAAAAAACATCAATTTATTTATAAATCGCTTCCTAATCGTTGAGTCTATATTTAAAAGAAATAATAATTTTCTAGTAATGCCATGCGAGATAATGATTTAGTGAGCACCTATTTGTTGAACGGATCATATTTATTAATAATTAAAAATTGTATATCATATTACATTTTTTAATTATAAATTTTACATTAAAAACTCAAATAATAGTAGTTGCCAATTTGTTGAGATTGCAGCTAGCTTTCTTACAGAGACCAATTCAATTTGTGTTAATTTGGAGAGTTTCATACGTTTAAAAAATAAATAAAACATGTGAAGTAATTGAACAATTGGTTGAACACGTCTCTAAATATTTTCATAACCATAATTAAATCATAATATATAAAAGTAAATGATCAATTATGAAAATAAATGAATTTTGTAAGCAACAGCCAATTGTTTGTTCTATATATAACAAAATTGATTGTGTTATATGGTTAATTAACTAGTTACATAAAGTTGATTATCATAATCATTTTTTATATGATAGTTAAAAGCCATCTTAATTGATTTTCATCATTAAAATTTATTTCTTTAAGATTGTTCACATCGTATTATCGCTTTAATATTTTTTAATTAAAACAATAATAATATCATTTATTGATTTTAAAATAAATAATATTAAACTTATAAAATTGATACGTAAAATTTGATATGACAAATAATCGTGACATTTATTAATAAATTAAATACACATATTAATAATGTAGTAATAAAGTCAATAATTACGGTATACATAATAATTATGTATAGGTGTTGCATCATGTTGTAGGCCAATTTTATAATTATTCGCGTTTTTATCAAAAGTCGAGATTTTGAATTCTTTGCACAAAATTACTAAAGACAAACAAAATAATAAATTATTTATCTAATTCTTTCATATAAGCGATTATCTCATATATGATAATTATTGATAGGTGTTATATTACATCAGTTCGACCGACTTTATAAATATATTATAATTGTTTATGTAAAAAATTTTAATTATATAAATATTCACATTTGGTTACAATTTAAACTTGAAGCTTTTCATACAAATATCTACTAAAAGACAAAAAGTGAATTCTTTATATATAAAAAAAGTGTTAATTTAATTAAGTTTAACAAAGTGACTAGTTGTTTAAAAATAGATGATACATTGGTGATATAAGAATATAATTAAGACAAAATTCAGAAAATCCTGGAAAATAAAACCCTTTTTAAGTATTTGATAACAGTTTGAACTATTATAATAATTTTTATTTTAGGTCGACATAAATAAGGACAAAATGTGAAGCTTATAGTTAGATAAATAAATATAAATATATTAGGTAGCACATTTTTCATGTTTATTAAAAAAAAAGTGATGTTGACCAATCAACTTATGTTATATATACACGTCGTAGTGCAATAGTCAGAAAAGCAATTTAATTTTTTATTTATACATCTTTTTTCTCCTATCAAACGGCAACTGCTCTTGACTTTTGGAAACATCACTTAATAAATGAATATTTATTAATATTTAATTGTATATATATTATAATATTAAATGAAAAGCCAAATTTTTAATGGTTCAAAAATGCAGGATATATATAAAAAGTCAAAATTATATTGTAGCCATTATTGGTGGCATCACTATGATAGTGGTTACGATTATTAAATTTGTCACATGGCCAAAATACAAAAGCAATAATTACATAAATAATTTATTATTATTATTTTATTATAGCCTTTTGCTTAAATTATTATAAGCCAATTTGAGTTGAGAGTTTCGTGGAGAATAAATAAATTAAGTGTTGGTGTTGAATAGATAAATGGGTTCAAGTTCTTTCTAAACTAAAAATAGAAAATAGTTAATAAACTCAACTTTAAATACTAATGGCAATTTAATAAACAGTTTAATATTGTTTAATATTATACTGTCAATTAATTTCAATACATTATATAGTAGATATCATTATTATAATTTATAAGTAAAATTCATCTTCAAAGAATAGACTTATATTTAATTTTTTTTATTCTTGTATTATTAATCTACGTGGATTAATAAATAATTCATAAAATTATTATTTACGATGGCCCATCATTTTTATTTTGGATGATATTGTAGATCTCATTTTTTATAAGTTAATAATTCATTATTTTTAATGGAATAATTTTGCAAAATTCGTCTTTGATTAATTAATTATATATCCTCCATAATACCCATCATTTTTAATTGGGTGATTTTGCAAAAATTGTAATCTTTTACGAGTAACAGCTTCTTCGAAATAAAATTATTACCCAAATTGGCTTTATACTCAATCAATCTTTTCAAATTACCATAATCAACACAATAAATAATTATTTTAGATATAAATTGTTATAAACTCATAGATATAACTCTCTCTTAAGAACTAGATTATAGGAAAATGGAAGATTTCCTAAAGAAGTCAACAATCAAATGCCCAAAAAAGAGTGAGTCGAAGGAGATAGCTGATGGATTATAGTTATATATAACGATAGATACATGTGATTATAATCAATATAATCAATTTGGGTACCTTTACATTTTTTTTTAAGGTTTTCCAAAGCCGATCCACTTTGAACGATGACCTAATTTATTGTGGTCAGAGATTATCGGATAGCATGATGAATAATGAGTGGTGCGTATGCCATTTGTTGAATGTTGCTAGACCAAATTAAAGTGTTTTGCAAGTGTACATAGGCATTTAATATTGAGTCAAAAATCAAATTGCATCCCTTTCTTCATTCTTGTTGTATTAATTTAAACTCATGAAATTAAGATTTTCATTTACTATTAAATGTCAATTAGTCATTTTCTTATTATTAATATGGTATTTAAATATATATTCAAGTAAAATGTATATAAATAAGTATTATCTTTCTATTAACATCTATCAATAAATGCTGGTTAATTTATTGATTATATATGTCTAATATTCAAACAATATTGATTAAATGTTAGACGTTACATTAACATAGAAATTTTGTATCCCAACTTATTAATTATATTGTATATATATAACTTGTCAAATTCATATTCATATAAATTTTGTATTCTAACTTTGTATTTATTATATTATTCAAGGGAATGACACATCAGATGTTACATTAATACAAATTTTATATCGTAGCAAATTTATAAATCCATTAATTATTACCATAATTTCTAATCATGTCATAATCAATATATATTAGCCAATGCAATTTAAGATTGTGTCCCTCCTCCTACTAACAAACTTCAAGATTTGATGAAATAGCCATAAAATTAAAGTAAGGCAAAGGTTTCAAGTTTAGATGACTTTTGGATAAGCTTTAATAACAAGTCTAATTAATTTATTTTAAAAAAAAAATTAATTACCCCAAATTAATTAATCCACTTGATTGAAATAAAAAGATGATTCAAAGCCGGCATCGCTGACCACCGACCCCTAACCCTAACTTTACTTAACACAAAACAAACCTAGACTTTCTCAAAGTCAATCTCCCTTCCTTTTTCCTTTCTTCTTCTATATAATTCAATCTCTTCAACCATTTGGAATCCCAACTGTAATTCCAACTTCAATTAAATTCTCTCTCAAATGGGTAATTCAGTTTCTCCATGTTTCTATCAGAACTCGCCTTCTTCTTCTTCCTCAGTGAAGCTGATCTTCTGGGAAGGAACTACAAAGATTCTCAACGGAAAACACATCGCCGGAGAGATCATGTTTGAGTCACCGGACAAAATGGTATGTCACGCAGACTCTTTCTTCATCGGCCGCCCAATCCCATCTCTCGCCATCGACGACGACCTCATGCCGGGGCAAACCTACTTCGTTCTTCCCATAGATCGCTTTGCATGCGGAGTTTTAACTGCTTCATCTCTCGCAAGCTTAAGCTCAAGCCCTAACAAACCCGGGACTGCTGCAGTTCCGATCAACTTTGGTGGTGATCAGTGCCGTCCGTTTGAGTACATAAGGGGTGAAAACGGTAGGGTTTTGATCAAAGTTGTGCCGGAGTTTATAACAAAGCTGATTAACCGAGGTAAAGAAATTGAATCCAGTGGTAATAATTCGAGTAATGAATTGCTTTGTAGCACACCGGAATTGAAGAAGCATTATGATCAGCTGGTTGGATCAAGAGAGCAAATCTGGTCACCTAAGCTTGAGACGATTTCTGAGTATAAGAATATTAGGTTTTCACCATGCAAGTTCATAGGATTTGAGTGGAAACAGAAGGAGAAAACGGTGATCTATTAGTTCATAAATTTTCTTAATTAATATTTCATGAAGCTTGTTCCTTATTCCTATATATAGATTGATAGATAGATAGATAGATAGATGGAAAAATTGTACAAAGACAGTGATAAATTTTTCGTTTTTGTGTAGTGAAATAATCTTTACTGATGATGAAATTAACTAGAAAAACCGATGATAATTCTTTAATTAATTTTCTTGTTCTTGAATTTTTACTTATATTTCAGAAATTTAATTATATTTTTTTGTAGTAGTCATAATAATTAACTTTCATGGGATCTTATTTTGAATCTCAAAAATTATGGAAATTAACTTTACATTCAGATAAATTAATTGCTCTAAGAACATGAGATTTAGTATTTTTTGGAGACTAATTAAATCATTGTATGAAAAGGAAAAATATATGAAATTGGGAAAGAAATATAAGGAATATTCTTCATTAATTTTCTTGTATATACAAATTAATGCAAAATGAAAAAATATGTGATGATATTTTGATGATTTTGTAACTTTTGTAAAATAAGAATAAGAAAGAATATATGGTTATTATATATATTTGTGTACTTGAATTTTTTTTTCTTCGATATTGAAATGTTATATATATATTTAATATAAGATTATGTTGAAAATTTCAGACTCTGGTGGAGGTTTGATGCTGAAATTTGACAATTAGTACTGAATTAACAAGTTAAAGTGTGGTTAAATATTGTCTTTATTAAGAAAAATTTTTGTCTTCCTATAAACTATGGTAATGAAAATGTAGGTTTATTATATGACAAATTAATTAATGTCGTGTAAGTATATTTAATGGATCTTTGGTCAATTATAGACAACAATATTATGTATATTGGTTAATTTCAAACCAAGTTTAGGACAATCTCAATACATGAATATAAGCTTGTTGATTTATAATTAAAAAATTTTATGTATAAAAGGTATATGATGTCATTTTGAATGGATCATTCAATCGAGAGAGAAATGCAATTGTATTGTTATGATTTGTTCAAATTAGAACTATATTATCTAAAACTTTCTCTATTACAAAATATGATGAATAATTTTTTATGTTATTTTGAAAATAATATATATATATATAATTTTTTTAAAAAGAGTTCTTAATTTTGATTTTTTAAAAGTACTAATATATATAAATTATTTGTTCATATAAATTAATATAATAGATTTATTATATTTTTAACCTAATTAAGCTTAAAATATACAAGTAGTGGTCCTGAAACTTGTAGAGTTTGATTTCATATTGCAATATTATTATTATTAATAATAATTAATTAATTATTAGTTAAGAATGAGAATGAAAATGGGCATATAATCATGCGATACGGCAATATTTTGAATTCTTATTCACTACAAATTTCATTTTTTAATTTTAGTTTGTATAAATAGAAGTGCAAGTACTATATATATATATATATATATATATATATATATATATATATATATATAAACAAGTATATACAATAAATGTGCTACCATTGTTTATGTTCATACATATGGACGATTTAGCAAAGGTTTCATAAAATTGGGATACCTAATTAAATTAATTCATCCTTAATTCTAAAATTTTGAATATTAATTATTCTGAAAATAAAAATGTGGAATTGAAGTAAACGAGAAGATTATACGTCTTCTCTTTATATCTAACTTTTCCAGGATAGGAAAATTGTTTGTAAAAAAAAAAAGATAATTGTTATGTTAATGAATAATTTATTATTTTTATAATTATATCATAAATTAAACTTAATTAAGACTATTAAAATAAATTGTTAGTGTATTTTTAAATATATATATATATATATATATAAAAAGAAGGAAGACCCTATAATATTATAAAAAATAACATTATTAGAAATATAAACTTTATTCATATATATGTAATAATATATTATTGTCACGTGTTTTTTTAAAAATAATATATATATAAGTTTCAAAAAAAGAGTTCTTAGTTTTAATTTTTTTTAAAAGTACTAATATATATAAATTATTTATTCATACATATTAATACGATAGATTTACTATATTTTTAATCTGGTTTAATTTTTTTTTGGTAAAAATATTTTTTAACAATATATAACATTGTTATATTTGTTTGTATAAACAAGTATAAGAATTTTAATATATAGCAATGCTATTTGGAAAATAGTTATATATAAATACTATTGGTAAAATTATTTCACATTTTAACTAAAATTAAATTTTATTTAATTAATTGTTTTTTTTTTAGATAGATTTTATATTCAAATTAAACTAAAAAAGTTTAATTATATGCGGCTCATTAGAGATCTTCTTGTGACCAACAATTCCTACTTATTTATATATTATTCTATTGAAAATAAATTTTAAAAACGTATTTCACATAGAATTTGCTTCAAGATATTTTATTCATATATATGTGCATAATCTGATCTAAACAATTAATAAGTTTTACATAATCAGTGGTCCTCAAACTTATAGAGTTTGATTTCATTGTTTTTGTTATTGATTAATTAATTATTATCTATAAATGAGAACGAAAATTGGCATGTAATCATGTGATACGGCCGGTCAACAATTTGAATTCTTCTTCATATATATAAACAAAGTTCATTTTAATTATAGTGTGTATAGATAGGAGTGCAAATATATATAAACAAATTATATAATAAATGTGTTACATGTGAAATCCATGGTAGCTACCATTGTTTATGTTTGTATGGTTTCATAAAAATGGGATACTTAAGTAAATTAATTTCGTCTTTAATTCTAAAATTTTGAATATTAATTCTGATAATAAAATTGTGGAATTAAAGTAAATGAGAAGATTATAAATCTTTTCTTTATTATAAGTTGCCTCCATCTTTTTCTAGATAGGAAAATTGGTTGTAACAAAAAAAGATAATTATCATGTTAATGAGTAATTTATTATTTTCATAATTATATCATGAATTGAACTTAATTAAGACTATTAAAATAAACTGTTAGTGTATTTTTAAATATATACATATAAGAAGGGAGAATTACAATCTTATAAAAAAAATAGTATTATTAGAAATACAAACTATATATATAATATTATATATTTTATTAGTGAATTTAATCACGTCTGTATATTTTATTAGAAATAAATTTTAAAAAGATAGGTATTCTACAAAGAATATGTAAAGGAATATTAATGCATATATAAAATAGAATTCCAACCATTTAATTCACGACACTTTATTAATTTACAATAACTTATATCATAAATTATATAATTTTATTTTAAAATTAATCAATCATCTCAGCCAATGATGTGCAGTGGCCCTGGAATGATACGTTCAACATTTGAATTCTTATTTAATTACAAATTAAATCTTATTTTAATTTGTGTATATTAGCAGTACAAATAGGCAAGAACTTTTTATTAATAATAATAAATTTGTTATTACATACCAATCAAACCCACGTGCTAACCAACATTGTTTATGTTTCTATTGACTTAGCAAATATTTCACAAAAACGAGATACATATTAATTTTTAAAATTATAATTATATTAATTTATATTTTTATTCAGATATAATTATAAAATTTTCCTATAAAAAAACTCAATTCGAATCTCTGTTCAAACTAGAATTGAAAAGATTATATTTAAACTCAATTTTAGAAAAAATAAAATTGATACAAAATAAATGGGTGAAATCTTTATAAATTATAAACGAGGTTTTACTATATGCACCCCAACCCCAACCATCTCTTCGTTACACCAACCCGACCCATATTGGGCTCGACTGGTTCTGTTCAGCCGGGCGGCCTTTTAAACAGAACCGATGATTTGTTTGGTTGGGCTAAAAACTGAACCAACTCGCTAGATTAGGAGTTTCCAAAATGAAAAACGTATCTTGTATTGACTGACTAAGGTTATTTTTGTAAATTTAATAAAAATTTCAATTTCAATTTACAATAATTGTAAAAAATATTTTCTTAAAAATTCATTACTAAAAAAAAATTTCTAATATTTTCTTACTTTAAAAAAATTCAATGAAATATTTTTTTATTTACTTTTTTTTTAAATTTCACTCACACATACTTGAACATCAGTAGGAGATCCTAGTCTTTGCTTATAATGCAGCCAAGGATCATATTGTAATGAACTTAGTTGGTTATTAGTGGTGTTGTGGTGGACTTAAAATCAAACACATAATTTAGTAGCAAAGTTAATTTATTTTTATTAAAAATATTCTTTAATTAAATATTTATTAATAAATTTAGAGTGATTGGAAAAAATAATTTTGGGTGTGTTTGTTATTGCTGTACTTTATTTAATTTTAAAAATACAATAATTAAAATATTTGATAAATATTTATTTTTACTTAATAGTTAATTTTATCGTCCATTTATATTTGATTAGTGAATTTATTTCATGATAGTTAAAATATCTAAAAAATCTCAATTTTAAATATATTTTATGATTAAGCTTTTAATTAGTAGTTTAGTAATAAGTAATTACCTAACACCAAAAGAAAAGGGATTCAAGTGACCTAATACTTGATGGACCAAGTCTAAGTTCCCAAAGTTTAGGGCAACTAAGTAAATAGCAGATATAATTAAAGCATAGACTCCCCCTATTTCACTAATAAATTTTTCTTTTTTCGAATATTATATATACAAATTACTAATATTATATTAAAGAACTATTAATCCTACATTGAAGATTTACCGTAATCGAATTAATTCTAATGTCGTTTGAAAAATTACACCCTATTTGAGTGACGTGAGCTCTCATTGAAGAGGAAAGCTGTTTTTATATATGAAAGAAATATTATTTATACTGTAAATCTTACTTAGAGTAAATTGTAAACTATACTTAAATGAGAGTCCCACTTATAACGGGAGGATTGAAGACTAGACTTTCATTGAGATGTGTAGTCCCCTGACCAACTAAACTAGACTTCACTTATGAATTAAATGAAAAAGACTTGCAAATCTTTGGATGTGTAGTAAGAGAAGGGAAGGGACTCCTTCCCATCATTTTCACCCATTAATTAATTTGGTGGCCGACTATGAAAATGAGTCATATGATTGAAGGCCGAAGTTTACCATTTTACAAATGGACCACTCTATTCCTAATCCTATAAACAATTAAAATTTGTACTGTTTTTCACCTAAGAAAATTTTGGCCTCTTTATACTACATATAACCCTAGCATAGCTTTAGCTAGCTTAACCCCAACCTCATAAACCTAAGCCTTAGTCTCCCCTAACTACCAAGCCTCAACAAAAAGTTGTGGTCAAGCCAAGGGCCCAACATATTCATAGCTAGTTTGCTTCATTGTCATTGTCTTTTTATGTCACGTCCTCTTATCTTCTTTGTGGGAGTCACTCTTATATCTTGTTTCCATGTTAAGTCAAAAAAACAAAAAAGAGGATGGATTCTGGTGTATGTATTATTTTTGTATTTTTCATTACAATTTTTAACTTTTTTATTATAATTAATATTTTATTTACTAAATATCACATTATATATACCAAAAAAAAAAATCCACAAATTGGAAAAATGTCAAAAATATAAAAGTACTACGTGGAGAAAGACTGTAGGCATGGGCATAATATAATAGAATAGGATGATAGTAGTGCTGCAATAGAGTACACGGAAGTTAATTACAAAATTTGATTGATGGGCCAGGTAGCTAAACGGCGGGTCGGCGGGTGCACCATGTGGCCCTATAACTAGACCCCTAATTCTGATCCTAGCCCTAATCCCGTCGTAGAAAACTGATCTATCACCATCACTCGAAGCCTTCTTTCTTACTGCCACATTCACGAAGACCTTCCTTCTTGGTCTCAAATTGCCTTTCGCCCTTTCGTTTTAGATAATATTTTTAATTTTATTTCAACATTTTTTTAACCATAAACTTTTGTTTTTATTATCTGCCAATTAAATAGTCGTTCGGCCAACTCCGTGAGAGCAAAATTTCAATTCTCAATATTTTATGTTACTTTGAAAGATTATTACTAATTTAACTAACTGTCAATATTAGAGATTCGACTTTTCTTATATCGAGGGATCTGACTGTTTAAGTTAATAATTTACTTTATATTTGTATAATATTATAATAAATATCGAGAGGCTGAATGAAATTAACCCTAAATTAGAAAATAAAATAAAGGCAAAATATAAACGAGAGGTGTGGACTTTAAGGAGAATGTAGCTAAGAAATAGAAAGGTTTGACAGAAGGGGCGGCCCAGAACGTTATCTGAAATCAGTGTTTACCAAAAAGTTGAAGTAATAAATTGCCAGATCTGGAACGACCTACCGTGACTCACATCTGCGTAGAATACCATAAAGATTTTGCCACGTGTAATCCTCTGCCGATCCTAGCTTAACGTAACGTAACCTCTTTGTACTATAGGGTTTTCTAGACCCCTTCCCCCTTTTTCCCCCATACATATCCCCACCACTCGCGTTCTAACCACGCGCCTCCCTCACAGATTTCCTACTTTTTCAAATTTTATCAATCAAAATATACTAACATATCTTATAATTTATTGATGAATAATTAAATTTTATCTCATATAATTAAAAACGGTCGAAACAATAATTAAAAACAAAAAAATTAAAATTCAATATTTTTTTTGGTTACTATAATTTAGATATCAGTACTATATAAATTGAGTTTTCAATTTTAATAATAAAATTTACAAATTTCTCCCGGAGCCCGTGTCAAGGCGCGTGTTCTAATGTACGTGTATGTAGTGAGGGCGAAAGCAAAAGAACAAAAAGGTACAAAAGAAGAAGAGGGAGATATGCACTCTCTCGCGGGTTTTATTGAGGCGGTGGTGGTCACCTAACGCCGCACAGGGCTCGAGGACGACCTATTATTATTATTATTATTTCTTTATATTAAATAAAATCAATTTTAAATTAATTAATTAATAAAAGCCTCAGCATGTGAGTGGCAGATGCAGCAGCAGCTGCACCACCTACACACCTAGAGATTGAAACGACACACCATCACTCTCTCTCTCTAAAAGCTAGATCTGCGCTGTCACACAATACAACCAACTCTATCAATCTCGCCATGAAGCGCGTGCAATACACGCGGATAAGAAATAGTTGTGTGTAGTTCACGTGGAGAGTGGGGAGAGTGGGGGGGGGGTGCGGAGTGATGCTCAGATCTCTGAGAGCGCCGCTTTCTTTATGGGAAAAAGCAGGGAGTGTTGGGTTGTGGGGTGACTGTAGTGCAGTGTTAACTTTGGGGTTAAGCTTTAGCTTAGGTTTAGGCTTTGTTTTGTTTGTGTCTGTCTCCACTTTCTTCCTCCGTTTACTTTTTACTGTTTTTTGTTTCTCCCCGCCTCGGTAAAGTCATTTTCAATTTTCAATTCTCCCTTTTATTCTATTTTTTAAAATTTTCAATTACATATTTAATAAAAAAATTAATTATTTTTTCATCCCTTACCACGATTATCTTACAAAATGGGAGAAACTTACTAATGAAGATACTATGTTATTTGTATGGTAATAGAACGTTATCTAGATCGAAAGATTTTAGATTTTAATAATATTAAAAATGTTGAACATATTATAAATAATTTTTTAAATTAATAAGATTAAAAAATATATTAGACAATATTTTAAAGGCGTATAAGTTATTTTTTTTCGTATTTATTGACTTAAATTTTGATTTGGACGTGGGTTTATATCTTTTGGACACAATAAATAGCCCATCTAGTAGTATTAGCCCAACTTTTAATACCCTTTTACCTTTTTTGTCCACCACATATGCCACCCCATCTCATCCCTTCTTGTGCAAAAGATCAAATTAAAGACGATCCCTTTAAGAATATATTTTCAAATTGATGTGATGTGATGTGATGTGATGTAATTTTTTTTTTATTGTTAATAAAAACTTAGAATTTTTATGGAAAAGTTGATCTTAAATCGGCTCATAAGAGCTATCAATATTATGTTCCTTCTCAAAATCTTCTTTAATCAAAATTAAAGTCTAGGATTTTACTTTCATTTAGAGAAGGTTGACTCTAATACCAACAAAAAAATATATATAAAAAAAAACCTATTTTCATCAATAGAGAGAATTAAAATATTGAATTTAATTCCAACTAAGAAGACAGACTGCCAAATAATAATACTACCATATTTTTTTTTTACTTTACACATTTTAATATATATATATATATTAAATTATCTATTTATATAAAAATAAAAAATAAAAAATATTTAATATATTTAAATATTTAAATTAAAATTTTTAATTTAATTATATTCAAATATTTTTAATAAAATTTTATATATAACTTAAAAATTAAACACATTTTAAATGTTTAAATAATTTTATTCAAACTTTATAAAAAAAATAAAGAGTTGTAAAATTTTAATTATAACAAATAAAATGAAAGCAAAAAGTGATCTGTTTTTAGATAAACTGTATAAAGGACCTAACCAAACACAAAAGACCTTATTGTAGTTTTACAAAAAATATATGTAATATGAATCGTGCTGCGGAAAATATAAGTATTGAGTTTTTTTTTTGAAAAATAAAACTTCGATTTATTTTTTATCACTTTTTCTTCTTGTTGAAAGAAATTCAATTTTAAATAAAAAGGCATTTTTCTTGTATTTTTATGGTTAAATATTTTTAAGGAGTTTTTTCACATACTTTTTTTTAAGTTTGTGAAAATTTAAATTTCTAAAATTTTTGAAAAAAGAGTCACAAACCATTCCTACGGTGTACGATAGTTTGGTTAAGAGTTATGGCCCTCTTCTACAAGTGTTTTGAGTTCGATTCTCACAGAGGCAAATATTATTTTGCAAATAATTGAGGGGTAGTTTGGTCAATTTTTTATTTCTTAACAGACAAAAACGCCGTATAGGTGGTTTGTGACTATTTTTCCAAAAATTTTCAAAAAAATTAGAATTTTCACAAATCTTAGAGGAGGTATATGGAAAACTCTTATATTTTAAATAAATAAATATTATTTGAAAATGTTTTCAAGCATGTACCTAAAATTTTACTTTTTAAATATTAATACTTTTATTTTCAATGCAAGAATAAACACATAATATATTGCCTAGGAATAAACATACATTTAGTTAGATCAAAGTGCAATGTTTTAGAAAATTAACCCCCCTATTGTTATTAAGAAAGTTCAGTTTTTATTTTAAAAGAGTACTTTTCTTTCTCAAACAAATTATTTTGGTGAATTTATTTCAATTTTTTAAAAAATAATTATTAATTGCACTCTTTTCAATCAATTTTTTTCTTAATTTTTTAATTTAGATTAATATCAACTTATACGATGACTCGATCTCTTAATAATTTATTTTAAGTTTATAAAATTATATTAATTATTTTTATAAAATATTTATGTTACAACATGAGTTTGAGTAACAATTTAATCAAACATTAAAGATTTTGACGTTAATTATATTTACGATTTATTTACTTGTATTAAAAAATTAGACGTATAATATTAATTTTAATAAAATCTAATGACATCCAAAAAAAATGTAAAAAAAAAATCAAAATCAAATTGTAACATCTTAACATAACTTAGTAAGTACTTGATCAATAATAATAAACATTCAATTTGTGTTGTAATTTTCAGAGCTTATATATCAATAAGCAAAAGCTCCATTTATAATATGATATTTAATAAATAAATCTTATATTATAATGTCGAATAATTAAATATTTAATATTACAATCAACATAATATATAGTATTATCGTAAACCCGTATTATCGTTACCTACCGTATTGATTTGTAACGTGCGCCAACTGACTATAATACCATACCTTAAGATCTGTTAAACAAATATTATCATTTATTTTAAAAAAAAGAATAAAATCGCCGATACGACACCGTAAGGATAGTCTGAAAATTAATAGACATTTAGATATGATTAAGGGAGACAATCGCGGTGGTCGGTGGTTAAGCAATGAAGAGAGGAAATCTAGAAGAACCTGTACGCACGTGACTCGGAGATAATCGAACTTTCTGTTTATATAAAATAAAATTGTAATTTTAATTGATAAATAATTAATTAAATAAAGAAAAAAGAGAATAAAAGAGGGGGGGGGGGGGGGGGGGAGAGAGAGGGAGAGACAGAGACAGAGCACGGTGCTCAAGGAGAGAGCAGGGCAGAGGCCGGCCATAATAATTATAATAATAATAATAATTTAATAAAATAAATAAATAATGGAGGGACAGCACAACCTAAATTTACGGAGGTGGCGTGCTGTCTCATTCTAGCCGTACACTTTTGTGGGTCCCCCACTTTCCTCTCTCTCTCTCCCTCCAATTATTTATTTCCTAATTCGGCTACGTACAAGGCATAATAATATGAAAGATCTTTTTATTTTTATTTTTTTAATTTCGTGTTAAAAACTAGATTTTTAATTTATTTACCAAGCCTAAATACACAAAAACATAAAGGGCAAAAATTTTATAAAATATTTCAACTTAATTTAAAAAACAGAATTAAAAAAAATATATAACACCAATTTCATCAACAGGTGAGTTTATCATAAAATTATAGTGGTTATCTATGTTATTAATAAGATTAAAAATTATTTTTAAAAATAAACTAATTGCATAAAAATGTTTTTTTAATATTACTATTATAACTACTAATATTTCGAGCTGTGTATTATTTTCATAAACTTTTGCTACGTTTGTAATAATACTTAAAAATGAATTTTTAAATAAAAATATTTTAGATATGATCAAAGATAAATTGGCTACCCTTTGATTTTCCTTTCAATAGTCTACTATATTTGTACTACCTAATATCTTTATGCTAATTAAGTAATTATTTCCTTTTTAATCGATGTATACACGTCTTTATAAAATTCCCTTTTATTATATTATTGGCAATATAGTTAGATGATAATGGTTGGTAAATGTGCTAACAAACAAATAAATATAAATATATATATAATAGTTTCAATAATTTTTTTTTTTACAAAATTTTATATCAAATATAGACTGTTGAATTTAAACATATTCAACGTTGAGTTGCATCTGACATGTGCATTAATTATAGATACATTAATTAGATAGTCAGATGCAATCTCGACCGTTAAATATATTTATATCCAATAATCTATATTTAATGTAAGATTTTGTATTAAAAAAATTGACCATTGATCCTATGTATATATTGTATACGTTTTCTATTTATGTTATATTTGTCCATAATTTACCATGTTATAAATAGTCTAATACCTAAGATTTTGTTTTGATCAATAATTCTTTGAATTTAAACTTGAACCCTATTTTTTTCCCTTTTTAAAGTAATTTACTATTTCACAAATATATCACATTACAACAAAGAAAAATTGGGTTATACAAGTATATCATGAATATTCACTAGTTTAATTTGTAAAATCTTTCATAATAATAAGAAAAAGGTATAAGATTAGTTTGTTTTAAATTTTTTGAAAAGTTTGACCTACATTTACATAATAATTAAATTCATAAACATAAAAAACACACACAAATAACCCATCAATATTTTTATGATAATGATCAATAATTTTACATTATTCCCCTTAATTCTAGAAACATAATTAGAAGTTATTATATATAAAACTTTGATGATGGTGCCTATTCTTTGTTGACATGCAACCAAATATTGACTAGACCATAAGCAATGTGATGTCCAACTAGTTACCACCTTTCTTCCCCCTTATTTGGGATGTGACATTTTGTAAAGATTGCCTTGTTTACCTAATATTTCATGAGATTCTTTCACAAGCCACATAGCCAATTAAACCATAATTAGGATTACATTTTTCTATTATCTCTGTTTTATTTTTCAAATAAATTAATTATTGTGTCTTAATTGTAAAATATGGTAGGCTCAAACAATTGATATTTTCTCCATGTTGACCCTCTCAAATATTTAATTTTCTACACCACAATCCTTCTAAAGAAGATTTTAGATTTAATTTTGAATTTAAGATTTATGAATTGACAACTCATCATTCATCTCATACAAACAATATTTGTTCTTTATTGAATCATGGGTTTAATTCAATGAATAACTTCAACACACAATACGATTTTGATTCATAGTAAATAAATAGGGCAGGGATGGTTTTGATTTTATGGTACATTCATTGTAACAATGCAACTAACACTACACATGTGAGCTCAATAAATTTCACCCTTTTTTTTTTAGAAAACAAAGTAATTTATAAAATATAACAAATATTTTAACATTATATCAACACGACCATGATACAATATTCAAGCCCTTAATATATACAATCTTTTTTAATTTTATAAATAAATAATTTATTATACATATTTGTTAATCTTGGTCATCTCCCCCTTCAATTATATTTAATCATCATTCATCTTATTTTACACTAGTTATGAACCCGATACATTACAATCCATTAAATGTATTATTACATTGATTTCTATGGTAACATAAAACTAGAATATAAATTTAAAAAAATATATACCAAATCATAGATATGTATATGTATATGAGTCTATCCTATTATGAATATTTTTAACTAAAAAGATTTTATTTTACATATTTTATGAAGAGTGAGTGAGAGAGATTTTGCTAGTTATGGAATGTTGTGGGTTTGATTAGCAATTGTATTATTATAGCATGTATTGAGAATTGAATCACACATCTCTTTCGATATCTGGATTCGGAAATTTTCCTCAATTCTTTCAACGTTGCTTCGATCGAATAACACAACCCAAATATGGTAAAAAGACAGTCATGCAGGCAAAGCAAAGCAATTGAAAAGAACCCCAGAAAATAAAATAAAATAAATTTAATTTAATAAATGGAATAAATAATCTCTAGTGTAAATGCAGTATCTAGATACGTAAAGTCGAAGCCAGAAAACTGAACACACAAATCTCAAGGAGTATTTATTAATCCCAGTTATCAGAGGAAGAAGAAGCAGAAGAAGAAGAAGAAGGAGATAATTATTCCTGATGCTGTTTCAGATCAGCTCAGATCAGATCAGTGAGTAGTACTGTTCGATGGTCAATGATGAACAGAGAATTGAACGGTGATGAGATATTTCATGTTGGCATTTTCAGACATAAATGTTTTTGATGTGACTGCTAGATATGAGTGTGATGGTCGTATTCGTATTCCCTGGGCAAGAGCTTTAGCTGGCTTAATTGTTTGGCCACACTGATAACTTCATTCCCTCACTGTTTTACCTGGCTAGGGTTTTTTTCTTATTTATTTATCTATCTTCGAGTCTGATTTCCTCTTCCATTTTAACTTAGTTGTAACGTGGGATAATTGGTTCTAGTTGTACTATGTTAGACATAAATAGATATTTATATCTTTTTTTATTATTATTATTAAAAAAAATCTTCATCGATAGACAACAACGCCTACTATTTAATAGATATTTATATTTTTTTATTATTACTTTAATTTTCACTGCAATAGAAAATAACTATTCAAATGAGCAATGAATCGAGACTCATTTGTTACATATCATTTTAATAGTAACTTCCTATTAAAATTCAAATGATAATTAATTTACATGTTTAATTTATCATCATTCCAGCTAATATTGCATGTGGTAGTTGTTAAACAGTTCTAAAAAAAGTTATGAACATATATTTTTGGTGAAGTAAACGTGCGAACTTGTTGAGATTAGACAAGTTTAGGCGTTATTTCGTTCACAATTATTATCTTAATTAAACTTTGCTTATACATATCATACGTGATTTGACACCAAGAAAACAAAGCTTGTAATATAATTATGATTAGACAAGTTAATGATAATTATAATATCAAAATCTAAATGATTTTCTACAATTTAAGTGTGTGCACGTGTTGTTTGTAGTAGCTTAATTAATTAGCTTGCTAACGCTAGCTAGGGCTATATAAATTACAAAATTAAGATTTAATCACTTAATTACTTAGCAATTGCCAAGTTTCATGGGGATTTTCAACTCTAATTGTATGCCTTCAAAGATGGGGATAAAATTATAAAAGGTGGGTTAGAAAGTTGTAAAGCTTTTGGTTGAAGTGAGGGGGGGTACTGTGTAAACGTTTTTGATGATGATGCTTCTTCAAAAGGCTAAGTAAAAGTAAGTTTACTTTCATCAATAATGACTCGACTTCACTAACCAAGTTAAGCTAGATTAGTATTTCTTGTGTTTCATAGCCTAGGTTAGGTATAAAACCTAGCTAATCCAAATTTTAGCTACAAGCACTTTGTTGTCACACATTTAGGATGTTTTCGATATTAAGACAAAGGTACAACAAAATTACTCTATTAAAGAGTCGTTACATTTAAACCGTTGAATTATTCAAAATATAATCCAACGATTAATTTAAAGTAAGAATGTCTTAAATGTACTATATAACTTTTGATATATTTTATTTTTACATAACTTTTTATAACATAAATCACTATAATTTTAAAGCTAAAACTATTATACACCAGTCATAACATAATAACGTAATAAATAGACGGTTAGATTTTATTCAACTAAATTCACCGACCTCTATGTAGTAGATATCGTTATTTATCCAAAAATTGATCTTTGGTACTCTTATATTTATTGCAGCCGAATACCATAGCATATTGAAATCTTTAGTTTATTAAATAATATATGTGATAATTACATGTAAATGTTTAAGTCACTTGAAATATTAGTTTTGTATGAAGAGTTTAGAAGTGTAATATTACTCTTTTATAAAAATAATTATCAATAATTACCCAACAAAAAAAAAGAGAAAAAAAAAATTGTTTACAGGTACATTGGTTGGTATCGCGAAATGATTAAAAACCCTAATATTCTTTGTTGGTCTTCTCCTGCATTCTAATTGGAAAGTGAGAGAAGTCTATATAATTAATGACATGATTTATGTAACTAAATTTCTTCTAAGGAATGATCGAATCATACACTTCAGTTGGTAAGAAATTCAAAATAAACATTAATTAATCTGCAAGGAAGTGATCATTAATTAGGGTTAATCGAGATCAAATACAATGAACTTTTGCATGCATTTCCTCTGATTATAATAATTATATAAATAAATAAATAAAGACAACATAAAAAAGAAGAAAAAAATAAAGAAGGAAAACTAGAAAGCATCTAATGATTGTAATTATAAATGGAGTTCTGTCTGTGTGAACAAAAGCAGATCAAACCAGAATCAGAACCCAGCACCCAAAAAAAAAAAAAGGATCTTTTTTCTTTTCTTTTAATTTATTTTTCTTATTTATATTGCTTATCAAAAAGCCAGTTATAGAAAATGATTCCACTCTTATGGGTGCAATAATACAAGCTAAAGCTATGAACTATGAAGGAAGTATATAAGTGCTTTTGGATTTACTTGTTTGTCAAAAAAAACACTTAAAAATAAGTGCTTTTTCCTTACCAAATATATCATTATCGAGACAAGACTCTTAGCTAGTGAGCAGAAAAAGGAAAAAAGAAAGAGAGTTATTGCTGTGGCTTGAAAGAAGACCTTGAGGGAAGTTAAAAACTTAAAATTGAAAGAGATTCGTATGGCCCCAAAGAGAAAGCCAAAGGACCAAAGCAAAGACTTGCTGGTTGGCTACAAAGAAAGTTGAGTTAGAAAATAAAAGAAAGTGCTTTTCTTTTCTCTCTTTCATGTGCCCTAACGTTCATTTAATTTACACCACTTTTATTTCATTCAATTTGCTAATAATCCATTCATTAATTACATTAATTTACTTAGTTTCTGTAGGCAGTAGTACACTGTTTTGTGAATTCTACAATAAATAAAAATCTTTATTTTTTATTTTTATAGATTTATCAAATCAACTTTTCATACATATTTATTGATCATACCTACACCCACATAATTTTTTTAATTAAAAAAGAAACCTTGTTAAGTCCTGTGATTGGTCAATGTTTTTGAGCATAAAATTACAAAATTAATACATTGATTTCAATATTTTTTTTCCCATCTTTTAATTGGTCCCAGTTTTGGAAAAATTGGCTAGATTCATAAAAGCAATTACCAAATTCAATTTTTTTTTCTTATTTTAATCGAAGCTAATTTGATTATTTATACGATCATTAATATGCCACATATTTATATATAATAAATGTAATTATTATATATATTTTTAATTAAAAGATGAATTAATAATCCCATTAAATTATACACATGTTATGCATTTATATAAAACGACAGCTTTGACAATCTTTTCTCCCCCATTTTGTCTGACAAATCCCATCTAAACGACACAGCAGATGAGATTTAATCAAGCATTTCTCCCACTTGGACTCCATGTTCATTTATTTATTTTATTCTTAGTTTTCTATTTTCTTAATAATAATAAGATTTTTTCGTAATTTCCCTTGGAGCGTGCATGACACGATCCAATGACAAAGGACATTGGCTTGGGGTCCATTCTTTTTTTTTTCTTGTTGTCCGAAATTAAGTCCACGCGCTTTGAGGAGGGTGGAAGAATAAGGGAGAAGTTGCCTGAAAGTTGAATGAATAAGATGTGGCATGTGACCTTTTGGGTAATTATCACATTAGTTCCTATACTTCACAGAAATAATAAATACATTTAAACATTTACTGTTTATCATATATTCTAATTCTTATTATAAAAAAGATTGTTATAATTTATATTATTTATTTTTTAAAATACCAGAAACGTTTGTTAATATGCAAGAAATTTGGGTTTTAAATTTATATATAAAAAATTGATTTTTTTTTGATTTATTAATTTTTAATATATAAATTATTTAAAAATAGTAAGAATTAATTTAGGATAAATGTTAAAGAGAAAAAATAAGATATTTAGATTTTAAATCTCCAAGTAAAGAAGGATTTAATTTATTTTCTTGTAGTATTTAAAAAAGAAAAAATATTAAGAAAAAAAAGGGTAGGAATGAATTTGAGATAAATGTTAAAGAGGTGGAGTTTATTTATTATGTATAGAAATTAGAGGACGAATATGATAATAAAGCAGTGGCTTTTCATAGAGACCCAATAAAATTACAAAAACAAAGCAACAAAAAGTCTTTATACCTTCTTCTTCTTCTTCTCTCTGTGATTATTGGAGTGAGAGATTTTCAGAAGTAGTAGATAGAAAGAAAAAGAAAGAGAGAAACAAAATCAGAGACGAAAAGCAGAAGAAGATGATGATGGTGAAAGAGAAATACGAAGAGTGTTGCTATAATGGAGAGATAATATAAGAAGAGCAAAAGAGAAGGCGTAGTTGCATTTTTTTCTTCTTTGTTTTATATTTTATTTTATAAATTTTCTTTTCTCTCACTCACTCACTCACTCTCTGCTAAAAAACTGAGTCATCTCTCCCTCTCAGACCCAACTTTTTTCTCAGAAAAGCCAAAGTGACAGTAGTAGTAGCTGCCAACAGAAAAACCCCAGCAGCAGAAGCAGAAGCAGAAGCAGGAGCAGATTTCAGAAACTGCAATTTCAGAAGCAGCAGCAATTGCAAATCTCTTCTTCCTTTTCAGTTTTCTTTTATTTTCTTTCTTGGATTTTAGACCCCACACTTACATAAAACCTACAGAGGGTTGCAGATAAATCTAAATCCTTAGATTTGGTTTGATATCATCATCTATCTCTGTCTGTTGCTTTTTCTGTGTATATAAACGTTTTGGGTTAAGAATCAAAGCAATCAGTTGTGGCTACTACAAGGCGGCAATTTCCCTCTGATTCTGGCGCTTTTGCAGACTGGGCTACAACTTCTTCTTCTGCAATACGTGCTGCTCCAGACGACCTCTCTCTCGGCTTCAATGCCGGCCCCGCCGCTCCTGCCCCTTCTACCCCCGGACCCGCCTCATGGTCCTCCGCCTCTCGCCCCATTAACTACGGCCTGCCTTCTGATATGGGCATGGTTGGTCTTCGAGACGTTTTTGTTGTAGCTCCTGCTTCTTCTTTCAATCATCATCATCATCATCATCACCAGCATCATGACTCTATAAATATCGCCTCCGATCCAATGAACGCCTCAAATGCCGCCACCGCTCTCGGCGTTGGTGTTGGCGTCGGCGTTATTCCTCTTCTCACTGCTGCTCCATGTTTATCTTCTCAGCAGAATATGGAAGATCAAGATTTGTTGAATAATGGTCGTAACAAAGTTAGCCAAATTCAGTTTTGGCAAAATCAGAACTCAAACCAATATCTCAAGAAAGCTTCTGCTACCGTTCTCGATCATCATAATAATTCTTCCTCGCTGAATTTGATACACAGCGGCAGCGTTTCCGCTGGTGGCAATAACAGTAATAACACTAGCATCGGCGGTGGTTCGGGCTCCAGTTCGGGAACCACGTGCCAAGACTGTGGAAACCAAGCGAAGAAAGATTGTACCCATAGGCGGTGTAGAACATGCTGTAAAAGTCGGGGTTTTGATTGCGCTACGCACGTGAAGAGCACGTGGGTACCCGCCGCTCGGCGCCGGGAGCGTCAGCTCATGGCAACTACTGCCACTGTTGCTGGTTCATCTGGTTCGACCTCTGGCATCAAGAAACCTAGACTCCTTTCCTCTCAAACTACCACAACTTCTCATACTTCAACTTCGAACACAACTCCACCTAGAAGCTTTGACACGAGTTCAAGTCATCAAGGTTTGTCTGAAATCTCTTCATTTGCTGTAATAAATAGCAACAATTTTCTTTAATGGCGCCGTTTTTCTATATCTTTAACGTTTAGTTTCCTTCTGTTGTGTAAGAAAAGCTTTAGGGTTCTATCTAATTCTCTAGGTGGGCAGAATTGAGTAGGGTTTGTCGAATTTTCTCTGCAGATGCTAGTTTCAAGGAGACATTACCGGGACAAGTACGTGCGCCGGCAGTTTTCAAGTGTGTGAGAGTAACAGCGGTGGAAGACAGTGAAGATGAGTATGCATATCAAGCTGTTGTGAAAATTGGTGGACATGTTTTCAAAGGGCTTTTATATGATCAAGGAGTTGATCAAACGAGAGAAGGGTTCCCAAATATATCTGAACTGCATTTAGGAGGAGGTGCTGGTGGTAGTGGCAGCGGTGGTGGTGGTGGAGGAAGAAATGGTGCTGCTTCATCGACTCCAAATATTCTTGATCCGACTGATGTTTACGGTGCCGCAGCCGGTGGCGGTTTCCTTGCAGGTTCAAGCTATGGTAATCCGATAAATTGAGACCTTTTTATCATGTTGGAAATGATAACATTGTAGCCTAATTCCTCCTGTCTACTAATTATTATTATTATTATTAATAGGGTTTCAGTAATTAAATTGTTCTTGTAAGCTTTTTTATCATATTAACATATGTCCCTCCGTTAATTTTTCAACTACTTCGATTTCGATTTCTTCTCCGGCCCTCATTGCTATAGCTTTTGGCATTGCACTGAGGCTAATATCAGTATTTGCCGATGAAATAGCTATATTTTCCCAATATTACAGTATATGTTTTGTACCAAATTAATTTCAACATGTAGAGGATAAAGTTGGAAAACAAATCCTGTGCCAGAAGATATATATGTTTTCTGATCAGTTCTTAGAATTTTGTGATGATGAAATCTGTTTTTGCTTTCTTGAAGTTGTTGTCGCCTTTTCTTTATTTTCTTGTTCTTTTGGTTCATCAGAGTTTGGTTTGACAAAGGTAAAAATCTACAGTGTAAAGTGTCGTTGATCATCAAGAAACATTTTGGTAGAGGCCTTACTTTTAATGTATTGGGATTTTGTCTTTGCTTGCATACACTGTTGCACTAGAGTTAGAATTAGGTGCATTATTTTTTGTAAGATTATTTACCATACATCTTTTCTTTCTTTTTTGTGCTTTTATAAGTTTCCCCTTAAATTCCCATCATATTTCATGGTAGGGGCCAAGTGTAATATTTCACCAGTTTTTTCTGTCCTCTTGGTTTTAGTTTGGTTAGCTTGGTTCATCATGAACTAGAAGTAAATGTGCTATCCATCATTAGTTTGCTGCTTTAGACTTTAGCATGGGAAGTAGTTGTTGTGTCGCTATCATATATTGCGAAACAAGGAAGAGCAATTCATGGATGTCCTTTTTAGACCCACTTAAAACTTCTTATTGCAATTTCTGCTATATATATTATTGACAAGGCCTGCTTATATGCATGCATTCATGAACACATCATGTACTTCTCTTCTTCTGTTATTCTTGTATGGGAAATGTTTCCAACCTTAGTCTCAATGTTTCTCCTTATCAATCCTTCATATCATCTTACTCATTAATTTTGCAGGTATATTTGGTCTTAGAACATTATTGCTGAATTCTGCACCCTATATTGCCCCACACTTCTGATCAAATACAGTGATGGATTCTGTACTTGACCTTAGTTTAATGAAGTGAATTTTTTATTTCATTTTCTTTAATTTGCATTCTTCTAAACTGGGTTTTTTTTGTTTTCATCTGTTTCTATCACATAATTTTCAGCCAGCATTTCAGATCATGCAATGTATGGTATATATTTGTACATTATTCTATTATCATGTGGGTTTTGTCACTGTTCTTTGATCTCTACCCATTTGTTGTTGCTTGGATACTTGTTGTCTGAATGTTTATTTGGCTTCTAATCATACTTTATTCCTTGAGATGCTGCAATCCGTGTGACACTTATCTCTTTGGCTATGATTTCGTGTACAAATGTTGACTAATGTCTATTAAATAAATATCATATATATATGTGTGTGTGTGTTTAATGCTTGGCCTTTTTTCCTTTCCGCCCACTGACATGTTGTCCCCCTTTGGATGTTTATATATATTTAATATATGGATTGATTTTTTCATGTGGATTGCATTATTATTCATTACTCTATAATGCTTTCTAAGGGTTATGAGATTTAACATGTTGCTTGACACATTTTTAAAATATTTGCGGTGGATTGCAGATGGTCCTTGTGTTCATTGTCTCATTGTACATACCTTATTTTAATATCAAGTACATGATACATGTATATCTATCTCTCATCACATTAACTGTATCTGCCCTTAGTTCGCTTTTCAAAGTCATTAAATGCTTTTGTTTTTGGCTTAGCTTCTGATATAATATCGATACATCAGTGCTGATTATACATTGTTTGAAGTGAGAGCTAAGAAAAAGACCGCCTTTTTCCTTTTCATTCTTAAAAGTGATTGCTTACTAAGAAGGAAAAACATTAATGCTCCATGTCCAATTGGAGAATTTCATTTTGTTAATTGATTTTGCTGCATCACATTCTTCCTATATATCTCTAGGTGAGAAAGGTTGAATGAGCTGAAGAATAATAATACATATACTTTGGTCTATATCATTCAAAGGTATTTCTTTTTCTCTTTGTTGGTAAGTGGTTCAGATCACATTCATCACCACCTCTTTGTAGATAATTTCATTGATTTAAGTTTTGGGATCCATTGCACCAGTGAAAGTAGGTCTGTGTATGATTCTCATCAACCAATAAAATTGTTGTCTTTAGGTAGAAGCTTTGTGTATCCAAGGTTTCAAATTCCTTATGCTTCTTCCTTGGTTGCGTACAAGTTCTATTCTCTCAGGAATGCAATAATGAAGCTGTTAGAATTAAATTTATTTTATTTCCTGACATCACTGAAATGGAGGCAAGGTATCCATTAACATCATTCACAATGTTTGTTTGAAATGCTGCAGTGATACGAGTATTTTTCAGCCAGAAATTAATATGATTATGTCACTTCACATGTCTCCTGCGTGCCTATTTTTCTGTTCTCTCTGATGCTGGTTGACTACAATTGTTAGATTATACAACTTCTACGCAAATGGTGGATCCACTTGTGAATTAGAAATGCTAATGTCTTTGTCTAACTTGAGGTTTTTGTCTATGCAAATATAAGTTCCTTTCCCTGCAGGACAAGTTTCCATATCCTCAGTATGTTATTTTATTATGTCTTCTCGTTGTTTCTGCTATGGTTTTCTTCTTACTTTATATAATCTATCATCTATTTGGTAGACTACTTCAGAAAAATCTCTTTTTGTATTCTTTCATTTGGGTGCTTTCTGTTTTACTTATTTTATGTTTATGCTGTAAATTGACCTGAAAATTCCAATTAGACAAAGCACTACTGAATGATTGATAGCCTGTATGTACTTTTCACAGTTTGATCTCTGACACAATTTCTACTGCAAACAGATTTTGCCGTTTTCTCTTTGTGAATGATAATAACAGTGTTCTTCCTGTGGATTCAGGAGTTGGAATGTTTCTGTATTTAGGGTTTCCCATAACCTCTGATAGTTCATTTCTTGCTTGAATCTTTGTTTTTTCTTCTTCGATTTCACATCCAATAGTCATTCATTCTGATTCTTTCTGAGAGCTGCATATTTATTATACAGTTGCGGTTGAAAATCTAGTCTTCCAAATTTACTTTCTGATGTGGGAAAGTTTTGTTGGAAATCAATTCGAAGTATCAAAAACAATATACGATTCTCCAAGAATCTAGGAGATATGTAAATACTTCTCCTTCAAGAGAGAAATCATTCAATGATTCCAGCACTTCTCTCCTCCGAAAACAAATTAATTATGTCATTTCACTTGACATCGATCAATCAAAAAATAAAGATTCATCCAATTTATATATATTGAGCATAACATAAAACCGAAAGTTGGTTAAGGATATTACTATAAAGAATATTAGTGGAACCAATTCATCTATTGCTTTTCATGTCTGTATAATAAATCTGTTGAAAGTGGAGAGTAAAGAAAAGTCGAAATCTATTTTCATGTCTGTATAATAAATCTATCTACCAAGAGTTTGAATGCGATATTTGATCTTAACTCTAAATCTCGTTCCTTGGATTTAGAGTACAAGAAAATCTGGACTCTCAAACCTTTATATACATACACACACAAACACTCACCTCTTCACACGTTCGATTTAGAGTACTGTACTGCACTGTACTGAAGCAAGCAGGTGCCTGCCAAAATGTAAATTCTAGATTTGAATTTATGTTTCTACTTTTATCAGTAGTAGCTTTTCGAACTTGGTTTTCAGTCTTCAATTCCATCATCACATTCATAGTCTGCCTGATCTCATCACATACCAGTGACAGTACAAAGATGATGATGCATGGGTATTTAATAATGCAGTAAAAAGTTAAAAAACAGAATGAAAATTGACAGTCTCCTCTATTAGTTACTTGCTTTCTGAAATCTTTTACTACAATGTAAAATGTAACCATGAGTCCTTCTAGATAGCTACCCATTAAGAACTTTCTGTAATGTTATGAAAACTTCATTCAAATTCTCACCTTTCATTTGGAATAGTTGAATTAGGGTTTATATTTATAGATTTTATAATTAGTTAATTTAAATTTATAAAATATTTTTTGAAATGATGAAAAAATTTACACAAGTACTGTAATTTACATATAATAGCATATCTTCATGAAGTGGAAGAATTAAAAATGGGCTACTGCTTAGAATTTGCAGAAACTGAGATGATTGTCGTTTAAGTGGAACATTATTGGGAGTTATAAAGAAATGGAAGAACAATAACAATTGGTTAATGGATTAATTAATAATTTAATTAATGGGTTAATTACCCTTTAATTAATCGTATACAATCATTGTATCCATTGAAGCATTACTGTTGTTTGTGGGGGTAACGGTGTGCAGCAACTCCTATTTTCTCAGCAATTATGTCATCGATTCCATTTATGTAAAAATTAATTAATTCGTTTGTGGTAATTAATTAAAGGATAGAGATTCTAGCTTCCACTAGTCTTATTAAAGTAATTTTTTTTCACTTTTACAAAGAATATTTCTTCTTATGTACAAGCCACTAGTGTTCTTATGGTATCTTTGTAATTGTTATTTTTTTTATTTAATTTTTAAAAATAGTTAAAATTTTGATAAATAAGAATGCCAAGAATACAAATTATTATACAAACTCGCATACAATAAAATTCTTTTGAATGTAACTCGAGTGCTTTTGAATACGTTTGATTTTCTTAAACTATTTCAAATTCGACAGTTCGAGTAATAGTAGAAAGTAGGGTTCTGTGTTAAGGTTTCTCATTAAAACAAAATTGAGGTCTGATAATTTGTATTTTTTTTACAATTAAGATCTATCAAGAGTTTACATAATTAAGTAATAGTTATAAGAATGAGTTTATATAATTAGGTATTAGTATTTTTAAGACATCTACAATCGAACAAACGTGACAGTTCTTATTTCTCGACAAAAATAAAGGTCTTTTTGCAAATTTTAGAAAAATTAGAACCATCTACCAAGGATTTACACAAGTATTATAAATAACACCCCTAGGAGATTTATGCTCAAATTAGCTCTGAATCACAGAAAACCCTAGCATTAGATTAAGTGCAAGTTTGCTTATTATTGCTAACAAGTTGTTTCATATTGAATAATTTTGAAAAATCTATGTTAAAGTATTGTGCGAGAAGACATACATCGAATGCTGAATGGGCAATAATTGGGAGGGACCATGCACTAATATTAAAAGGGTTTGATTATAATATAATATTTCAAGAGTATATATTATATTATATATATTATATATCTTTTTCATTGCAATGATGCTTATATAATAAAATTCACTTTTGTTGCTCATATTATAATTTATATGAATTAGGGTTTCAATTCAGCAAACAGTAAATAAATATATATACAAATGAAAACAGTGTAAAGTTCCTCAAATAATATTGTCTATTTTCTTGACTTTTGGTGCTCAAATGCACTAAACTTGTAAAGTGTTTTTCTTGCATTTTATATTATGAGTGTGGAATAGAATCTTCCTCCCTTCTCCATTTTCATAATAAATTTACACACTTGTACAATTGGAAAAAGACCTGTGTTCTTTCTTATCATTATACCCATAATTTAATAAGTACATTAACAAAATTTTGTAATTTGTTATTGTAACAAAATAATCTTTCAAACATTCTTATTGTTTTTCTAAGTTTAATCAAAGAGTGTGATGAAAATTATAAGATGGAGTTAAATATCTCGAACAAATATCGAATGAAATTAATGAAATTCTCCGTCTGAAGTTGGTGTGAAGAAAAATTAATTTCTTAGTGTCTTGTATTCATGGTAAGAGAAGAAGATTAGACCAATTAAACTATCTTCTTGGAAAAGTTCAAAAAATTGGTAATCCAAAATTGAATTTACATGTTTCGGGTAATATTCAACTTTTAAGTGATAATTTGGATATGTGTATTGATAAGCTAATTTACATTTTTTTTTATCGTTGTCAAAGGATCCCTTTGGCATAGTATATTGAAAGCATGAAAAATTCCCCAATAAAGTTTTAAAAAATATTATCGAGTGGAGCTGCTCTTCATAAATTCCAAGAGGAAATTATTCAGTCGTTGTACGGAAGAAACTCAGTGGAGAATTTTTTTTCTTTAAAAAAAAAAAAGCACAAAGGTAGAGAACTGTTGCCCGCTGAAAATTATCCCGGCAAAGAGGATTGAGGAGTTTCTTATTATTTTGAATAGCAAGGAATGGAATCCCTAATGCAAACTTAATGACTACTTTATGAATATAATTAGCTTATCAATACAATAATCCCAGAAAAAACAGTAGGAAAAAAGAGATCATCAGTACAAGAAAAGATTGAGATGCTGCACTGAGTTTTGTAACCGGGGAAAAAGGCGGGGGGAAACAAACATCTTTTCACTTTATTCCTTCATTAGTGTGTTTTGATTGTGCCAAGAATAAATTCAGATCCTTCTTGTGAAGATGACAATAACAACAATCTATTTTTTAGTTATATTTCTTTCTTAGAGTATTGAAAAGCAAACTTGTACAGTTTCTAGTTCCTAGGAAACCGGGGGGGGATTTTTCATCTAGATAGGTTGAATAAGTAAAATGTTGAATTAAGCTAAAGCTTCACTAATTCAGTCACAAAAGGAAAGGAAGAGAAAGCACCGGTTAGAGACGGTTATGCAACTGTGATGTCACCAATTTCTAATTGCGCAGCTGCTTCATTAATTGCGTCAATGATGTCCATCTTTCCCCTACTCAAAGCTTCATCAATTGGACTCCGCTCATGGCTGAAGATTACCAAGAGTCAAAAACATTGCATATGGGGAATACATTCGCAACAATATTTTAAAGATGTATATCAAACTTGGGGTCTTGGGATAGAAGTAACACCTGTTTAAAAAGCTGATGTTTGCTCCGCACAGGACCAATTTCTTAGCCACCTGGGAAGGCCATAATCTATTGAAAGACTTGTCAAACAAATAAAAAGACTTGTGTGCAAAAGGAGCAAAAACATTACCTCAGTATGACCATTGAGGCAAGCCCAATGAAGAGGCGTATTTTTCTCCTCGTTAGAAACATTGACATCCTGCTTAAATAGAAGATCTCAAACGTAATTATCATAAAAAGAGAATCATTAACTAAATGTAGCACTTAGCATACTTGGTAAGCAGTATTGATGATCTTACAAATTTCACCTTCAATAATATCCATGGTTGGATTAATTAATAATAATCCAAAATCAACACAGAATTAGTCTTAAGTTAAAGCTCAAGTAGAAAGTTAATCAAGGATACTAGATAAACAGGTGTTTCGTCTGCATTTCAACTAGAGAAATAAGCTCTGAGTTTTTATGGCCAAGAAGAATGTTCAATCATGCAAAGTATTTAACTGACTCAGTATTTTATAATTTCACATTCCCATGATCTAGAATATGCTAACTTACTGAACATAAACACACACCCAGTGGATCATTCTTCGCTTAATTTTTCTAGCGAACCGTGATGGAATGAGGAAGTTTATTAATAAATCACCGAATCCACTCAATCATGTTTATAAGTGTCCACTAAGGCACCAATGCAGAAGTCATCATCACTATCTTTTACAAAGTTTACTGCAAATATTCACAAGAGTGCTTACAGCATGAACTGTACAGGATCTTTCCGGTTTTAGTGTTCAGAAAGAACAAACGGCAGCAAAAAATGAACGAATACAGAGTTGCCCAACTTCACTTGCCATGCAGGATATCTAAAAGTTCAATCAGCAGACTGCGACACAAGTTACATGTAATTATCTTGACAATCTGTGAGAAACTAATTTGATCAACCAGACAAAGCACTCAACTTGTCTTATGCTTATAGATTTATGATAGAAATTCTAGTGTGGATAATTCCTTCTTTTCTTGATCTATCTTCAGCTCATATCAGATCAAATTCCATCTTGACAGACAGCCGAACAACAATATTTTCATTTTTATTTATTTTTGCTGCAGTCAAGGAACGAATAATAGTATTGTAAATAAAACAATCAAGTAAACATTGTCAACCATAACTACAGTTTTATGTGCTAGAACAACGGTCAGCATGCAGATAATTTTTAATTCAATGCTCCATCACTAGGAAGCACTGTGATCTCATCATAATATTATTTGAAGTAGTGGTTTTCCTGGAACTCTGTTGGTTTAATTGGAAGTTGGGTACAGGAAGCTCATAGATACATAAAGAGAGATTTCATGGACCAGAGCCAATTCTCCTTGATGTTGAAGATTTAGATTGAATGAAAATAAATGAACTTTTAGTCAGCTTGCTCCAAAACCAAATGAGATCAAGTTGATCCCTTCAGGATCATTTTACCTTCCCTTAAAGTGTCTCACATTGCCTTTTATATTTTTCAGATTAATAGATTCATCTTGTACCCTTTAATATCTCTGGGTAGCATTTCCTGTCCACATCCTGCGTACAGAAAGTTTTCCTCCTTTCCCTTTTTTCTCATTCTTCTAGATGCAAATTATATAACTATTCAGAAAGATAAAATGATAACAGTTGGTAACTTAGGTAAACAAAGCATGCAAAGCTTCTTGTAATCAGTAAGAAATTTCACAATAAAATTATGATTATGCTTCTGGCAGCAAAAGAAGACAAAATCAATAGAAAGTTATGCTGTGACCAGAATTCTCATATCCAAAAATTAGTGCCAAATAAAAGATAAACCAGAACAAATGAACCTCAAATTCTAGAAAGAGTTGATTGAGAACTAAGTGAAGAGTATTAATGAAATGATAATAGAAAAAAATACTTGTAAAGATTGCTTACTCACCACTCCTTTCCCGATAAGATAATCCACAATTGCTAGATGTCCATTAGCTGCAGCCATATGAAGGGCTGCACAGAAACACTAGTAGAACTAAGTGAAACATAGATGAAACCAATCAAAACTTAGAATGAGGGCAGTTCACTTCAAATACCATACAAATAAATTTTTGTATTTGTCTGCCACATTTGGTGGACAGACATACACATGTATTTTATAATAGAACTGGATAAAGATACAATTAATGCCCAATAGTTTGGAGATTGTTTATGGGATACTTTGGTAAGAAATCAACATTTTGTTAATGGGCTGTCTAGTGCTTCAAACTTTAACACAGGTTAAAAGTTTGGGCTAGTATAACTTTAATGAGTTCTATGTTTCAGACCCATTGTGGGCTGGATTTTATTGGTATTTTATCATATTTCTAGGACGTCTCTGCACCCTCATCCCATATAGATGCAGGGATTGGCCCATTGAGTGCTCACTGGCCCCTTAAGTTTGAGAGCAAGTAGGTAGCTAGTCCTTGTTTCTTTGTTATAGATAGAGAAATTAAATTGCTTTATCATATTTCATATTAGAAAGATATTATTGTTAAAAATTATATTTCAACATAGAAGCTTTAACAAACAGAGACATAAAACGAGCTCCGATGCCAAATATTAGAATTTTAACTTTACCTATTTAGATATAGCATTTTATAGCAATTGTGATCTCACGAAGAAGCTATAGAAGAAGAAATGAGTGCCCTATATAACTAAGACAGATGAGAGGAAGGTCACTAGAAAGAGCCCCATGTCTATATAAGGAGTGGCTATCCTCTATCCTTTAAAAATAATAAGCCACTTCAGGGTGTTTGCAATCCAATGTTATGCAATAAAACTGATGAATCCAATGACATCAACCCAATTTCGATACATTCCATTCACCACGATAGATTTGATTGGAGCCCATCTTTTGAAATCCATTTTGGTTTCACTGGATATCCATCCAATCCAATGTTGATCCCCAGGTGGGTTGGATTACATCCAATTCCTTGAACTACAATGTGATTCAACAAAACCAAAAAATATCAATGTTTGCTACATTTCACTCTCAGATTCATGACTTAACGCTTAACTCTCATCTAGTTTCTCAACTTATTTTTGTTATTCATTTCATTTCTGCAGGAATTACTTAATAATGAGTAATTGTGTGAGAAACTCTTGGATTGAGTTTGGACTTAATCACATTCAAATCGGATCAGATCAATAGATTAACGATATTCCAATCCTATGTCAAAGTGGATTAAATCCGATATGACAAAATACATAAATTTCAAATTAACACTGCTAGAGCCAGTGTGCACTAATGCACTAGTCTCACTGATGCATCAGGTAAGAATAAGCCATGTGAGAATTAATAATATAATTGTTACTGGGTCTTAACAACTGCAGTTTTATTAACTGCAGTTTTATTACACACAAATGTGAACTTTCAAGTTACTAAGAGACAGGATCTCAGGGAAAGCAGTGACATTTTTAAACAAAGTGTATTTCCATTTTGTACTTTTTATATTCAAAAGTTATATGCTACTTGTATCAGCGAACAGGTACCGAGACCTGTATAAAATTAGAACCATGGTACACACTCAACTAATTTCTAGAACAAAACAATGAAACAACTTGGACGCTACTGTCACTAGCTATTGATAGTAATAGTGATTTTATTTTTAAGTTAGCTTGTCACCAAGTTGGAACCATGGAGAATAACTTCAGAGCCAAAAATCATTTTTGATAAAAGAAAAAAGGAAAAGAAAAAGATTGTATTAAATGGAGATTTGTAGAAGGTAAACAAGTTGTCCAATAACCCTGGAAATATTTCAAGAATTCACAATTAGAAAACAGTTTTTGTTTCAAACATGCTGTTAAAGCTCTACCAAAGGTGAGCTAAACTATAAAAACCCCTTCCCTATTTAAATGAATAAAGAAAAATGGTGTATCTTGAAATTCCTTTGAGACTGAGACACAAGGAAAAGCTAAGAACTGCGATCTGCCCCACAAAAAATTGACTTCTTCCTCTCTATAATCATGAAAAACCCCTCTGTTTCTTTCTTGCCAAATAGCCCATAAATTACCAATGCAGTGCATCTCATAACATTATTGCATTGTCTCCTAGACCAAAGGCCAACACATGAAGGGGAAAAAAGCCTATTTGGCATCTTGAAATAATATATACAACAGTCTAGTAGCTATACTGCAATGCAGAAAATATAGCACAAAGAAAATTAGACTGCTCCATTAATAGCTACATAATAAAATCTGGTGGAATACGAAAAGTGGATATTTGTTAACTTGGCTAGTAAAGTTAATTAGTCAATTTGAAGAGAATAAATATATTAGCCAGCCACACATGGAGAAAGGACTTTACACGATTGAAGTGAATCAAATGTTCTATTGGTCTCCTAGTATAAGACAAATATATGAATATACAGACCCCTTTATGCACTATGAAGCACTTCCTTACCCCAATATGATTAGATTTTCAACCTTTACTAACCCACAATCTAAGACTGGGTCCATGGTTAAGTTTAGTTTGGTTTCGGTTGTCAGTTGTAAGAGGTGTATGGCTGGGCTTCAAAGAAACCAAATCACAATCACCACAATTTAGTGTCAAAATGAGCACAAAAACTAGATGCTTCATCATTAAAATTGTGACACAGGGATTGGTTTTTTAAAATTGAAAAACCAAAAATAAATGACCAGTTTCCTACTTTTCGTGTGAAAAATCTAACCAAAACTATTCAATGGGCTTGCTTGCACACTCTATACATTACTGAATTACAACTCACAACCTTCTAACTCAAAACTTTTCAATTTGAAGATCTAGAAATTACCAGAAAGCTTCACACACATTAAATTAGGGTAGAGACAAACAATAAAATTGACTATGGCTTTCTACTAAGACACCACAAAATTTGAACTTCAACAGCCAATTTGTCAACACAAGAACAATTTCAACAAATATGAACAAAGGATAATGTTTTACAAGTAATTGAAAATGCACTTGTACCAACATTCAATAAAAAATTTGTCCAACAACCAAATTATCTATTATACTAAAAACCAAAATAAAATCTACACAGTTTTACTTGATATAAAACATTATATATAAACACATATAAAAAACATGGAGAGCAACAGGCATAATGTAAACAAGCAAAAATTATAGCGCATAAAAGGAATAGTAATGGCGATTACCTGTTCGGCCTTGCGAATCCTTAGAATCAAGAGGAACGCCAGCATGTTCTAAGCTTTTTACATCATCAATGTCGTCATATCTAGCAGCCTGTAGAACAAATAAGTAAACTACAAGTCAGATTGAAGTAATTAGCGAAGTTTCATAATCAGCTGAGTATAAAAAGGAAGAGGAAGACAGCAAAATATGAAGTGTGAACCTCGAGCAGCGCGTCGACGTTCTCAGGCGACGTCGTATTGGTTGGTTCTGCTTCCTGCGTCATTGGAGTGAAAGGCCAAAATGCTCTGGCACCTGATGAAAAAACCGAGTCTGGAGTGCTAGTTAGGAGAAGGGTTTTTGGTCGGTTTACTTGATACACAAAACCGCCGGTTAACAAAAACCTATCACCGAAATTCTCGTACACTAGCAAATAGGCATAGGGAATTAAAATTTAAGGATCTGTCAATTGAGGTTTAAATATAGCTGAATTACTGTATTTTATAAAAGTAATATTACCTATAAAAAATGATTTTAGTTACATAATCAATCTGGTTATTGAAAAAGAAATACTTTTATTTCTTACTCATAAAATACATATGTAATTGTTTATTTATGGACTTACAAAGGGTTACAAAAAATATAAATAAATCTACACCTACTATACTAACAATCCATTAACATTTATAAATAAAAAGAAAAAAAAATGAAAGAAATGTTAAGATAAAGGAAATGCTTTCAGCGCACATGCATCAACCTTTAATCATTCAACACTTCCCCTCAAGTTGATGTATAGATGTCTCGTATGCCTAATTTGTCAAAACACTTGGTGAATATCCGGTTTGAGATTGTTTTTATTAGATTTTCAACAAGTTAATCTTTTAACTGGATCTTGGGTAGTTTTAAAATTTGTTCTTCTAATTTTTCTTTGATAAAGAATCTGTCCATTTAAACATATTTTGTACGATATAATGAACTATATCACATATAACTTTATTATCACAATACAACTGTATTGGTTATTGAAGTTAATAGCTTAAATTTTGTAATAAAAATTTAAGTCATAATCCTTCGCAAAGTCCAAGAGCCATGCATCTACATTCTACTTCTACACTTGAACGGACAACTAGATGTTGTTTCTTATTTCTCTTATATGACAAGGTTGTCTTCTTCAAATATGAAGTAATTTGAAGTAGAACATTTATCATCTACCGCTCTAGCCTAGTCTACATCTTTTGTCTAACAGAGCGCGGCAAGTTTCTGGCTTCTTAAGAAGTTGCATAATGCTCATAATTTGACTAATAAGCTTTTGTCTTGTATTTTTTATGAAAATTCTGTCTCTTTCTCTCTTAATGTGTGCGTACTTATAAAAAATTTAAATATGATAATTATAAAATATTTTAAATATCTTTGTACATTGTGTATATTATTTATCTTTTATATAACATATATATGTTATCTATCTTTAAATTAGAGAAATATTTGTTAATATAAAAAAAAATCTTTTGCATAATATCTTTGATGATTTCTACTCTTATCATATTTATTCATACTCTAATGGACTCCACATAAATAGAGTATACTATATCAAAGTATAAGTAAATTTTCTTCTTCGATAAAAGTATATATTGGATCTGTATATATAATGTGTAATATTAAAAAAATAAAATGAAAATTGAATCATTCCCTTTACTAAATAGGCCTTCGACTCAAGATAAAATGATTAGATTATTAATTTTTTAATTAAATTGCACCATAATTACAAGGTCTTATAAGTTGTGCTTGCTTGGCATACGGTGGATTACGTCTAACATTAGATTTACAACTTGCATACGGTATACGATTGAAATTTAGAGCAGGAGCAGGACATGCTGCCTAGAGATTTCGTTGAATGCTATGATCGTTTGTTTGCCATTTGCATAGTTTGTCCGACAATACGTGTTACGTCGTCCCTCTGTTCTACGACAGTTCACGAAGTTTACAAGAATCGGTAAATAACTTCGAACAATTAAAGGAAAAAAAAAAAGACCGTATACAAGAAAAGCAAACGTGTTGAAAGTGGACTATCACACGTGGCACTCATGACTAGCTGTCAACTTGTGGTAAATACCCCATGAAATTGGAAAAGCAAGCAACCTCATATATCACGTTTTATCATACAAGTCTCTATAAATTTACATTTTTGCACGCATAGTACATTTTTTACATCTTAATTAAGTAGGTCCTGCTATGTCGAAATGACTAGATTACCCTAATAATTTTGGCATTAAATTAATGAAAGCACATGACTTGAGACTACTGGACAAGGTAGTCATTTAACAGCAGATTATGGACTTAATTGATAGAAATATAGATGTTTGTACTTTTTTAATACAATAAAAAAGGTATAAGTCCTACTTAATAATTACCGACAAATTAAATAGAGGCGTATTTATTTGAACCACATTCGAGCCTTACTGTTTGGGCCTTTGATTCCCAAAAGGAAGGGGATCTTCTTTTTTTCTCGGCGGAATCAGAATTATTCTTCAGCATCCCTTTCGCTTTCTTTCAATCTTTGTAAAAGTTTCTTCAATTAATTTAGATTAGTAGTTCCACCAACAACCAAAAGTTCTTCTTGGTCTGTCTTCTTGTTGTTAATCTAATCTAATCTGATCATCATGACTTCTTCCGTCAACAAGATCGATGGTGAGCAGCTGGTCAAGGCTGTTGACAATTTATCCGTTTCAGATGAGGTATGTTTTTTTTGGATTGATGTTATTGGCGGCAAATCTTTATTTGTATTGGGAAAATTTGATGGAAGTTGTCTGGTGTTTGGTTTATGAGAAAATTTTAGGAGGAGAAGAGAATCATATATGACGATCTTGAATTTGTTTTATTGGATACTTAGAGAAATCGAACGGTTTGTTAATTTTTTTGGAAAGGGTTGGTGGGCATCGGATATGAAATAGTCAAAGATCGATCTTTTTTGTGTTTTGGTATATTTTTCTCGCATTTTCTCGGGGACCGATCACATCGTTTGTGCTCAATCTCGGTTCTGGAAAATTTATGGGAGTATTGATAGAAGATGATGTTAGAATGTATCTCAAGTTTCGATATTCACTAAACATAGACAACGAATACAAACCGCACATTCTTTCTTTTTTCTTTTTGGTTTGCTCTGTCTCGTTTTAAATTGTAGCAAATTTCAATGTTTTGATCATTAATATTGACACTTTTTTTGCTGGTCATGGAAACCCTTTTACTTTTTGTTCTTTGCATAAATGGACTATATTTATTTTATTGTTGAATTTAGTGAATTGGTCGTTTTCTCATTTTTAGGGGCAAATGCAAAGTAAATCAGAGGTTCTTGAAATGGGGTTTGGGAGTTATGGAGGGGTTTGTGCAATATGCTTGGATAAGATAGTGCTTCAGGAAACTGCTCTTGTAAAAGGTTGCGAGCACGCATACTGGTTTGTCTAATAGAAATCTCTCTTCTTTTTGCAAATATTATTTATAATTGTTTTATGGCTCATACATTCTATTTTTATGCTGTATTTGATGTGAAATATAAATCATATAAAACGCATTGAGTGGTTATGAGAGTTTAGGAAATACAGTTTTGGATCCTGGGTTGCAAATCTTTTAATTATGTTGCCGTCATTGGGATTGCAACTCTCTCCTCTTTTCTTTCTTGGCATGTGTATTTTTCTTAATGTAACCAATAACAGAAGCATGTGCCAAAAAATTAAATTTATTTATTTGTTGGGTATAAAGATTGCATTGCTTTAACAAATGATGAAGGTACTTATAGAAAAATTTCAAAGCAGGAAAAAAAAATTAGAAGGTGCAGATTTGGCTGTTGATGCAAGTATACATTTCTCTTTAGCTTAATTCCTGTATTCAGTTCAAATCTCTTGACAAGGAACTAAGGTGGGTGTTGTTTAGAGTTCCTAAGTATCTGTACTGCTGTTGCAACCCATAGTTTTCCTTGCTGTCTGTACCTTTTCAGTTCCTTTCACCTGTAGCTTTTAAACTATTCCAATTCGTAGTCTTTGGTAATTTACATTGTTACCATGGATTCTTTGCTGAAAGAACATATAGTTTTAGGATATATAGGGTTTTGTTTTAATGATGAGTATGAGAGGTTACTGGTGGAGTTAGCCTTCAGTTTATATTTATGAAAGGAGATGACTGAAGCGAAGCTTGCCAAAATTTTTAAGAGGTCAAATGAAGTGGTCTGCCATGTGATTGGGCCTATTGCCTCAGATTTTAACCTTGTTTTGTCTTGTTTTTCAGATGAATGCCTTGTCTATTGGTGGTGAGCTTTGCCTTGGTTTTTTTATCCTTTAATAAGCTATAAGTTGTGCATCTGCAGTCCCACAAATGTAAATTTGCGTAGCCCATAAAGGAATTTTAGAACAACTAATGACAATATATTTTAGGTGTTTGTTTTAAAATAGCTGTGTTGTTCCTAATGCTTTTATTAAGTTTTTTACATTTTATTCTTTTAGTATGTTCCTTACTTTTAACTTGCTTGTTTTGTTTTAAGAGTTTGTGATGACTAGCATCTATGCTTGAGGCCATTTGCAGCCTCAGAATATGGGGAGTAACCAAAAACTTCATTATATCGCCTTTTGAGACCATGGTTTAAATTTTTACTTAGCAGGTTCCTGGAATTAATAAAGAGGTATGTTAATTTTGGTCGGTCTTGTGTCAGTTATTAAGAAAATTGTGATAAGTTAGAATAGTGGAATAAATACAGCCTATTTTACTCTTTGGAATTGTTTTTATGTGGTAGATCCTTGCTATATGAACCACTGTAGTTCTGTAAAGATTTGAGATTGTTCGTTGTTGTCAGCCTACTGTCGTACTGTAGAAACTGCGGTATATATATTTAGTTGACTTTGAGATGCTTAGTAGATGTTTTCCTCACGAGTGATCAGTTCTGTGCTGTAGTTCATTATTATCCCTTTCCCTTGTTCCTCACTTCTTGCTCCTCAAAGAGTACCAGCTTTGTTCTTTCCTTTTTTCCTTAATGAGATTATTCAATGAAGTAAAAAGTGCAAATAACATGAAGAATGTTGACCTATTTGCAAACATTGTGTTCATTTGCGTTTACATAATGTATTTTCTGTGTTTTTGGGGAAAATGTGGTTGGCGTGTGCGTTGACAGTCCAAAAATGTAACATGCATTTTTTATTATAAGCAATTTCTGAATTTGCAAAAGCAGCTCAAAGTCTAGTTTTGGATATTCTAATAATGAAGATTTGATGTCATCTTCTCAAATACTTTAATGTATTCCTTTACTTGATTTACGTTTTATTCATTATTTAGTTATTTATTTTTTTAAGAAACAAGGGATACTTTTGCTGCAGATCATTTGGCAAGGTTTCGACCACTTCATAGCAGGCTTTATTTTTGCTTAAAAAAATGCTTCTATTACTGCAGATTTCAAAGATATCTCTTTCTTCTTTATTTTGCTTAATTGGGAGCGGATATAACCCAATAGGGTCTGTATTTTTGGGTTTTTGGAGATACTTTTGCCCTAGTGGGTTACTTCTTCGTAGGATTTCATGGCCTCCTTTTTGCTCTTTGGGACCTCAAGTCCCCTCATTTGCACATTTCCTTATAGTTAACCTTTTTATAAACTCAATTGTTTATTTTGTTTCTTGAAAGTGTTGAATAACTATTAATCTCAAAAGCTTAGACTTCTTCATTTTCAAAAACAAAAAATAGTAGAAAACATGTTTCTTGCATGTTTTTTGAAGTGCATTTTAAAAAATAAAACTATATTTTTTAAAAAATTTCAATGTAAAAGTGATCAATAATATTTTTTTTTTCTTTTTCATCATTTTCAAAAGTGTGTTTTAGAAGTTAATTACATTTTTTCTTAAAATAACTATATTACTAATTTTCAAAAATGATATAAGAAACCTTCTCATTGTTATTCATTTTTAGGAAATTATTTTTATTGAACACTGCCAAACAGTTTTTATTCTTAAATACAATATTCTCAAAACATCATTTTTATAACTTTTAAAAAAATGCCATTTTAGTAACATTGCCAAACACTCTCTTTGGGATTGTGAAATGAAATCTGGCCCCTATCTGTAGTTACTTGAAGCTAGTTTCTCAGAATATCATTATATGCAAGTCAAGTAGGAACTCTCTTGAACTTCCCTTGAGGTTAAGCATCATAATAGATCGATTCTATTGGATCATAATAGACTACTTTCTTTTTGTGTTAAAATTAGTAAGCTTCTAATGGCTTGAAACATAGGAATTGCAGCATTTTGATTTCAGTTTACATAAAATTATCCACAAGAGAAACAAAAAGTGTCAAGGAAGTAAGAATAGTAGAGTGTGGAGGAAGAGAAGCAAAGGTGACTTAAGAACAAACCAGATTATTTTTTATATTTCCATATATGTGAGAAGCTTTTCCAGTGAATGCATTCTCTAATTTCAATTGTAAATGAGCTTCAGCCTGATGTGTTGGTGCGCTGAATTGTGCTGTGAGTTGTGTGCTCTGGATTCATTTCCCTGTGAGACCAATATATAGTCATAATCTGCTTTCTTTTTTGCCTCTGGTGTTTATGGGTGGAAATGATATTTCTTATTATTTCAACATTACCTGTGTGAGATGGAAAATTGATATATTTGATTTTATGTTTCAGTAACAAAAGACATGAAATAGTAGCCTTCATGCTTCTGTTTTCTTTTCTGTGCAGTGTGACTTGTATCCTCCGATGGGCCTCTTACATTCAGAATCCAACTTGCCCTCAGTGTAAACATCCATTTGAATTCCTCAATGTTCATCGTTCTCTTGATGGCAGGTAAATGTGTGACTTGTTTTATGCGAGTGATGTGTCGGTGTTGAATTCCAAGTGATGATATGTTGTAAATTTGTTGACTTCACATTTCCTGTAGTTAATGTTCTAATGTAAACTTTTCTTATTTTTGGTGTGTTGTAACAAACAGTATTAAAGATTTCATGTTTGAGGAGAGTGTCTGCTTACTTCTTAGAGCCTCGTGGTTTAAACCTTTGATTGTGGAGGACCACGAAGTGGTTGCATATGATGAACCAGAAGATTATTATCCATACGAGGATGAAGAGGACGATCTTGATGAAGTTTATTTTCATAACTCCTCAAGTCTCCGCATTGGTAACAGAAGGTGGGGAGACAACGGATATGTTAGAGCAGGTCGCCAAGAAGCACGACCTGTCCACCGGCCAAATTCCCAGACATCAGGCGCCAGTTCCTCTCGTGAGCCCAAGAAGAATGAGGTTGCAAAAGGTACAACAGGAAGACGGGCAAAGAGGGCTCTTAAACGCGAAGCTGCTGATAAGGCAGCTGCAGCAAAACATCAACAACATTTGGCAAGGTTGGGCCGAAACCTTGATGCCTGCTGTAGTCAGTAAGCCCAAAACCTTGTAATTGATACTCCTTTGTACAGTATTTCCTTGCTTTGAACATTGTGAAATAATGACATCTTAGTTGGTCAGAACTCCAGTGATCAATAGGTAGAATCACTGGTGTGTTGTATCTTTCAAAAGATCATATTTTCATTTTAACTGCTTGGAAATTGTTCCTTTCATTTTAACTCAAGACTAGTTTAATGGAATATTTTCCAAAAGCAAATAATTGATGCCTAAGCCATCAATCAATATGTATATATAAACCCTTTCTTCTTTTTTCCTTGTCTCTATTTGGTATAATTAAAGCTTAAAGCTTCAAGTTAAATGTTGCTACGAGGCACGAAAATGATAGTGTTATCAAAGCTTCAAGTTTGATTCTTGGAATGTTTGTGGTGTGAACAATTGCTGGTAGTTTGTTGCTCTCTCGAAACTGAAATTTTAAAAGTGAAAAAAGCCTTCGGCTTGAAGATTTGTATACTTCGGCCCTACTAGGAAACATCCCCTGCAATTACATGATTTTTTTAAAGACCTTTCCATTTTCAGGAACTTTAGAAATGAAATTCTGAATTTCATTTATTTATGAAGAGGGTTTTCTATAAGAAAATTTGGGTTCGTTTTCATGGAAACTTGTTTCGGCCATATTGGAGTACAAGGGAAGAAAAGCAAAATTTTGATGGAAAATGCTTGCTTGCTTTTAAAAGATTATACAAACTGGTTTCATTTTTTGAGCATGTTGGATTGTTTTCATGGTTTATTATTATTATTTTTTCAAACACATACATGTATATTAGATATATAATCTCAAAAGGTAAATTTTGACTGAAAAATATTAGACTATACTTTAAAATTTATGAATTGCAATTAAGTTGTAAGCGTCTCAAAATAAAACATCACTATAACGTTGAATTAGAAATTTTGTACGTTAATTTATCAAATTATCTCCAAAAGCAAATAAAAAAAAACAGTTTAACATACAAATCTCTTTTATATAAGATTGGAGACGAATTATGAGATTTTTTTTTGAAAATAATTTCTTGTTTATTGCAGGTATCGAACCAACGATACATACACGCAGTCGTGATATTGAGGAAAATAGGAGGGTAGAAGTGTAATGACGCACCTTGTTTAATGTTTTATTTTGCCACCCACTCGACTAGACTAGAACTCTAGAAGCAAGCAACTAGCTTGTAGAGTTAGTTATCCATGACCAATCAAAACGGGACACGTGAAGGTCGCCAAGAAGCACGGCCTGTTCACCCCAAAATTCCAAGGCTTCAGGTGAAAAATGTACAACCAGGACACGGAAAAGACGGGCAGTTCATCAACAGTAAGCTCGAAACCTTGTAATCTTTGAGGCTTGAAGTGGAATAATTTACTGCATCTGTTATTTCAGTTCAGTGGTTATATGGTAGTCATCTTTGTTATTGTTTTTATTGTTTTCATAGTATATTATTCTCCACAGCCATGCAATGATACTTGTAAAATTTCTTTTTAACTGTTATTTTTTAAAATTTTAAAAATATATTCGGTGTCCATAAATTAGATTTTTGTTATTAAATAGCTGAGTTCATGTGGACCTTTTGTCTGTATATTTTAGCTATTAAACAGAAAGGCATCCCAATACCAACTCTTTTGTATTGTCAATGATGCATATGAAATCATTTGATTACAAGCATATGAGAATGAGAGAATCATATATATGTTCTAATTCCTCATAAATAAAGCATTCATTGTCTCAAATGGACACATACTTGGAGTGTGCTTAACAATTTAATACAGAAGATTGAACCTTTAATTACCTTCAAGCTTAAGCATTTGGGTTGAGTGGCAATTCAACATGGCACCAATCCATATATGTTGATATATATTTTTCTTCTTTATTTTACTTAATCTTGAAGTGGATGTATAAGCTAATAATAGGGTCCTTATTCTAAAGGCTGTGTAGATTTTGGGATCAGTAATTGGGCTACTTTTTAGTTATTTGTAGATTTTTTTATTGCTGTTTCATTTTGCTGTTTGGGAATGCAACTCATTAACTCTAAAAAAAATTTCTGACTCGTTTTATGTGAGTATTGAATTCCAAGTGAAGATATGCAGGAAATTTGTGAGTTAGCATTTCCTGAAGCCAATGTTGTAATAGAAAACTTTCCTTATTTTGTGTGTCGTAATAAACAATACATTATTATTCACGATTACATGTTGTAGGAGAGTGTCTGCTTACTTTTTAGGGCCCAATGGTTTAAACCGTTGATTGTGGAGGATCATGAAGTGGTGCCTCATGAAGATGTAGGACGATCTTGATGATGTTTACTTCCGTAGTTCCTCAAGTTTTCGTATTGGTAACAGAAGGTGGTTCGATAATGGATATGTGAGGGCAGTTCTCCAAGAAGCACGGCCTGTCCACCGCCTAAATTACCAGGCTTTAGGTGCCAGTTCCTCTTGTAAGGCCAAGAAGAAAGAAGTTGCAGCAAAACATCAAAACCTTGTACTTGATCCTCCTTCATTTGCATAGTATATGTCGTGAAAATAATAAGGAAACTTAATTAGTCGGTCCGAAGTAGTCCAGTGATCAGTGGGTAGAATCACTGGTATGTTGTACCGTATTTTCATTTTTAACTGCTTGGAAATTGTAGGCTTGAATAATTCACTTCATTGTTCCTTCACTGTATCTGTTATTTCAACAATTATTTTTGCTTGCATCGCACGGAACCGATAGGAATCAGATGGGTTCTTGTTTGATTCTCTGTCTGTTTGATTTATAAATGAGAACAAGGCCAGATTTGTCAACAATTGCAGGTAGTTTTAACAGATTTAAAAATGGAGAGATTTGTTAGTTTGTTGCTTTCATGGAAATGACATCATCTCCAGCAATTATTATTTAAAATTTGACCATTCCATTCCATTTTCAAGAACTGTTTTTCAGATCTTTCGAAATAAATTCTCATTTTTTTGAATTTGTAAGAAGAATCTTGAATTTGAATTAGATTATGTCTGAAAAGGGTTTTCCATAAAAATCACTTCCAGTGAAACTTGTTATTAACCATGCCCATATTATTGGATGGAGTAGAAGGGAAGAAAAGTGGGGGTTAATTTTCCTGGAAAATCATTGCTTTTTAAGATTATAATTTCCAAATCATTTTCTAATCGAAAATTAATTTTACTTTTGACTTTTCTGAACGACAATAAAATCAAATCAATCCTGTGAAATGTGAATGGTAGTATATATGCTGTCTGAAAATTAGCAATACGAAGACTAGATGAGTTCTGGAAGTAAACAAAACAAAACATCATCCTCTTCGAGATGGGCTATGGAAATTTTGACTTATTGACTTTGAATTTTAGTAAGACACGTGTCAGAATTCAACATTAGTTTCTAAATTTCTAAATACGTGACTTATTGATTTTGCTACTACTTCTTTTCATAAATTAGAAATTAAGCTTTTTCTTTGGAATTTTAATTAAACAATATTATCTATTTAAATTTTGACTTTGAAATATTAGACTATTCTTTATAATATTGAAGTTTAAATGTAACTGAAAAATAATGTATTAAATCTTTGATTTTCAGTATAAACAAAGTTTTTTTTTTTAACGATTTCACGATAATTATATTTATGAAATCGTTTACAATCCAAATTTGTTTTGTATAAGATTGGAGACGACTTGTAGTTAGTTATCCATGACCAATCACAACGGGCCACGTACTGGATCACGGCTCCGAGCAAACCTATAAATACTCACTCAAGACCTTAACTCCTTCTCATCATGAGTTGTTCCCTCAGCAAGATCGACGGTGAACAGCAGGTCTTTGGTTTAGGCTGTTGATGGCAATTTCAGATCAGATACTTCCCTCTTTATGCTTGTCGCCGTCTGAGAAAATTTTAGGAGGAGAACAGAATCATATATTACGATTTTGAATCCGTTTTGTTAGATATTCAGAGAAATAAATTGAAATGTTTGTTTAAACTTTTGAAATGGGTTGAATAATTAGATAATGAAATAGTTGAGATAGAATTTTTCTGTACGTTTGCTTTATTTTTCCTGGATTTTCTCGGCAACTGAACGTAGCATATTTGTGAATACTTTTGGTTATGCAAGATTGATAAGCTTGTTGAGATAAATAAAATGACTTTTAGAATCTGGCTCCCACCTTTAGTAGACAATATTGAATGCCATTATATCAACATGGCACCAATACATATTGATATATCTCTTTCTTCTTTATTTTGCTTAGCCGTGAAGTGGATATATAAGCTAATAATAGGGTCCTTATTCTAAAGTCTGGGTTCAGTAATTGGGTTACTTCTTAGTTATTTAATTGTAGAGTTTTGTTGTTTCATTTGCTCTTTGGGACTTCTAAGTCCCCTGATCTGTCCGGTGTATTTGGATGAAAATGCAACTCTTAATTTCTAAAAATAATTTCTGACTTGTCTTATTTGAGTATTGAATTCCAAGTGAAGATCTGCTGTTAATTCGTGGCCTAAAAGTGACCTAACATCTCCTGATAAGTCAATGTTCTAACAATAACTTTCCTAACAATCAATATTTATTATTCACGATTACATGTTCGAGGAGAGTGTTTGCTTACTTCTTAGAGCCCCATGGTTTAAACCGTTGATTGTGGAGGAGAGTGTTTGCATATATGAGAATCAAGATGTAGGACGATCTTGACGATGTTTACTTCCGTAGTTCTCAAGTTTTCGTAATGGTAACAGAAGTTCGGCTCGATAATGGATATGCGAAGGCCTGTCCAGCAACCAAAATTACCAGGCTTCAGGTGTCAGTTCTCTTGTGAGGCCAAGAAGAAAGCGGTTGCAGCAAAACATCAGCATTAAGCCCAAATCCACCTTAATTTGCATAGTATTTTGTGAAATCAATAATGAAACTTAGTTGGTGAGTGGGTAGAATCAATGGTATGTTGTACCGTATTTTCATTTGTAACTGCTTGGAAATTGTAGGCTTGAATAATTCCACTACATCGTTAATCCTTCACTGTATCTGTTATTTCAACAATTACCATTGCTTGCATCGCACGCAACCGATATGAATCAGATGGGTTCTTGTTTGATTCTCTGTCCGTTTGTTATATAAATGAGAACGAGACCATATTTGTCAACAATTGCAGGTGGTTTAACAAATATAAAAATGCAGAGATTTGTTAGTTTGTTGCTTTCATGGAAATGACTTGAATTTGAAAGTGAATCCTTGGCTTGCAGATTTGTACATTGCCCCTACTAGTATGCTATTAAAAATTTGACCATTCCGTTCGATTTTCAAGAGCTGTTTTGAAGATTTTTCGAAATAAATTCTGAATTTTTAGAAATTGTAAGAAGAATCTTGAATTTGAATTCGATTATGTCTGAAAAGGGTTTTGCTATAAGAATCACTTCCAGTGAATCTTGTTATTAACCAAGCCCGTATTGGATGGAGTAGAAGGGAAGAAAAGTGGGGATTCATTTTGATGGAAAATGATTGCTTTTTAAGATTATAATTTCGAAATCATTTTCTAACCGAAAAATAATTTTACCTTTTGACTTTTCCCAACGACAATAAAATCAATGGTAGTGTGAAAATTAATCCTGTCCGGAAATTAGCAATACGAGACTTACATCATCTTCTTCATGATGAGCTATGGAAGCCTGCAAATTTTGACTTATTGACTTTGAATTTTAGTAAAACACCTATGAAATTCAGCATTAGGTTCTAAATTAAACGCTTAATCATATCCAATTCACAATATTTAAAAGGACTAAAATTACCAAATTGTCCTCAATTCACAGCAACAAAATTGTTAGTCTAATAAATTGAGGATAATCTGATAACGAGGTATTTGTATCTTTCAATCCAAAATTATTGTGAAGCAGACTTACAAATAATTAAATATAAATATGCTAAAATAAATTAATAACTAAATAACAATAGATATTTGTAAAATTTTTAAATATATATTTGGGGTCTTACGTGATAACGTTCGTAGAGTCGTATAAAGGGATACTAGTTAATCGGAAATTTCCACTTTATGTCCCTGATGTTTCATTGAATTACCTATTATCTCATGAGGTTTCAAAGATACGCATTATATCTTTCAGTCTATTAATTAATAGTAATATATATATATATATATATATATATATATATATAGAGAGAGAGAGAGAGAGAGAGAGAGAGAGAGAGAGAGAGATAGAGAGAGAGAGAGAGAGAGACTAAAATGAATAATTGACGAATAACTATTATAAATTTTAGATATAATAAAATAATTACAAAATTACTTATCCTCCCTACTATTTAAATTCATTTTTTGAGACATTTTGTAATTAATTTTATACTATTTATTTTGATAATTGTTAACTAATTTATATAAATAATGAAATTAATTTAAATTAAATTTTAAACTAATTATATTTTGAGTTATTTTCAACTAACTATTCTAAATTTATTTGAATCTCATTACGATATAATAATTGTTTGTTTTGACACGATATTATAATACAAAAATATGCTTGATTTGGTGATTAACGTACGTGGGTAGTTGATTTGGTGGTGCAATGGTGGGACAACAACAAGAAATTTAGAGATGAATGTGTGTAGAGAGCTGGTGGCGAAGTTGATTTGGTGGTATGCTTGCGGAGGCGGTATTTGCTACTGCCTTTTATAAATTAGAAATTAGGGTTTTCTTTATTTTCTTTTTATTTTATGAATTTTAATTAATTTTTTTATTTTTAATTAAAAGATCGAAACACCCTTCTTTTTTGTTAAATTAACTAATTGGGAGTGGGCATATATAGGTTGAACGTAAAATTAGGGTAGATTTAAGAGTAAAGATGATTTTGTCTCTGTATTATTAAAATTCTTTGGACGATTGTTTGAAAACTATAGCTTATGAATATAATTGTAATATTTCTATATTGTAGTGTAGTATTAGAATAATTGTTGTATCACAACAAATGTCTAAGCGAACTTAGTAGTCAATTAAAAATAATTCTTATATTTTCTTTTTATGAATGAATTAAATTGTCAATGGCGATTGGCAGCAAGCCGCCGCCGCCACCACCAACAACACCGTCACCGATTATCGTCTATCACCAATAATTGACTTTAAATAAATTATCGTTGATATTATTAGACTTTATTTCTTGATTTATATGATAGTATATTATTTTTTATTAAAAAAATTAATGTAAAGTGGTCAAAAGTAACCAAAATTATGATAGCTATTGTGTGGCTCCACCATATTAGTTGCGTGGAAGCACAATGCCACCATAGTTAGATAAATCAACTTTCGTTAACTCTAGTGATGGTGGTGGTGCGTTTTATTCACCAGCATTGTGAATCCACATGTAACCGACACAATTTTGGCCATCTTTGATCTCTTTCAGTCCATTTTTTTTCTCTAAAATAATTATACCATAACGTAGATCAAGAAATTTAGAGTCTAATAATATTAATGTCAATTTATTTGAAGCTGGTTATCAACGGTGAACAACATCGCTAGAAAGGGTAGGAATATTTTAACTGTAGGTGGCTGATGAGAGGGTGTGTGTTGTGTGATGAGTATTTACCATTTTGTCCCTAATAAATAAAATTTTTAATTGTCATATAATAATAGGATATAACACAATATTTTTAAAACCTCAAGCCATAATAGGCAATTCAATCAAAGTTGAGGGGTAAGGGAGTAATTTCTCCTTGTTAATCATTCATCAATGTCTTTATCTATTTTTTATCTTCTTTGATAAGATAGGTAGTATATGTGTTTTTTATCTAATTCAAGTCAACATTTAAGGATAAAAAGGTATATTCATATTTATTCTTACCATAACCAATATGTTTATTAACAAACACTAATAATTACCAAAGAAAGTGTTATTTATTGATACTTTTCTAAAATTATTGTAATTAAGGCAAAATGAAAAGTTGTTGGAACAGTCCAAAAATGGCAAAACAACATTTACTATCTAAGGTTTCCTTTTCTTTCTTTTTTTTTCATTTTTTCTTTTGTTTTAAATTTTAGTATTAAGTTCGCATTTGATATCTTAAATTCCAAAAAATTATTTAAAAAATATATCAATAGGAGCATGAGTAGACATTTTAAATAGATTAGTGTTAGAGATATATAAAATTTACAGTGATATTTTATTTAATTAGTATTTTAAAAAATAAAGAAAAATAATTATAATTAGCGTTCATAATCATATTCATCATAAAATTTATAATTTGTATTAACGATGTATAATAATATATCTTAATTTATAATAAAATTTTTATTAGAAATAGCTCAATATACACAATAAATCGAGATCAACATTAATATTGTAGTAATTTCTTTTAAAATATAACAATTTAAATAAGAGTGCTTAGTTAGTTTAAAGAAGAAATCTCACAATTTCTCACTTATTCCTTCCATTAATTTGCTACTTTGTTTCTTTCCTCCATGTTCTTATATATGAAATTGGTGATGAATTTTCTTGCCCTAAAACTCTTGAAGAAAAATAGAAAATATATATATATATATTTACTTATTTGTTTATTTATTTGTTATCTTAAAGCTAGGAAGAGAATCTTTGTAAGATAAAGAGTGATAATGAAGAAGGGCCCAAAAATGGACCTCCAATTTCCTAAGTGGAGAAAATTGTGAAGAAGTGGAAGTTGCAATGTCAAGCAAAGCAAATAAATCCCTATCCCTCACCCACCCACCTAAACCTAAGAAGACAGTAAATAATATTAAAATATTCAATTTTTCATACAGAGACCTCAATACGTGTTTAATTTTACAAATATTAATAAGTTGTTACAAATCATAAGTACTTCAAGTGTTTATATCTTTAATGACTTTTTTTTTCCAACTCTAACAGGAATTATAAAATTGATAGTTTGCGAGGGTATAATAGTTATAAGAGGTTGATAATATCAATAAAGTTTTAGGTATTTTAATTATATATATATAGCCACTATATACAAACTTTGTATCCTAATTATATATATATATATATATATATATATATATATATATATAATTAGGATACAAAGTTTGTATATAGTGGCTAATTTTTTTTAATTTTAAAATATTTTAACATCACTTCTTAAATTTATATACATTTTAATCTTTATATTCTTTAAAACTTATCAATTTATCTTTTAATTTATTTATTATTTTTAAAACAATTTATTATAAAATTATTTTGACCCTCGAAAATTTTTATCCCGTAATTATTTAGTTCTGACTCAGTTTCAATAATTATCGTGTATTAGGTGATTGTTGACTTTTATTGATTTATTAAGAATGACAAATTAAATATTACATATAAAAATTGATGTAAAAATTCTATATTTTAACTTTATACATATATTAATAATTATCACATGTTAAGTAATTGTTAAGGTTTATTCTATTACTAACTTGATAGTTATGTAAGATACATCAATGAATAATATATCAAATACAACGTCAATTGACATAAAATTTTTGTATATGTCTTAATCTTGCACGTATAATATTACCTTTTATTAATAATTATCACATAATAAATAATTATTTTTTTATTTTTTTATTAACTTTTGTGAAATATATTAATAAACAATCACATTAAACTAACATGTTAGATATAAAAGGTTAGTTAAAGTATAAATTTTGTATTTAAATTTTATACGTATTATATTAGGCTTTTTCAACTGTATTTTAAAACTCGAGGAAGACAATATAATACCTCTCATGGAAGTTATCCAAAAGTAAAAACGGAAGCAATCAGCATGAACAAAAGTAGCATAAAAAAAACAAGCATTACATCAGAATCACCATCACCAGTTTCTTCTTCTTTCTTTAATTTTCTCTCTCTCTCTCTCTTTCTCTTCTTTCTTACCTACCTACCACCATACCCACCTTCTCAATTCCTCTCAGCCATTTTCCTCCTCTATCTATCTCTCTCTTGCTGTTTTCTTCTCTGTTCCCATGCTTTCCCTTGAATTCATGGAATGTTTCTGTTAACTTACTCTTCAACAAACCCCCCATTGCGACAGTGATTGAGTTCTAAGAAACAATTTCTTCCATTCTTCATCATTCTGAGATAACTCTCTTTCCTTTTCCTTCTGTTTCCAAGATTGATCTTGTCTTCAATTTAGCAGGAGGGAGATTTTATTTTCCTGAGATGGATTCTTTCAATCAGTCGACTGGGTTCAGATACAATCCTCGTGCAAACACAATGGGAACTGCAGACAGTGATTCTGAATTTTCAGGGATTCTTGAAATCTTTGTTCATCATGCTAGAAATATTCACAACATTTGCATCTATGATAACCAAGATGTTTATGCCAAATTCTCTCTAACATATAATCCAGATGACGCTCTCTCCACCCAGATCATCAATGGAGGCGGCAAGAACCCAGAATTCAATGAGAATTTGATCATAAAAGTCACCCAACTTGATGCTGTTCTCAAATGTGAAATCTGGATGCTTAGCAGAGCTAGAAATTACATGGAAGATCAGCTTCTGGGATTTGCTTTGGTTCCAATTTCACAAGTTATTGGCAAAGGAAAAGTCACTCAGGATTACAACCTTTCATCCACTGATCTCTTCCATTCTCCTGCTGGAACTGTCAAATTATCTCTTTCTCTGAACACATCTCTGCCTGTTAATCCACCAACCAATTCTTCAATATCTTCAGAAGTTGTTTTGCTTGACAGAAAGGTCTCAGAAGTGCTTTTAGACCCAGTTGAGTATTCGAGAATCGAGTTTCCTGACATCAATGTTGTCAGAGAGAATCAGAAGATGGTTTCTGAGTACTTTGATGGATTGAATTCCAGGCCTAATTCAGCTGAACTTGCTTCATTTCTCCACCTCGGCTCCTCTCCTCAGCTTGTTGATGACTACGAAATGACCATAAATTCATCCGATGAGAATCCTGGTGGATCAGTTTCACCAAATGAAAGTAGCATTCATAATTCTGGTTTCCTAAGCTCTACAACAACCAGCCTAAGTGATGACAGAAACTCAGCTGATTCTGTCGAAAAGAAGAATATTCATCTGAGGCCTCAATCTTCAACTTCTATCAACGCATCAATCACCAATGAACCTAGTCAGAGCTCAGGAACCTCTCCAAACACTCCAACTTCCAAGAAAGACAACCAAGTTAAAGACGAAAAGGACTCAAATTTTCAAAGCAAGGAAGAGGAGAACAACCACAACGAAGGCAAAACCATTGCTTCCACTAAATTTGGTCAGGTATTTTCAGCCCCTCTGGGGAACATAAACCTGGAAGCAGAGCAATCTGCGATGCAGCAGCAAATAGTTGACATGTACATGAGAAGTATGCAACAGTTTACAGAATCCTTGGCCAAAATGAAGCTACCAATGGATCTTGACAAACCAGAATGCGAAGATCGTGGTGAAATCATTCAAAACAACACCAATAAGTTAGAAATTGAAAAGAAAAAGAAGGATGGATCGCGGGTTTTTTATGGCAGCAGGGCATTTTTCTGATTGGCATAGCAAGCTAATTGTTTCTGCTGAACTTCCAAGTAAGGTTGCTGCTCTACTGAGATAACAAGGAGTTTAATTTAATTTATGAAACTTGGGATTTTTTTCTGCTTCTCCGTTCATATTTATGACAGATTTTAATTTTAGTGTTGTTTAATTAATTAACAAGCTGTATCATCTGTCAATCAGCAGAATAATTATTTTAAATTTCAGTCTTTAATTTCTGTTCTGTAAACTGCCATGGATATGGGTTCAGTTCTGTTCTGTTGTTGCAGAATTCATGTCTATCTGATTGTGAATTTTTGAGGGATTCAGGATATTTTCATGAAATAATTATAATTTCTGTGTAAAGAAGAGTTGTAACAGTTCAATGTTCTGTAAAAGTGCTTCTTTGAAAACTGCTTTATGTTTCCAGCAAACAGAGCATAGATTACAAGTGCTTCTTTGACAGCGTTTGTATACTGTTATTTGATGTAGAAAGTGACTTCAAATTTCTTACTTGTGGGCATTGCCAGCCTCGGATGTTCAATGTTAATCAATATTTGTATTAAATTTATTGTTGTGCTTGGACTTAATTTTAAAAACACAATAATAAAAGTATTTATTTAATTTTTTTGTGCTTTTACTTCTAAAAATCAATCTAATTTTATTCTATAATCATTGATACGAGGAAAATTGTATTGTCTTCAACAATCATAATAGTTTTTATGTGGGGATTAATTATTAATATTTAATATTTTATTTTATAATAATTATGAATTAAAAAATATAACACCTCAATTTTCTACCCCATGATATCATTTTAAAATAATGAGCATATATTAGATTTGAAAATTTTGATATACCCAACTTTGAAAAATTGGAGGCTATGAATTTACTAATTTTAGAAACAATTACTTATGCTTTGAATTTACGTTTTTATAATTCAAAGTATCACTCACCTAATAAATTAATGTTAGTTGTAATTCATAATTTCATATCACTTTAAATAGTCTGTTCAATACTAAATGTCAATTTATAGAATCTTAAAATTTATGTATCTATTTTTTAAAGAAATGAAAAAAAATAAAAATTATTAAAAAAATACTAAAATTTGTCAAAAGTCAGTATGAGATTTTTTTTTAATCAAGTTAAACTCAAATTTAAATTAAATTATTTTAAAAAATTAAATTTTATAAAAATATGAAAAATTTAAATTATAATATTAGAATTGAAGAAAAAAGGTGAGAACCACAAATATTGAGAAGTTGATTATCATCAACACTGTAGTTGGTTTTAGGCCTTTGGAAGGTTCTTTGGGCATATAAATGTAGGGTATAGTGATGTTTGCATGTTTTGCTATTATTGGTGAGATGTCTTATTATAATCAACATTTACCAATTTTATGCTTCCTTTTGTCTCCCAAATGATAAAAAGATTAAAAGAGATTGACAAATAAAAATGAAGAGTTAATAACATTTAAATCCTTAAATTTTTAGGATTCTTTAAATAAAGACGCAATGTATTCATGAAAAAATATTAATTTCGTCCCTGACTTATTTTAATATTACCGTTTATATTTCTAATGTTTTAAAGTTACATTCTTAGTCCCTGCCGTCAAAATTTAACTATTAATTGGTAGTATATTTTGTCATTTGACATATTTACCCTTAACTAAATTAAATTTATAGTGGGTCAAATTATAGTAAAACTCATTTGTATTAAAAAAATCTCCAATCCTTACTAAAGTGACTAAAATAAAAGTTAATGTGAGATAGTCATCATATTTTAAATAATAAAACTCATTTCTTAGTTGAAGCTACCACTAGAAATTGAGTCGTGGTATTGACAAATTTATCAATTGCTTGTGAGGATAGAGATCGCTCAAATGAATGTCTAAATAATATTATCCTATTACTTATAGGATTCGAAAGATGATGTTTGCAAATTCTCTTAAATTATTTATGGGAATAGTGATCGTTCAATTTTTGCTTAAATATGTTCAAGTAATGTTATTATAGTAATTATTTGAATTTATGTGGAATCTTAATTCATAAAAATATACAAATTGTGTCCTTATTTAAAAATATAAAAATGTAAAGACCCCAAAGTAATTATCCCAAAAAGGACCTAATTAAGTAAAAGGCATTTTAATATGAAAAGGTAAAGAAGCAGAATAATGGTTAGAGAATTAGCGTGAACAATCATAATTTGTGCCAAATATTAAATTCATTGCTTCTTGTAGTTTTCCAAGTCACAAAACCCAAAAAAAATAAAAAAAAAATGCTCCCATCAAATCTAACTTATAGATGATATGAAAAATTGATTGATATATTCATGCAAAAACCCAAAAAGAAAAAAATATATATTTATTCTGAAAGTGCTTTTTTTTTTCCTTTATGGAGAAGGGAAAAAAAAGCAGTAGTGTTCAATGTCATTATAAAAGGTTGACAAACATGGCAAAACTTTTTTGAACCCACTAAATTTTCTGGTGGATATCATTGTCTCTTTGGTGGGGCTGTCCTGTAAACGATTTTTCAACACAAATGTGATAATACGCGTCCTTCCATTGGAATTTATATTATGGAAAAGCACTTTTAAGAGGAAGTGCTTTTTTCGAATCCGATGATCATTTCATTAATCCGTTTGTGTATTATGGAAGATATTGACTGCATGCGTTTTCTTATCATGGAACGCCGCGTTTTCTCCTACCACTCAATCGCAAGTAATCATAAGAGAATCACAACTACTTCTTCGGGATTTATGTCAAGATTTTCAAATATTTAAGACCTATTTGTATTTAAACAAATATGAGGGACTTGGGTGAAATATACTCTAATAAATATTTATTTATTTTCTTAATAGTAGGCACACACTTTATTAATATTATATTAAAAAATTAAGAGACTTAATTGAGTTAACTTTAACGCCCTCCACATATCTATACCCAAATTTGGCAATATCTGCTTTTATAGACAGAGAAATTTACACTCATACATAAAAAGAGAAATTTATTTTCATAAGTAAAAAAATATATATTGACGTTCAAATACGATAGACTCTATCTATTATTATAAGATCTCATCTAAAGTGAGAACAAATAACCATACAAGTTCCAAAGTCTAAATATTTAAGATTAGATTACGTTCTTAGTGTAAAATTTATATATTACACACAAAATTTATTATTATTGTGTCACGTAATTTATATTATAATTTATGTTGTATTCTCTTTTTTTATTACGATTATGTCTTATAAACTTTACCAACTAAGCCTGGCCTATTAGCCTATTAGCCCATAAGCCCATAAAGAGTGTTATGCGGGCTTGAATGGGCCTATTAGTCTATATAAGCAATTCCGTTTATCCGTTTCGCTGTAAAATGTACCAAGTTGGTTGGATCAGTATAATGTCGGCATGAAAATATAAATAACTAATTGAGTTATTTTAAAATTAATAATATTCATAATAATTATATTAAAATTAATTTTATTATATTTTCATTAAATTTTTTAATGTGAGAACAAGACAACACAAATTTAATGAGCTCAGAGGCCTCGTCGAACTTTTTAAAAATTAATTATAACACAAACTTGATATAAAATACGAATAAATTTAAATTTTTATAAGTTAGAACCACAACATACAACATAATTTGATACATTCAATTCTAATATAAAAATTAAAAAAATTTAAAATATAAATGATTAAAAAAGTTAGTTAAATTAAATTTAAAAAAAAAACAGAAAAAATTTATTGATACCATAAAATGGCAAATTGAGAGTTTTAAGTTATGATAAATTACAAATTATTTTATGTACATTTATTATTTTTGAAAAAATTTCGAGTTTATAAAAAAATTAAAATTTCCTTGTAAACAAAACAAACTATAATTAAATCTGAATTTTTTAAAAAAAAAAAATTGAAGTTAAGATAAAAGCGCTTTAAATACAAAAATTAAAACGCTTGTATATTTGAGATCGATGGAAAAAAAAACAAAAACGCTTCCAAAGTTAGCAAAAGCACTTTTGCGTCCACTTACATTACACATGGGAGTTGTGTTGGACCCCACTTACAAGATATGCATATTGGAAGAATAACATGTAGATCCTAAATTATGAAATAACAACAGAAAAAGACTATATTTCAATTTTTATTAACAAATAGGTGTCCTACTGCCAGACAGTATACGAACCAACGGAAATTAAAACATACATAAAGTTTTGGACCTCTTTGCTAACATTTCCGACGTATATTAATATCTTTATTATTTTTCTGGAAATAAGGGATTTGTTGTTATCCCCTTAGGCATACCATACCATACCATGCCATACAGTGGCCGTCTATCTCTGTATCCCACCTCTCTTCTCTGGTGGTCTTCTCCATCTCCTTTAACCTGTGGGTCCCACAGTCAATCACCTGTGGGGTCCAACAACTAAAACAACATCACACCACCTTTCTCGTCTGTTCTGCTTCTCTCATCGTCCTTTATATGAATTTTCTGTCTGTCTGCGTGTCAAATTTTCTCTTCTACGTCTCTGCAGCTAAACTATCTGAAAGAAAATTATATTCCCTCCCCCGACAATGGCGGATTATGCCGGAGCTATCTCTCTCTCTCAAGCTCATTCCACCGACGACTCCTCCTCCGACCACAGCCCCCGCAGCGTCCCTACACGCTCTTCTCCCGCTACTGCTTCTGCTTCCTCTTCCAAACCCAGAACATCCTCCAAACACAACAAACTCTCTGCCGTCGATCACCTCCACCACCAGCACCAGCACCAGCGTCATCAGATCATGATCCAATCAACTCCGCTGGAGAACTCCTCGAGGAAGCCGAGAGGCAGGCCTCCAGGTTCCAAGAACAAGCCGAAACCACCCATTGTGATAACCAAAGACATTGACTCCGCCATGAAACCCGTCGTCCTCGAGATATCCGCCGGCGCTGATATCATCGACAACATCATCACCTTTGCTAGTAAAAACCACGCTGGAATTACTGTTATGAGCGCTTCTGGTTCTGTTTCTCACGTCACTCTTCGCCAACCTATTTCTCACGCGCACTCGCTGTCTCTTCATGGCCCCTTCCACCTGCTGTCGCTGTCAGGCTCATTTTTCGCCAGCTCTCCGTCAAAGAATTCTTCATCTTCATCTTCTGCTGGTGCTTGTTCTTGTTTTGGTGTAACTCTTGCAGGAGCGCAAGGACATGTGTTTGGAGGGGTAGTGGCGGGGAAAGTGACGGCGGCGAGCTTAGTGGTGGTGGTGGCAGCTACATTTTCAAACCCTTCAATCCACAGCCTGCCCATTAGAGAAGAAGGTGATCAACGACAATCTGATCGTCAGGGAGATCATCAACAACAACAAGAGACTAAGCCAAATATCACTGTCAGTACGACTGGTGCAACTGATCAGCCTTGTTCTACTAGTATTGGAAAATCCATTCCTGTTTATGGTGTTGCTGTTGCCAATCCTTCCCCTCTTAACTGTCAGATTCCTCCCGATGTTATGCATTGGGCTCCTCCTCGTCCTCCTTACTGAGAAGCAGCGGCAGAAGTGTCAAAATTCAAACATAAACTATAATCAGTAGAAGTTTTTATTTTCCGCAGTGGTAGTAGTCTTTCTTGTTTTAATCCCCTTTAACTTAATGTTATGAGCAAACTCATTTACCGAATTTCTGATCTACTTATTATCTATATTTAGCATATGGGATTGATATTATTGTTGCTTGAAGCATTGCATATTTCTAATTGTGCTTGACCTTTATCTTTACAATTTCATACTGGGTTTATGTTTGTGTCTGCGTTATTAACTTCTGAGTTAACGAAAAGACTGCAGAAATGGACGGTGTGAGGGGTCTTCTTCTCCTTTTTCTGTTGAGAATACTGTTACTATGTTGTTTTGTAATAATGTCAGTAGTTTTCTGAATCAAACCCTCCCTCGGGAAGGTCCCATTATTACACCATCTCCAAAGCAAAAAATCACAGATAAGTCTTGAGTGATAAGAAACGAGACTTCTTTTCTCCACAGCTTTCAACAATGGCTGAAAGCTTGACTCAAATCTTCTGCATCTGTGTAGCTTTTCATTACTGAATATTACCCATCTTCTGTTTCTTGTCCTTTTCTACAACAAATCCCCTCTCTTCACACGTGATTCCACAGAACCAAGTGATTTACTCATAACCTCTTCTTTGTCAACTTTTATACCTCTAAGATAATAAGATATATACTATCTATTAGATCATTATTTTTTTTTATTTTTGTAATAAATAATACATACTTACACACTTTCATGTTAGATATTACTTCCGTGTTGTGTAGTGGAGTTTCGGTCTGTTTTTCTTGCAAGTCCATAACTCTCATCTCTTGTCCCCACCATTGCAAGTCGCAGAAGAGGCAGACTGAAATCAAAAGAAAACCATACATGGGTTTCCTTTTCAGCAGATAAATTAAAGAAAACAGACACAGTAGTCCAAAATCTAGTCAAAATCCTCAGTCAGAACATACTAAAGCTTGTCAAATTTCAGACATGACAATGTGAGCAGAAGCAATAATCCCATCCCCTTATTCACTCTCTCTTATTTATTACCTTTTCGTCTTCTTAGAACAAACAAGAATTTGAAAGAGAAAGCAGAGAGCAGCAGCAAAGAATTGTCCTTTTATTTTATTTTTTTCTCTGATGTAAAAGGTTAACATTTTGGCTATGGTGATCGACGACCGCCCTTCACAGGACGCACGCGAAGTCAGACAATTTCAGTGACTCAAAGTCTGTTCTTGTTGACGTGTAGTAATGTCATTTTCACTATTCCCGTAAGTATATAGATATATAAGCTTTAGTAAAAGCTACTTTGACCTGTTCTTTTTAGTGTTTTTGTTGTAATTGCAATTACCTGCTCTCTAGGAGGTCAAACTTGGAAATTCCTCTAATTTGGTTGCTATTTGAGTTAATGATGTTTACTAATTACCATGCAAATTAAGACAATGATGTCTATTGGTTAGATTCATAGCATGAAATGTTTGAATTTCTTTAATCAATAATTTATGGGTATATTGGTAGTTGTGTTACTTTAATTAAGATTTATCAATAATTATAAAAAAAATCATAATCTTAAAATATACTATATATTTATGCTAAACTCTAATTTGATTATTCAATGTGAGTAATATTATCTTGAACATAAATTTTATGACTTGAAACTAAGATATTAACACATTTATAATGGATGTATAACATAAAATGTTAAATTTGTAGTTTGTTATAGACGTTTGTATTAATACGAAATTTGTAATTCCACTAATGCGATAATATATTAAAAAGTATCATGTGTTAGATATCACATTTGTGAATACTCGATATTTTTTTAATAATATTATAAAGTTTTATTATATTAACTAAAATATAATTTACTAATCACATTAATCTTACTACGAAGTAACCAAAATCCTATTTATATTTATTGAGAGTGAAAGAAAAAGCAAACATAAGAGTGGAAAAAACGAACGTATGCATTGGGAATTGGAATGTTAAAATTTCTTGCGAAAGAGAGTCCAAGTCTTGGGCTTTTGTTAGTTGAGCAATTTCTTCTTCTTTCTTCTGCTTCTTTAACATACAAGAAATTTACAATATTCTCCATTGATGAGGGCCCTAAATGTTGGTGACAACATTCTCCAATGCAATGAAGAATCAGCTTTGCTCTGCCTAACGCCAAGCCTACATGCCTACGCCTAGTATTAGTACCTTTTATACGGACAATTTTAGATTTTCTGTGGGGGACAGGCACTACATTTCTTTGTCCATTGGCTTTTTTATGGTCCCTCTTCAATATCTGAGAGTTTTTTGCTCATCTTCTCTCGATTTTCTCACCCATCTTCTTTACCATCTTGATATATAGTTGCTTAATTTCTTTGATTTCCCTCCATTTTAGTTGAAAACAAATGGGGTTTTGCCATTTTTGTACTTGGGATTCTTTCCCTTTAACATTGCTTGTCCAAGTCTAAATAGCTAGATTACGTGAAATTGTTTATCCAAGATTGCTTGTGTAACTAGATGTATTTTGGGTTAAGCACCCTTTCTTGAAGTCCAAAAACTATTAATCCCATGATCATGGAAGGGCATATTGAGTAATAAAGTTGATGTATATTGTTAATTTGTTACATGCATATAATTTTCAGTTTTGTGTTTTATTTTTTAAGAAGTTTTTGTTAGGCCCATAATATACATACACTCGAAATATGATTAGACAAATTCCCTTCACGATAATCAATTAATTCTAGTTTGAAAATCCTTCAAATATTACTTTTGGGGCATCAAAATTAGAATATTAAAAAAAATCTCATAAGATAAAAAAACATTACGAAAAACCACCGTATCAAGATATGAATAGAAGAATCACTCAGGCTATGTGCGAGTGGTCAGAAGCCTCACCTTCTCAATAAGGAGGCAAGGCTATGAGCCCTACTAGCCACAGTCAGTAGTTTGATATCCTACTACTGTGAGAAGTCTCTCTTCTTTCATGTAAGGTTAAGATATCACCTCCTATGCTAAACGTAGATATCTGAGCAATGTCATATTGAGATGCTATCAAGACTCCTGACATATTTTTAGTTATAATACTAATAAAGTACTTATAACATTAAAAAAAAAAAATGTGAATAGAAGAATCGAAAAGAAAAAAAAAAGAAGAAGAAATAAAATTGGTTTTATAAAAGGTGGAAGAAGATTGAGAAAAAGAGAGAGAGAGAAGGGAAAAAATATGATTTGTTTAATTTTAACAATTAAATTCATTTTTAAAGATTTTATTTTATTGCTTTCGTTTTCTTAATAATTTATTATAGTATATCAGTAGATATGAGAATGGGGCGAGTTTTGCCATCTCCGAACCCATCCCATTTGGGGAGGATTTGTCTCCTTACTCGCCCCACTCCATTTTTAAAATGAAACGAGGTCGGGGTCAACTCGCTTTGATTTTTAACCCACTCAACGTAAACCCAACGTGTCTTAATTTAACCTCGCTTTGACTGAGCTACAGTGTACTACAGTATCCCAGCTACAGTGTTTGCTACAATATTGGATTGATATATTGGGTCATCTATAGTATACTACAGTTTTGAATTAATTTTTTTTGGGTCGGTACAATATTATTGCTACAACATTTGATTACTTTTTTTGGGTTGCTACAGTATTATTACTATAGTATTTTCAGGTTGAAACATAGCAGAGCAAGGCAAAATATATAATTCTCGAACCTGTTTTGATTTTTGAACGAGTTAGGTTTTAGGCCCCCCTTAAACGGAATTGGGCGGGGTAGGGCTCCTGCGAGTTCGGAGAAAATTCCAACCCTTAATCATCAGGGACTAAATTGTTAAACTTAGTTAAATCATGTTTTGATATGTTATTAAGTTATTTTCTCAAAGTTTAATATATACCTTACAAAATGAGAGAAATACTAAGTTACCACATTTCTACTTCAATTTTTGCTTCTTAAATGATGTATTGATATTAAATTATAGTAACTAAATTAATCATATAATAATATGGTCAAGCCACATGACAAACTTAATTATGAGTAATGATGTACTATTATTTTAGTTATTTAATTAATTAAATTTGTTAATAAATACAAATGATAATTAGTGAATTAAAACATAGGGATATTATTTTTCATTAGGTACAATTATGGCATTTTTATTTAATATTTTTAAAATTCTATATATAATTGAATTATAATAAACTTAAAATGGCTTACCAACGACCAGTTTATCACTAATTTGTTAATTAAATTATATTATATTTTATTTTAGATAGTTAAAAAAATTCAGGAATTATATTATTAATTCAAAATTTATTCACAAACACAAAAATGTAGGATTCACAAATATAAAGAACCACAAGATAAATTGAAGATTGATTTTAATAAATATTTATGTTTATTATAATTTGTTATGATGTCATAATATAATTAAAAAATTATAAATTAATAATAATAAATGTCTTACAAAATAAATAAATATATATGTCTAAATAATAATAATAATAATAATAATAATAATAATAATAACATTTTTTTTGTTGTTGTTGAAAGTAGAATTCATTTAAACCTAAGAGAATAACTACAAGGAGGAGAGTTCATGAGGGCCCCCTAACTTCCTCTAACCAAACAACTCTTAACAACTTTGTCTATGTATCCAGAAACATGTTTAGATGTAAAGAAAAGCTTCAGTGGGCTTAGTTGTGTGCGTTGGCCCTTGAAAATAGGCCTCCTACTCCTTAATTTCTTTCTGTTAGATATCAAATTCATAATTTTTTTTCAATAATATTTGGAATATAAAATTTTGTAATTCTTTTAAAATTACAAAATTTGCTTTCTATATTTAAAAGCAAAACATAATGTACTTGCTTGTATATTTTATCAAATTTATCTAAAAATATTATCTTTTTAAATATTAACTAAAAAATCAATTTTTTTTTTCTTTTAGAACTAAAATCTTAAAATTAATTATAATTTTTTTAAACTACAGTTTTGAGCATTTTTATATGAAAAAAACACCCTTTGTATTATACTTTATTCTAACTTTTTAATAGATATTACTTTTTATTTTTAAAAATATTATTGTTATAATTTTTAAAATACTATTTTAAAATTATTACCAAACACACTCTTATTTTTTTTAAATAAAAAATTATTTTTAAATTACAACTAAACAATCTTTAACTAGTTTAATGTACGATAATTCAACCTTTTTCTTTTTAATTTTGTATACGAAGAGAGAGAATGGGAGTCAGAAGTATAATTATAAATGGTTAAAATATATAAATTCAAAATTCGATTAAAACAACCAAATAATAAAAAATTTATTTTGAAGAGATTAAACGGTAAAATAATTATTATATATTCTTTACAAAAATTTTAAGGGACTAGAGATTCTAGGCACTTCAATTCTTGACGTAATACATAGAGTTGGATCAATGGTCCTATTTTGTTACACAAAATCTTATATTAAATATAAGCCGTTAGATTTAAACACATCTAATAGTTAAAATTGTATATAATATGTACATTAATTATAAATACATTAATTACATAGTTAAATACAATTTTAATCGTTCGATGTATCTAAATTTAATAATTTATATTTTATATAAAATTTTGTGTAAAAAAAAGATTATTAATCTTATCTCTCTCTCTCTCTCTCTATATATATATATATATATATATATATATATATATTATCCTCTTTTAACTTTACAGTATTAAACACAAAAACAACTTTATTTTAATACTTCTTCTTGAATGAATAGTGGTGCAATGTAGCACATAAAATCCACACCATACATTATTGTATTAATTATAGTATATACAATACAGACATTAATTAATTGCTTGACGATTTTCTAGCCCTTGTATATAGAGTAGATAACGTTATTAAATGGTTGCAGTGGATGTCATATCGTGCATACATAATTGATATTTAATATTCAATTATATATGACACGTGCTTCAGTCTGATATTATGATCTTCCCACATGCAAACAAAAAGAGTTAATATATACATATAGATGAATGAATCTCTAAACAAATTAATGGTTCTCAAAATGATCTCCACTTTTATATATGTATATATGATGCATGTGTCACTTGATCTCAATCTTACTCCAAAAATTAATATAAGAATTAAAAAGAAATGCAAATGAGTGTTCTTAATTGATTTTCCCCCCCTCGTTATCACTTTTATTTTCTTTTATTCACTTATAAAACTTGTCTTTTTTTCCTCTTAATTTTCTAACTCGAATTAAAATTTATATAAGGTTTTAAGCACAAATGTTTGATATTTTCAAAATTAATGGATTTATATAGAATTAACATGAATTCCATAAAGATAAAATGAAATCGAGACCAGTGTGAAAAAAAATTGACAGTAAAAATAACTCATAAGTTAGGTTCAGAATGTGCAGAAATTCATTTAAAGAAGGAAATGAAAACAAAATAACACTTGGAAAAGCCTTTCCAACATTAAAACGAAAAGCAACAGCTAGCTAGCAGCACACAGAGAAAGCACAACTGAAATATTACAAAACGCCATGGATTCAGAAGCCTTCAGCTTCAGGTTGCAGGGGGAGGCTTACTATTCGGCGGAGCTGAAGGAGAATGAAACGCAGGGGACTTCTTCTGCTCCTGATCAGCTGTAGTACTACTGTTAGGTTTATTTTTGGAGCTTTGAGCTGCCGCATTAGTGGTGCTCTGACCCAGATGGGCGGAGCTTGCTTGGGTTGAGTCAGGTGGCCGGAGTGGGTCGTCACCTGAGAAGAGGTCCGGCGGGATGACTTGAGAGCCTTGCCGTCTATGGCGAGACATAGGGCTAAAAAGAGATAGAGAAGAGAAATAATTTGTTGGGTTTACAGAGAGTTTGGGAGAAGTATGCAGTTTTTTCTGATTAAATATAATTATGCGAAGTGGGGTTGGTAGACTTTTGGCACGCACGTGATGCACGCATGCTTGTAGTCAAATTTATTACCATGTATTAGACTAATGCTACACCTAAATCTAATATATAAAAATAATACATGATTAATATATTATAATTAATTTTCATAATAAATATAATTAAAACCATTAAAAATATTTAGATTTAACAATTCATAAAATAACATAAAAATATATACAAAAATATAAGATTACTAATCTGTCGTGTGTGTGTATATATAATAAAATATGTCATAAAAAATTATAATTTCAATTTTTTAGATTTTTTATTTTCATATATTAATAATACTCTTATTAATTTTTTTCTCAAATATTTAGTATAAAAATTAAATTTAATAAACCTTAAATGTATTATTATTACTTTTACCAAGAGACGAGTTAATGAGCTTAGCGGGAAATAAACGTGATAATATGAAGTTGGAAAATTTATATCTCGTGGAAAGCAAACAAAGACACGTAATATGAACAAAATGCACGTGGTAATGGTGTTGCGTGGAGAAGTAATGACCACTTGTTTTAGTTTCTCTGTTTTGTCTTCCTTCTATTTTAATTCATTTTCAAAATTCCCTTATTTTTCATAAATTTCATTTTTGGAAACTTAGCGAAATGATATATATGTTTCTCTACTTGCATCTTTTCTCAAATTTATTTTTTTAATATTACAAATTAAATGTTAGATAGAATATAATGTGATACTAGTGGCAAAATTACATGAACTCTTGTCTAGTAAAAAGCAATATTTGAAAAATAAGAACTTTTTCGCTATATGAAAATATAAATTTTGATTATTTGTTGTTTAATTTTTTATAATTAAAAAGTTGATTTCGTCTTTTTTTATGATGTCGATATAAATTTGTACTTTATTGAAGTGTAATGTACTTTGCACTTAAAAAAATATCTCTATTTATAATTAAAAAGAAATTGAACTCTTTATTTTTTATTTACAGAATAACGATACATACTCTATTTAAAAAAAATATTAATTGACTTTAAATTTATTTTTTAAAACGAAATTCAATTGCATGATAATATTTTTTACAGGTCGAAAATCTTGTGAAATAAACTTCTTCGTATAACATTTTTCTACACTCTTATTTAAAAATTAATTTTATAATTTCTCTCGTACACACTAAATTATTTTTTATTTACCTCATATCTCATTAAAAAAGATCTAATTTTTAATCAGTTTGTTAAAAAATTAATCAAGATTCTTCTTTATTATCACATATATAGACTCGAGCCACCAATTTTTTTTTCCCACAAATTAGAGTGTTAAAAATATTTAGAATGTAATACTATGAATCAATAATAATAAAGTAAATAACGTGAATATTCACTAAATTATTTGTTTTCGACGTATAATAGGACAAACCATCTTCATAATTGAGGTAAGAAAAGAAATTGAGAAAGATTTTGATTTGTTTGTATATGAGTACATTTGCATATGGGGGAACAACGGCTTTTCATTTCACACTGCAAATCAAATACAACAAAGCCACGTGTCCCAAAAACAAGAGATATCAATGGTCTCTAACCTCAATATAATTTTGGAGCATATATTTATTTAATTTTTACATATCATTATCTTTAACTTCAATAATTAATTTGAATGTCTGTCCATCGGTCGAGATCATATAGTACGGTTTGCATATAACTCACTGCTATTTGACGTGTTATCATATAGCCTGGATGCATGTATATCTATTACCATTATTGTTCTTTTTTGTTTGTCCTAGTTCATTTACCGAATATCTTTAAAAAGATTTTAAATAAGTTAGCTTACAATATAATTTTTTTTTTAACAAATTTTTTTTAAAAAAATTTAAGTAATTAAATAAGTTTTTAAAATTTTATTTAAAAATAAAGTAAAATTTTAAAAATAAAGTAATATTTATAAATAATTTCACTTTTTAAAAAAATTTAAAAAATTTTACGATAAAAATTTAAATTTTAAATTTTTTTAATAAAAAAATAATTTTTTTAATTTTTAAAAAATTTTTTAGTGTCGATTAAATGATAAACAAAAATATAAAAAAAGTTTTTACCATTAATTTTTTTTATGGTTAATGAAAAAATTAAACCAAATTAAACATATTAGTCATAATTTATCGAGATATGACATAAATTTTTATTTTCAAATTCCTGAAATATTTTATCACTATTTCTTGATATATTACACCATTTTAGGTATTTTATTGAAGAAAAAAAAAAGAGTGTATTTATCCATAACATAAGTGTCAGATGTTTAGTGGGTTAGAAATTTTGCTATCCAAAATCATATATATAATTTGGTTATATGTTATATGTGTGCTTATCGTTTTATTTACTTCCAACTCTAGTACATTTATTAATTAATTATTGATTTGCAGGCTAATTAAGGTTAATTTATTAATTCTGCCAAAGGTTTAATGAGAATAATTTATTACACACGAATATGATTATTATATAACACAAACTATTTAATTTATTTCAAATTTATTACCACTCTCGTGGGGTCTATAAAATGCATATTAATTGACACCAATTTTATGTGTAGCATAAATTTTACGATTTTCGTATACTTAATATTACATTTATAGTATTTTTCCACATTACAAATATGATATAATGTAATATGTTAATTAGTGAAAAGGTTATTTTATCGGTAATTAAAATAAATATATGAAAAAAAAGATTATATATATAATACATTAAGATTCTAAATTTTGATAAATGTTCATTTCAAAAGTCTTCTATTAGTTTGATTGATTTGATTTATTGAAATGTAATAGTATCGTAGTTAAATTGAGTGGTCAGATTCTCTTGCATGGACACTGAAATAAATTAATTTAATTTATATTCATACATGACATATGAAAGATTAATCAAATAACTAGGTCTCATGTCTTCAATTTTCTGGGATTGACGAACTTTCCAACTTCCAATTCACATGTACAATTTCGATCGAAATCACAGTGTAAACATAAGACACCCTAATCTCCTTCCTAGAACAATCTGGCAACATTTCATAGGCTTAATTCCTTGAAATCCTTCAAGAAACTATAAATATCCAAATTAAGAAATTAAAAAAATCATTAACGTAGTCAAATTGCTTAGATCACCAAACACTGCCAAACTTTTCACCGCCTTCTACCAGCTTTTGAGCCTTTGAAGATACCTTCTTTCACAATTAACAATGGTTGTTCCAACCTCCATCATTAATTCTTCATCTACTGCATTTTAATTCCCACCTTCAAAACCCACTTCCATGCATTTAATTCTTTCCTCAGAAAAAGAAGGGAAAAAAAAAATGGTGTCTTGTTTGCAGCAACCAGCAAGACCTAGCATTGAAGATGACTCGATCGTTCTCTTCTCCACTTCTAATTCGCCTGCGGAATCCACCAGCAATTCCTCTTCCTTCTACCACCCTTCTCCACCGCCGTCTCACCAGTCGAAAACATCCTATAACCTAACTGTGAGAAACCTCTCCTATTCTGTTCAACCGAGTAGTTCAATACCCAGTTGTTTTTCTCACATTCTGAAGATTAAGCCTAAGCCTATTGAGATACTTAAATCTGTCTCTTTTGAAGCTAGAGATTCTGAAATTCTCGCCGTCGTTGGCCCCAGCGGCACTGGAAAATCTAGTCTTCTTCGGATAATATCGGGCCGAATAAGGGAAAAACATTTTGATCCTAGGAGTATTGCGATCAATGATCATTGGATTACTAGCCCTGCTCAGTTGAGAAAGATATGTGGGTTTGTAGCACAGGAAGATAATTTACTTCCTTTGCTCACAGTAAAAGAAACCCTAATGTTCAGCGCCAAGTTCAGGCTCAAAGAGTTGAACGAAGGAGAGAAAGAAGACAGAGTTGAAAGCTTGATGCACGAGCTTGGCCTTACACATGTTGCAGACAGTTTCGTCGGAGACGAAGAGAATAGAGGGATTTCCGGCGGAGAAAGGAAAAGGGTTTCCATCGGAGTTGACATGATTCACAACCCTTCAATTTTGCTTCTCGATGAACCAACTTCAGGATTAGATAGCAGTTCCGCGTTACAAGTAATTGAACTTCTTGCTTCAATGGCGAGAGCAAAGCAAAGAACAGTTGTGCTTTCGATTCACCAGCCGAGTTATCGCATTCTTCAATACATTTCAAACTTATTGATTCTCTCTCACGGTTCGGTTGTTCATAACGGAAGCCTTGAATTGCTTGAAGAAACCATCAATAAGTTGGGATACCAAATTCCAGTGCAGCTGAATTCTATCGAATTCGCCATGGAGATCATGCACACTTTGGAAGATTCATATGCCAATAACAATTACTTTTCCGAAACTGAACATCAAAAAGATGAGTCATATACTTACTCGATGTCCGAAGAAATTGGCAGATCAGTTTACCAACATAACGAAAGCCATCATATTAATCCTTGCTTTGTCAATTTCTACGAGATTATAGTTCTCTGCTCCAGGTTTTGGAAGATCATATACAGAACAAAACAGCTGTTCCTAGCAAGAACAATGCAAGCAATTGTCGGGGGATTCGGATTGGGAAGCGTTTACGTGAAAGTAAGAAAAGACGAAGCTGGAGTTGCAGAGCGCTTAGGCCTATTCGCATTCAGTCTAAGTTTCCTCCTTTCCTCCACAGTCGAAGCTCTTCCAATTTACCTCCAAGAACGCCGTGTTCTAATGAAAGAAGCGTCAAGAGAAGCCTACAAAATCTCATCCTATTTAATCGCCAACACCATCGTCTTCCTCCCTTTCTTGTTCGCAGTAGCTCTCCTCTTTGCTATCCCTGTGTACTGGATCGTAGGTCTCAACCCTTCAATAGCGGCCTTCTCCTTCTTCACCTTCGTCGTTTGGCTCATCGTCCTAATGGCGAGCTCCCTCGTCCTCTTCCTCAGCGCAGTGTCTCCAGACTTCATTTCCGGGAACTCTTTAATCTGCACCGTTCTCGGAACCTTCTTCCTCTTCTCAGGCTACTTCATTCCGAAAGAAATCATTCCCAAATACTGGATTTTCATGTACTACGTTTCGCTTTACAGATATCCGTTGGATTGTCTGCTGACGAACGAGTATTGGAGTATGAAAGGAGAGTGTTTTTCTTGGCACACTGATCTAGATGATCAGAATCAATATTATCCAAGGTGTTTGCTTACAGGAAATGATGTTTTGAAGAATAGAGGGCTTGAGAAGGATACGAGGTGGATGAATGTTGGGATCATGCTTGCCTTCTTTGTGTTCTATCGTGTCCTTTGTTGGTTCATCCTCGTTCGAAGAGCTTCAAAAACAACTATCTAAATTACAAACTTTTTTTATTTTCAAATTTCCTGTCGATTGTAATAAGAATAATAACTTAATGCCATTCTTTGTAATTAAGATGGATGGTTACATTAATTATTGAATGTTCAATTTAATAGAAGGATTTCACTCTCTCTCTTCTTTCAATGCATACACTTTTCTTTCTATATATCGGAGTAATTTTAAAATATTTCAGTATTGTTAACTACTATTAATATTTCGATTTTGTACTATATATATTGGAGGTAACTTGCGATAATTTATTTGTACTAGGGTTTTTCTTAATGTAATATAATATATATATATATATATATATATAAATAGCCAAAATTATGTTTAGCAATCTAATCTTGTGATATTTACATTCCAAATTGCATCCTAAGGAAGAAAAGAATATTACTTTGTTAACACGTAAAAGTATTAATAGTCATTAATTCTCTTTACGAATACTAATTTGACACATCGTGAATTTTAATAATTTTTAATTATTGTAGACGAAATTACTAAATTTTGAAAAGATTAATGTCAGAATTTTTTAGACATTTAATTTTTATATGCTAAATTAATCAATGCCCACCTTAAAATTGTAATTATCTTACATTGAAATCGGTTAGAGAAACATTCATATAGAAGATGATGATAATAATTCATTTTTTCAGTAATGTGATGCTAAAAGAAATTTTTAATATATTTGTTTTCATTTACTTCTTAATCAATTGAAAGTAAAAAAAAAATACAAAAATACCATCATTTTGAAGGGATGGAATGGAATAAATTATTAATTACTTTTGTATTCATGCATAGTTCTTGAGCAAATTATTTTAATATATAGTTTTTTAGTATTAAGGTCATTTTAATTTCTTCATATAAGGTATATATGTTAAAAATTACATTGTTGGACTCTAAATTTGTAGTGTTTACGTTTAAGCTTGGCAAAAACTCGACCTAAACTCGAGTTTATTTTTTATATATTTAATTCGATTCAGATCTAGAACGGACTGGATCAAAAACTGAATTTTAAAAATTCGAAAAATTAAAATTTTTTTTATATTTTTGTATTACGGATTAAATTTTAATCTAATCTAACATCAATTTTTTTAAAACTAAAAAAAAAAAATTAGATTTAACCTAACTCAGTTTTAGTTATAATATAAAAAATTTGATCTCAATTCAATTTATATTTATGATCGAATTTAATTCTAATTCTAAAAAATTAGGTTTACTCAAATTGGTCAGACTCAAATTTTTTTACCTTCGCTATTTATGTTGAAAGTTGCATCTTATCGAAGAAAAGAATATTATAAAGACTTGTTGCTTTAACACAATAAATGCAAGTGATTATTATTTGCACAAATTAGAAATTGACAAAATTATTAATTATTTAAAGTTTATTAAACGACGACGTTGGATCCCACAAGAAAAGAAAGTTGCCGTATCTTTAGACTTACCGACATCGTTTATCTTTAATTGAACAGTTAGAATGGTTTAATTAATCGGCTTCTTTATTAGCTTACTTTAGAAGTGGCCACCTTGGATTGATTATACTGGGAAGAAGATCAGACAAAAGATATTCAAATGGCCGAAGCCATTCGTGCATTTTTACAAACAATTGGTGAGCTGAATGCGACAGGTTCACCCAGATCAGCTTCCAACATAAAAAAGTACACTTCCCTTGGTTCTAGGCTTCTAGCTAATAACTTTGAATCAATTTATATATAAACATTTCCAACTTGTCAAACGGCAGACCTCCGCGTATTCTAGCTAAGCGTTGAATAACTCTTCAAACACTCCAAGACCAACTCTTTCTTGGAGTTCTTTGGACTTTTTTTTCTCTCTCTCTTTCTTCAGGTAATGCATGCTCTTTTTTCTTTCTTGCAGTCTGTAATGTTGTTTTATGTTGGAGTTTTTGATTGCCTGATCTCTCATTGGTTGTGCCTTCGTTTTGGTCTGTCTTACTTTTTCTTTGTTTGTTTCTGCTTTCTCATTTCATTTGGTATGTGCTCATTTGGTCAGTTTTACTTTCTGGGTGAATATCAGATCTGGGTATGATAGGTTAATGTAAATGTGAAATATGGTTGATGCTTAGGCTTTCTATGTTCTGTGTTCTTGAATTTCACGGATCAGCTATTGGAAATTTTATTAGATTGTTTAGTTTGTACTTGTTTGGCAGCACTGGTTCTGCTTGTTCTTTTTCTTATTTGCTTATGAAACTCTGGTTATGCTAATGCAGATTTATCTTGTATGTATTTTGGTTTGCAGTTGACTCATTGAGAAGTTTGATAAAGGCGGTGCTTGCTTGCTGCAATTGGGTATTGGAATTGTGAATTGGTCGTATTATATTTTTCGGGATCGTTGTATTTGCATTTAAATGTTGATGTATAGATAGCTGAATTGGGTTGGCTAATCAGCGAGGATTTGAAATTTGTTCATTTTGTACATTAGAGGTTAAAAATGACTGGGAGAAAAAATTCGGCCCATGTGTCACCCTTACTTTTGGTGCTTTTGGCATTGGGGTTTTTCTTTGCAACATATAATTTGGTTACAATGGTATTACGATATAAGGCTGCTATTTTTAATAACTTGACTCCTGATGAACTGGATCCTGTTACTCAGATGCCTAAGAATGAAGTAGGGGATACTGGTTTGAGATATCATGTTGCCCTTACGGCAACTGATGCTCCTTACAGCCAATGGCAGTGTCGGATCATGTTCTATTGGTATAAGAAAGTGAAGGACATGCCCGGATCAGACATGGGAAAGTTTACACGAATCTTGCATTCAGGAAAGGCTGACAATTTGATGGAGGAGATTCCAACTTTTGTTGTTGATCCTCTTCCTGAAGGTCTTGACCGGGTGCGACTCGTTTCTTGTTTACTATTTCAGTTTCTGCTGTTTTTTTAACCCTTGTTACTCAAAATGTGCCTCATTATATGCCTAGTCAATACTCTATATACTCCTTTAACTTCATCCTAAGACTGTTGAATTGTTAATATAAATTGTTACTACAAGTTTGTTTGGTAAAATAGATGCTAGATCCAGCAAATTATTCTGCCACTATCCAATACGCATAATGCTCAGAGAATTCTAGGTAGAGACAAAGTGTATAAAGCTCCACTAGATTCTGAGAGAAGGTTTCCTGCTATTTCTCTAAAAATAAAAAGATCTTTCTTAGGCTCTATCATGATGGGTCACCACCTAGCCCCAACCTGCCTTTGAGGTTGACATTCAAAGATCACTTTGCATGTTAGCACTGGTGGGAATTTGGAGCTACTAATGCTTATATGTAGTGAACCAGTATTTTAGATTTTAATTTATTTATTTTGGTAGTTTTAATATGTTTTTAATCTTATTGACCTCCATTAAGTAAATAGATATAAAGACACGATTTCTTATATAAATTGAAAGTCTTAGTACTTAATATTAATGTCATGCAATTGCCTATCTGTTTGTCAGACCAAAAAAAATATGTAAGAATTATGTTAAATTGATTAGTTATTAATTATAACACATGTTTATAGATTAATTATCATTCACCAATGTAAACAAAGTGTGTAAAGCTCCTTTAGTTTCTCTAAAATAGATTTGAGTGCAGATGGTCCTATGTTAGTTGATTTGGCATTTCCCAAAAGCCTTGTTCATTAATCTTTTTGAAAAATGAAAGGAAAACCATCTTAAGCTCTACCAATCACTATAAGAGTTTAAGACTTGTATTCTTGCCCTACCAATTATGCTCTTTTTAAATAATTCCCTGCAGATTTCACTAAACGGAATCTGCTGTTTTCTCTTTGAAGAATTTGTTTGAGTGTCTGTTTGTTTGTGGATCTGTGTATCTGTGTGCATGTTAGCATGCCTATTGTGTCCTAATTTATGTTTTCAAGCTGCAGTACAACTAAAGAATGAGTTAATTGATGTGATTCGAAGTTTCATGCAATTCAATTATTATAGCTTTTCAAAACATTATTAATTGCTTTTTTTTCCTTGCCTTTTTTATTGATTGCCCTCCACATAATTAATGGTAGACAGCTGACATATATGCATGCTGATTTCACTGTATCTACCATTTTCTTATTTAGTTAACATCATTTGCTGTACTGTAAATACACCTAATACTGACTCATTTGTTTTCTTAATTGTTCTGTATTTTGTCAGGGTTATATAGTCTTAAATAGACCCTGGGCTTTTGTGCAATGGCTGGAAAAGGCAACCATTGAGGAAGAGTGAGTATCTTTACAACTCATTTACACTTGCCTTTCTAGTTATCCTTTGTGAAAGCAACAGTTGAATATAGATAAGTAACTTGTGATTATACCATTTTTTCTTCTTTGTGTTAAATCTAAGTACTTGTGGATTTTATTACTGATGCAGGTACATCCTAATGGCAGAGCCTGACCACATATTTGTAAATCCTTTGCCTAACTTGGCTCATGGAAACCATCCGGCTGGTTACCCTTTTTTCTACATTAAACCAGCTGAGCATGAGAAAGTTATTAGGAAGTTCTATCCCAAGGAGATGGGTCCAGTGACCAAGGTTGATCCAATTGGCAATTCTCCAGTAATCATAAAAAAGGTAGAAATCTCACTTCCATTATTGCATGTTGCAAAATAATTGCATAAATTGTACAGCACTGACTGTTAAACTGCTGTATACTTACTCTGGTTTATCCTTAGCTCTTCTAATCAAAACATAAAATCCTCGAGTTTCATTGAAGAAGATGTGAATGAATATAGATTTACATGCATAAATATATTGTGGATACATACATAATGTGTATGTGTGCTTGCTGCCCATTTTTTTTTTCATCAGTGTTTTGAGGTGGCTGCCATTTTACTTTTACTTAGAACAAAGCCTTATTAACATTGATATGCTAAATTATCTTCTTCAGTCTTTGCTAGAGGAAATTTCACCTACATGGCTGAATGTTTCTTTGAGAATGAAAGATGACCGTGAGACTGATAAGGCATTTGGATGGGTGCTAGAAATGTGAGTGATTCTCATTGAAATTTCATGTTCACTTGCCTTCTTTTTGGTTGATGGTTATAGATCTTGATCTAGCTTTTGATTTTATTTACATGTCTTGTTTCTCTAAAGGTATGCTTATGCTGTAGCATCTGCATTGCATGACGTGCAGCATATACTTCGTAATGACTTTATGCTACAGGTTGAATACATAATGCAATATCTTCTTTTTTCTTTTCTTTTTCAGTCACATTTTATAGTTAACTTGCATCCTTTTGTGATTTTAGCCACCATGGGATTTAGAAGTTGGAAAGAAGTTCATAATCCATTATACTTATGGCTGTGACTACAATTTAAAGGTAAAAGTCTCGCTCTCTCTTAGATTGATTGATTGATTGATATAATCTCAGAATATGATGCTTTAACTGCAATTGTTTCCCTGTTTCTTCTTCTTGTTTACTTCTCACACTTCTCAGAGGGTGTGGTCCAAGGTCTTTTGTTCTTATTAAATTTTTTTGTGGTCCTTAAAAGAATTTTTCTTGCTTGTTTGGACACCAATATTCTGAAATCTTACTACAAATTGGTTGTCATCCAGGGAGAGTTGACTTATGGAAAAATTGGAGAATGGCGTTTTGATAAGAGATCTTATCTCAGTGGTCCTCCTCCAAAAAACCTCCCTTTGCCCCCTCCTGGAGTTCCTGAAAGTGTGGTATGTCCTTTTTGAAAATTTTACTTGTTTACAGGCTATTTGGAAGGCCACAAACTGGAACCAGCTGATACTAGATAAATTTCCAATTGTGCTTTTCTTAGGCTTTTAACCGTGAAATTTGGGTCTGTTAGTCTATTTGTTAAAAACTTTCTTGTGTATGAAGATGCCTACTCCCTACTTTTGAGTCTGTTTAAAATTTTACAAAGTTTACAGGTAGAAATATTTGGGGATGTACCTATGCAAATTACAGACAGACTGTACACATGATACAATGCACCAATATATTCAATCATTTTAGGCAACACCACATTTTTTTCTGTGTCAGTTTTCTAATATAATTCAAACCAGCCTTATATTCTTTATGAAGTAAACTAGGACTTGCTATTGGTCTAGGAAATATGTTATTTAGGAATAATAATTATTGTCAAGATCATTACTTGTGTAATTTGGTTTTCTCATTTATATGTAACATTATAAACAGGTCTTAAATTATGTTTTTGTATTGAATGATTTGATTAAAAACTTGATAACTGAATTTTTTGTTAACACGTACTCCAATTGCCTTCTCAACATCTTTTCCCATTTACCTTCTTAACACATGTATGTAGCGAACCAATTACACAAGGCATACAAATGTCTGTATACAAAATCTCAAAATGTTAAAGTTAATGAAGTCAATATTAATTCTTAGACTTAATACATTATATTTTGGCCCCTCTTAAGGTTAGAATATTGGTTCCACCACTGCATGCATGATAATGTGTGAGAAAAGTCCTGTATCATTTGCCCCTAAACCTCAAATCTTTCTCACTTTGTGTATTCTTGTTAATGTTTCGTGTCATTGTCTGCAGGTGCGCCTTGTGAAGATGGTGAATGAGGCTACTGCTAACATTCCTGGGTGGGATCCATTAAGTAGTAGTTGAGAAGCCTGAGATATAAAAAGAACCACATGGTAGTCATATTTTTGATTGGTTGGTGATGCCAGCACTGTTTAGAAGAAAACTTGTTGATACTAGTTACAGTTAATGACAAGAACGATATAGGTGGAGAAGAGAAAGTGAGCCAAATAAGGGATCCTTGGTTACATAGATACTGTTAAGGACTGAAGGACCTCTAAATTCTTCTGTTGTATCTGTTACATTGAGAGTATATAGTTGATTATTGCTTTTGGGGTATTTCAGACTTGTAAATTGTAGTACTTCTTGCTGTTAAAATTTGTACAACTCTTTTTGGGTCAGGAAATAGTTATGGAGAAATCTTCCTTTCTAGTTATCATTTGGCATTAAAATGAGTGGATACTATTCCATGTTTTCGGCAATCCTTTCATTCATTTCACAGTGGCTGTGGATTGAAAGCCACAATGCTTCAATCCTAAACATACCCTGACCTTGTTCATCTGTTCGAAGATTGCTTGCTCTTGACTGCTACAGATTGCCATCAGATTGTTGCCAACATTCATTTTCTTCTCGAATTTGCATTGGTTCTCAGAACCATTACAGTCTTTTTATACATTTTTGCATGTAAAGATAATCTTATACTTTTCTGTGCTTCTCTTTTACATTATGGCTGTTTGGTCGAAGGTTTTGGTGATCTTGTAGTGAGGGACGGTTTCATTTTAACAATTTGTTCCTTATCAACTCCCATTTTCAAAGCAAGCTTTCCTGCATCAAAGAACCGCTTCACTGCATCTTCCATGTAGCCTTTGCCTTCTTTAACAGTCATATCCTTGCCTATTTTTTCTGGGAAACTTGTCAAGATATGATCTCCTTTAAGCACAGCAGCTAGCTGCAGCAGCTCCTGCTGGAACTCGCTGAGCTTGGCATTTTCGTTGGCCTCGCCCTGTCTAATCTTCACTGGAGTTGGGAGTTGCTCTGTTCAAACCCCAGAAGAACATTTCAATAATGATCCATTTTAAAAGTGTTTACAGTTTACAGGGACTTAGTTGCAAAAATGACATGAATTATATTTTTTTCAAAATAAAGAAAAAGACAAACCTGGGCAATCAGTCCTGGGTTGAGTCCTGGTTTGGACAAGGTGGTCAAAAGTTGCAGCCCATTCATCTCGTTTTGTAAGAAAAGGTGAGGAGAGGTTGAACAGCTTCTTGACTGTAGCTGGAATGGAAGAGTGCTCATATTCTGAAGTTGGAAATGGAGATCCATTTGGCCCATGTACCACTGCATTCATTTTCAAAATATAATATAATTTGTCTCAATCTCATCATCTCCATTCCATTATCTAACACCTCTAAAGCAATGCGCGAAGCAAAACCTTAACTATTATGAAATTAAATTTACTTATTATTATCCCTCTAAATTTGAGGCAATCGCAGCAATTCTTCTTCTTGTTAAGTGGTTCTAAGCTCTTGAAGCTTTTCAAGTCACTTTCTTTCGGAATAACTTCCAAGTTGAGATATGTAATGTAATCTTTTGCCAAAATTTTTGCTATAAAGTTGAAGAACTCAACAACACCCTCAACCAATTAACTAAAGTTGGTTAAGAAAATGGGCAAAAGCAAATTTGGGTATTTTGTGCTTTTGATATTTTGGTTGGGTAGATTAGATAGCCTAGCTTGCTCATTAATTTGGCTTGAAAAGGAAGACAATAATAACATGACAAAAGTGGGAAGTTCTTTTCAACTGTTTGGTAAAGGAGCTTTCTTTGCTCTCTTTTAGAAAAAACCAGTGTGAACTACTATCCTACATTTGACTTCTACAAATCTGCCAGCTCATTCTCATAGTCATTTGACATCAACATGAACATTCCCCGTCTACATTTTTGTACCTCTAAAAACAATGAATGACTTAGAATCCTTCTAATTTAATTAAATTTATTTGAATATTGTAACTTACAATTTTGACTTTAAAACTATAATATAAATACTTAGTACATCTAATTTTAATTTACTAGTTTATAAGATTTAACTTATTATTTTTCAAACATAGTATTTAATATTACTAACTTAACTACTCTTCCACCAATTGAGAATATGATTAACCTAATATTTAATCATTAATATTCTCCTACCAAATAATTATTATTATTAGAAATAACATCTTTTAATAATTTATAACGTGATATTTATAAAATTAACGTATATTCATAGTAAATTACCTAGACAATACCTTAATACGACATCGTATTAATAAATAAATAAACAAATTGGAGTTACGCGTACTCACCGGTGCCCTTTTCGATCCACGGCGAGACCGCAATAGTGGGAACTCTAACTCCCAACCGATCAAACGTGAAATTAAACGGCTCGGGCCCCACAATTCCGTCGGGACTGGGGACCCCACTCACCGGCGTGGCCACGTGATCATAAAACCCGCCGTGCTCATCATACGTGATGACGAACAGGGTCTCGTTCCACTGCGGGCTAGCCCTCAGTGTCTCGTACACCTCCTTCACAAACATCTGTCCTTCGTACACATCGTGCGATGGATGATCATCATTAGCCGGCTGCAGCTTAGTGTCCATGTACCGCTGCTCCACCACAACATATCCCGGAAGCTTGCCTGCTTTTGCATCTTTCTTGAACGACAAGTCGTACGGGTGGAACTTTCCCCAGTACTTGAGCTTTCTTAGGTTACGGTAGAACAATGTGGCCGGAATATTCTGGTAGTATATTCCGAAGGAAATCCCGGCGTCGTCAAGGTTTTCGAAGATTGTTCGCTGCGGGTAACCTTTTATAAGCAACGCCGGAATGTTGCTGGTGGCTCCAGCGGATGTCGCCGAGTGGACGTATAGCCGGTTTGGCTGCGTCGATGACGGCACGGAAGCAAACCACCTAGCGTATATTTTGCAGTAATTTTAGAATTAATGAAATTACAATCATAATAATTAAATAATAATTAATTATTACTATTTTTAATTAAATATAGAATTTTTTTGGTCTAATTATAAAAATTGTCAAAATTTAGAAAAAAAAAATCGTTAAAATATTAGATAACAGAGAATTAATTAATTTGATCAACTAACGACCGAAAACACTGAAACAAAAAACAAAACCCTTTCTGAAAATGAAAACACGTAGCAGAAAGAAAACTACAAATAACGTAAAAGAAATGGTAAACAAGTGTTAGGTTAAATTTCAGATAGAGAGCGAATAAAAAATCTACCTGTCAAAGACAGCAAACTCCGACACAAGAGTTTTGTAAACAGCAACCATGTCGGGATCAAACCCATTCATTACATTCTCCGACATGTTCTTCGACGGATCCATGGCGAAAGCCTGCTGCGCGAACCCGTTCATCGGCGGAGGACTGGCCGAGGTGTCATTTGAGCCGTAAATCTGCTCCCTGATGGCCTGAAAGGAGTGGCCAGGATCGGGGTCGACGAACTGAGACAGGTTCTTGAAGAAGAACAGCTGAGAATTGGGGTCGGTCGTGGATAATGGGTTGGATTCGGAACCGTCGACGCCGTTGATTTGAGGGTTGAGCTTCTTCATCCAGCCGATCATGTGGTCGAAGGAGCGGTTCTCCATGACGAGAACGACAACGGTTTTGATGGGGCTAGCTGCTTGGTAAAGTGTATTATTATGGAAGAGTAAGAAGAGAAAGAAAATTAGAGTTTTGGGGTTCAACATTTTGTGAAATTGAAAATTCATTATTTGGATTGCATGAAGAAGAAAGGAAGGAAGTAGCAGAGAGCCCGTGAGGTGTATAGAAGAAGAAGATAGTGTTAGTAGGGAATGAATGATTCTTTAAATAGGGTCCAATTTGTCTTTTTGTCATCCCGTGAGTGCATGACAATCTATATCTATATATATATATATATATTGCTGTGTAAAAACAATTTCATGAAAATAAATTTATAAAAGATGTGGCAACAATTTATATCAATATAAATTGTGGCAGATATTTTTATTTGGTAGTGGAGATCGAAATATATATCGTTAATTATTTTATTTATATTTGATTTGATTTTGTCCTGGATTAAAGCAATATTTAGTATCTCGATCGATCAATGTAAATATGCACTAAATTTTGAATTAGTCATTAATTTGTAACAACTTAAGAGTTATCTTGACAAATTAATTATTAGTTATTTTTTAATTAGTTTTAAACATATATTTGAGAATTTAATCTAAAATTTTGTCAGACATCTAGTTTGTTGTATTGCAACTTTGCAAACTAGCTAAGTAAGCTAATATATTCGTGAATCATAATGATATATATATATATATATATATATATATATATATATATAAATGATCACGATATTATGTTGTGTTATGTTTACGTGTGTATTTCGATTATCAATGGTAAGAAAATTTAATTGAATAATGTCATTACTTATAAAGTTCAATAATTATATTTATATTTTAATTTATAAACCTATTATTAATTAAGAATTATTCCAGGTGCTAAACCACAATTGAAAGGCAAATATTCAAGTCTCGTACTCTTTGAAAGTGTATTTTTTTACTATTTGTGAATAGAATTCCCTCAGTATCTTGTGAGAGTTTCTAGCTATATACACTCCCACATTCTGTAGTATCTTGCTTGTTTTATATATATATTACATGTATATCAATTATAATATATTAATTATATATATTAAATTTAATTTTAATTATTGAAAATATTAAAATTCAATAATTTATAAATAATATAAAAATTATGTAAATTAAGAGGTAGAACATTAATCTATTCAATTGGTAGAAATATTAGTGAAAGCGTGAAGGGTTAGCTAATGTAAAAGTATGAACTTCCATAAATAAATAACGATAAAGACACAAAATATTAATAAAGTAATAACAACAAATTTTATGCTAATTATTGCAACTATATGTGATGAAGAAATTATGTGATGTCTTAATTGGATAAATATAATATAAAACCATTAACAATTAATAATTATCATCTTGTTTAAATGATTACAACTAAAGAAGTAAAATTAAGTTGGGAATTAACATACATGTGGTAATATGTATGGTTAATTTGGTGTACAAAATATGTATATATATATATATATATATATATATATATATATTACTAATTAAGATTATATTGCTTCCATTTGAATCAGACTGAATTACTCATAAATAATTAAATATTTATTTCTTATTATTACTTAAATTTGAGACATATCAATTGTATCTTAAATTAGTCGAATTAGTTCAAAAGAGATTAGGTTTGATATAGTGAAATCGAACTTCTTTTTCTTTAAATAACTAAAACTAGAATAATAGAAAATAATTTTACGTAAATTAAAATTTTGAGTTGTGCTAATTCAAAATAAATTATATAAGATATATGACAATAACACATAAAATAAAACTATATATATACTATCCCGTTAATTTGTATAAAAAAATTCAAGAAAATAAATTTTATTAAATATGGCAACAATTCATATCAATACAAAATGTTGGTCTTATGATTTCTGTTATTTTTATTTGGTAGTTGAGATTGATATATAAATCACTATTTTATTTATATTTGGCTTGATTTTGTCTTAGATTAAAGGAATATTTAGTATCTCTTTTTAAATATACACTAATTTTGTTAATTTGTTAGATTTTTGAAATTTGGAATTAGTTTTAAATTGTAACAACTTGAGTGTTATCTTTGACAAATTAATTATTAATTATTTTAATTAGTTTTAAACATATATTTGAGAATTTAATATAAAAATTGTGAGAGAGTTTGTTTATTGTATTGCAATTTTGCAAACTAGCTAAGTAAGCTAATATATTCATGATGTGATGATACCCATGATCAAATCGTGTACGTTATATACTATTTTATAATTAGTGTGATCTTATATATTTTCAAACTACTAGTTCACATGATCACGATATGTGGTTGCATTATGTTTACGTGTGTATTTTCGATTATCAATAGAAAGAATATTTAATTCGATAATGTTATCATTAATTATAAACTTCAATAATAATATTTATATTTATATTTTAATTTATATATTTATTACTAACTAAAAATTATAGGTCACAGGTCACAACTTTGGTGAATAAAATATAATTGAAGATTTTAATACTAGTATCTAATTAGAAATATATTGTTTGTTTTATATTATTTTTAGTTATAAAGTTTATTATAATTAATTTACTTGAAATTAAATGTGCATCTATAAAATTCTAAATATATATATACACACAAGAAAAAATCAATGACTTTTTAAGTTTATATTTTTTTAATATTATTTATAAATAATTAACTTTAAACACTTTTAATATTTGAAAATGTATTTTACATGTATATTAAGTATGATATATAAATTATATATATATGAAATTTAATTCTAATGATTAAAAGTATTTATATTTAATTATTTATAAATAATATATAAAATTAAGAGCGAGAACATGAATCTATTTTGTCGGTAGAAATACTTGTGGAGGTGTGAAGGGTTAGCCAATGCAAGAGTGTGGACTTTCATAAATAGACAGCTGATAAAGACAGAAATATTAATAAAGTAATAACAACAAATTTTATGCTAATTATTGCAACTGTGTGTTGAGGAAATTATATGTTTATGTCTTAATTGGATTAATATAACATAAATTCATCAATAATTAATAATTAATAATTAATAATTAATAATCATCATCTTGTTTAAGTTGGGAATTTAACATACATGTGATAATATATATATGTATATATATTACTAATTAAGATTATGTTGTTTCCATTTTATAAGTGGAGTGGATTACAGCAGACTATTTATTTGTGGACATCTTTGGATGTTAGATTCATATCATATTGGTTGTCAATTGATTGGCATTTGATCATTTTTGGTTGTCAATTTTGACCATTTGGGATATGTAATTAATTCAATCCAAATAAAGATGCTTGACTTTTTTAAAATAACCATAAAAGATCTTGTTATTTTTCCAGAAAGGTATTGAATCGGAGTGGAGCACCATAAATCGTTAGACATTTATTTTTTATTATTACTTATATTTGATATATGTGAACTGTATCTCAAATTAGTTTAATTAAATTCAAAACGGATCTCGTTAATTTTAAATATAAACATGGGTACAAATCTTTTTAGTTCTTAAAATTTTGTTAAATACTCTCGTAAGTCTTTAAAAATTTAGTTCAATATAATAATTATTAATTTAATATATTTTATATAAATATATTATATTTTATCAACAGATTTATTAGTTATTATATTATAGTATAAGGAGATTTTAGATATTTTATATAAAATTATAATTTTTAAGAATATTTTTAAAACAATTAGGACTCATAAAAATATTCAGTCAAATTTTAGAGACTAAAAAAGAACTTTTACTCTTAACATTTTTACATTTATTGTACAAGAAATTAAGTTTGATATAGTGAAATTGAGCTTCTTTTTCTTTAAATAACTAAAACTAGAATAATAGAAAATAATTCAAAATTTTGAATTGTGGTATAGCATAACTAAGTAAAATAGCTAGGCCAAATAAAAAACAAGTCAGCAAAAACATATAAAAATCTAATATACATATAAAAATTAAAATAGTCAACTTCTATTGACTCTTTTTTTTTTCGCTTAATTTTCATAGTGTGACAATTAGTTAATTGATAGCATTAATGCTATATTTCGAATTTTGATTTTAATCATTTAATTATTTTAATAAATGAATAAAAAAAGACAAAATTATTACCCTACCCTTTGAAATTTGAGGTTACGTGCATACTAATTCTTTTAAAGAAAGGATAATATATTTGTAATTAGGCCAAATTTTAGTGATAAATAGAAATTATTCCAACTTTATCATATAGAGAATAAATCGATGAATGCATATTATTATTGATAGCTTGAATAAGTTATTTTTATTGTGAAAAGAAAAAAAAATTTAAAACTAGTTAGAATATTCTCTTTTAATTTGACCTTAATTTGAATTTAATATTAATAGAACTAATGACATGTAAAATTAAGAATATGATGTTTAATTCACTAAAAATTAACAATTACTAATTTGCTCGTATTTATTTAAGTAAGATTAGATGTTAAAAGAATTATGATCCTATAGATATATATATAGCAAGTAATAATTAAAAAGGGAAATGTGAAAAGAAATGAACTTTAATTATGATTAAAAAGAAAGTTGTTACAATCAAAGAATGAATTATTCAAGTCTACCTCAAGAGAAAATGAAAACCATTTCGCCCCGTAAGGCATTATGAGTGTGACAATTAATATATAATTATGATTAGAAGAGAAAGGGACAGCTGATATGATATGAATAAGATGTAAATTTATTTATCAATTATGGAATAATTAAATCAGAAGATTATTCCTTTTATAATTTTGAATATTCGAATATGATTCATAATCCCTATTTTAACAATAACCCCTGAAAATTTATGGAAACCAGTTAATTAGTCAACTGTAATTGGATTTGGGCCTAAGTCTAATGGTATGGAAGGTCGTTTGGGCCTCTTATTGCGACTTTTAAATACAACATGCATTTTTAAACAGTCAATATGTCAATTGACGATATTGAACGATGTCCTTTTTTATTTTAGTCAATTCTACTTCTTGGATTGTTAGATCTTTCAGAATTCAAAATTCAAAGTTTCTGTCCAATTTTAAATGACGCAAAAATAATCAAATTGAAGTCAAATTAGGTAAGAATTTGCAATTTAGTACTAAGCGTACAATTATGAGAGAAAACAAATATATTATGACCAATTCAAATAATTTTCACTATAAACCATTAAGTTTAGTAAAATAAATTCCACTTCCAAATTTGATTCTCGAATATTCGGTTTGATAACCTCCTACTAATTCTCGTTCTTTTTATGGTAAATAAAAAGGTGATTTCTCGCATTTCACTAAAGAAGAAATCAAAAAAACATAAACCTTATAAATTGATGACATATATTTCACCCCCAAATTTTGTATTTGGATTGCGCTCCAATTATATCAGCTGTACTTAAACTGTGTTTTTTTAAATCAAACACAAAGTTCATTCATTTCATAAAAAGAAAAATACAACTTGCAGATTTATACCTGGAGAAGCAGGTATGCTACAAAGATCAATTACAGCAAACAACAAAAAAGATGCAACCAAAAATATCTTAACTCTGCAATAAAACAAGAAGAAAATATAATAGCACCTTTTCAATTTGTGTTTTTTGATAATTCAAAGAAGATAATAGAATTAAAGTCATAGAAAACGTATATGAAGTTGGAGCTTTCTTAATAAATGTTCAACAGCTCTAATTTTTTACTCTCCTTTTGTCGATTTGATCTTTGTGGTTGGTGCTGTAACACATCTCTTTCAACATAGTTATTGTAGTAATAAAACTCTCAAATCTAAATTGTAAGCTCAGTAAATCTGCCTATATTACTCTTCAAAGTTTTAGATTTAAAAGAAAAGACTATTACAATAGGATAAACAACCAAAAAATCCTAAAATCAATACAGATCTAGATCTGGAAGGAGATAAACCATAATTAAATTAATATAATTGATTAAATAAAAATATATCACCATAGATCTAGATTTAAATATCTACCTTTAAGAATAAAGAGAAAACAAAGAGGAATGCTAGTTGTTTGGCAGAAGAGAAAGTTAGGGAAGAGTCTAGAGAAGAAAAGAGAGAACTGTCTTTAAACTGTTAATAATCATAATCAGTGAAAACATTACTGTCCCATCCCATCACTATTACAACATCGTATATAAAATTTTCGCCTCGTACGACTCCTCATGAGCACAAATAAATATATCAAGGACAAGTTTAGTATTAGTTATCTTGAGATGAGTATAAATAAATGTAAGAACCAGTTCAATGCAGTAGTAGTTCTCTTTTTTTTTTTTGGCAATAGAGATTCAATTGCTGGAAAACATTGCAACTAAATTTTACAATCTTTTGGAACCTCTTTCAACCAAACAAGAAGGTTCAAAGTAGACAAGGCCTTTTTAGCAAATCAGTATACAATAGTAGTTATCTTGATATAAGATAAACAGAGTCAAAATCTAAATGCTAGAAGGATTAAAAAAAAAAGGGTTAACCAATTCAAACTAGTTGGTGAATACTACGTCCTTGATCCCAAATTTGATAATGAATTTGAATTGTAATATTAATTCTAATATTAATTGCAATTAGTACAAAATAGAAATCCGCTAATATTACTAAATGACGGTCCGGGTATGATAGGAAACAAGCACGTACCGTAACCCTTCCCTTTTTCCGGCTTCCCTTATTTTTTCGTTACAAAATTCAATTTATAAACGCAAAAATTGCAACAAAAAGAAATTAGAATAAGAAAAAAAAAGGGTTTCAAGGCCGTCACCACGGCAATAAAATCAGATGAATTTTAGAAATAAGAGCCAATGAGGCCTTGTCAAATTTCACAATATTTAGCTACCCTGATTCCCTGTAATTAATTTCCTCGCCTAAAATCAAAAGGAGTTGAAATGAGAGAAGTACAACACCATTGATAATATAATGAACAGAGATCAATCAAACGACAATCGTAGATAGATATTCTGCATATTTATGGCAAATGAAAATCAGAAACACCACATAACAGTACATATATATGGTAAAAAATCAGACCTCAAACATAATCATAACATGACAATTTAAAACAAGTAACTGGACACGTTATTTCATTACACCAACCAAGGCTCGAGTCGTATATCAACAGAGAAGGCAGAAGGTTTGCTGTTCCATATCACACATCTATCTTAATAATAAAGCTTTTTTTGGTTTCTATCCAGACGCAATGACCATATGACAGACAGATGACACTTCGTACTCACCCATATATTTTGTTCTTCTATATAATATCATTAGGCATTCCAACGTCAAATTTCTGATAAACCAGACGTACCACCCGGCAACCTCCTTATCCTTCGAAGCTAATCTGCATAGAACTGGTCTGAGTGCACTACTTATAATCAGGCTGCCAGCCAATGATAATGTTTGCAGCACTTTCGACTGACAGCTTGACCATTAAAAAAAGAGTTTAGAAGCATAGTGTGAGTACTACAGTACACCATCTTTATTCCCACCAACTTCGTCAAGACAAAGCTTCAAAAACCAACGAATGATCTTTTTATTGACACATTCTATCCCCCATCCCAAGTAACCCGATAAGGCATTTACTTCTTACATATCACCCATAATGATGTATCCATATTTCTCTTACTCCGGTAAAAGAGCTCAGTGATACCTGTATGAAATCAAGACAAACATGTAAGCACATACGAGTAAACAAATAAATAATATGTTCACACGTGCCATAGTTCATGAATTTGGAGACCTGCCAGTGAATAATCCCTGGATCCAAAAACATTAGTTATTACATCAGCTAAGGTATCCTTATCACTGATTCCAGCCCAAGAAAGAATATGCATCTACTGGTAAGTTCTCAACCAGAAAAAAAAAGTCTTGCACAAGTCTACTGCCGGGAGAATATTAGAAATGATAAAAAGAACAATATAATCGGTTCACATCTTGCATATTCACAAAATTATAGGTGTAAAAAGATTCTACTTCTGAGTTTTCACATACTTTTCATACCCCTCAGCTTGTAAAATGTGAAAATAATAGATAATATACTACAAGACTTTAACAACCTTAACTCAAATAGATGGTTATCGCAGATATAATGAGCTGCACTTAAAATCAAAGGAACACAAAATGGCTTTAATTTCACACATTAAAGCTCCATCCAATGATATATACATGTGTAAACAAAATTGGAAGTAAACTCACTTTTGTAATAGCAAGTGCCTGCAAAGAGCCAAGGCCACCCATGCTCCAACACAATAAAATTCAACACTGATAAGGCTTCAAAGTTGGAGTTTAAATTTGGTAGCAAAAGGATGCAGTAAATTCACCGGAACCATTCTCAAAACCTGAACACAATATGTTAGGCCAATCAGGTATAATGAAAAATATAAAATTTAGGAAAAATGAAATGTAAGAGAAGAGAATGCACCATCAAATCAAAATACACATATAGACAACTCACCAGCTACGCTTCCAACTGATCTCACACGAAATAACGACCGGTCCACATAGACTGTCCTTGATATTGTTCTGGCAGTGGAGTAAACTGGTTTCCATTTATGAGTTGCTGTTGCTGCAGCTGCTGTTCATGCTGTAGTTTTAGATGCTCAAGAGCCTGGAACTCCTGCCAGCCTTTCTGCTTTTCAGCTTGCAACTGCACTGCTGGAACTTGTTTTCCAGGAAAGGGAAAGCTAACTGGCCCAGCCAAGCCATTGCTGTTACTGACATACTGAGGGTTTGCATGAGATGGATAATTCACAGAACTACCCAATCCGGAACCTTTTGTTGATGCTGGCAACTGATATCCATCCAACCAGCTGTAATCATCCATTAGTGGATTTTCGTTAGTCAAGTCAGTACCAGAAATGGGTACAGTTACTTGTTTAGAAGGAACTGGACTGAAGCCTGGAGGAGGTCCAAGATGCCTAACAGGACGGCTAACAGGATTTTTCCTGAAACCTCTTGGCAAAGTATACGAAGCCTTTACAGCCAAGCTGTCAGCAGTAATTCCCGAAGATGCAATAGTGTCAATCTTGGATGGTATAACAGCTTCTGGTCCATTTGAAAGACTGTAGAACATACCACTAGTATTGACATTAACAGGCTGTTGGATGGGAACAGTCCTCGCAGCAGGAAGTGAAATGCCTATATTTTCTTGCATCTCATGTTTCAGCACATGTCCATTCTCTGAAACTCTCAAACCTTTCAAGTTATTAGCAAGAGATGCTTCTTCTTCCATTAGCCGCATTGGAGCATGTGGCTGAACTGGCAGCAGTTGCTGGGGAAGAATATTGCCAACTGATACAGGTACTGCTGAAATACCATCAAAATTAGATTGCTGGCGGAAGTTATCTTGAGATACTGAAACAGAACCACCATAAAATTGCAGATCACTTGTAGAAGTACTATGACCAGGCTTCAAGCCATCATAGGACATCCATTGTGAACCAATCACATCAGCTCTTTTCTCACTCACTACTGGCTTGAAGACAATGACCTCATCCTCCTCCTCCCCATCCATGTACAGCTGTGGGTTTTCCTGTACAACCCCCAAATTTATCGTTTTATCAGGTTGATTTTCTGTAACTAAGTCATTCATTTTGGGCATGTCCGAGTAAGAGGTGAATGCAACATCATCTACAGGTTCAACACCAATAACAAATTTCTTCACCTTTGAATCAAAACACACTGTTTTTTGGTCAACCATGACCACGTTTGCCAAAGCCTTCCCAGCTGCTAGAATCCTTTTAACACGGGCTTTCGTCTCCTTATTGCCATCACCTCCAAAGGTGTGTTTCCTTGAGAAATCTAAGATGGTATGTGCAGGAAGAAGAGGCAAGAATCCTCTTAACTCAAAGTCCTCCCACAATGCTAATCGGTTTTCAGTTTCCCCTTCTTCATACCTGCTCATGTTGAAAAAGCATGTCAAGTCTTCATCATCATCTAAGGACATTGGCCCAAGCAACAAGATCTTATTCAGGAAAGATATGCACTGGTTCCAAAAATGTGATCTAACAGTTGCCTGCTTCTCATCTGCATCACTGCCTGCAGCAATATCTGGACAGCAGGCCAACCATTCTACAAATACCAGAATACCAGGTAAGAGATAACTTGAAGAAGGATCACTCAATTGTATACATCTCTCTATTACATGCCCCATTATCTCAAATACAGCAGCGAATGCATTCTGAAGGAGTGCAGCACGCTGTACAATTTCTGCATAAGTCTGATTTTCATTTTCTCTCTTCAAATTATGAACTGTGAATATAAGAATGGCAACAAGCCTAACTATAAAAAGAGCATTCTCCGGAGCATCTGATCCAAAGTTTAGTTCCTCTTCTGGCCCAGAGGAAAGAAGCTCACAAAATCCACTGCTAACCAAAGCAAGAACTTCTGCAAATGTTTCCAGACTGGAAAATAGAACTCACATTAAGGACATAATCCTAAAAAACAGCTGGTCTACATGTCAATAAACTCTAAGCAGAAAATCAAAATATAACCAAAACCAGATGCTCAATACCTTGTGCGTGTAAAGAGAATACCATTCAGACGAACAAACCGGGTGCAAAAAGATTTAAGCTTCTCCTGGACACTGGATACACTTTCCTTCTCCATGTCAATATCTTTTGATGCAAGTTTTGCTTCTACTTTCCCTCTTCCTTTACCCGTCAACCGCACGGGCTCCTTGGCATTGGAAGACTTAAAATCTCCAGACATCTGAGAGTAACTTTGACGATTCTGCCACATACAGTAAGACATGAATAACATACAATTAAACAAGGATGCAATGAGCATCCATTATGAATTTATAGACCATGGCTCCGACAGCTGCATGCATACACCTAGACTAGCCATTCACATGCAAATCCAAAATTCCCAATCACTAGGACATTTATTTTTTAATTTTTTATATTTCTGACACTAAGAAATCCTTCAATCTTTCTATGTTCACAAGTTCAAAACTGGGGACTGCTATCAGACCCTACAACCATTACTTGAATACTAATTAAACACTCATTAGCCACCAATACTAATTAAATGCTGAAGGTAGATGTTTTGCTTTGAAAAACAAGAATGAAAGCAGTGGTTTTACTTCTTCAATCACTTCTCAAGTCAAAGTCTCCTCCTTCAATCTTTCTCTTTAATTTTAAGTTTTTCTGGTTTTGAGCTTACATTCATCTTAATTTCTTCCGTTTTGTAAATTTGTACATCATTAATATGGTTCTCTATCTTTGTTTTCACTTGGAAAAAAACGATATTTCATCATAGTCCCAAATCCCCAAGTCAAAGCCTTTTGCTAACCTTGTTAAACCCCAGACTACAGTCTTTCTATGGCCTAAGATGTTTTTCCTTCCCTCTTAGCTACCAACCGAGACTTCAAAGCCCGTATATTACTTTTATTGCTGCCACTAGAAATTTGAAGAGCCACTTTCAATGGTTCACACACTTTTTTGCTTAAATGGTAGGCTTAAAGGAACCCCAAAACCATGAAATAAAGACCTTCCGATCCATTAAAGTTATCTAACAGCCAATTTAACCAATCAAATAATCATAAATGAAACAAAATGCCAATGATATCCACAGTTCAAATATCACAGTGCAATAGATGTGATAGATTACAACAAAAAGGAAGAGAAGGAAGAGAATACAGGAAATGTTGTCTAACATTTAAAAGGACAAAGCAAAATCAAGACTATATCAAAACATTTCAAGCAAAAACTAAGAAGTACAAGCATTAAAAATTTTCCATAAAATGAGAGCAAAGTCAAAATTGCCCTCAACTATCAACATATAGTATATTGTCTGAAGAACTAATGTACATGAAGTAGAATGCTTAATCTTCAAAATCCACGTACAACGCACACAGCTGATTGGACAAACGTGTGTAAATATGTTATCATAAACATTTCTGTACCCAACATTTTAAATACAATACGGGCAAAAGCACATACAATGCCACTTATGCATATTAGTGTATTTTTTCAGGTGGAGAATATTACCTTTTCAAATGCAACAATCAAGTTATCCCTTGCAGTGGAAAAGGGGCTATCCACTGCCAAACTCCTAAAGTACCGATAAACAGCTACCAACTCATCACTCGAATAAGAAGCCAATATAGCAAGCTGAAAAATGATATTTTGTCAACCTAGGAGGATAAGACTGATAATATGACATATCGAGATCATGTAAGAAAAGATATAGAAGTAAAACTCAAACAATCATCTAATATATAGCAGGAAACTAGAAAAAGGGCCAAACCTGATGATGGGGATTCCCACTTGACGGCCAAAGCGAAGCAGCTTGCAAATAGTAACTTGAAGCTGCTGCATACTCTCGAGATTTAGAGTCACCCTCCCCATATAATCCTTTGTACCTTGCTAAGTCACCCAAATAAATCAAACAACGGTGACAAGATACCAAACCTTTCTTCACCTCAGTAGATTTCTTCCCATCTTTGTCTGTGGTGATTCGATTTTCAGAATCCTCAGAGAAATACCCCAAAGGCAGCCCATACTTTGCCCTGATCTTCAAAATCAGTTCATGGTAAAATCCAGTTGCTTCTGAAAGAAAGGTTTTGAACTGCAGTCTAATTTTAGTAATTCGGTCAGAACGTGGTGGTACTTTTGGACCTTGAGATGTATTTGATCCAGTAGAAGATACAGCAGCACTATAATGTGCTCTCAATTCTTCAATTCTTCTGTAATGTAACTGCCATAAAGCATATTCAATATTGTGCTGCTCAGAGAAAGCATGATCCTCAAGGATTATTGCTTCATAATTCTCACGCATCTGTTGCCAGGCATTAGGATCTGATGGAACACGTGCCTGGACTGACCTACGACGCTTATTTTCCAACTCAATGTTCTGCATAAAGCCAACATCAAAAAATTATGGACCAATATTACGTATGAAGAACATTTCATACATACAACAAAAGAAAGGAGGAGGGAAGGGAGGTAGGAAGAGTTAAAAGAGGAAAAGTCAACCTCTAAGTTCCACAAAAATTTCCAATGAGCACCACTAAGGTAACATGATTTAAAAATATGCTAAAATACCATTTCATAGGTAGAAATTTAGGAGAAAATGAAAGAGAACATAAACAAGATATACCTTTTCATAGAGGCGTTGTGCACGCTCCCGTGAAGAAGGAGCAGACATTTTATCCATCTGCACAATCATCATCCATCACATATATTTGACTGATTTCAATTGCATTAAATCTGCAGAAAATCATCCCGCAACATCATCAGCCAATGAAAATAATGATAAGAAAAAACCTGCAAATTACTAGTTTCATAAAACAACTAAAAAAAGGAAATAATGAACTAAGAAGTTGGATAGATAGAAAAAAAAAAGGACACAATGAAAGATTATCATTGATCAATATCATAAATTACCATCAAAAAAGAAAAAAGCAACCAAAATTACAGAAATAGGCAAAAAGTGATTCAATTTTCAATAATTATGACAAAAGCACTTCAATTTGATCTCTCGCCAGAAGAATCTCTATGATACAACAAAATTATACATACAGTAAAAGATTTAATTCTCAATAATTATGACCAAATCAAAGCCATTATTAATAATTTCGCCCACACACCCTCCTGTTTGGTTCCAGACTAGGAAAATAAATCAAAAGAATGCTATTGCAGATGATATACAATTACCAGGTTTCATCAGACCGATTTTCGCTCCACTTTTAATGCTCAATAACAAACCGAAATATCCTAACTCTATTTAATTATTTTTCTATTACCGAAATCAACAAAAGAAAATGCAATCATACAACTCCAGAAGCAATTTCGTTTCCGATCCCTATTTCTTCCACCGCAATCAAATAGAGGTAAATAAAAGTTCTGGAAGAAAATGAATCAAAGCACGAATTCCGCCGAAATTAAAAAGAAAAATAAAACACAAACGGCGACAAAATCCGATCTGCTAAACCCTCGGGAATAACATAACAGAATTAAATCAATCAATCACAAACATCATCGAACAAATTAAAGGAATCAAAAACATAACCGAAATCTTCTCAAAAAATAACAAAAAGAAAAGGAAAAAACTAACCGACCTTATCAGATCTAAAGAGATTGACGACTCGGATCAAACCATCGCGCAGCGAATTAATGAGAGAGCAAGATTTCTAGGGTTTGTTGGGAAGAAGAGAGAGGAAGAAAGAGGTGTCGGTTGTGTTTTGGTATTGGTATAGGCTGTCCAATTGGGGATGAGGTTAGGAATTCGATGTGTTTTCTCTACTCTCTTTTTTTGCTTTCTCTTTCAGGCGGCGATCATATGAAACTACGCCGTTTTATTGTTTCCTATTATTTTGGTTTTCTTTTTTTCTAAATTAACTATTTACATTGTAATAAATAACTGTTAATTTTTCGTTGATTGGCTGATTCGTTAATTTATTTTAATTTATTTATTTATAGGGGCATATTTATTTAGTTTCGTTGATTTTATGGAAAAGGCATTGGTCCACGCGACAAGGAGGAGAGTTGGTTTCACTCTCCAACTAATTAACCTTTCGACTATTTTTAAATCTAGAAACTTCTTTCTCTTAACTTTATATTTGGAGCTTTAAGGAAAACAAAAAGTTAATGAAAATTATCAAATTGATCCCCAGAATTTGTAGAAGTGATAAATAGACCCATATATTTAACCTTACTTCAAATTCATCCAACTATATTCAAATAGAGAGAAAGGGAGAGAGGTTCTTCAATTTCGGTATTTGAGTATGAGTTAAATTTCAATCTTTTGCTCCTAAATCTTTAAATTAATTTAAGAGTAGAAAATTAATTATACTAAATATCAAAATTAGGTATGATAATTTTGTTTGTATTTGACTTATTTCGTCATTCTAATCTTTTTCTATTATTTTCCTCTCATTCTCCTGCTTCTTAATGAATTTAAAATCTCTACTATGAAAATACATACTTAATTTAATTTTTTTTCATTTCTTCAACCCCATTGAAAGTATATATTCAATTAAATTTTAAAAGTTAATATAAGCATTCACATTTTGGAATAAATAAGATACTTAACTTCAAAGAATTTTTTTTAAATTCATACAAATATTTAAATGAAAATCTAGAAATCAATTAGAATTTTTTCTATGTTGTTAAAGAAAGAATATTTTAAAAGCTTTTACCTTAGTAAAGAAGCATACGCAGAATCTCTCAAAAAAAAAAGGAAGAAGCATACGCAGAAGCTTTCCTTTTTGTCTTTTCAAGTTTGCCGTTTGCTATTGTAACAAAATAATTCTTTGAATTTTTAAATATTTTTTTTCAAAAAAATTTATGTATAATTATATTTTTTTAAAATACAATAAAAAACTAAAAATAAAAGTATAATTTTAACAAGTCAAATTAAGACCACTCTAAATATGTCCAAGGCTGCTAGACTTGGCATTCATCAATCATAATTAAAAATTGTCATTGCCTATTTTTAGTTAAATATTTAATATATATTATATAATTTTTAATTTTTTATAATTGAATAATGTTACATATGCAAATAATTATTTTTGAGATAGACCACAATAACATATATCTACACTCTCAGAAATATTTTAGTTGTAATATTAATAGACGTGAATTTATAGCGAAAGAAATACCACCAAAGCAAAGAAGAAGCTTCGGACGAGGGTCTTCTGACGCGTGAAGGTACGCGAGTGGAGAGAGAGAGAGTGGACAAAGTAACGGTCTGACTAAGAACCGTTTTGTGAAACACAAGAGGCAGTCAGTCCACGCATATGATTAAGACGTGCATTGGTAATACCGTAATGCCTACTCAAACTCAAAACAATCCATGATTCTGAACCCGGTTTTTTCTCTTCTTCCTCGTGGGCTCCACCTGAGACGATTGCCAGCAGTCAATCTACGATCTTAACCGTTCAAAAGGCTCGATATTTCATCTGGACGGTCAGGAGTATCTAGTCAGAGGTTGTTGTCATCATTCCACTAGCGAACCAATGAATTGACTAAATGGCAATTAATCTTTGAATTTAATTGCGTAGACAAGCTTGTTAATTGATATAATTAAATCAATTAAATAAAAGAATAAAATTTAGAGTGATTGAATTATTATTAACGGCTTAGATAAATGTAAATTATTAAAGATAAATACAGTAATTAATTTTATTATCTTCTAGTAAATACTTTAAATAATCCAAAAAATTATTTAAAATAGAAATATAATGACTTTATTTTATGAGAAGCCTCTGCACATTATAATAATGGTATACCAAATTTGACTTTAGTTTACTAATATAAACAAAGTAATATTATATATACAACTGATTCACACAATAATATAATCGAAGGAGTTGAATAAAAGAATGAATGTATGTATAAAATAACTTGTATACATATAAGTAACAATCAAGGTAGGTGTCTCACCACAATAACATACTTCTTCCAAATACAACAAAGGTTTAAATCTCTGAAAGAATAAATTCAGAACTTTTAATAATGAGGATAATAAAACAATCTAGAAAATGTAATACAGGTGAGGGAAGAAATGGGAAGATTGGGGCTTATCTAACAAAACAATTGAAACATGGAGGAGCAGCAGCAGCAGCAGCCAACCAAAAAGAAAACTCGAAACCGAAGATAGAAAATACATACAGAATGAAAGAGAAATGAGAGAACAATAAACTAACTATATTTATATGCCCAACGCTCAAAATTGTAAATATTGTCAAATGGAAATGCAGTATATTCTAATTTACCTTACAAATAACAGACATCTCAGACGTGTTAAACCAGATTGACAAATCCTATAAACAGACATCAATCAGTTTATCAATCTGATATAGAATCATGAAAGCCAACATTTTAACATTCACAATATGGCAATTGCAAGGAAATACAATAGAAGGATATGAAGTCAGTTATTTACATCATTTGCATGTTGGAGAGGACAATGAGGGAAATAAAGACAGAATAGATTCAGAAGTCCATATTCCCAATAGAGGCTGTCCAAGGCTCTAGCACAACTAAAAAGATAATAGAAAACTCAGAACAGTACTCTTCTATCAGCTCCAATTGCATATCAGAGGCCTATGGCATATTGCTTGTGAGCTAGTTCTAAGAATTCGTGAGTTATTGTTCACGTTTTCTGCAGATTTATCCTCCTCCATCTCAAATTGCTTAGCCACCCAAAATTAATTAAAGGTTTCCCAGATTGTAGTCTCACCAGATGTGTTCTATACGGTATTAATATATTCTTGAGACCTGCAAGGCATGACAATTAGAACATATAACCAAACATCAATGCCAACAATAAGAGAATCTCAAACCCAGCTTTTTGTTCCCAGTCTACAGAACAAAAATGTATGTTATAGATCAGTGCAGTAAGTAGGCACACCTGTGATGCACATTGTCCGATAGAGAAGAGCGACATGGGCATCTCCTTTTGTACTCATGTGTGGCCTCTCTAAGCACTCAAGGAAAGCTAAGTCTGCTCTCAGCAGCTCGGCCTGATCATGAGAGTCGTAACCAATATCGTGGCAATAACAGCAATAATCCAACCAGTCAATTGGCCTCATGTCCCAAACAGGAGACCCACTGTTTTTGCCACTAGACCAATTGGGCCCACAATAGTGCCCATATCGAGGAAACAGCTGAGAAAGGAAAGCTCTTGCACCCCTATGCCATGGAACCTTTGATACATATGGTCTAAATCGCACCGGGTTACTCCCAAACCCAGGCTCACGAGGCCTAGCATGCTTCTTCAACTCTTTGTTTATAGTTGTTGGTCCTCGAATCTTATCTCTGGCACTGATAGCCCAAGGCGCAAGAGAAAGAAGGGACAATGCCCACAACTTGATATCAAAACGTCCATTTTCATTTGATTCTTCCATGATAACAGTTTTAGAATTAAGGGCTGCTCCCAAAATTGTTATGTTTGATTGGACATCAAGCCATGGATTACTAAGAAACTGAAAGTTCACTTTCAATAAAAGCAAGATGTCACAATGTTATAGAGTTTAGCCACCACTGGAATCATTTATTTAGTAAATCCATCATTGATAAGAAGTAGACAACAAATTACAGCAAAGCAGATCCGTCGCACAAGGGTTAAACAATAACTAGTTAACAACTGAAATTTCTGTCATCTCAAAGAATTTCTACCAAGGTAATTTCACCATTCAAATCAGAAAAAAAGACGAAAAAATGATCTAATAATTTTGGATTCTTTCAAAGAAAAGGTTGAACAGAATATGAAATCCAATTTAAATACGAATTCTTTCTCTCAAAATCAGAACGGCAGGCGATATCATATACTGAGAAACTTATATATATTAAGACGAATCTTGCATGAACAGAATCAATCTGAAAGAACAAAATGATCAAATGCTAATACAGTTTTCTATTATTCTTGCTTTTTTCCGTTCGTTTTCTCATCAACCAAAATTGCAACAGAAATTCAACATCACGAAAAACACATGATTTAATATTATGGCACGCAATTGGCAGAATAAAAAATCAAAAGAAATTAAGGAAGCTTACCCGCACTGTTTCATAGATTAAATTGCCGAACTGCACGCCAGAAGCTTGAAGAAGAAAAGGAGGGAGGGAGGGAAGGAGGAGAGAGAAGATTCTCGGGAAAATTATAATATGTGGACTCGGAGAGACTAAGAAAGGATATGCAGAGCCTACCATCTGGGTGGGACCACAGCGTTATGTTAACATGAGAATGAGGATATTGTTGATCCACTTGTTTTTCAGATGGATCATATTTATTAGATTAATATTATTTAATATATATATATTTATATAATCCTTATTTTTTTAATCCTAATTAAGTACAGGTCAATTTATTTAATTTTTTTTAAAGGAATAATGGATCAATGTTATTAAATTATCAAAAATTTGCATCTTAATAAAAATAATTTTTTGAAAAAAGATAAAAATGTACTGATATTTGTAAAAAAATTAATTTAACTTCCATGTATACAACTTTAGCAATAGTAAATAAACTAAATTTTTTATAAAATTTGGTTAGAAAAGATTTAAATAAATTATATATCTATATAGAGATATTGTAATATACTTTTTAACTTTTAGAAAAAGAATAAATATTTTTTAAGTATTTAGAGAATTTTAGATACCTCTTTAATTTTTGAGAAAATAAGAATATATTTTCCTATATTTAAAAAAAATAAAATGATACCCCTTTCATTAATTTGACCTATTAAAATATTATCATTTTAATATCTAACATTTACTAAACTAACAAAATTGAATATATTTTGCTTATTATTAGTCATTCGGTCCTCATTTCTAATATATTTGGAACTAAAATATTAGACATAAAAAAATATTTTATTTAATTACTTTTAAAATTTTAGAAATAAAAATATTATATATTTAATTTATATTACTTTTATTCACACAATAATAAATTTAATTCACTTATTATAATTTATTATTCTCCTTTATCATAAAATATTATGTAGATTTATTTCAATTTATTTAGATATTCTTATACACATATTCTCCTGACTTTTGAAAAATATTAAATATTTTATTCAAGTTAAAATACTAAAAATAAATAGAAAAAATATAAATAATTATTTGACAATAAAATAACTGGGTTAAGTGTATTTATAGTATATTAAGAAAAAAATTTAAATAAAATAAAATTAATAAATTATAATGTATGAATTAAATTTAGTGTTGTGTAAATACTAAAAAATTCATATCTTAATTTGTAATAAATACTAAAAAAAAAGTTAGTAGTATTATAATATATAATTTTATCTAAATTAATTGTTAATTTTTAATTTGAATAAATAATATTTTATTTCTAATATTTTTTAAAAACAATAAAATAAAATAAATTTGTTTAAGTTTAATATTTTAGTCGTAAATATATTAGAAATAAGGATTAGATTGTCAATAATAAACAAAGTATATTCAATTTTGTTAATTTAATAAAATTTAGATATTCAAATGATAAGATTTTAATATGTCAAACTAATAGAAGTTTAAGTCTAGGGAAAAATTTCCTATTTCTAAAAAATCAACATAGGAGAATATTACTCTTTCTATAAAAATTAAGGGAGTATATTAAGTTATATTGCCAGGAAAGTGTTTTTGGTTCAGAAGTGTGGATTTAATGTAATTAAAGTATTTTAACGATATTTATCTTTTAACATATATATATATATATATATATATATATATATTTATATACATATATATATATATGACTTACAAAATTCAGAACAAACTATAAAAGATAGGGACATTTAAAATCAATATTCAACCCTTAACTTAAAAAATGACCTATTTAAAATATTTTTAAAAATGACTAATTGTTAATTTTTTTTAACAAAATTACCTTTATAACTAGTTTTTTTATACTCAAAGTATATTTTTAAATAGAAATAAAATTTTTTCGTGCTCAAAAAAATATATTTTTAAGTACGAAAAAAAACTTTTATCAGGTTGAAAGGTACATTTTCAAACACGAAAAAAAAGTTAATCATAAAGAATAATTTTGACAAAAAAAATTAAAACTTGATAAATTTTAAAGATATTTTGAACAATAATGAACTTTTTAAACCGACGAGTAAATAGTTATTACTATTAAAAATTTATCGAGTTATTATATTATTTTGACTTTAATTTTTTATGGTTGCAGCTTCAACATAATATAAAACATACCATCAGTCTCTAAGGGCCCGTTTGGTTCACGATTTAAAAACTATTTTTTGAAAATTTGAATATAATTTGAAAATATGAGTTGTATTCTTAGTATTTTTAATCGTTAAAAATATGTTTTATATAATATTTAAAATTCTTTTTCAATTTTAAGAATTGTAAAAATATGTTTGATATGATTTTCAAAAAGAATAAAATTAAAGATGTGTTTGATTATAAGTATTTTTAATAACTTTTTTTTATTAAAACTTTACCGGTAATTAAGTACAAATTTAAGTAGTTTTAATCAAATTTTAACAATTAAGATTCTAATTTATAAGTACAATTACAAATTTTTTAAGTCTTCACTGTAACAAATGAATCTTAATTCGTATATATAATCTTAAATTATACCTACAATTATAATTTTTTAAGTCTTCATTAAATCAAGTAAATCCTAATTTGTATGTATAATTCTAATTTATATGTACATTTATAAATTTTAAAAATCTCTATTAAATTATTAACTCTTTTCTAAATTTTTTTGAGCTTATCATGTCCAATAAAAATAATAATTTAAATTATATAAATAATTTATGTATGACAATTAACTATAAATTTATATCTAAAATATAAGTAATATATTTTAATTAAATAAAAAATTAGTGTATAATTATTAGAAATTTAAGTTTAAAAAATTATAAATTAAATAAATTAAATTTTTTAAAAATAATTTAAGATAATAAAAGATATTTTTTGAATTATGTTGAGATACAACAAAGATAAAGAACTTATAAATAAAATAATTTAAAATATAATTATCTTAACTTATAAATAAAAGAGTTAATTTTTAAAATTTAGACTATAAAAAATATAAATAGAAGCATATTCAATATAAAAAATATAAATAGAAGTGTTTTCAATAAAAAAATATATAATTAAGACAAAATAAAAGAAAAACTGTATTCGAATCAAATTCGAACACAGTAAAAAAATTTGAAAAAAATACTTTTTATTTTATAATCCTATTCAAAAACTATTGGAATCAAATTCGAATACAGTAAAAAAATTGAAAAAACATACTTTTTATTTTATAATCCTATTCAAAAACTATTTAAATCAAATTCGAATACAATAAAAAAAATTGAAAAAAAATACTTTTTATTTTATAATCCTATTCAAAAACTGTTTTTGAATTAAATTCAACTAACTTTAACGAACCGCGTATTTTAAAAATTCATTATATTTTTAATTTTTAAAAACACAAAATTGTATCGAAATACTATATCAAACGGACCTTAAACCTCTCTTAAACCTCTCGATTCAAAAACTCTTAATCTCTAAGCGGAATGCAAGAAGAGTACACCACTCAAAATGCTGAAATCACCTTCAAATACATTCTCAAATCAATCAATTCGTATACACACACCCACGTAAACCAATTATTGAAAAAATATATGCAGCCGCATAAAATGTTCCATACAAGACAATTTTCTCAAAAAGTTAAAAAAGAAAGGGGGGAAAAAGAAGTTACATCTCTTGAAAAACACTTGTTTGAGAAATGTCTCCACCTACTATTGACACAAAACAGAACACTTCGTTTTGTTTACAATACTTGGGCCAAAAATTACAGCAAGAGGGGGGTGTGTGGGGCGGGGGGGTTCAAAGACGTCATTGTTAGTAATCCAATCACATTCTCACTAATTTAAAAAAACAAAAAAGAAAGAAAATGAAATAAGAAATATAAATCAAAAAAGAAAAAGGAGAATAATAGAGTATACAAGACTACTTGGAGATACAACTATATGCAATATTGAAGGATGTACAACAGCAAGACGACCGACATACTTAATCTCGGCTCGTTTGATGAGCATCATCTTCCCTTAGTTCCATGGCGGAGATGATGATCTGTAGACAAAATCTTGTGAGGATGTCGTGCCATAGTTTAAATCAAGGTTGTGAAGTTGTTCCATTAGCTGAGATCGTCTTTCTTTGAAGAAATCGAGACGAGTTGTTAATTCTACCAAAGCAGAAGAAGCAGCTGATGGATGTCTTGTGTAATCAATTGCCTGAAAGTGACATTGTCAGAGAAAGAAAGTTCGGTCATTTGCATTTTCCAGAAATATATATAAGAAATTCAGGTTTCAAGTCAATATAAATGTAACTGTATGAATTCAAATTTTTTCAAGTCAAGAAATTATATCAAAAGACCCAAACAAAATGTGGCAGAAAGTGTTGATGAAAATCAAGCTCACCTCTACTGCTCTTGAAGTGGAAGGAGCAGCTGCAGAATCAACACCGCAAAGCTCATCCATAGACATGGCTGTGGATGCCTCGGTACTCTTTGAGTCACTCAAGCTAGTTGACTCCACAAATTGCTTCCTTGAAGGAAGTCTGCTACTGCTGCCAGTTGCCAATCCTTGTCCTTTAATATTCCTCCAATCTGCCCCTAACAAACTCTCCTGCAGTGCAGCAATGGAAGATCATAACTATGGTTTGGATGGAGCACAAGAATAGATAAACAGAAAAGAGTAACGGATGACTAAAAACAAAAGACTGGAAGGGAAAAACAGATCCTAGAATGAAGGACACGTTTGTGATAGTATTACATCAAACTAGAAAAGGCATTCGATTGATTCAAAGAGCACCTGTATGGTGGAAGGAAGTGTGCAATAATTCCAAGTGGGTCATGAACTTATGGGTAGTGTGCAATAATGCCATTGTCAGCTAGAGTGAAACTATATTGAGAAGAAAACCAGATCACTTCATTAGCTTATTCTTTATAGTTCATGTATTTTAATCAGTAAATTATGTTTTTCTTTCATCACTTTAATTTGTTAGCTCTTATTCATGTCTGAGGCACTCAACCTAAGGTGAAATAGCTGAAGATAATGAAATATGGTTGTGCAGGTTTTCTCGTAACAGCTCTGGAGGGCAGCAACAGAAAACTAGGATAAGGTAAGGTGTACAAATAGTAATTGAGTGGCCTAATGTATACCTGCATTTTTTTTTTTCAGTCAAAAATCAAGCAACCACTCATCCCAGCCCCACTTTACCCTCCCATCATAACATGAATCTAGCATAGCTATTAAGCAAAATTGAATTAACCTCGGCTTGGGTTGCTTCATAACCAATAATTACATCTGACTATGAAGGATAACACCACAAAAGAGGTGAAGATGAGAAAGCAAAGGGAAAATATAATGAGAGGCAAAAGAAAAAATAGAATAGTGGCAAACAACCAATGATTTGAATTACGGAGATACACACCTCAGTTCTGTGTTTCCTTTCATGATTAACAAAAGCAAGGGTACTATCAAAATCTTGCTGAAGAAATCTCCTGCAGATATCAAATATACTTTATCAGGAAAAGGCATTATTTAAAACACAATCTGATGTTTGCCATGCAATTGTTTCCATATTGTATACTATTAGAGATAATATCTGCCTCGAGCTTTGTCTAACTAATTTAAAACGGGACATTCAGAATCCCACAGTGGGTATAGAGAAACAGCTCAAATTGAAAAGTGATTAACAATCATAATGCAGACAGACAACTCTCTTGATGGCTTGTGCACCAGGCATAAATAAATTGTAGTTTTTGCAGCTGCAAGATTAAAGCACCAAGGTATTAGGAGAAGTGATTAAAAAGGTTATGTGATGTCAAAAGAGAATGATTTAAAGTAGTGCCCCAGAAAACAAGTCCTCTGTGTCGTCAAGAGAATAATGCATGCAGCAACCAACAATTTTTGACACTAAATGCTGAAAAATCTTAGCAAATTCATAATCTGGCAAACTCACTGTTGAGGATTATGGTTTTGGACATTCTGATAACGGTCACATGCATCTGAGAGAGAACCATAGTGATGCTGTCGTTGCTGATTAAGTTGATGATGAAGTTCTGCAACTTTCTGCTTCAACCTGGCAACATCCGCTTCAGCAAGTGCAATCTCCTCCAGCTCAGCCCTTGTCTTCACATCAGTTATTAAGTCATAAGAATTTATGTAACAGAAGATTTAGACAGAAAAAAGGATAAATAAATATCATAAGATCTGTACATACTTTAGAATCCATGCCGCGTGAACTGGAAAATTGTCCAGAAGACATGCTCAAACCGACTTCTAATGCAGCTCTTAGATCTCTTTCAGCTTGAAGCTGCTCTTGCAATCTTGATACCTATTTAATAATTTACCAGTTAGCAGACAACAGGGAAGCAGAAAGATAGATATTTTACGCATGCAAATAAAAAGAGGAAAGGATGTAATATACAAGTGGATGTGGATAAAAGCAAGTAAACATCACGAAAAAGATACAGTATCTAATGGATGAGAAAGAAATACATCTTGCTCAAGGGCCAAGCGGCGTTCATGCAAAGCTTGCTTCCTTCTCTCCAAGCTAGCTTGTAAAATGGCATTTCCTCTAGCCTATCACAGATGAGACCGATCCTGTCAGTAATAACACCAATATTACATGAGTAATTTTAGACAAAGATGATAATACCTCCTTTGCAATCCTATGTCGCAAGTCATTCTTTGTGATCTCAAGTCTCTGAATAGCAAGCCTACAATCAAGTCATCGTATTTATTTTGTCATTATAGATTAGATTACAACAGAAGCAAATTTAGTACAACAAAGAGCTGTTATAGGTAGTTGCTGACGCTTTGGACAAAAAATCTAAGAACTTCAAGAAAGAAAAGATTCCAATATGTAGTATGTATACTGTGTTTGCAAAAAGTGACTCGGAACATTTGATAAGTTGCAACAACATTAACAAGAAGAAAAAGAGTTCCGTTCCACAACAATCAGAACAATTTATTTAAATAATTTGTTCAAGAAAGTCATGCTTCTAATTGACCATAAGAAACAAGAAGTGACAAAGTCAAGAGGCAAGGATAATAGGACTGGAGGTTTTCTTTGGTTTTGCAAGCCTTAAAAATATATCCCTATCAAATGGGCATCTGACCCACCTTCCTTATCTGAACAAGTATTCAAATATAGGAGTTTAATGTAAAAAGACACTCTTCTAAGAAAACACTTTCTGGGCACAGTAAACTTGATGGGAAAGTTGCCATCGATTTCTAAAGCACCCATATGGTTATTTCACAGTTATCTAATTTAGTGTCATGGTTGTTTACCGTAACACCTTTTCTCATCTTTGCACTTTTAGAATATTATCACACCTTTGTCATGTTATATCAACTACATTTCATTGACTAAATAATAATAATAATGATAATTATGCCCACCCATCAATTCAATCCCAATAAAAGAAAAGTGCCCCCAAGTTTACCATCAATAAAGAAATTAACCACCAGGCCATCCAAAGCAATGAATTTACCAATTAAACTGATCACCATCTTACACAACTTGCCCCAAATAAAAATTAAGTATGAACTACTTCATATGAGCCCGGTACAATGTTATAAACATCAAAATTTTTTGATGGATTGTCTAATCTTAAGTGAGTATAATTAAAGAAGCATCTAGGATAAACATGGATATTTTAGATTTTCTCAACCAGAGCACACACATTAATGCTATTAAAGACCATAAAAATTGTGTAAAGGAAAAAGCTAAAGCATAAGACGGATATCTCACTCTTCTTCCCCAGATGAATCAACGGATTCCACAGAAGGTGTCTTTCTGGCCTGTATAAAAGTTGATAAAGATTATCAAATGCCTAACATTTGCAGTCAAGAATCCAAACAGCAGAGAAACAGAATTACACTATTCAATGTAATTTTGCCGTATTTGTGTATAATGATCCACAAAATAACTCATGAATTGTAAGTTGCATGGAGCCACAGCACAAGAATTGTTATATTCCCTTCTAAATTTCTGATCAACCATAGTCACAGGGTGGGAGGTCATAGTAACAGTAGATGACAGAAATCCTTCAGAACAGCCCTCAAGTTTACTTCAAGACCAATATAATGTCATAAATTGCAAATATTCTTTGTAATGTAAAGATAAAATATTTCATGCATACAAAGAAACCAGCAATGTTCTTATAGGAAAAGACAAATAACATAAGTTTAAGCTTGACTGGAACAGGGGTTGCCAAAAGAGCATGATCTCAATGCCCGCCCAAACAAAAAATAAATTAAGGCTGATGTAAATAAACAAATGAAAAACAATGAAAGGTACAGAAAATATCTACCTACAGCAAATAAACAAGCTTGAGTGAAGCTTTTGCAAAATCAATTGTTTAGAGAGAGTTTGCAATAGGAAGTTCATTAGACAGATATTTGATATCTACACTTGCACAAAAAGGGTAAACAACAGAAGGAAAATAAAACAAAAAAAAAAAAAAAAAAAAAAAAAAAGAAAACCTGCACCTCTCAAATTGAAATCGCCTATCACCTGCTTCATATTATTTAAAAATTTCTAAGGAGTAAATGTTAAGATAAACAATATATGACAACTCACATTGTTTCTTCCCCAGAATGCAGATCTCTTTGCGCTGAGATTGGAGCTTGTAACTTTACCCACTGTCTTCTCAGCAGATGATTCAAGTGCAGATACAGATAGAGGTTGCCCAGGGTCCATTGAGGACAGGATCTCCCCCATTGAACGGTAAGATTCACCGGCAGGTAAAACGCTTGAAACCTCTGTCTCAGTAATTGAATTTTCATTTCCTTTCTTCTGCTTACCTTGTTGCTCCATCACCTGAACACCAGGATCCCCAATTTGCACAGGATCAACAGGCAGATTTGAGCTCTCTGCTGGAGCATTATTATCTCTGGGGGATCCAACATCTGAATCATCACCGCCAAAAGCCTGTATACACAAATTGAAGGTAAGAGTCAATTTAAACGACAATTCCTTGTAATTTTTTAAATGAACAAAAATAATGCAAACAAGTTTAGAAGAATTCATCATAAAATCAAATAAGTTCAGTATCTACGTCACTCTAACCAGAATTTCATAACTACCATAAGATAGAAAGTATGCAATAATTTAATACGTCAGTACAGATGGTACGGAGAGTCCAACTGACACCAAAGAGAGAGAGGAGAAAAAAAGAATGCATATAATAATACCGCCTGTAAAAGTACTTTTGTCTGATTTCAACGTGTGAAATACTTTCTTTCAGAAACACATCAATGTTGCACATAACGAGAAAATTTTTAGCTTTCTACTTGAACAAGACTATGAAATTCAACATTTCAATGAAATCACAGATGTCTAGGCTTCATTTCAAAATCTTTGAAATTTAACACAAGGCTCTGCTTAATTTATATATTTGTAAGCAAACAGGCTAATTACTTTGCACATTTAAGGGAAAACATGATTTTCACTTTAAGATATAACACTCTTTTGAAACAAGAAGTGGCTTGGCAGTTAAAAAGACTTGTATGACAGAGAACAAACCTAGAAGTTCATACTATTAAGCAGAAGAGACTAACAAGTATGTATAGCCACATCAAGTCCAAGAATTTACTTAATGTGCAATTCTGAACATCTCATATATGCAGGCCCAACAGAATAACAGGTTTCAGATACAATAATATATTAAGGAGCATTCAAGGATACAGACATAATACAAGTCACACTAAGAAAAATTATTAAATGAAATAGCCAAACAGGTGTATGAAGCCATCTACATAGAGGTAAGTAAAAGAATAAGAATACTCTAAAGTTGTTAATTAAAATAGTCAAAGAGTGGCCAGCGATAAGACATTGGACACATACAAAGCATAACCATCCTAAAGATTAAGGTAGTGTTTGTTTTTTTTGTCTAAAATTGGAATATGACTAAAATCTGAATCTGATTGATATATTTGTTTTTTATCTTAAACATCTGAATATAAATGTTAAGTTATTTGTATTTATAAAAATAAGCATTTGAAACTAGTATGTTGACATATATGTCCTAAAAAATCTGAAACTGACATATTAAGTTGTTGACATATATAAATGTTAAAGTAATAAACTAAACGTATTGATGACAATAAAATATTTATTCAGACATTCGGTTATTCAGATTTAAGTTAAAATTTGTTACTTAATTAAACATCTGAATAAAATTATTCAAACTTAAGTAGGCCCTAAGTCGATGAAGGATTTTTTTGACAGAGTCAAATATCATCAACATGAAAAGCAATTAAAAGTAATGCACATGCAATTCAATCGAAAAAAGAAAAGAACTGTAACCAATTAATAATTCATTCCAATCACAAAATTACCACATTGGAAGAATAAATGTGAAACATGGTATGTGTAGGGGGAATAAAGGACCTTATAGTCATAAAGATCGCTGCCAGCATAACCACTGCTCTCACTTAACTTCCCACTGAGTGCACGTTCATGATCATCATCAGTTTCTGGATCAACTTCATTTTCCGCATCATGGTAGCCATTATCCTTCATATCCAGATTTTCTTCATCAGATGAATCTTCACTACCACTATTGTCAACCCGAGAATCAGCTGAAATAGAGCATCTGTGAAGACTTTCATCCTGAAACACCAAGCAGAACATAAACATCCTATTTAAACTATGATAACATAAAGCAATTGTCTGACTTCAATACTGACAAACTTCAGTTCAATAATCGAAACAAAACAGAAGGTTTTAACCACAAAAGCAATCAATTAAAATCTGCCATTATCAACAATTATTTTTTTCATAAGAAATGAAATACTACTATTACTATAACATCAACAACAGCATCACACTACAGAAGTTGTATAACAATCAGCATACCACAAATCTCATTCATGACTACAGAGCTGCAAACAGATTTATTTTAGATACTTTACCATGCTGTTAAGGTTAAAAAATCATCAGAGATGATCCAACACTGATTGCCATAACTACACAATCCCAAATGCTTCCATAAACTTATTAAGGATGTCTTTCTAAGGGCTGAAACATTTAAAAATTGAAGCTTAATTGGAAAAAAGAAAAGGGCTTGCATATGAGCTAGTTCAGCAAAAAGCAAACTCTAGAAGACTTATGCACTTTTATACAAAGGTCTTTAGGACATTAATCAAGAAACACCAGGTTCAAGAATGTGTTTGAATAATCAAGAGATAGCCCTAATGAACACCACTGTATACAAACTAAATGAAGACTGCAACACCAGATTAATATGCAGAGACTATACGGACTTTATCTTCAATTCTTGGTATCCACCCTTTTTCTCAGCGGAGACCATTTTCTGATTTAGTCTACAACTACCCTTCCAGAAGTGTAAGCAACAAATGCATTGTTTGAATAGGGAAACCTCTTGTTTATCCAAATTCTACCCACCCTTCCACTGGGGGGTGGGTGATAAGAAAGAAGAACTCTTTCCACATTTGGATTTTTCCCATTTGCTCTTTTCCCTGAATGCTGGGATAGCCGTGCATTCCTAGGTTTAGCTAACTAGACAGGGAACTTGGACTGCCAAATCTCTTTGGAGGACTTAATTTCAAGAACTTTTTCCACATATCCATCTGCAATCGGCAGTCCCAGCTTTCAAATCAAAAAGCTACAATACTTCGCAAAACTTAAAAATCCTTACCTAAATTGATTTTATACTAACTAAATACCTAAATTGAGATCACAAAATGCAGAACTTTGTTTCAAATTCACAAAATATGGAATATCCAAAATCTAAAATTTGGGTACTAAAGTATAAAATCATCAATCCACTGTATAACCTATGGACTATTGCGTTCTCAAATACAAAAAAAGGCATGTACATGAGCAATTATCTGTCAAGCAACCAAAAAACAAGCATCTTACATCAAAAATGTTCTCATACTCCTCCAATAGAGTTGTAATGATGGCTTGAGCATTATTAGCAGCATTTGCAGCAGCAAGAAGCTGAGCAGAGTTATCACCATTGGTATCGAAGTCATCCTCCAACTCACATTCACCAGCCAAAAGAGGGCGTAAGAGCAAGGGTGCCATGCAGGCTGCAACAGCAGATGGAGTCATTCGGTTTTCTTGAGCATGAGATGAAATTGTATGCATCATCTTCAAAATTCTGCAAAAAATGAAACAATATTACATATTAGATTAAGTATGAATATGAAGTATAAGCATCTCCTCAGTACAGAAATTTTAAACATAGGCATATTTCAAACACAGTTAATTTACTGATGTCTGTTTAGCAGCCACAAAATCCAAAATTTTAAACTACCAGCCAAGAACCAAACACCAATAATTAAGCTTTAACCTGCCTCCTCATGTATAAAGCATTTGGATCAAAGACAACGAAAACCATAAGCACCACATATCATAATAAAATCAATACAATGGGTATATTTAAACACAAAAGCAATTGGTCAAACAGTTTTTCGTACCATTTTGAATAATGAATGGACTCTGAAGGCTTAACTTATAGGTAAGCGTCCAACAACAATAGTATTTCATCTCTAACTGTTATGATACCAGCCCTCAAGCACATGGACAAGCCTTGATATTATTGGCCTAATATCTACAATTTAAGCTTTCTCCATGGCAACCTCATTAAATGCAGCATAAAGTAAGCAAGTATTTATCCTCCTCTATGTTTATGTATTTATTTCCTTACTAGTAAGATGAAGAATCTTTAGAATCCTCACATTTTGTTTTTTTGTTCTTTTATCTTGTTTTTGGGTGGTTACACCTCTTGAGAAAATGTGAAGTTTGAAAAGTACTCAGAAATTTTGTACAGCCAGGTAACAGTTATTTAAGGTATGTTTGGTATGGCTGGATTTCATTTAACTTTGAGTAAAGATGAAAAACTGTTGGGTAAACAGTAACTTTTAGTGGAATCCACCCACTTCTACTAAAAATTTGACGTTTACTGCTTCCATCCTACAGCGAAGGCACAACGCCTCAATCTCAAACATACAGTTACTGGGATACTATTTGTCTGCCATATGTTGTCCAAGCATAATGGAACAGGATAAGCTTCAAGTACAAAAGCAAATTCTGCTACAAACTCAAAGTTGAGATGACAAATCTGTAATCCCAACAGTTTAAAGTGATAAAAAAGGCCCCAAAATAGTATTTATATCTCTAACATGCCCTGTCACATCCAGGACCAAATTTATTGACAAATTTCACGTGGATCCAAGCACAGGCCTAATTTACTCTATGCAATAATTTAATAGATAAAATGGGGAACTTTCTTAAATCGGAAGACAAAACTAGGGCTGAGCAATATAACCGAACCAAACAGACTGAACCTATCAGTTCAGTTTAGTTTGATTATATTTATTATTTTAAGTTCCGTTCGAATTAGTTTTGAACTGAAAATGTCTGTTCAATTTGATTCTAAACCGAAAAACAAAATGAACAGAACCAAAATTTAAAAATAAAATATTTTGAATTAAAAATTATTAATACATAGTATTAAGAATTTTTTATTTACAAAAGTTACAAATTTAACTACTAATGAACCAAAATCAAGCCAAACTCAAACCACAACCGAACCAAAACCAAACTAAAATTGAACCGGCCCAAACCGACTAAATTCAGTTTGCAGTTTCATAAGAGTTCAGTTTTAAACTGAAGTTGCCCACCCCTAGACAAAACTCCTTGATCTAGGCTTCAATGCCATGTCAAATAAATATCCTAGAAGTTGGAGCCGATAGAAAAGAGCAAATAAGCAATTAAAGTTCACAATATATGTTATTGAAACCACATGCTCTCAATCAATACTTATCCCATTTCCAGTTTCCTCCTCTTTTATATTCAAGAAATTTAGGAAATAAAAGGATCATCCAAGGGTCAACTTAACATGGGAAAAACATAACTAGATACAAGGAAATGCACTTGTATTTTCCCAAAGCAGTATGACCTGATGACATGAACTGCTTCTGTCAAATTGCATAAGTTCTTTAAAACCTTAAAAGTACTATATTATTGTAAATCCCTATATTACAATATTGCATGTGCTTGCAAGTTGCTGCGACACATGACCCATAGGCTTTTCCCACTATTAAGGCTTGAAATCCATTTTATCTCTTTAGCTTCATCAGTTGTCACCATAACGTTATATTCCACAATGTACAATCCCCTAACCACCACACAATGTTACAAATAATCTTCGGGTGGAAAGTAAAGTTTCTTCAGCACAGCCATGGACTATTTCAATATAAAGCACATAAACATAACAATGGCATCCTAGGCTTCCCTCTCTACTATCTACAACATGAACACTCATCAAGAAATGAGGCAAACCAAAATTTTTCTTGGGAAGGTATGCAGCAAAACATAAACATGCAGCTGATACCAGAATTAACAATCACATTATAATCGTGCTTTTTAGGGCACCTGGCTCACTAGACAATATCTTCCAGATACTATATCATCTTCCTATGTTCACATATCCCATCATCACCGATACATATAATGTAGAGATGAAACTTGTAGATTACAATAAAAAGAAATAAAAACAAGAATAAAATGAAAAAATGAATACACTATAAGATTTAGAGAATGCACAAAAAGTTGACATTAAAAACAAGTCATATCACATTTAAAATGGATGTAACCAGGGAAATAGGGTTAATTGTATCATGTAATGAGAGTGAACAGGTTACCTCTGCAATAAACGCCGATTTGGTTCAGGAAATGTCTCTGATACCGCAGAGCGCATTGCACTTATCCGAGCTTCCTTCCGATCAATTTCTTATCCAATAAAACAGAAGTGCAACAACATCAATATTTAATCACGCAACTTAATCAAACTCGCTAAAAGGGGATCGGATGACAATCATGTGAATCTAAATTTTAATGAAAAAAGAACAAAAAATACTCATTCGTAAATGAAAAAATTTGAGGATAGAAACATAAGCTCGAATAAAAAAGGTTAATGTTATCAAGGGACTGTACTTCTACCATAAAGGCCCCAATATGGTGCTTATTGCACATAAGACTTACAATTCAACTTCTACACACTAACAACGAATAGCATAGGCCTCCATGATTAGATTAGTTCATAACTTGCACAAATAAACAAATGGAAGTTGGATCCAAATGAAAAAACAAAGTTCACTAGTTCAATTCATATCCAAAAGAAAACAGCTGCATTGCACTTGAGAGGGGGCTGAAGTTCAAATATTTAAAAATAAGCCAATGCAACAAGGAAAATGTTCAAAGGTCTCCACTAACAAACCTCAGCTAATTATGCACATTATGAATGGAGACATAGGTGTTAAAAGCCTGTGAGACCATTGAACAAGCTTATATACCATCATGACCAAATAAAACAAAAACTTTTCAAAATAGTTTTTTGTCCACATATTTCTTTTTTTTTCTTTTTTTTTAATAGTTGATAAAGGATAAATTCAATTAAAACACAAACTGATAGTTACTATTTAAAAATATGCCCTCACTAGTTCACGGTTAACTGACATCTTAGTTTCATGAATGTTGTTTATTCATTTTGACATCAGTAACAGCCAAACAAAAAGAATAATCAGGGCTTAAAATGTAAAACAATTAAGAATGAACAAGCGCTTGCTCTTCCATTTGCAAGGCTGATTTATTCTAGGTCTTCCATTTCAATATTTTTTCATGATAATTGTAATGTTTACTTGTGTTGATACAGAACATCATAAAGATGCCAGTTTTGTTTGTAATATCTTAAGGTTACGTCAATCCAGGAGAGTTGTTCCTAGCATCCAAGAGCTACGCTACACTCATCCAGATGTTAATTTCAATGAAAATTTTTCAATCATCCCTATCATTTCCTCAAATGAAATATCATACGAAGATACTTAGCCTTCTTTCTGAAGTCGTGAGAGGAAGTGGAAGATCCAGTTTTGGGGAAGATGAAAGACCATAGCTGTTTAGTGTCTAAAAGTTATATTAAAGAGTGGATTCACCAGTCACCACCATGACTAAAACCTAAATAACCCAAATGCTTCCAGATCCTTGTTCCCAGAATAACACTTGTTATTCATGGAGGACACGTGCATGTATATGTTTGCTATTATTGCAAGTAAATGAGATATATGACTACTCAAATTAATGTATAGAACTAACTAAAACAACTGCTGCTGGTTGTGTGACTCAACAAACAAATTACCATGCACAATCTAAAAGCCTCAATTTTTAGCCCATACATAATTCAGTTGAATCACACCCAGAAAAGGTGCTGAATATCTTAAAAATCCAAAATTACAACCACCCAGGCAAAATAAGAAATTAGAAAGAAACAAATATAGTTGAACTTACTGTAAGCCTCGAGTAAAGCAGTGCAGCAGGATGCTGGAACTGGAGAGGATGGAAGCTCCCTGAGGACATGCTGCAAATGAAACAGCAATCTTGAAAATTAACTATCTACATTCACTAAAAGTCATAAACGGCATACAAGTGACAAGAGTACCTTAACACAGTCACCAACAACATGAGCGTCCTCATCAGGACTAAATTCGGTCCTTCCTGAAATTAGTAAAGGAGAGAGGTGAGCTACAACCTCAGTTTGAAGGGCATGGGTACAAACAGATGCACTTGACAGACAAAAAAATTAACCAAGGTATAAAAATATCTAATACATTTTTATCCTTGCAATTAATTAACAACTCCAATATCAGATGTAACTGATATGAGTAGAAGAGATACCCTGTTCATATTCTTGAACTCTGCGATCTACCTCCTCAACATCTGCTGCTTGTCGTAAAATTCCCTCAACTTTCATTCCTGTTGGACAAGTAAGAAAAAATATATAGAGAGATGAAAAAATTGTTCAGTTTTGTTATTTACAAATTTCAGAAATTTTTAACAACTTCAATCACACTTTTTATTTGAATTCCCACAAATCTGCATCATTTGTAGTAAATCCACTAAAGAGTCTTGGAGGAGACATCATATATTTTCTGTATGTACATGTCAATAGATAGATAGCGGCAGCATCTGATCTGCTGCTCTCATTGAAATCCTACCGAATGCAGCAAGACACTGAGCTTGGACAGCTAAACCAAACTTAAATTCGGTTCAGATTATAGAAACTCATGTAGAACCCACCCTATAACTCCATGACTTCATTCCACGCTGAACTAATAAGGCAAATAAGGAAACTAACCAACACGTTTTATATGTCTTTTTCTTAATAACACTGGATATTCCCACACCCAACTCAGCCAAAGCTTAAAAAGCATGAACTGGTTGGAATTTGGGACAGCTACATGATCATCCCAAATACTTCATTGGACCTCTAATATCCTTCGCTTTTTAGTAGGAAGCAGAAAGAAATTTTATCAAAAAACAAAGTACCAGAAACTAAAAGATAGGTAAAGAAACAGCTGACCAACCATCAAAGCAACCAAAAAAATGAACAAACAAAAAGCACGAATCAATTTACTAAATGCCTGAATCTGAGTTATCTTAAATGAAGAAGAGCAATGTATCTCAAAACTTAGTTAGCTGGAACCCATAAAAGCACCCAAAATCAAACTGTATCCACCAGACTCCACCTAGATTCAGCAAAGATACTCTTAGTCCTTTTCATCCTACTAATCCAAAGACAGCCATCACAATGCAATCCTACTACAGCTGCCTTCTTTATCTCCCAAATTCTCCTTAATCCTAAATCAACCCTTTACTACCACCTTATAAAGGCTTAAAATTGCAGTAATGGGCCAGTAATCAATTGGAATAATTTTTCTACAGTTCCATCATGGCCAAGTCAACATTCTCTGTGAGATATAGATCATTAATTGGAAATAATACAAGATTCTCAGTCCAAAGAAATGGGAGAAGTAAAAGACAAGCACCATTTCCACTCTTGGTCAGCATTCAGAGCATGTATTGGAGCAAAACCATCCAACCCAAAATCATCAATCTTTTTACACACTAAAGAAAACAAAATGAGGCAACCACTACAACTATCAAATGAACCTCCTGAGCCACTAATTGGATGCACATTTCACACAATAGAAAATCATGGAAATGCTTTTTAGCGCCCAAAGAGACATCTGTACATACTTGAATAATTTACATGCAACAAAAGCGCCATACGTAAAGAAATATATAACTATGTAAATATTAATGTTAAACTTTTAGCTGAAGAAACGAATGACTATATAAAGTTCAAATATGAATAAAAGTAGTAACTTGATAACAAACCAAATCAAAATCTGAGATCACTAGCTTACCAAACTTCTCAAGAAATCGAAGAGCTTTCTCAAGAAATGATGGACCACCATCAATATCCTCAAGGGCAAGCAAAATTGGTCTTCCAACTACCAAAGATTTAACAGGACGCTTATCCCTCCCTATGTGGCATATTGAAACATCAGGCCAGATAGGTATGAATAACCAGCAAAGGAATATGGCAATAACAGACTGAAAGTAACTGAAAAAGAAAAAAATCAAAAATGTGGAAGAATGTGTAAGTACATTGATGGAAAGACCCTTCAATTGTCTCACTTGTGTCATTTCTAAATATCCCATTGTGTCCCATAACAAGAGCAGCACTCGGCGCTTGAGCAAGCGCGTGTTCTAAGGCCGTCTTCCACTCATACAAATCCTCTGATGTCTCGGCCTGAAGTTAAAAAAAATAGGAGAAATCCCTTAAGAACTTGAGCATTTCAATGGGAGGGAGGGAGAGGTGTTGTTTCGGGGGCTTCACCTAGGAGAAAATCAATAATAAACAAAATGCAACTAGCAAAAGGGGCACCTTAAGGGTAAAAGCTCGACCATCCCGTCCGTCTGGAAATAATACAGTCAATAACTTTTTATCTTCTCGAACAACAACACTGCAGGATAAAACAAGTGTAACTACAAGACAACAAACTCAGAACACTGCTAGAGAAGTTATAGTGATTATACAAACCTCCCAGAATTATTCAAGTCGATTCCCCCCAAAGTCAAATTTACTTCACCGCCTCTTTGTGGTAGTGCACTCTGCATCACAAAAAAAAATAATGAGCATTCACTTCAGTTGATCATAACCAATGAGATTGTTATCTACCATTGTGCATGAATACACCGCAAATTGAGAATAAAAATCACTCTTTTTTGGTAAGAAGCAGAGAGAAAAAAGGTTACGACTAGCTAACATTTTGAAGTACCGGGAATTCCATCAAATAAGCAATGCCACCATAAAACTGCCATATTTGAGGTTTATGTTTCCCTGAGTGCAGCTGAGAGAAGGAAGGGAGGGACAAGAGAGAGAGGCAGAAACTGCCAAAAGGTAAACAACAGTTGAAAAAGACTTTACTGCATGTTTTTCTCATTTTCAATGAGCCTTCAAATATCCGCAAAACCTAGGTTCATGCACCAGCCAAACTGAAAATTGGATGGAATGCTAACAGGTTGACCTCTTGAGACCACTATGTGCCAGTTTTCCATGACTTGACTCACCAACCCATCAAACTCATACAAATTTCCATCATGTCACGTAGGCAAGCAATGAGTACCATCTAATTGTTAAGATATAGGTACATAAGTGAAAAACTCTTTCAAGGATACCAAATAGACTAACCACTAAAAATATCAGTGGAAGGTGCTGCAAATATATAACTTTCACACAACAGGAAACCATTTTCCCAAGAAATTCATAATAAGTTCAATTGCAGTCGATGCAATAGAACACTGTGTTTTCTCCAAAGGCTAAGAGGCTTGTGCCAAAGCACCATAGTTAATAAGCGGCAAAAAGATTAGAAAATGGAAAGCCTCCTTAGGGTAGTAATAATGATAATGTTCAGCGTTTCTTCTTCAGTTTCTCATGCAACAAAGATCCCAATCCATATCGTAGTGCCACGCAGAGGGCTACTATTTGCAGTAGACAACAACGACTGACATTCTAAATTCCGATAGGACTGTCACTCTAAAGTTTATATATATATATATGCCCACAAAAATTTCTCGACCTTTCTATGTTCACTGAGTTCTAAATTGAGGACTATAGAGAAAACCTAGAACCTTTTTTTTAACTTTTTTAATTTACATTTCTACGCACCCCACATCACCCCATGCAAAATCACAATGTAATTAAGTAATCCCCTCCAACTCCAAGAAGATTACCGATGTCACTCATCTTTACCACTCAATCGACCAAACCCCCTTGGGCTTATCGTCACTCTAAAGGGGGGACACTGTGAAAGAGTAACTCAAGATTCTTTTCAGTCACGATTAATAACTGCCTACAATATTGGGAACCAACCAATAGGCCAACTATCACTTTGCACCACGCACCATGGGACAACAAAAATGAATTAAAATTGAAAACAAAAAGAAGCACAATATATTATAAAAAGGTAAACAGATGAAAATATGAAAAATAATACTAACAGGATCATTTTTAAAGAAAACCAATGAAGTGCGTGTCAGGATAAACCACCGCTTCTTCCAAGATTTCCAGCCTATTCCTGCAAAAGTTAACATTAACTTGCATAAGGGCAGCATAAAAACATCTGAAATAAGATTAATGATAATCTAAAACCAGGGAATCACAAGCATGACATACATTGTCTTTTAAAAATATTGCAGCTACTAGAACTGTATGTTTCAATGTTTAATGCTAAGAACACATGATCCCAATATCATTTGCCTCTTATCATCTTTACGGGCTTCATTTTCTTAAGCATTTGGGAATATCTCTTTTCTTTTCTCTATAATTTTAGAGATCTAGGGGCTGTTTTGGCTTATGTTTGGGTGGTTTGGGGCATGCTTGACTCTCTCAGGCCATCCTGAGTTCAAGTAACAGTAGAGGGCAAGGGTTTGGTATTTCATGGGTGAGATTTCTCACTCCCATCCAAAACCTTTTAAAAAAAAGGAATGCACTGATAAAAATAAGTTGTGATTCCAGCTGATTTATGGCAAGAAGGCTTTATACTTATCGATATTGAAAAAAATAAAACGAAATAAAGGAGATTTAAAGAGAAAGGAAAGAGAGAGAATGAGAAAAAATAGAATCAAAGAGGAAGAATGAAAAAAAAAAACAAAGAATAGAGAGAGCAGAGATCAGAAGAGCAAGGAGGAAGATAATAAATACTAAAGTTTTGTAATTTCTCAAAATCAATCATAAGCTTTGTTTTACTAAAATTACATTAGGCCTTTGTTAGAGAGCTTAATACTATTGTTTAACAGCCTATTTATAGTGGCCAAAAGAAATAAGTCTCAACCTCAAATAAGCGATTCAACAAGTAATAATCCAATTAATACACATAAACTTAATCCCTAAGAAATAAAATAATGCTGAAATAATTTCTTAATACTATAATAAGAATCCCCATCATATAGATGGTTGAAGCACGCCAGGAGACAGCTACATCCATAATCAAATACTTTGACGTAATCAACAAAAATGTTATATAAATATTGGAAGATATCAAGACAGAGAAACATAAGGTTATAACTATGGAAATCAAACTCTTAAATATGGGCGGAAATGCAAATTGGAAAAATAGAAATTTTTACCAACCTTTTGAAGATATGAAAAGTGGGCCACTCTTGAAAACCTGCCAAATCACCAAATGTCAGCAGCAACCACTATTTACCCAGTTTCAAGTGAAACTAATTTTGAAACTGGGCACACTAAGTAAATGGGAAAGAACAAAAATAATATAAGATATACATATTGCAAACAGTGTGCCGCATTCATTTCAGTATACCAAGACCACCAGCATTACTGGAACTATCATCGAAAGCCAAAACAACTAACAGATTCAATGAACCTTAGTTAATTAGCTATTTTTCCAAGATAGCTGTTTTAATGAACATCTTAAGTCCTTTACTGCAACATCCCAAAGTGTTTCTAATCCTCGTTCTGTCATGGCATGCACAGATTAGTATATGTTAGCATGTTTCATGACAATTTTCTTCAATCATCATGACCCCATTTGATTCTAAGTCAAAGTTTTTGAAATGATCTTCTGTTTTATGTAGTCAAAACTGAGCATTCATCATGACACCATTTGTTTCGACATAAATAATTACTAGAAATATGTTTCATCACACCATCATCCCAGCTTGTCATGCACCTTCCATTACCTAGTATAAGAATCAACCTCCTCAAACTGAACATAAATTCTATGGGACATAAAAATAACGTAATGATCATTTGGTTTTTGAGGTTTTACATTTCAACAAGATGCAAGTTTGGAAGACTTTAACTGGTTATGGAATTCAAATGCCATAAGTAATAATATGCCACAGAATGATCGCTTGGTAGCTGATATGCAGGTTTTCATACCAGAAAAACCCTAAAGCAGCAATTCTGAATAAATTCATTTCATCATATGAAATTTCAATACCTTTTTATTAAAATATTACCTTGAATCACATTTATTATCAAATAGAATAGATTTCAAACCAATCAAATTCCTTTTCTCTAGTTAGCAAGTATCTTTTCTATTGGATAAGGAATCATATTGGTTTTTAATTAAATTAAGAACACATTTTAGTATCATTGCTTTCTGACCCTTACATATGGAAGGTACAACCAATTTAAATTCCTAATAATTATATGGACTCTCATATCAGTATCACGTAAGACTTGGCATCCACCATCAAAATTGGGCTATGAAGGGGTCATGGAACTAAAAATATTTTGTATTAGATTGGACCACGAAGGGTCATGGGACCAGAAATATTATGTATTAGAAGGGGTAAAGATTCCAAATAATGGAGCTAGGTATGCAACCAAATTCAATAAGTGTAGAATTTATCCAAGTTGTTTTCTAACAAGCCTGCACAATACTAAAACATGTCAACATAAAAAGAGACCATCAGATATATCAACTAATTCAGAAACTTTTTGACAAGCAATGTTGGACTTTGAGGGTCTCACTCTAACCCTAGACGAATCCTTACAAGGTAACACCAAGAGTAAATAGTATAGACATTAAAACTAGTTATATTTAACCAATATTTGTTCGGCTGCAATAAAAGTGGACGAAAATCAAAGTAACCACAAATTATATGTTTCAAAACTTTCACCATAAAAATACATTTAGAGTTCGTCAGATCATCAAACTAAAAAAAAAACAATCATATCTTCAATATTGAATTTGAAATGGGGACAAAATCTATATAAAAAGAATCTTTGATTGGAAAAGCTTAAAAAAACGATGCCCACGGTTTCTACGAAGGGCAGCCACACAATAGCAGAAAACACAATTAAAATTCACTAGCATCGAGTATTGAAACAGCAGAAACTAGAAACCTCACGCTTAATATTAGTTATCCTGCTGTTTCGTCCATTCTTGCCTAACAACCATAATTGGTGGCAAATTATCTAAATGTACTTCAAGCACTCACTCGCTAAATAACAATGGACCAATTGAATTTTCAAAATTTCAGAGTTTTTCCTAACTGGAAATGGAAATAATAAAGACACCCTCTTTTCGATTAGGTCAAAGAGAATTTTTCCATTTACTTCCGGCAACTTGCCAATGCTACAATTCCCATTAGCAGAAACTAAACTTAGAATACAATTGCTCTCTTTGCTTCATTTTCTCACGAACCAAACATATATGGTCAGAAATTAAGTACCAGCACTAAGACTCATCTTACCAAAAATAGCATTACTGTGATCTGACACTTTCCGAATTTCAGATTTTTCCACATTCTCAATAAAAACAACAAAGAAAGCAAACCAAAACAAATTTTTTTTAAAAACACTTAACCAATTGAGCTCAATACAGCTAAGGGAGGTTCCATCTAACCCGGATACTACAATATAGCATAAGATCCATCCAACATTTCAACAACGAAGCACAAAATCCAAAACGACATACCGTATTGGAGGCTCCGGCCCGCGGCCGGTCGAAAGGCGCTAAAGATGCCGACATTTTCAGAGATTAACATTGAAACCTCTTAATTTCATCAATCAAACCGAAACCACCAAAACACACTTATCATTACAACTATAAAACCAAACCGAAGCCCCCGAGTTCTCCAATGAGTCAACTCAGCATATACAGTACGAGCTCGCTCCAAATCCGTAGATCGGCGAGTTAATAAGATCTAGAAGTGAGATACAGAGAGAGACTTGGAAAATAAGCTTAGGGTTTTTGAATTATTTGATTTCGATTTGACAAGATACAATAAAGAAGCAGCACCAACCTAAGCTACCACTCTCTCTGTGTATATAAATAAATAATTAAATTAATTAATAATTTATTAACAACAGGAAACTGAAAAAGCCTTTTTTTCCTCTCAGTTTCTTTCTAATTTTCTCTCGGTTTCTTTCATTTTCTCGGCGGATTTTATTTTAATAGTTAAATGGATTAGGTAGAGAGAAATAGTGGTTGTCGTAGTAATAAGCTAATGTTAGAGAGAGAGAGAGAGAGAGAGAGAGAGTTTTTTAGGCTTTGCTTTTCACCTACTTCTCTTTGGCTGTGGAGAGCTTAGTGATGGAGTAGTGGTTGGGTCTGGTATAGTCAATTCTAATCAAAGTCTACTCATTTACCAATCACAGCATGCCACGTCGACCAACCGTATTATTCAAAACAACTGTATCTAAATTTGGATATGGGAATAATATTTGAAAAATAGTTTAGATTTTTTAAAAAAAATTTGCTTTGCAATTTCGGGATCATCTCTTGATTTTGAATTTAATAATATCAAATAATATTAAAAACCAATTTTTAACTAATATATTATGTGAAATTCCTCATACACAATCATAAAATTAATTTAAATTATAAAATTTAATAAAAAGTATATTTACAGCTACTATATTAGAAATACACGATTCAAACGTTTGTTAAATATTGCTTTCTTGAAAAGTTAATGTACACCAATTATCTATTTTCTAAATTATGCGACATTATATATATTATTGACCAGTTAACTACTAATATTCAACTTCAAACACTTTAATCTAAATAATACAAAGATTTCAAAAACTTAAATATTGATTATAGAACAACTCAGAACAAGTACAACTTTTAAAATTTTAATTTTAATATTTTATATTGAAAAAATAATATCTTGACATAAGAATAGTTTATACTATATTGTAAATTCAATTTTTTTATATCTTTATATAAATATCCTCGTATTTTATATATATGAAGAACGAATTAATAGTCTAATAAAATTATATATTATATTTATATTTATTTATAAACTGTTAATTTTATACATTTTTAATAATTAAAATTGAATATAACATATATTCTAATTATAATATTACATCAATTAATGTAGATCGATGTATTTATATCCCATAAAATTATTATTATATATATACTTATTCAATAATTTATAAATAATATAAATATATTCGTAATTTTATAGGACTATTATTCATCTTATATATATTATGTTTATTGAAGTAGGCTGTTGGTGTGATTTTATAAATAATTTTTTAATATCATAATAACTAGAAAATGGTCATGATTAATATCGGCAGGTAGTTATTTATTTATAATAAATCATATATTTGTTAGTATTTAATGTTTTCTAAATTATTTAACGGATCTAATTTATGACAGGCGTTACACCTAATCAAATTCATGCAAGCAAACGAAATTAATTAAATATATTTTAAAAAAAACCTTAGTTATTGAGTATTATTCAAAATGTTTACGTGGCATGATTTTATTTATGCCTTGACCAACTTTTTCACTAAATTCGGTTGCAGAGGAATGCACCGTAAAACAAACAGAAGTGATGTTAGTTTACTTCCTGCTCAAAATCTGATTCCCTGGTAAAAGTAGACTGAAATTGACAAGTCATAATCCAAAACGAACGGGGTAATAACATTGAGATCCCATTTTTTATACTTTTATACCCAGGAACATAAATTGTTCGTTGTTATCAAATAAGTTTAAGTTGTTTGATGAAATAACTATATTATTCTTATGAAATTGAGTTTTGACATCCATTTTAATATCAAAAGCTATTTTATTTATTTTAACATAAGAGTTTTATTTTTAGTTAAATATTAAAATTTACTAATTTAAATTTATCAATTTTGAAATATGTGAGTGACCTTCTCTCTAATTATTTTAAAGAAATAAGTATTTAAAGTCTTTTGTAATTAATTTATGAGTAAAATTAAGTTCATCTAAGCACAAACTTCTCACATCTGAATATTATTCATATCTAAAACAACTCTTTTCAACTATTGAATGAAATTCAACTTAAAAAAATAAAAAGTAAAATTTATTGGAAGTGACATTTGTAAATACTATTTTTTACCGCTTGTCTTGTTGTAATGATAAATTTTATAACTTCTAACTATATACAAATATCTCTTATCACATGATAATGATTAATGTCTAGAAATATCTCTTTTAATTATCAAACTTTGATGAAATTTAATGGCTGCAAAGAGTTGGTTAGGATATTAATAATATTTAGACTTCAATATTTAAAAGTATCTTTCTCTGTATAAATTTTGATAGACTCTTCATCAAATTTTTTGAAATATATCATATATATATATATCAAAAAAAAATTTAAATAAAAACTATCGGTTATAATATATATTTTTACATAATCTTAATCAAAATGTCCATACTTACAAAAGAAAAAAAGAAATAGAGGCATATAAAAATATATATTTGCAATAACATAAAATTATGGGACCTAAACATAATTACACAAAACGAAACTCATACACTGTGACAATCCCACGCGCTAACGATCAGGGTCAGGAAGTCAGACAAGAACCTGAACAGATGGGCCCCACGTCTAGACGTGCTTCCCACTTGATTGGTTTGGGACGTGGAAGAGCACGTGTGGAATCGCTATTGAGTACCGGCCAGTGGTTTTCATATATTTACCGGAGAAACCGGTAACCGGTAAGATGGTGTTCTGTAAATTTGTCCTCGTCGGATAAAAACGGGGGAAGTTAAGTCTCTTTTAAGTTTCGGTGATACCTTGTCTTTTGGGAATTTGTCCGTAGTGGTCCGGTTCCTTATTCTTGCATCTGTCATTGCCAACAGACAACCCGTGGCCTCTATTTCCGGATAGTGTTGCAATTATCGGCCAAACAAAACGCTGTGTAATGATATGATAAATATTGTTTATAATGGAAATTATTATTATTTTATTTAATTATTAATTTACTTTTTTTTAAATATTTTTCATTTTATTATGATGGTTATAATGATGAAAATCTTATACATGTTTATTTTTATTTTTTAGTAACTAATTAATGTGATTATAAATATTTAGGGGGATTTTGATTTTTTATGATATATTTAAAATGGTATTTTTGAGGACTTCAAAAATAGAAAAGGTGTGCTTTTAATCCTATTTATTAAGAAGAATTTTAAAGATTATAAAAAAAATGAGAATGTATTTGGCAGTAAATTTTTTTATAAATTTTCATTTATTTTAGAAAAATAAAATTTATAAAATATAGATCCAAGCATTTTTATTATTTTTATTTTAAAAAGATAAATTTTACAGAATATACATCCGAGCATATTTTTTATTTTCTATTTTTCAAAATAAAAAATATTTTAAAAAAATTCAGACTTTTATATTTTCATCCGTACATGACTGCTCGTGTGTTCAATCAATGCCAGCTTTTCATATAATAAAAAGATATGGAGTTGGAATCTTCTTTGTATTAAAATTTGGGAATGAATTAATATATATTTATATAACAAGTAGAAAGAAAATTATAAAAATATTTACTAAATCATTATTCCTCTCCTATAGTTTATCATTTTAATTTATTTTATAAAAATATAACATTGCTAACAAAATTTAATAAAATTAAGTAATGCAGTACTGTTTTGATAAATAAGAGTTTGAAGGTAAATAAATAATTCTATTGTTAAGATTCTCATCAATTTTATTACGATTATAAATCATTTACAAAGATAATAATAAATACATAACTATCGACCTTACTTATTTAACTCAATTATTTTTATAATCATTCTCACTATATTATATACAAACTTTTTTGAAACATAAATTTTTTTAAAAAAAAATAACTTTCTTAAATTAAATTGGTAACGAAGACATTTCAAGCTAAAGTCCCTTAGTAATTAAATTGTTTCAGTAAGACCGACTTAATTTATCGGTTAAATTTTAGTTTGATTTTGATTTGATCAAATGGAAATTTTAGAATTTTAAATAAATAAATTTTAAACTTTTATAAAGAAAAAATAAACACGCAATATTATGAATATTTAGTTTTAAGTTACTTTATTTTAAATCATTTTTATCTTCATAAATTTTATTTACTTAGTTTTTGAAACAAATGATTATAGTTTACAAAATTATGTGATTGAACCAAACCGATTAAAACCAGTCAATATAAGTCGATCATTTTTGCCTATTGGTATCCAATAATTAGTAACCAAACCTAGATGATTATCTCATTAGCCATTGTAAACCTAACTAATAATGACAAACAATTGATAATCTAGTAAATAATAATTAGTTTCTAGTCATCGATATCCTCTTTAAGGTTGAAAATTTACCCAACTATGAGTAACTTAGTCAAAAATGACAATCTATCGAACCATTGATAACGTAACCAATAATGACCGCCTAGTGAATTGTCATCTAATTACCTATTGTTCATATTATCAATATGCCTTTTATTAAATATTCAGAATACATATTTAGTTAATAGTACCCTTAATATTTATAGTACAATATAGAATAATATTTTAGTTATATTAATATATAAATAAACGTAAAAGTGACAAAAATTATTGTTCAAACTCTCGTACGTTAAGATAAATTCTAGTAGTTCATTTAAATAATTCAAAGCTTTCAAACTTTCCAAGTTAAAGTATAACAAGTTACATGAATGGTTTGATTCGATTTTCATTAATCTTTTTAGTATTATATTTGAAAAAATTTTGATTTTGATTTTAATTAAAATGTTTAAATAAAAATTGAATAAATTAACCAATAAAAAAGCTTCTTGTGTTATTATAACTTAAGAAAAAATAAAATTAATTGTAGTTTGATTTTTCAACTAAAAAAAGGAACAATTTTTAAGTTAAAAAATAAAAACGTTTTATCTATTTATTTCTATGTTTATATTTCATATTTTTTTGTTTACTTTAGTAACAAAATATAATATTAATTATTAGGCAATTGAATAGTGAAGATAATAACCTTGGTTCTTAAAAAAATTATAAGTCATTCATGGTGTGATGATTTTAGGGTTAAGTTGAAAAATGATAAATTATTTGGGATGAAATTTTTTGAGAAACATTATATTTTCTTCAACAAATAATTAACTTCTCAACAAGCAAATTAGAATGAGCAAAGCTAAGTAGAAGCATCTTTTAAATTCAGTACGACCATTTATTTATTAAAAATAAAAAAAAAATTACCACTTATTTCATTTAGCCCAACCCAACTGTGTTTGAGCCCAGCATTTTATGTAATTAAAAACCCAATTCTTTTTATTGTTTAGGGTTGATGATATTTCCACCACATTTTTTTTCTAATAACACTGCATTCATTTGCACATCTCATAATTTTTTTTAAATTATAATTTTTTATAAAATTAACTTTTATAACATAAATGTCTATAATATTTTTGTATATTTTACTAGATACACAAGTCTTAAACAGAATTTAATTTTTTGATGGTCATTATGTTTGTTATCAAAATAAAATTTAAAAAAAGATTTAAAATCCATAAAAAAATTTACGTGGTTTAAAAAATATTGTTTAAATTAACATAAATAATAATTTATGTTTTTGTTAATTTTTTTATTAAGGATAAAATTATAATTATTAAATATTTTAATAGATGAGGTGTAATTACCAGAAGTAGGGGCAGGGAATAACACAATCCATTGTTTAGTCGCGTTACCTAAATAAGTTTTTTCAGTTAATAATTTGAGTAATTTTTTAAAATTATTTAATTTAGGATGAAAGAGTAAAAATAAAAAACAAATAACTAATATTAATGCACTTCTTTATATAGATTTTTGCAAATAAATAATTGTTTACATATTGTTCACACTGGATAACTTTATTCTAATAGAAATGTAATTAATGTAAATTTATATGAATAAAAATTTGAAAATATACGCCATTTTTTCTTAATTTTTATGAGAGAAAATATAATTACAAAATTATGTACGGAAGACGAGGGTGAAAATTGTCATTTCAGATTAAGTAATGTCAGAAACGTAATTTCGTTTCGATCGTTCACCATCTTCAACTCCTCTTCGAACAACACTAACTGGAAGGACTTCCATCGAATATTATAATTCCTGAAACAAAACCCTAAACCCTGATTCTAAGTTTCACAGATTCTCTCTCGTTTGATTTCTGTTTATATGCCTTGATAATAAAGGTACTGAAAGTACTAATTTCCGTTTCTAACGTTGAAAATGATCGGGAAAGGTATCTTCAATCCTCGCCGAAGCTTTCCCGCGCCACTTCTGCGTCTCCGCATCAAGCTATTCTCTTCAGTTCCATCTCTCACTTCACAAGCTGATATAGATACCCAGTTGAGAATTCTCTTCGAAAAACCAAATTCTCAATTTTCGGAGGCAGTTTCTCTCTTCCAAAGGGCCATTTGTTTGAGCAACTTGCCGTCCGGGTCAGTCTGCAATGCTCTCGTGGAAGCCCTGGTAAAGTCGAAAAATTACGAATATGCCTTTTCAGTTTACAGTAAGATGACCCATGTTGATATTTTCCCCAGTTTTCTGTCATTGAGTGGTTTAATCGCAGTTTTTTTGCAAACCCAGAAGCCTAAATTTGCTTTAGGAGTTATAGGATTGATGCTGAAGCGTGGATTTACTGTGAATGTGTATGGTATGAATCTTATATTGAAGAGTTTTTGTAGGCAGAGTGCGGTTGATAAAGCTGTGGAGTTGTTTAGTGAAATTAAAAGAAATGGTGTATTGCCTGATATTGTTAGTTATAATACAATCATAAATGGACTTTGTAAAGCCAAGAGATTTCAAGAAGCATTGGATTTTTTTCTTGCCATGGAGGCCTTGGGTTGTTGTCCAAATTTAGTTACATATACCTCTTTGATGGATGGTTTTTGCAAGGATGGAAAAGTGGAAGAGGCTTTGGAGTTATTGGGGAAGATGAAGGAGAAGGGCTTGGATGCGGATGTTGTTATGTATGGTGCACTAATCAGTGGTCTTTGTAATAAAGGAAGTTTTGATAGAGGGAAAGCACTCTTTGATGACATGTTGGAGAAAGGAATTTCTCCGAATGTGGTTACATATAGTTGTTTGTCGCATAGTCTTTGTAAGATAGGGAAATGGAAAGAAGCTACAGCATTGTTAAATACTATGATGGAACGAGGGATTCACCCTGATGTTGTTACTTATACAGGTTTAATTGAAGGGCTATGTAGAGGAGGGAGGGCTACTAAAGCAATGGATCTTTTGAATTTGATGGTGAAAAAGGGTGAAGAGCCTAGTCTTATTACTTATAATGTTTTAATTAATGGACTATGCCAGGAGGGCCTAGTTAGTGAGGCTTATGAAATTTTGAAAATGATGATAGAGAAGGGAATGATGCCTGATGTGGTTTCTTACAATACATTACTTACAGGACTTGGCAAGATTGGAAAGGTTGATGAGGCCTTGGAACTTTTCAATTTGATATTGAAAGATGAGAAATATGTTGAACCAGATGATGTGACATTTAACCTGCTTATTCAAGGGCTCTGCAAGGAAGATCGTCTTGATGAGGCTGTTGAGATTTATCATAAAATGGTTGAGAGGGGAAGCTCTGGTAATTTGGTCACTTATAATACTTTGATTGGTCAATATCTAAAGGCAGGAATAATTGACAAGGCATTGGAAATGTGGAAGCATATACTTGAATTGGGAATTGTTCCAAATTCAGTTACATATAGTGTCATGATTGATGGATTTTGCAAAAGTTGTATGCTTAACATTGCAAAAGGACTTTTTAGTAAAATGAGACTTTCTGGGCATGAACCAACGTTATTTGACTACAACACGTTGCTGGCATCTTTGTGCAAGGAAAGTAGTTTGGAGCAAGCAAAGAGATTGTTTCTAGAAATGGGAAATGCAAACTGTGAACCGGATGTCATATCCTTTAATATTGTGATTGACGGGATTTTAAAAGCAGGGGATTTTCGATCTGCCAAAGAGCTACTCAGCGACATGCTTCAAAGGGGTTTGGCTCCTGATGCTTTGGCATTTTCCACATTGATAAATAGGTTTTCAAAATCTGGAAAGTTAGGTGTGGCCAAAAGTATTTTCCAGAAAATGGTTGCATATGGCCATACACCTGATGCCTGTGTATATGATTCCCTGCTAAAAGGTTTTAGTTCACAAGGTGAAACAAAAGAAATCTTTGATTTGATTCATGAAATGGCAGCCAAGGGAGTTGTTCTTGACTCTGAGCTAATTTCTACCATCTTGATATGCCTCTGTAATATGTCGGAGGACCTTGATGTCAAGAAGCTTTTACCTACTTTTTCCCAAGAAACATCAAAGGAAAAAAGTTTCTCATGCAATGAGTTATTATTAAAACTACAGGATTATCACCCAGAGCTTCATTTACATGCTGCTTAGTATTTCTTAAGGGGCCAAGACACAACACTATGCCTTGCTCCATCATGTGATTGATAAGTTGTATATAGTTTTGGAGTTTTAATTTTTGTATGTTAATGTGCTTGGATTATACACATTCTCATAGAAAAATTTCCCTTTTCCTTGCATCGGGACATCTTGTAGTATTTAGCCACTGTAAAACCACAAGTTATACAGTATTTATAATATCAATTTTCCCCCCAATAATTTTTCACAAACTTATGGTCTGGTTTTATAGAGGCTGTTAATTGCTTAGCTCTGTCAATTATATTTTGTTTTATACTTTTTTGATAATAATGTTGTTATTAATATATATATATATATTTTTTTAAATATAAGAAAAAAGTGAACTAGTTGACTGATGATTTATAAAAATGATAAATGGAATTAAGAAACAGTAAAAATTAGTAATTCCTTCTCTTTTTTGATATATTTCTTTGTATAAAGAAATTTTCATCCATTAGCCTTGCGATCAGAGGGTAAATAAATTGAATTACTTGGGCATCTACAACACCTCTTTATTATGTGAAGATCTCACGAAAATACATTTATTATTTGTATTAAAAATCAATATTTGTTTTTATATATAAATATAATTATAAAAGTCACACAATTAAATTTTGAGTGAGAGATTTCAACAAACCATTGCCTTAATTGATATCTTTTTCCAGAACAAAAATACCGAAATTGTAATTTTTTCCAAACAAATCTTTGAATCTTTTAATTAGAAAATATATTTTTAATAATTTATTAAAAAACTATCATTTTATATTTTATTTAAAAACTTAAACACGCCAAAATAATAAATTGTTGCTTAAATAAAAATCCTCAAGCCGCCCCTATATATATATATTATCTCAATTTTATAATTACCTCACGGATCACAATTCATAAAAAAGTAATTTCTTCTTTGTTTTAAAATATTTCTTTTTATAATAATAAATTGTTGTAACAATTGAAAATAGTTTATAAAAAATTTAGGAACATTTTAATATATAATTTTATCCAAACTTATTGTTAGCCTGTTAATTTATGAATTTTTTTAAAGATAATAAAATAAAATAAACATTTCTAAGTTTAACATTCTAGCTTAAATATATTAGAAATAATGGAGATTGGATTGAGAATAATAAGAAATTAATATTTTATTTTATTATTTTGATTAGGTTTAAGAATTCAAATGATAATATCTTAATAAGAAAAACTAATTAAAATTAAGTTAAGACGTATTTTTCTTTTTTTTTTAAAAGTCAAAGAATATTTAACACTTTATAAAAATTTAAGGATATTTGTTCTTTCCTTAATTAAATTAGAAGTATATTACAATATTTTTATATTTTATTTTAAATATAAATAAGCCAAACTAATAAAGTGTTGCTCGAGGCCCAAAGCCACTCAAACCGATCTTGTAAGTATATTATATCTCACTTTTACAATTGCTTCGCTGATCAAAATTCATAAACAAAATAATAATTTTTTATTTTAAAATATTTCTTTTTATAAATAAATTAAATTGATGGAACAGTTGACAATAATTTATAAAAGAAATTGAATTTAAAAAATTAACCACAAAGAAAAACAAAAAAGAATAGGATCACTCAACCATACAATTGTTGAATTGTAAACTTAATCTAGAATATTGAATTGTCTAAATTGGTGTACTAGATTTAGTAAGCAATGGTGTACTAGATTTGGTAAACAATGGTGTACTAGACAAAGTCAATATTGGTGTACTAGACAAAGTCAACATTGGTGTGCTGGACAAAGTCAACATTGGTGTGCTGCACAAAGTCAACATTGGTGTTCTACGTGAAGACTAAATCAATGGTTTAGAATGGTTTGCTTCAACTATAAATACCCCTCCCCCCTTAAGGTTTTAAAAAATAAGTTAGAAATAAAGCTTGAGTCCTTGTTCAAGTATTTGAGAGTGTTTACATATTTTCTTGTAAATTTGTATGAGAAATAAATATATTTGTGTGTTTTGAGTCATTACGAAATTCTTATTTTTTCAACAAAGTGGTATCAGAGCTCGGTTTTGTAACTTGGATGTTATATTTGTGTGATTACGTGCATATTTAGAAAATTCTGTCAAAAAGGCCAAGATTGCCTAAGGAGTCTGGGTTTTAAGTGGGACCGTTGTGACCCCTCCAGTCTTTCCTGGGAATTTTCTTAGTGTATATTTTCACACCTATAAACATTCATATTACTATCCGAAATACTATTAGAAAGTTATGGCAAATGGAGGTATGACACCATTTCAAGTTCCAATTCTCAATAGAAGCAATTATGATAATTGGAGCATAAAAATGAAGGCACTCCTTGGAGCACAAGATGTGTGGGAGGTCGTGGAGAAAGGTTATAATGAACCTAGAGATGATGTTGCCATTTCTGTTTTGACTCAAGCACAAAGAGACACGTTGAAGGACTCGAGAAAGAGAGACAAAAAAGCTCTCTATGTCATTTATCAAGCATTAGATGATGATGCTTTTGAGAAGATATCAAATGCAACTTCCGCAAAGCAAGCATGGGATAAACTTCAGACATCCTACAAAGGCGCCGAGCAAGTAAAAAAGGTACGTCTTCAAACATTGAGAGGAGAATTTGAAACTTTATATATGAAGGAAGGCGAGTCAATTGTTAATTACTTCTCTAGAATTGAAGCTATTTCTAATCAATTGAAAAGAAATGGTGAAAAATTAAGTGAAGTAAGGATAATGGAAAAGATACTACGATCTATGGATTCAAAATTTGATCACATAGTCACAACAATTGAAGAAACTAAAGATTTGGAAGAAATGACGATCGACCAACTACAAGGATCATTGCAAGCCTATGAAGAAAAAATAAAAAAGAAGCAAGGCATCTCCGAACAACTTCTCAAGATGCAATTCAAGGAGAAAGAAGAAATTCAAAGCTATGATAGAAACCAACATGGTCGAGGTAGAGGTCGAGGTCAAGGACAAAGTAGAGGCCGTGGTCGTGGACGAGGTTGGAATTATAATTACAATAATTTCAACAACTATGAGAAAGGAGAAAGCTCAACACGAGGTCGTGGAAGGAACAATCCAAATACAAGGTACGACAAGTCTAAAGTCAGATGTTATAATTGTCAAAAGTTTGGCCATTATGCTTCTGCATGTAGAGCCTACAACAATGAAGTGGAAGAAAAGGCTAACTATGTAGAAGAAAAGAATCAAGGAGATGAAACTGTCTTGTTAGCATACAAAGACAATAGTGGAGGCCAAGAAAACACATGGTATCTTGACACTGGTGCGAGCAATCATATGTGTGGAAAAAGAAGCATGTTCGTGGAGTTAGACGAATCAACAAATGGAAATGTTTCTTTTGGTGATGATTCAAAAATAGCCGTGAAAGGAAGAGGTAACATTCTTATACAATTGAAAGATGGTAGACATCAATTTATTGGAAATGTCTACTATGTGCCTAATATGAAAAGTAATATTTTGAGTTTAGGTCAACTCTTAGAAAAAGGTTATGATATTCATATGAAAGATTATAGTCTTTTTATAAGAGATGACAAAGGTAACTTAATTACTAAAGTGAAAATGTCAAAGAATAGAATGTTTTCTTTGAATATTCAAAACGATGTTGCGAAATGTTTGAAAGCTTGTTACAAAGATGCATCATGGCTATGGCATCTTCGATTTGGACATCTCAACTTTGGAGGGTTAGAGCTATTGGCTAAGAAGGAGATGGTAAGAGGTCTTCCTTACATCAATCATCCGAACCAACTTTGTGAAGGATGTTTACATGGGAAGCAATTCAGAAAAAGCTTTCCAAAAGAGTCTACCTTTAGAGCCAAGAAACCACTGGAGCTCATTCATGCTGATGTATGCGGTCCATTCAAGCCAAGATCTCTTGGTAACAATAATTATTTCCTTCTCTTTATTGATGATTTTTCAAGAAAAACATGGATCTACCTTTTGAAGCAAAAGTCTGAGGTATTTGGAGCTTTCAAGAAATTTAAAGCTGCCGTTGAGAAAGAAAGTGGTCGTCAGATTAAGGCCATGAGAACTGATCGTGGAGGAGAATTCACTTCCAAGGAATTTCAAGAATTCTGTGAAGCAAATGGAATTCGACGATTCTTAACCGTTCCGAGATCCCCCCAACAAAATGGTGTTGCTGAAAGAAAGAATCGAACAATTCTCAACATAGCGAGGAGTATGTTGAAAAGTAAAAGACTACCCAAGGAGTTTTGGGCTGAAGCTGTATCAACTGCTGTATATCTATCCAATAGATCTCCAACAAGAAGCGTGTGGGGAAAAACACCACAAGAAGCATGGTGTGGAAGAAAGCCTGGTATTTCTCATCTTAGAGTTTTTGGAAGTGTAGCTCATGTTCATGTACCAGACGAGAGAAGAACAAAGTTGGATGATAAAAGCGAGAGTTTTATCTTCATTGGCTATGATTCAAGTTCAAAGGGTTACAAGTTGTATAATCCAAACAGCAAAAAGATTATGATCAGTCGAGATGTAATATTTGACGAAGAAGGAGAATGGGATTTTGGTCCAGATGTCGATGACTTCAACTTCTTTCCTTTGTTTGAAGAAGAACCAATAATGGAGCAAGCAGGAGAAGCAAGAGAAGAACCTACTACTCCGCATACTCCACCAACTTCACCAACAACAAACAATCAAGGAGATTCACCACCATCCTTTTTAAAGGAAAGAAATGAAGAACGCACAAGGAGTTTCCAAGATCTCTATGAGGTAACTGAGAGGTTAGATAATCTCACTCTTTTTTGTCTTTTTGCTGAGTGTGAACCAATGAGTTTTGGAGAAGCTATACAAGATGAAAAATGGAGAAATGCAATGGATGAAGAAATTAAAGCTATTGTGAAGAATGATACGTGGGAGCTTGTGTCACTTCCTAAAGGACACAAAGCTATTGGAGTCAAATGGGTGTACAAAGTAAAGCAGAATTCAAAAGGAGAAATTGAACGATACAAAGCGAGGCTAGTTGCAAAAGGCTACAGTCAAAGAGCCGGCATCGACTATGATGAGGTGTTTGCTCCGGTAGCACGCTTAGAAACTGTAAGACTAATCATTTCCTTGGCAGCTCAAAACAAGTGGAAGATCCATCAAATGGATGTAAAATCTGCATTCTTGAATGGAGTTCTCGAAGAAGAAGTCTACATACAACAACCTACAGGTTTCGAAGTTAAAGGGCAAGAGGACAAGGTGTTGAAATTGAGAAAGGCTCTCTATGGTTTGAAACAAGCACCAAGAGCATGGAATAGTCGAATCGACAAGTATTTCCAAAAGAATGGTTTCACCAAGTGCCCTTATGAACACGCACTTTACATCAAGATCAAAGATGAAGATATTTTGATCGTGTGCTTGTACGTAGATGATTTGATTTTTACTGGAAGCAATCCAAGCTTGTTCGATGATTTCAAGAACACGATGACTAAGGAGTTTGAGATGACTGACATTGGGCTTATGGCGTATTACCTCAGTATCGAAGTAAAACAAGAGGAAGATGGAATTTTCATTTCACAACAACGCTATACAAAGGAAATCCTCAAGAAGTTCAAAATGGAAAATTGCAAGCCTATTAGTACGCCAATTGAGTGTGGAATTAAGCTCTCGAAGCATGAAGAAGGAGAAAGAGTAGATTCAACTTTTTTCAAGAGCTTGGTTGGATGTTTACGATATTTAACATGTACTAGGCCCGATATTCTCTATGCAACAGGACTTGTAAGCCGCTACATGGAAACTCCAACAACCACACATTTCAAGGCTGCAAAGAGGATTCTTCGTTATCTAAAAGGTACAACAAACTTTGGTTTGTTCTATTCATGTTCAGATAATTTTGAACTTGTTGGATATAGCGATAGTGATTGGGCTGGAGATACTGATGATCGAAAAAGTACAACTGGTTTTGTATTCTTTATGGGAGGCACCGCTTTCACCTGGATGTCAAAGAAGCAACCAATTGTAACACTCTCCACATGTGAAGCTGAGTACGTAGCTGCCACGTCATGTGTTTGCCATGCAATTTGGCTTAGAAACCTACTAAAGGAGCTGAGGTGGTCACAAGAGAAGCCAACGAAGATTTATGTTGATAACAAGTCAGCTATGGCATTGGCAAAGAATCCGGTGTTTCATGATCGAAGCAAGCATATTGACACGCGTTACCACTACATAAGGGAGTGCATCACAAGAAATGATGTACATATGGAGTACGTGAAGTCCCAGGATCAAATTGCTGATATTTTTACCAAGCCACTCAAACAAGAAGATTTTATAAGATTGAGAAATTCACTTGGTGTGATTAGATTAAGTTTAAGGGGGAGTGTTGAATTGTAAACTTAATCTAGAATATTGAATTGTCTAAATTGGTGTACTAGATTTAGTAAGCAATGGTGTACTAGATTTGGTAAACAATGGTGTACTAGACAAAGTCAATATTGGTGTACTAGACAAAGTCAACATTGGTGTGCTGGACAAAGTCAACATTGGTGTGCTGCACAAAGTCAACATTGGTGTTCTACGTGAAGACTAAATCAATGGTTTAGAATGGTTTGCTTCAACTATAAATACCCCTCCCCCCTTAAGGTTTTAAAAAATAAGTTAGAAATAAAGCTTGAGTCCTTGTTCAAGTATTTGAGAGTGTTTACATATTTTCTTGTAAATTTGTATGAGAAATAAATATATTTGTGTGTTTTGAGTCATTACGAAATTCTTATTTTTTTAACAACAATATCTTTCATGATCTCAATGATTTACATGACTATTAATTATATAGATCACATTTCACATGCGAAAGTCTATTAAAACTTGTTTTAAATAATATTTTTGAAAATTTATATATTGGATAATGTTTTTTACAATATCATTTGCTAAGACTTTCATTTGATTATTATAGTTGGTCGGTTTCAATCTAATTAATTACTTAATTAGATTTTGGATATATATAAATCTTCAAATCTCTCTTAAACAAATAAATAATTTTGGAAAATACTTATTAAAAAAAAAAAAAACTGTTGAATTTAAACTATTTATCCGATCCTGAAAGCAAGGTGCGAAAGTGTAAGACAATTAATCTATATATATATATATAGGCATAGATACCATCTTCTCTTTCACACGAACTCTAGAAATTACTTCTACTCATTAACAGAAATGGCACAAATATTAATGTTTTCTCTACATTCCAAAATCTTATTTCTCTCTTTGTTTATGTTTATGTATATGTATTTCTTCATGTGCTCTACTACTCTTGCTTATGATTCTTCCCTTGTGGGTTATTCCCCAGAGCACTTGACTTCCATGCAGAAGCTCCACGAGCTATTCGAAACATGGACGTCCAAACATAACAAAAATTACAAAACCATGGGAGAGAAGTTGCATAGAGTTCAGATATTCAAAGACAACTTGATGTACATTGATCAGAGGAACAAGGAGGTAAGTGGGTATTGGCTTGGGTTGAATAAGTTTGCAGACATGAGCCACGAAGAGTTCAAGAACACGTATTTAGGACACAACCCTAAGTTCCCCAAAAGGAAACTGTCGACTTCAGGTAACTTTAGCCATAAGGATGTCAAGGTTGTGCCTGAGTCTGTTGACTGGAGGTTAAAAGGTGCTGTTACTGAGGTCAAAAACCAAAGTCAATGTGGTATGTATTATAATTTTATTTATAGGGTCATGTTAAGCTACAACTGCATATATACATATATTGTGTACATTCCTCTAATATATTTCTAACTCTTCCGTTCTCGTTTTCCAATTTTTGGTTGCAATTTCTAAGTTGATTTTCCTTTCTATATATTTTTCATAAGCAAAATCTGGGCAAAAAAACAATAAATAAATACATGTTCATGTATTGTAGTCTTACTTTTATAGTAGAAATGTCAAATATAACATGTCATATATACGAGTTCGAGCTATGAAACTCAAGCTTGCTCATTTTTTATATTGTGCCTAAATTTTAAAAAATTAGTTCGACTCCACTCATAAGTCTATTATATTGTTGTGTCTTCGTTTCATATCATCTTGAATTGTTGATTTTCAATATTTTTTAAGTGGTTAAAATTATTGAAATATCAATACATTTTAACTTTTATACAACTATATATTACTAATTATATTGTTAATTTTTTATTTTAAAAATATTTTAATTAGTTATTTATACTATCCTAGTTTATACTACTCACATATCAAATTAATTAGTTATTTTTTGTGTGCTACTTGTGTTGATGTAATCTATTTGTCACTTCTACTTTTGAATGGGTTAATAAAATTAAAAGATTATAATACACATATCACATACTGCAAATTATTATTGCAGACAGTGGTTGGGCATTTTCAGCAGTTGCAGCGGTGGAGGGCATAAATCAAATAGTTACAGGAAATCTAATTTCATTGTCGGAGCAACACTTGATTGGCTGCGACTCTTCTAACGCTGGCTGCGAAGGAGGTGCTATGGATAATGCATTTCAGTTTATAGTCTCTAATGGAGGAATCTATAGCCAAGATGACTACCCATATACTGCTGAACAAGGCCCTTGTCAACGAAAGGTAAATGTATATATTATAACATTAATTGTCTTGAATTACCATTAAACCTAAAAGACTAAATTATTTACCATGATTAAATCTGTTCTAATACATGTTATATATTACTCATCACAAAAAATTTAACTTTGAAGGTAAAGGACCAAATAATAATATTTAAGTTGTTTATGGATCGGATTGAACTATATTATTATGTTTAATTAATTAAAATTGTTTTGTCGATGATATTGGTATATATATGTCTTTATTTCAGCCAGTTCAATATGCAGCGACAATTAGCGGTTATGCAAATGTGCCACGAAACGACGAAGAAAGTCTCTTGAAAGCGCTGAGTAATCAGCCTGTTAGTGTAGCCATCGATGCTTCTGGCATTGATTTTCAACTTTATAGTGGGGTACGTATGTCAATTAATAATTTAAGAAATTAAATTAAGAAGAATTGGATAAACAATATATATGTTACTCCGGCAGTAAACTTAAAAAAATAATAGATCATGGTATTATTTTCTTAATTGGAGCATTTTAGTCCCCACTGCAGCACAACTTAGAGATGATAAAATAGGCAGGCCAACTCAAACACAACATAGCCCACCCTGTGAACAGTGATGACACAGCTCGAAACTGTTCACAGACTGAGTCGAGAAATAAAGTCCACGAGTTGAATAATAAAAATTTGCTATTATTTGCTATATATAATAGATTATTTTACTATTTACGAGTATTGTCCATAGGTATTGTATAGTCTATATGAACTTAAGAGCCGTACTTGACGTTGCTTTTTAACGGGCCGAGTCCACACACACACACACATATATATATATAATAACTGTGCCATAGACTAGACTTATTTAATTTATTATGCGTGTCCTACCGACCCAATATAAGAGTTTGCATGAGTTTATTTTTTTTGAGCCATGCCAGCCTGACACGGTCCATTTGTTATATTTATTGCCGCTGCGACGTTGCATTGACCTTTGTTTTTTAACCCAATTTTTCACTACACAGTATGTACTGTTGTGCTATATATATATATATGTATGTATGTATGTATGTATGTCTGTACTGTATCCAATTCAATGGTGATAAACCTTGCAGGGTGTATTCAGTAGCCCTTGTGAAAGTTCGCTTGATCATGGAGTGATCGCAGTTGGGTATGGAACAATTGATGGTATAGATTACATAATTTTGAAGAACTCATGGGGATCCAATTGGGGAGAAGAAGGGTATATGAGAATAAAGAGAAACACCGGAACACCTGAAGGATTATGTGGTATTAACATGATGGCTTCATATCCCATTAAGAATTGAAAATGGATTCTTCTTTGATGGATGAATAAAATCTCTTATATATAAGATATATAGTATGGAGAGTTGAGATTCAATTTCTGTTCACACTCATGAATTAAAAATGAATTTGAGTCATTGTTTTATTTATGTATCATGTGTATTTGCTATACATTGATATATTAAGTGTTATTATCTTTAATAATATAATAAATGAATCTCTTTCTCTTTTTATCTATATACAACTAATGAAATATTCGTGAAACTTTAATTCTTTACCTTTGGCAAGTATATTTAAGCTGGTATATATATATTTCTGAAAAAGATCAAGCTATAAATCAAGCATATATAAATATATAATTAAAAGATAAGCGTATACATAATTTACCCTCCAGTTTGAAATTAAGAAACTCTAATTTTGTGATTGTGATTTTACCTTTTACCTTTTACTTTCTCTTAAATACGTCATGTTAATTACAAACCTATGAAAAGTTACCTTGAACAAAATTTGAATCAAATCTTGTAGTTAGAACCAATTCAATGATTTGTGAATATCTACACGATATTTAATGACTATTAATGAGCCTTTACCTGTTAAATCATATTTATGTGAGAGATCTATTAAGACTTGTTTTTAAATTAATAATGTTTTATCTTGAATTTTTATTCTAAATTTTGCATCCTAAGTGATGTGGCTTTTAATAAGTGCCTGCTGAGATGATGTGATTAATGATAAATCAAATTAATAAATAATGCAAAATGAATAATACCTTAATTACTCCTTTGTTTTTTCGGATAAATGTCTAAGCAGTAAACATTAGAATTAGGATATTTTAAATCTTCTATAGATTTTATTAGTTTGAATCTTTTAATTAAAAAAATATGTTTTAAATAAACAATTTTTATGATAAAACTATCATTTTATACTTTACTTTAAATTTTAAATAGGCAAAACCTTCGAAAATCCCTCAAACCGTCCTTGAATATTATATCTCAATTTCATAATTACCTTGCAGATCACAATTGATAAAAATAAAAAATATATAATTTCTTCTTTATTTTAAAATATTTTATTTTATAAATAAATTTATGGAACATTTGATAATATCGATTTATAAAAAAAATGAATTTAAAAAATAAGAAAAAAAATTAGTTCACACAACCATACAATATCTTGATCTTAATGATTTACAAAACTATAAAATAAACCACATTTCACATGTGAAAGTTTATTAAAACTTAATTTAAATATTATTTTTGAGCCTTTGTCTATTTGATCATGTTTTTTATTATATTATTTACGAAGACTTCTCTTTAAATATTATTGTTCGTCGCTTTCAATCTAACTACTTAAGATCTTGATGTATATATATATATATATATATATATATATATATATATATATATATATATATATTATCTTAAGTATTTGAATATAAATGTTAGGTTGTTTATTTTTATAAAAATAAAAGAATTTAAAACTTATATATTTGACATATATATTTTAAAAAATCTTATACTAATATATTAAGTAATAAATTAATAATATTATTGATAAATAAAATATTTAAATTATTGAGATATTTACTAATTTAAATTTAAGTTAAAATTTTTAACTTAATTATATTCAAATATTTTTAATAAATATTTAAATATAAGTTAAAAAATAAACGGCTATTATATATCTAAATATTTATATTTGGATTTTAACCAAAAAAGTAAAAAGATACTTAATCACACCATATACTATTTTGTTATTTTTCTAAATTTTAAGGATGAAAATATTATCAGTTAATTGTATAATTTGCAGGGTGTATACAATGGAAATTGTGGAGAAAGTGTTCTTGATCATGCAATGACTGCAGTTGGGTATGGAGCAGCTGATGATATGTATGGTACGCAGTTCATAAATTTGAAGAACTTATGGGGATCTGAGTGGGGAGAAGCGGGGTATATGAGAATAAGCAGAAACACTGCAGAGTCTGCAGGATCATGTGGTATTTACAAGATGGCTTCTTATCTGATTTTCATTTTGTTTTCTAGCAAGCTACACGAATAAGAATTGAAAGTACTGGATTCTACTTAATTGATCCACTCACACCGAATAAATAATGGATTGGAGTTATTATTTTTCAAATTTTTATGATATTTATCATTTTGTTTAGTTATGTGTTTATATATTGAGACCTGAGTGTTGTTATCTCTAATAATCAATAAATGAATTTCTCTGTCTCTCTTTGTGGATTGAATTGACATATATATATATATACAACTATGAAACATTTGTGAATTTCTTAAAATAATTAAAATTATTAAAATAACTTTCAAAAAGAACAAGATGAATGAGAAGAATAAATAATTTGTTCTTGTGTTCAATCACGTTCGGGTAATAAAATAATAAATCAATTATTAAAATAATGAGACAGATATGAAAAATCTCGAGATCAATAAACAAGACTTCAGTATAAATAGTAACAAATATTTATACACTTTCTCTTTTTTTATTATTTTCTTTATAAAAAAAAAAAGAAAAACTAACTTTAACTTTACCTTTTGCAAATATATTTAAGCTGGTTTTCAAAGAAGAAGCTAAATTTAGCATATACAATTAAAAAAATAATACTAATATTTTAAATACTTAAAAATTTAACAAAATAATTGATACTATATCTCAATTTTATAATATACCCTGTGAATCAGAATTGGAATAAAAAAAAATAAAGAAATAAATTAACTAATTGATCAATGATGATTTATAAAAATGATAAATGAAATTAACAAATAATAGAAGTAAATAATTCCTTATCATTTTTGAAATATTTTTTTTTACAAAGAAATTTTCATCCATTGATTTATGAAATTCGAGATTAAAATATGATTGTTGAGTTATTAGCATTATTAGCATTAAAAGATATTTTTCTATTTTAAATTTGGGCTACTAATTAAATTGTACAAATTAATGGGTAAAAATTTGTGTAGAAAAATCGAGTGAAGTCTTGTAGTTTGAAAATTGATAATTGTTGTTTTTAGTTTTGTTTTGTAAAGCACATTTATATAAAGTGTTTGGTCCAATTTATTGTTATTTTTAAAAAATAATGTTAATATTCTAGAATATCTAAGTAGCTAGAATACTAGACACTTCTTTATTTTATGATAATCTCACAAAAATACATTTATTTTTCTGTATTAAAAATTAATATATGTTTTTATATGTAAATATAATTATAGAAGTCTCAAACCGCCATTGTATATATATTATACTTCAATTTTATAATTGCCTCGCGGGTCACAATTCATAAAAAATTATAATTTTTTCTTTGTTTTAAAGTATTTCTTTTTATAAGTAAATTAATGTAATAACTGACAATAATTATAAAAAAAAGTTAGGAGTATTTAATTTTATTTAAATTTATTGTTAACATTTTAATTTAAATAAATATTTTTTTTATTTTTAAAAATTTTAAAGATAATAAAATAAAATAAATATTTTTAAGTTTAACATTCTAATCTTAAATATATTAGAAATAACAGAGATTGGATAGTCAAGAATTTGAAATAAATATTTTATTTTATTTTTAATTAGGTTTAAGAATTAAAATGATAATATTTTAAAATGTTAAATTAATTGAAGTTAATTAAATTTAGAAGTATCTTCTTATTTTCTCAAATTTCAATTATATTTAATACTATAAAAATTTAGGTATTTATTCTTTCCCTAAAAGTTAAGTACGATATTTATATATTTTATTTTAAATATAAATAGGCCAAACTAGTAAATTGTTGCTTAAAACCCAAAACTCCTAGAACCACCCTTGTATGTATATTATATTTGAATTTTATAATTACCTTATTGATCATAATTCATAAAAAATAATAATAATTTCTTCTTTGTTTTAAAATATTTCTTTTTATAAATAAATGGAAGAATGTCTGATTCTTTTTTTTTTGTTTAACCTAATATCCTAATACCCCTTATTATTTTCATAATACCCTAAATCTCTCTTCTTTTAATTGACAAGATTAAGTATAATAATATATGAGTCCTAAAGTTTGGCATATTAACTTAAATAATATTAATAATTTCAAAAATACTCATAAAACTTATAATTTATTAAAAAATAACAATTATATACTTATATAATAGTAATTAGTTAAAAATAATTTTCAAATCTTAGTTGAAAGTAAGTATTAAAATAATAAGGGGTATTATAAAATATTCAAATCTATTAATATAATATAATTACTTAATTAATTTAATAAAAAATAAAAAAATATAAAATTCAGTTTGGTCCGAATTTTTTCAATAAAAATTGAAATCGGACAAAAAATTTTAGGTTTTTAATATTAAACCTGAAATTGGATCGGATTACATGTAAAATTGGATCGAACAGATTCAACTCGGGCCGATCCGATTTGATTTTTTGGGTTTCGGTTTTTTTTCGCCCAATCCTACTAAAGCGGCAACATTCCACTCTCATTTCACTCTCATTCCACCAATCGTTAGTTAAGGTAAGTGCAAAACTGTCTTTTTCCTCTACTTTTGTTGGTTCTACTGATTATAGAACTTGGCTTTCTCTTAGTATTGATGGTATATGTTGTTGATTTGCTTGCTTTCGATGTTGCTGAAAAGATAGTTAAGCTAGCTACTCTTCTTTTTTTCTTACAATTGTTGAGCTGATTTGTTCATTTGGATTTGCTTGGATTGTTGCTACGGGGTTAGTTTGAATTTACACTTGGCTGGTGTTAGTGATCAAAATAGGGCTGGCTTTAGTTTTTGTTGTATTCTTCATTCTTTTATTCTTTGTTTATATTTCATTATATTGTTGTAAGTCTCTTTGGCATTGATACTTTTTGTACTATTTATTTTCTTTATTAATAAACACGAAAATATATCTCTCAGTTGCTTTAATTTTATGTAATTAATTGCATAAATATATAGGAAATAAAAATTATCTTCTTAGAGTAAAAAGAAAAAAGAAATAGTTTTATTTTTATTACAACTGATTTGACAGATTTATTTTTTTATTAAAATTGAAATGATTTCTCAGCTATAGCTACAACGTCACAGTACTATGTACAATATCTTTGTTATACTCTTGAATTATATTACGAGTCATTTTGAATTATAATAAATTTGAACATTAAAATTTATATGTATGAAACTTTACTCTCTAAATTTAGATTTTCTAAAAATTAAAACGTAAGGGTGAGCATAAATTGGTTCAGTCCAAATTTTGGAAAATTGGACTGAACTAAAAAAATTTAGATTTTTAAAATACCGGATTGGATCGAATGTAACCAAAGGACTAAACCAAAATTAGACCGATCGGTTCGGGTCGGTTTGGTTCGAATTTAGATTTTTATTTTAAATTTTTTTAATTTAAAATCAAAACTAAAACAACACTTTTTTCTAACTTAATACATATAATTTGACTTTATAATACTAAAATCTATTAAGATAATATAATTAATTTACTAATTTAATGAATAATATAAATATATAAAAATTCGGTCCGGTTCAATTTTTTTTAGTGAAAATTGAAAAAAAAAATTGTTAGTGCAAAGCTAATTATTAGTTTCTTTGATTTGAGTTTTAATAGTATTGGTTCTTAATTTTATGAATTTCTTTCAATTTAATTTAATTAATAAGTAAATTTAAAGTAGAAAACTTGTGCTGCTATTAGTTGAGATTTTGTTACAACCTGTATGCTGCTATTTTATTTATTTATTTCTTTTTTTAGTGTAGTTGCTGCAATGTGTGGCTTTTGCTATAGCTATTTTCATAAACTTGTTGTGTTTTATGTTGTATTGGTTGATTAGTACTGCCTAGTTATTTTTTGTTATCTTTAGTAAGATATTATTTGTTGCTATCGGCTGAAATTTAACTCTGCTGCACCATTTTATTCTCATAAGCCTTTTTTACTTTACTAGTCTTTATATTTTTCTATTTTTCTTTTAATAAATCTTCTCTAAGCTTTTGCTTGCCTTGGAGATTAAAAAAAAAAAAAATCTAGTCAACAAGTAATTTTTCTATTCCTTTGGATAATTCCTATATTAAATTTTTAATTTTACTCTATAGATCAAAGTATCATAATTTGTAAACTTACCTCAATCTCTTAAAAACCAAAAAATCTAATGTATAAAGTAATTTGAAGATTCATTCTTGTGCTACACAGTAAGTAATGTAACTAAGTCCTTAAAAGATATTTTTTCTTGCAAAGTGAGGGAAGACATATATATATGTTGGTATAATTTCTATTTCTTTTGTTTGGGTACAGGCAATTAAAATAAAATATTACAGCCTTTAATTTTTGGTCAATGCATTCGAGTAATTTCATTTTAGTACTTATGATCTCATTACTAATGTTCGTATCTTTGTGATTCAATTTTACTACAGGATGTTATATTAATGAGTTATGAGAAAAGACGGCTCTTTTATCGATTCGTTCTTTTGTTATTTTCATGCTATTAATGTGTCTATTCTATTATTATTTTTAATTTATAATATAAGTGGTAATATTATTTTATATTTATATATTTTGGTTCTTATAAAAATTCATATTTTATTTTTATAGTAACTAAATATGTTTGTAGTCTCATTCCACTGATCAAAAATATCCACGAAAGAATAAAATTTTTATTTTATTCTTGATTTTGTTAAGTGTTTTATTAACTTTAAATATTGATTTTACTTTTATTTTCATCCTAAAATTTACTCTAAACACCTATATTTTAATTAAAATACAAAAATATCTATAGTATAAGTGATTATTAAAGACAATTTTACCATAGTAAATAAAATAATGTTAAAAGTTTAGATCATTAAATTAATTAATTCTAATAGTTTTGTAAATGTCCATAAATATCTCAGTTTGTTAGTTGACGGTATCTATTTAAAAGGAAATCTATGCTTTTATGTAAGTCATTATTATCAACTTATGTAAATACCATATTATCCCTTTTTTGGTCCAAATAAATGCATGTAACTAACATATTTAGGTGATTAATAATATTTTAAAAATTATTAAAAATTATTAGTTTAATAGAACAAATATTAAAGATTAAACATAGTTTTTACCCACATTGAAATTGAACAAAAGTTTGAAATTTTTATTTTTATTAGAAAACAAAAATTAAATAAAATATTATTAAATTTAAAATATCTAAAATATACAAATTAAAATTTTGAACCAAACTAAAATTTAAAGAAATTAAGTCAAACTGAACCGAATTGGTCGAATCAATTTGAATTTACTCTTCACTTTAGTTTAATTCGGGTGTGATTTTAAAAAATCAAATTAGTCAATAAAGTTTTTGTATTCATTCAAAATCAATTCGAACCAAAAAAATATCCACCCTATTCTTGAATAAATATTATTATATTTTACTAAAAATTGAGTTAAAATTATATTGACTAAAATCAAAACCTAACCGTTTATAGTATAGGTTTTGAATTTTCTTTTTATTACTTTGGATTTGGCATTTGATTTTTATTTAATCTTTTATTTTTTTTTTGAATTTTTTTTTGTGCTTATTTTGTTTAATCTTGCTTATAGCTAATCCTAAAATCGGAAATTTAAATTTTAGAGTTTATCTTTTGTAAAATTGAGGCATTAGAATTATTTTTATAAATATTATATATTTTTATTTAAGTAATATTCTTTTTTTAAAATTTTTATAAAATAATAAATCAACACATCTTTGTCTCTACTATTATTTTAGTCTCATGTACAACCGTACTAATTAATGTACTACAGTAATACGGACAAAATTGATAATCTTGAGTAAACTATATCCCATTTTGTTATTGTATCTAGGTTTAGGGGTGCAAATAATATTATCCTGATTAATATCCAGGCTTGCGAGTCAGGCCCGGCCCTCAAATGCAAGGACCGGTCTCAGCCCACCACCCACATTTCCTTTTTCCAGCGCGGGCCAGGACCGGGTTGTTCTTTTTTCATTAGAGGAATTATGTTGTCATGATCTTGTAAAATTAAGATATAAATTTTATACGTTAATTAATGTGATATTTGACATACTATTTTAATGTCATTATTTATTAATATATTTCATAAAATTACTGGATTAATAATAGAAGAAGAGTTAATAATTACTTAACACATGACAATTATTAATAAATAATATTATTTAAGTATAAATTCGTATATAATTATTATATTAATGATAAAATAAAAGTTAACAATTATTTAATAAATAATAATTATTGGCATCTCTATATTAATTGATATACAAATTTTATATCTTAATTTGTACAATTAAGAGATATTATAAAGAACCTTTTTATGGCTATGATTTAATATTTTTTTCTTGTTTACGTGATTTTTTGGTTCCGCTATAAAAGAATGGTAATATTACCAGTATTATTACAAAATTTAACTTTATTGTAGCTAATGATTTTTACATGAAAAGATATATTCTTAGTATATGCATGTTCAAATTGTCAATTGTTAGCCATTAAGGGAGTGTGTTAAATTCCTACCGGTTGCATTGGTGGTAATTTATCCATAATATGGGCTTCTCTCGAATGTTGGAATTTCTACTAAAATTTTTTAGTCGTATTCATATTATAACACAAGCAATATTTTAGATGTTAGGTTTATTACAATTATAAGAATTTTTTGATAGTATAAGTAGTATTCCTACTATAATGCAGATAATCTCCTTTTATATATTAAGTGTACTATAGTTATAGGATTTCTGAATAATATGAGTAGTATTCCTACTATAATATAGATAGTCTCCTGAATGTTAGGTGTATAATTGTGAATTTTTTAGTAGAAGTCTCTTAGATGTTGGATGTATAACTGCAACTATTTTTTTAGTTAAATTTCGATAGATATAATGGTGAATATGTAGTTGTATATTAATACATTTGTAATTTTGTAATCTTTAAAAAAAAAATTGCCAATTGTCAAGTGTTAAATTGAATATTATAATATTTTTTATTAAAAAAATAGCATAATACGATAATAGATAAATAAGGGTAACAACAAAATAGATTTATGGAGCAGAGGCATATGTGGCGTTTTACTCGGACTCTTCTGCAAAACCTTTCTCCTAAAACCCCAACGCGCTCCTTCTCCACATCTCTGTTTTCTGAAAGTAATTATAGAAAGCACGAGCAACAACAAAAGCAGAGATTACTATGGTTGATTTTCACTCGCGATATTTCGGGTTCAGCGTCTTGCCCTAGCTTGTCGATATGGAGGAGGAAGAAAGAAATGAGCAAAGAGGGATTGATTGCTGCCAAAGAGTTGAAGCGGCTCCAGTCTCACCCGGTCCGACTCGACCGGTTTATCAAGTCCAGTGTTTCTCGCCTGCTCAAGTCGGATCTAGTCGCTGTTCTGGCCGAGTTTCAGAGACAAGATCAGGTCTTTCTCTGCATGAAGGTTCGTTTCTAACTTTTAATTTTTTCATTGATTTTTCTTTTTCTGTGAAAAGGAATGAAATGGAGATGGCTTTATGTTTGGTTCACTAGAAAATTTTGGTAAGATTTGAAGCATTTTGTAGTTGAAGACTTTATAAACATGGCATTATAGAAGGAAACAGAGAATGAGTACGCAAGTAGGTAGAATAATTGAAAATTGTGTACGAATATATATGGAATAGAAAATGAAATTCCTTGAATGTTGAATTGAATCCCTACTTTTGCCTCGTTTTTATGTGGTTATAAGTGTTTGACCGGTACTAATACAAATGACAATTTTTTATTGCTGTATTTGGAATGTGGTGTTTGTGATTCAATTTATGCAGTGCTATGTTTTGCTTCTTGCTCAAACTGTTTTCTTTGTTGTCTTTCTTCAGCAGCGGGTCTGTTGCAAGAATGACTGTTTTGTTATTTGTTAGGAAAAGTTGGGGAAATTTTTTGAGTACTGGAGACACAGTTTTAGATTCTGGGTAGTCAAAATCCTTGACATTAAAATTCTTTTTCACTTTTAAGTAGGCGATGGAGACGAGACAAGATTTTGATGGGACTGGTGGATTGTATTCTCTTATTTGTATTTGTTTTCCCTTCCCTTTAACGATTATCCTCCACCAAAATGTTTTGTGGTGATCAGTTGGAGCTTCAACTCCTTAGGAATTTCAATGACATAGAGGTGGATGATTATTTTTTTTTTTATTGTATCAACCATGTAGCTTCACTTTCAGGAGGAGGAACTCTAGAGTTGGAGTTTTGAATCTCTGAGATGATTTGCTTGCAAATCTTTTTGTAACTGGTGAATCGGTAGCTCTTTAATACCTCATTTTAGCTGGCAAAGATGATTAAAAAAGCAAAAGCTCCTTACGAAGTTTAGATTTTTTATCATGGTCTATTCCACATTTTAGCCACCCTTTCAGATTGTCTGTCTAAACTTCTTTTGTTGTAAGCTTCAGCCAAAGCTATCTGGCTTGACAGAATTCAGAGACAGTTCTAATGCTCCCTTTCTGCTGCTTCACCCATCTACTACCATACCTGACTTCCTAAAACAATCTGACAAGTATTCTTGGATTTCTTCTCATCTAACTGGAATATTTGTATAAATTACAAGTGTTGCATCATCTAGAGTATTCATATGAAAACAACCTGAGGAGTATTTTGGTGGTTTGTAATTACATACATCTGACCTGAGGAAATGGTGTAAAGCAATCTTTAATTGTCACTCTTAAAAATAAGGTAGGAGGTTGTATAAAAATAGTAAACTTGAAGCTTTTATTTAAGTAAACTAATTGAATAGATCAAAACATACACAACAAATACCTGCAATGCAATTTTTTTTTTTTTTTTAATTCCTGGGTTTTATTTTTTGTTTTCCAGCTGTATGATGTGATACATAAAGAAATATGGTACCGGCCAGACATGTTCTTTTACAGGGACATGCTTATGATGCTTGCAAGAAACAAAAGGGTGGATGAAGCAAAGTTGGTTTGGGAAGACCTGAGGAGAGAGGAAGTCTTGTTTGATCAACATACCTTTGGAGATATCATTAGGGTCTTCTTAGATAATGAATTGCCTTCAGAAGCAATGGACATATACAATGAAATGAGAAAATCTCCTGATTGTCCGATATCTCTGCCTTTCCGTGTGATCTTGAAAGGGCTGCTTCCATACCCAGAATTAAGAGAGAAGGTGAAAGATGACTTTTTGGAGCTCTTCCCTGACATGATTGTTTACGACCCACCTGAAGACTTATTTGAAGATCAAGAATGGAGAAGGGAGAGCGAAGAAGAATAGACACTACTTCCAAGCTGTCATTACCGTGAGGTCAATACCAAACCCAAAAGCTTAAGTTTGAAGGTAAAGATTCAAACTTTTGTATTAAGTTGTTTAAAACACACCAAGTATCCAGTGCATTTGAGTAACATCCTCCTTATCAACTCCAGAAAAACATGGATTGGTGCCATGAAATGCAGTTTTGGATGACTTCTTTGAGAGAACCTGGGACACAAATTAGTTGTGTATTTTTAATCAATTTATGCCCACCGACTTTATTTGTGTACCATCATGGTGAAGATAGACTATAATCTCTGAGCCTATCTCCTGTTGCAGTTGATTATGTAAATATGCAGCAACTCCAGTGGAAATTTGGCTAGTTTTCGACAAATTATTTCGGTTGTCGTATAGGCTTTCATTTGACAAAATGCCCATTGGTGGTTTCACTAGTTTATGATTTTTTTTCTTTATAATTTATTTATTTGAAAATTAATTTGCCTTAATTGAATGTCAGACATTAGACATCCTGAAAACTTGCATTAGTTGTAAGATAGCATATGAAGTCATGAATAAAAAAAATAGACTCCATCCACTGTAAATAGAATTTTGGAGTAGATACGCACACAGCTGTGAGTCATATGCTTAAAATCAAATAATTATTTATGAGGAATTTGAACGTATATACGATTATCTCATTATCTCATATGCCTGTAATCAGATGATTTTATAACATTGACAATTCAAGAGTTCGTATTGGGATGCCTTTTTGTTTAATAGCTAAAATATATAGACAAAAGGTCTGCATGAACTCAGCTATTTAATAACAAAAATCTAATTTATGGACGCCGAATATATTTTTTAAATTTTAAAAAATAACAGTCAAAAAGAAATTTTACAAGTATCATTTCATGGCGTTGGAGAATAATATACTATGAAAACAATAAAAACAGTAACAAAGATCACTACTAACTACATAACCACTGAACTGAAATAACAGATGCAGTAAATTATTCAACTTCATGCCTATAAGATTACAAGGTTTCGAGCATACTGTTGATGAACTGCCCGTCTTTTCCGTGTCCTGGTTGTACTTTTTTGCACCTGAAGCCTTGGAATTTTGGGGTGAACAGGCCGTGCTTCTTGGCGACCTTCATGCCCTCACCCTCACCCTCACATATGTGCACTATGTCTCCGCTTACAGTTTACCTAAAAGAGGGAAATACCTGATCTGAAATTGTCATCAACAGCCTTAGCCACGACCAGCTGTTCACCGTCGATCTTGCTGACGGAACAACTCATGATGAGAAGTTTTGCTCGAAGCCGTGATCCAGTAGGATTAGAGTATTTATAGTTTTGCTTTTTTCAACTGTTGTCCTACGTGGCCCGTTTTGATTGGTCATGGATAACTAACTACAAGTTAGTTGCTTACTTGTAGAGTCCTAGTCGAGTGACTGGCAAAATAAAATATTAAACAAGGTGCGTTATTACTTTTTTGCCCTCCTATTCTCCACAATATCACGACTGTGCGTATGCACTGTTTGATAATTGATACCCGCAAAAAACAAGAAATGTTTTTTTAAAAAAAAATCATATAATTCGCCTCCAATCTAATATAAAACAGATTTGGATTGTAAACCTTTTTCTTAATTACTTTTGAAGAAATTTGATAAAAAGAAAATTCTATCAAATTAAATTTATCATCAATATAATCAAGGGTTAAAGTAGGATAGGTCAGAATTGAATAATTAGAGATCAAAATAATTTTAAAATAAAATTAATCAAGTAATATTTTAAAAATAATAAATAAATTAAAAGGGAAATAAATAATTTTTTAAAAATATAAAAGTTAAATTATATATAAATTAAAAAAAATATTAAAATGCTTTATACAGTTATACTGCAAAAAGGAGCTACATCATGGAATATTACATTAAAATGCTTTTTCATCAACTGCAGCGTTTAAAAAGAGAACAGAATAGAATCCCATAAATTGCATACACTTTGCTTTGTATAGGTGGGTTTTGAATTTTTCTTTTTAACATTTGCAAGATTTTGGAGAAGTGCAAGAAACCCTGGTGTTATTTTGCTCAGTTTTGTGTAATTTTCTCGAGAAACAAACAGATGTTAAGGAAAGGGTGAAGCTCACAGCTGCAGCTAAACAGCTAAACAGCTAAACAGCTAAACCATTGCTTTTTGGTTATGAGATTTGAGAAGTGTTATGGTCATCTAATTACCCTAAACAAAATGTCTTAGTGAAAACTAACCCTCTAATTTTCATATGAAAAGATAGAAATGAATGAGGAGTTAAAAGATTTCAATATGTTTAATTAATATTTTTTTAAAGTATTATATGAATTTAAATCAAATCTCATCATACCATTTATCTCTTGAACTCTAAACCTCTTATAAATATATGCCTCTTCTCTAATATTTTCTTTATTTGATAATAAAATTATAAATTAAAATTCATCTCACCTTTATGTTTGTTGAATTTTTTTTTATTGAATTTTATAAGTATTTTAGTTTGTTGTAGCATCCAAACACTTGGAACTATAAAAAAAATTACGTGAGATTAAATTATTAAAATAATAATTTTTTTGTGTCAAATCATTATTTAATAAATTATTTACAATATTTTTGATATCATACATATTTGTGAAAACATATTTATATATACGATGTCAATATACTTGGTTAATTTTTTTTAGCATAGAAAAATGTTGAAAATTAAAAAGTATTATCTTATCAAATAATCACATATAATAAAATAAATCAATTGCAATATATATGATTTACATTTTTTATTAATATTATTATTTATTTTAAGGGAAATGATAATTACCCCCTATTAGATTCAAACCTACTCACTTTTCACTGTTAAAAAAATCCAAAAAGCCCCCCTCCATTAAGAACATTCTGCTATCTTAACTAAAAAATGTGGGATATTATCAAAATAATCTCAATGATGCTAATAAATTCCCGTGGAATAAATTTATATATAAAGATTTATATACAAATATCTAAAAATATATTTATATAATTTACATACAAATATAATTTTAGATAACCATGAATTAAAGTTATATAAATATTTAAATTTATTAATAAATTAATTTAATTTATAAATATTTAAAATTTAATTTAAATTGTGAGAAAATACAAATATTTATATATAAATATAGTTTTAAATAAACATGAATTAAATTTATTATTCATATAATATATGCATCAGATCGTTAAGAGCCTTAATAGTCCACAAGAACAAGATAGATACTTTATTATTAATTAATTTTTTTAATTAATAAAATTAAAAAAAATGGGACTGTTTCTCTCTTGTCTTCCTCCTTTTTCCTCTCCAAACTTCATTCACCACCCTCTTCAAGTAGGCTAATTGTCATTTTCCCTTTATTTGATCAAATATCATCATATCTTATAATATTATGACTATTTTCAACTTTAAGATACAAATGGTATCATAAAATTCAAGCAGTATCTTTAAGCACAATAATAATGATTGTAGGTGGAAATAGAAATCAGAATATGCTCAATACTCTATGCATTCTTTATTATCACTCTGCTAAGAATTTATATTCGGTAAGAACTAATATACTCTTAAAAGACAAAATTAGAATATATTCAATACTATAAATATTCTTTATAATTAAAGTGGTAAGAATAACTTTAAACTTATAATAAAAAGTTTGTATTAACATGACTCTTCACTTATTAAAAAGACGTCTATTTAGTACGACTCTGTACCCACTAAAAGGTCAATATTTTTAAATTTTTATTTGTCGTTTGATTATCATTTAATTAGAGCTTTGAGAGCATTAAGCCTAAATTTCGAATTTCTCACAGTAAAATTTTTTTAATTTCTATTAAAAAGTTAAATTATCACAAATATCCTTTTTTATTTTAAAACTTTTAATTTCAATTACAATATTTTAATAAACAACATGTCTACTAAAATAATTATATAATTTTTTATTTAAAAATATATTCAAGAGCTAAATAATTAATAGTTTTTTAATTAAAAATATATTAGTACGAAAATTATTCTTTTTATTTAAAAAGTTATATTAAATAGATCTAAAAAGTAAGAAATTTAAAAAATAATCACTTTATACGATATCATGATAAGATATAAATATTCATCTATAAGAAGTATAAATGCTATTATCCAATATGTATAGTGACATTTATAAAAATGGAATATGAATAAAATCAAGTTTAATGGGTACCCAACTATATGGGAATAATAATTCACAGTTCTTCACAATTCTTTATTATGTTTATGCAATTATTATCATGAAAAGAACATTTGGAATCATGGAACACGTGCATAAAAAAGTAAAATTGCACATATTATCAAATTATAATAAATTATATATATAAATTATCAAAGTAATTTCAAATTTATTATACTTTTTGGAGCTTATTTTTCTTTGATATCTAGATGAAAAATATTTTATTTATTAATTGCAGGCTCATATTAAATTAGATTATATATTCTTTTATTATGAAAAAAAACATAATCTGAATTATTTAAAAAAATATAATATAATAATTAATTGCAAATATTCAATATCAATTATAATATATTAGATGCTAATTTACAAATCATTACTATGTTAGTATGCGTTAAATAAACATGATTAAGTGAAATCTAAATTTTAGAGCAAATGTTATATGGACCCCCATTGTTTGACATTATTAACATTTAGACTCCTTTTGTAAATTAATTGTCAATTGTACTCTTTAGTTTCTTGAGATAAAGCCCCTAAACAAGAGCCCACAACGAAAATTGTTAGGTTCTATAAGGCCAACAAACTCTCACCTCCCCAAATAATTATCCACCCCTTTAAGGTAATTCGGACTCATGATATTAATTTTTTGGATCAAACACATAAAACTAAGCTAAAAGTTTAAGTTATTAATTAGGGTATATTATATTTTTTAAGAACCGATATCATGTATATTGATTTTTTCATAGTGTTTACATGACAATATTTTCATTAGGAAAATTGCTAGAGCCCCTTAAAGCCAACAATTTCTACTACTAGTTTTATATTGTAGATGCATATGAGAAGCATATTTGGATAAGATCCTTATATTATTTTAAATTATAGAAAAAATTACGAAAAAAATTTTAAAAATTATTTTTCATAAATAAAGAAGAAATCAAGAGCTCTTACACAATTTTTTTAATATTCATTTGTAAACCATTAAATTATTCTTCTTAAATAGTTAAAATTATATCTCACACACATATATTAATTATATATGTTAGTTTAATTTCAACTATTGAAAGTGTATAGATCTAATAGTTAAGCATCAATATAAGAAATTATGTAATCTTAAAAGTTGATTATTATGTATTTTCAATAATTGATAGTTAGAGAAAAGAAAAAAGAAAGTATAGCATAAAAACTCATAAAATATATTGAATAATTTGTAGAGTAGAACGGTGTTTTAAGTATATTTTAGTGCATAAGTAGTACCACTCAAAGCAGAAACATATATATAATAATATTCTCCTTCAAATGACAAAAATATCCTTTCATTAAATGTTATATAATAATCGTAGTAAAAATGAATTTGGACACATAAAACTCAATAAGTCATTCATTATCTACACATCACTTTAACATTATATTCAATTAGATACTTTTAAGAATATTTATGTACTTTAACCTATCCTATTTAAGTAGATTTTGTGACATTTTAGTCATTATATTGGTCAATATTGATTAAAGCTAAATGTTAGTGGCAAAAAAAGTTAACAAAATGAACGAATCATAATTAATTTGAAATAAAGGACTCTAGTTATTAATAACCCTAGAGGCTCTTGCTATCATTCTCTCCAATTTTCAAAAGTAGTACACAATTAAAAGACAAAAAGTCACATAGCTATGCAATTATTTTATGACACTAATTTTCGAACTTTTTAAATTTATAAATAAATATTTCTTTTGTACTATAAATGATTCACATTATGATAAAAGTTGGATGCTGTCTTAAACAAGACCCAAGGTGGTTCCGGTGATTTCAATTAATAAGGGGTCTTCTTAGCAAAAAGAGTAAAATTGAGGGCCTGGTGTTAACAATTAACACATATTTATTTTTTTAATTAATTAAATAAAGACATAATTTACAATATTTAAATTAAATTTATTAATAATTATTTTCATTAATCATTAACCATCAAGGGACAAAATATTTTTTTCGACCATGAATGAAAATATTGACAATATCAATAAGGACTAATTTAATAAAGGGATTTTAATATATACCTCTCATGAAATTTGAGATTTTAACACTTAAATAAAAGGTTTCAGAAAAGATACACTTACCTCCCTTGGATCGTTAATTGACCATTAATTTTTTACTTAAATGACTATAATATCCTTAATTACTTTAAAGTTAAATTTTAAGAAATTCAATTTTTTATTTATATAATATTTAAAAGATTAAAATAATTAAAATTTAATTAATAAATTTAATTTATATTTATTTAAATTTAAATTAATAATATTTTAATTTGACCATTTTAGTTTATATTTATTTATTATTTGTTAAAATTAAGAATTTAATTAATGATAATATAATTTGATAATTTTAATTTATATTTATTTAAATTAGAAATTTAATTAATGATAATTTAATTTTTATTCATGTATCATATCTATTCAAATTCTAAGCTCTAATATACAAAATAGCCGTCTTTCTAACTTTACAATTTCAGTTTTTAATCATGTATTATATTTAATATGTATTCAAAATTAAATTTTAACTTAAATAAATATAAATATAAATTATTGTCAATTAAATCTTTAATTATTTTAATCTTCAAATATTATATAAATTAAAATTAAATTTTTTAAATTTTAACTTTAAAGTAATTAAGGGTATTATAATCATTTAAGTAAAAAATAATGGTCAATTAATGATTCAAGGGAGATAAGTGTGTCTTTCTTGAAATCTTTCATTTAAGTGTTAAAGTCTCAGACTTCAAGAGAGGTATTTGTTAAAATCTCATTTAATAAAATACGTTTGATTTAAGAAAATATAAAAAAGAAGGACATAGATGATAAAATCCCAAACAAGGAAATGAAAGGCCCCCGTCCATCATTCACACGTCAGAGCATAGCACCACTGTTTTGTACCTTCTTTTATCATCCCGCACTCTTATAAATTCTGCCTTTCGAAAAGGAATAGCGTTTTTATTTGTTAACTTTCTTGGCAAACAAACAGAATCGAGAAAGCTTTCTTTAACAACGAATATTTCCCTCCCTCACACGCTTCTTTAAATACGCACAATCTCTCTCTCTCTCTTGTCTTTACCTTGCCATAAATATAACAGAATTAATCAACACTAAACATCGCACTTACATAATGACGTCATGTTACGGCCGTTTCACCGGCGGCTACGCCGTATCATACAGGCTACCTCAATCAAGAAAGCCGTCTCGTGCCGCCGTGATTTCTTTTCACTTACGTAATCTTACGACAAATCAACGACCGGAACTCTTTCTTCGGTCTTCGAAGCGAAATAATTTATATATTGTCGCGACGGCGACGGCGGCGGCTGCGGCGGCGGGAGAAAGATCGGGCGGTCAGGAAGGGGCGGGAGCATGCTCGTACTCGGTGGGAGATTTAGTCGACCTAACAACGAGTAGTGAGCGGGCGGTGGTGAATGATGAGAGGAGTTATGGTCGGAGGGTGGAGGTGTTGGTTGCGGCGGCGACGGCGGTGGCGCTGAGCGTAGGAAATCGAGTGTTGTACAAGCTGGCTCTTGTTCCTCTCAAGCATTACCCCTTCTTCCTCGCACAGATTGCCACTTTCGGGTACTCACTGATTTTTTCTCTTTTACGTTATTATTATTTTGTATTTTCGAGGTGTTTGCCTTTTCACTATTGCCCGGCTCACTTTTACTATTATACTAATCTTTATTAACATGTATTTTATTAGTGGAATTAAAATTTTACAGAAAAAGTTTTAAGTAAAACGAATTAATTAATTAACGTGTATCTTATTTAAGACTTTTTTTGCATATTAATATTCATTAATTATTATTAATTTGGAAATAATATTGCATCATAAAAAAAATTAGTGAATTTTTAATAAGATTGATGCTGTGCAGTGTGAGATGTATATAATTAAACTATTTTTCTTATACAATTTGAAATAAACACTCTGAATAGATTCGTTACTCTCGTTATTTTTTTTTATTGATAGCTTAGAGTAGATCTTAGCATCTTCCTACGAGACATTCCTGTTTCAGGTTTAATTATAAAATATTAAATTTTACAATTATTTTTCTGTTATTAATTAATATAATTATGTCTTATATATATAATTGTATTAAAAAACATGCAACAATAACTGTCGGATCTAAAATGGCTACGTCGGCGTCGGCGTCGGCGTCACAAGGGGCCAAAATCCCTCAGAGCTGCAGAGCATGCATTACACATGTATAGTTGTCCTGTTCCGGTGGGCGGCGGGACCAAATCGTTGTCCTTTACCGGTCTCTTTTTTATGATTTCGATGTGTTCTTATGATCCATTTCTCTTCTTCTACTCAAATTTTATATTATAACGATTGGTCCACAATTAAGACGGAGAAAATATAATTTTATAATTAAAAAGTTAAAAATATAGATATTTATATAGATTTTATTTATACACATTAATATAATATTAATATATTATTAACATATACTTGATCGGATTTATGTTTTATTTTGTAATTTTTACTCAAAAAAATATAATTCATTAACAATAATACAATGCATGTCTTATATTTTTATATATTTTTATTTTTTTAATTGCTTCTTGATTGCAAAGACTTACTTTTAAGTCAATTTTAATATTTGTTATTAGTAATTAACATAAAAATTAATGACAAATTTATTTAAATTATATAATAAATTATGTTTATATTCAGTCTTTTTTAATATGTTTTATTTAGTCTTAAAATAATAAAAATGATCAGAAAAAGAATAAGACCAAAATACAAGTCACAAGAGTTGGTGGGTCCGATTTGAATGACATTCATGAATCTAAAAGGATAAGTCAAATACGTTTGCTTGGTGCCACTTAAATTATTAAATCTCCATTATTTATTTATTTTTAACACATCTAATCGACTAACCCTTCCTTAATTAAAAGAGAGTTTTTAATTCTCCGTTAATTCTTTTTTCCAGTCTATTCTTCCATTAGTTAAAAGAATTTCTTTTTTAATTCTCCATTATTTATTTTTTTAATCTAATTCCCCATTAGTTAAGTGGAGTGTTTTATCAAATGTGTGCCGTTCTTTTTTCTGAATATAGTAATGCTTATGTGGGCCAAGTGCCGACCTCCAGGCACGTGTGCTCCAGGCTGTGTCTTGTACTTTCAAGTCTTTTTGATTTTTGATCCTGGAACAACATCGTATTTGATCAATTTGGTTATTATATTAAAAAATATTCACTATAAAATATTAAATGACCCGAATACTCTGGGAATGTATCATCACTGTTAAGAACATGCTGTTATACCTATTTGATTAAATCTAATGACTTTATAAATACATTTATTGTTGAATTAAATTTAATCAGCAGAATTGAGAATATATCTTAATGTATTAAGGGTAATAGCTTCAAACAACTTGCTGTAAAATATAATGACTGTGTTGTAGATTAAGAACTACTAGTAGTCATTAAAATTTGTGAACACTAGAAGCCTTTTAGTTATTTTACACTATTAGGAATCTATTTGATGTAAACAAAAACACTATGCCCTTACTAAGAAATCATAGAAGTACAAGGACCGGAATATTATTTCTCGAACTATAAACCTTTAAAATATTTGTACCTTTTTCATTTGAGGGAATCTGAATTGATTATTACTAAATTTTCCTCCTTCGGCTGTGGTTGCTTGGGTTCTGTGATTTGTGATGATCAACCACAGGGCCAAAACCAGAATAATAATAATAAAAAAAAGGCAATAAGGGAAAACAAATAGAGAGAGAACGTTCTATGGCATCTTAAGTGGACTGACATGACAATGAGATTACACGCCCCTCTGAAAAAACGACGACCTTGTAAATTGTGAATGGGACCAAAAATTTTGATCTCTTTCGAGACCGATTCTTTCTGCTTGGACCAAAAATACGAGTGTTTCTTTCATTTGGAACCTGTGTATTTTTCATTGTGGCCTCAATGGATTTCATGTTTTCTATGCAACTTATAATTGGTTCTGAACTAGTATCTTTAGAGAAAAATTATGAGTTTGTTTTACGAGCAGTTAGAATTAATACTGCTCCAAGTCAAGCTATTACCTACATAATTCATTTATAATATATTAAGTGTGAGATTTTATGGATTGCATGTTCGGATGGATATAAAACTTGTAGAACATTACTCTCCAAATATAATTAATTTAGTGCTGATTATGGATGAAACAAATTCACATGTGTAACTTAAAATTATTTTTTCATCCAGGTATGTGGCAGTATACTTCTCTATATTGTATTTTCGGTACCATGCTGGCATTGTCACAGATGAGATGCTTTCCATGCCAAAGGCTCCATTTTTGGCTGTTGGCCTTATGGAGGCTCTTGCTTCTGTTACTGGCATGGCAGCAGCAGGTAATATTCTCTTATCCTTTCCATTTTATTTGACCTACTTGCTTATATTTTACTGATTGCTGATTTCTATTAACTATGTTGTTCATTGTCTTTCCCTTTTTATTTAATTTTCTTTTCTTTTTGTCCTGTTAGTATATGATAACCCCTGTTTAGATTGAATAATTCTTTCAAAAGCTTCCTCCCAATTGAAGGAAGTTAACATCCTAGGGATTCAACAAACACACTAATGGTAGGTTTTAGGAAACAGTTAATAAAAATTATAAAATTAATCTTTTTGGTATATAACTTCTTTTCTCATAACTTTTTATAAATGTTTGGTACTGAAATTTCCCTAAGATTAAGTCCTCTAAACGTGCCCAAATTATTTGACAATTGAGAAATTTGGTTCCTTCATTGTTCAGTGCGTGTGCAGAATCATTTGTCCATACATATTAAGCCTTATTTACATGGACTTGTGATACTATGTGAATGATGTATGCAAATTCTTAATTTCTTTTCATTTTATGTTAAAGTGCTTATTGGTTTTTGAATTGTCAATCTTCCAGTGCACTGGAAACTTGTCTTTAACTGCTAGCGTTTTCTTCTCTGATGATCGGTAAATTGGCAGAGATGGTGTACTTAATCATTTTGCCTTGTATAGTTGGGTTATATTTAAATCTCACACGTTCTATTTTTGGTTATTTTTTTGGATCAGCAATACTATCCGGAGCATCAATTCCAATTTTGTCACAGGTGAGATGCATTTTGTGATTAGTTGCCATTTACTTGCATCCCTTGGTTGATAGCTCTGAGGAAATACTTATATTGCTATTTTCTTCTCTGGGCCTGCAAAGTGCCTTCAACTTTAATTGCTAAATCCAGGAGTCTGCTGTTTATAGTTGAACTTATCAGATGACACATGACAGTTATCACAAAGTAAAAAGAGAACAAAAACTGATAGCATATAATAAAATAAAATTAGTGCTTTTTTAATGATACAAGTTTTTTTCAAATTTTTTGATGTTGTTTAGTTGGTATTGAAGAAGGGTTTTTGGGAATTAAGAAAGTTATTTTCTTTCTACCGGAAGAAGTCTAAAATTTGGAATTTTGACAGTAAAGTTTCCATAATTTTTTTAAAAAGCGGAATTATCTAAAACACTTTTATTTTATTTTAAAATTTTTATGTTATTTCTTTAAAATAAAACATTAAAAATTTGTCCATTAAAATAATTACTCAAATTTTCTAAAAAGTTATTTGTAACAACTAAATAATTAGTAGACTTTTGTTAAAAACTTTATTTATAAAAACTCTACAGATAAAAGGTTTACTTCAAAAAGTTCTACTTGAAAAGTTATACCAAACAGACTCTTAATAGATGTACTAATCTTTATTATAATTCAGTGATACAATTACGTGAAACTTAATGTGAATGCATCTTAGTTAGATATCTTATTATATTCCATATGATAACCAAGTTCTAAGCTTTAAAACGAGTCCAGGTTCTTCAGCCAAGCTCTTCTGGGTTTGAAAGCACTAGCTGAGTCTATAAACTGTGCCTTTTCTAAAACATTAACATTGTAGGACCAATAGTTAGTGGTTCTATGCTTTCATTGAAACAGCATTTAGCATGCATCAAGGCTCATAAAGGTTTGAGACTATTGAAATACTATCACATGCAACTTAGTTATGTTTTCAAGCTGCTGAGGGGGTCAGCCCAACTGATGACCTGCCTATAGAAAGCTGATACTGAAGTTGGATACTTTTTGCAGACTTTTCTTGTATGGCAAATTCTCCTATCCACTATTTTCCTTGGAAGGAGATATAGAGTCAATCAGCTATTTGGATGCTTTCTTGTAGCCACTGGTATAATCTTAACTGTAGCAAGGTAAGTCATTTTATTTCTGAATTCTAATACAAAATTTTAGCACACTTTTAAATCCTATTGGCTCAATTTCTACACCCCTTCCCAGCAGTAGTCTCCAATTTAGAACTTTGTGAAGATAGAAAGGACAAGAGATTTCTGGGCGTTGAAAAAGAAAACATTTACATTTTTTTCTCAAATAGTCCATCTCTTTGATGATCATGAGATGTAGGTCTAAGAGGGCTAAAACCTTGAGGCTTTAAATTTTGACTTAAAAAGCTTTAGGTCTCATTGATATGGATTCCACACTTCCATCTTCCTCTCGAGTTAGTCATGGTCTAGTAAATAATACAGGTTCTATTGGCCTAATGGTGTGTGCTAGCTAGTTACAATTTTCAAGTACTTCACAAAGTATGTACTGTACTTAATAACATGTTGACAAGTAGAACCCCCAACTAAATTTTATTTTCTTCTTATAATAATGACAACAATTGTCCCTGTCATTGGTATTAACACTTGTTCCATGCATATGTGCACCTCTGCAGTGGATCTGGTGCGGGTCATTCATTGAAGCATGCTGGTATATTTTGGAGTCTATTAATGATAGTTTCTTTTCTGTTCCAAGCGGCTGGTTCAGTACTAAAGGTTGTGAGAATTTCTGAAATATCTAAACTTGTTCAATTTTACCTTACCTCATAATCCCCATTGATTAATTGGCAAGTGGCAACATCTTTATTTTCTTTTTGTAGGAACTTATCTTTGTGGATGTGGCTCAGCAGTTAAAAGTACGTATGGTGATGGGCTGATTTCAAAGTATATCATATAGATTGACACAGAAAATAATGATGTACTTATGCTTTGACTCCTGTAAATTAAATAATTCTACTTTTGCTACCACTCTGAAATGCATTTTAGATTGTGAGTCCGGTGGGAAAGGAATGATTATTACAATAATTAAAACCGCTAATCAAGATGGAAAAAAAGGAAAAAAAAAAAATTCTCTTGATGGTGAATTCATTAACTACCTATATTTGTTCCTTGTCTGCCTTAGCTTTTCTTCTGATATTTTCTTTTTCTAACAATCTGGTGATGTTTTATGATTATTCATTGTATTTGGTTCAGGGAGGTTCAGTTGATCTATTTGTAGTAAATTCCTATGGATCTGCCTTTCAAGTAAGTAATCCATTGATATCTATTTGATATCTTTGTGGTTACAAAAAACTGTAGTTTACCTTTTTATAATTGTTTTCTCATTACCAACCTCAATATTTGACTACTTAAGTTTATAACTCTTTTCAACCATGATTAAACACAGGCTCTGTTTATATTCCTTCTGCTACCTTTTGTGTCAAAATTGTGGGGCATTCCATTTAGTCAACTTCCAAACTACCTTAGAGATGGTGCTGCCTGCTTCCTCAACGTTGGTTCTTTATCAAGTGGTAAGTTACGATTCGTTTGGTAAGCTATGGCTTAGTTATTTCTTATCTTTCTGTACTACTAGAGCTTGAAGGGTTGCATTCAAAGCAAAGAAGGCTACGGAAAAAAATAGTCTGATAGGGAGGCTAGCCAGACAAAGCTTTTAATCTAATTCTCACTTGGAAACGGTTGTACTATTACTAGGAATTGAAAGGAGTATTCTGTGGAAACTTTTGCACATTGGACAATCTAATTTTTCATTGGATTAGGTTAGGATCCTTACTATTTGCACCACCATTTTGCCAAGTAATCAGGGGTTAAATATTCTTTTCAGCCAAGTTGGCTGATATAGAGTGGTTTACGGGCTTGAGCAATACTCACTAGACATTGGATGGATATTACTTACTTACAATTAATTAATGTGAATATATTAGAAACTCAGGTATGGCAAGTATATAGCACGGGGTTTTAGAACGAGAAACATTATAATTCCTCATGTTGGTGGTTCAGCCAATATCCTACAATGCAGCAGAGGTCAGCCTTGCCTAGTTAGAATTTCACCTCGTACTTCCAACTAATGTAATGAATGCGATGGACTGAAGCTGGAAAAGAGGATACATAAGAACAGAGCTCATTGAACAACTGCTATTGGGCTGTATGCTTGCATCAGGACTAGTTTTCTATTTTGCTTAGTAATTTTTTGCCACAATGATATCGCACAATAGATGTAGTAATTGGTTGATTCAAAAACTCTTTGCAATCTTGATATCCACAGGATGTGATGGTGCGCCGCTCCTCCCTTTACTATATGTTGTTGTCAACATGGGTTACAACATAGCAATGCTGCATCTCCTTAAGATTTCTTCTGCAGTAGCATCTTCTCTTGCTTCCACAGTCTCAGGTATCTTAGTGGTAACCTAACATGATATAGAACAGGCAAAGTTATTTCATACTTGTACAGTTATTGGACTGTTTTCCATGCATTACTGCAGCTGATATGTTGGCTCACTGGTTTCCCATTGCAGAGCCAATATCAGTATTCATGTTTACATTGCCTCTACCTTACTTAGCTGCAGCATCCTATCTTCCACCCGGATTTATTGCCGGAGCCGTGATTCTTGTTTTGGGTTTGCTCACCTATGCTTGGACACCGGCAGCTAGTCCTGCTAGTAGCTGTTCACCGTCTAACAATTAGCATAGCAATAACAATACTCGGTTACCGGCAGCATAAGCAATTTTCAACCTCTGAAAATGCTTCAAGCCATTTCTTCGGTGAAGACGAAGAGGAAGAAGAATGTTGTTATAATTGTAATTTTTTGTTTCTTGTAAAATGGCTCATTTGCATTCATGATTGTCAATGCAATGAGCAAGCTGGCAATTTTTTTTTTCTTTTCGGAAATAAGTCTAAAAGAAAGTAATTCATACAATTTTCTCAGAAAAAAAATGAATGAAATAATGAAAAGCAAGAAAAAGAAAAGAATTCAAGGATGAATGTCAAATATGACGACTCTTCTAATTTTAATATAAAGAGCCGGTTTGAAATTGATATTAAAGAGGCAAAAGTTATTTTAGATAGTTTTATTTTAAAATAACTAAAAGTTATTAGGTATTTTTTAAAAATTTAATTTAAAAAATTTAATTTAAAATATAATATCAAATATATTTCTTTAAAATTATAACTTTAATTAAAAAATAAAATTACTAAATTTCAATAATTTTAGAATATTATTAAAATGTAATAATATTCTTACTTTTCAAAAGTGAGTGGCTTAAGCGAAAATGCAGTTTGAGTAACAAGCAGAAAGAAATTTGAAAATACAATTTTAATATATTTTAGCCGGCCCTCTAATTTTATTAAGATGTATGTATCAAAATTTTAATAAAAAATTAAAAAATTAAAAAATTAATATTATATATTATATTTATAATTTACTAATATTATATTAAATATTTACTAAAAGTTGAGAATTTTAATTGAATAGAATATAATATCGTTTTAAATATTTATATTATTTATACTTAATTTTAAATGATATTTAAATTTTATTATTAGATAGGTACACTGACACTAGGTGAAAAATAACCCTTTATCACCTCTTGACGAGATTCGATTTCTTGATCACTTGAATTAGTCTCGGTTGTTTAAAAAAAAATAAACACCTTTAAAACATATAAATAATAGGGAATTTTGGCATTAAATTAAAAAAAACGAGTCAAACTTTCATTGACTCCTCGATTTTTCAAATGCAGAAAAATAACAGGAAATAATGATAATTATTACTCCTCATCTCAATTAATTATTTTCGTATCTCAACGGAAACTATTTATATTCTGAAATCTCAATCTGATAACTGAGATTTATACCTGCCCTCACTCTCTTTCTCACTAAATTCACAGAAGCAATGTTGAGAGCAAGTCATCTTTCACCGATAACGTCACCAGCGCTTTGTGCTCTCAGACATTCTCTTCTTCCTTCTCTTAACCTGTCTTCTTCACTTTCTGTCTTTCAAAAACCTTCCAAATTTGCTCCTTTTCACACCCTTCTCCCCAAAACCCTAAACCCCAATTCTCTTCATCATCTCTCTTCTCGAGTCCTGCCTATGGTGGGTCAATTTCCATGTCCTAAAGGTAAGTATTAATCATTTTTTTTAACTTTTTTTTCTATTTTAATTTAAACTAGTGTTTTCTATTTTGTTTGTGATTATTGGTTGGATTGGATTTATGTGTTTGCTGTCATTTGATTTACAAAATGTTGAATTTTTCAAGTTATATCCTTCATAAATTTCTTTGTTTTTTGTCTTTCAATTTCAAGTGATGGTTTGTTTCAATATTGTGCAACTAAATGAGTGTTTAGTATATTGATTAAGAAGTAGAATGTTATTAGCTGTTAGTTCATTTATCAATTGTCTGGGATTTTAAGTCTGTTATATGTTGAATTCTACCTTTAACGCTTGAATTTGGGAACCCGGGCGAATTTGTGATATTAGATGGGAAACAATTCGGTAGATGTGTGTGCTTTTAGTGAGGTAAGTGAGTGAGGTTCTGGAGATTTTAAGATTTTAACAAGATTGAAGATGTGGCTTGAATTGAGTTATGAGTTAGAGGGTAAGGTGGGTGAGCGAAATAAAAAAGGAAAGGTATTAGCGACTAGCATCGACCCACCTACACTGAAGTTAGGGTTTAGGAAAGATTTTACCCTTTAGGTTATCCCAAGAGAAAAAATGAATGAAGAAAGAGATAATTTCTTGCTAGAGAATGTAAATCCACCTGGTTGGAAATTCCTCAACCTGTGCATGATCGGTCTGGGTGCTACTACCCTATTGGCATTTGTCTTTTTTTTTTTTAAGATAGGTTGAGTATTTTATGACAACTACCTGATGTGATAGGTATTTATGTGCATTCCTCAGGTACTAAGCAGATACTTTAAGCAAAGCATGCAGCATTCAGTGTTTTGGATTTTGATACTGTCATTAACTTTGAAGTGCCATCTAATTTCTTAGGAGACTTGGCAATTATGTAACTGGCATTTGATTACCAATTGTTAATATGGCTAATTGTCAGTTGGTTTGCTCCCTAAGCACTGTTTATGGACTCTATCAAGTGCCCTATGGGTAATAACCTTTCATTTTGTATTTGATTAACTGCCAAGAGGTGTAGGAAGTGCCTACTTCTGTTCAACCTTAGTTATGTCTGTGCCCTCATTGGTAGAGTTGGGCACAATTTTCAGGTTGGGGAAACAAAACCATAAAAGTTCAGGTTGTTTGGCACATTTTTAAATTTAAAGCTTATTTTTTCTTTATAATTCATCAAAATTTATAAATACCATTCAAACTACGAGAAAACAATTGATAAAACACACAGTCTAAAGAAATATGTCATACAATTAATTTAAAAAATAAATAATATGCAGATATTGTGTGTATATATATAGTTATTTATTTATGAAAAAAAGAATTAGTTTTGAATTTAAGCCCAGGTAGAAAAGACCTAAACCAATTTCAATTGATTTGGTTTGTTAATTTGATAGGGTTGGGTTAAGTTGATATTTAATTGACTAAAACTCTTACGGGTAGGTTTGGGTTGATTGATCCCCTAAGTCTAACTATGCCTACTCCTACTAATAAAAGGACACATGGACATGGCATAGGTGAAAAAAAGGATATGATAATAAAAGTGGGCGCTCCGAGAACATGTTATCATGTCTAATGAGGCAATCAAAATGGTGGGTCTGGTCTAATACTAATAGGGTAAAGTTTGTTCATAGGGCATCTAAATGGGATGACAAACAATGCTTCTAAATTTTATGGAACAAATTAACATACTATTAGCAACCCTTATAGTTGCTTATATGGCATAGACCATTTTAGACATTAAAATTGAGCCATTAGCCGAATGGCAACTCATGTTTCACCTCTACATAATCACCAAGTCACTTGAAAAACTAGGTGGCACCTTGAAGGGGATTGCAATATCAAAATCCACTAATGCTAACTCTCTGAAATGATTTGATAACAATAAAAGCAAATCATAGAGCTCATGTCAGCACGTTGGATGAATAGTAATGTATATAGGAGGAATATACATATAAATACAAGAACAATATAGAACACCAAGATTTTATGTGGAAAATCATTTTATTTCAAGGAAAAAATCACGGGACAATTCTAATAATAATTCTTCACTAATAAAAATAGGGGCGTGAAAGTCGAAGTTTCACTTGGGATAGGTACGTGCATGAGAAAAATTCTGTCAAAAAGAGTTATAATTGTCTAAGGAGTCTGGATTATAAAGCTATAGCCCAATAATTTTCATAAAATACGAAACTTTGAAATATAATAATTGCAAAATTTAAATGATGGCAAAATTGACAAACATGAAAAAAATCATAAAGTAAAAGACAACAAAATTTAGCGAGATTCAGTAAATGCTACTTACATTCTCATACACTTAAAATACTTCACTAGAATTAGATTGAGAGAAATTATAAAGTTTGATTATAACATGCAATTGTCTACAAATTTGGTTGGACTAGTTTGTAAGATTTACAGACAGTTTAAGTAAAACTGTAAAAATGACAAACGCAGGAACCAAAATGAAATTTGTCTCAACTTCAACCTCAAACTTTCTTGACTTTTCTACTTTTCTGCCCTCTTTTAGAGCTTACTTCAGAATGCCTCTCTTCTCAATTGATGCTTTAACAACTAAATTAAACCCTCTAGTTATAGGCAATCTAAAACCAAAATAGTCAACAAAAAACGGCAGGTTTAAGGTAAGCAATGACGTTTTATGGAGACCACCAAAATTTCCACTGAACTTCACAACTGACCTCCACCATCTTATAGATGCTTGAAATTTTAAATTTTGCAGCCATTTTGTTGAAAATATGTCACCATTTTAACAAATCTCCTAGTGATCCTAAAAAAGGCTATGAGGGCAAGCTGAGAGAGGGAGCAAGCAATAAAGAGAGTAATAATTGAGTTTTTCACACCAATGGGAGTGTAAAGCTCTATTTGTAAAATAGAGAGTTGTATTTCCATCACTTTATTAGGGAGAGTGGTGAGAAAATTGTATTGCCTCTATTTTCTTATATATATACCTCAGGTTTATGTAAAATCTGAGAGATTTATTATAGCACTATTTTTATTAGTGAAGAATTATTATCAGAGTTGTCCTGTGGTTTTTCCCTTCACATAAAAGGTTTTCTATGTAAAATCTTGGTGTTTTGTATTATTCTAGTACTTATACATATACTATTTCCATATATGTTACTATTCATCCAAAGTGCTGACATGAGCTCTACGATATGCTTCACTGTTATCAAATTGTTTCAGAGAGATCAACAACTAATCATTGGATTCCACTTAATTGCCCCTATTTTTTATGAACGGAAGACATTAACTTGGTATGGCAACAAGACATAACGATCTAACTCATAAACAATTGTCAAGAATGGGAGGGTGACTCGTAGGCAATGGCTTAGTTAAGGGAACCCATAGGACTTGTAGCAAAAGGCTGTCTTCATTAGGTGGAAGGCAAAGAATCCTTTTGCTGGGAATACTACCTTAAAAGGGAAAGGCAAGTGCTAATAGGAATAACAAATAGACCAATCACACGCTGGTCTATTGAGGAGGTAAAAAAACTTGACAAGGTCATGTAATTGGTAGATTTTGTTTCTCTCACTATAACTGATTTCTCTTTCTTTCCTTATTTGTCTTTCAAAACCCAATTGGGAAACCCTACCTGATTTGGGGTCGTTGTCTCTAGTGCCCCTTTTCTTTTTACTAGTTGCAGTTTTGCACACCTATCCAATCCAACTTATACAAACTTCAGTTTGAGCTTATTTGGTCTCTTTAACACCTTAAAATCACCAGAGTTTTGCTTACCAATCTAACTGGTTGCTTCCCATCCAACATCACAAATTTATTAGCTGATGTATAGTTCCAAATTTAAGCATCAAAAGTTCTGTTCAAAATCACTTAATATATTTTAGCTCTGTAAAACAAATTGGTGATCCTATAGAGAATAATTTGAGTATTACAAGAGCTTTTTCTCAAGATTTTCCATTTTCCCTTGTTCTCTATATCATTTAGTTATTTTGTTTTGTGTGAGTATTTTATTTATTTATTTTTATTGCATCTCAGCATCATTTAGTGCTGGAAGTAGTTCTGGAAATGGTAGAGAAATTTTGGTGCAACACTTGCTAGTTAAAGAAGATGACCTCAAGCTATTGGTGGAGATTCAGCGAAGGATTTCAGAAGGTAAAAGATTCTTTTTAAGTGACAAAGCTTTTATTTTGGCGAAAATATGATCAATTTGTAATATCTCTAAAGTAACCAAACTACATAGTTGATGAACTATTTTTAAAATCTTACGTCTGCTATTAATATTGATATCAATACCAGTTATAGTTGTTACATAACACAATCACAATTTGAAGGGTGCAGTATCTCAACTTTATGGAAGTAGTAATGTTAAATGGTAAAAGCCGATGAAATGTAAATGCCAATTCATACTTCAAGCATAACACCCCTTCTTTTGGCATAGCCTTCTAGTTTATACTTGGTGTAAAAGCTTACTTTCTTTCTTATAGAAAATTTCCTAACTCTCTATGTCTGTTTCTCTCTTCTTTTTTTTTTGGCTTTCATGTAGATTAAAGATTATTAATGAAAAAGATAATATGGGTTAAAGTTGTGCGATAGGGCAGAATTTGTGTGCAATGCATGTTGTCAAAAACCAGCAAGATAAAATTAATTCTAATGTTTTTTGTTTGGACTTTGTTTTATTTATTGATGTACTGATACCTCTGGTATTTGCTTCATGAAGGAGAGGATTTAAGTGATCTTGCTGTTGAATACTCAATTTGTCCATCCAAAGAAGAGGGGGGAATGCTTGGCTGGGTGAGGAAGGGGCAAATGGTATGCTGATCATGAGGAAATTTCTTTTGAGAACTTCTTGTTGTTGACTATCATTAGCATTATTATTGTCATCAGTGCTTATGCCTGAAGAATCTTGATGATTATAACATTCAATATTTCATGAATGGCACATCTTCTTCCTTAATTCACTTAATGGAAATGTTTTTGGCACACTCATTTTTTATTGCACAAACTCCTGAAAAGAGTTTGAAGTTTGTATTACAATCTTGTAACATTGTACCACTTATATTTTCCATATTTTCCAAAGACTTTTTAGTTGCCGTAGAGCTCTATTTAATTTGACTGTGGAAGCTATAGTAAGAATGGTGATTATAAACTTAGCTGTTCTTGATCTCTTTATTGATGAGCTTAGCAGTGTTGATTGCTCTGATCTTTCTGGTTTGAAGAAAATTCCAACTTAATAGTGTGCAGCTCGTTTAAATGCTAGTTTAAATTTCTTTGACATTTAATAGTAAGTTTTGTTCCATGGGTCCATTTGAACCTTGAATCAGTCCCATAAACATCAGATGAAATTGTGTACTGTAAGATACATAAAATGCGTCGTGGGTTTTAGTTGGTTTAACTGGTCAAACCTCTTGGGGTGTGTTAGAATTAAAATGAGACTTATAAAGGGTTCTTAAGTTTATGAGGATTCCTAGTTTATGTTGTTTTATTATTTTAACTTATATAAAGGCATGTCTATATACTTAGTTTATAATTCAAAAAAGAGTTCAATATAGTTTTATTTTTTTCACTAGGGTGGATAGGGGGTTTGGGGTTCAAACCCCACTCACACCAAGCTGGGGAGGGAATTGAGTTATTTTCCTGTAATATTTAGAAAAGAAATTTTTTTCTTTTAAAAGAAAAGGAAGATAGCATAAATGCATAGGCATTGCTAAAGGAAGACTTTGACCATTCATTTTCACATGGAATAAACAATTTGTAATAATCCAGGACTAGGATTTGCAAAATTACTCATTCCAGTATCCAAGTGAAATGCTGTATTCTAGAGTTACACTTGGCCTATGAAACCACATTTCCTGATGTTTTCCTTTTATCTTCTAGGTCGAGAGCTTTGGACTGCATCAAGTTCTAAATAGGGGGAATGCATACTTGTCATATCTGCTCCCTTAAGTTTTTCTCAATTTCAGCTGTAAATGAACACCTAGATTCATGCATATTATTTGAAGTGATTATTCAACTTGATAATGTGTTGACAGATCTTTCATCATAAAATGACCTAGGTGCCAGAATTTGAGGAGGCTGCATTTAATACTCCTTTGAACAAAGTTGTAAGGTGTAAAACTAAATTTGGATGGCACTTGTTGCAAGTTCTATCTGAAAGGTATGCTTGACATTCCCAGTTTTTATACAGTGCTTGATGAAATGAAGTAGATGCTAGTTCTTGCTTTGTGTGTGCTTAAATATTATGAATCTGCCATTTGTGCTGTCAGGGAAGAATCATTACTTTATGAAATTCAGCCTGATGAATTTCACATAAAAATGCAAGATCCTAATTTCCTTGAAGAGGCACAATTGATTGATGTTCGAGAACCTGAAGAAGTGTATGCTCATATCTTCTTTTGCTGCTTACTTTGTTTGCTAAATTCTTAAGCACCTTTTTTGATTTTTAAGTTTTATATATGACTGATATGACTTCAAACTGTGGGGCACCCATTTGATTATTCATGTGAAGACTTAATTGAAGAAATTTCTTGGAGGAAATTATTTTTGTTTAGTATTGTAAGACAGACAGAAGCATATATTAAAATGTATCATGTGGAAATGGGAATAACTGAGAATTATGCAACCATTATATCTGATGGTGCTTCTTCAAGAAGAATGATATTTTTCATTCTACAATAATTAGGAGCAACCATGAATTATAAGCAGTATTAATGATATGTACATCTGTGCGTGTACATATCATGTACGTACATACATATACGTTAAATACATGTTTCCGTGAGCTGGCTTTGATAAATTTGTTGGATTTGTTTTTAATGTGTTTTCCTTTCTCTTCTTGATGATGTCTGTTTCTTCTATATTCTCACTGCTTTTATATTTATATGTTTTGTATGGCAGCGCCCTAGCTTCTTTACCAGGATTTCAGGTGCTTCCCCTCCGACAATTTGGAAGCTGGGGACCAGATATAACAACCAAACTTGATCCTCAAAAGGATACATATGTAATGGTGTGTAGAAATTTTGTTATTGTTCAAAGGTTTCCAATTTCTTTATTTATAAATTTTGTATTGCATTATTCACTATGCAATTCATGATTATATTTCAAAATTTCCCTTCTGCATTTATGGAATTTTATCTATTACAACAATATTTCTTCTGTGAAGTTCTAAAATACATCTTATATGCAGTGTCACCATGGCATGCGGTCTTTACAGGTTGCCAAGTGGTTGCAGACACAGGTAAATGTCCTTCTGTTCATAGATTTGTTTCCAGAAAATGTTTAAAAATATGAATTGCTTGATGGAATGTCTGTGATGCACCTTGTATTATATATAATATGTATGGTTTGAGGATTTTAACCCGAATCTACCTTCTAGTGATTTACTTTAACATTCTTTTCATTCTTATGTTAATATGGTTTGATCTTTCGTTGTTTCCTGGTTGTTTGGCTTTAATTTAATTATTCAGGGTTTTAGAAGAATACTTAATGTTTCTGGCGGAATACATGCATATGCTACCCAGGTCGATCCATCAGTTCCTACGTACTGATACTGACGAGTCCTCACTCATCAGTGTAGTGTTTTTTTTTTTCTTTTCAGGGAACAAACTTAGTACTGATCTTTTTACTCTTTTGCATATCGGCATTGTCATTACATCTCTTATATGATGCTGCTCTACGTTTCTGTATAATATTTATGGATTGTACTAGAGAGTAAATTTTATTTATACGAGAAAGGATTGACGGCCTTATATTTTATCTATATATTTATATTGATTTGTAGACTCTGTAATTTATACACTTCGATTGATATTAAATCTGACATGTAATTAATATACTATAATTAATACATATATCAGATTCATTATCAACTGTTAAAAGTGAAAGGATTCAACAATTCATAAATAATGTATACATATGTGTTAATCCTTCTTCATTTATAATATTATTATGTGATAAATATAGAAAAATTTAAGTGAGATAGTTTCTTTATATAGACACTATTTTTTATTTAATTACATAATATTACGTGCGGATCATCCATAATAATATATACTATTTAACAAATAATCATAAAATAATGTAATGACAATTAAAAAAAGGAGGTAAACAGAATTTCTTTTGTAAAATAATAGTTAAATTAAAAAAAGAAAAAGAAAGTGTACATAGAGTTCAGTTTTAACAGGTTCCGACAAAATTAGAAATTCACTAAGTATATAGTTACGACAGAATTGGGTAACAAGGCATAGCGTGGTGCAACAATGAAAGACAACTAGCATAGTAGCTGTATTATATAGTTAACATTACATTTGTCAATTCTATGTTTAATACAATTTCTTAAAAAAAAAAATCAAAATATGGTTTTAAATTTTCCCGGAAAATCCTCTCAACCCATGTCTCAAAAGCTTTCGTACTTCCCAACCAGTTTCAATCCTTCCCCAGTATGACCCTTTCAACCTCAATTTAGACACCCTTTGTTCCTAAAATTCCTCACAATCAATCCTCTTCAATTTGTTCACCAAAAATCCAACCTGTTTCTCAATCTTTTTCTCTCTCCATACATGTATTGCTTGCTCTAAACATCACTTTCTTCAACCCCCATAAAGAAACACACAACATATAAGAAAAAGATAAAAAAGGAAAAAAAATAAAAAGAGAGTTAAATCTCTTTAACCCATCACCCCCCCTCTCAATCCTCTCTTTTAATTTTTTTTCCTTTTTATTATCATTATTATTATTATGGGCAATTGTTGTTCCCATGGAAAAGCTGATGAGGAAAAGGAAAAAACATCCGCCAATAGCAACAATGCCAATGATCCTGCTGCTGCTATGGATTCTTCCACAACCCCACCAAATAACAATGCTCCTCCGTCGCCTACACCTGGCGGTGCTTCCAATAAGCCCGGGAAACCGGGCCCTATCGGTCCGGTGTTAGGCCGTCCGATGGAAGATGTTAAAGCTATTTACTCTATAGGTAAAGAACTCGGTAGGGGACAATTTGGTATCACACATTTGTGTAAACATAAGGCTACGGGTGAGACCTTTGCTTGCAAAACAATCGCTAAGAGAAAACTTGTTAACAAAGAGGATATTGAGGATGTTAGGAGGGAGGTTCAAATTATGCATCATTTGACTGGTCAGCCTAATATTGTTGAACTTAAAGGAGCTTATGAGGATAAACAATCTGTTCATTTGGTGATGGAATTGTGTGCTGGAGGAGAACTTTTCGATAGGATTATTGCCAAAGGTCATTACTCTGAACGTGCTGCTGCTTCTTTGTTGCGAACCATTGTTCAAATTATACATACTTGTCATTCCATGGGGGTTATCCATCGCGATCTCAAGCCTGAAAATTTCCTCTTGCTCAACAAGGAAGAAGACTCACCTCTCAAGGCCACAGATTTTGGACTTTCTGTCTTTTATAAGCAAGGTTGAGATTAGTTGAATTTCCCTCCAATTTCGTCTCTTTGTTTCAGCTTACAAATTGATCTAACAACAAATGAAATTTAATATATGTAACAGGGGAAGTGTTTAAGGATATAGTTGGTAGTGCATATTACATTGCGCCTGAAGTTCTGAAGAGGAAATATGGACCAGAAGCTGATATTTGGAGTATTGGGGTCATGTTATACATTCTTCTTTGCGGTGTTCCTCCTTTTTGGGCAGGTAATACATGTCCTCAGGATTCTTGGTGTAATTAATATTCCATATTCTAATTTGTATGCAGATTTTGATTTTTCGTTTTTTCAATTGTATTCTTCTTTCTGGAAGAATCGGAACATGGGATATTCAATGCAATTTTACGCAGTCACGTTGATTTTTCAAGTGATCCATGGCCTTCAATTTCACCTCAAGCGAAGGATCTTGTTAAGAAAATGCTCAATTCAGACCCTAAGCAGAGGTTGACTGCCATTCAAGTTCTAAGTAAGATATGCAGGTTTTATGTCTTCATTTGCTCATTGTTTTTCATTATTAAAATAATTTTCTTATTGATTTTTTCTTTTATTTTTCAGGTCATCCATGGATCAAGGAGGATGGAGAAGCACCTGATATTCCTCTTGACAATGCAGTATTGGGTAGGCTCAAACAGTTCAAAGCAATGAACAAATTCAAGAAAGTTGCTCTTCGGGTACCCATCAATCTTTTACCTAATAATCATCACAATTTTAAATGGACCAAAAGACTTCTCTTATTGTTTTTTTCTCTTTGAATAATTTTTAGGTCATTGCTGGATGTTTATCGGAAGAAGAAATCATGGGACTGAAGGAAATGTTCAGGAGCATAGACACTGACAACAGTGGAACTATTACACTTGAGGAATTGAAACAAGGACTTGCCAAGCAAGGAACTAAGTTATCTGAATATGAAGTTAAACAATTATTGGAAGCTGTAAGATTTCTTTTCCTTTTCCTTAAAATCCCAGAAGCAAGTTTGCTAATTAGATCTCTCAATCCATCCTTTTATTTTTATGAAAAAATAGGCTGATGCAGATGGAAATGGTACCATAGATTACGATGAATTCATCACTGCAACAATGCATTTGAACCGAATGGATAGAGAAGAACATCTTTATACAGCTTTCCAGCACTTTGACAAAGATAACAGCGGGTAACATTACAATAAATTATGATCAATTATTGGCAATTTAATTTAATCAAACATTTTATCGATCGTATTGCTTCCATGCATGATTATTCATAGGTACATTACAACTGAAGAGCTTGAGCAAGTTCTCAGGGAATACGGTATGCAGGATGGAAAAGACATAATGGAAATCATTTCTGAAGTTGATGCTGACGATGTAAGCAAAACTACAAGCTTATATTAATGTCTAAATTTCTTATACCATCCTGAAACATGACCTTAATGAGATTTTATGTTTCTTTTGGCAGGATGGTCGGATCAACTACGATGAATTTGTGGCAATGATGAAAAAAGGAAACCCTGAAGCTAATCCAAAGAAGCGACGCGATGTATTTGTTTAAGTTTGTATTTGATTGGTATGATGGGGAGAAGAGAAAAATCGTTGTGAATGTATGATGATGATAAGTTTGTATACATTTTAAAGGAAGGAGAGGGCAAACAAAAAAAAAATTATACATATGATAGAAGCATTCATGTGGTTTGATAAATCTTCATGGGTGCTTTAATTTTTTATGTACATTTTTTCTGAAGTCTAGATCGAGAGGAAGAGAGGGCAAGAGAGATGGCTAATAATATGAAGCAAGAGTGTGTTATGGGGCTAGCTGAAAATTGAAGTATTGACTCATTTTTAGTTTTCTCTCCAGCTTTTATGAACATTCCAACGAGATCAAAAAGCAAATGAATTGGGAGTACAGCATGATTTGATCGATGGTTAGGAGATTTAATTTGGAGGGTGTTCTTCATTTTTTATGTATTGTAATTTATTGATTTGCACTTTTAGGAGTACATAGTTATAACTAATTAATTAATTAATATTATTGTTATTGTCGTTGACTTGATCTTCTGAGTGTGCAATATTAATAATTTTTTGAAGAATTAAGTATATTATTTGTGAAGTACTCTTCATGGGTGTCATGTTCTCTAGCTTTTTCAATATTATTATTATTATTATAAATTAATAAGAAAAATTATTTTCTATTATTGTAGTGGATCATACAAATTATATATACTAGCTAATAGTACTATCTTTTTATCTTATGATTTCTCTATATTTATATTATATAATAAGATGTAATAATGTCAAATGTGAAACTTGTGATTTTGCTTCTTACAATTCAACATTGCTTCCAAGTGTCATACCTTCATACCAACCTCCATTCAATAACTTAAAAGATTGCACTTTAATAAAATAAAGATTAATTATAATATTTTTCAAATTTTATGTTTTTAATGTTAAAAATACCTCAACTAATATTTTTGAAAACTATATTTGAAAATGAGAGTTGTACATAAAATGGGTCTTGTAAAAATATTTTTAAAAATAAATTTTAGTAATTTTATCTACTAAATAATATATAATAGATAATATTTTAACTATATAAATTAATTTGATTACCTAAATTGTTCAAGAAAAAACATATAGTTATTTTCTTAAAAAAATTATATTAATTTTAATATTATCAAATATGAAAAAAAAGTTAAAATATTATAGTATATTTTCTTTAACATTATTTTAAATAATAATAGTTAATTTTTAAATAATTTTATTACCATTCAATGATACATTAATTATATATGTGTAAACATGTACCTTTCATTCTCGCAATTGGAGAGAGAGAGAGAAGCAAGCAATTGGAGAGAGAGAGAAGCAAAACAGAAGAGGAGAAAGAAATATAGAAAAGAGAGAAGATAGAGAGGAGAAAGAAAGAAAATAAGAAGAAAATCAAAGCAGAAAATAAAGAAAAATATAGGAAAAGAAATTGAGCAGTTAAAATTATATTAAAAAAATCAGTGGGTTATACATTTGTGAGGTTAAAATAGTTAGATTGTAGTGTTTACATTATATAACGAATTTTAAATTAGTTCTTATGCGTGTGTTGATAAATTTCTTCAACTTCAAGATAACTTTAAAACTCTCGATCACTCTTCTTAACAAGAATAATATAAAATAAATAAATAAATATTATATTTTATCCCTTAAATTTTAAGAAAAAGTTAATATATTCCTGAATTTTAAAAAGATAAAATATTTCCCATGTTTTAGAGAAATTCAAAATATCCCTTAAGTTACTATTTATATTTTAATTTAATTATTTATCTCTTCACTATTAAAAATATATAAAATAATTATATTGTCTTTATTTTTTACTTTATAATAATCACTATAATCTTATTGTAATATTTAAATTTAAAAATTATAATAATATTTTAATCCTTAACTATTTTTTTCTTCAAAATTTATAATCAAGTATGTATAATATCTAATTATATATAAAATATAAAATATATCATATTATATTTAAAAAATTATACATAATTAATTATAAATTTTTTTATAATGTAAAATTTGTTGTCAAAACGTTTCAAATGTTTACACAATTACACATAATTTTGACAATATTAATTATATATATTTTTTAAAATAAATTATTTTAATAATATAATATTTTTAGAAAATATTATATTAATTATTATATAAATTTGATAATAGATTTGGAAGGAAATAAATAATTAAAAGTCAAAATATTATTATAACTTTTAAATTTAAATATCAAAATAAGATTATATTAGTTATTACAAAATAAAAAATAAAAAATAAAAAATAAAAATCATATAATTATTTTTAATATTTTTAATAGTAGAGGAATAAAATAGTTAAATTAAAATATAAATAGTAATCATAAGAAGGTATTTTAGATTTTTTTTAAAATTCAAGAGAGTGTGTTGTATTTCTCTCAAATACTCAGGAATATATATCAGCTTTTTTAAAAGAAATAGGAGGATAAAGTATAATATTTCAATAAATAAATAAATAAATAAAATCATGAGCGTTATAATATAAAAAATATAGTAAATGCAATTTTGAAAGTAAAGTAGACGAGAAGTGTGAATTAAATGTAAAAGATTATAACTACTATTGACTTCAACTTCATAAATATTATTTTGATAGTTTGAATTATAACTCCTATGTTAGGAAATTAAAGGTTTCATAACTCAAAAATACTATGACAAAGTTTTAATCTTTAAATCTTTTATCTCCAATAGTATACTAGTTTGGTACGATTTGACAGACATCTATTTAAAAATATTTTCAACATATGATTAATGCCTTATTTATATATAGTTTAAGTGTTTTATAATTATTCTTAAGTTATGTTTTCTTATAAATTACATTGATTTACTGGGTAATTTATGATTGAGTCTTTTTTGAGCTAAAATCCCTTAAATAAGTTTACCTTAAAAAATTTATGTAATTTATGATTGAGTCTATTCATATCTTTTACATTATAATTTACTAAAAAAATAACTTGAATCCATTACGTCTCTTTCACGACAGACAGACACAAATAAATATAGATATATATTTCTGTGTACTTAACTAAAATAATGTCATTGAACCTAAACTTTGGACTCTGGCCCGTGGTGAAAATGATTAGACTCTTAATTCAAAATTAATTCTACATTTAACTGGCGGTTTATAATTTATTATTATTATTATTATTATTATTATGGAAAGAAATGAAGTAATAACATCTACACATGCACCGACAGGGTCAAGCAATAACTTTGGCAATAATTGCATGCGCATTAAGGATGGGCCATGTACACTACCAAATGTTATATTACTTTTCCTCTTCAAGTCAAAACACTAGTCAATATTTCTCCATGTATCCCTTAACTTATGAAAGTTTAAATCCAAATAGAAAAGTAAGTTTATAGCTACCATTCTTCAACTTACCCAACCTTCCATCTTCAACAAATTTCATTCAAATTTATGAAAATTTTCCAATTTTCGTTTTAATTTTTATACAAAACATGCAAATCAAATTTTAGAAAGTTATTGTGTTTTTGAATCTCTTCTAATAAGATTTGATTTTTTTTTATCAATGGTTAAGAATATGCCACACTTAATGTCCGGAGACATGCGTATGATTCAATCAACTGACCTAAAATAAAAATAAAATTTTTTATTCTCCAATTATTATTATTTTTTAAATGTAAGAAAAGTGGGTGAGGTCTAAATACATAATTTTTTCTTTTCTTACATACCACATACTCAAACTAAAAAGTGAGATCAACCACCTGAGTTGAGCATTCCAGAACTCATAATACTTATTAGTAATATATTTAATCAAGATATGATTAATAACTAAGAAGATAAATAAATAAAATTTATATACAAGTAGTTAGTAATATAAAGTAAAATTTTTATTTAACTTAATGGCATTATTTTTTCATATAATATATACATTATTATCAACCACTAAAAAAAAATTATTGATATAATTTTTTAGTAGAATTCTCTCTAAATATTAAATACAAAAAAATCATGAGCACAAAATACAATATTATTATTAAAAAATATTATTTTCAATTTAAAGCATCTTATACTAGTACTATTTCTAATCATTTGATCACTATGCATATTAATATTAATTAATGCATCAGTTCTTATTCTTACCCAACATTCTTCAACCTACCTAACATTCATTTACAAACAAACAAGTCAAACAAATTAATTTAATTACGAAAGTTAATTATGCTGTTTTTGCATCAATTACTGAAAATTATATCTGGTAAAGTAGCTTTTCTACTTGTGTATCAATTTACTAAAAATATTACCAAAAATAATGCAAACTAAAATAATGTATATAAAAAAAATCGATAATTTTATATTTTTATACATATAATTATTTATAAATTATTAAATTTATACATTTTTAATAATTAAAATTAAATATAATATATATTATAATTAACTACATGTATTATATTTAATTTTAATTTTAATTTTAATTATTAGTATATGAGACTCCAATTAAGTTTTCCAGCAATTTCAGTGAGGTTATGAATGCAATATTGATACTATATTTAAAACTTAAAATTTTATGTTTTATGTTTTAAAATTTGGTGTTTTACTTTAATGTTTCATTTTTTGTGATTATTGTTTTAAATATTTGTGTTAAATTTTTTAATGTTAAAATATTTTAAATTTAAAATCTATTAATGTAATATAGAAAAATCTTGAAATTAACGAGGCACGGCTGTAAATTTTATTATTATAATGTTATCATAATTCTAATTATCAAAATATACATAAATAAAATTTAATTTAATAATTAATTTAGGATTAATTTTAAATAAATATCTTTAATATATTATATTATATTTAAAAATAAAATTACTTTTCAATATTTACGGTAAAATGAAGTGATTTGATAAAAAATAATTGTAATTTTTTTTTGCTAAATACTTAAAATAATTTTCAACTGTTTAAAATTATTTTGTCAAACCCACGTGAATCTCAAACGGACCCTCAGTCTTAAATCATGAAAGGGATTATTATTATTTTGCCCCTAAGGTTTATCACAATGTCCATTAGTTGAAAGTTCTATTATAAGTTTACTTTTACCCCTATTCTATTTGTCATTCAAATTGACCATTAGTTGATCATAAAAGAACATAAAATGATAGGGTATATATTATATTTTTAATTTAAAGTATCTATTAGTACTAGTACTAATACTAGTTTTACAATCTCATCTCTCAATCACATGCTTAATTAGTAATATTAGAGTATCAGTACTTAGCTAACATTCTTCAACTCATCTATCCTAGCATGCATTTGCAGCAAACAATCCAACCAAATTAATTTAATTATGGAAGTTAATTACTATAAATAATTCAAATCAAATTTTGGAAAGTTTTGCTACTTTTATATTAGGTTACTAAAATATTTTTCCTTTGATAAAATTAATAAGATGTACTACTATATTATCCTACTAGTTTTTAGTTGAGTGATTATTAATTATTAGAGAGAAAGAGTTATTGAATCAATCTAAATCAGATTCGATAATTTGAGGCCTTATAAAAAAATTTATATAATTGACTTTTAAAAAAGTTATTATTAAATTAAGAAAAAACAAAATTTTTGAATTTTGTGTTTTCTTTTTATACACCTGCTGAATTAGGTAAGGTTAACCAACAAACTGTATTTATGACATTTATGAAAAGTAAAATATGAGTTAAAAGATATTGTAATATAAAAAAATATGAAATGGGATCATAGAATTTTGATCTCTAAATTTTATTAAAATGATAAATTAAGATATAATTAACTTAATTTAATAATTTCGTATTTAATAGTTTCAGGTGTTTATATGAAATGAAAAAAAATAACTAAAATTAATAGGTGCTGATTTATTAAACTTACGAAGTATGTTTTAATTTATTCTTTCAGTAAAATTTAGGGCAATATATACATAAAATTATCATAATAATTTAAATTTTGTCAATGATTATTTTCAAGAAAATGATAGAAATTGTTGTTCACACGTTTCCATATTTTATAATTGATATTACGTGAAATATATGTACAAATAATTAATGTTACTTATTTCACAAATTATCTAAAAGAATTCAACAAATCATATGATGTAACTCTATTAATAAGTTTAGGTAATTTGAAATTAATTTGTTATTTTTTATAAACTTTTCAAATAGTGTTGAGATAAGTAATATTGCTTTATAGGAATTGGCTATAAGTACAAAAGACAAGGATAATGAGAGAATATTTGTCTAACTCAGAAATTACCTTCCGTTAAAGTTAATTTAAATGTCAAAATCCTACCAAACAGGTTTTTAAAAGGATTACAAAAAAAAAAAAATCTAGCATTAACAAATGTTTGTGCAGATATTCTTCATTAAAAGACCTCATACTTTGAATTTATAACATTATGGAAAAAGACAATTTATTTGTAGATCTATTGAGAATATTTTAATAATATTTTGACTAAAGTTATGATATGATAGAAAAAATGTCAAAATCATACATATTTTCTTCAATTATGATTAAACTCGCAAATAGTTTATTAGCAACTAATCCTTTAAAAAAATATTAAAATTTTGTAAGAACATAAATAATATGAAACAATAATTCTAGTAATACAAATATTATTTATAAAAATTGATGTGATAATATTTGAAACTATAAAATATATGACAATGATATAATGCTATTATATCAATAATATTAGTAACGTTTGATCAATCAATTTATAGTAGAGAGAAATATTTTAAATAAGAGAATAAAAAAGATATTACAATTAATTAAAATAAAAACAAAAGGGTTTTATATTTTTGTTACTTTTTTTATATTATATGAGTTTAATTTACAAAATAATTTAATTTTAATATAATATCTCATAGTAGTTATTACACAAAAGATAGAAAAATGTCACATCAACCTTTTTCAAAATCTTTTTCAAATAAGATTTTGTGTGAGTGAATTGATAAAGGTTATTGTTTATATATAATTAGATATATTAAACAATTTGCTTTAGAATAGGCAATACAATTATGTAAATTTGTAAAAAAAATAGTTAATACTATAATTTCTTCAATTAGAAAAAATTGGTTTATAAAAAATACATATAACTTAACTTTATTTAGTAAAATTGAGGTAATGTTTGTCTTTTCTATCTGAAAAATATGATTGAAATATAAATTTCATTAAAATTTGATTCTCATCAATATGTTTATCTTTTTTTTTAAATATTAAAATATAAATGTTAAGCTATTTGTTGTTATAAAATAAAAAATTTAAAATTGATATGTTAAACTCTAAAAAATTTGAAATTGATATATTAAGTTAATATATATAAATTTTAATTAATAAATTAAAGATGACTATAAAAAATAAAATATTTACTTCATTCATAATTTGGTTATATAGATTTAAATTAAAACCTTATCAAATAGCTAGGTTTGGGATATTTAATTGATAGATTAATTTTTCTTTGTTTGGTTAGTATCAATGGTGAAGATGTTATTAACTTAGAAATGTAAGCTTTTTCTAAAAACAATATTACAATGAATACCAAATCCCTGCTTTAACTTACTATAAATTGAATTTTGAGTTCCGAACCTATTATACTATCCCAAAAAAATTTAGTAGTTGAATTAATGAATATCCATAAAACCAATATGAGGTATTAATTACTTATATAAAAACGCAAAAATTAATAATTTTACCTGCTAAAATTGTTTAATTTACTAGATTGTTCAATAAAGGCTATTATATGTGGTACTAAAAAATTATATCAAATTAGATCTTTTTAAAAAGAATTATTTATACATTATTCAACAAATTAAAAAGTAAGTTAATTATATATTAAAAACTTTAACTTAAACTCGACAAATTATTAATTACGTCATATTTTAATCACCCAAGTTTTATACTAATTACTAAAAATAAAAATATTGAGGTACAAATTTAAAAAGTTATTGCATTATTATATTTTTTAATATTATAAATTGAGTATGTAATCTATCAATATTAAATTAAAAACTTTGATTATCTAATTTGACTAACTCAAAAGTCATAAGTCTTTATTAGATCTAGTTTAATGCACCTAATTTGATTGAAATTTGTCTTCATTATCTTTTTGAGAGAAAATTAACTTCCACTTTGAATTTAGGAGGTACTGAATACTATGCTTCATTTGAAGAGTAACGGTATCAACGACCAACCATCCTAACTTTGAAAAATAAGAATACCAATTGTCCTAACTAAAAGTTGATTGGCATTCCATGTTGTTGTATTCATTACGAAAGAAATATTACAATTTTAATGAAATTATGAATTGGACTACAATACAGTATATGCAATGTTACTACATTTAAAACTTAAAATTTTATGCTTCATGTTTTAAATTTTGTGTTAGAGTTTTCAACGTGACAGTACTTTGAATTTAATGTTATTAATTGAGTAAATGTATATTAATGTAATATGGAAAAGTCACAATTACTTACGTGGTTAATGAAAACAAGTTAATATTCATAAATAAATAAACAAAATATTGTAACTGCAGAAAAAGACTGTTCATGATAATCTGATACTTTGAACGAAAAAATTAATAATTTAATGATATTATAAATAAAGAATCATAATTTTAGTTAAAGAAAGAAAAGACCGTAAATTAAATAGTAATATGATATTTTTCTATTAGTTCCATAAAAGAAAGGTGCAGTTTGGACATTTTTGTTAAAAAATTTAATCTAAAACGTTATATGACAAAAGTATTAATATATATAAATTTATTTAAGAAGATAGTAATATAACTTTGATCTTTTAATTAATTATTAGTAAAGTTTTAATTATTTATTAATAGGCTTTCAATTATTCAGTAAAAGATGAGGCCTTCTTTTTGTAGTACCATAGTTGCCTATGCCTTGATCCGAATTCTACTATAATATATTTTATATGAACAGATTTGCATAAACACGAGTAAATTAAATATTAGTGATTAAAAATATTAAAATATTAATTAATAATATTATAATTGAATCAAAAAATAATCAGAAAGAGATTTACTCAAAGTCTTTTTATTAAATCTGAAAATACATACATAACAGAAACGACTCGAACTTGATCTCATTACTACACGAATACTCAGAAAATAAAGATCAGCAACACAAATTAAGAGGTGAAATTTCATAATAAACAAACAACTGATAGTGGGAAACTAAGCAGCAACTAGCAACTAGCAGCTAGCAGGTAGCCCATGCATGCATGCGTTTACGGAGATCGATAGAATTAATAAAAGTGCTTAATTAAGAAGCATATGCAGTTGGTGCCAAACGAGGTCGAACGAAAGCTGAAAGAGGAACAGCTTTCTGCAAAGCAAGCCCAAATGCTTCATCCATATTAAGTTCTTCGACGCCATTTGGCAATTTCCAATCAAATGAATGCACCAATGTGCCTAAAATGTACTCAACCAACACAATTCCCATTCTTGTTCCAGCACAAATTCGCCTGCCTGCCCCAAATGGAATTAGCTCAAAATCGTTTCCTCTAGGATCAATTTTTGCATATTTTTCACTTAGAAATCTCTCGGGGGAAAAGCTAAGAGGGTCTTTCCACACATCGGGGTCACGTCCTATTGCCCAAATGTTGACACTAAGTCTAGTGTTTTTAGGTATGTAATAACCATTTACGACGCAGGCCTTCGTCGAGACACGTGGCAAATTTAACGGCGTCGACGGGTGTTTTCGAAACGATTCTTTGCATATTGCTTGTAAGTATGGGAGTTTGGATAGGTCAGATTCTTCAAGTCTTCGGTTTCTGCCTATTACTTGATCCATTTCTTCATGTGCCCGTTGGAGAATTCTAGGGTTTTTCAGCATCTCAGCTAGTGACCACTCGATAATGCTTGATGATGTATCCGTCCCGGCTGTAAATAAATTCTAAAAAAAAAAAAAATCAAATCAAATGAAAATTTTATTATTCATTAGCAGATGTCATGTTAGAAAAGATGGAAAACTATATAAAAATGAGCAATAAATAATAATATAACATTTATTAATATTGTAATCCATTTAATTTTGTCAACAAGATGGTACTGTAGGAAATTGGATAATCCATGTGAGCAAGTGGGAAACTTTCTCTTTATGCAGATAAATTAATACTTTAAAAAATGAAAAAGTGTTTAATTTTTACTTTTATAGAACCTAAATTTTGAAAAAAAAAATTGTATCTGAAAACTTTTTCAAATTAATGGCAGTATAAATTAATAAAAAGGACTTAAGAGTTGTGAGTACCAAGAGAAGAGCTTTAATGTTGGTGATGCTGAGTCTTTCACCTTCGGAATTTTCTCGATTAGCCATGACAACGTCGAGAAAATCCGGCTTTCCTCGACGTTCATGTGACGATGCCATATGTTCCTCCATCATTTTCGTTAACAAAACGTCAAATCTTTTATGCAATTTCTTCATCCCACGTTCGATTCCTTGTAAATCCATCCAACCGATCGACGGAATAAAATCGCCGATGTTGAAAAATCCGGCGGACGTCATGAGCTCCACCACCATGTCTTTAAACTCGTTGGATTCTGACCCTTTTGTCGCGAAAACCCGACGGCTGAGTATCACTTGCCCGATCATATTCGCCATCGCGTAAGTCAACATCTCCGGCACCACAACTGGCTCGTTTTTCCGGCTAGACTCACACATGGCTCGTAGCATGTGGCCTAACTCAATAGTACGTACTTTACTCCAATCATCCAAGGCTTTACCACCGAGCATATGAAGATTGCTCAACTTTCTTAGCAACTTCCACCTCGGTCCATAATCAGCAAAAACCATATCCTGAGCGTTATAAGCCAAGTGCGTTGCGCCGGCATTCGGCGGCCGGTTCGAGAAATTCAGGTCTAGCGTTTTGAGAAAAGCTCGAGCGGCATCCGGGGTTGAGGCAACAACCATATCACATGTGCCCATTTTAAGGTACATAACCGGACCATATTTTTTGGCCATTTTGGCTAGGACGACATGAGGCATGGTACCTAGGAGAGGTAGGGCACCGATAACCGGCCACCCTTTCGGCCCCGGGGGAAGCGGTCGGAGCGTTTTTCCGGTAAGAGAACGGATGAAATAACGGGTGATGAGGAAGAGGAGGATTGCGGCGGCGACATCACGGAGGAGGAGAGTGTCTAAGGGAGTAGCCATGGTGGTTAGTAAGGCTAACGAGTTATGTGTGACATGAAATTTATGTGAAGTTTTGGAGTGTATATATAGGCAAAAATACAGCTGCTTTTGGGATTTTGATATGAACTATTTGTCGTGGGAAAGGTTAGGTGAAGCCACGTGAGATCAGGTTTCATACCCAACGAAACTTATACAGGGAAGTATAGAGAGTGTGAGGTACTGCGTGGGTTGCCATTTTATCGCCGAAAGAAATCAACTTTTTAATTTCTAAAAATATTTCTCAATTACCTATTTTTATTTTATTTTAAAATTTTTATCCTATTTTATTAAAAATAAAATATTAAAATAATTACTTATTTTTTAAAAATTATTTATAATAATTAAATAATTAATAAATTTTTATTAAAAATTTTATTTATAAAATCTCTATCGCCATAAAAGTTTTATTTTTTTATTTAAATCTGCATTAAAATCATCGCGGCAGAATAATTAATGCTTTTTATTTTTCAATTTAATGCTTTTTAGGTTTGATATCTATGAACTCACTATTCAAGCGTTCTGAAAATAATTAAGGCTATTATGGCTGGGATTTTGTTCCCCCTTTCTTATTAATTTATTTGTCTCTTTCAAGAGGTTTATTAGAAAAAAAACAAGTAGTTAAGATTTCATTAATTCAATATTTGCTTTTAAAGCTTTGAAAACATGGAAGTTGGGTGGTAACTATCATATTACTAAGAGGAAAAAGTTTTAGGATTATATTAGAAAAAAACAAAATTAATTTACTACTTGTATTAACAAATAGGGTGTATATATATATAATAATGTGAGAGAAAATAGATTTAAAAAATTTTAAACTTTTTTTAAATGTTAAGTTAAAAAATAATACTTTTAAAATATAAAATATTTCAATAATCGAAACTGAATTATACTAATTATTCCATAAATGAAAAGAGTGGATGAGTGATTTGTCTGAATTTTAGTTGGTTTTCGAGAATATGCCAATTTTTAAATAAATAAATTCTCAATATTATGATGGGGACAGTTTTGAATTATATGATACCATGAAGCTAATTGATAACAAAAGTAGAACAAATAAAATTATTGAGCTTGGAAAAGTCTCACCCACTATTTGTCGACGGCTAGTCAAAATGGATTTGATAATTTTTTTTTATTAAAAAAATTAATAAATAATAATAATAATAATAGTAAAGAGTTGCACTATCAATTATTTCTTGTGGAAAGTTTAATTCTTCTAGATTTAATTAATTTGAGTATCAGTAGGTTTGGCTTTGGCCATATATCACGTGTATTCTTTCATATCTACCAGTCAATAGTCAAGAAACTATTGACTGCTGCTAATTAAAGAGATAATAATTAATAATTAAAAAATTAAAATGGATTTCTATTTAATTCATTGAAAATAATACTTAAATTGAAATAATGTGATTGTAAAATAAAATTAATGTGGATTAGTAGTCTGTAGATATTAACAATGAAATTTAACGGATTTTTACCAAACATTTAAATTGGAAATGTCAACTTTTTTTTTTTTTCATATATACAATATTAACCAAATTTAAAATTATATAAAAAATAAAAAATATCTCTAATTAAACCAATCTAAATGTTGAAATTTTATTGACCAGTAGGCAAAACATGCTTAGATATGAGAATCTCTATGAACATAAAAATAAAAAAGGAATAAGACAAAAAGGATGTTTTTAATTATAAAATTATAAAAAATTTGAAAATTGAAAAAAGGTGAGAACGACGAATAAATTTTAAATAAAAAGGTGACAGCAAATTTTCATTTTTTGATTAAAAAAATATCATAGAGATTGTATGTTCATGATATCACGGGAGCACCCAAACACTTGCACGTAAAACAATTGTTGTTGTTTTGGGATAAATATATTTAAATGATATTTGTCAATTTTTTATTTAAAAATCCAAATAAAAAATATGGGTTTGTTTGGGTTATAAATGACATTTGTGGGATTTTATATATTAATTGAAATAAAAAATTACTTTATTTATAAGAAATAAATAAATTTATGGTATTCGAGTTAAAATAGTTTTTTTAATTTATATATTATAATTAGTTCTTATTTGATTTGATTTTTTAATATATTAAAATAAGTAGGAGTAATCAACTAATTAAATTGAGTGAATTTGATTAAACCTATATCCAATTTAATAATAGTCAAATTGAAACTCTTTTAATTCAATTTATCTATCGTATGATAGAATCAAACACAACCCAATTCATTAAAAGATTTTTCAAACTCTACTTTATCTAACTCGATTTAAATAAATTAAAAATATTTTAATTTTAGTAGATTATATTTTATTAATAAAAATAATTGAGATAATAATATATGATATATTTAAACTTTTAAAAAAATATTAAAATATATCAATTCAAAATTAATAGCAAAAAATAATTTTAAATTAGTCTTCAATAATAAGGTTAGAAAGTTTTTATTAAGGAAAACAAAATAATATAAAATTTAATAATACTAAAAGAAGCTGACAAAACTATACTATGATAGTAAGAGCCAAAAGAAATAAATCCAAGAAATTAGAATTATATTATATTCAACTCAGTACAAAATGACAACCTACGGAACAAAACATAGACAATAGCAATACAATATGGCAGCAGTTAAAATAAGGCATAAATTACAAAATTGGATTGAATTTTTTTTCCTTTACTGAAACAAAAAATAATTTTGTTCATCAATAATATAAAAGAAAATATATTGTAAAAATTGAACATTAATAAAATAATAAGCTCAAATATAATTTTATAAATAGAATAATATAAAAATTATACAAGAAAATCTTGGTAGACATAATTATATATAGAAATTTGACACTAATATTTAATGACCTATTACAAAATATTAAAGAAATTATCTTTGAATATGAATGAATTGAAAATAATTGAATAAAAATTTAATGAGACTAGAAGGAAATTAAAATTAAAATAAGATTTTTGGATTTCAATAAGAATTAAGAAATTTATTGCGAAGAAAATAAATTAAGTTTGAAATGAAGGGAGTCGGACGAATTATTTTATGGATAGATAAATAGTAATGAATTATCCAGGTGAAGTTGCAAAGCGGTGAATTAAACGAAAGATTAGGGGTAAACTATTTTCTTTTCTTATTTTATTTTATAATTTTAATAATCATTGTGTCGACACGTCATCTTACAAAATTACAACAACATTATTTTTTATTATTTTGATTTATTTATTCCATTTTATTTCTCAATACTAATAATTAAAATCATTGGATTTATGCTATACATTTATTTTTATTTTTAAAAAAATATTTATTATATTATTTTCAGTAAATCAGATTGGATTTCAGCGAATTGACGGTGTGAATTCACAATTCAATCTACTGTAAGCGAATTATAAATTTCTTAATCCCACCCAATTTATTGATTCACCAAACTCGTTAAAAATATATTAGATCAGATTGGATTAAACAGATTGAATAAATCGGATTAAACAGATTGAGTAAATCGGATTGAATTTTGGACATTCCTAAAAATAAAGACTTTTATAATGATAAAAATTGTTCTTAAATTTTTTGATATTGTTTTATTAGTACTAGAGAATGATTTTTAAGAATTTAAAAAAAAAGTTTTTCTTGTATTGAAAAAAACTCAAAATTTAGATTTTTAACAATAAAATTTTACTAATTTTTTAAAAGATAAATTATCTAAAATACTCTTACTTTATTTTAAAATTTTTAAGTTATTTTTTAAAAATAGACATTAAATTTTTTTCTGTGAAAATAATTATTTAAATTTTTTTTTCAAAAGTTATTTGTGATAACCAAAAAGGATAAAAGATTTACTCAAAAATTTTTTATTTAAAAAGCCATAATAAATGAACCCGTAGTTAAATTAATTAACTCTTCTTTAATTTTACATAATTTCTTATCATTGTTATTTTTAACAATTAAGATTAAATTTTACAAATACATTCATTAAATTTAACCTATACATTCATTAAATTTTACATGTACAAATGTGCGATGGTGGTATGATTGACTAAGTAGTAATCTAATGGTACTAAGGTAGCTTAACAATAACTTGTTAGTAATACTTTTTGTTTTATTTCACTCTTTTATATATTTATAATAAATACAACGTCATATTTTTTACAAAAAAATTAAAATATTTTAAAAATTATAATTAAAACCTATTACCAAATGTTTGAAAAAGTAACACAACTTGAAATATGCTTATGAAAATGAACTCGAGACATTTAAAGCAAAACAAAAAATATTTAACGTAAAATTTCAGACATAATATTTTTTATTAAAGGATAATAACGAGTAGGTCCTTAACTAATTTTCTGAAATAACAAATATAAACATAGTTTTGTCATTTATAGCAAATAGATCCCCAACTTGTTTGAAGTTAACAAATATCCTATGTTAAGGACCGATCTATTATAAATGACCAATGATGTTTTAGTTATTATTAATTAACCTATGGGAATCTATCTATTTATTACCCCCAACATTAATATGATAGGATAATCGGTTATATGATTTATTTTTTATTACTTTAAAGTAATACAATATTTTTTTTTATTATTTTAAGCATTTTGCTATTAGATAGAAGCTTAATATTTAAAGATGTAATTATCAATTGTAAGAAAAAGGACATAAGTCTCTAAGATTCGGCTTATTGAACTCATTAGTTTTAATAGTTTAAAAATATCTATAAATTTTTTAATTTATTTAAAAATAACAATTATGTCACTATCAATAATAGTTATTTAATAAAAATAATTATTAAATTTTTAAAATTTACAAAAAATATAATATATTTATTAAAAATACGTTAATAAAATAAATCATAATATTATTTTTTAATATATTAGTAATATAATATTTATTAACATATTATAAATTTATATATTTTATAAATAATATTTGTTAATATATATTATAACTGAAATATAAGTTTATTTATTTTATAATATATTAAACCATTCAATATTAATTAGGTATTAGAAAATAATAAACTAAATTATATATTATAATTTATATTTATGAATAGTTAAAATATATAAATATAATATAAAATATATAAATTTATAATATATTAATAAATACTATATTATTAATGTACTATTTATTAAATCTATTATATTTTATCAAATTTTTAAAAATTTTAAATTTATTTTTATTTAATAATTATTATTGATAGATGTATAATCGTCATTTAAAAGTTTTATGAGTATTTTTAAAATTAATAAAATTAATCAGTTTAATTATACATAATATTCTATCCAAATAATATAATTTATCCCATTAAATTAATTAATTGAGGGATTTGCCTATGTTTGTAGCCATAAAAGACGATAATAATAATAGAATATTACACTTTCCCCCTTAAAGTATGGTATATAATCACTAAATGGTGAAACTTTATTTTTGAAAAATTTAAAATTTTTCCATTGAAGTATGTTAAATATATTTTGTTGTTTGTATATTTTATTTAATGACAAAAATCTTTTCTTCCCACTCCAATCACTTAAAATTCTTTAAAACATCTAAAAGAAATTGATATATTTTCGTGGATCACTCATTTAAATATTTTAAATTCAAGAATATATAAGAAGAGAAAGATACCAATGGTATATTTTTGTCAATTTACGTTAATTATAATAATATTATAAATTCTTATTTAAAAAAATTAGAAGTTAAATAGAGCCATAAAGAATCTCAACTTAGTAGTAAGTTTAAGTTAACATAGATTTTTATTATATTAAATAATATTTGTTAATTTTTATTTTTAATATTATAAGGCTTATGTTTTGTTTGGGTTATAAAAAATTATTGTAGTATTTTGCATATTATAACAATGAACAAAACATAAATATTATAATAATGGATCTCTATGATATCGTTGAATAAATTTCGTACAAATTAAATATAGACTTTCTTGAGTGGTGTCAAACATATAATTATCTCAGCTCTCCGTCTTCAATAGATTTTCGATCTAATATCAGTAGGTTGTAAATATAATTATGTAATATAAAAAAAAATGAATTTTCTTATTTTTTTATATATTAATAATGAGTAAAACTTAAGTTAGGTAATAAAAAAATATGCATAATATACCAATTAAATAAACTTTACAAATATTTTTTATTTGTGTCCTAAATTCTTAACATAATCCTAATGACTTTGAGGTTTAAAAAATTTGGATATTTAAATGAAACATTTTGGAGCTATCTGCATACTGAAAATAAAAATGTAACAAAAGTTTAAATTTATCATATTTTTGCTCCTCTAGATACAGAAGTAACAAAAATGTAAGTGTATAATTTTACATTATGCATAGTTAATCGTTACTTTTAATATATGCTATATCACATTAAGAAAATAACTTCTTAAGAAATTAAAAGTTAAAATAGACCCATAAAAAATCTCAAGTTATTGTTAAATTTAGGCCAAAATAGATTCTAATTATATTTAAAAGAAATATTTGTCAAATTTTGGTTCAAAAAATGAAATTAAGCTTATGGGTCTTTTGGGTTATAAAGAAATTAAAGACCCATAAAGGCTTTAAATATATTTAAAATAAATTGTAAACAAAGTACATAAAAATTAAAATGTTTTAAAACGTAATTAAAACATACCATACAATAATTAATACTGTAACATTAAAATTTAAACGATTATCATATGTGTTTTTATTGATTAATTTCCAAATCACTAGGACAAAATTTGACCCGAAAGAGTAAATACGTACTGACAACATTGAAACTTGACACACAATAAAATACTTGATACGATCACTACATGACTCAAGATGTATAGAAAATGAACCTGAAATAATAACATAAATAGGAAGAGTAGGTACTAGGTACTAGGTAGGGACTGAATTATTAAAATGGAGCAAAGTATGTCTCAGTCTCTTATTTCACCAAAATTTAGGGATGAAAATGTTAAAATATTTTTTAAGAACATGGGGACAGCCGGTTTCCACTTGCCCCCGGTTTTTCATTTCATTATTTAATGGTTCATTAACAATGAAGACAGTAATATTTTTAAATATCTCACTATATTGGTCTCAACATTAATTTTCTACTGACTATGTAGGACACTCAAGTGATTTTGAAAATTTTTTCTCTCTTCCTTATTTTAATCAATAAATTTTAATTTATAAAAAAAATTTAGTAAAAATTTCTTAATCTTTGAGAAATAAAATATAAAATAAATACACAAGAGTGGTTATCATGTTACTTTCAAACATAACCAAATTGTCTATTTTATTATACAATAATGTGCTTTTTTTATTTAAAAATTATTGACATATTTTTAATGATATTAATATTCTATAGTATATTTATTAAACATGTAATATGATGCAACCCAAGTTATCAATTCGGGTGGCCTTTTTTCTCTTCTTTGAAATTCAAACATGGCTAAAATCTAGATGTCAATAATATATATTTTTTTAATGTTTGAATATAAATAAAATTACAAATATGAAAATTGACATATACCCTATTAATGTATCTCTCTCTCTCCCACCACACAAATATATATATATATATATATAATAACTTTTTTTAATTAATCTTGGAAATAAAGAAATATATATAAATCAATCATTTAAATGATACAAAGATTAATAAAAAATTGAGTAAAAAAGATAAATTATAACATAACGTTATTACAAGGATCTAAGCATATAATATCATATATTGCTTAAAACAAATAGATAAGATAATGTTAAAAATTTAAATATTAGCAAATAAATTTAGTAAAATTAGAGTATTGTAAAAAAACAAGATTTTAAACATATTTGATTATTTAGATATAAGTTAATTTTTTATATTACTTTTTAACAAATTTTTAAACATAGATTTAAAAAGAAACAATTTATAAATATTTGAATAACTATACAATTAAAAATTAGAGAATTTTCACTATTATAAAGAGGTATACTAAAACTCTTATATGGAGTAGTATTATATAATGTGTCTACTGAAAGTGATAAAATTTATGTATTGATTGATAAAAATGTCTTGTATAAAAATGTTTTCACCATATTCTTTACAAGAACATCCAATAATATTATTTTACGTATATATTCATCAATTAATTATGATAGTAATTTCGAGAGGCAAAAGAAATTTAAATTGGTGGCATGAACTTCTTACGTACATTTTTTAGTCATTAAAAAGATAAGAGACGTATATCACTAATCATCTATATATACATTCAAGTAAATGTCAAAATTCAAAACTTAACATGGATTGCTCATATACATCCTTACTCAATTCACTATCACTATCACTATCACTATCATAAGAGTCGTATAATACTCCACATGCATTTAAAGTAAAATGTTTGCTTTTTGAAAATTCTAAGGCATGCTTGGCATCAGGTTGATGGGATGCAAAAGGAGTACCGTGTTTGTCTACATATAGTGAGTAGAAAAAAGAGAGGCCAAGAAGCAACTTGGGTGTGAGATCCCAACCTATATTTTAAAATTAACCATAACTACTATATATAATATAGTATAAAACAATTAAATTTTATTTTAATATATACAAATATACGTTAGTGTTTTTTTTTTATTTGATCTTGTAAGAAATAAACTATTATTTTTCTTTAAATATTCATGTTTTTGAATAAATTAATTTTATTTGATTTGGATAATCTTTCAATTGATATTTTATTTAATAAATTAAATTAATATTCATGTTTTTTATTTATTCAGTTAGATTTATATAATGGCAGTGACGAGGGCGTGGTCGAGAGTGTAGGCGGCATAAGGTGGGAGTGAGAGTCGAGGCGCGTGACTGACGGTGGAGCCAGAATGAGTACGTTTGATTTAAAACTACGGTCAGGAAAAGGTTTTTCAATTTTTTTTATATTAAAAAATTGCATTAAATGCAATTTATTTAAAATTTTATTCTTTCAAAATTAATTTATTATTAATAAGAAGCCTTTTTACTATTCTCCCTCAGTTTCCATATGGTAGGAGTGTATCAAGGGCAAAGAGAAACCTCTCAGTACTCTCGATCAGAGGCACAACCACCACAACTTTAGCATAAAAATGAGGCCACCATCTCTGGTTTGTCCTTGGTACTTCACATTTTTTTAGTTTTGGAGACAAAATTATTCTGAAATTGCTTCCTTTTCAAGGTCTTAACCCTCCCCAAAACATAAGCTCATTTCTTGAAAGAGCTCAGTATTCCCAAAAGCTACACCAAACTCTGAAACTCCAAGTCAGCTTACCATTCTTCTATCAACAATTCTTACATTCTTACAGAGGCAACAAGTTTAAGAAAAAAAGACAATACCTACATATTGGTAGAACTTTCAATCTCTATATTTACATTATTGAAAAAGCAGTGAATTCTGACCTAAAAGTATCAAAGCACATGCTACCATTGACTGATCCCAATAATACTCTCACTTAGTTGTCTTTATTAACTGCATTTATACTTTACTGATGTGAGTGATCTAGCAGTCAAATGCTAATGCCAAGCATAACTTTGAGCATGATCAAGAGAGTAATTGCCGTGTACTTCAAATAAATGCACCGGTTTTGCAAACAGAAAAGCATTCGAAATTTATGGTTTTAAGATGTCATACTAACCATTACCTACATACTGTCCTGCTACTCCCCACTGGCATCAAGGGACATAACAAGGATACTAAATGCAAAACGGTGTAGGAGTCTACTAACAAGGCAATCTAAGTAGGTAATAGTACAACTAAATTCTTCTGATATTTTTTAGTCTTATAGTCAATGACTGCAGACAAAACAATTTGGGGAGGAAGGGAGAGGAGGAGAAAGTGAGAGATCCTCCCGTGTTTAATAGTCCTATAAAGGATGACCATTAGACAAAAGGAGAGAAATTAACATTTCAAACTTCCATACCAAACCTTTCAAACTTTTCTGAAACTAAAAACCGAAGAAAATAACACCTATTCCTTATAAATATAACATCACTACATATTAAGACCTTATAATGATTGCACTATCCAAGAAAAAGTATATTCAAGACTCTATTTAACAAAAATATATCAATGTAAAATATCAGTGACAACTAAAATACCAAAGTCGCTGTTTCATACCACCAGTAACTCAAGTTGAAATATTGATATTTATGCCATCATGGTCAATCACAGTGCTTGAAACAATGGTTATTTTTCAATATCGACAATAACCAATCACAATCAATGTTTGTTTTCAAGAATCGTTGATTACTATGGTGACCTATGGCAATCATCTTGCATCACTGATCAATTACAATCACATTTGCAAACCAATTTTATCTATTAATTATTAGCAACCACCTTTTCCTTTTGGATTTTTTCATATGTGACAATCCTCCAGAAGAAAAAAGACCATTAAATCAAATGAATATTATTTTCAACAAGACAAGCAAACACTAAAAAAAAAAAATTCAGAGAAGACTATAGCGTTACATCCCATCAAGATACTAAAACTAAGGTAAACTTATTGTTTTAACAAATATCAACAAAAGGTCACCCACTCCCAAACTTCATGTCATCCAACATGAGGACAGATTGGTGTATATGATTAACTGGTAAGCAACCCTCAAATGAAAGTACTAGTTGTTGATGGGAAAAGCATTTGCTTCCTTAATCAGGAATTGAGTAAAGACAGCCTACCAGGGGAATGGAAAAGGCTATACGAGTAGCTATGGAAAGGAGATTCTACTAGCTTTCACGTGTTTCAGCTCTTGTTCAAATTCTTTCTGCGGTTCTCTTTCCCTAGGCTTTGGCTCCAAAGATTTGGATTCAAATTCTACCATGGGCTAAGCCTAAAGTGAGCCGAGATAAACTATAGCTATACTTCCTCAAATTTATATCTCAATCAAGATACTAAAAGAACAAAGGCAAACCTATTGTTTTATCAAATATCAAAAGGTAACCCACTCCCAAGCTTCATATGATCCAACATGAAGATAGATCCCACAGAATATCAAACGAACATTCACTTATTTGCCTAAGTACTATATAATTAATCACAACACAAGCAAAAATATTAAACAACATTGATTATACAGCAGTTAATCACAATAGTTAAATTCACACAATTCAAACACCAAAAACGTCATTCTCTATTGCCATACAACAATATCCATACTTTCATACATATATTGAGATCAATAAGCAGATTTATAATAAAATTAAAAAAAAAAACCTAGAAATTTAAAAGAGCGACTATTACAAACACTAAACATAAGCAGGTATATAGTTAGTTTTTCAATTCTACTTATCTTTAGTGGAAATTCCATATTTCTCCTGCATCTTAGCAATCTCATCCTCCTTCTTCTTCTGATCAAATTTCTTGCTCATCTTCGCTTGCTGATAATACAAAACAATCAAATACCTATTGGCTACATTAAACCCAGACAAGTGATCCACCGCCGTTTTGGCATCGTAAATATCTTCGTAAACCACAAACGCCGTTCCGCGCGTGTCCTTGCTAGTCCCAATACGTATCTGGCGAATGGCGCCGTACTTGCCGAATATGTCGTACATCTCTTCGGAAGAAATGTTGAACGGGAGGTTTCGGACGTAGAGAACTCTGTTCACTTCTGGTGGAAGACGGGTGTTGCCCTTCCGCAGACTGATTGTCGCCATTATCGGTTGATGATCGGAGGAGAATCTACGAGGGTTTAGGGAATTATGACTGAGCGACAGGATTTGGGGATTGTGATTTGCCCCTCGAAGGGGTTTTATGATAATAAGGATTCAGTCGCCTGTGGGCTATGGGCTTACGGGTTTAGGAATGGGCGCTTAGTAAGGGCATTTGGGCCGGTCAATGACCCAATATCCAATAATCAGTTTTATTAATTTTATAAATATATTTTTTTTTAAAATTCTAATGGACCCATTAGTGAAATGACACTTTTGACCAAAGTAGTAATTAGTTTAAAAAAAATTTAGACCTCTAAAATTTAAGGGAAAATATATAATATATTCATTTAAAACATATCAATAAGATATATTACAAATAAATATATGTATATGCACATTTTTTACTCTGGTTAAGGTGAAAAAGAAATTTGTTCGAATGCTTACAAGTTACAAGAAAAAACGCTTGTGTATTAGATAAATTGTGTTGTTAAAAGCGTCGTAAATCTCAAAAGTTTAAAATATGTGTTCAATGAATTTTAGTATTAAAATAGTAGAAAATGTACAATGACCCTAATAAACATAAGCTTAAACTACACATTTATATCTTTCTAATACTAAATTTAATAACAAGTATAAAATTACTTACTTAAAGTCAATTATTAAATAATGTAAAAATTAATATCAAAATAAATATTTGGTGAAAATAAATTTGAAGCTTCGTATATAAGATTGATAAAAAAAATAAATTTTATTATTTTATTAAAATTATAACATATTGATAAATTAGGGTTTATAAAAATATATAAAATAATAATTATGTTTTTTTATTAAGGTGGTGAAATTATAATTAGAAATTATAAAAATTACTTATTTAAAAATTAATTTATACACAAATAGAGATTTTTTTTAAACTACACTAATATTATTTACAAATTAAAGATCTATTAAAATTTATATAAGTTTTATGATAACATTATCCAAATATCTATTCCTAAATTGGACAATTTCTACTCTTTAATAAAGAGTTGAGAGTTATATAAGTACTATGATAATATTATTTGGATATTCATATTTACATTTAAATTAGGTGATTTTTACTCACAACTAAAAGAAATACAGTTTATATAACAATAATAATATTTATACATTTAATCTAAAACTCGAAAATTTTACTCCTTAACAAATGAAGAGATCAACCCACAAAGTGGACCGAAATAATATTTATAATTTTTGAAATATACAAAATTTCAATAAATAATCTCAAATTTCTTTGAGAGTGATTTATTTTAATTGCTTGCGCTTCTTTTAAAAGATATTTGATTAAAAGATAAAATAATTATACTATAATTAATAAATATATTTTATAACAAAAATATTAAGCGTATAAGATCACAAAATTTTAAGTGTGTATTAATTACAATTCATTAATTACATTGCAAGTGTATTGGTTTCATTGCCTGAAAATTGCATAAAGCTTGTATTTATATAAATATATATCATATTATGATTTAATCCCTTTTAATAAAGATAATAAATTTAAAACTTTAAAATTATACAACTTCATAACACCGATTACTACTATAATGTAAGAGTTATTCGTGTTATCTTCTCTCTTAGTTTTTGTTTTTTCTTTTTTATTGAATCAAAATTAGCATGTATAAAAAAAAATCAGCACACTAAGTCAGATTTCTAAATCATGTTTAATTTTCTTAAAAAATTAAGGGGTAATAACATTTTTAATACCTCTAGCTTTTGGTTAAAAAATAATTTTGTAGTATAGTTTTCTCAATTCAATGTTTAATCCCTAATATCTCGTCACCAAAATGATTAATAATAAAGATTTAGGGCAAGATAAGGATTAAATTATTAAAATTAAAAAATATTTTAATTTATTATGTTTTTAAAATTTAAGGACGAAACGTTACTATTTATGTTTTTGTCTCTAAATTAGCATTTACTATTTTTAAAATAAAATAATTTTAAAAATAAAATTTACTAAAAGCTTAATTGTCACTCTAAAAATACTAAATACTCCTCCCTTATCATCTTGCTATAGGAATTACCCTAATTGGTAATTTCTAATTAAGCATATTCTTATAACAATTAATTGCTATTAAAATTGGGATTAGAACTCCTACACCATGAAGAGTTTGGGATTAAAGATCTCTCAATTTCACTCTCACCAGCAATTTCTAACAGACACAAAATTAAGTTCACGGTCACAAAACAATTTGTTATTCTTAGTTTTCTTATCGAATAACATGCCGACACGTGGCATAGAAGTTTTGGGTTTACCTAAAATAGACATGTATATACGCATGTTAGAATATGCAAATAGAACATTCATATGAGTCCATCCCATTCTTGATAGGGCCACCATGGACAACCGGAAGGAGGTATGCAATGCAACTTAATTTGCTTAACACAACTCCAGAATTTCAGAACATTCTTTTTTTAAAAATTATCTTTAATTTCACTTTTTTTTAATGAATAATGCTGTTGATTGAAATTTTCAGATTTTTGTTTAAATGCCTTGATTTGATTTTACTACCCATTTCCTTTATTCTTCTTCTTTTTTAGTTTTAAATTCTATATTCTATTGCCAAATATGTATGTTACTGATCTGCTTGTTTTATTTTGTTTCATAATTAATTGCCTGTGAAACTAGTTGGTAGGAGGAGGTTCAACATGTATGGATATCACTAATGGTTTTGATGCTGCTTAGGCTCGTTGGTATAACCAGATGATCTCATTTGGCCTTTAGTATCATGTTGAGTGTTAGGTTGTATGATTAGAAAGTACTTTTAAACTAATACACTATTTAAATATATATTGTAAATTGGGCTTCATGATAGCTTTCAAAATAATATATAAATTATATTTATTGACAATAAATTCATAGTCTAGGAGTTTGGTCGTAGACTTTCTGCTTTTTCATTTAATATTACAACAATCTACGAGCATTTGCTAAAAATTTACTAGAAATTTAAATATGGCAGTCATAATATGCTTCAGATATTTACAAACAATATGACATGTTATGCGATATTTACCTCAAATCACCTTTTGACTCTCCTGTGAGCACTCAAAATTGAGTGTATATCAGGAGATGGGAGAATCATATAAACTTTAGGGATGTAAACTTGTTTTGAAGATGCATCAACTGTTGACACAGCAACTGATTTTTGTAGGTTTCTGATTATTTGTAGATGTAAGAAACATCCTTAGACTTGGTAGAGGGAAGCATGAACTTGTATTGGTTAATGGGATTTAACCAATACGAGATCAATATAGTAGTTGCATTCTTCCTCCAACTGACTCAGCAGCTCCATTGTTAATTCTTACTAACATATCTAGCTTAAGCTTAAAGAAGACATTTTCTAAGCGTCTAAATTAGTTTTTAAGTAGCTAAAAGTTTTTACATCTACAGCAAAATGGATGGATGACAGTACCTCAATTTGGTGGGTGGGATCAAAAAGCCCCAGGAGCTACTGATTATTCCATGGTGTTTTCACGAGCTCGAGCCAATAGGAAGCAGCAGAAGGCTGACGCCCGCCGCAGCTTCGGGAATGAACAGGAAATCCTTGCAGCTCAACAACAACAACAACACCATCACCACCACCACCAACAAGAAGAAGACTCAGTTATGGTAAGACTCCGTTATATATATTCATTATTGTTATTTGTTTCTGAATTGTTCAGTTACATGTATATCAGTATATGTAATGCAATTGTCTAGGGAAATTTATTCTTGCTAAAGTAAAGAAAATTAAAAGGAAAGAGGTAGACAATACACTAATAAGTAGATTAGGCATTGAAAAAGAAGAACAAAATTATGTCCATATTCTTCTCTCTAATACTTCGGAATTTTTTTCTTGCAGAGGAAAAAGAAGATCTTGACCTACATTAACTGCTGTATCAGGCCATGATTCCGAACAATATTCTTCAAGTTTCCAGTTGTTGATATTGGGTATAAAACTTAATTACAATCATCTGTCGTGTATGTACATAGATGAGACATGTACAATGAAGATCTGGCCAAAAAGCTTCTGTAATCTCTGTGTGTGATGTGCATTGTTGTGTCTATCCTCCTAGATAAAAGAAACAAAAAATAATAATAATAAAGCAAAGTATATCTTGCACAATATGATTTTTATTTATTGACATCAAAAAATGTATTTATACACATTTTACAAATTGGATGCACAATGTTTGTTTCTTCTTTTGCCACGTGAATACACAGTTGTCAAGTATTATTTTGTCTCTGTTCAAACCAAACAAAAACTTGACCATTGGGCATAATTCTCCATATAATTTTAGTTACAGAACAAGAGAAAATGCTAGTACCTTCCATCTAGGTTGACAATTTAAAACGATTTACAGGAGCTTGGAGGGAAGACAAATACTTTTCATCTTCTTTGTCAATTCCATCAAAAAGATAACTGAAGGGAGGCATTTCTATGTACTTTCCAGAACCCGGAACAACCTTCAGTTCGTCGTTTTCCCAAACAACCCTTCCTCCAGCAATGGTCACTTCAACTTTCCCCTAACAAACCATGACATAAACTTTTATACCACCATGAGGCTCAGAACAGTATATGAATGCATACACACATGGACAGTGTTGACAGAAATTCCTACATATAGATATCTTTAAGCATTAGCTAAGCAAGATTAGTAACGTCTCAATAGTGACTCAAGGGACGCTCTCGGAGAGGAAAATGGCTTAGCATTTTTGAAGAAAGAAAACAGGAGTACAAGGTCCAAGAGGCAAAACAGAATACTACCAGGATTTTTATGTTTTTGAGAACTGATTGTCAAATTAAGATACATTTTTTTTTCAGAATAGCCACTTCTAGCATTATTACGTAATAATAATCTACATGTTAAGTAATTGAATTACAATGATCATTTTGTGGTGTATTATAATGTCTGCACAAATTACAGTGACATGCTTATGCTTATATATTGCAAAACAATCAAATCACTCTCATTCTGCGCACCTTGCTATTACAAGTACTTTGTTTTGATTTAGGAAATTTAATCTCCGTGCTTTGCATTTGGGCATTAGGCACTTAGCCTCATATACGCCTCCACCTATTTATACATTTGTAACAGATGCTTTTTTGTCCTTTTAAATCACTCATCAACCTTTTTTTAAGTGTAATTTAAATTTAAACAAATCAAGAGGGACTCCTAATGCAATGCCCGATGAAATACTTAATTTGTTAATTATTAACATCTAGAGTAAATAATAATGACAAACTTACCTTTCCTCTCCAGCCCTCGTAGACATTTGTATCTGATCGAGAGTGGTGGGACTTTGCAGTGATTTCAAAACTCGAATTGGGATTGAGAATAATTATATCTGCATCAGACCCAACAAGAATTGCTCCTTTCCTGGGATATATATTGAAGATTCTGGCGCTGAAAGTTTTCAAACATAGAAATGCTTACCTCAGATTTAAGGTATATTACCGGATCAAATTTGAAACAAATATAAACTTTCTAAGCTAAAAGAATTCATAAGAGAATTGACATGAGATATAATCCTATCTAAAGAACCACAGAACATACCATTCTGTGCTAGTTAACCGTACATAATCAGTCACAGAAATTTGACCAGATTCCTTCAAGACACACAAAATTTGGGACGAACAACTAATTAGAGAATTGCGATTTTAATGATGTTGCTTATACTAGATAAATGAGCTAAAATCTGGGGTGGCTTACCACCATTGTATCCCAAACTAAATGCATCCTCTCTTCAATACCTACAATGAGTATGTGCATAATAAAGGGGATTAGAAAGTGAGATGACTACCAATTTCTCTGTACTGTAACAAAGGGAAAATGATTTTGCAGAAATACAAGGAACATTATGTGTTACCATTGACGCCATTTGGTATTTTGCGGAAATCATCAATCCCAAGAGCTTTTTGTGTAGAATTAAAAGCACAATGATCGGTTCCTACAAGCTATAAAGTGTAGAATGTACAGTGAGAAACAAACTTTAAGATTCCATTAAGTAATTATATCAGAAGACACACAAGGATCAAATTTCTGAATGACATCTCATGCATTCTTGATGCAGCATAATACCATTTACTGAAGCTTGACAGAGCCTTTCAAGAGACTATTCTTGTCAAGTACAATATCAAAGCATAATGCAGATCCTAAATTTCTACTGGCATATTTTCCAAGAACAGTTATTTTGATCGTCAGAGAACTTCAAAATCTCTGAAGATCATATAAATCTACAAGCCCCCACTTTGTCGCTGTTGCAACGGCCATATAAAGATGAGAGAAGAACCTGCAGAAACCCAGTTGCAAGGGCAGCTTGTAGAGCCTTGTTATGTCCTGATGCTCTGAGAGGGGGACTTATGACATACCTGAAATGTGGAAGGTTTGTAATGCTTTTAAAAATCTAAGAAACTGATAAAACAAGATAAGAAAAAGGAAAAGTGGCAATTCTTGCTTTGCTGCAGTGACAAAATCTGATGACCATAGCCCAGAATCATCAAGGACTAATCCAGAAACTATAGGCTCGCCAATGACCCTCTGTCCTGCAATTTTGTAAAATGAGAGTATTTATTCCTGCCTAAGGCTGTGAATATCACCAACAAAACAATGCATTTGAACAAAAGGATGGTTAAGCTACAATTTAGTTATCTATTTATTCTAATGGATTAGAGAAAGGATGCCCCAAAACTTACAGATGACTGAAATGAATGAACTTGTGAAAGGTTTATGGGTGGCAAGACACTTGCACAAGGATCACAATCAAGTTTATCTCTTTGTCAATATCATTGTCTGTGGTCATTCTTCTTAACTTTCAGTTTTAGCCATCTTGGCTTTAGGAATGTGCCATCAGACCAAATAAAATGTGCCTCACCCTGCCCTGCCCCAAGCACAATCATAAAATGAACTAATCTCCTTCAAAAATTGGTGTTAGTGGTCTTTGATCTCTACACTTCTTGAGACCTAACAAATTGAGCTTCCCTTGGGGATGAAGCATATATGATATACACAGTTCTGAACAGAACCAAATGCACCTCAGTGGGTTATACTGAGCCACATATAGATATACACAAATTTATGAGTAAAGAAGTATGTGAAAGATGAAAAATGAACCACTTGGAAATATTAAATTACATTCTAAAGCTTCTAGCTATTTGAACACCACCCACAGCTTATAAGGCTAAAATGATCAACATCTCAAGCTGTTACTCTTACTTATTGCATAAATTATTAAGGATACTTTGATTATGAAGGCACTGTCTAAGTTTAACACTTGCAGCAAAATAACAATCAATGATATCAATTAATTCTTCTGTTCAAATGATACTACTGTAATAATCACATAATTGATGGAAGAATACTTTTGGAGAGGTTAGAACCTGATTTTCGAGCTTCAGCTATTTCTTCCATTGCATCAATGCTCATCACATGAACAACATAAAGAGGTGTATTTACAAATTTCGCCAAACGAATAGCACGGGAAGTTGCCTCTCCTTCCAACTGCATGGACGTTAGACTAGAAGGTCAATCATACTTGAAACTGACTTGCTCAAAGACATACCTGCACAGAAATGTTAAGGAAATAGAAGAGACCAGAAAATCTCCAAAGAAGTAATTCTCAATAAGTCCTCATAATAACATTATCCAATTTTCTGAGTTAGTAAATCATTTCCACCAAGTATTTTATTCTAGGACCATTATGATTCTGTAAACAGTGCAACATAGAAAGAAATCAGATGTTCCTTTCATGTAAAATTACAAGTATTTAACGAGCCAACAAAGCAACGCATCATCCCTTCAGAGCAACACAGCTGACCCAACAATTAAAATTAACAGACAATATACTCTACTTGAAAGAAGATACCAAATGCAACAAACATTGTAACAGAACTACCAAAAGTTGTAAAACAACACTGGTTACATTGAACAAAAGGCTATATCGTCAACAATATGAATTCGAAAACTTCAGAACATATTTCCAGAATTACCAGTGGGGGTCTCGAAAGAGCATGTCCCTCAGGACCTGTAATTCCAAGTTCAATCATTCTTTTCTGTCCCTCAAATACAGCATCTCCATTTTCTGCATGGACCATAGCCAAGGCACCAAGAGACTTGCACCTCTTGAATCCTTCTAACAAAATCTCATCATTTATCATCTGATACTCCTTGTATGCCATGAAAAACTTGAAAGAGTTGATACCTATGAATCGATAATGTCTAAATTACTAAAAATACAGAAACCAAGAGAATGGCAAAATAAAATGATCGCTATGGTTCATTGAAATTGACTAAAATTAAACAGGCAGACCTTTCTCCTTAACCACAATTTCCATTTCCTCTGAAATAACTTCATCCCATTTTGTAATTACCATATGGAAGCCATAGTCCATACAAGACTTCTTTGCTTTTTTTTCATAGGCTTCCAAACCAGCTGTTAAACTCCCATTAATTGGTTTAACAAAGTCAATGTGCATTGTTGTTCCACCAGCTAATGCTGCAGCCTGACCACTGACGAAGTCATCAACAGCCTCAGTACCGAAAGCCTTCAAACCAAGGTGCGTGTGAGGATCTATTCCTCCTGTTGATATTACAACTTTTACAATTTTACCTTTTTAAAGGAAAAAGAAATGAATGATCAAACATTATCAAATTTAAGTGAATAAAAAGGTGTTAAGAATAGTTTCAGCAGAGTAATCAAACTAAGATACCTTAGGTTTGAAATTAACAGCAACCTAACGGGCTCTAATATCGGATATTCCTAATTTTTGCATGTGGAGGAAGAAATATGCATAGACTTGAAAAGGGACTCCACCAAGTATAAAACATAATAAAACATCAAGGAAGACTGAAAGTCTATATGATGAACCCATAAAGATGGTAAGCCATGCCAGCAACATACGATACATGATACTCTTGACACAACCCCATAGGATGTGGCACAACTTCATAGTAAGTCTATGTGAACCTACTTTAGCATGATAAAATCAAAATGTCAGTCATGTATGTATATGAGATTCACCATACATTAAACATGAGAGAAGGATTAGTCTGACTCTGGCATTTAGATTGCAGAAAATTACATTTGATACTAAAATGGTAAACTACATAAATATATATATATATATATATATATATATATATATATATATATATATATATACATTGTAGTGCCTAAGAACATATATCAAGCTTTTAAAGGTAGATCATTTTTCTTGGCTTTCATAGTTTAGAAAATGACAACACCAGTTTGAAACTTAACCTGGCATGACATATTTCCCGGTGGCATCCAGCACTTCTACATCATCATCAACCTGCCAACACAATCAAACTGTTCAGACATTAACAAAATTATAAAACTTGTTTAGAAAGAAAACAACATAAAGAGTAAGAAAAAGCTGCAATAAGACATTAACAATCGATAGAATCAATAAACTATTGTGAAACATAAATCATCCATTTTTCAGAAAACAAGTACAGAAAACAGAATATGAAATTTTGGACTGTTTACATGGAAAAATATGTTTTGAAAATGATGTATTCAAGATTAGAAAATGTGTTTGGTGGTATTTTCTTAAACTGAAAACAGCAGAAGTTCATTTTTGATATCATTTTTGAAACGTCAGCTTTTGTTTTAACAACAAAAATGAAAGAAAAATGTTAAACAAGTTGTCAATGAGAAACTTTTTCTTTAAAGAGAAGTCCAATATATTTCTCCATCTCTATTTAGATATTATTTCTGGAATATGATACTAGGCATTTCCAAATCCATAAACACCAAATTTAAAAGGGCATAATTTATTTTTTCCAAAAACAAATTGAAAACTTTATTTTTTTAAAAAAAGAACTGAACGCAACCTAAAAGTTTTGTTCTTTTGAAAATCTGATTTAAAACCTGAAAGAAACAATACCTCGATATTTGGCTTAACGGCAACAATGATACCGTCTTCGATATAAACATCAGCAACTTCCAGGTGGTAAGCATTTACAACAGTTCCTCCTTTAATCAAGATCTTTGATGACGATGTTGCTTCAATCCCAGCCTCACAAAACTGTACAAAATAAATAAATTGCCACTGAACTTTTCAACTATAACATCAAAAGTCTCAATTTTTTTTCTCTAGATAATATTTCTCATCGTTTTCCCGGCAACCAAACTGAAAGTAAATTCAACTTCACAAAAAAACAAAACGAAGATGAATAATACAGTAAATTGATTCACCTAAGTAAATGCAACCAAAGTATGGAAATATAACCGAAAATTGATGTGTTAAATTTTATGATGATTTAATTTGAACAAAATTCAAAATTCAGCAAAAAAAAGAAAAAAGACAATTGGATATTAATAAAAAGAGAAAGAAGCAGAGTGTGTACTAGGTCGTTTGATTTCGATATTGAAGGAAAGGTAAAGAGAAGAAGAAGAAGAAGAGTGAGTGAGACAAGTTGAGCAGTGAAAGTAGAAGCCATGACCAGTGAGAGATAACGAGTCAGCAAATCATTATTGGCGAAGACTTAACACTTCCAGGAATGGACTCGTTATTTTATTTTATAGGTTCCGTTATTTGGGATATTGTCACATTCGTTTTCCACGTTTAAATTATATCCCTTACATAAAAATTATAAAATATATATCACCTATCTATATTTAATCGTAAATTAATTATTAAATATAAAAATAAATATATAAAATATTATTATTTAATATTTATTTTTTATTTTTTAATTAATTTTATTAACTATATATATTTTCATATTTTATTTAAATATTTATTAAAAAAATTATACTTCAAATTAAATTTTTAATTTTTTTATCTTTTATTCTATTTTATTTATTTTATATATTTAAATTAATTAACACATAATATATTAAAAATAAATATTAAAAAATATATTTTAATAAAAAATAATTAATTAAAGATATTTAAATAAATTTATTATTTAAAATTAATTCACTAATATTATACGAGAAATATATGCTAAAATTTCTATTCTTTATTTTTAAATAATACAAAAACAAAGAAATGTGATAATATCCTTTTCATTATTTTAAGAGGTTTTATCACATGCCTCTCCTGAGGTTTAACATATTGACACCTAGAAAGCATCTTTTCGAAAATGGTCACTGACTACCCCTCCTGTTGGAATTTCGTTATTGGCATTTAACGGAATGAAGGATAAAAATGTAAGTTTAATATACCTCATTTTAAATTCATTTTAATACAAAATATCTTACCCTAAAACCTTATTTCGCACAACCATTCTCATCTCTCTTACACGAAATCAGAAGAAAAAAAAAGGTCAACTACAGGAACTAGCTATAATCTACCACATCAAATCATTAGGAAACAAGGATCTTTTCATGATCTAGCAGCAGATTTGCGCACAAAACTACTTCTATTTCGCGCTATTAAAGTAGAGGCTTGTATAAAATGGAGGTTTCGTGGGTATTTTTTCAGTGTTTGCTTCTTTGAAACAGACGAAGAACAGAGCTACAAATCCAGGTACAAATAAGCTAATTTTTTCATATTTTTAATCGTATCAAAATAAATCAAGGGTAGATAATAATATATATGTTTCAATCAACCATAAAACTTAAAGCTCTTAACGTAATCGATGTTATAAATGTGTATGCTGGGTTTTTGTTGTTTGCCATAAAATGAAGATTAATGTTAGGTTTTTGTATTTTATTGACGTTATATGTTAAAATCAAGGGTAAAAAATAACATGTATGGTGTAATTGATCCTAGAATAAAATGTACTATAGACCTATTTTGTCACCAAAAAAAAAAAAATACATCTTGTCTTCTGTATTTGATGGATATTATTAGAAGAAATAATTGGTAAAAAATGTGAAGTTTGTACTAAAAATTAATGCTTAGTGTAAACATGTTGGAGGCCAGTATGTGAGTTTCATATGAAGCTGTTAATTTGTATAATGTTGTTAATTTGTATAACATTACTTATACTGTTTATACATTTTGTTTGCTTTTTATCCCAATGTAACAGATATTTTTTTAATAGATTTCAGATTAAGAACATGCCGATATTTCAAGTTACTGTCAACACATGTGGGACTGATTTGGATTTAGGTTATATTGATACTGAACATTTTGGCTTCAAAGATTTGATTAGTAGAGTAAAAGATATGTGTGATGATATTCATTTAGAACATAGGCAAGAGTGTACAGTGAGTGTATTGCTTCCAGGATGGAATGGGAAGAGAAAAATAAAAAATTCAAGGCAATTAGATGATGTGTTTAAGTTGTATGATGAATTAGAAGAGAAAACTATTCATTTTGAGGTAGAAACAATTGAACTCATAAGTAAAGAACATGATGAGGATAATATCTCCATTAATTCTAATTATAATTATAGAGATTATGGGGAGTATGCTGAACTAAGTCAGGGAAATCCATTTATTGTTGGCTTTAACAGGGCTGATCATGAGTTAGGCAAGGGAGCTACTGGTAGTTTAGGTCAGAGGGAAGTTAGTGAGTTAGGTCAAAAGGTTGTTGGTGAGTCAAGTAAAAGGATTTTTGGTGAGTCAAACAAAAGGGTTGTTGGTGGGTCCGGTGATGAACATAGTTGGGCTTCTATTGAGGTTATTAAGGATGATTCTAGTGAAGTTTCATGTGAGAGTGATGGGTAATGGTCTGATGTGAGTGGTGGCAATGATAGTGTTAATACGACTGACAGCGAAGTTGAAAATGATGCTGTTACTAGGTATACTCAAGCTCTAAGGGAAAGTGCTCAATTAATAAGCAATGAGGAAAAAATTACACTGAATAAAGGGGCTATTTTCATCGATGTAAATCATTTTAGGCAGGTTCTAAAAGATTTTACAATTCAATAGGGGTTTAACTTGATTAGGATAAAAAATGAGAAAGCAAGAGTAACTTGTGTTTGTGAAGATATGAACTGTCCTTGGAGAGTGCATGCATCACCTACTTTTGATGGTTTAACCTTTCAAATAAAGTCATACAATCCTACACACACTTGTGATAGGCTAGCTAAAGTTACTGAAGCAACTTCTAAGTGGATTGCTAAGAAGTTTAAGAGTATGATTAAGGCAGCACCTGACATTCCAATTAGAGTTATTGCAGATGAGCTTAGGAGAAAGTATGGGGTTGAATGTCCTGATATTAGGCTGTACAGAGCTAGGAGAAAAGCCTTGAATCTTGTAGGCAAAGATCATGAACTGAGTTACTCAAAACTATACAGTTATGGCAGCATGATTTTAGAGTCAAATCCAGGTTCAATTGCATTAATTGAGACTGTTAGACCTATCCTAATTGAAAAACCCCACTTTAAGAGATACTTTCAATGCTTTGAGGCTCAGAGGGTTGGGTATATGACTGGTTGTAAGCCTTTTATTGGGCTTGATGGAACACATTTAAAGGGTGGTTATGGAGGTGTTATGTTAACAGCTATATCTATTGATGCAAATAATGGTATATATCTAGTGGCATTAGGCATCTGTGAAGGGGAGAATAACAATAGTTGGGGTTGGTTTATGGAGAATTTATATGAACAGATTGGTTGTGCAAATGGTTTAGGGCAGTGTTTTATGACAGATAGGCAAAAAGGAGTGTTGCAAGCAGTGATAGAATACTTTCCTGAAGCCTCAAACAGATTTTGTTGTAGGCATATATATGCCAACTTCAAGCCTAAGTTTCCTGGTCTTTTATTAAAGAAGATGTTTTGGAAAGCTGCGAACAGTTGCAATGCAACAGATTTTAAGAATGCAATGGATGAAATGAGGTCATACAATGAACAAGCTTATGAATGGATCATGAAGATCCCAGCAATTCATTGGTCTAAACATGCATTTGATCCTACAATTAAATGTGACCACAACACCAACAATAATGCCAAGTCATTTAAAAATTGGATCAATAGATTTAGAAGCATGCCTATCATCACTATGTTGGAAGAGATCAGATGGCAGGTTATGAAGAAAATGAACAAGAGATTTAAGAAAGGGATTGCATGGCCTTCAATTATTCCTCCTGTTATCAAGCAAAAAGTGGAAGATGAACAGCAGATCAGTAGATATATGAGCATCATTGATGGTTCACAGCAAGATTTCGAGGTACTTGATGGCCTTAGGCACTTTGTTGTTCATCTTGGGTATAAAACATGTGGTTATGGTGTATGGCAGATCAATGGCTGGCCTTGCAGACATGCATTGAAGTGCATCAATCATCTCAGAGGTAATGTAGTTGATTACATTGATCAGTAGCTAACTCAGAATGCATACTGTATTACATACGCATCCAGAATCAAGCCAATGCCAGATGAGTTTTCATGGCCTATAATTGATAATGTGGAAAAATTACAACCACCGATTATGAAGAAAAAGGCTGGTAAACCAAGGCTAAGCAGAAGGAAAGAGATAGGTGAATCAACAACTACAAAGAGAAATATAAGCTTGAGGTGTGGTTATTGTAAAACTTGGGGTCATAATAAAAGGACCTATTCTAAAGTGCCAAGGACCATATCAAAGCAAACTCATGCACAGGTATTGTTTTGGGTTACTTTTTTATAAATTTCAATTAAGTTATCAATAAAACATTTATTTTTTGTTTAAAAAATAAGCCCTGAACTTTGTGATTGTGTTCACTAGCTTTTGTTCGAGGGTGACGCATCTACGAGCCAAGCTCAAGCATCCATAAGCCAAGCTCCAGAAATTATTTCCCAAACACAGTCATCTCATATATCAAGTTTAGGTAATTTCTAAACTTATAAGCTAGTTATAGGTATTAAACCCATGCAATTTTATGTACTGATGCATATATGTATACTTAATCAGGAGACAATACTCAAGGTACACAAGCCACACCTTGAATATTCCAGCAACTACCTTTATTTTTTTACTTTTTGAGGTAATGATATGTAGCCACAGTCAGTTATTAAAGACATATATATTAGATAGTCTTTGTAGATTGCAGAAATGGAATCAAATGTAAAATGTGTTTTTGATTATGTTTCTGGAATCTTTTAGCATAGATTTTTTGGTTAACTTTTGCATGCTAATGTAAAGTTTATTATGTTTGGAAGGTTGTATTAAAGTTTGATGTCAAACAGATTTAAGGACAACTCTATGGCTATATATACATCATTAATTTACTTGTTGTATAGTTATAACATATATAACTTTTTGTGTGTGTGTATATATATATATATATTTGTTGCTTTAAAGATGTTATGCAAGTTATATATGTTATGCCATATTGTGATTTGTGTGTCTGTGTATGCTATTTTAAAGGTAGTTTGCTATATAATTTACTTGGGAATAAGAAAGATTGTCTATGTTACATATGTTTAATGTATTACATATACAGTGCACACATTCACTTTGCTATGAATTCTTTTATTGCATAGATAACCACATTACATCAACATCTTATTTGCTAAAGACATAACTCAAAATCAGGTTACATATTGAGCCACAAAACAATAAAATATTCATATTCACCAACCTTTTTATGCTAGCATGTATCTTACACTCATCCTGCATATGATTTTGCATAAAATTTACAACCATTTTCAAATCATTCAGCATATCATTTGAAAGCACAACATCATTCTTGTTTTCTACATATTTCATAATGTATTCATCTTCAGTTGGTGTCCACCACTCAAAATACTTGCACTTCCTGGATTGACAAATGAAATAAATTTTGTTTGGATTTCTTGATGACTCTGAAACTCTTATTCCAGCTTTATCTCCACAGAAGCATTCTCTATTCTTCATCTTGATGATATCTCCATTGATATTGATACCTCCACTGGTTGAAGACATTGATTGTGGTTGATAAGTTGAATCACAAAAACTGCCTTTAATATGAATGTGTTGTGTGTGCATTAAGAACAAAGAAATGGGCATTTTATAACACTTAGCAAATGACCGTTGGGATTAAATGTTTGAAGTCTTCCAACGGTTATTTTTTACTTTTTAGGTGATATATGTTATGCTAATAGGGGAGGTAGTTGATATATATTGTTTTGTTTGAAAGATGGTGCTTTCTTATCAATATTTTTGTTCTTATTTACTGTTAGAAGTATTTGTCAATTTTAATTTTTTGATCTCACAGCATAGCATTTTGCAATTCAGTTGTCAAGGCTAAATTTGGAATTGTAGAATTTTCCGTTAAATGCCAATAACGGAATGCCAACAGGAGGGGTGGTTAGTGACCATTTTCAGAAAAATGCTTTCTAGGTGTCAATATGCCAAACCTCAGGGGAGGCATGTGATAAAACCTCTTATTTTAAAAGGGCATTGATCAAGGAAGGCTTGCATTGAATAGCGATCCTTCCATTAAATACTATAACATTAAATAAAAAGACGGTGTAAATCACAAATGGGTACAAATTCGAATATGATTTATTCAATTTTAATAATTTCGTACAGTAATAAAAATCATAAAAATCTTTCGTATAAAACTCAAATTGAGCTAAAATACGTATAGATTTGAAAGTTTGTATGCGAAATTACAAATTATCAGCGAGGGATAACTGTATTATTTCATTTTTCATCCTCCACGAACATTTTAAAGTTCGAAAAAAGGTAATTAAGAAATATAGGAAGCCTTAAACCATACTATTCATGAGTTTCAGCGTTCATATCAATGAAATCACAGGCATTCTGTCAACCATCAAAATGTCATCATGGGTTCCAAAAAAAATAATAAAAAGAATACCTGGCAAAAGCCAAAAACAAAAGATTTTAAGATCAACATCCCAATATCGGTGAAAGTAATAAAAAAATTGTAGTATATAATGATATGATCCATGGATGAGAGCTGCTATGTTCTCGGAGAAATCCAGATTCTCTAAGGCAAAGATAAAAAAAGCAGAGAAATATTCAATAGTGAATGAGGAAGGAGAAAGAAAGTGGAATTGCTGAAAGAGAGGAAAAATAAAATAAAAAGAGTGCTATTTTTAGTTTTTAAATAAATTCTATAACTTCTTACTTCCTTGGATGCTAATAATGTAAGTGTTGAGTTTAACTCCCGAAGATACTACATAAGAGTTGAAATTTAATAAATTGAAATATCTAACACAAAAATTAAAAAAAAATATGTATTTAACAATACATTGATTAGGTTTGAAAAAAATCAGGGTTCGAGTCGAATTTTTAAAATTTCAGTCCGGATTCGAGTTTATTTTTTATACATTTAATCCAATCCAGATTCGGATTTAATAAAATCAGGTCGAATTAAAATTCGAATCGAACTGGATAAAAAATCAGGTTTTAAAAACTCGAAAAATTAAATTTTTTTTTTGTACTTTTGTTTATGGGCCGAATTTTAACCCAATTTGACACGACCCAACATCAATTTTTTTAAAGTCTAAAAAAATTCGGAATTAACCCGAGTTCGGGCCTATAACCGATTTGAATTATAATAAAAAACCTGAGCCCGAATTTTTTTACTATCCCTAACATTGATATGCAGTAGTCAATTCTAAATTTCAAGAATTTTTGAAACAAGAATACTTAATTTAGGCTGCTCAATGTAATTGAGAAGCTGAGATGACAATACTTGCTTAGTACTAGAAACAAGAAGCAAACAAGCATGCACAACACAAGCCGATACACAAATAACAAAAGAAAAGTTCACTATTTGAAAGGAAAAAAAAAGGACTATTAATATACTATCTCATAGATTATTGAAGTGTAAAACATGTTTAATTATGGTAAAAGGACTCTCCTATATGAGCCGCGGATCCTTAGGACTTGAGGCCCTGCATTGAATACTTGATATACAATGTTACAGTTTAAAACCAAGAAAGGGTATTTTAAAACTTGAAAAAAAATTTAACCACTAAGGCTTTGCCTCAGTGGCCAGAAGGCTTGCCCTCCCACTGGGAGGGCAAGCCTTCAACCCTTGCCAAGAGGCAAGGTTGTCCCACAATTTGTGGGACTTTTCCCAAGAATATTTGGGTCGACTTCTGGATGCTGGGTGTTCTATAACTGTCTAATATCTTCCCAGTTAAATTCCAGTAGATCCCTGATTGTAAATACTAGTAGATTTGTAATTGTTCAAAAAAAAAAAAAACTTGAAAAATTAGTTTTATTTTAATTTTCAAGTGTTCTATGAGAATACACGTGTACCCACTGAGAAAGGCGCCTCATTATATTTTTTTTTCTCACAAACACTTTGATAAGCACTTTTGACAATCTAATAAGCACTTTCAAACTGACCCTTATTCTTACTACAGTTAAATAGCATACCTTGTGTTACACACTTGTACTAATGATCCATATCCCATGGGTCGATGATCAAAAATAGGACAGCAAAAATAAAAGTACGAATGAATAAAAAAGGAGGCAATAATAACTAGGTTAGGCAGAAGGAAGAAAAAGAGTAAAATTATGACCATATTCTTCTCTTTGATACTTCAGAACTTTTGCTTTGCAGAGAAAAATAAGATCTTCACCTACATTAACTGCTAAGTTATACCTGGATTTCCAAAGTTTTTCAAATTTCAGTTGTTGATTCGGTATAAAACTCTAGTGTTACTGTCTGTCTTGTATACATACAAGAGAAAAGTACAACGGAGACCTAGCCAAAAACTTCCGTAAAATTTGTGTTATATGCATCTTGTGTCAGTCCTAGATGAGAGGAAGAAAAGAGAATAATAAAGCAAACTATATCTTCAATAATATGATTCTTATTTATTGACATAAAAAATTTATACATATTCTACAAATTGGATGCACAGTGTTCATTTCTATTTTTCCTGGCAAATATACAGTGGATGAGTATTATTTAGTTGTAATCATTCAAAATAAACACAAACTTGACCAATGGGTATAATTCCTAATAATTTTAATTACAGAAAAAGAGAAAATACTAGTACCTGCATCTAGGTTGAGGATTTAAAACGCTTTACAGGAGCTTGGAAGGAAGATAAATAATTTTCATCTGCTTTTTCAATTCCATCAAAAAGATAATTGAACGGAGTCATTTCTATGTATTTTCCTGAACCCGGAACAATGTTCAGTTCATCATTTGCCCAAACAACCCTTCCTCCAGCAATTGTCACTTCAACTTTCCCCTGAGAAAAAGTAACAGAAACTTTCAAATCCTAATACACCATTATGAGGCTTCGGACACTATGCACATACATACACATATGGGCAGTGTAGAGGGAAATTGGTAGACCTAGATATCTTTAAAGCATTGCCTACATAAGATTCATAACATCTCAATAGTGATTGGAGATACACTGACAGTAACTGATGTCAACAGTTTTGAAGAAGAAAAATAGGAGTACAAGGTCTAAGGAAATAAAATTGAACGATAGCAGGAATCTTTTAAATTTTTTATAACTAAATGTCAAATTAAGATACATTTTTTCTGAACAGCCACATTGAGCATTACTACAGCATATTAATCTACATTTTAAGTAATTGAGTGATACAATATTCAGTTTGCAGAATATTAAAAATTTATGTACGTGTTTACAATGACAAACTGAAAAACAATCAAATTACTCTCTCCTGCACACCTTACTATTACTAGTACTTAAGTTATTTATTTATTTTTATAGGAACTAGTAAGTTTTTAAAAAATTAATCATCGTGCTTTGCAATTGGGCATTAGAAGATTCTTGCGTTCATCTGTGCCTTGACAATACATTGATATCATATGCTTTAGTCATTTTTAATCACCCACTGACCTTGTTCTAAGTATTGGCATAAATTTAAATAAATCAAGACAAACTCTTAATACAATGTGTGATAAAATACTTAATCTATTAATTATTAATATCAGGAGTAAATAATAATGTTTAAACTTACCTTTCCTCTCCTTCCCTCATAGACATTTGTATCTGATCGAGAGTGGTGGGACTTTGCAGTGATTTCCAAGCTTGAATTGGGGTTGAGAATAATTATATCTGCATCAGATCCAACAAGAATCGCTCCTTTCCTGGGATATAAATTGAAGATTCTAGCACTGAAAAGTTTCAAACATAGCAATGCATACTTCAGGCTTCAGGTATATATCAGATCAAATTGTGAAAGAAATATAAATCACATGTTTCTTTCTTTGCCAAAGAAATTGATCTATAAATTGACATGATAAAATGAAATCCATATCTAAAGAACCACAGATCATACCATTCTGAGCTAGTTATCCTGACATAATCCATCACAGAAATTTTGCCAGATTCCTTCAAGGTAGATAGAATTTGGAATGAAAAACTAATTAGAGAATGATGATTCTACTGAAGCTACTTATATTAGATAAATGAACTTAAATCTGAAGTGGCTTACCACCATGATATCCCAAACCAAATGCATCCTCTCTTCAATACCTACATTCAACATTTACCATAATTATTAGAAAGTGGGATGATTCACATTTGGTCTTCATTGCAACAAAGAGAAAATGACTTTGCAGAAATACAAGGGACATTATGTATTACCATTGACACCATTAGGTATTTTCCGGAAATCATCAATCCCGAAAGCTTTTTGTGTAGAATTAAAGGTACAGTGATCAGTTCCTACAAGCTGCAATGAGTCGAAAGTACAGTGAGAAACAAACTTTAAGATCTCCATTAAACAAGTACATCAGAAGACGCCTAAGGACCAAATTCTTACGAGAGCTCATACATTTTCTTCTAGCATAATACTATTTATTCAAGTTTTACAGAGCTTCTTTGCAAAGATTTTTTGTTATGAATTACAATGTCAAAGTGAAATGCAGATCCTAAATCCCAACTGGCATATTTTCCAATAATGTTGATTTAATAATTGTCATAGAACTTCAAAACTCTGGTGATAATATAAATCTACAGCTCACACTTTACCAATTTTGTGTTGGGGGTGATGGGGCCAAAAAAGAATCATTAATTAATTGTGGAAGAATTTTTCCCTGGTAAGCCAAATTTGCGGGAATGCGATAATAATAACGAAAAACAAACATATACAATTAATGTGGTTCGGCACAAATTTGCCTACATCTACTGATGCAGATCTTTAACTATAGGAAAAATTGTACAAGTATTTACAAATGCTCAAACTCACAAACGAATCCCAATTACACCCAAGAATTTTTCTCACAAAAATCTGTCAAGCTTTCTAAGCTTTTCTCTCTTACTTGGATTTCCTCTCAATTTTTGGGGATTATATGGAATAGGAGAAGTCTCTCATATATACAAGAGAGACTTTACCTCTTTAGTCTATTTTAGCTAACAAAAAATTAGGCACCGTACCAAAACTTTATCAAGCAAATCATGCTACCAACCTTAACAAAGATCAAAATTAAAAAATTAATTTGTCAATTTTTCTGCAAGGTCACTGCTTACTGTTCACTGTTCACTGTTCGCGTGAACAGTGAAATAAAATGCGAGGTTATACTGAAATTCTCTCTCCAATTGCAAAGCTAACTATCATATTAGTATTGAAAATAGTAGCTACAGAGAATTTACATCTTGAGTAGTTAGATGTAAAAAGCTTTTTTCATGGTGATTTTTGGTTACAGAGAGAGCACCAATCTTTTGCAGTTGAAAAATCCAACTCACTATTATATCTTTTAGAGTTAGATTTTTCAAAGCAATTAGATATCTGCGGGTACCATAGACAAAGCACTTTGTTTCAAAAGTGGAGATATGACACTAGGCTATGTGGATGTTGACTGTGTATATCTATACTCTATAAGTATAGCAGTGAGTTGGATTTTTCATTTGCAAAAGATTGGTATTCTCTCCATAACCGAAACTGAATATGTCGCAATCACAAAAGTCAGCAAAAAGATGATTTGGCTACAAAATTTCTTGAAGGAATTAGGCAAGAAACAAAAAGGCATTGTCTTGTATTGTGACAGCCAAAGTGCAATTCACTTAGACTATAGAATGAAGCACATACACATGCGATATCGTTTTATACAATCACTTCTGGAAGATGGAATTTTGAAACTGAGAAGATTTGTGAAAGTCAAAATCTAGTGGACATGCTAACAAAGAAGGTGACTATTGATAAACTGAAGCTATGTTCAGCTTTAGTTTGCCTACACAAATAACAATATAAGCAAGAGCTATTGCATTAATCGAGGTGTACATTCAAGATTAATGAGAGGTTGAAATTTTGATCTTTGTTATGGTTAGTAACATTAGGAGTGGGCAAAAATGCCCAACCGAATCGAACCGAACCGAACCGAACCGAAGTTCGGTTCGGTTTCTTTGTTAATATATTTCGGGTTCAGTTCGATTTTTATAGAAACCGAACCGAACCCAATTTTGCCCACCCCTAGGTAACATAATTTACTTGACAAAGTTTTGGTAGGTATCCTGACTTTGGTAGCCAAAATAGACTAAAGAGGCAAAGTCTCTCTTATAAATATGAGAGGCTTCTCCTATTCTAAATTATCTTAAAAAATTGAGAGAAAATCTCAAGTGAGAGAGAAAACTCATTCAAGAGTTTTTCGAGACAAAAGCCTATAAAGCTTGCGAGAATTTTTGTGAGAAAAATTTTTAAGTGTAATTGAGATTTGAATTGTGAGTTTGAGTGTTTATAAACACTAGTACAATTTTTCTTATAATGAAAAATTTGCAACAACCCATAAACGTAGGCAAATTTGTGCCGAACCATTTAAATTATATATATTTTATTTTTCATTATTATTATCGCATTCCTACAAATTTGGCTTACCGGAAAAAAATTATTCCGCAATTAATTGACAATTCTTTTTTGGCCCCATCAATTTCAACATTCTGCAACAGTCATATTAAGATAAGAGAGAAACCTGTAGAATCCCAGTTACAAGGGCACCTTGTAAAGCCTTGTCATGTCCTGATGATCTGATGGGGGGACTCATGACATACCTGAAATACGGAAGGATACTAACGCTTTAAGATCTAAGAAAAAGATAAAAGAATGGAAGAAAAATGAAGAGTGGTGATTCTTGCTTTGCTGCAGTGAGGAAATCTGAGGACCATAGCCAAGAATCATCAAGAACTAATCCAGAAACTACAGGCTCTCCAATAACCCTCTGCCCTGCAATTCATAAAATGAGAGTAATTATTCCTGCCTAATACTATCAGCATTATCAACAAAAAAATGCATCATGAAAAAAAAGGTGGTTAAACAATAATTTAGATATGTATCTATATTATGATGGAATAAAGAAAGAACAACCTGAAAATCACAATTAAATGGAATGGACCAACTTGTGAAATTTTTATCTCATTCTCAATATCACTTTTTGTGCTCATTCTTCCTACCTTCCGGTTTTAGCCATCTAGGCTTCAGGAATTTACCTTTAAACTGTTTAACATGCACATGTCCTGCCTCTTCCCAAGCACAAGCACAAAATTAACTAATCCCTCTCAAAATTTCGGTGTTAGGCGTATTTGATCCATAGACCTCTTGCTTTCATTGGAAGAGGTCTAACCAACTGGGTTATTTCTATGAGGACAAACCATCTATGATATATGCACAACTCTCAATGAAACCACATGGAAAAAGAGAATTTAACTAGCAGTTGAACTTATACACAAAATTTTTACCTATGTTGAATGAGAACAACCTCACAAGCTATAAAGGTACCTTAACTTAGATAAAATTCTATTTTCCGGGCATGGTCAATTGGGAATTAATGAATTTATCAATGCAATATGCAGGCCCTATTTTAGATTGTCCTTTAACATCCACAACCATTCCATGATTGGAAACAATTTGGCTATGTAAACAAAATGTAGATGTCAAATGACTGCACCAAGTTCACTGCTGAAGCAAAGTATAAATGGCAATCAAACCCCTGTTTCATCAATATGACTGCTGTTAGTTACATATCTATATGCAGGGTCCATTTAGATTGTTCTGAAGCAACAATATGTGATTAGATTTACTCACAACCATATAATGCACGAAACTACAAAGAACATATGAGCTTTGTGTGAAAAATTATGCCACTGGTATAGTCAAACACCAACATGCCAATAAGGTATTCCAAGTGTTCATTTTTCAGAGAAGACACAGAAATTGCAACAACGAAAACATCTACACTGAATCGAGAGGAGATAGAAAAGAGCTAGGTGTGTTGTTCAGTTGGCTAGTCTCTGTACAAATTTATATGACTTGTGGGCAATGGGGAGCATCAACTTCAAACATCCCAGTCATCTCCTCCCAGTCAAAACCTTATATAATCTCTAATTTTGTCATACACTTATTTACACTAACTAAAGTGCATTCAGTGTGTCTATACACCTAGCTACATATATATGCATGAATTTGTGAGTAAAGAAGCATAGGAAAGAGAAAAAAAGAGCCACACAGAATCATTAAATCACATTTTATTGCTAGCTATCCACTCATTGTTTAGAAGATTAAATATCAACTTCTCGAGCAATTAACCTCACTCATTCCATAAGTTACTAAGGGTACTTAGATGACAATGGCACTATTATAAGAGTAGGACGCGCAGAAAAATACAATCCATGACATTAACTCAACTGCTTAAATTATTATCCTGTAATAATCATATAATCGATGGAAATATAATATTTTGGAGAGTTTAGAACCTGATTTTCGAGCTTTAGCTATTTCTTCCATCGCATCAATGCTCATCACATGAACAACATAAAGAGGTGTATTCACAAATTTTGCCAAACGAATTGCACGAGCAGTTGCCTCTCCTTCCAGCTGCATGGAAATTAAACTAGAAGGTCAATCTTACTTGAAACCTGACACATGCTCAAAGAAACACATAATTAAAAGATCAGAAAGTCTCAATGGAAATAATTATCAATATTATCATAATAACAATATAAATTTTCTGATTTGGTAAACAATTTTCACCAAATATTTTGTTTTAGGATCACTATGATTCTATAACACTTGCAACAAAGCAAGAGATCAAACTATATATTCTACCTGACCCAACAGTTTCAATTATCAGACTATATATTCTACCTGAAAGAAGATAACACACAAAATAAACATAGTCCAGCATAAACTACACAGAACTACCAAAAGTTTCCAAGGGTCAAAAACAACACTGGTTACATTTAACAAAGTAATAAGAAAAGGCAATACCAGGAAAAATATGAATTCACAAACTTTGAAAATATTTCCAGAATTACCAATGGAGGTCTCGAAAGGGCATGTCCCTCAGGACCCGTAATGCCAAGTTCAATCATTCTTTTCTGTCCTTCAAACACAGCATCTCCATTTTCTGCGTGGACCATAGCTAAGGCACCAAGAGACTTGCACCTCTTGAATCCTTCTAACAGAAGCTCATCATTGATCATAAAAGACCCCTTGTATGCCATGAAAAACTTGAAAGAGTTGATACCTATGAATTGGCAATGTAAAAAATAAACCGTTCACCATGGTTCATTGATGTAAATCAAATAAAAGGGAGCAATTAAACCTAGAGTCTACAACCAAAAAATTAAAAATTCAGACCTTTTTCCTTAACCATAACTTCCATTTCCTTAGAAACAACTTCATCCCATTTTGTAATTGCCATATGGAAGCCATAGTCCATACAAGACATTTTTGCCTTCTTTTTATAGGCTTCAAAACCAGCAGTTAAACTCCCATTAACTGGAATAACAAAGTCAATGTGCATTGTTGTTCCACCAGCTAACGCTGCAGCCTGACCACTGAAGAAGTCATCAATAGTCTCAGTACCCATAAACTCCATAGCAAGGTGTGTGTGAGGATCTATTCCCCCTGTTAATGTTACAACTTTAAAATTAGAAAAGGAAAAAAGAATGATAAATTGTTTTTAAATATATATAAATAAAAAGGTACTAAGAATAGTGTTGTCAAAGTAATAGAACTAAGATAGATTGCTTTTGGAATTAACACCAAAATCAATGAGCTCCAATATCATATATTCCTTATTTTTGCATGTAGAGGAAGAAATATGAACATAATTGAATAGGAACTCCACCCGATAAGAAAAATAATAAAACATCATGGAAGACTGAAACTCAGAATGATGAGCCCATAAAGACACAATAAATGATACTCTTGAAGCAACCACATGGGATGTGGCACAGAAGACTTTATAGTAAGCTTATGCGATACTACTTTAGTACAACAAATCCAAAAATCTCATTCATCAACGTATATGAGAATAACAATATATTATACATGCAAAAGACAAGGATTAGTCTGACTCTGGCATTTAGAATGTAGAAACTTATGTCTGGTATAAAACTGGTAAATGATATTAAAGAAAAATATAGTTCGTAATGTCTTATAGCATATACAAAGCTATCTTCTCAAAGATTCAAGGTACATCCTTTTTTTTGGCTTTTATAATTTAGAAAATGAGAACACCATTTTGAAACTAACCTGGCATGACATATTTTCCCGTGGCATCCAGCACTTTTACATCATCACCAACCTGTCATGCAATCAAAACTATTTAGACATTCATAAAATCATAGAAAAATTATAAAGAAAGCAGGCAAAAGTAAGAAAAAGCTGCAATAATAAAACAATTTTTTTTTTTTTGTTTTGACAAACTTTTCATTGATTTTAATGACATTTTCATCATTAAAAAACAGAAAACTATTTTTCAAAACCTTACCAAACAACCAGTAATGGATTCAATTCAATTTATTAAAAGAAGAATAGAAAAATACCTTGATATTAGGCTTCACAGCCGCAATGCTACCGTCCTCGACATAAACATCAGCAATTTCCAGATGGTGAGCATTTACAACAGTTCCTCCCTTAATCAAGATCTTTGATGACGATGTTGAGTGAATTCCACAACTCTGCTCACCATAGCCACTCCCAGCATCACAAAACTGCACCAAGAAACATTTAAAACAAAAAATTGAGTTTAACTATTTGGCTGGTTTCGATTTCCTTTTTCTTTATTTAATTTTTGAAGTATAACGTCAAAACTCTCAATTTTGTATTTTGCTTAATGTTCTTTCCCGTCGTTTTCTCATCAACCAAACAAAAAAGCCAAATTCGATTTTACAACAACAAAACAATACAGTAACTTCACTCCACTGAGTTGAGTTGAGGCGATCATAATCATTCAACTCTAACCATAGTAATATAACAATTTATTCAAATTTTCACGATTTAATTCCTACTAAATTCAAAATTTACCAAACAAATAGCGGATTCGATATGAATAAAAAGAGAAGCGACAGATGATATACCAGGTTGTTTGACTCCGATACTGAAGGAAAAGTAAAGAGGAAGACGAGGAGAAGAAGAGAGACTGAGATGAGTTTAGCTGTGAAAGCAGAAGCCATGGAAGATGAGTCAGAGACACGGCAACCGATCATCATTAAGAGCGGGTTCTCTTATCCATCTATTTGTTTGACGTTTAAAATGCCTGAAGATTCTGTTTTCTGTCTATGGTGTTACTGTCGATTCACATTTGAAATCCGCGAAGATTCCGTCTACGATGCTACTGTCAATTCACCGCCGATGGCCAAACCCAAGTAACTAACGCCACGTGCCACCGACGCATTGGTGCCTGCTCCTTTGGCGGTTTGGCCTCTTGTTTAGTCTATTTATTTTAACTAAGTTTAAATGGACCGTCATCGAATCATTTATATACTTATTTAAAAGAATTTAATCAAACTATAATTAAAATAGATAAGAATTAAAATTTGAAACACGGAACATATATTTATTTAAAAAATAACAAAAATAATTTTATATTTAAGATAGATAAGAATTTAACAAATATCATACTACTTAATTTAAGGTTTTTTATTTTTAAATCGTCAAGTCTAATTTTTTTAATATGAATTTAAGTTCTAAATCTCCTCTCAACATAAAAATTTTATGATTTATGTTATTATTTAATATTAAATTTAATCTCAACTTGTTATTTTTATACATATTTTTATATCAATTATAAATTATTAAATCTAAATATCAATAAATATATTTTTATATCAATTGTACATCATTAAATCTAAGTACCTTTAATTATTTAGTAAAATTGTCTAAATTAATAGTCTATAAAATGATGTAAGAATATGTATAAAAATATAAAATAGTTAAATTTTTTTTTTGTTAAATATAACAGATAAAACATTTGGTCAACCTGAAAATATAGATTTTAGTAAAACCATTTATTTTTCTATTTTGTATTTGAAAAACACATGCAGACAAATACCCAAAACACAATGCTCTCTCAAGCAGATTAAAAGAAAGGGCATAATTTGAAAGGAAACCAGGCAGGCAATCGGAGACTGCTCATTCCCAATTAAAGAGCATGTAGACAGATGGATAAGCAAGGTTATCCCCATCTCATACATTATTTAAGACAGTTGTAAAACCATGTTCCATCATGGTAAAAGCATTTCCTATCCCATTGCTTCTCTCTTTAATATCAACAACACTGTCAACTTTACAGGTTAAGAGTTTCCACTCCCTGCAGGACTTCTACGCCAAAGTATGTACTGAAAGAAGCAGAAGCAGCCTCGGGAAGCAGTCAAGCTATTCTATGCTTCCGTAGGAGACGGTTCTCTCTTTTTTAGATTTTCATACTTTCGAATAAGTAAAAGGACAAAAATCCTTTTGCGTTTGTCACGGAGTAGCCCATTCAAAATAAGGGCAAAGAGCACCTCTAGTTGTGGTCCAATTACCACATCCGAAGAAGAAACTTCCATGTTTTGGTCCAGGTTTACGGATCATTCGCTTACTACTTTTAACCCCACAATAGCAGTACATCCATCGATGTCTGTTGGGGTCAGCATGTATGGGATGGAACTGGATTAAAGGCATTAGTTGGTGCCTCACCCTGTAGGGTTGCAGGCTGGAGCTAGACTGCCGATCCAGAAATTGCTGCCTCATAAATGGATGCTCTACCGGCTGCCATATAAGTGAATTGGTTATGGAAAACCGAAATCCACGGTGCATGATATGGGCAAGCAAACGAGCAGTGTTTTTAGCATCATCTAGACCACAGTGAGCCCGGCCTTCCCATGCCAGGCCAGCCAACTGAACAGCTTCTTTTAGGTTGCACTTCACTCCACCAAATACCTCATTGAATGGCACCTTCAAGTTGATCCATCTGGCAACAGTCGAAACAAAGATATATGAATCCATTAGTAAGTATGTCGTGATTAAAGTGTATGCTATCCAGGATATCAGTTCGAAATTGAAGGTAGCATAGATGCAATCATATTTCTAATGATACCTATTTTATGTCTACATTCAGTTTCCTGTTGCAATACAATATCAAAAGCACAGCATGGTAGATATTAGAGAAAAGATCTGGTTGAGAGAAAAAAACAGATAATTCTCAAGGAAGCAGACCAAGAATTTCAAATTCCTTGTATAAATACAATTCAATCGGTATTTAGCTGTATTTGGCAAGTTTGCTGTGCTCAACTAACTTTTCAAAGAAGTTTCGATCTAAACAATATGGATTGGCCAATAGAAAATTCATTCTTATTACAAAATCAGTAGTGAAAAATCATAGATTCTTTCACTAGTAAACACTAAAATTGAAATGATGTCACAGTGCTCGTTTTAATTTTCTTATCCCAGCAAGAAGTTCCTGAATAAAATATATCCAATTCTAAGAGGTCTTTGGGCACCACATTGAGTGGAACCGTTCATTTTTGACATATCTGCTTTTGACTACATACAAGGAGATCTATATTAATAAAGTATGGTGAAATACAAAAGAGTAAACAACCAGTCTACAAAACCCGTGTATTACCTAGAGATATCTGGGTATGAACTCAATTGTTCCAGAACAAATCTATAAAAACAAATTTCTCTATTTTACCACTATTTTCTCTTATGAATTAAAGTAATCCAACAATCTTTAATCAGTTCAAGACTCCTTCCTAATTGTGTTTTTCACGCATATAAACCAGTTCATTGGCCGGAATGATATGTATGGGCTATGTAACACTTGGCAGAAAATGAAAAAAGGTTGAGGATAAGGTTAACTGACATCATTTTGTTTATTATCCATCTAGTGAGTATAAGATGATTGTGTCACAGTTAAAGCTATACAAACAAGATGAATTGTCTTGAAACCCAAGCTGCTAAATACAGCCCTGGAGGAAAGGACAATAAGTGTACCTTATCCCCTGTTTTTATATCAAAAAGGACTTTTAGTTATCTACCTGTTGAAATATGGCGGTTTCCGAATCCTCTTAAACCGGCACTCAGATTCCAACATTACCCGACAATCCCAGTTTGACCATGTCACCACAGCAAAATTTGTATATTTAATCCCCTTTTCTTCAAGCCATTTATCATGCATAAGTAATGCTTCGCTTAAAATAACACCTTTGTCCACCTGGAGCCACAGCAATAGTATGAAAAAGATAAGTTCACACATATTGCTGCATCATTATTGAAAATGTAAAACAGATTGGAAGACAACAATGATCGCATGACTATTTACTTTAAAAAAAAAAAAAAAACAGAGGAAGGGAACATATATATAGAGCTTGGCAAAATTAGAAGGTGATGACCGGTAATGACCACATGGTTCTGACATTATAATATTCTACTATCCTGGAACTACAGTACAATAAGGTTATAAGGCATTTTAGTATTCATTCAACTGGAACCCATGACATATCACACCATTTCCCAATTATGTTGTGACAGATGAAAAGAAGCCTGAGATGAGAAGTGGTCAGAGAAAGAAAGGAAAACTATAATGTAACAACCCGGGATGCCTAATAATTTAATAACAGCAAAACAAATGAACAATGACCATTAAGAAGGAAGCTTGTAACCAGAGCCATCAATAGAATCGGAAAAAGAAGTTATGATTCTGAAGATCCAAAACCTTCTTGTCAAGGAGAGCGAGATTCATACATTATAGAAGGTGATGACCACACTAACATAACAGTGACCGTAGTGCTTGCCATAAAAACTTCTCAAATCATAGAAACATTCTTATTCCTTTTGCATAGCTCTTGTAGCTGGTCAAAGTAGATGAAAAGAAGTTCCCAAGAAAGTGAGTATGAAGGAAATAAAATCTCTGAGTCTTCTCTTTACTATTGACAATTGTAATAATAGTTGTCTTACCAGTGAAACATCCCAATATGAAATTCAAACAGTACTAATCACAAAAAGTTTTCCACTAGCTACCCAATATTCTACCTTTGTCCCACCTCTCAAGCAGTTCCTGAAGTGAAGAAAGAGCCCCTAGAATGTGACAGATAATGGAGGGTAACTTCTCCATAGAAAGCCTATAATTGATAATTGTCATGTGCTTGCATCCAAAACTGTCAACATGATTGTGAGGAAGCCAATAACACCCTCTCACTACCTCCAAACTTCATTACACTGGTCACCCCTGTGCTAGCCCAATATGATATTGATCAATGATACCGAAAAGTAAAGGAAGATAATCATCCAGAAATATGCATTGAACATATGCGTTATGCATCACTGATGTTTTAAAATAAGTAGGGATATTTAAAGTTAAATAGCTGGGGGAATAGCCTCACCCATAAATTTTATCCAAAAGTTCAATAAAGATCATCATGGAGGGAATTCGTGTAACGGAGGAAATTCATGTAATGGAGGGAATGCAACAATAACTATTTGTCTGGGTGACCTAAAGTACTTGATAACTAAAAGGCTCAAAGTAGGCTTCACATTTTCTCCCCTTCTTCTTTTGCCAAGAAGTTCAGTAGAGGTGCAGATGGAATGCATCCAATTCTACAAATTAGATAGCAATAAGCATGCACAATTCACGGATTCAGGAAAAATCTATAGAAAAGTTATAAAAACAGCACTATGCCTGGAGAACATCTCCATGTCTACAAATTAATCAAAAGTTAAAAAAGGGGAAAAGAGAGAGAGAGAACCTCTCCAGGTATGATAAACCCTGTAGTATTGCTTACATTGAACCAAGTATTGCTCAGAATTTACTCATTTGCTTTAAATAAACATGTTTCAAACAAGCTCAAGCTTAGTTCAGTCACAAATTTCTGTTAAATTAGGTGACATCAATGGCAGTTGTTAAAAAATTGAAGGATTAACCACAAATTTGCACAAATTTGGTTGTCTCCCATATATGCATATCCACATTGAGGATATTGTCTTCAATGCAGGCAAATACAGCAAAGAAAAGTTGATTGAATGAAAGAAAATCTATGGTAATCAGAACATGATCATTCGTAAAAGGAGTCTTCTTTTTCCTTCTTTGGGTGATGCAAGACGTGGCAAGAAGTGACTGCTCTAATGTATTTCTGTTTGAATTCAGCTCATTTCTTTTAGTGTGTAAAGGAAGAGGGATGACATGGGGAAAGAACCTAAACATTAATGTGAAATATAAAGAAATAACATCGCCATCTAACTCACAGCAAAAAAAACTTTACTAATAGTGTTGCTGCTAACATTAGTCTAATCCAGATGTGACATACAACTATTTTATTTTTCAGATGAATTTCTTGGGACACTTGAATGCTAGCAAATGTTGATGTAAGAAAATCATATCCAGCACTTGTGCCTACTCAGTCCTAATACTCCAGACTTCTAACGTTATTTTCAGTTGCATCAAAATACCCATAGATCATATATAAAAGAAAACGAAAATAAAATTTCAAATTCAAAGGGACGGCATGCATTGAACTAGGCTATGCTGTAGTGTAAATAGAGTTATCGTTCCTCAAAATAATATGTGAAAAAGGGAACCCGTGCTGGAATACAAATAGAAATGAGAATTGAAGGGGGAGTGCAGAAGGGAAGTTAAGAAAGAAAGACAATAAGCAGTCTTCTCTTGGTCTTGTGTGCTTCTCTATGGGTCCATATACACCAATGGATTTCAGGTGTCAAGCATCTCCTCCCATGAGAGTGGAGTTGAACATTGAGGCAAGGTTACAGTATGTGTGTGTGCGCTTTTGTGCGTGTATATGTCACAACAAAAATATCACTCTTATTTATCACAACCAAATACCTTTAACATGGGTAATATCTTCTTAAAATGGATTTCAACCTACCACAAGTGTTTCTCAAAAAGTAAAACTAAAAATCATCTCCACAAAAATTAATTCCTAATTGATTTTTATCACAAACTACCTACTCATTTTGGCTGCAGTTTATCTAAAAGGTAGGAGAGCTGTCCAAATTCTACCCTAACATAAATTAACCTTCCCAAAACTACCCATGAACTGAAGGAATATTTTTTCAAGCAAGATTACTAATGAATTTTATTTGTAAACTCAAAAAACTCTGATGAATTTTCAAAACATTATATTCGTACTGTATGTTTTAGCTATAGGTTGGAAAGTCTTTGAAATTTATCCTAAATCCAAATTAACCTTCCAAACTAGACCTTGACCTCCATGTAAATTTCCAATAGAAAATATGTTCATAGTTTGTGTACTGATTAATAACCTTTAAAACTACACTTCAGAGCATCACAACCAAAAAATAGAAGAAAATCAGCCATTTAATCAGTTTTAACATTAGATTTTATAATCTTTATAAAAGACCTTCCCAAAAGCAAGGAAAAGATGCGACATTTGGTACTCTCAAAACGGCCTAGAATTGATAAAGAAGAGAGGAGCACTGATACAAGGAAGATTTGTGCATATAACCATTATACATTGCACCCATCTATATGCGTAAATAAGAATTCATAGACGACTTGGTTACAGCAAAAGTATCCCAGACTTGAATCAATTTAAGCAAAAATTCAAAGAAAGTCGAGGGGGCCAAACCTAGTACCTGGGTTTGCTGGATGCCAGTCAGCTCCTTGCAGAAATCACTCAGAAGTTGATTGTATGTAGGCCGCACATATATCTGAAAATAATCTTCAAGCTCGCCAGTTGCACTATTCACTAGAATTGATGGGAATTCAATGATCTCCTGTGGATGAGGATTCCTCCCTCTATCACATGTTGCCTCAAAGTCTATGACAACAAAATATTGAAACTCTTGGAAATGGAAATCAGGGGGATAATTTTGAGACGCCGTCCTGAAGGGATACTGAAATCGATTATCCATAGGAAAATAATACTCATGATTCATGGGATAAAAATGGCTTTCAGGTGCATGGAAGTGGTTATGTTGTGTCTTTTGCATGTCAGGATGGAATGCCGGCCAAGCATAAGAATCTTGCTGGTGCACTGGTCCAAAGGGCACATTATTGAATGAGCTATCAGGTTCGGTGAAACCCCCTGCTGTATTGCTACTTATTTCTTTAGGATCTAATAATCCTTCAACAAAACTCCCATTATATTGCATGCTATAAGGATATGCCTTACTTTGGAGGCATCTTCCCGGTGCCTCGCCATATTTTTGCATTGTCCCTGCAAAAAAAATGAACATTCGATTACATATATTCAAAGAAAAAAGGAAAAAAATCAAAATAAGACATAGTATAAATTTTAGAGTCACGCAAGCTCCACTACCATACTTCACATTGGAAATTGGAGATAAAAAAACAAAGTGCATTTATGTATCAATCCACTAATTCAAAAAAAAGATACCATGCATCATCTTTTTTTGCCCAAAAAATAATTTAAAACAAAACAAATTCCCCAAACAACATTAATTAAGTTTACATATACGATTCTAAAAAATAAATGAATCAAACCCGTTAACCACAATCATTCTCACATCAAAACCACCATAAATTTCGAAAGAAATGAAAATATATCAACTCCTTGATATCACAATAATCATAGTCATGAAAAACATACAACAAAATAACCAAAAACAGATATCAGGAGATCAAGTGAAACACAAATCATCATACCTTTATATTCAAATTCCATGAAAATAGTCCTCCATGTGATCAGTGATCAGATTTAACAGATCTTCCTTCAAATTTTTCCACCTAGACCAACCCACCACACCCCAGATATAAATAAATCAGTGTCAGATAAATAACCATAATTAGACATGACTGGAAAGAATTGAATATCAAGGAAACAAATTTTTGAATTCGTTTCAGTTTGTGAAGATTGCTTACATGAGATTAGGTGTAACAAGAAGTCATGTTCATGTTCAGAGGTTTCGTTAGAAGAAGAAGGTGATGATGAAACAGAACCAAACTCTGAAAGGGAGAATTCTCACGCCATCGGCTATTTATCTGTTACTGTCCCACCACTTGTTTACTCGCTCGTGTATATTAAGATTCTACTCGCTCAATATTAAATAACTTTTAATTTACGATATGACGAGTCTATTTTTATTTTTAAAAATGGTTAATTTTGTTAGAAAATTATAAAATATTTATATTGATAATTATAATATATGGGTTCGACCATGAATTTTTTTACATAAATTTTTATATTATTTATAATTATATTTAATGTTAGATTTAGCTATATTTAATAATTAAAATTAAATTTAACCATAAAATTAATATACAATTAATACAATATAAATAATACATATATTATATTTAATCTCAATCATTAAAGTACTTATATTTAATAACTTATAAATAATATAAAAATTTATATAAAAAATAGACCTTAATTTATAAGAAATGACGAGCACTCTCACATTTTTATATATATATTTAATCTAATTTATAAATTATTGAATTTATATTTTTTTAATAATTAAAATTATATATGATATATGAATTAATTATAGTATATTAATTTATATATTAATTATATATATTATATTTAATTTCAATATTAAAGCATAAATTTAATAATTTATTAATAATATAAATATATGTATAAAATTATGTATTATCGTGGATGATTCATTAATCAGATAAAAATGAGTTAGGTAAAAAAATGAATCAACGTGTCAAAAAAGTATTTGTTAACGTATTGCATTTGGATTGAGTCTTTTGAATCTAATTGAACACGTTTAACTCATTATTGTTGAGGTTATTGTGCAATATATATATTAAAAAATAATTACTGAAATTACATCAAGGATCTATTAAAAATATAAATTGATAGAAAGAAGATGCTTTCAATCTTAAATAATTTATTTAATTTTACGATATATAATGGGACCATATGGAAGAAGGAAATTCGTTGAATTTTTTTTATATATAAAACTATTTAAACTATTGTTTATTTATAACTGACATGTATTTTCTCAGTAAAAACTTTATAGACAAACATTTTGCATGTGATGTTGGGTACGAATTTCATTAGTTTATGATAATTAAACTGCATTTCTATTTTGATATTATGGTTTTTTAACATGAATTTGATAACATTTTTTAGATGGTGTTTTTGAAAATTATATTTTAAAAATACATAACATTTATAACATTTTTTATTCTTAAAAATGAGTTGTACAAAATATGCAATCAAACATATTTTTTATTACTTTTTGTTGTTTAAAATGCAACCAAATATACTCTTAAATTTTTTATGTATTTTATAATGTCTTTTTTTATTTTTCTAAATTCAATCTATTTTGTTATTTTTGTGAGGATTAGTTTCCATAAATTGTTGTTTATGTTTTTGGTTGAGTTTTGCTAGAAATTATTCAAATGGTATTATTTTTTATTTAGTTAAATTTAATATTTTGGCCGATGTTTAAACTCTTAATTTTGTGTCTAACAAATTAATGAATTAAAATTAAGTATACATAATAATAAATATTTTTTATTTTTTTTTAAAATTTTTTCTGAAAAAAAGTGAAAAATTTCACTCACAAAATACTAAACCCTTACCCTCCTATTATTACTCGAACTCAAGATGGCCTTAAAGTATCAAGTTTACTCAAAATTACTTGGACTATAGTTTAACAACCTCTTTTTTTTATAGAAATTTTTACACCAATTATTAACTCTTAAAATAAGGATATGTGGAAGGTCAAGATTGAATAAAATAAAACATAATATATATTTTATATTCATTAATTAAATTTTTTATATCTTTTAATTTTCTTTTTTCTCTTTTTATCTCGCATATAGTCTCTCTTCTATTTTTCTCTTTTTTATTACATCTTTTCTCTTCTCATTTTTTTATTTTATTTTAATTATCATTTATAAATTAAATTTTTGAAATTTTAAATAAAAATTATTTTAAGTTTTATTTTAATTATCACTTAAAAAATTTAAATAAAAATTATTATGAATTAAAGTCGACATTTTCATTTCTTAAAATTTTTTTATGATTAAATCAATAACAACACTGTACTCGAATATTATAGATTAAAGTTATTGTTTTCATTTTTTCAAATTTTTTGATGATTAATTTTAATAGAATAAGATTGCATCAAGGTAAAGAGGTATTCATGTAATGATTAACCTTATTGGGATTCATTTTTGCATGCTATTATCATCATTCCAGCCGGAAACAATGCTTTTATCTCCAATCTTCAAATGGAATTGATGATATATATAGTATTAAAATATTATCATGCATAATGATAAATTAAAGAAAGTATTTTAGTCAAGTGAAATATAATAATTTTTTATATTAATTTTCTCCAATATTTTAAAATAAATTTATATATAACTCTATTAAATTTTAAGATTATATATTTTTTAGTGATTAAAAAAATAAATAATGTGGAGAAGAAAAGAACTAAAAAAGAAAATTAAGAAGAAAATAATAAAATGGTGATATATATTGAAATCTTTCATTCATATTGTAAATTTTATAAAATCATGCTTGGTAAGATGAAAATCTTTCTCTTATAATCTTTATGTTTCAAATGATGAAAACTCATAATAAATTATTAAAGCAAGATTTTTGTGAAACAAGAAAAGAAAAAGAAAAAGAAAAGCAAAGCAATAAAGCATCTAAACCATTTATTCATATTTAAGAAATTTGTTATTATCGTTAAGTAGTCATAATATATCATTTTATTATTGTTTATTATTAAAGCTAAATATTTATAATAATTAATATAAAATGTCAATAGATTTCATTTTGATTGACGCAGCAAACAAAAACTTTTAGAATTTAGTTTTTATTAAGAATAAGAAATTAAAAGAAATTATTCAATATTGTTGATTTTGTTAAAAGGTAGAATGAAAAATCGACTGATATATATATATATATATACTTAGAAAATGTATGAGGATATGAAGTTAATTATTTTCGTATGCAACTCAAATAAATATTAAAAATTAATCATTCTCTATTACGAAAACGAAAATAGTTTGAATTTTTTTGTCTTATTTAGGTTTATGAATATTAAAAATAATTAATCCTCAATTTGATTTTGTGAAGAGTAAAATAGTATATCTGTTAATACATGTTAAAAGTTTTAGTAATGAAACATCTACATTTAAATGCTAAATTATCCCATATTAATAATACAAATATATATATATATATATATTAATTCTTTTTTTAGAATTAATATCCACTAGATTTTGGCTAAATTTGTTGTTCTAGATTTCAAATATGTATTTTGTTTGTATGTCTACTGTTTTAAAAGAACTTATGTGATTTTTATATTTTATTTTATTGTCATAATTAATTGGCAAATTTGAATTTATTTGTATTTTTACTATTTTAAAAAATATATATTTTTATATTAGAATTAGGTATTTTTTCTTTATTTAAGTTAAATACCTTCAAATTATTTGAGAAACCTTAACTTGTCATTTTTATTTTTATTTTGAAAACATAAACTTTTTCTAAATACACTTGGTGTCTCTTTGTTAGTAAGAGACAAACAAAAATATAATATATTACTCATTGAAAGTGATCCGTTACAAAAAGAAATATACAAACAATATATATATATATATATATATATATATATATATTATCACATTGAGAAAAACAATTTTTTAAATATATTTACAAACTCTTCAGAGTTACATTAACCATTTACAAACAAAAACAAAAATGAAAATCTTTTCTTGCTTCATCTATAAACTATTTTTATTTTCATTATCATCATTTTTTTCATTCCCATCGACCTCTTCCTCGTCTACACATAGAAGCTTTTTCTTATCAATTTCTTTACAATTTACTCTACCATTATTCTTTTCATTTTCTATCACCACCCCTCTCCTTTTACTCCAAAATGGCCCAAATCCTGAGTAATAGTAAAATTCATACGCATTGGAGGTGGAAACAAAACCTTTCTTCATACCTCTAGGTCGCCCAGGACGAGTTGAAGTTGTCATCATCTTCTTCGTCTGTTCGTAGCTTTTGATAGCTGAAACAGATGCTGATGATGTATTAGTTTTGGCGTTATAAGATTGCAGTAAGCGAAAGTGATGGTCACATAAGGTGTAACCTTGTCTTGATTCATTTCTGCATTGCCAACCTTTGCCGTCATTTTTGCTGCAGCGAATGATTTTTTCTCCTTCTTTCAATCGAAACTGATTGTCCATGTTGTTATCTCTATTTTTCAAGGAGATATCTTCTATATTAACCACAACTGTGTCTGCTCGCTTGATCAATAATGTGTCACTGATACATAATAGCAAATAAAATGGTTATATTAATTACTTGCAATAAAGTGATATTTAATTAAAAAAGGAATATTATTTTTACCTCTCAGAAATATTGCCTAAGCTTTTATCTTCTTTGGAGTTATTTTCTCTTCCAAACTGTTCAAACAAAAAACAAATAAATGCACGTAACAATCAAACAATGGATGATTAACCCAATTGGCTATTTGGGGATTTATATATTTATTACGAAAGCAAAGTAAATTTAAGGTTTATTGTGAGTTATATTATGAAACTATGTAAATTTAGGGTTTGGGTTTCAAGCTGAAAGGTAAAACTTTCCGAGAGATAGTATTAGAAAATGTGAAAACCCTAGAAGATAATATGAAGAAAAATATAAAAATGGTTAGATCTGTAAAATTGTAAATAGAGAGAGAGAGAGAGTAAGAAGTCTAACATGGTGAAGCAATGACTCATCATCAGTAGTCGTCTCTTCAGAAAAGGATAAGATATCCCATGGCGACTGATTTAGTCGGCAGTCGTATGCTTGAATCATCTCTAATGGCATAAAAGAAGAAAGTTTTCGATTCTTTCGAATTCTCATTTTGAAGATAATATTCGAAGAATTCTTCTCTCTCAGAGAATGTTTTCTCTCCTCCTTACTTTGTTAAACCTTCACTAAATTACAATATTTTTTTAAGACAATTTTAACCTCTAATTCTTCTTTGATTTGCAAAAATGTGAATTTATTACAAATTGATTTGTTATAAGAATTTTATAACAAGATTTACGAGTGGTTCAATTATAATAATTTATTAATATTAAATATTGTATTATGTGCAACTATAAGGGTACTTTAGTCTATTAAATTAATTAATTAATTATAAAAAGGACAACTCATAATATACTTGTCATTAACTAAAAAGGAGAATTCCTAGGTGTCACTTCGATGTTAAGATTTAAAAAAAAAAAGTAATTAATAAGAAAATAAAAAAAAATGTGTTAGTTGTATACGTTATCAATTGTAGTGATAGGCCACAACGATTTTCCATAATAACCGATGGAATAGTCAATTATACCCAAAGCAGCCAATTCAAACCACTCTATGATAAAATCGAAAATTTGATTTTTGAGGTAACGATGATGAATTTTTACATTAATTTTCTTCAATATTTTAAGAGAATATATTAATTATAGTTAGATTAGATAAAAAAAAATAATTAATAAAAAAAAAGAAAAAATGATGAAAAAAATTAATTTATAAATATGTATTTCAAAACGATGTTTATTTATCGAATTCTTCAATCCTTACAGTATGTTTTAAGGACATAACTAAAATCATACTCATTACTATGAAAATCTCTTTTTTCATAAAGTTTATTGTCATCTTCTAATTTTATCTTTAAGCCAAAAAGCTTAAGGATTGGACCCTAAAATTAATCAAGCTTAGTTGGAGATAAATTTGTTGTTAGAAGCCACTGAAATCCCTCTTTAATTAAGAACATGATTAAAATTAAATTGTTATAATTTTGAAGGTACAGTTACTATGTTCGATAAACACTAGCTAACTATTAATGATTAATAATATTTTTTTCTCTCGTCTTTAAAATAATCATAAATTTATTAATTTGTTTTCCTATTTTAGCATTGTAGTCCTTGGAAAATGTAAACATTGTGAAAGAAAGGGTTTAAAAGGAAAAAACAAAGGTTAGTAGGGTTTGCAAAACTTTTGCAGGGACAGGAGCTCAGCGCGTTTGAGCGGGAGATCGGAAACACTTTTTCTCAATGATACGGGAAACAGGCTCGAGGACAGGATGAAAAATCGTTCTTAAATTCAACATTTTGTAGAATCAATTATATACTTGATTGATTTTATTTGATAAATAATTATAAAAATTTATTTTAATCAATTAAAATTTTCATAAAATTTAAAATTTTGAAATTTGTCAAATAAATTCTTATAAAATTTTTTAATCTAATTAATTTTAAAATTTTACAAATTTCTTTTTCTAAAAAAAATAAAATTTCGTTAGAATAATCAACGAATTAATTGCTTTTAACATATTACTATAAGAGTAACAAAGACACCAAAAAAATCTCAAATTTTTTTTTCAATGTTTAATTTTTTAAATAAAATTATTAAAAAACATAAAACTCCAAAAAAAAAATTAATATATTTTCCCTAATTTTTAATAATAAATTTGATTAAGAATCGGATCGTCACGTTGTCCCTAATAAAAGTTTATAAAGACGAAATATCCATAAAACTCTTTAATTACGTTCAGTTACAAGTGTCTGAATTGTTTGCAGCCGATTAATTTTCAGTAGGAATTATCAGTTTGTTAAAAGTTACACTGGAGTCAATGTTAGGGTTTGAAGAAGAGCTAATGAATGTCGATGAAGATGATAAGGAGATTTTATCATCATCGAACGGCTGCAAATTGGTCCCATGGTTGAGCTGGGAGGAGTGGGATTCCGTCAGGGAATCTCTCTTTTCTTCTTCTGCGCACAATGTTGCCTCTGCTATCAAAAGAGTAAGTTACTCTATACTTTTCCTTTACTCTGTTTGTTTGCTTTCAGTGGATAATTAAATTAGGTCTTTTTTTTTGTCTTTCTCTTGTAATAGATATCAACATGGAGAAGCAGAGGATGTTTGCCTGTTGTTATTGATGTAACAGCTTCAATCATTGAAATTCAGCAGCGAGATCCTTACTATAGGTAATACCTTGAATTATCAATGTTGCAAAATATATATTAAATTTCTTAAGGATATGTTTGGATTGGAATTTCACTGTTCTTTTGTATGAGCGAGTGGGGGGTTGCTAATGTTAGTTGCCAAGTGAAATTGTTAGCTTATCAAATACTTTAGCCATTGTGCTTTCAAAATCAAGCAGACAGAGAACAATTACGAAACATATGATAAGTTCTGCGCAACAACTTTTACTACAGTCAAATCCAGTAGTTATTTGAAAGATGTTATTACTTATGTTTGATGAAAGGCTCTTGGTTGGATTTCTAAAATAATTTGTTAGCAATTTATTAAAGTTATGTCTATGTTCAGTAAGTATTGTGTGTGTGTGTAAGTTTTGAATTTAAAATCAATCAAGCTGATTTTATATGGAATATTTGCTTGTTTTTGTAGAGATAAAGATGACCAACCTGCTGATGTTTTAGAGTCAGAGCAAATGCTGGCAATGCTATATTGTATGGCTATCTTGAGGTGAGATTGTTTAACTTTCTCTTTTATTTCTTTTATTTCTTCATTCTTGCTTCTTTTTGTTGCTCACTGACTCACTTCTGGCATGTTATGACATGTTTTTAGTTTTTTTATTCTTACATTGGAACCCATGTATATATATTCCATTATATCTCTTGAAATAATGGCTGCACTCCCTACCATGACATAGCTAGTTTGAATCTGTTCTGTTTTTAATTTTTTGGTGAATAGGATTTGTGTTTCGTACAATCCAAAACTTAATTTCACCATTTTAGTTAGCAATTCTTGTGCTAAAAATTTCCTCAGCATTACTATCATCAAAGAGTCTATAGCTGTCCTGTGCCCCTTTATGTCCAAATTTGAGATAAAAGTTTTTCAAATGATACAGTAGTTTGCCTCTTCTTTAATGTTGTTTCATTCTAATTTTTAGCATAACTGTGTTGGAAATAACGGGAAAAAGAAAAATAACCAAAGTTAATGTAAGCTTGAAGAGGAGTGGAAGGAATTGCTCAGTGTTTACAAAATGGGTTTGCAGGTGTTTCCTATAAATTTAAAAAAATACAATAAAATAAAAGTTCTTGAATTGCTAATCTGATTTGTTTAGAAAGTCTAACCTTTCCTGAGGTACTTTCATTGGTTCTACACATTGAGTTGATGCCCCTTTTTTACTTCTTTTGCTTTGTGCCCATCTTAATGTTCACAATGAATTAGATTAAGCTTACTTTAATTTTGTCTCTGAAGGCTTGTAAACTGCGTTGTTGAGAAAACACGTCGGAAAACAGAGGTTTCAATTGCTGAGGCTGCCAATGCAATTGGTATTCCACGTAAATTGATTGACGTTCGTCATGGTAAGCAGATCCAACTTATTATCTCATACATGAATATACCATTTGCTGATCAGTTGTTTCTGCCACAATCTGTATTGTGAAACCTTGGCATAACCCATAGTATAGACAACAAGGTTACACCCCTTCTCACTCTTACATGCTCTTATGGGAATCTGATAATTGAAGTCCTTTAGATGTCCTCATATACAATCTGTGATCACAATTGAACTGTAGTCATTCAAGCATCCTATGGTTTGTTGATTGTTTATTCCTGATATTTTGTTGATTTTTCTTAAATTTCAAATGGGTATTTACTTGTTTTTCTTGGTGCTGTTATGATTGTAGAGGGTTCTCACCGTGATCTGCCTGCACTTCAGGTACTTCGGGACTGTTCAGATAAGGTATACTTTTTGCTTGATGTCTTTCATCAGTTTGAGCAGTTCCTTTATATTTTCCCCTAATAGTCTATTGTAGATCCTTTACATGAGACTGTTTTTTGATGTCATGGTTTATTTGTTTGCACAGTATTCAGTTGCAAGGTTCTTTATATATTTCAGAAGAGTATTTGCTTTTTTTCCTGTTCAGAAACCATAACTGAAAAAGTATGCTAGACTTGCCAGTCTAATTTGTATTCACATATTATATAAAACAAAGGCGTTCTGTATATTTCCAACAGGATAAATACCTTTCTTGCTTTTCTTCTTTTCATAATTATCAGTAGCCGAATTAGTTACTGGCAATAAGTTTTCATGAAGAATTTATGATTGCGGGCCCAGGCACTGGTTCATTTTCTGGGTGTGCTTGAGCTAGACCAGATAGTTTTGTCTGTTTGCATATAAGTGCAAGATCTTATTTTTTTCTATCTTCTTTTGGTGGTTGTAACATATTTTATGCACGAGTGTTTGCTCAATATTCATCAAACAATTCCCTGAGAAATTTGATCTAATAAGGAAGAGAGCCAATGGTCATGCCAGGCAGGTTGACCATTGCTCAAGTCTTGCCACTGATGCTGTTTTTCAATGAACAAGTGCTATGCCTTAGTCCTTAGATTAGAAATTATCAACTATGAGAAGGATTTCAGTTCTTGTGCTGAAAATGTATAAGATAGTTCAAAATATATAGTGATGATGGCTGGTAAAACATTCTAGTAAACATGAAAGTTAGCACCTCTGAAGGTTTGACCAATCGATATTTTCAAATATTGTAACTTGTATAAAAAAATTTTCTTCAACAGTACATATCACTGAACACGTGGTTTGGGTTCTTGGTTCTTTAGTTTTCTGTATGTTTTATACTGTAGTCCTAATTTTAATTTTCTAAGTTTAATGTATCATATCTGATTTTGATTACTTCAGGCACTGGATTGGTTGAAAGCTTATTATTGGGAGCCTCAAAAGATGCAAATTCCATTTCAAGGAGATGGAACTGCTGAAATCAGAAGAGATATCAGGTCTGAACTCCGGGCATTGGCTTTCTGTCTGAATGTTAAGCAAAATTCCCAACTTGGTTCTGCACTAATAAAAGGAAAACGTATGTATCAAATTATCTTATTCTCCACTATTTAAAAGTACCTGCATTTGAATTTTTTTTTTTCTGTTCAAATTGTGATTGTCTCTCCCTGATTTATGCTCTTCTCTTACTAATGCAAATATCAATCAACATTTTCCTGTGGATTTTGCATGGGGTGTTCATTCTTTTTATGCTCTGCTGGCACATGGTTAACACAGCATGTGGAATCAAATGATAGGTAACTAGTGTGGCCTCGCATTAGGATTTAAAGTTAGGCCTGCCATTTCTCATTTTAATTTTGAAGGCACTAATAATATCTTCAAACTATTTAGCATCATAGGGTTTGAATCAATCCAACACTCCTTGATTTAGGAGAGCTTGCTGTGTTTGCTTATTTGCTTTGTGATTGGTATGAATTGATAAAACATTAGATTTAAGGCTTAATATTTTAGATTTAAGACTTCTGTTTGGTGAAGGAATTATGAAAGAATTATTGAATTTGATTAGGGGCAGTTTGGATTATGATGGTATACCATAAGGGTGTCATTTTAGATTGCTATATGCTTGCATGGTCGATTATATATAGGTTCCATTTCAGGTAACTAATAATATTCATGATCAGCTCAGCGGTGATGTGTGTATTTGGGAGTAGTCGAATAGGGTACCTGTTAAGAGTTTGAGACTAACAGATTCTAGAGGTTTGAGAAGTGAAAATCAGATGTGGCAAGAGATATGGCTTGAGCACTGTCATGAAAAAAGACCAAAAGGGAGAATAAGAAGTAAAGATAATTGGGAGAATCGATGTAGAAGAAATAGAATGAGCAGAGCAATCCAACTAATCAATAAAACTCTTAATAAGTGATATGTCTTGTTTAAATCAACTCTCCATAAACCTAGAATATAAGATATACTTAGAGATTTGACTACTTTCCTAGAAACACTATCATTTCCAGAACCATAGAACTTAGGATGAAAAAAACCCAAGACCATATTAACGATCTCATATTGTAAATAAAGTCCATTAACAACACAATTTAACAGCAAAATACCCCTAAGACTACTACTTAAGAAAAGAGAAGACTTATTAAATTAAAAGCCCTTAGAGTAAACTATATACCAAGGTATATTTATTACTACACCAGAAAAATATCTCACTTTGTAGGCTGTATAATTTGGCATGCCTTTTGAAGAGAAACTTATATATGAACCAAGTCACACTGCAACATTAATTCTCCCCTGCAGAGAGAACAACTAGAGACTCTGTCTAGTTATGATCATTATTGAGGATATAAATGGAAGGCTATTTCTTTTTATGAGAGTTTCTGCACTATTGAGGATATTCACTGAAGGCTGTCTTTTGGTGAGAATTTCTACATTATTGAGGAAATCGAGTGAACTTCCTGTGTCTTTTTTTTCTACGTTTCAATGCATATGGTCCTTAGTGCATGTAAGACTGTAGTTCTTGTTAAATAAAAGCATGGTGTGCAACCATGTTTAAAGAATGGGACAAAGTTTCATGGGGCAATGCATCAGGAACGAGTGTTTCCAGGTGTGGCCTACTTTTAGTTCCCAAATTCTTTATTATTGCCGAGTACTGCATTAGTTCAACTTTTGGTTATCTATCATCAATGTCTATGGTTCTCCGCTACAATACATTCTTTTTTGAAAAAATTTCCTTCAATGGGAGAGCTCATCATTTGAGTGTGTGCTAGTTGCTAATGATGATTGGATTATGACCAAGGTATACATATGATCATTGAAACCACTGAACTCCCTTCTAAACTAGCATCCACTATGTTACTTATATTTTAGGTTCTTGGGATTCCTTAACTGCTAAAGAATTTTCTTTCTCAATGAAAGCATTTTGCTTGCTAGGACATTGAAATGACGTATAACCTAAGGACTTGCAGCATCTTTATCTATACAATCCTCTGTTTTTAGAGTTTTGGAGATTTAAAAGTAGAAAAATTCAGATTGATAGAAGATGGTAAGCACAGTGATGGTCAAATACCTAGAAGAATAAGGATTAGAAGAAACAGAACAAGAAGACCGATAAAATAAATCAACTAAACGCAGCAGTAATTATTAAATATTGTTAAAATCAGCATCTCAATCCAATGAATATAAAGATACATTTTCATTCAAACACTACCATTTCCAAAATCAAAATATTTAGATATCTTGTCTGAAACTACTTGTGCAAAATCAATGAGACACTATTCAATACCTGTGAATTCATCATAGGCACAAATATGAGCCAATGGACTCTAATACAGGTCATTCAAGCAAAATAGTAACTTATCAAAATATCCCAAAAGTTAATACTTGCTATTATATGAAAGCATGTCTTTTCTATGTTGGCCATAGGTCTAGGTCTTGGTCTCCAAGGAGGATATATCTCTAAACAAAATAACAGATGTGGCATTAATATCATCTTTTGAATTCTTTTCTATCTTTTGCCCCCTTTTTCTTTTTTTCTTTTTTATTGAACAATTTGCTTGTGCATTCTTCTTCTTTTTCTTGTTTTTTAATGGCCGAAGAAAAATAAAAAAAGAAAGTTGACATGTTGATGATGTTGGTAACTTCCAATATATGATGCTGCCCTATATCTGTATGTTTGTTTAATCATTAACTTAACATTCTAATAGATGGCAAATGTTGTGAAGGGCTTTATGGACGTAATAAGTTTATCTCAATTATGGCTGGCAAACTCTATTCATCCAAATCTGGAGGTTTGACCACTTTGCTTCGCATACCTTAAATCTGTCAGACGTTAGAAAGGCAGTCTCATGATGTTGTTTTATTTATTTATGTCTCTTTAAACTAGACGAGTAATCATATTAAAAAAAATAGAGGAATAATCACTCAAGTTATATGGTATCATGTTCTCATTTTTTGTTTTAAATTTGCGCCACTGAATTCCCTTTGATATATGGTTCATATAGGGATAAGCTCAAAGGACAATCTAGGAAGTTAAAAGGTGAATCAATGATTTAAATTTGCACCATTAAGCTGGGGCACATTGTGATACAAGTACAACAATATTCTAGCAATTTCAGAGTACACGATAGGAAACTTGTAAATAGCCAACCTAATCTATTTAAACTTTTTAAAGTTGTGAATGTAATAGCCAAGGTCAGAAATTTCTACATGAAAACTGTTGCCATTGTGATTAGAAGTTATAGGATGATACATCAATTGGTTTAAGAAGTTATTTTATGAATCAAAAGCATGCACCTCACAGTTTCAGTTATTACTGATGTTAGCACTGTTCCAAATTCTGATTTGATGTTCTATGACACAAAATGCTACTGGAACGTTCGTTTCAAATAACAGATGAAACAATAGGAAAAAAAAAGGTGTGGTTTCTCATGAGATGTAGGACAGGAAGCCCTTATATGTACTCTTGCCATAATTTTGATTTTGTTGCTAATGTGTGCTTTTCCTTCATATGCATCTTGAAATATTACCCATACAGTATTTAGTTGATTGTCTAATCTGAAACTATGCTATTTCTTTTAATGTTTTAGTTCCAAATGAAATGTATTGCAGATGCCTTTATAATCTGCATGTTTAAATAATAGTATGTAGAGGGTGCACAGATGTAAATGTATTTATTTTCTGATGGATGTCCTCTTACTTTCAGGTTCTAAGAAAAAAATGACCAAGGGCTTGAAGATTCTTGTAAAGTTGTATTCTTCCTTCTCCTCAGAAATAGTATCTGAGCTGTTAGAGTTCCTGCTGAACGCTTTTGATTCCTCAAATATGGAGTGTCCAAATGATTCCCATGTTGACACAAATGTACACACGTCATTGGATGATTGGAAGCCTCTAATAATAAGATTCTCGAATAAAGAACCAGAATTACTTCTGTCCCTTCTTAAGGCAGTTCTTGATATGATTGAGAATGAAGCCGGCAAGGCATACAATACTGGTAATCACCAACTATCCTTCCTTTAGATCTCTCTTCTCTGTCTTTATTTTCAAGATCCTCTTTGGTTGTTTAGAATATACCTTAATAAATTTTATTATCTGCATAAGATTTTCTTTACACTGGATTTTGAAATGGCTCTCGAGTTTGCATGTGGTCGCAATATCTTAATTCACAAATCTTAAAGGAGAGGAGTTTCAGTTGACACTTAAAGTTTCATTTTTGCATCAGTATATAACATTCAGGCTGCACATGCAATTTCTGAGCTTTTGGGTTGAAATAATCTGTTTGCAAGCTCTCTTTGGTGACAGAAGTTCTGATGCATTAAACCACTTAACGCATGGAGTCAATACTTTATTGTCTCACCACTATGCTTATTCTATAATTTTGTGTATGGTGGTGATTTAATGCACTCACAGAAACGTGTCTCTTGTTGCAATGTTTTCTCAACGAAAATTTCATGCATAGCAGTTGGAAGTAGCAGAATTTTTGCATCACATTTCAACTATTTTTTACTGTGAACTAAATTAAAGACTGCCAAAGAGCTGGGCATAAAATTTACTGGCAAATAAAGCCTGTAAGGATGAAAACTGATCTGGAAAGACTATTTTGTAAACTTCATAATTTGTTTGGTTAAAACTCTTTACTTCTAATCTTCGTTACTTGGTGGGCAATCTTCATTTAAAAATTGTTGTTTAGCTATTCACTTGATTTAATGAAATTTGAGTATGTGCAAGGTTGTATTTTCTATGCTCTTTGTTCATTCTTTGATCATCAAATAGTAACAATGTTATCAGTGAATGTGAGCCTGATGCAGGATAGTATAGAACTCCACGTATAGGCATCTAGTTTTCCTGAATTTTAAGCAACAAAATTAGACCTTTTATAATGTTCACTTTACTAATCCTTTCTGAATCCTTTTAGGGGGACAGAATATGACATCGGCAGAATATAGTACAGGCACCAACCAAATAGAAAACCTCTCTTATTTGTTTGCTTGGCTTGTCAGACTTCTGGGGGGACTAAAGACTCTTGGCAGCGCTGGTTCTGCTGATGAAGTCCAGGTCTCTTCTGCTGGAAAAAATAAATCAAATGCAATTCTTGTGGAGCTCCTACGCAAATGCCTTCTAGTAGCAGCTGTCGGTGACAAGCTTCTTGTGGATTCAGCACTGAATCTTGCAAAGATGGTATCAAACACATCTATAACGGAGAAACTCAACAAGCTCTCTTTGATATATTTATCACATTCTAATGCCAGTGAAGAACCCTGTTTTATAACAAGTTCTCAGAACCTTCTCAGTCAGCAGCAAGAGGATTCCATCTGTCAAGCAGCTAAGAAGCTTGAGTTAATTAAACAGCAAAAGATGAAGAGCAAAATAGTAAAAACAGCTGATGCTAATGTAGGAAATTTGAATAGATGGGTTGTAGCAAAATCATGGAACTCATGTCCAATCGGTATGTTGCCTCGTGATCTTGGATCTTCTGGCCATCTTCCTGTTCTTGACTGTGATGATAATAAACAAACCTGGGAGCTGAACCAGTGTAGTGGCAAGAGAAAAGCTAGTTGTAATCTTCAGCAGTTTGATAACTCCATTGCTAAGAAGATGAAGGATACAGTAGAGGTTTCTCAATCAGAAAATGATATTTCTTCATGTGAAGATGCTGAAGGCCATCTGATGATAGGGGGAGTTTGGAAAAAGATTGGAGAAGAGGAGCTACAAACCATCAAGTCTGGGGTAAGAATTCTGGTTTAATCATCCTTAACCTTTACTGAGTTTTCATATATTCATAGCATTTCTTTATATGCTGGTGGCCAAAACTGGCAAAGCATCAATTTTGTTTCTTTCATTTTGTTTGAATTTAAATATGGTTTCTTGTTTCTGATTGATAGCTTGCCTTCAGGTTTTTGTTCTTATAAAAAATCCTTCTTACCCAGATTCGTCTTTTTGTTTTTGTCATTCATTGAATATTGAGGCTCTGGTATTCTTTTCGAAACATTTTCTTTTTCCATTTTTATTTCTAACTATATCTGAAAGAAGAATGTGGAATTTACAGCAACCAAATCCCTATATATCTCTTTCTGGTTTGGTTGCTAAAATTTTCAAGTTTAGAAATTGAAGCAATATTAACATTGAGAGTGCTCAGTACTTCTTTTCTTGAAAATTTACTAGCAGTGGTTCTTAGTCAAGACATATCAGGAAATGAAGGAGATGATTTCGATCTCTTCAGAGATCACCTTCGTGTATAACTTTCATTGAAACATGTTTTGACACTAGATGTAGTAATAGTTGCTTATTGATAAAACAGGACAAACTGTACGTATTTTTATCATATATATTATCTTTTACGGGTTAATTTTAGTTTTCTCCCGAGGTTTGAGGTAATAATAGATGGGTGTCAGTTTTGTTATGAAGCACACCTTCCTCCCTTGAAGTTAGTTGACCATTAGAAAGAAATAAAATGATTATATTACCCTATATATTTGATGATAGTACTTTTAAATACTTCCCTTGAGGTTTTTGGAAACTATATAGGGAAAAAGTTTGTGAAAATTAATACGAACCTCTCTTCGACAATAACTCTTTCTACTTTGAGTGTTTATCATTTTCAAAAAAGTATTAAATGACTAAAATAATTTCACCAAATGATTAGAATAACCCATCATAGCTCTCTCTGATGGCTTCACTTTTGTAACCTAAACCTGCGAAAAGAATGATCTTCTCTTCATATCTTTGCTTTATCAGATAACAGAGATTCTATCTTTCCTTAGATTTTATCCTTTTTTTTCTTTTGTTATTTATTTGTTTAGTGAGTATTTGTGAAGAGGAGTGAGTAATTGGGATTGCAAATTTGTGAATGGTGAAAAGTACGAGCATTAGAGATTGGGTATTTGTGAAGGGGTATTTTCATGTCTTTCCGTGGTATTCAAAATTATTACTTTACGGTAATTTTTATTGTCTGTCGAATAACTTTAAAATATGCAATTACTTAAATATTCCCAACACCAAAATTTATGAATAAAAATAAAATTTAAGAAAATAACTTTCTATAACATTGGCTTCAAGGGCAGACACCCACGAACCTCAAGAAACTCGCAATAAAAAGGTTAAATAAATAAAGTGATAGTTATAGCAATCTATTAGTCATTTAACCCCAAATTTATTTTGATTTATAACCCTAAAATTGAAAAAGTAAAAAATTAGCAGCAGATGAATCTTGACGGTCCATTTGCGTCCTCATACCCAGCAGCACTTTGTCCAATCCATTACGAAAAAAGAACAGTATGACACATTATGTTGCTTTAACTTTCAAGATCAAACACACATAAACCAAAAAGCAAACATGCTTCGAATAAAATATTTGTAATTCATTTTCTTCAAATCAAAATAACTAGTTCTAAATTCATCTAATTGGCTTTCATCTCATCTTACCTAGTTGTTATTTATTTTTAGACATTCATATGTTTCAAGTACTGCTAAACTCAATAGAGGGCAATTTGGTAATCTTATAGAATTTGAACGGTCAACTAACTGAGGTCGAAGGGAGGAAAATGTGGTTTTGAAGTTTTCACAAATAAGAACACTTTTTCACAATAAATACTAATTCATAATAAACATTGACAAAACAAATTTTTGCATCTTTAGATAAAACTTAAAACTTTTTTATAAACAATAAGATAATTTTGTATAAAAAAAAATTAATTCACATACCAATATTACCTCCGTGTTGTAGTCATTCGATTCTCATCAAATCAGTGTCAATTATATGATAGATAAAGTCCCACAGGGGCGACCTGAGAACACATCAAACACATTTTTAAAGAAAAAAAATCTAACAAAAGTCATTTCAAACATTCAACAAAGAAACATCCCCTCCATACATAAAGGGTGCGATTGCACCAAACAAAAGGCTTTTTAAAAAAAAAACAGTTTTAAAAAAATCATAGGAAAAAAACAATTTTTTGTTAAAATAATAAAAAAAACCAAAATTATAGTTAAATGATAATTTTACAAAGATAATGGAGGCGAATGAAATTGTACTGAAAGAAAATTTCGGAAAATGGGCAGATGTGTTCTCATGTCGCTCCTGCCGGATTTCTCTACCTCAACTCTTATCGCTTACATTTGCCGCCTCAGGAATCGGAATCGGAAGTGGGCATTTATAGAAGTTGCAAATTGAGTACTACAACTATGGCTTCATTGTACTACACATACAACACATGATAAAGAGAAAGTAATTTTGGAAAACAAGCGAGTACAATGTTGTACTCCATCCATCCAAGGATCCAGCTGCTTATCGTTTGAAAGTAATTCTCGAAAACAAATTAGTACAAGTTGTACTTCAAATATCCAGCTGCACTGTACTACTACTAATACTAATACGATTTGAGTTAGCAAACCATGTTGACATGATGAAGACAGGGAGGGAAGCAGCTGTAGATTGTGTACTATCGCTACTTTTTTTAATACAAAACAGTACAAGTGTATCCTATTGGTCATATTGGTCAATATGTTGCACTGTACTACTACATTAGTCACTAATTTTTCAACTAATTTCACTTAAGTTGTTACATTTCACCTATTAGATAAAAAAGTCTTTAATTTTTTTGAAAATTATCACTTTAGTCTCTAATATTTCGGTCAATGTCACCTAAGTCTCTTGACCAAACTTTCGTCCATTTTAGTCGTTAGATACTTCTTAATTTACCCTTCATAATTTAATAATATTTAATTTAACTCTAAATTTTATGAAACTCATCATACTACTCCTCTATATTCATTTTTCTTTATTTTATTTTCTAACAACTAAAACAATAAAATCATATTTTTATAAACTTAAATTAATAAAAATAATTCTTTAGTATAGTAATATTTAATTCAACTTCAATTCATATTTTTATTAAGTAAGTAAATAAATTGTCCAGCAATAAATAAATTATTTTTAGGATAAATTTCAAAGAGAAATTTTGTAGATTTTAATTTTTATATAAATTAAATTAATTCATTTTATTAGTAAGATTATATGATTTGAATAAATTAATTTATTTATATATTAGTTTTTTTTCTTTATTTGAATTATTAAAATTAAATAACTAATTTCAATTTTTTTTAAATTCATTATAATTTCTCCTTTGAAAAAAAATAAAAAGAAAAAGAGATAATGAAAACGAAGAATAATGAAAAAAATAGAGAAGAAAGGCGAGGAAGAAGAAATAATAAATAGTTATTTTTTATTAATTTAAGTTTTAAAAATATGATTTAATTGTTTTAGTTGTTAAAAAATAAAATAAAAAAAATTAACATAAAGGAGTAATATGATAAGTTTCATAAAATTTAGAGTTAAATTAAATATTATGATATTATGAGAGGTAAATTGAAAAGTATCTAACGGCTAAAATATTCGAAAGTATGGTTAAGGGACTTAGGTGACATTGACCGAAATATTAGAGATTAAAGTGATGATTTTTGAAAAAATTAAGGATTTTTTTATCTAATACGTAAAATATAGTAAATTAAGTGATATTAGTTAAAACCTTGGAGAATAAACTAAAATTACCCCTTCTTTTAATTGTAACTTAATAGTGGGAAACCAAAATAGTAATTAGGATTTAATTCTTTCATTAATTTTATTATTAAGCATGTTTTTAACTGCTGTGTTTGTGCTTGCTTAAAGCCATAAACAATTTACTTTTATTTGTTAACTAATTAATGTTTGTTACACACCTATTCATTTATAGTTAATAATTCAATTTTAAAATAAATTAAGATTAAAAATTGTAACTTAATTCTATCAAGATATAAATATCAAAATTTTTAACATTAAATTGAAAAATAAACTTATTTAAAATATTTAAATAATTCCATAGTAAATGTATACCTCAAAACAAACTGACCTCTACATATTGTAACTGAAAACTATATGACACATTAGACATATAATTTGTGAATTATTATAATGTATATAGTACTAATTAATTTAATATTTAGTGTTTCTTGTTTTCTTACATAATCAATTATTTTAGCGTTACTTTTTTTTTACACAATAAATTATTTTATTAAATTAAATGTTGTCCATTCAATATCCAATCCCCTACTCCCCCACTTACTATTATATATCTTTTTTGAAAAAAAAAATGAAATTTATAATCTCAATATTTTCTCAAATAATAATTTTTCACCCTTTTATTAAATTTTTAGGTAAAACGACACCATTTTATTTCCTTTCTCTCTTTACATAAAATTAGAATTAATTTTTTATGAATAGAGAAAATTTTAACAATGATTAACTTTTAATCTTAATTTTTTTAAATTATTATTATTTATAATATTTTTTAAAAATAATTAATTCAAAATTTTTTAAACAAAAATATATTTAAAAATAATTAATTTTAATTTTTTTATATTCAAAAGTATATTTTTAAATATAAATATTTTTATTTAAAAAAATTAAGTTATTTTTAAAAAATATTATGAATAGTGGTTATTTAAAAAAGTTGGGCGTTAATTTTTCATGAATATTATCTCCTCCAAAAACAACAAAATCAAATTTCTTGCATTACCGGCTTGATTGATTTTAATCCACAGAATCTAATGATAATGACAGTAGATAGCATTAACAGAATCATTGTATTGTAAAATATCTCTATTGATAATTCATCCATGAGCTTCATATCAAACCACAGCATCGAAAGATGGCCATTTTCGGCATACCATTTTCTCCACATTTCATTCTTTCAAAAAGAAACCATCCTCCAAATGGACCCATTTCTCATTCTCTTCATACCCGAAAATATTTACAATTCGCTTCAACTGTTACTGAATTCGAAACTTCTTCAAAAACTACCAAAACCCATTTAAGCAATCGCAGGAGTTTTAACGGAGATAGCTCGGTTATTAAAAATGTAACGCTTTTGCTTCAGTCTATGGACTTAACGGACCCAGATGAATGTACGGAAACATATGCTTTAATCTTTCAAAAATGTCGAAAGCTCAATAATCTGGATGTGGGTATTCAAGTTCACGCTCATTTGATTGCTTGTGGTGTTGAATTATGTGCATTTCTGGGTAGTCAGTTGTTGGAGCTGTACTGTACGTTTGGTTGTGTTAATGATGCACGTAAGGTGTTTGAGAAAATCCCCAGAAGGAATGTGTTTAGTTGGACTGCTATGATGGGAATGTATAACGTGTTAGGTTATTATGATGAAATAATAAATTTGTTTTATTTGATGATTGATGAAGGAGTTAGGCCTGATCATTTTGTTTTCCCGAAGGTGTTTAAAGCTTGTGCTGAGTTAAAGAATTATCCTGTAGGGAAGGATGTTTATGATTATATGATAAGTATTGAATTTGAAGGGAATGCATGTGTTAAGAGATCCTTACTTGATATGTTTATAAAATGTGGACGAATAGAAATGACAAGGCAGTTATTTGAAGAAATTGAGTTAAAGGATATTTTTATGTGGAACATGATGGTTTCGGGTTATGCGTCCAAAGGAGATTTCAAGAAGGCCTTGAAGTGTGTCAAGGACATGAAGGTTGAAGGTGTGTTACCTGATCAAGTAACATGGAATTCAATTATTACCGGATATGCACAGAATGGACAATTGAGGGAGGCTTCCAAGTATTTCCTTGAAATGAGTGATTCCATAGATTTTAAACCAAATTTGGTGTCTTGGACTGCAATAATAGCAGGGCATGAGCAGAATGGTTATTCCTCTAAAGCATTGAAGTTGTTTAAACAAATGCTGAATCAAGGAGTGCAACCAAATTCAATGACCATTGCAAGTGTAATTTCAGCATGTACCAATTTGTCTTTGCTCAAACATGGCAAGGAGATCCATGGCTACAGCATCAAGGAGGATAAATTTGACTCAGATTTGCTCATCAGCAACTCCTTGATTGACTTTTATGCTAAATGCCAGTGTGTAAAGGCTGCATGTCATGAATTTGGTAAAATTAAACAGTTTAAGGATTTGGTATCTTGGAACACAGTTCTAGCTGGTTATGCGCTTAGAGGTTGTCGTGAGGAAGCTATTAAACTTCTCAATGAGATGGAATTACTGGGAGTTGAACCGGATGTCATTACATGGAATGGACTGATTACAGGTTTTACCCAAAATGGAGAAGGAGAGACAGCTCTTGAATTTTTCTACAGAATGAGCCAGACAGATGTGGACCCAAACACAACTTCTATATCAGGAGTTCTTGCTGCTTGTGGCCAAGTACAGCACTTGAAGTTAGGAAAGGAGATCCATGGCTATGTTTTAAGGCACCATATTCAATTGTCAACAGGTGTTGGAAGTGCTCTTATATCAATGTATGCGGCCTGTGTCTCTTTAAAAGCTTCCCTTTCTGTTTTCCATGAGCTCTTGACAAGAGATGTTGTCATTTGGAATTCGATTATTGCTGCATGTGTACAAAATGGACAAGTTGTTTATGCCTTGGATTTGCTAAGAGATATGATACTCGCTAATGTGAAACCTGACACTGTAACAATAATCTCAGTCCTTCCAGCATGTTCAAAATTAGCTGCATTGCGCCAGGGTAAAGAAATTCACCAGTTTATTATCAGACATGGGCTTGCTACAGGTAGCTTTATATGGAATGCTCTTATAGACATGTATGGACGGTGTGGATCAATTCAAAAAAGTCGGAAGGTTTTTGATTTAGTGCCCCATAAAGATCTGGTCTCATGGAACGTGATGATTTCAGTTTATGGAATGCATGGCTTTGGGATGGATGCTGTAAACCTTTTTCGACGTTTAAGAGCTTTCGGACTGAAGCCAAACCATGTCACATTCACGAATCTTTTATCTGCCTGTAGTCATTCAGGATTAATAGATGAAGGGTGGCAGTACTTCGAAATGATGAAAAAAGAGTATATTATGGAACCAGCGATAGAGCAATATTGTTGTATGGTGGATCTAATGGCTCGTGCTGGTCAGTTTGATGAAACACTTGACTTCATGAAGAAGATGCCATTTGAGCCTAATTCAGCTGTTTGGGGCTCTTTGTTGGGTGCTTGTAGGATCCATTGCAATGCAGACCTTGCTGAATATGCAGCAGAGCATCTATTTGAACTTGAGCCTCAAAGTTCCGGGAATTATATACTCCTAGCCAATATTTATGCAGCCGCAGGGAGATGGGAAGATGCAGCTAAAATACGCTGTTTAATGAAAGAGAGAGGGGTGGCAAAGCCTCCGGGTTGCAGTTGGATTGAGGTGAAAAGGAAAGTTCATAGCTTCATTGTTGGTGATCCACACCCATCGATGGATAAAATATTGGAAAAGTTGAAGAGATTGTACTCTGAGATAAAGAAAATTGGATACATCCCGGATACTAATTATGTGTTGCAGGACATCGAAGAAGATGAAAAGGAGTTCAGCCTGTGTGGACATAGTGAAAAGCTGGCCTTAGCCTTTGGTTTGATAAGTACTTTGCCTGGAAAACCTTTAAGAGTTATCAAGAACTTGAGGATGTGTGGAGACTGTCACTCTGCGACTAAGTATATATCCAAGGTTGAAAAGAGGGAGATCATAATGAGAGATAATTATAGGTTTCATCACTTTGTTGATGGTGTATGCTCCTGCGGTGATTACTGGTAAATTATTGTTGGATTGGCTGTAAGCAGAAACCATAAACTTTCTGTCCGGAGTTTTAGAACCTAGTGGCAAGCCAGTACCACATAACCTGACTCATTGCCATGTCATGAACCTTAAATTACTAACTTTGTTTCTCTTACCCTGTAGATTCAAAACTTTACAGGGTTGCTGTTTATAATCACGTTACACTTTCTTCCGCTGAAGTTTGTACAAGGATTGAAAAGTTCTGCCGGATTAGAAACTTTGACAAGGTTCGAGAAGTACATTGTCCCTGAAGTAGAACTTGAGAATGGAAAATGTTGGATATATGCAGATGAATTCATGTTGGACTTATAAGCTGCCAAGTAGGACAGCAGCGTGATCTGGCAAGATGATGTGGAAGAACGATAGCTGTATTCTGAGGAGAAGTGGCTTACTCATCAGCTCAAAACAAGTACACAATGATCCTGCAATCCTGGTGAACATTAGCCAATTGTTAAATCATCCTTTGTATAGCGATCTTTGTTTACACTTGTACATATATACCCCATTTGACCCTTGTAATTTTATAACTATTTTGATAATTTATTCAATAATAAATGTAAATTTTATTTGTTAACACCGAAAGTATACTGCATGGATGCATTCTCCAGAATCTGCATCACTTCTCGGTATGAATACTGATACTCTCTAATTGGACATACAAAATACAATTTCATTGGATTGCAAGATGTGTAGTTAGGAGTTTAGGGCAGGATGTTGTGTGTTGTATTAGATGTCTGTTTTGAAGCATATCTTGTGTATGAAACTGGTGTTATTGTTTCACCTTCAAATTTATATTGAAATTGAGCCCAATGGCTGAGTAGTGTAAGGATTGAATTGAGGGTTTTGGTTGGTTTAATTTTCTCCCAATAAAAAATACTTGATAAATAAGAACTTGCCTATTTTGAAATCAAAAGAATTAAAATTAAAAAGGACTTTAACCTTATTTCAAACATGTACACAAAAGGAGAGAGGAAAGCCAAATAAAAAGAAAAGAGTCTTTTAAGTACATAGAAATGAATGAATTATATATAATGCTTTTGGCAGAGCTTGACCCCCATGTTGTTTGTCTTTCCTCTCTAAAGCATATTTTGTCTTGCAACTCATCTCATCCCAAAGAGTATCTTTTTACCTTTTTAACCTTTTTTTATTAAAAAAATGACATCAAAAGCTTCAAAAAATATTATAACATTATTGCTCCTTACAATTGTTCTTGGTATTCTCAAGCATCTTTCAAACTAACTTTCAAAAAAGAAAAATAAATAAATAAATAAATAAATAATCAATTAATTAACATACATGTATATAGTTGAATATGCCAACAAATTTGGTGACCCACAAACACAGAAAGAAAGAGTGAAAGATGCATCCATCATTAGAGTTTTCAATCAATTTGTAAAATCAAACGAATTAACCCCCCTCATAAGTTACAAGTCTATCAAAATTGTTATAATATATTTGAAAATACTAAAAATTAAAAAATTATACAGTACATTCATAAGTACCATAACCTTTCCCATAAATTTAACTTTATAATTCACCTTCACACATGGATTTCTTTCTATGCAGTTCTTCAACTTTTTTCTTCTTTTTTTGGGGCTAAAGAATCCAAAAATCAATTTGCTTTAAGGCGTATAGATTTTACCTGCTTTCTCATTCATATTCACATGTTATGCATTTAGATTTGTGCTACAATAAGACAAATCTCTCTCTTTCTGTCTTAAAAAAAAAAAGGTGTATGTATGGTCACATGGAAATCAAAGAGATATCATGTTAACATATATATCTATATGTGGGTCTAACTAGGTCTTGTAATTGGAATAGAATCTTGGCCCAATTATTCAATTAGTTAATTAATTAATTAATTAATTTCTAAATTAACTTTGGAATATCTACGTGGCATTGCCAGTAGTTCAAAGTTTTAAAAAAAAAAAACAAAAACCAACCAATCATTGAGTTACACATACATGTGAATGGGGGCTGTGATACATACATATGCATATATACCAGTACATTTATTTACCTTTTTCTAATTTTTCTGCTATAATCTCCACCTCTTATGTTATAATTTCTTATTCTTTTATTATAACTCTCGTAAACTTGTGAAATACACAATAAAAAATCAAAAATTATAATGAATAATTAGATATTACAACAAAAGAATTGAGAAAAAAATCATTCAATTTTTCTAACATAACTAGTAATATTTAACATAAACTCTTCCTAGAATTTGAATAGTATGTAAGAAAGAGATTATTCATCTTAATAATGCTCCCGCCTAAATATATTTAACTGCGTAATTTTAATAAATTCAAGCACATTTAACTGTTAAGATTACATCTGATTATATATTTAATGCATAATTAATGTGTTTATAATTAATGTACTGTCAGATATAATTTCGTTAAATATTTTTAGATCTAACAGTCTATATTCTGATATAAAATTTTGTATTAAAAAAAATGGTCATTGATCCTACCACACACATATATATATATATATAATTATATAATAATACATATAAGGTGAAAGATTGACAACCTCAATTATAAAATCTTTGTATTTTAAATAATTGAGATTAAATATAATATATATATATATATTATGTATTAATTATACATATTAAATTTAATTTTAACTACTAAAAATATATAAATAATATAAATATACATATAAAAATATAAATATTTCGGTTTAACCCTATATCTAATGTATGTATTATGGTAGTAAAATAATTTTTCAAAAAATATATGCAAAGAAAGAGGAAGAAGAAGATATGTTAATTTGTAAGAAGTAGGAACATTCTTGACCCATCCTTAATTAATTTTTATTTCAAATGTAAATTCCAAGGCACTCTCGTGACATAGATATAATTAATTATAGCCACCGGCTTGGAAGAACTTAAAAATATATATTAATTAATATACTGTCAATATAATCCTCTCTTTTAATAAATTACTTTTTAACTTAATAATAAATAATTAATTAATACTAATTATTCTAATTCTCACCTTGTCTCAATTGACCAAATTACAGTAATTGCATATGCGAATCCTTTGTAGTAGTTGAGATTCCCCCTTTAGGAGAAGACCAAATTTTCTGAAAAGTAATTAAAAAGAAAATAAATAAATAAATAAAAAGAAAAATAAATGAAAAGAAACCAATGAATGGAGTGATGTTACATCCAATCCTCTACACATTTTTTGAGAGTAATATTCCATGAGTTGTTTCAAGATGCCTAATTTATCAATCACTTCAAAGAAAAATTAAACAACTTTGCTTACATAAAATCAGAGCTCAATCTTTATATGGATATTTGAAATATATCTATTACAAAAATTTGTTATATGTAAAATGATGTTAATACATTTAGAAAAAAAATTATTTATTTATTTATAAGATGCAAATGATATTGTTATATTTATATAAATGATTTTTTTTAAAAAATAAAAAAAAATGATGGGAACGAAAAAGTTCACATATGAAACACTGAACTTAATCATTATTATTCGAATTTAAATAGTTTAAAAATATTAAATATATTTTAAATTACTTAAATTATATCTAAGGACTTTATATAAATGTCATAATAATGTTACAGATTAATTTTAAGGTAAAACATTATGTTTTATTGTATATCAATAAATAAATCAATAACGGATTAGTTCAAATCATCGATTATTATAAGTTTTTCCTTAAATAGTAAAATATTTTATGTATATCAAGGTTATATTTACTCATCTTGATGATCACATCATGTTCACAAACTACAAAGATCCATCTATCTATATAAGAATATAATGTCCCTCCTAGGGAGGGAGGAACCACAATTAAAAAATATATATATATTTAATTTTTAAATATTTTAATCTTATCTAATTCAACTACTATTCCAAAAATTGAAGTGCCAATAGCTTAGTTTAAAAAAATCTACTTTAAAAGTGATAAATATATGAATTTGGAAAACTTATTTCGTACAATTTTGATCAAAATTTATCATCAAATACTATGTATACACACAAAAAAGGCAAGTGAGAAAACTTTAGACTCATGAATATTGACCAAAAGTAATGAAATTGGATTTCGAAATTTGGAAAGCACAAAGAAAGAAGGAATCTTGAATGAAGCTCTGATGATGATTATTTGGGCACTTCACCTTTCTGAAATATTTTTTGTTCTTTATCTTCTTTTTTTCTGTATGAATACAACTACAAAGCAGAGAAGTACAGTCAAACTTTCTGAGTAAAGCTAGCTAGCACACTGAAAGCTGGAGTGCCCTAATAATCAAGCAAGAACATATAATATAAGTAAAATGGGTGCATGCATGATCTGAATGAAACAAGTACTGATGATCTATCTCTCTCTCTCTCTCTCTCTCTCTCTCTCTCTATATATATATATATATATATATATATATATATATATATATATGATCCATCCACCACTACTATTACTACTGACAAGAGAACGATCAATAGCTAATTAATATGGATGTTAATTATTATTATATTAGTAATTTTCTTGAAATTATTGAAATAGTTTACTGACAAATATGCTTCTTAAAGTTAGAAAAAACAGTGGGATAGCTTGCTAGCTAGCTAGATAGATAGTGAGGGAGCCAGCAGCAGCAGAAAGAATAGAGAATTAATTTGCTTTTGTTTTAGTGACATAGTCATATGTTTCTGCTGCATAAAGTTATAAAATTATAATGAGAGAGAGAGAGAGAGAGAGAGAGAGAGAGAGAGAGAGAGAGAGAGAGAGTAGGGTTTTGAATGTAGCTATATTTGGAGGACTTGAAAAATAGGGATAATAACACTTAAGTCCCAAATTTATTACAGTGTTTCAAATAATGGCATATTGTGTCTTCGTGTGACAAATAAGTCTTTTACTCTAATTAGAATGACAAAATCATCCTTATATAATATTAATTTTTGGTCATTTTTTTTATTATAATGTGAAACTTACTGTTTAAGATGTTTAGTTAGTTGAAAAAGCAGGGACTTATTTGTTATAAATAAAATGATTATGTCTTTATTTGTGAAAAATGAGAAGTTGGGGGGCTTCGGTATCACTACCCCAAATAGATTATAAGTTGAAGACGAAGCATCAGTTGTCATATATCAGATACTCTAGCTAGCTAGAAAATATTATCACTGGTAAGTAAAGGCTTTGTGCAGTGCTGCTGCAATGGAGAAGTCATGTGAAGAAATGGTGTTTTCAGTGGATTCTCAGAAGGCAGTTCCAGCTCCATTTTTATCAAAAACATACCAGCTTGTCGATGATCCTCTCACTGATCACGTTGTCTCTTGGGGTGAAGATCAAACCACTTTTGTTGTCTGGAGACCTCCTGAATTTGCCAGAGATCTCCTCCCTAATTTCTTCAAGCACAACAATTTCTCAAGCTTTGTCAGACAACTCAACACCTATGTGAGTAACAATTAATGCACAAAGCCTTCTGGATTTGGGTTAATTTGCAAATTAAATTGCATTTTTTATGTGGGTTTCTGCTCTTATCTTTCAGGGATTCAAGAAGATTGTTGCAGACAGATGGGAGTTTGCTAATGAGTACTTCAGAAAAGGAGCAAAACATTTACTGTCAGAAATCCACAGAAGGAAAAGCCCTCAGCATAATCACCAAGTAGTGCAGTATTTTGAACAGCAACAGCAACAGCAACAGCAACAACAAATAATTACTCCATTTCTGCAACAACCAGATCACTTTAATCATCATGAAAACTTTTACTGGGTTGATTCTCCATTACTGTTGCCATCAGCACCACCCAAAGCAAGATCATCACCAGATCATGATATTCTAGCAGCACTTACAGAAGATAATCAACGGCTGCGCAGGAGGAACTACATGCTGCTATCTGAACTCGCACACATGAAAAATCTCTACAATGATATCATTTTCTTCATTCAGAATCATGTAAAACCAGTATCTTCCAGCTTCGAGCAAAGATCAGCTGCGACAGAACCTAGGCAGGTCAGAGAATTGGGACGTCCATCTGAAGATGATGATGATGGAAATATCAATGGTGAAGAGCAGATCAAGAGTTCTACAGTGAAGCTGTTTGGGGTTCCACTTAGTGGTAAGAAGAGATTACATCCTACAGAAGGAAAGATTGATCATCCTGATCATCAACGGTTGTAGTAGTTTTGTTAGAGATTAAAAGCAGAAGTGTGCATGTAGATATAGCTAGTTAGCTAGGGTTGAAGTTTCCATTGATCTTCTGAACTTGATTCGAGTACTTAATTGATGATGACTAGCAGAAATTAATCTTTAATTTCTCCATTGATGTTTCTAGAAAGAGCTTGCTACCATTGAATGATAAAATAGTTTGAAATTGTTCTTGCCTCTTCTTAATAATAGTTTGTTTAATTAGTATAATCTTACTTAACCTTGCTGATTAAAAAACATTTTTTATTTCATTTTTTCTTCTATAATGTTGCTTGACCGCAATGAAGAACATTTTATCATATATTTTGAAAAAAAAATATTTTTTATTTATAGTAATAGAATCTTAAATTTTTAATTTTTAAGAGTAAAATCTTTTAATCTCTTTTAAGATGTTAAATTATTTAAAATACTTAATTTATTAAATAAAAAAGTTTTAAAAAAGGTAAACATAAATGAATTACATTTTGTAGAACACAAAGGTAATGTTATTAGAATTCAAAACCAATAGAAGCTAGATATTGTTGGAAAATCAAACAAAAGAGTGAGCATAATTTTATTTATTAGATATTTAATTTAATTAATACATATTGTATAATAAAAATAATGAATCAAAGCTACATAAATAAACAAATAAAAAAATTATGTTATAAAAACAAAAATATATACTAGCAATCTTATCGGTCCTACAATGGATACCTTTAGTGAACAAACAATGATATTGTCAATACTATTAAATTTTTTAAAAAAATTTATTCAAAAAATAATAAAATTATTATCAATGATGAAATTAAATCTACTTTCAATCAATAGTTTATTTTTTAAAAAAAATATTTCAAAATCATTTATATATTATATTTTTCTAAATTCTATATAAATGTTTTCAAATTAAAAATGATTATCACAATAATAGGAGTCCGTACGGTGTCATTCTAAAATCTTTCAATAAATATAATGATTTGATGCATATTTGAATGTCGCACAAAGTGGTTTCAAAATTATTAAATTAAAAAACATAATAAATATTTAATTGTTCACTTGTACGTCAAATTTTTTTAAGTTGTAAATGTTATGTAAGGAATTAATAAAGTATTTTTTAAAAAAATAAAATGAGAAGTTTTTATTAAAAATATATATTAAACCATAGTAGAATGTTCATATATATATATATATATATATATATCAATTTTTAGGAGATTTTTAACTTAATTAAAAAATAAATCATAAATTCTCATCTATAATTTTAATTCAATCAAATAATTACAATTTAAACTTCAATATAATATTTAAGTTATTATTTTTTATTAATTTTAATATATGCCAAAGCCTAACTCGAATATAACATAACACTTTACAAATTTAACGTGCTTATAAATTGCATTAGATTGATCGTTTAAAATTTTGATATTACACAAAATCTAAAAATATATATATAAATAAATCTAAATTTCATGAATTAAACTAACGAAATACGATATGAGGTTGGAAATAACATTTCTCCATAAACAAGGCTTAGGGTTTTATGTTCCGGGCCCAAAAGGCCCAAGATCAAGAAAGCAACTACATGGGCTTTGATTTTGATCATCTAGGAGTTCAATTACCACCGCAATTAACAAAATGTATATTTTTTTAATTTCAATAAATTAAAATACCTTAAAAACTAATTGATACAATAAAAACAATAGCATATAATTAAAAGAATGTTTCATATATATATATATAGATTAACTTTCTAAATCCTTTTTAAATATGATTTAGAAGCAATAATATTATATTTAATTATTTTATATGCGAGTGAATATTAAATCTTTTTTTTTAATAAAAATACTATTATTTTATAAAATTATAGATGATATAGTAAAAATATTTAGATTGATTAAATAATTGTTCCTAGCTTCAACTCATTACGGCGGGAGACCTATTTGTTACAAATTATAAACATATGTCATTTTTTGTTGTTTTTCAAATCTCAGGGATCTATTCGTTGTTATCCATTTATGATTTATTTAACTTTTATTTTAATTAATTAAAATCTCTCTGTTTCTCCATCACTCCCAAAATTTCAAACCTTCGTTGCACTGTGTTCGTCTCGCGCTCCCTCTCCCGCTCTAGCGCCAAATCTCATTGCTCTCTTAGCGGCTAGGTTTTTGCTCGAAATCGACATTCTTTGAAGAAATTATGAAGATTTAGGTAAAAGTTGATTAATTTAATGTTTTATTTTCCAAATTTAATCTCAGATAACGACGTATTATGCTTCCACAAATCCGATTGAGTTCTTTCTATATTTAACTTTAATCTTTTACCCTTGGCGGTACTAAATTGATGCGTTTATGTTCATGATCATTGGTTGTATTTTCAATTTGATGTTGGTATTAACTGGAATTAGCTTTCACTATTTGTTTCTTCTAGTGTAAGAATTAATTTTGATGCGAGTTAATAACTGGAATTAGTTTTGTTGTAGTAAAATCCTTTTTTCTGACTGTCATGAGGACAAATTGCTTCTTGTAGCTTAATCTCTGTGTAGCTGTCTGAGATAGGGTTGAAAAAGGTTTAAGAATTATTAGGTTGGAAATTCAAACTTTTTCAGGCAATTGAAAGTGTTTCAGGTTTAAGTTTGTGTATTCTGTGTTAAGTTGTATATTATTAGGATTGGAAATAGGGATCTCTAATTAGGTTATGTGTGGGCGTTTAGTAGAGAGTTTGCAATTATTAGATTTTAACTAGGGATCTTTTGCATGGGGTTTTTGTTTTCATTCTCTTATTAGAGATCAGTTGGTAATTCTCAAAATTGTGATCCTATAATTATTATTTATATGGTTGAGATGAGAGATGCTTTATTTGAAGAAGTGGTAACTTGATATTGTGGTCTGTTTGATGATTAAGAATTGCAAATTTAAAAATTAGTTTCTTGACATCAAATTGATTTTACTTTCTTTCAAAAACTTGCTGATTGTCAAATATGGATAATTACTTAAGTTCATTTAATTATCTCAAAAATTATTTCACACTCATGGATTTTTGGCTTGGAATTTATGCAGGTATATATGTGGCATATTCAGCTACTAGTTTATCCCTGTGCAACCACAAGCTTTTGCACTTGAGCATAACACTTATCTGTCTTGAATTTCACATTTGGCGCTCTGTATCTATTCTTTGTCCCTCTCTCTCTCTCAAAAACTTGTGATGGATCTTCTCCAGAACTATGCAGATCAAAAAGAACATGAACTAGATGAAACAGAAGACCAGAACAACCAAAATCCTAATTCCTTAGCACCGTCATCACCAAAATCACCACCACCACACCTACTCCCATCCAAATCCTCTGCACGTAAAGTTTATGATACCGTGTTGGCTCTAACTGTTTCCGAAGCCTGGCAGACCCAGTCCAGGCCCATTGACCCCACCCAACATGTTGTCAACTACAATCCTACCTATGAACAGCTATGGATTCCTGTGCATGATCCAGCCCATCCCTATGCCAAGGATGGCATCGCACAAGGCATGCGCAATCACAAACTTGGTTTTGTAGAGGATGCCTCCGTTGATTCTTTTGTTTTTTATGAACAATATAACACTTTCCACAAGTATGGCTATTCCGCTGACAACAACTACATTGGTGATTTGGATGCTTTGCAGAAACATGATGGTGTGTCTGGGTATAACATGCCACAATAGGAGCAAAAGAAAAGAAAATTAGAGAAGAGAAAAGAAACTGAGGAAGATGATGAAATGGCTGCTGGTGGGGATCCTGCAGATGTCAATAATCCTGCAACTGACACTTGGCTCACAAAGAACCAGAAAAGCCCATGGGCAGGCAAGGAGGGAGTGCAAACAGAGTTGACTGAAGAGCAAAAGAAATATGCAGAGGAGTATGCCAAGAAGAAAGAAGAGAAAGGTAATGCAGGTGAGGAGAAAGGCAAGCATGTGGCAGATAAGAGTACATTTCATGCAAAGAAGAAAGGGATTATCAGGGCAGGTCTTGGATTGCACCTCCCAAAGATGCTGAAGCAGCTAACGATCATTGATATATACCAAAGAGGTTGGTTCACACTTGGAGCGGGCATACAAAGGGGGTTTCAGCCATTCAGTTCTTCCCCAAATATGGACCCTTGATTCTCACCGCAGGGATGGATGCTAAGGTGAAGATTTGGGATGTGTTTAATTCAGGCAAGTGTATGAGGACTTACATGGGCCATTCAAAGGCAGTTCGTGATATTTCATTTTGTAATGATGGGACTAAATTTTTAACTTCCAGTTATAATAAGAACATTAAGTATTGGGATACAGAAACTGGGCAAGTTATAAGGACGTATTCGACAGGGAAGGTTCCATATGTTGTTAAGCTTAATCCAGATGAAGCAAAACATTTTGTTGGCAGGTATGAGTGACAAGAAATTGTTCAGGGGGATATTAACACAAAAGAAATTACTCAAGAGTATGATCAACATTTGGGGGCAGTGAATACAATTACATTTGTGGACAATAACAGGAGATTTGTTACTTCTAGTGATGACAATCTCTTCGTGTATGGGAATTCGGGATTCTGGTAGTTATAAAGTATATTAGTGAGCCTCACATGCACTCAGTGCCATCAATCACACTTCATCCAAAACACCAATTGGCTTGCTGCGCAGAGTTTGGATAATGAGATTCTTATTTATAGCACAAGGGAGAGATCCAGTTGAATAAGAAAAAGAGGTTTGCTGGACACATTGTGGCTGGATATACTTGTTAAGTCAATTTCTCACCTGATGGACGGGTTGTCTTGTCAGGAGATGGTGAGGGTAAGTGCTGGTTTTGGGACTGGAAGAGCTGCAAAGTTTTCAAGACCCTCAAATGTCATGAGGGAGTTTGCATTGGGTGTGAATAGCATCCTCTGGAACAAAGTAAAGTTGCAACATGTGGCTGGGATGGCTTGATTAAGTACTGGTCAGTAGTTCTCACCAGTTTCAGTTCCCCAAATTCCAATATATTTAATGACATTCTTGTGCCTGTGCTGACATTGTGTTTTAGTGACCTTGTTTGTCTGCTGACTTTGCATTTTAATGACCTTCTATGTCCTGACATTACCTACTTGTCTACATCATGCAAACTATTCTGTTGCTTACATATGATTATTTCTCTTAGGCAGAGACCAGTATGCACAAGAATCTTTTCTTTACCTTTTCTTTTAACTAAATAGTAAAATTAGAGTGTTTTAGTTTTGTGGTGCATCTTTTCATCCGTGGAAGTTATTAGTGTTCGAATAATTACATTTACTCCATATGCCATATGGAGGTTTAGTTCCTTTGATCTAGGGATAAATTAACTAGATTTCCAATTTTGTATTATTCCACATTGTTATTAGTACTGCATCCATTTACAATAAACTTACATCATATAATTATATACAGAGAGAAGTGGGAAAATTTAGTGTTTATGAAGTGCATGAATCTGTTTTTATTAATTTTAGATCCTGGGAGAAGTTTCTATTGTTACCAGTGCAAGCCAGAGGCACTTGTTCAATTGCTGTCTGGTTCTATCTGTGTGGAATGTCATAACATAGGTCATGTTTAGACGATGGAAGACTGACTTTTATGTAAATTGGCTTGCAGGGACTACCTTTTTTTATTAGTTCCAGATGGCGAGGCTCTGAAGTCATGGACCAATCTGGTGAGACTTACCTGGCCACAGGACTATAAGAGTCAGTTTACAACCTTGAAAGTTGTACTCTAATATGGGTTCCCAACTGGAGAAAAAAAAAAGAAACGTGTTTGTTGATGAGAATCCAGAAACAGATAAAACTTTGATCAAGTCAATGCCCAACAAATTAGTTATGCCACAGAGTTGAAAATGTACTGCTATTATATCAATATAAACTTCACTCAGACAGTAGGCACTTGATGTACCAAGAGTAATTTGTGAATCAGAGAGTTGGCAATATGACATTAAAAGAAGATGTTGCTGCGAGCCTGTGAGCAATATTAGAAGGATTCCTTGAACTCATGAAAGGAAGAATCATCTTGAAAGCTACTTGAGAAAGAGTCAAACAATAATCATGTCAAGGCATAGTTTGTATAAGCTGCTGTTAATAAATTTTGATTTTGATCCCTTCTTCTCTCTGCATGTATTTAAGCAGCATACATTCAAAAATTTAGAGGTATGAAGATCACTTCCGCTGTGCAACTTATTTTACTTTTTCAGGAAAGCCTGATAATTCTGTGAATGCAAATGCTATGGAAATTTTGTCCTCTTGCAATTTTACTAAAGAATTGTTATCTCCTACTTTTTTGAGAAGTTTATCTTAGCCAGCCAAAAGTAAATTCCTGGTTGTGGTCCCGACTCCATCTGTTGATTGCTAGACTCAGCACATAGAATTCAAATGAATTCCAGTAGCAGCAAGGTCTCCTGATTCCATCTGTTGATTGTTCTCAGCCCATAGAATTCAAGTGAATTCCAGCAACAACAAGGTCTCCAATATTCGAGATAACCCAGTCAATCTCAGAACAGCTGGTAAGCTTCAGATGATAGTTTAGTGCAGTGTAGTGTAGGTGATAAAGAAGTTGATGGGGTTAGTGATATAAAAGTTGACGGGAGATGATGGATAAAATGCTTAAACTTTAGGAGACAAGCATCAAAAGATAGTAGAACTTTAGGGAAATCTCAAAGTAACCAAAAGCAATATGCTCAAGTGCTTTTCTAACTCATCCATGAATGATCAAAATGTAGACAATCTTGTTTTTGCTTTTCTTTTTTAATCTTTTCGTGCATATTTTTATGCCATTTGCTCCATAAGCCATGGAGAGAGTCTTGAAGAATTCAAAAAAGCAACTTCTTCAAATTAGGCTTTTGTTGAACAAAGCATATGCGCTTAGATAAGATTCCTAGATGATGATTGATTGCATGCTACTTGTCAACACGCCAACGGCTCAAAGTTTTTCTCTTAAAACTCTTTCCAAGCCCCCCACAAAGCCAATATCGACACGCCAAAAGTTTGGATTTTCTTAATTAGCTCCCTGAACTTTAATAAAATTTGTTTGAAATCGGAGTACTTTTACTTTACTTTAAAAATAAAGTTAAAAAAGTGCGATAAATTTAATTTTTAATAAAATTTATTCGTTTTTTATTAATATTTGGTATTTAATATTTTTATATCACTATTAACTTTAAAATTAAAATGCTTATTATAATATTAGAAAAAACCTACAATAACGATGGTTATTAGTTTAGATCAAAGGAGATTGACCCTATCGATGATTTGCTTAAGTCATCGAGTAAGTGAACTAGAATTATGAACCTTAGCATAATTTGGTTAAAAGACAAGGATGGCCACAAAATTTTTTTTAAAAAAGGTGACAAGAACATGAATGGTGGTATTAGGGAGGGCCAATTAGTAAGTGGGTTTTACAACAATTGTAAAAGAGACACGTATGGCTTTATAAGCCGACCAATAAAAATCTTGCTTTTCAAGGTGTCAATCTTGAGAAGACCCAAAGTGGGTGTAAACCTTATCCACTCATACCCTCCACCTTCAAGGAAAAAAGAAAAGAAGAAAGTCTTGAAACTACTCCTTCATTTACCATCTTTTCATTGAATTTTTGCTTTCACTAATCTATCATAAATTTCAATCAAAAAATCTAAGAAAAGAATAATATTTTGCTTTGATGATCTTGTGGAATATATTCATTTGCTTGGTGGAATTTTTGGTGTTAGTGTAAGTTTATAATGTATGTTAGTCTAATCTAAATATTTTAAGTAAAACCCTCTTTTTTTTTCTTTGTGATAATAAATATCTAAGTTGAATTTTGATCAATGATATTAAAAAAAATCTAAAATATATTATTTTGTCAAAAAGATAATTTAATTATCATTTTTTTAAGAAAAAGAATCTACTTTTGAAATTTTGTGTTTTTGTAAATGATTTGTTCTATATCAAAATCTCATTTGATGTTTAAAACAAATATTTTATCGATCAAAGTAAATGGCATTTCTCTTGATCATGTGACTGGTAAATGCATTTTTTTTTAAAAAAGGTCATAGCCAAGAGTACATTTTATAAAACAAAAATCTTTATCTAATTATTAGCAATTCAATTATAATTATTAATCAAATTTATACATAAATAATTATGTATTTGACTATGTATATTTAAATTTTCTTTTTGGTTCTTTCTTTTGTAGGGTCATCAAGCTTAACCCATTATTCTTTACTTAATTAGAAGATGAATTATTGAGTTGCTCTAACCCTAAACTATTCATGGAACCATAAAACGGGGTGAAGGCTGTACCACTTCACACACTTCATCCTCTAAATAAAAATTAAAAATTACAAAAATAAAATAAAGTCTTTGATTCTATCACAAGAAACTTACTCAAATAATTTTTAATCACATATACTATTATAATAATAACATTTATTATCTATATTTTTACGGATCAAAATTAATGAATTTATGTAAGACATGTAACAATAATATAACCATGTCACATCAATTTGTATAAATAAATTTATATAAGAGTTTATATTAGACTTGACAAAAATTCGAGTTTAGGTCAAGTTTATAATAATTCGATTTCACCGTCGACCCAAATTCAATGTTATGCAACCCTACTCGGTCTAGGCCTGAGCTTTATATCTAACATTAATAAAAAATCAAATTCAGGTCAGACTTTACCAAACTTAGATAAATTTATTAAAACTCATTCAAATTGGTTGCTTTTGTATCGGGTCAAGGGTCGATTCAACTTGACCCAGCATAACTCGTATTTGATTCGAGTTCATCCAGATAGACTTGAGTATATAAAGAGTATTTTGTATGCATTTTGAGTAATTCAAAATTGAAGTTGACTTTGTAATGACATTATTTACTTAATAGTATGAACACCTAATTTTTTTTCTTTTTCTTTTAGTAATAAATATTTAATTTATTGAAAGTCGACCAATATGAAAACTATCTGTCATTTATATTAAATTAAAAAAATTATATAAATAATAATAAAAATAAAATGGAATACAATGATACAACTAAAATTGGTTTTATGTTGACTGCCTACCCTCTTTATTTTATTATGTAATTGAAATCCATATTCAATTAATATATATTTATAAATTATGGGTTGACCCCTTTACATTTTTCTAAATTACAATAAAAAGAATTAGGGATACAAAGTTTGAAATCTTTGCTAATATGGGTCAAACCCTAGTTTTTATATTATTTTTTTTGTTGAAATATATTTTATTAATACCTCAAGTTGTCTACTGGTACCACTAATTTTAAATATGGCTATTATCAGATTGATCTATATATTTTATAAAAATAAAAAAATTATCCATTTATTACTTATTTCAAATTTTTTCGTAATATTGTTATCAATAAATAAAATTGTTAAAGATAATATTATTATTTAACTTCTTTTATTGTCGCTTCAACAGAGTTTAGAAAAATAATTAAAGAGTTTGAGGACCAATTTTGTTATAATAACAAATTAAATTTATTTATTTGATTTCCTTTTTGTAAAAAGATTTTAAATCATTTAATTTTTGGCATGAGAGTTGAAAGTTATTTAAGTTAAAGATGAATTTATCATAAGTAGTGAAATTATAAATTTTTCTATTCTTTTATAAATTTTAAGGACCAATTTGATAATTCTCCGTCTGAAGAAAATTTCAAACACATACATTATTTTTCTTCTTCTCTTCTCTTTTTCTAGCAAGTAGTGCCTATACTTAACTTGGGTACGAGAGTTTTGACTTTTCTTTTTTTATTTAAAAAAATTTTAAAAATAAAAAATAAATAAAGTGAGAAACCTTGATCTTCAAAGGCTCTAATTCCTTGAGTGTCCCAAAAGAAACTAGGAATAAGGCTCTCCTTCAATCATGTCTTTAATCATGTGATGATGCTAAGAAATAAATGTACATGGCCCCATATCATATGCATCATTTTTAGCATTGTTTTATAAATAGTGTTATACACATAATCAAAGAATAATGTTTATATCTTAATTAAGATGTTGCGTGACATATTACTCATTATTTTTTTTAAATATGATATATTATATATATAATTTATTGATATTATATTAAAAATTTATTAGGAGTTAATGTTTTAATTCAATTTAGTTTGAATCATCTGTGAAGACTTACACTCAAATTATGCGAATTTTGTTTACATTTAAAAAAACTCTATCTCCACTTATTTGGAAGAAAAATTGGCCTTCACTTATTATTTAAAAGAGGAGAACCCTTATTATTTGATATAGGTACACCATATATTAAATATCATTAAAAAGTATTTGGGCCTCACAAAAAATTATAATAAACATATCTTCACACATATACCAATTACATATAAAAAATTATAACTCATTAATTGCATATAAAAAATTTATAACTTATCAATTACATATAAAAAATTTAAAAATACACCAAAAAGTTAAAAAAAAATTAAAAGGGTTAGAAATACAATGAAAAAGTCAAGAAAATGTGTAGTATAAATACATATATTATGACATTATTTAAAAGTATATCACTTACTCGATAAATATCACATCACATAACACATTATCTAAAATAAAATTTTAGCCATGTAGTATTATTTTTTGTAATGTTTGTTGAGATAATTTAAAAACAAATATTTTAAAAATGATTTTTATGTGATAAAAATTATTCCTTAATCTTATTAAGACAATTAAATTAGTATCAAATAAGGGTGTATTTGTCGTACATATAAAGTATATGGACGATTTTCCACTTATGAAAAACTGTGGAACCCTATACGTGATTTGCCCCAGACAAAGTAAAAAGGACAACTTTATTGCACATTGCACATGCAAGTCACGTGCTAACACTATCCAAATCCAATGATAGAGGCAATTTTGCGGTGGCAATTGGTGGATTCTATGTTACCACACACCGTCCTTTTTCATGCCACGCGCATTTTATTCGCACGCGGTGGCCTACTTCCACTCCGTAATTTCCATTTGACCGTCACATCACGCGCTAATCTCTGTCGTGTTTTAGTGAATTGCGGCTTCATTTATAAAAGGTTTAGTTACTGTGTAGCCGACACCACTGTAATCATTACAATTGGCCGGCCAGCGCCAAGTTTCGAAATAAAACATACGGCAGGCCATTTCTTTTCTCGAATTTCTCAGGAGAAATGATTCTATGTTGTCATGTATTTGATCGATTCATAACATTAATTTGTAGGGTAATTTTCGGCCTTAACTATTATTTTATTGATAACTTTTATAATTAATTTTAAGTTTTTAATAATATTTAATAGTATTATTTATTTTTTAATAAATCATCAACAATATCATAAAATAGAATAAAATAACTTAGTTATCCTTATTGTTATTAATATTATATACATCAAGATAAAAATGATCATATATAATTAAAAAAATAAAATTTAACTTATATATAATTAATAATTTATATTTTAGTGAAAAAAATTAGTTACTTATATATTAAAATTAAGATAAATTTTTCACTTAAATACTAAATAAAATAAATTTAAATTAAATTATATATCAAAATAAAATGTATATATATTAATTATTAATTAATTAATTGATATTACTATCATAATTGTGTATATTTAAATTTTTTACTATTTTTTTCATGTATCAAATATCAAATTATTAATTAATATCTTTATAAATATTGATTTATTTATTATTTTTAATTAATTAATAATTAATATATATGCAATTTATTTTGGTATATAATTTAATTTAAGTTTATTTATTCATTATTTAAGTAAAAATTTTACCTTAATTTTAATACATAAGTAACTCATTTTTCTCAATAAAATATAAATTATTAATTATATATAAATTAAATTTTATTTTTTTAACTATACAAGGTCATTTTTGTCTTGATGTACATAATATTAATAATAATAAGGGTAAATAAGTCATTTTATTCTATTTTGGGTATTGTTGATAACTTGTCAAAAAATGAAGGATACTGCTGAGTATTGTTAAAAAATTAAGATTATTTGTGAAAATTATCAATAAAATAATAGTTAAGACTGAAAATTACCCTAATTTGTATGATACGATTTCTTTAATATTACATATATAAATAATTATTATTACAATTAATCATCTAATTACCACTTGGTTATTTTTTTTGTGGCGTATGACACATTTAAATGTACCATAAATTTTTTAAAATTTTATTTATAATTTTGAAATTTTTAAAGTAACTATTAGTTAAAAATTGTAAAGAAAGAAGTATGAATTATAAAAAAATTAAAAAATTATGCAATACAAATTAATTACTATATCCTTATTCCTAGCTATAATAGCTCATGAAATTGCATCATGGGTACCACTAGACTTATAAAATAAGTAATAATATCAACTGTATTTATTAAATTTTAGTACATCACTTATTTATTTTTGAGGTAAGTTTTATTTATTATAAGTAGATTTTTTTTCGATTAAATATTTCTTATTATAGTGAGTGAATTTTTAGAATGTATCATAATAATATTTATGTAAATTCTCAATAAACATAATATTAATAAATTATACATATTATAAAATAAAAATTTGACTTAATTTATACTCAATTAATTTTAAATTTATTTTTAATTGAGAAAACAAAAATAGGAATAGGGACTTTGAGCTCTATTTAGCATGCAAATTTTAGTATTGTAGTAACGATGGTTTGATTTATTTTTTAATAATTTATATTGACCTTTTCTTTGCCTAACAACATGTTAGACATACTTCATATTAAATTTAGTTAGTAAAATATTAATTTGACTTAGTTGTTTTTAATTGCTTTAAAAAAAATATCTTAATATATATTAAAGACTCTAAATTTCTCTTCAATATTTAAAAAATAAAATAAAATTTTTGTGAGTAGATAGATCAATAAAATTTTCACTTTGTCAATTATTATTAATTTAAATTCGATCAATTCAAACTCTAATTTTTTTTTATTTTGATGAAAATTTTATAATTTTTTTAAATATTATACAATTAGTTATACAATCTTGAAATTTATCAATTGAAATATTACATTCTACCACTGTATGTAGGCATTTACCCTAATTTAAAAAAAAAAATCGGAATCTAAATAATTGTCAACATCAATTTTATTTATGTTTATTGAATCTTTTTAAGATTTGTTTTAGTAGGTAGTTAGGTCAAACCTAACGTAATAACAATATTAGGTGTGGTCGTTTAATTAGTCAGAAAAGTTTCTCTTTCTGTAATTAGATCAGACATTAAGGGACGTCTCTGTAATTGTCTCATCTTAGAATTTTTTACGCCGTATAAGAGCGAAACGTGTTACTAATTATTGGTCGCATAGGCAGAAAGTGCGAAACCTGCTACCAATCATAAATAAATAAATAAATTTTTTTATTCCATTTTTTTACAAATATTAATACTTGAATCTAACGGTAGTGTATTCTCAGGCATACGGATTTTGCTGCAACTTGTAAGAGGGAAAAAGAGTGAAAAAAAGGTTGTATTTTTATGTATATATATGAAGAGAGAGAGATTTTTGATATCCACACACGAGATTGAATTGATACCCTCTAATAATCTCGTTAAACCATCACCGCCCATTTGATTGAATCACATAATAGGCTAATGTTTTTTATCTGAGTCTTTTTGTCGTATGCCCATTACATGTTTGATAATTTGCTAAGCAGAGAAATAGAATAGCTAGGGTGAGAGAAAGAAGTTCTTTTTGGGTTTGATGAAGAAGAATTTGATGAATTGAGGAGGTCCCACACTTCACCTTCATTAACTTCTTCTTCATCATCATCAACGTTTTTATTTTTCTTCTTTGTATTTGTTTTTTTTGGTGTCTTTCATTATCCTTTGTTTTTGTTTGATCGGTGTGTTGGGTGGTGCACCTAATCTATATGCTTCAATCCCAACTACTCAGATCTGGTTTCCTCCCTATCTTGTTGTAATTTTCAAAAGATTTCTGTTTCTTGAACCAAAATTCAAAGATTTTTGGAGATATGGGTCTTTGTATCTAGACTTATCGTAGTACCATCTTTTAAGATTTCAAGGCGTCAGAAAGACCCATATCAGATCTGAGACTACCCCACCACCATCTTCATTAGTCTCTTAATTGGTCATTTCATTTCTACCTCTCTTCTTGAATTGAATGACCTTATTGCTTTTGGCTTTTTCATTGAATGGAGGAGGAGGAAAAACTCTCTAGTTTAGGTTCATTGAGGTTCTAGATTGGTTGTCAAGGAGGATTTTATAATCAAAGGTTGTCCGTTCATTCTTTTAGTTGTTTATATAATGTATACATATATGTATTGTAAGTATACAATTCATTTGATCTGATTTAGAGTTTTGGAGGAGGAGCTGAGGGGGCCCACTTTTGGGTTTGGTGGGCTTTCGTTTAACCAATAAAAACCCATAATTTAAAGGCGTTTGTCTCAAGATCCGACCTCGGTATTTTTTCTTTTAAAAAGAGGAGGAGAAAAGAAAAAAGAAAATAAATAATTGTGTTTCCTCTTATTTAGTCTTTTACCATTGCTTTTTGTTTTCCACTATTGGGTTTCTCTCCATTGATCCTTGGCCTTATCATTTATGCCAAACCTGAATTTGACCCGTAAGAAATTAATACCCCTTTTCTAATGCTACTTTACTTGTTCATTACTTGTTTCTCTTTCGTTCTCTTTTTAAATTCTCTTGTTTTAAAGCCATTTCCTCCATGGGCATGGCCAACTGAGTTGAGATTATTGTCCCTCTGGTTTTGGAAAGAGTTATCAATTTTTTCCATTTCAAGCTCCATAAAGAATAGCTTAAACATCCGTAAAATTGCCTCAAAACTGTCTTTTAAAAACATGACCACTCGCACTCCAAAAGTTGATAATACTGAAGAAAGTGGAGGGATGTCAGTTTTGGACTTGCCTGAATTGGTCTTGGAATGCATTCTTGAAAAATTACCACCTTCAGGGCTCTGTAGCATGGCCGGTGTTTGCAATTCATTGAGAGATAGGTGTATGAGTGATTACTTGTGGGAAAGACATATGAAGCAGAAATGGGGTAGAGTTATTGGCCCTGCTGCTTATAGAGAGTGGCAATGGCATATGGCTTCAAGAAAAGATTCGGCCAATCTCAAACAAGGAAAGCAAAGACTTTGGATGAAGCTTCTCTCTCTAGTTAGATCATTTTCCTGGATTCGACCAAAGGTTGATGATAGTTCCAAGCAAAGAAATTCTATGCCTGTTGATTCAATCATGTCTTGGTATCTAGCTCTTGAAAGTGGCCGTTTTTGGTTCCCTGCTCAGGTCTATAACCGTGAGGTATAAACTTACAGCACAAGCTTCAAATAATCAATTTTTACCTTTTTTTTTTTCATTTTCTGGGTTCTCTAAAATCTTCCTTTTTAATTTTGTTTGACAGAATGGTCATGTTGGGTTTATGTTGTCATGCTATGATGCTGAGCTTAGCTATGATCTGCGTACCGACACCTTCCAAGCCAGGTAATCTGAGAGATTTGCCTTCGTAGCAAACGATTCTCGATGACTATATTGACAAAGTGTAGCTAAGAATTTAGAAAAAACTAACATATGTATTTTTCTGTTGCAGGTATCCACCACATGGAAGGAGGGTAATTGCCATAGAGAGTGGTGTGCCGTGGGAAAGGCTCAGAGCTCCTCCCGTTGATACTTCTCCCCACGATCTTCACATTTCAGATTGCTTGAATGAGTTACACCCCGGTGATCACATAGAAATTCAATGGAGAAGAAACAAAGAATTCCCTTATGGTATGTATTATATGGGTATTGTTCTATATTTAATTTTAGACTATCAAAGTTACCCAGATGCATTTGATTAGGCCAAATTTTTTGTTTTGGAAAATTTTTCTATTTAGTTTTGTTCTGAATTTTGACGTTATCAATTTGCTTACCCTTTTCTTTTTCCTTTATGTGGGATTGTTGGAAGGTCGTTAGAAACAAAGCAAGTCGTTCCGCAGAAATGATAAAAAGATTGACTGCATTTCCTAGGAAACAATTTCCCATGGAATTTTCTTGCAATTTGGGAAATAACTATGAAATATCCCGAAAGCCTAGTTTGAATTATAGATGACCTGTTCAAACTTTATCATTGCTTGATAACTTTTCTCAGTAAAAATTGGTCACACCTTAAAAGTAATAAGTGTCAACTAAAATTCCTTAATGGATCAGGCTCATCTTATAGATGAGAGCCAGAGCAGCATCTAGAACAAATTTATTCTCAATTGATTCTTGAAATATATCTCAATATTTAAATGAATATATTGTGATTTACAGCTTTATAAGATCTTCCATATCTATGTTGCAGGTTGGTGGTATGGTGTTGTAGGTCACTTGGAATCATGTGACGGGAATGAAAATTATTGCCGCTGTCATAATAGTGGTAAGTCATTTCTCCCCTTTTTTATTTTTTATTTTTTCTCTTTGCAAATGCAGTTATCCTTTTCTCAATTCCTTGAAAATGAAGGAAAAAATAAATAAAGCCTTGGGAAATCAATCGGCTAAAGTATAGCTGGCAACATTGTTGTAATATTCCTACATTTCTTCTCAGCAATATTAGAAATCGGATGGACCACTGGAAGATAATAAGCTTTTCTTCATAGTTTTGTGTACAAGAGCACTAAGAGAAAATTGCATAGCCATTTAGAGGTTTGAATGTAAACTTTACTTTCATAGGTGAGACCGGGTTCTGGATAAGTCCTTTTCTTGAATCCCTATTTTCAATTGTGGACCATCTTTTGTGCCTATTTGGTTGGTCCCAAAGACAAATCATTGTCAGTATGTTATATTTTCCACCAACATTGTGATAACTCATGTCTCAGTGGAATATTTATGGCCAACCGCACTGAAAGAACTTGATGTTTCCTATATGTTCTGTTTGCTAAGTTGTCATCATTCGGCTATGCGGGGCAGCACCAGTTATTATAATCTTCCTCATTTCATTTAATTTTATGTCTGTCTCTCCAACCAGTTAGGGTCAGTTGTTTTCAAGTAAAGGACCTTCAGGATGACCCACTAGCCATAGCCAAATTTTCTATCCTCAACTACTTCATAAAATATATAAAGGATCTCTTTTGTTATTTGCAACTTGACAAAGTGGGGAATCCTTATATCTGTGTTAATACTTAAATTAAGCAATTATATTACTAAGTGGGGCAAACCTAGGTCATTCAAAAGTACCTCACTTTCCCAATAATTGGAAGTTGAGATTTTGGTAGATCTTAGGAATAGCTATTATTTTTTTTTTCATCCCTAGATACTTCTATCATGAGACAAAATGCTTCAATTTGCCTTTAGTCCTTTGGCAATCGATGGACTATGTTTAGCACATTGAGTACTCATGTCAATGTATTGCTTTTTTCATATGATGGTGGATATTAGCTGTAATATTGAAAGCATTGAAGATATAATCATGATGATGGCCTTCATCTTTTCTAGATCCTATGATAAACTGTACATTCTTGTTACACTTGAATTTTTAATGCAGCATGAGTTCCTAACTTTGTTTTTGGGGTAACAGATACTGTAGTCTTGGAGTTCAACCAGTATACCCTGGGCTCACGGTGGAGAAAAACGATAATCAACAGGAAAGACCATAGGGAGGAGGGAAATGAGGCAGACGGATTTTACGGGGGTATTAGAAAGCTTAATAGCACGGAGGAAATCAACATGTGGAAGCGGCTTTGGCCAGTGGAAGTCTTGGAATAGGGAATTTCAATGATAAGCATACTACAAGTTGCCACGATATTAATCAAGGAACCTTTTTTTTTTGTTCTGATTAAGTGAATTATTGATGTGTAGCTTTTGAAAAGCACCATTAAGAAGCTGAAAATTAGGCTTCTTATTTTCTGTTGCATGAATGCGGAGGCAATATCTCTTCGTGTTTTGCTTCATATTTTTTTATGGGAGATATTGTAAGGCTTTTTCATAGAATCCCAATCCATGTAAAATGCCTTCCATTGATGCACAATTGATGTAGCATATTTTACCCCATGTTATATAAAATTTTAGTTGGTAATTTCTCAGCTTCCCTTGGTGGTGGTCAAAATTTAGAGTAGGATACTGAATCCATACATCTTTTCTTATAGAACAATGAGATTGTTTGTTGATACAGCTTGATACTACTAATCACAAAGTTACAGAAAAGCAAACTCTCTTCTTTATGTTGTAATCATGTTTCTGTACTCACATGTGCATTTACAGCCAACAGCCGAGTGTTCTCTGTTTTAAGAATGCAGTATTACTTTGATGTCTTGGGTTATAATAATTCTAAGGATACAATTTTTTAATTTCTTTACAAATTTATAGGTAAATTTTTCAAGTTCTTTTTATGGTATTGGCATATCAAGTATTTTCACATCAAGTGGAACCAAACTTTTTACATAATTATGTATACTCACACTATATGCAAGGGATTACCCAACACCACAAATTAGTGATTAATTTTCTACAAATCAAAAGACATTTTTGACCCATTTACTTGACATATTTACCTCCATAACCCATACAAAGAAAGAACTTAGGCCTATATTGCATTAGTGTCATATTGGCAGCAACTTCAGATACCCTTTTCTCCTGATTGTATTCTGCTATTCCTGTTGACCTAAAACTCAATTTCCTTGTGAAACTTTGCTTATTAGTCACTGCTTCACTTTCTGCTTTTGCTTTCTCTTCATTGCTTGTTCTCCCAATTGATGCACTTCTCAACAGAAATTTCTTCACTCTCTTTCTCTTTGATTCCCTTCTACCTCTCTCTTCACTTTCTTTACCATATGGCAACTTTTCCTTATTGGGCTTGGTGGGCTTTTCTTGGCCCATTTTCACAAGCCTAGCACTTCTAGCAAACAACACTCCTTTGGGCTCTGCAAGTCTTATTGGGATTTTCTCTGCTGTTTTCTGACAACCCTTTTGCCCATTTTTGTTGGGAACCCAGACTGAATAATCAGCAGAAGAATTTGTATTGGCTTCTGTCAAATTCAGCACTTCCTGATTCGGATTCTGCTTCTGTTCTGATTCTTTGATTTCTTGCTGTTTATCCAGCTTTCGTAAGCTTCCAGCTCGTAAAGGTGACATTGACCGAGAGCGTCTGCGAAATTTCTCCCTGTTTTCTTCCCTAACATTCTCCAAAGCAGCCACGAACGGATCATAATCATCATTCCACAAGCTCCGCCGTGAAAATGAGAATTTCATCCCCGGAGACTTCAGAGGCGACAAAGGAGAATTACAAGTGCTTTCATTGCTGTACTGAAAACGCGGCGGAGGTTTCAACGGCATGACTTTCCCATCACAGAATAATTCATCAGCAAACGCCATTGCAGGAAGAGATTCCTTAAGTTGGTGGTGCTGCTGTTGTTGTTGCATGCATGCAGATGCAGGCTCAAATTTCTCGACGCCATCATGATCATCGTTCTCGTCGACGTTGAAACGACGACTGGTTTCGAATTCAAACTCGATGAAGCTTGCATTCGCATCATCGTATTCTTCTCTTGGAGTCGTTGGCTCAGATTCAGGAACATCATACGAACTCTCGAATGATTTTCTTGCAGGACTCGTCGGAACGCTGTAGAAAAGCATGTTCTCAGAATTTCTGCTGGGGCTGCTTGTTGCGCTGAGGTAAAATGAATTATGATCATTCAATGTTTCTGTTGCCACTGTTGCCATTCTTATTTGACATAAACCCTAGCTAGCAATGAATTACAGGGATAAGAAAAGTGGATTGAGTACGGAGGATTTTGCTCCTGAATAAAAGGAAAGAAAATAGAGAGACACATATAAGGAGGAGTTTGGGTTTGTTCGTTGCTTCCAAATTATTATTCAGACTTTAAGAACTTGAATTAATTGAATATTATGGAGAAATTAATTAATTATTGTTTGTTGTTAGTCATAATTGTATGCATGACCAGTCAAAAATGAATTCAGTATGGAGACAAAAGTTGTTCATATTATAAATTTAATTGATAAGAAAGGTATATATGGGAATGAGAAAGTTTCGATTATATTGAAATAATATGATTATTTTGTAATAACATACTAAATATATATATAATATAATTAGATGTTAACTATCCATATTTTATTACATTATTTTACAAACTTTTACTAGAAATTATATATAGGTGTATTTTCAAAAATTAAAAGAAAAAATATATATTGTCCTTCTATAATATCAACAATCACAATATCTTTTGGGAGTTTATATAATTAATAATCCAAGACCAAATTGAAATTTTCAAACTCAAATTCAAGTGAATTAATTAACTAATTAATATAATATATATATATATAATAACAAAATATGTTACTATTTGTCTTGTTTTGGTTTGAACAATATTATATGAAATATGCAAAACGACCACAAAGAGAATCAATCGATTAATTAAGCATCTCAATCATTTGATCAAATACCTAGCTTGATTTACCAAAATCAAATTAATTAATTATGTTTTTAGCTATTAATTTAATTCAAAATTGAAGTCACGGAGATAGATAGATTATATATATATATATATGTGTGTGTGTGTGTGTGTGTGTGTGTGGTTGAAATAATTAATTAAATTTGATTTTTCCACCCGTGACATATCTTCAAAGGCACCAACAAAAATAAACAACATAATCCTTCGAATGCATCGAGAATAGTTTATGTTTTTAATTATTAATTTACTTGCTATCTACCTCTTCTAACAGACAATTTTTTAGTAGCTTAATAAATATACAATTTAAAATATTTTTAGGATGTTTGTGATATTACTTCAATTTTAAAAGTATTTGATAAATAATAATTTTTAATTGGTATAAAAAAACAGTAATTTAGTTCTCATAAACGAGCGACAAATGGTAATTAATAAATTTTTATTACAAATTTATTTTAAAAAATTCTCCTCGAAAAATTATATGAAATAGATAGTAAAATGGGGTGTAATCAAAATTACAAGTCGGTGATTCTGGAATATTTACAGAAGAAGATCACTAAATGGGGTGCGAATAGTATTATCAGAGGCCTTAATACAAGTAACGGGTGTATTCAGAAAAATGAGCGGTGTATTAGAGTCAACCTAGCTGGTGGAATTGGAAGAGAAATAGAACTGACCGCACTAACTGCAAAGCTAATACTCTTGAGCAGAATCGAAACATTGGCGGGGTTCGACTTCTTTTCATGAGATGATCAGAGAAGAAGAAGAAGAAGAGGAAATAGTGTGCTTAGATGAATCTTTCTTCATCAATGACAAGTAAGTTCATCATCACACTCTCTATCTCTTTCTCTTTGTTCACTTTCTTTGTATTAGATTATGTAATGATTTGTGGTTCACTGTGTTGCAGTTATCAGCTTACCACATTCACATTTGGGTCTCAAGTTCTCCAGCTCTTCTGCCTGCAATCTGCTTCTAGTGAGTTTCTTTCATTCATTTTTGTTAAGTTGATATTTTTTTTTCTCTTTTGATGTTGTGGTGTAGTTTGTATGTGAGGCAAGAAATCTATTTATAGTTTTGTTCTGAAGATTATCTTGTGTTTTGAGCTTAGAGTATGTTTGGGATTGAGATGGAATAGAATCACTTGCAGTAAGTATAAACTGGTGGTCGGTTTTGTAAATATTAGAAAGTAAAATTGGGTGTTTAGATTTGATGTAGTGGCTCTAAAGATATCCTAAATTGACTTTGATGTACTGGCTTGTGCAACTGTGCGTAATTTCTTTCTTTCTATTTGTGCCTTCTGAAACCAACTTTTGATAATACTAAACTGATCAATGGAAATCAAGATACTAACAAAGCATAAGTTGATACATTGAAAACCGGTGTAAAATGCTTCCAGAAATTGTGCCAAATGGAGAGAGAGAGAGTAGTTGCTATGTAGGAAAACCGAAATCATTCAGTCTCACTGTGGGATTCAACTAAGATATCTAGATGGTAACTAGAACAGAATGTGCTCATGCTTTTAAGAGGTGTTATTTTCCGCTGTATCTTTGTCCCCTTATGTATTTTATGGCAGGAGATCATCTTATGCTTTGAGCATCTCTATAGTTCCCATATTGTCATTTTCGTAATCCATTAAGGTTCAGATGATAGCAATGGTGTAATGTTAATCTAGCCAAAAGTATAATTATTTTCTAGCTATCGGACAGGAAAGAGGGTTTTAATATGGGTGGATGATCTTGCAATATTAACTGGGAGTAAAATGGGAAACAATCTAACTATCTGTGGAACAGCTGACTTTGATTTGACAGGACAATTAGTGTGGCCGGGTGCAATGCTTATGAATGATTACCTCTTAAAAAATGCTGAGCTGCTCCAAGGATCTTCCATTATTGAATTAGGCTCTGGTGTTGGTAAGTGTTATTGATATGTGATGTTACATATTTTTCTTCACTACTTATTGATCATTAAAGTCCAAAACATTCAGTCTATAGTTTTTCAAGGAAGCAAGTTATGGACTGGGTATTAAACTTATGTTGAAGTTAAAGTAACATGATAAAGCTTCTGGTTCTTGATTGGCAGACCCTTGAACCATATGAAATCGTACATATACATTCAAATAAAAATATGGCTTATCTTATGTGTTCTCCAATAGTTGAATATATTCATATATTATCTTTGCATGCATACAACCATATACAAAAGAGTGCCAGGGGTGAGAGCATCAATGTTGCTTCAGTGTTTAAACTTACCAATGCAGACCATTACCTCGTGTGCCTTTCATGCTTTGCTCCTTTCTACTTCTGCTAGACAAATGCCTTGAACATCATTTATCTTTCCTTATTTTCCCATCAAGATGATTGGAGGCTTTAAGGGCTTTGAAGTTATGTAGCTGTGTCCAGTATAATCATTCATATATATATTTTTTTTGGTTGAATAGGCCCTTATGCTTTAGTAAAATAGTAAAGGCAGAGAGATAAAATGCTAAAGATCCATATATTATAAAGCAATCATTATTTGTTGGTCCATGTATTATTGTCAATTTTTTTTTCTTTATGTGGTGCTTTATCAACTTCGAAATAGGTTTTAAAAATAAATGAAAGAGTTGACTTTTCCTCATCTTATATGTACAAGTAAAGAACACTTTTTTTTTCAAGTGGGTTATCTATTGATCCCAGTTGTAAGAACTAGGGGTAAGATTCTTCTATAGTGACTCTTCTAATGTGTAATAGTATTGATCCTGTACTTCTGTTTTGTCTTCGGAAATAAATTTTACTTAAATTAGGGAATCTACTTTTAGTTGTCATAATGCATCATATCACCCGAAAATCCTCTTCTCCTCCAATTTATGTTTGGTTGACTGCCTTTTATATGATTTATTTCTTAGTGATTCTCTATGCATGATTCAGTTAATTTAGTGGCTTCTGATGCATAACAGCTTGCTGCTTACTGATATACAGGAATTACTGGGATACTCTGCAGCAGATTTTGCCGTGAAGTTTTGCTAACTGACCATAACGATGAAGTGCTCAAGGCAAGGTCAAAACATTAACTAGAAAAGTTGGTAGGTTTACCTGTAATCTTCTTGTATTTTGACTCTTTTATAGTATCCATCTATTTTCAGATCCTGAAGAAAAATATAGAGCTCCATACATCATCTGGGAATCCCAATAGTAACACTGGTGAGGGAAATGAACTTAATTTGAAATAGAATTGTTTGCATTAGCTGATGTCTTTTGCTTGCATTTGTATTCAGGATTAGCAGTGGAGAAGCTAGAATGGGGAAATTCTGATCAAATCAACCAAATTTTACAGAAATATTCAGGAGGATTTGATTTAATTCTTGGAGCTGACATTTATATCCTGTATTTCAAATTACTATTGATTACCTCATTGTTTCTTCATGCAATATGCACAAATACGAGAAATGCCACTTGAGAATTACCTTCATATCTATACTCTTACTAATTTGCTAAGTTACAACATTATTGAGCTAACATACATTTTGCATAAATTAGTTATAAATATCAGGATCAGAAGCTTGAATTGCTTTTGCTACGCCCCTCTGCATTTTTTGTTGGTTGGTATTAAGAACTTCCTTGACAGTGTATAAGCTTTCAACAGTCGAGTATTCCCCCGCTTTTTGACACTGTAGAACAGTTCCTCCGCATCAAGGGACAAGGAAAATGCAAATTCATTCTAGCTTATGTATCCCGAGCCAAGATGTAAGTATCAATCCTTGACTTTGTTTTAACTTTTTGTTTCTGCTTACAAAAATTTTGACCAGTTCTGTGGGTTGGCTCATCTTGGATGATCGTAATCATCCATCAGTGAGTTTATTATAACACGATAAAATAGTAATTATTTGGCTTTGATCGATTTGACGCAGAAAATTCCTCTGTGTGTTTAAATAGATTAACTTTTCCTTAAGATTTGTATTGATTTCTTTAGTTTCTAAAAGGCTAATTTTGAATTAATAAAATATGATTTTTAATGATAAATTTTAGTTCAAGTCCTGTTTTAAAATCAATGAAGATCAACTTTTAATTGGAAAAATAAAATAGTAAGTCCGCCTTTTCTGGGATCATTCTTCTTCATTTATCTTCCTTGCTTTTGTAACACAAGGGCTTTTTACTTAACAACCTCACAAGTCCAATTTTCCATTCATTTAATTTTTGAGACCTTGAAACAAATTTGTAGATATATTACTGAATATGCTATACTAAGTTATGTGTATGCTCAGGACATGTCTCTATAGTTCTTCCATTTTGCATTATTATTCAGAATCTGAATTGTTGCTGTCACTTTTCCGAGACATTTTATGAATGGCAATACGCAGATTTAGACTCCATCTTCCTGTAATTGGCCTACAAATGCCAAATTCTTTCGCTCTTTAATCATCTTCCATGCAAGTAAAAGCCCTTAAAGCATGTTCATAATGCTATGTTTAGCATATATGACCATTTCTCGAAACTTCCTGTGTTTCTTTTTCTCTTGATTGCATCGGTTAGAGATGTTCGAAGCAACACCGTCTAATTTTCTGAGATACAGTCTTTCATTTTGCGCAATTATGTGGTTCTTCATGTGCAGGATGGACTCCATAGTTGTTAATGAAGCTACAAGGCATGGAATGCTGATAAAGGAAATAGTTGGGACCCGATCTGTTGCAAATCTTGAAGGAGTTATTTTTGAGGTCACACTTCAATAGATGATACTTAAGCATATGGAAAAATCACACAAGTTCTTTCAACTGAGGATAGAAGAATGTCAGGATATTAGATTCTACAAACTTGAGGTAGCAGATACTGTTTTATAATTTAGGGTTTGTTTGTAACAGCAGTGGTTTAGCTTAAATTTTGAAAGTACTGTTGTTAGTTTGGATCAATATGCCCTTCAGAATTGTAATACTATAGCATTTGTTCTTTTAACTTAAATCTGAATTAGTTGAATAGACATGAATGTATCATTTTGACTAATATATTTGGTTTTTATCTTAAATATGAATTAAGTATTAAACTTTTTGTTATTTTTAAACTAAAAGTATTTTAAAACTGATATTTTATATTTGCATCATTATTAAATTTTAAATTTTAATAAATAATAAAACATCTTAAAAGATATATAATTTGATATGTTTATTTGTTACTTTTACAAAACTCAAAAATTTATTTGTTGTTATCCCGTAAAAGAACATTAAGGTATTAAACACTTGGTAAATATTTTATTTTTTCAATAGTAAATAAATAGGAAAACAATTTCTTCGTTTCTAAAATTTAGTAAAATAACACATAATGATATAGTTTGTTCAATTTTAATAATTCAGTTTTTACAAATATAAATTATTTTTATCACTACCTTCTAATTTTCATAACATAATTAGACAATTCTAATTGGTGTGTTATGTTTATGTTGTGTTAAATAAAAATATAATTATATAAGTTAATCTGAATTAAACTTATTTAATAATTATGTCAAGAAATAAAAATTTTAATCATACACAATTATTAAATGGATTAAATATGATACCTGCTTAATATTTTTATGTATTTTAATATATATTTTAAAATATTTATAATACTAATGACTTAGATGCTAATAAATATTTTATATTTGTCATACTTTAAAAAATGTTCGATTCTATTTAATCATAAATAAATTAATATAATATAATTATTTGAATAATTAATTGTGTCATAAAGAATTCACGTGTTAAAATCTCTAAACTCGAATTTAATTCGATTAGTAATAGTATCATTTTTCAATTATTTATTTATTGATCTTATTATTCTATCTCAATTCAAACATATTATTCACATCAAACTTGTATCAAATAATCTTATTAACCCAAATTGCTAATTTTACATATTATTTATTTATTTTGGACTAAAATATTTAATTGAGAATATTATATCCTAATTTATTATCATCTGAAAGTTTAGGGATGAAAATGTTATTAATCCTATATTATTAAATATCATAAATTGCTATTTCAGTCGCGGTCTTTTTCTTTTCTTCTCCCTCTTGCAAAATTTCCCTTCCTCTCTCACACCCTTCGTTCAAACAAAACCAGCTTCCAACTCTTCGTCTTTGTCTTTGGACGCCCGCCCTCCCACCAAGGTAAGAGAGCTTCTTTCATTTTTTTTTTAGTTTCTCTTTTCCTGTCTAAACAAAAAGAAACAATTTAGATTATGTTGTGTTGTGTTGTTACATGTATAATTTTCTGGACTCGAAGTATTAACAAAATTACTGAAACAACGATTATGAGCGATTTTAGGTGTGTGGATAATGGTAAAAGTTAGTTGACAAGTAGAATTTGAGTGTGTAACAAATATTTTAGCTGCTAGGCTATTAGCTGTGAGCATAATCACAACAGTTATAAATATATTCTAAGATATACTTGGGAAGGTTATTTTCAAGATGTTTGAAGTGATAAAATATTGAAGTAAAATTAGAAATTGATATGTTGGTGTGATTTATAATGGAATAGTTATGGATGTGTGAAGTATTTCAAAACTTGGTTTGTTTAGGTTAATGAAAAATTAGTTTTTGTTGTAAATTTATGTACATTACAGCACTGTCTAATCAAATTGACCCTATTTCTTCATATTTTAGCATATTAATAAATTGAGCTCTCCTTTTGTGGTGATAGATTTTTTTTTTTTTAATTCAAGGTATAAGTGAAATTGAAACTCTTATAAAGCCCTGTTCTTCATTTTTCAGGAAACTCTGCTCACAGAACAATAGGATGGTTGGTTCAGTACATGATGAAGATGACCACGGGGAAGTTTTCCTTGATGAATCAGACATCATTCATGAAGTCACAGTTGATGATGAAGGTTGTTTATTCTCTCTCTTTCAACATATATTTATGCATACTTGATACTTATAATTTTAATTTGTTTGATGCAGATCTTCCTGATGCAGATGATGATGAGGCAGGTTCTGATGTTGACAATTCTGGTATGAAATTTACTCATTTAACTGAATTCAATGCTTTTTGATTTTACAGAGCTGAGACAGTTCAATTAATTGTTTTACCTGTATTTGGTGTTTCCAGAGCAACCTGATGATTCAGTTCACATATTCACTGGTCATACTGGTAAGAAAGCTTCATGACTATTAGCTTTCAACTGATTCAGATTGTTGTTTTATTTAAGATAACTTGTTATTTCACTTTTATAAAGAGCTGGTATGTACAATTATTTACAAGCTTTTCCTTGAACTAATTTATTGAATATTAAGAATATGATGATACAATATGAATGACAATGCAATATCAAATTTGAGCTTTGTTCTCTATTTTTAAAATTCTATTTTCTTTCCATTTGGCTATAGCATTTCAATATAGCTTTGAACCTACAGATTGATGAATTTTTCCAAATTCAGTATAAGCAACATGTTATATTACTAGTGAGAAAATTTTGCTTAGAGAATTTATATTTCCTTTCTGCATACAGGTGAAGTTTATACTGTTGTATGCAGCCCAACAGATAGTAGATTAGTGGCAACTGGTGGTGGAGATGACAAAGGGTTTTTTTGGAGGGTTAATCAAGGAGATTGGGCTTCTGAGATCCAAGGTTCAGGCAAAATTTAAACAGTGCCTACATATTTTACTGCCTTCTATGTTTGTCATTATTTGCTTCAAAGCTTATTGAAGTTAAAATTTTCTTTTACTGGTTGCTAAAAATGATATCTTTTTCCTGCATTATTTATCTTTGGTATGGACCTCTGTTGCTAAAAATGACATCTTTTTCCTTCATTATTTATCTTTGCTGTGAACCTCTTTGTTAATTGCTATGCAGGCCATAAGGATTCTGTTTCTAGTTTGGCTTTTAGTACAGACGGAGAGCTGCTTGCATCAGGAGGCTTTGATGGACTTGTTCAAATCTGGGATGCATCATCAGGAAATCTGAAATGCACACTTGAAGGACCTGATGGAGGCATCGAGGTAAGACTGTAAGTTTTTATTTGCTACTGTTATGTCATTGCTTTGTTGAAAATTAATTATTAATTATATGACTTCTCAGTGGGTCAGGTGGCATCCAAGGGGACATGTAGTATTAGCTGGTTCGGATAACTCCACTGTTTGGATGTGGAATGCTGACAGGGGTGCCTATCTTAATATGTTTTCAGGTCATGCTAGTAGTGTGACCTGTGGTGATTTTACCCCTGATGGTAATAAGAACTGTCATCCCTTTCTTTCTTTGTTCTTTAAGGCTTGACTCTCTAGTTTTAATGTGTTTTATTTATTTAGTTTGTGACTTCATGTTTTTCTCTGTTGGTTGCTCAAGGTAAAACAATTTGCACTGGTTCTGATGATGCAACCATGAGGATATGGAATCCAAAAAGTGGGGAAAGTATTCATGTCATAAAAGGTATCGAGTTGGATTTTAATTTTCTTTTTTCTTTTCTAAATTCAAAGAAAGAGGTATATGAGAAAATTTAAAACTTATTTAAATTTATGAAGAAGTTTTTCTGCACAATACAAATTTACTTAATGGAAAGTGGAAATCCTAAAACTTTCTAGAAATCATAATCTTTGAAGTCAGATTAAGAAGATATGTGGAAGCACTGCCACTTTTTTGTTACCTGACTTCTGTTTAATGTCTGCCTGCATAGTATTAAAACAAAGTATAAATATAATAGGTGGGTCACATGAAACTTAAGTAAAACAAAGTGTTGGACACATGCATTGGTGCAGTCAACAGTCAGAAAATATGCAAATACAAGAGATATATAGTTTCAGCCTATCAAATTGATATGTCTGGCTTTAGTATCCCTTCGGTGCAGAAAACACACAAGGGCACCAGTGGCCTTGCAAGGATGAAAAGAGCACCATCTCCCTGCTCCAATATGATGATATAATGATTTACGTTTGGATGACACTAACAGTAGGTCTAGAAGTTATATCTTAGACCATATACTACGGCCTAAATCAGATACCTATGGTTGAATATTGATGAAATAAAATTTGGGGAACAAGTTCATGGGGTAAATGCAAAAAGTTTCTAGTATATCGAGGCTGATTTGGTTGATAATTTAAATCAGTGTCCCACTTTTAGGTTTATCTGAACCAAAGACTGAGATAGGGCAAGGTTTAGCATGTTTTATTATTGAGGGCCTCATTTTGTTTTCTTTTTCTTGGCGGGGGGCTATGGTTTATAAATGGTCAGATATAGATTCCAGTAAATTAGAATTTTAAGAATTTAGGGGTTTGTTAACTGTGTATTTTATTAGTAGCTACCATTGTGAAAGATTAGAAGGCAGATTTGATGGTTTATTTCTTTCCTCATGCTGTGCTTTATGTTCTGAGTGGAAGTTGCTGAAGCTGAATAACTAATCAGATCGTTAGTGGCTTTGGCCTTATCGGAGTTTCATTCAGATCTAACCAAATGAAAAAGTCGGCTTCACTATATCCTAATCCTGGATCAACGCACATTTAGCATGCCCAATTTTCTGTGTTATATGCCAATATGCAGCTAAATTTGTGATCAAGGGGCTAGATGTTTGCCTTCTGCAAAGTATTTACCTTCTTCTTTTCTTGCAGTCTTTCTAAGCTTCATGGTTCTGGTTCGCACTTTTTGGTGCATCTATCTGGCTTGTGTCATGACTGATTGAGAGAGTTACCAAATCGACCTTTTTGCCTCTAGAATATGATCAACATTTCAATTTGAAATGTAAATAGATTTATTTGTTATCTTGATTGACCTTTGTTCAGAATCTTAAAATACCATTGGATAAAAAGGGTCGGAAAATTTTAAAATGTTTCAAGCAATTGGATCTGTTTCTAAAAGCAAATGTGTATTTACCCTACACTCACAGTATTTACAAAATCGTTATAATATTAGTTGTTAAAGCTTAACTTCATTTTGAAGATTAATAATTCCATCTGTGATGTTAAATTCATTTGATTCAGAAAGTTGAGAGCCTTCTGTACAATTTGGAATACACTTAAAAAATCTCATGATATCATTTATGTTACAAGAGGATTGACTAGTTTTCCAGTGGAATTTTTTTTTTTTATGCCAGTGGACAATTACATAAATATTAAGTTCAAAAAGGTTCATTCTTCATGGGACATGGCATTTACATTGTAAAGGCATTGCATGTCATATCACTTTTATCTGAATGTATAATTGATTCATGTTTTAAGAAGTCTTGTTTTGGTTAAATTTTCAACAATGCTTTCTTTATAGGACATCCATATCATACTGAGGGGCTGACATGTTTGGCCATAAGTGCTGATTCAACCCTTGCTCTTACTGGTTCAAAGGATGGTTCTGTCCACCTGGTCAATATAACAACTGGGAAGGTATGTTTTCTCTCTGTCATATTATTAAAAAAAAATAACTCGCAATACCATTTGTTGCATTTAATTTATTTTTATAGTCATTTATGTTATTTGTAGGTATTCAATTTGTATCTTAGGTGTTAGTATCTGGGTGGGAGCCTCAAGTTAATTAAGTTTAAAATTGTGCTTTCATAGTGTTTCTCTTAAGCCTCATACGGGTTGATTATTCTTTTTCTTTGAAAATGAACTGAATATAACTTCTCATAAAGAAAAGGTTATTAACATGGGAGTAAGAAACTATCCTCGTGGAAATCAAGGGAACATACTTAGCAAAATATGCCGGGAGATCTCCTCCGGAATGTCAAATCCCCACAAAATCCTAGACTAAAACCCAAAACAAAAAACGAATAAGTTTTGAAGGGATAAATTTTGTTGTCATCTTGAGGTTTGACTGAATTATACGTAGATACATTGAGTTCAGAATATCAGTAAACCAAAAATGATGACTTTGAAATTAAGCATAAGCTGAGATCATGACAGAGTTTTATGTCAAATAGCAGAAGATAGCATCAAAAGTTATGCAACAGAGACAACTTTTTTTGTGCCTATCTTCAACATGCTGGGAATTTAATTTTCAGCATAACAAAACCAGATATTTTTTTTGTGGGGGGTGGGTGGGTGTGGGAAGAGGGAGGGGTTGGGGTAGTATATCCACAATTTTTTAGATCAGTCTTAAGGCACTGCAAGCGACCTGGAATGGGTACACAGCAAAGGGGCAAGATGCTTTCAATAACCTGAGGTTCCTGATTTCCAAGGTAGGGTTTACCATAAATAAGCGGCTGGTGTGGTTTGGAGGCAGGCAGGTCCTAAACACTTTTGGCCCATCTATTTGACTACTTTTCTTTCTTAAACTTTGTTATTGGGTCTCCTAGAGAAAGTCCTTTTTTTAATATGCTATTGACCTTTTTATTTGCATCCATTATATTCCTGTCTATAAGTGACAGATTATGTCAATTAACATTCCTTTGCATAATTGTTGTGTTTGCATATGCAATGTAACTACATGGATTTTGTTAGATGTGATAATTTTCAATTATGATCAGGACTATAATAGACTTTTCTGTGACAATGAACAGGTTGTAACTTCTCTGGTTTCTCACACTGATTCAATTGAATGTGTTGGGTTCTCCCCAAGGTACTTTTGTTTATCATTAAATCTCTCTCTGTCCTCTGCCCTCCATCCCCTAAAATTTTACGTGGTTTTGCTATTAGCATTGAACAATCAAGTGTGACAGACTGAGAAAATATAAAAATAAATTGATTGGAACGACGCTCTTTCTTTTGCTTTATTATGACAAAATGGTATAACTGATGTAAGCCAGAGGCCTGTAAAAGACAAAACAATACTAAAAATGCGTATTGAAGCACCGCTAAATGTATTTCTGTTGTTTTATCAACCGGCTGATTCAACATCAAATAATATTAAATACCTAATTTTCTGATCTTCATAATTTCTGTTTACAGAAAAAGAAAAAAGAAAATCCAAAAGGGAACTAAATTGATGACTTGTGAGTTGTGCATGAACAAATATATGATTGTGTACCTATAATTGATTTTAACTTTGTTACACATTGATAACTTTTGTCCATGGCAGTGCCCCTTGGGCTGCAACGGGAAGCATGGATCAGAAACTCATTATCTGGGATCTGCAGCATTCATCACCCCGATACACTTGTGATCATGAGGTATTATGTATTTTAGTATTTTTTGCTTGAACTAATGCTGTTGGATTTACATTGCTTAAATTGATCTCCAGTTTGCTTGCGGTTAGTTTGGTGTCCGAGTGAGTAAACTTTTAGATTTGAATATGGGTTAACGTTGACCTAACCAAATGAGCTTCATTTTTTGTGGGCAGGACGGAGTGGCTTGCTTGACTTGGCTCGGCAAATCTAGATATCTAGCTACCGGTTGTGTAGACGGGAAAGTACGAGTCTGGGATAGTCTCTCCGGTGCATGTGTAAGAACCTTCAGTGGGCACTCCGATGCCATTCAGGCTCTCTCTGTGACTGCAAATCAGGAATTCCTCGTTTCAGTTTCAATTGACGAAACTGCTAGAGTGTTTGAGATTGCAGAGTTTCGGTGAGCAAGCAAACCTCTTCCATTTTGAGCTTCTCAAACTAATTTAACAAAATTTAAAATGTACTAGATAAATTAATTTTGGTAATTGTAAGTATTTTTCATTCTCCATTTGTTTCATTGGTATTCATTCTGTGAGTCGAAAGAATACAAAGTTAAACCAAAATTTTCAAAAACTAAACTCAACTAATTAATACAATTGGAAGGCTACATAATGGATTCAAACTGATTAGTTCGATTCAATTTAAGTTGTCTTTTTGTTTACCTCTACAGGAAAGGAAGGAATTTAAAGTTAAAAAAACAATAAAATTGATACAAATTAATTATGAAATTATCGTTCTAAAATAATAAATTATTATTTCAAATGATACAAGACCAATTTCATCTCCTTGTATATATATATATATATATATATATATATATATATATATAATGGGTCGTGTATATGTACGCATGTATATATTCACATGAATAAATAATTTAGTAGAACACTTTTTAAAAGATATAATTAACTTTTTGTAAGAAATTATACACCATAAAATGTGCTGATCATGTCAATAACAGTGTCAAGAAGCTCAAAACAGGTGTAATGGAATAACAAGAAGATTCTTAGCAGATTCAACTTCTAATTAACGGTCGAAAATATAGGTCCAGCAATACAACAAATAACAAACAATTTGATTTGATACCTTCTTAATAAACTTAAAATTACCAAATCATCCGTATAATATAAATATATATTTTTCCCAGAGAGAGAGAGCTCAGCAATTAATTAATTAATTACTGTCGATCATTCCAATTAATTCTGATTTGTCGACGTTGCTGAAGTACTTTTTGTTTAAGCAACATACAAACCATTTCATCTTATCATAATGCTAATTAATTAAGTTTTATAAAATTAATACAACACCACAACCTCAAACAAATCGTATTCTATTTCGCTGCATCTACGTTATAACCTATAAGAGATTGATCGTACACGTACAAGAATCTTGGGTTGGAAAATTAAGAATCAGATATGAACAAGGATCAATGAATTGCTGTACATATATACATATATATATACAAGGAAAGGGATCACATCAGCTTATATAATGCTTCAGTTTAATTTACAATTAATTAGTATATATAGTCATGATGTACAAATTACAGACGTACGCAGTAATCATTTGAGATTATGAGAAACGGCAATCCTTAATTAAACCTCCTAATTATATTATCCCTTAAATTAATTATACATATATATATGATGATAATCGTAAAAATTGTCAATTTATTGATCATCTCCAGTTCTGCTTGTATTCTTTCTTTCCCTGTGATCGAGGAGCCAATTTCTTCAGCTAGCCCACTGAGAATTAATGTTTTATATATACAAAGGATTTTGTACTTTTGCAATTGCTATTAACAAATAGATCATATTATTTTGGCCAGATCATCATCAGCAATATAGACGGATACAAACTCTTATATAAATTAACGTAGCGTCACATCAACTGCAGTCTGCACCAACTATACCTAGAAGACTATAAGAGATGAGATTCATACAGATCATATAGGAACATTATTGGGAAGGCAATCATCAATATGAATGAGAATGATCGAAGGAATCAAATAATCTATATATACTACATAAAGAAAAAAAGGGTATCAAGCATATAATATTGTTTTAGCTCTATCTATAATAATCTCCTAGATCAAGTACAAAACAGACTCCGTAGTCAGCTGAGCTTTTGAGAAACGACAATGCCTTGGCTCTTAGATCTTAACGTTAGTTGTTCCCGTTTGCAACTTTTCACGATACCACCTAAGCTTCTCTATCTCCCAATCATCTAGGAATCGCAACACTGTCGTTTTTACATTTACATTTCTATTATATATATATGTACACGTGCCATGAGCGTGTCTCAACTGCGGAAGCCACACTCCACTGCTATAGTTTCGAATTTCCATGGCGTCTTCTCCAGCACTTGAATCCTGCGGTAAGCAAATAGATGAGGAAGAAGATCGAAAGAATGAAAGAATACAGCGAGGTCAGTGGATTCGAGCTGCGATTTTAGGAGCTAATGATGGGCTGCTCTCTACTACGTCACTTATGCTTGGTGTGGGTGCAGCAAAGGAGGATAAGCGATCCATGGTGCTTTCAGGGCTTGCTGGAGCTCTTGCAGGTGCATGCAGTATGGCTGTCGGAGAATTTGTTTCTGTTTCAACTCAACGTGATATCGAGAAAACTAGTAGTAGTGGTACTGCTGCAAGCTGCAAGCTTGATGAGACGGATATCAAATACACCCCAGAAAAGAGGCCTGCAATTTTATCTCCCGTGCGTTCTCCTATGATGAAAGTGATTTCAGAAAACGCTTTGAAACTGGAGGAGGAATATGAGGAGGATAAACTGCTGCCGAATCCGTTGAAGGCAGCAGCTGCTTCAGGCGTTGCATTTTTGTTTGGTTCATTTGTACCTTTGGTACCGGCGATTATTGTTGATGGATGCGTTGCTAGGATGGTGGTGATAGTGGTGGTTGCGTCTGTAGCACTGGCTGTTTTCGGAGGTTTTGGGGCTCAACTCGGGGGGGTCGCCGGTTAGGATATCTGCGGCGAGAGTTGTGGTAGGAGGGTGGATTGCAATGGGAATTACTTATGGTTTGCTCAAGCCTTTTGATACCGATGATCGTAGTAAGGGGGGCAGTGACAAAGACTAGCATTAGTGGTAACGTGTTATATGTGTTGCCTAAATAAATCTATGTTGGTAAAGCAAACACTCCAATCTCCAATCTCCAATTTTGTTGTTGAATATAGTTTTAGATAAGGTAGGTATACCAGTCATTTATATATCTATCTAATAAATTATAATCACTAAATTATGAGAGTAATAGTTTTATAAAAAAGTGGTATAGAAATAATTTTACTTAAATTTTCTTATATTTGTTAAATGTTCTTTTTGTTACCTTTCCCTCAATATGCTAACATGTTATTTCCTTATTTCAATCAATTCATTAAAACTTGTTGAAAAGTTTAATAATTTTCGACAAAATGTTCATGTTTATATAATTTCATCGTATCAATAGCATTATTCATAGATTAAAAATCACAAACTAAACACCTAGAATTACAAATACTTAGGGCAACTATTTATATTTTGCAAAACTTGAGGGACTAAAATAATAATTGCCTAAAATAAGAGAAACCAGAAAAGCATTACTGTTCTGACACCTTTAACTTACGCTCAACTATTTTAGCTCTGTAAACTGTAATCAGCAATAAATGTTCATGCAAAAAGGAAGAGAGAGAAACAGAGAGAATGCTACTTGGTTAAATTGTGTGCGATATAGATTTAGCTTTTAATTCCATTAAAAATTTGATAAGATGTAGTTACAGTAGCTTCAGTCCTACAACATTACAGAATGGTTATCAAAGAATGGTCACAGCAGTCTTCGCAAATCCATCCATGCAGCTTCATCCCTCTGTTACTTATCCAATAATTCATTCCATTATATCTTCACAGAAGATTAATATCCCGTAAGAAATCAAAGGTTTGTGGCTCATTTGATGATATCTGCTTGATGGAACTGGGTTGCCAAGACAACTTCATTGTTTGAAGCAGCAACCAATTCATCTGAGAGGTATGGTGATGGTGAGTCTAACTTAAGACCCTTACCGTATGCAGCAATCAACAGAGCTTCAGCCCTTCCTGCAGTTAACCAATCGAAAATTGGCAAGGTGGTAAAAATATCATCTGAAAACTGCTGGTCAATCTCCAAGGCTTCTAATTAATCCAACAGTTGAATTCATTTGTTCAAGCGTGACTAATGTAATGTATTATGGTAGCAGCTTAGTTATTCTAAACACACCAGCTTGCAGCACCTACACTGAATGAATATAATTTTGAGGATATTCAACCCATTTCAAGCATGTGGCAAGGGGCAGAACTTGACACTCACTTGGCTAGAGAGTTTAAGGAATGCATAGCACAGTGTCAGTGCCAGTGCCAGTTTCAAGCTGACTGATACTATTTTCGTCTACATGAACACTAATTTCATAAACTGAAGTCATACACCCACTACAAATGCTGGCATGAAGACTTAAGTAGCAATTGTTTCACTTAAATCTTTTATGGCTTCAAAGGTAGTCAAACATGATACTGAAAATGTCAAATATGATACAGAAAAACTACATAATAGGATGCACCTATTGATCAAAACTCTTGCCAAATAGACAACCATTACAGCCATGCTTCTTCTGTATATTTTGCTTTTGTTCTAACATCCCCGTCCAACAACGTAACCTTCTATTAGTTAACATGATTCAGCTAATAAAAGGAAGGAAGTTGATGATATGAAAAGGTAGTTCAAGGTTCAAAATATGAATGAATTCTCACTCCAACTAAAACATATAATTATATCAAACACATGGTAAAATAATGCTTAATCAACAGGAAGGAATAAGTACCATGATCCTTTTTCCTTTTCAATTGAGAACTCAAAGATGGAAATAACGTGGATGCAACCCTCCTACTATCATCCTGCAGAAAAGATAAACTCAGAACCCGTAGGATCAATTTTTTGACACTTCTATCCAACAAACTACCCAGATTTTGTCCCTCAACATGCACATAAACAAGCATGCTTCTCTCCCTAAAACATTTGCCACTGTGCTCGCTATTAATTATTATTATAAGTAAATGTTTATTTAAATAGTAAACATTATATTTACACTGTAAACACGAATTCATTATGAATATAGATACAAACCTTTGCAGTGGTGCTTCCTGTGAGTTCATACCCAGTCTTCCAAGTTAAAGACGGGATTGGAACTACAGAAAATCCAGAGGCAACTAATATCCCAATCCATAACCCATATCCAAATCCTCCACTCCACCAACCCTACATTTAATAATTTACTAGATTACAAACTGATACATAAAAATTATAAGATTGTTGTTTTTGAAATACAGAATAGTCAAGAAAATAGAAGTTTCAAAACAGAACTGTGTTTTAATATTCTCCAAACCATACAGCAAGTTCCTATCTTCAAGGGAAGACTATAACAGACAGAAGTCCAAGCTAATAAATGGGTGGGTGAAAGCTCTTAGGCAGAAGCATGCTGAGTCCAAAACCAGTGCACTGATATAGCAAGACATTGCTTTCCAACAACGTTATCTTGATTTCTTTGGATTAGGGTTCTCAAACTGTTATGGGTTATCAACCATTAATACATCGCTAAGGCCAGGTATAGAAGAGACAAGAAACAGAAGTATAACAACAGTGACAGAGTATCATCACCGAAAACAGATGTTAAAAGGGTCCTTCTACCAACAAGAATAACACGAACCTGTTTCCCATCTTGTGGATAAGGGATTGACTGCTCTATATATGCAGTTGTTCCTGAAAGAAAATAGCACGAGTCATTCATAATATTCAATCACTGAACTAAGTTAAAGAATACAAAAGCTTACAAAGTCTATTTCTTACATAGCTATCAACTATTGAATAAGAATAAGATGAAAAATGTTGTGGTTTTAGTATGTTCAAATTAGCATTTATTCCACAATTATGAATTTCATTTACAATACTTTGTTATGATACATGATATCACATATGACAAAAGCTATTCACCAACAAATTGCTTTACACAGAGAAGAAAATAAGGTGAAAATGAGAAAATTGCGATGAATGAAGACCAATAATCAGTAAAGAAGAGAGAAAAGAGAGCATGGTAGAGACATTGTCATGTCATACCAACAGGAGTATCTAAGCTGCGAAGCAGAAGAACAATAGACTTAGCGTCTAAACGCTTTCGAACTCTTTTACCAACTTGTACGGGTAAGTGAGGAGAATCAAACACCTGTTAGATAAAATCAAAATCATCGCACTACAAAATCAAATCTTTTCTCACAAAACAAATAATAGTACATGCTATAGAAAGAAAGAAAGAAAAAAAAAAAAAAGGTAAAGGCCTTGAAAGACATCTCAAGTTGAGCAAAAGACCTTCGTCATTTTTGCTGCCTAACCTAAATATTATTCAGAACATATAGGCACAAACAAACCAAGCAAGGAAATGGGAGATTCGAAGCTTGAGAAGCCATCAACTGCATATTCTACAATTAGTTTCATTCAACAGGCAACTTCATCATCTTTACATGCACACTAAACAAATAAGCAATATACTAATAACCACATCATCTAATTCAACGACAACAACACATAAATGTCCTTACAACATAATAATGCTACAAATTCTTCACTTTTTGGGGAAAAAGAAAGAAGATGAAGTTTTTACGAGTTGAAACATACTATTGCATTCATACAAAATGTTATAAAACAAATGGGTGGTAAACAGGGACTTCTATTATCAATTATTGCAAAAAATATAATAAATCCATACAGTTTTATCAACAGCTAACGCCCAAAAAATCAAAATTACACTATAATTAATTACCAACTCTAAAAGCAAACCACAAATATATCAATTTATGACAATATTCGCACTATTTAATTTCAAAATGTTCATCGAAAATGGAATGTGGAGTTCAGATGTAGCTCGTCTAATCATCATAATGCTGATTATCAAGCAAACGATGAACGCCTTCATTTCCTTTCCCAGACATGTAAAGGTTCCTACCATTATTACACGAAGTAGGTAGACACCTGGACCATGTCTGGTCGCCATTACAACACCCAAAAAAACAAAAACTCACTCCCCCCTTTTCACCTGAGCAGAGCAACCACTCTGGTCGGTTTTCAAGACGGCCAAAGCGCCGGAAAGATCCGGGTCGACACCCAGAACCCATTCGGAGTCCGCATTCGTTTGTGTTGTCGTCAAGTCGTGGAGCGGCGGGAAAGTGAGAGAATCCAGCCAGTTTTGCTTCAGTTGCGCTGCATCACAGACTTTAGCAGCCCTAACTACGGATGTTCTTCGATTTTGAGCAAATGGGCACGTGTAAATTCCTCTGAATTTGGTGAGTTTGGAAGAGATGAAAGTGTTCATCAATATATAATTGTTTTGTGGATGAATCTGGACTGTTCCCATCAAAACGTAAACAATTCGTAGTCATCGCTGCCCTTTTTCAACTATATCTTTTAACTATTTATTTCGCGAGTCATAAGAGTGTAAATTTTCCTCCAATAGCGTACTGCCACGTGGGCGGCTATCCTTCAGGAGGGATTATGAAATTTCATTGACCTAATTTAAATTTTAAAGTGAGGGGATTTGTTAGCTTTTTCTTAAAATTTAATATTAATTTTTTTAACTCTTTAAAAAAAATGTTTTAACCCTTTGTTAAATATTTAAAATTTGAAGTCCCATATTTCAAAATTTTACATGAAAAAGAAAATAGAGTAATGCATCTAGTAGATTATAATTAGAGAACAAATATAAATAAAATATGTTATTTGTTATAAAATTTCTTTTCCAACATAATTATCACTTTTATGATTAGTAAAATTTTAAAATAAATAAATAAATACATTACTACAATTTATTGGACGGGTAAGAGATACATGATTACTCCAGTCGTTTGAAACATTCACCTCAATGAAATCCTTAATCAATATTAAACTAAATGTTGTTCCAAGAAACAAGAAAATTAAAGTTTAAAAAAAAACTAAAATTCAAAATTATTTTTTAAAGTATTTAATAAAATTTTATTCTCACACACACACACACACACACATATATATATATATATGTGTGTGTGTGTGTGTGTGTGTGTATATGTGTAAGGAACACAATAAACATTGAATATGCTAAAATTTTCGTGTATTTATGCATACTTTTTTAATAAAATACTAAAAAATTAGAAATATTTAATAGATTTAGTGACTTAATTAATCGAATTGAATTAAAAAATCTAATGCTCATAGTCGATTATAAATTCATATTATCAATCCATGGAAATCCAAACTAATTTATACAAAATAATAAAATAATATTTTAAATAAAAAATTATTTATTGTATATAAAACTATACATATAATATATAAATACACTCAACTAGACTTTTCCTCTCAATCTTTCTTTTTTTTTCCAACTTCATTTTTTGATTTGTTTTTCAAATAATCAATATAATAATATCGTGTGAGTTTAAGTTTTAAAAGTTTTAAGCATATATTCTTATAGACTGTCATGGTTATTTTGGTCATTTTTTTATATAACTTCAAATAAAATAATTTTTTATTAAAAAAGCTCAATTATAATTATTTAGACATTTATTTTGGATGATATCTATTTAAAAGTTTAAATAAATTATATCTTATTTTGTCAATTATTTTCGTTAATAAAATATAATTAATATTAAAATTATATATTTTTAGTTTATTTAGATCGGATTGAATAGGATAGAATACATTTAAATTTTTTTTTAAGAAATAGAGTTGGGTTAAATTCTATCATATAATGGATCAAATTGAATTAAAAAAAATTTATTTCCCAAGTGATGGATTAGATATGAATTTGATCAAATTCGTCCTAAAAAAAATAATTAGTTTGTAGTTTGAGATTTTAAGTATAATTTAAGATAATTTATCAATTCTAATTTTTGTTTGGTGCCATTGTAGAACAAACACATGCCATAAAAGGAATTGTAAAATGAGTTAAGCCGTTCCAATTAGTGGTGGGTTTAACGCACTTTTAGTACAAAGTCTGCGGCGGCCCAACTCACAGGTGGGCCGGTGTGAGCTGGGCTTCTATCTTAAACGCCTCAACTAATAAGCAGTACCGTCAATTAAATATTTTGAAACAAATTATTAGTGTATTACCTTCTATTATAATTTATTTTTTAATTTTTTGTTGTAATTGAAATTGAACATTGTAAATGATTTTTTTAACTGTGATAACTAAAATATTGATTGAAATATTTTTTGCAATAAAATATTAAATTAATTAAAATAATATTCACAAATAATTTATAGAAAAATACGCTAAATTTTATTGGATGAAACACCATAATATAAAATCTAGACAACATATGTTAAAGTACTGCAATATTGAAAATTCTACAATATCGAAAGATTTATTTGGTATAATTTTTTAAAATAAACTTTATACAAATAGAGCTTTATAAATATAATTTTTTCACAAAAATTTATTAATCTTTATTATTTAATTATCACAAATAATTTTTAGTAACAAACGTTTAATTATAATAACAAGTGTTTTAAATTATATTGTAAAGGAAATAGCATTAAAATTTTAAAATAGAATAAAAATATCTCAAATAATTTAATTTTTTAAAAAGATAAAAAAAAATTTACGGCTAAAATTTAAGTTTTTTTCAATGAAAATAAACGATATTTTTTTATCTATAAACACTTATTTTCTGTGATAATTAAACGACAATAAAAATTAAAAAAAAAAGACTTTAAAATTTAAAAAAGAAAAAAGGAAACTACCGTCAACAATCCTTAATTAATTCAATTTAATTATAGTTGGTCCATTTAATGCCATGTGGTGTTAAGGTATTGTATAGGAGAAGTTGTTGAGATGCGAAATCCTAATGATGATAGAACATGATGATCAATTTGACCTGAAAACAAAAACAGATCGCAAAAAAACAAAAAACAAAAAGTTAAAAAGAAAAAGAGATGATTCATACAACCAACATCTTGCCCACCAATATATATTTTCTGTGCCCTCAATCATGATGATAATCCACATTCTCTCCTTCTCTTTTCAATCTTTCGTGCTACTTTCATCGCTCAAACCTCTACATACATACATACATACATACATACATACATGCATACATGCATGCATACACATACATATATATATATATATAATTAATAATTTATTTTTTACACAAAATTTTATATCAAATATAAGCCGTTAAATCTAAACAGATATAACAGTTAAAATTGTATATAACCATATAATTAATACATAATTAATATATTTATAATATATCTTATATTAAATATAGGCCGTTAGATCTAACGGCTTATGTTTAATATAAAATTTTGTGTAAAATTTTTTTTATTCTATTTCATATATATATATATATATATATATACTTGTTCGTATACTAAAATATATTTATTATATTATAACGATATATTCGTTCATTTACTTTTAATTTTCACAAAAATCTAATTTATACATAAAAATTAGTGAGAAATTAATTTTAAATTATTAATAAAGAGAGACTAATTTATTACTCATCAATCTCTCTATCATCCTATCTCATTTCTCATTTTACATTTTATTTTTACGTTATATAAGAAATTGGTTATGTTATGTTTAATATAACAATATACCCTATCAATTAATGGTATAAATGTGAAAATAATTTAAAATTTTACACTTTTTATCCGTATATTCAATTTATTGTACGCAATTACATTTATAAATTTTTTATATAAAAATATAATTTATTTTTTGATAAATTTTATCAAATATAAGTGAATAAATAGTAAATATTTATTTTTAAATAAAATAAATATTTTATTGATCATAATTATAAAATTTACAAGAAAATAATAATATTTATATCTCTAATTTTGATAAAATTATAAATGATAACATGAATTTTTTAATTTTAACAATTTAGTCCTTACTCCTTTTCTTCTGACTATACTTTCTACAACATACAAGTAGAGATAGAATTGGATTATTTTAGAATTTTGGAGTATATATATATAAATCAAAATTTTATTTTTGAAATAATTAAATAAATCGAGCTTGGTCTAACTTTACAATCCCTGTCCGTTACTTATTTTTAAAACGAGAATGAATCTTCACTTCCACTCATTTTTATCCTTGACTTATTTTAGTTGAACCTTCGCAAAAATTTTTATCATTCTTACATACAAGAAACTAAAATTTTAAATTTAACAAATTATACCGTAATTTATTATTTAACTAAATTGAAAGATAAAAAAAATTATCACCCAATTTAGAAGTATAAAAGCTTCAAGCATTCTCAAGAAAAGGTGAAACTTTACAACCCATGTATGTCTGGTAGTAGGCAACATAAATAACTTGGAAAAAAAGTGCTTCCAAGTATGTTAAGATAGTAATGATAAAAGCCATGGTTGATGAAATTTAAAGCAGCGGTGAAGAAAATGAAGTAATCTTTAAAGCAGATTTGTGCATACACATTAGCAATTTCGGGTCAAAGTGCTAAATTTAATCAACTAGCCATGACTTTCATGCATGTTTTGGCTTTGTTATGATCTCATAATTAAAGTGATGAAAACAACATCATGATTTCTTAAGAAAAATATCACTCCATTTGACTGCTTTGAATTGAATTTCTTTTTTTCTTTTTAATAAAAAATTGGGGTTATATAAGTTCATTAGCATTGATTAGCAAAGGGGTAGTAATATTTTTGTCCATAAATTTTTTATATATAATTTTAATAATTTAGTTAATAATTTTATTTAATATAAATTATTACTAAAAAAATTATTAAAGTTAAACAAATTATATCCTATTTAATGTTTTAATGAAATTTAGAGACCGAAAATATTATTATCTCTATTAGCAAAATAGGTAGTCAAACTAAAACAAATAATATATTTAAGGATAGATTTCAATATTTCAAGTGCATTACTTATACATTATTATTCTATATGCATGAATAATGATACAAAAATTATATTATTTAGAGCAAATATAATGCATCGATTTTAATTGCTAGAAAAAACAACAAAAAGGCTCAAAATTATGTTAAAATATATTATGATAGAAAATGTTTTCTAAAAAAAATGTTGCACGAATAGTAAATATTAGTGTGAGCAAAATTTAAAATATTAGATTTTTATATAATTTTAAAAATATCTATTAGCTAAATTAGCACATGTAGATGGATTATGTAATAAAAGATTATACATTTAACATAATTTTTTTTTTTTAAAGAAAAAAAACATGTTGAAGAGTCTAAGATCATTGATTCATTCTAAAAGTGCTTCCATGCTTAAACCAACTTTTTTTCCCCTTTTGTCGAATGGTAGTGGAATTTGCTATTTGTCGATTAAGCAAGCACACGTAGGAGCTATAAAAAGCACTTTTTGCTGTCTGTCATAAGTACAAATAAAACTCAAACTTCTTCCAAAAGCCACTGCCACAAAAAATAAAAAATAAAAAATAAAAAATAAATAAAATTCAGAAAACCCATTTATATATAATGAGCTAATTAATAAAGCAGGGATTTGATTGAAGTTGTAGACAAAGATCATAAATGCATGAAAGCATATGAGCAAGAATTCCAATGGAAAAAGCCATGCTTTCTTACTGCCTACTGGTCTATAATCTGCTTGCTGTTGCCCAAAAACATTTTCTGCAAACAAATTTAATATCTCTTCTTCAGGCACCAAACTCTATGCTTGCTTCCTTGTTGACTCTCACCACTCATTGACTATCCTCATTTTCAGAGCTCACATTCCAAGGTCACCCCATCAAACAACACATAATATATTATAAAATAAAATAGTACAGATTTTATTTCTCTCTCACACCCAAACTGTTGTTTCTATTTTTTTCCCTTCAGCTTTTGTGAAGAAGCGCTTTTGGAATCAGATCCAGAGGGAAAAAGTTGTTTGTTGTTGCTTCCCTTTTAGGGTTTCTTGTTTTTTCTCTTGGTGGGAAAGATTCCATGCATGGTTTTGATCTTCAGGATGAATTATAAGCAGATGGGTCGGTTGTTTTTCCTTCTTCTTCTTCTGGTGTTTCTACTGTTGGGTTCAACTTCTGCTGCAAAAGGGTCTTCTTCTAGCTTCAAAGCAGCTGCTTCCGCTCCCGCTTCTCGGTATTCTCAGCCGAGTCCTACTGAAATTCATGGAGGCAGCTTTGGAGGAGATGAAAATGGTGATGCTGCAGATTTTAATGAAGACAAGAGGAAGATACACACAGGTCCAAATCCTTTGCATAATAGATAAGTTGACAAATTAATTAAACATCTTCATTCAAAGCTACGAGAAAGCTTCTCTTCTCTGTTAAATTTTGCTTTTTATTTGTGTTAATTATATATTCAATAGGATTTGTTCAAGCAGTTTTGCAGCTAGCTTAGAGAATTGTTTTTATGATATGTATTGAACTACTTTGTTTTGTAGCTACAGCATTGTAATTAAAATGTTTTTACAGCACAGAAAACAAAATAACAAGTTTCGTCTTCTGTGATATTACTTGTATTAATAGAGTTGTTTGTTTAATTAATTACAATAAATTAGTGCTTTTTCTTATATACCTTAATATATAACAATAAATAATTGGGATTAATTCTTCCCTTTTTCACTCTAACTTCTGTGTAGAAGATTTTTTATTGTCTCATTCTAAACAACCAATAATATATATTTGTACAAGGTGATTTGGAAGAGTTAATTAAAAGTTGAGTAAAATCCTAATTTATTATCCTTTAAGATGGTATTTAATGTACACTTAGTTTCATTCTTGTGTGTTACTATCATCAAATTCAGTGGATATTGATATTTATCATGAATTTAATACATAGTGATATGTTTCTGCTAAATTGAATGAAATGTTCTTGAAAGGAGAGAGATAGAAGAAGGGCCTCTTACTCTTGTCTATTGGATTTGCGATGAAGTATATTTTCAATTTTATTATCTCTCGGGCATTGAAATGGTTTGAGGTTACTTTCAACTTCATCCAAAGAGTAATAGTAAGAAAAATGTATACTATATAAAGAGCACCGATGAGTAATTTCTTAATTTTATCTACTCTTTTACACTGTAAGTTGTTGAATTTAGTTATTTTAATCGGTTGATATTAAATGTGATATATTATTAGATTTAATATTATTAGTTAAAAATATTTAAACTTAATAATTTTTTAATGTTGTAAAAAAATATATAAAATTAATGAACATCGGTCATTTCTCGTATATATAAAATATATGTATTAGTTATATATGTTAAATTTAATTTTAATTGTTAAAAGTATAAAATTTAATGATTTATATAATATAAGAATATGTATAATTTTAAAAGATTCACCATTTGACTCATATATTAAATAAAATACTTCAAATATGTATTTTTCAATTAATATGAAAAAAGTGTTTAGATCAATTAAAAATTCGAGCAAATTTAATATTCAACACGGATTTTTAATTGATTTCAACTAATATAAAAAATGTGTTTAGATCAATTACAAATTCGAGCAAATTTGATATTCAACACGGATTTTTAATTGATCTAAAAATTACGACTAAGATGTTAGAATTGTTAAAATGATTTTTTATTTGTCTAAAATATTTGACCTTATCTTTTGCATTTTTCTCTACTTTTTGACTTGCTTAAATCATTAAATCTAATTTTCAATTTAATTTTGTAAATTTATTCACAAAAAAGATGTTACTTTTACATATTTTAAATATTTGTTTAAATAATGTGATATGTAATGTCATATTTAATAAATAAATAAGGTATTTTTATAATTTTTAAAATTATTTATCATATTATTTAAAAACAAAGCTTTTAAAAAGCGATAGGAGACGATGTTCCTACTAAAATTTATACCACCTTTGATCTTTGTTCTTAGGTTAAAATTATTGTGTTCTAATTTTAAACCTCAAGCATTAAATATAATTAAAAAAGACATTTTAAAGTAGGAGTGGGCAATAATGTAATTTCATAATGTCCCAACAAAAATCAATTAAAAAACATTTCGAGGTAGGCATGGGCAGTAATGTAATTTAATGTCCTAAGTCCCTCTAAAACCCTACTCAACTTCACTGTTCCTCCAGAGAAGAAAATTCTAGTCACTGAACTGAAACTAAACTCAACTGTCGGGAGAAATGGCGAAGAGATTGATTCCATCATTCAGTCGCATTTTGGTTGAAAAAATAACTCAACCTTCCAAAACCAACGTTGGAATCTTAATTCCTGAGAAAACTACCAAGGTTTTCATTTTTTTTTTCATTTTTTTTTAGCCTTTTCTTATTTTATACATATGCTTGGTAATGGTGAGTTACTCTCTTGCTTTTCTATATGGAAATTGCTCCGCTTTCTTTGATCGTTAGCAAATATTACTCGCTTGATTTCTATTTTTTTTTTAAATATCTGGATGTTAGCCTGATTTTTATTTTTTTCTGTTGGCGGGTCTGATTTTAATTGCAATTTGTCGTATAATGCGTTGGGTTTTACTTTGTTCGTGTTTCTGGTTGATGGGTATTGCTGTGATTTGACTCTGATTTGAATATTTCATGTGGGTTCTCAATTTTTCTCGTTTTAGGATTTTACATGTCTTAGTAGGTTTCTAGGCATTTTCATATCATTTCTCAGCATCTGGCAATTCGTTTGTATTGTGTTGTATCAATACTCTGCTTGGTAGGAGGGAAAGAAATAAGCTGGAAACTTAACCGAGGGAGGATAGAGCGTTTCTGCTCTTTGGTTGGAAAGGAACAATGAGAGGAAAGGAAAGGGAAGGATGCAGTAGCATCTGGATCCTCTAGAGTTTGAGAGGGATTCTACAATTTAGTTCTCTTAATGCTTACCCCATAAAAATAAAAGGAACTGTCGGGATTTTTTTCCTTGTTAAAGCGTTTAGTAATGCTTGACGATTATGATGAATGAATACTTCTTCTCTAGGAAATTTGTCTGTGTTAATAGTTCTAACATGAAATTGCATAGATTTTGGCAAGCATGATTTCGGATTGGGGAAAATGAGACTTCTATGTATATGGTGTGTTATGTTTCATATTAATTTGTCTATTTAGCTGGCTATCTTAAGCTGTGTGTTCATTGCTACTTTTGGTGTGTTAATAAAAATTAGCTGAACTATTTATTATTCTGTTAGCTGGCTATCTTAAGCTGTGTTCTCACTGCTACCTTTCATGTGTTAAAACAAAATTAGCTGAACTCTGCCAAAGTTGTCGCAGTGGGTCCGGGATCCCGTGATAGGAATGGAAACCTTATTCCTGTCAGTGTGAAGGAGGGAGACACTGTTCTTTTGGCTGAGTATGGAGGCACTGAGGTTAAGCTTGGTGATAAACAGTATGTTTCACTGCTTCCTTTTGAGTTATGCACCATATTTTCATATGAGCTTGTTTGTAGATTTAATGAGTGCCCTATCTCTGAGTGTGGAATATATTTATGATTTTCTCGACTTCATTATTTTTAGAATATTTCTTGAATAAATTCTTTGAGCCCAATTTTCCCTTGAAAGTTATTGAAGGAGACTCCATTAGTTGCTTGATCTTAATCTCCTTAATATTTCGTAGCATTATATAAGCAGCTACCTCACCTTCACAGGCCAATTACAACCCACTTTAAAACTTATCGCAACTTTAGTGTTGTTGTACTCCTTTGTTGATTTCCTGTCCATTTTGTCAATCAGATATTTTTAATGAAATTACAGTTTCCTGTATAAAGAAGTACAATATGATATTGAAACTACACGTGGTTTAGGGATCTAAACTTTCATGGTCTTTCTGAACATAATTTATTTGGAAAGAAATATTGAATAGGAAAGAATGAAATGGTGACTGCATTTGTGGAATGTTGAAGATGTCTGAAACGTTCCAACTTTATATGACCTTGAAAATGCGTTATTGTGATGTGTTGGCGAGATGCATAACTCATTGACTGGACTGCATAACTTAAACCTTCAAGGTGATTGTTCTGTGCTAGTTTGACTTGTGCCTATCACTTGAACTAAGTCAAGTAGTATTCTTCTCATAACATGTCAATGAGAAAAACACCTGAGTTGGTGTTTGATTATTACATGTTAGATGAGGAATAGCTGGCATTCAGCATATTTGCCTCTCATGATGGCTGTTAAAATCAAGGTGATGGCATTCCTTGAATCTTGTATCCTTGTTAACATCTTATAGATAGATATCTGCTTCCAAACCCAAACTTTGTGCTTTCAAGTGCATCAAAAGATTTTCTGGTAATGTCGAAAAAATATACCATGTTAACATATTTAATAGTAGTAATCGAGCTGCATCTTCTTTTTGGTAAATTGAAGCATTTATATTACATGCTTTTACTGCCTTTCCTTCATTTGTTACCATAGCATGATCATTTATATCTGATAAAGATGATTATCTATTGTGCTTTTGCAACAATGGACTGACATTTTTATGAAATCTCCTGACTAAATTTTGCTTCTCTGGCTTTTGATTTTTCCTGTTCAGGTACCATTTATACGATCATGAGGCTGTCCTGGGAACACTTCATGACTAATGGAAGTTATTGCTCTCTAATTGTATGACGATGAGTATGAGACTGTTGAGTTTCTTAGAACTTGTTTAGGACTTGACTATAATGCTGTTTTCATTTTATTCGAGGAACAGTTTCAGAAATTAATTTGCGAATAAAATGGTTTCCATGAGCGTTTCAATTAGACTTGTTCCATTACTCAGGAAGAGCCCTTCTCCCATTGGTATTTACCTTTCATCCTCCAGTTAGATGTTGAAATTGTGAATACGCTTTTAGTTAATTCGGGTAGAGGAGGCTGGTTCCAGCCAAGCATACAAAAGTATACACCAGGTATATATGCATTCTTTCTTCTTAAATTAGTTGCAATATAGCTGTACCTTTAACAAATCAGCCAATATTTCGTGATTTTGATGTTCTAAAACAGAAGAATTAGATAAGCAATTTCGTTAAACACCCAACATTACACAATTGATTACTCCAAGAATTTCTTTTTTAAAAAGAAAAATGAAAGACACCATAGCCAATCAATTACCAAATTTGCTTAAATATTAGATTACACACTCACTTTTTCGGAACAATAAATGTTATGCAAATCTGTAAAAACATAAAAGAAAGAATAAAGGCAATAGAATAGCTATTCTTCCAAATTTTTTGATGAGTTGATGTAGTTCCTAGCAGCATCCAAACTTAATCCTTCATGTACCTGTACACAATTTTTAAGAATACAAATTTTAATGCATTTATAACATAAAATAGGTATTAGAAAAGGACAAATATTGCAAGATGAAGGAATAATCAGCATACTAGTTTCTTGTGAATTTGTCGAAAAGCCTGGCAAAATTTTTCTGCCTCTGCTGCTCCCACCTTTAAAGACATATACACTAATTGTCATTTTCATCAAACAAAACTTGAAACAGCATGGATTGTAAGCTTGTATTTAGCATGTAATAGACGGTTTTCTGGGTATGAATCAACTGATCATCAAGCATTCGATGTACGCGAGATTAACCAATTTGTCTTATCATACCATATATAATGATCACAAGTCCATTCCTCAAAATGTAGCCTTTGAGAAAAGACGATAGTGATCATCACACCGCTTGCTACTAAATAAGAAATTAGATTAAATTCTTCTTGTAACTAAATGACCCGTACGACAATAGACTATGAAAATCATGTCCAATGTAAAACATGAACAACTCATTTCTATCAGTGATCCAATCATGCTCTTAAATTCACTGAGAGAGAAAATAAAGAGTATGTGAAGAATAACAAGCGGCTAATATGCACAAAAAATGGCATTATGTAATTAATTTGAACTTAATAATTAGATATTATTATAAAAGCAACCATACCTTTGACGCAGCTGCCAACTTCAGCTTTTCCCAAAATGCATCTGTTGAAAAATTTTCATATTAACAAAATCAACTAGTTATGATCAACAATTATTAACATAAAACTAAGGCATCTTCAAAGCTAGAACTATATTGAAGCCAGCTCTATCTACTTCACTGGACTTAATCAATTAGAAGTGATAAAAGTAAATAAAGTAGAAAAAGATAATGATACAAGGAAGGAATGCATAACTGGAAAAAAAATTCATTGGAGGTTGTTTAGCCATATTGCTTGTTGGAGTGGAATTTGCTATTTGTTTAAGTTAAAATTATGGTTTATTTGTTGACAGATGGACAATTATTGATCATAGATAAGAAGGAAATAGCCTTACTCCTTCAGTTCTCCGTATATGTCTCGCCTTTCTAGTTCTTTTGTATCCATTATCTCTGTTAGAGCTTGAATACTGTAGTTGTGCCCTTACCTACTAACTCAAGCTCTTGGGTCATGTGGTTCAACTAACATGGTATCAAAGGCAGTTTGACTGGGCAATCTTGTGTTTGAATCTCCTTATTGTTAAGTAATTAATTAATAATCGTTGTATTTGTGTTCGGGACAAAAAAGGTAGGCAAGTAGGGGCTGATTTCACTCTCCATATTCTATTCCTAATGTCACCAGAAGTGTCCTTATATCATTAATTAGAAGTTTTGGTAATTGTTCCGAAAGTTTATATAGTCTTTTTGATAGATGGCATCCAAGTGGATAGAACAGCCAAAACTCTTTATTAATGCACATAATAGCTAACATGCGGGAAAAACTACTTTACGAATAAATTTGCTTGTAATAGCATACCATGCAGATTAGTTCCTTGATTCTCTGTCTGCTTTTTATCCCCTTCCTCCCATGCATCTTGCCATTCTTTTACTTGCTGCCCAGATGTCAAGAATAATGTAAGCTACCACAGCATATATATGAGTTCCGCAGATTATTATACTAATAAGAAAGGATAGTAGAAAAAAAAGGAGTATGGGCCATTCTCAGTAATACCGCCTCATTCTTTCTTGAGCTTGATGGTCTTGAATCTAACTCAGCCTGAAACCAGAGGATGCCATTTCAGAAAAAGGCTAGTTGCAAATGTAATAAGTAACACTGATGAACATTCTGATTAAATCACACAAGTTCCACATGTCTGTTTTAGACTATTTCATACCATTCAAGATTTTCTATCAAGAAGTTTCACCTTGAATAAATATTTGAATGATATTATCAAAATCTCATAATTCCACCTCTAGCTCAACAAAGAACTAAAACTAAACCAATATAAATCAAAATTTCGAAACTTTGATATTGTACTTCTTTACTGTACATATATTCCTAAAGTTGGAATTAGACATAATACATATATGGAAAACATTAATTATATAACAGGACATCAAATTGTTGAATTAGCATGTGCATCTACTACCTCACCATCAATGTAACGAAAAGTGCAAAAGGGGGAAGGAAAAGAAGTGTAAAAAAAAAAAAGTAATATCCATGCAATAAACCAAGTATCAAACTTATTTCGTTAGTTGGTTTGCACACACTCTTCCAGATAGAAGCCACATGCCAAGCATGCTACACAGATTTTAAAGCCATAACTGCATCCACAATCACTCTTGACAGCTACCCCCAGTAAGCTCTAAATATTTTCTTCAATAAATAGTCACTAGTAATCTATAATCTCAATTTAAACTCAAAAATGGTATGCATTGCAACTCTATCTTAAGCTAATGCCGTGCAACAGTCTATACACATATACTTTAACTGATGTTATCGTAATCCTCCTCAACTGATTTCCATTCTTTGAACTCCATCCAAAATAATTTCCCACCCGCTTGCTACTCTTGCTGTAACATGCCAAGACACATCCATCTAGCCTTTTCTAATTTTTTTTTTAAAACAATATTATCACTGTTTCTCTTTTTCTTTTTCTTCTATGCTTTACAGTCGTGGATAGTAGGCCATTTCAAGTTTCCAAACAACATTATCATTAACTTTACCGATGGATGAGTAAAGTATCTACAAATCCTCTTCCCAGATTCAAATTTTCAGTATTTACTAATGAAGGGCCATTTTTAACTACACCCAACATCTACCACAAAATAAAAAAAAAACAAAATAAAAAAGAAAGGACAAAAAAAAAAAAGCCTCAACCATAGCTTCTGTATCGAATTAACCTATCCACATCAATGGAACTGATTGGGATGATCAAAAGTACACCACTTATATCAGCAAACGAATTTATAAACACAAAGAAGACTTAGATTATTACTAGAAACAAAGAAACAAGGTGAACATTTTGATATGACTAAGAAAGAAAAGAGAGAAATTTACACAGTAATCGCGAGTTCTGACAACTGGGAAAAGATCCAGAAGTCTTCGAAATTCAGCTTCATCCATATTTTTCTTCTCCTCGATCAAACTTTGGCAAATAATATTTCCACTCGATACTTACTAGCTCGGTTTCTTTTTGTTCTGAGCAATTCTCGGTTTCACTGGAAGGAAACCTTTAATAATAATTAATCGGCGGTATTGGGCCTTGGGCCTTGGCCCGGCTTCATTTTTTTAAAAAATTTTATTTCAAATTTATAGTTGAGGGAAATTACTAAAGAGCACAAAGAAGCATTAAACTAACAGTTCTTAACGATCGTTATTTTAGAAGGACGTTTTCGTCACTAAATTTTGGACTAAGACATGCCAATATATGAATGAGAGTAGAGAAGTAACGGTTACGAAGAGAAGTTATTATTATTTTTTTATTTTAGTAGGATTTTTTTTTCTGGTCAACTTATCTAATAAACAAAAGGAAAGGAGTGAAATAATAAAAGCATAAAATATTGAATATTTATTTCATTAATATCAATATTTAAAATTTAGATTGTTGTTATAATATAAACATATATACTATTAATTTATATGCCTTTTAAATATATAATTATAAAATAATTATTTAGTATAAAAAAAAAATTGTTAACAGCAAATTAATTCTAAGAGGTTTTTTTTTTTTGGTTTAAGTATGCCTTAAAAAAGGCATATTTCCGGACTATAAACATGACTGTGCAAAGACTAAAATACCCTCAATTTTCCGACATCTATTTCAATCCTAAAGTGATCACGTCTCTCCATGTTATTCCCTTTTTTTCATCCTCCACAATACTCTCAACATTTCATGCACTCTAAATTATCTCATCCCATAATGTAATAATAGTTTGGTATTTTACAAGTGAGACTTCTCATCCCATAATTAATATAATCATAAGCACACACTCCTGTTTGTAAATTCATTACTCGAAATTACTTGACTTTGGCTGAGACAGAGATTCAATATGTTCAGATAAAAATCTAAGACATTTAATGATAAAGAGTGAGAGGAGTTAAGAATTGGTAAGGCAAGAATAAGAGGGTTGCTTATATAGTTAGATGGTCGACTAAGTATTAAGACTACGTTTAGCATTAAAACGCAGTTGTTATTACATGTCAAATATTGATAGAAAGACATACATCTGGATCTCACCACAAGTTGATGTTACCAAACAATTATTTTAGCTTTACTTAATCACCACAATACACTCTTCAATCACTTAGGAATAATTACAGGCAAAGATTGCAACTCTCGTATTAGAATTTGATATTAGTATGAAGTTTAAATGTAACACAACAGAGCCTACGGAACCATTAATAACAAACAGCTTCTATTGCACTTTCAACAAGAGAACAATTACCCTCACTCAAACTAAGTTAGCAAAGGAAATTTAATTTGCATTCATCTAAGTAGTACATAAATGAAAAAAGAAAAATCTTCTATAATATATTGTAATTGTTTATAGACATTCCATACTAAAATCTGAATATGTGAATGCACAGGTAATTCTGCATTTGTTTTCCGTAACAACCTTGTATTTATCCTTTTAAGCCATTTTCCTACTCTTAAAGACAATCTATTTCCATAAGTTAATCAGAGTTAAATGTAGGTACCGTGGTCAGGGTCCTGTCAATGTGCGAATTCAGGTTGCTTGGACTGTCTCTAGTTCCAGGTTTTCGAGGACATCGATACATTTTTTTAGCAATGATTTCGCCTCTCCATTTTTTTCCACCTCATATTGATGAAGAAGCTCACCCTTGAACCCAACATCTATGGGACGAGTGGGTGAAATTTGGCCAAACAGCTTGAAGATTTCCAGAAGACACTCTGAAGCAGTAATGTGAACCTGTAGCAGGATAGAATGTAATCAGAATAAAAATGAAATAGAGTGGCAGCTGAAACAAACTGGAAGTATTAACCACTTCATTTGTACAGAGACCAAAACTGGTTTAAGAAAGAAATAGCTGCAAAAGGGGATTGCAGAAAAAACTGGAAACTTCTTCATTTCTCACTTCCCAATTCAAGGGCAATCATGGTAGAATCAACAGGAAAATGGAAGTAAATTACTGAACATTCTCATTTCCTGAAGGCTGTGATACTGACAAGTTTTCTCTTTTTCCCAGATGATGATAGGGCAAGAGAATATGTAAGTGGACAGATTAACTAATGAAAAACAAACAAGATAGAAATATAAAATATTATACCTGGGCAATCTTTACAGTGCTTATACATTCTACAGCCTTAGGTGACACAGATTGGAATAGCTGACACAAAATTAATTATTAGTCAGGCTAACTATGTACTTCAATAGTAAATTAAATAAATGATGCAAGCTTTGATTACCTCCTGAATCAGAGAACTTAGGCCAGCTGGTGGAGAGGTTCCCCCCAAGTCATTCAACATTTTCTGAAGCCTCGAGCAAAGTTCTTTAATTGAAGAAAATGCGGACATTTTGACTGACCATGAAAGTGGAATTAATTAAGTTTCTAAGTTGTGAAAAAGGCAAGAGAAGGAAAGGGGAAACAGAAGATACCTGTCCATGGAAATCTGGGAGACAAGGAAATCAAGAAAACCTGCACCAAATTCTTTTCCTGTTCAAGAATATCATTTATATGTGCCACCTGAATGCAAGATGTCACGCAGTCCAGAACTTTGTCTAATGGGGCAGAAAAGCTTCCATCCTCTGATTCTGGGTAAAAGAAAGTAATTGCTCAGTCAGAACACTAGTACAGCTTGTAAAGCCTTGATCTCAATTACAGAATAATTGGATGCAAGGAAGAGAGGGTAGCAGGGAAACACAGAGAAATGAAAATTTTCACTAGTATGGAATAGCTACAAACAAGAAGAGCTGACAGAGAATAAATGAATTCTACAAATTTTTAATGACTCCACCGTAGGATGAATGAAAGTACAAACAAAGGAACAACCATGATGCCCACTGCCACCAAAAGCACAGAGAAAAAGGAATGAAGTAGAATTAAATGTGTTTAACTTCTTCCAATAGGAAAAAACTTGAGTCTGAGTTGCATCCAATTAATAAATATCAGATATACTTGCAAAATCAATGGTAACAAGGAAAGGGTAGTCACTTGCATGATCCAGCGGCCATATGTTACATAAATCAATGTCTAGTAGTGAAAGTATTGCGGGAAAAAATTAGCAATATTCAGATTTTAAATATCCAATTAATTCATTTCTGGCTTTTATGCCCAGTAGTTACACCTTCTCAGATATATGTATCAAGTGAAAAATATCACTTACAAACCTCATCTTTGTACCTCTTCAAAATCTAGGCCCTCCATTTCACACAGCTAACTTTCTGTTTACTCTCTCTCATTGTCAGGGAAATGACAGAACACATCTATGCAGCAACTAAAGTTGAAAGTTCAATTATGCTCAGATGCCACTAAACTATATGGCTTGTTTAAAGCATACATATGTCATAGTCAAGTCCGAAACTTAGAGATAAATTAACTCGACTGTCCATTAACAAACTTTTTTATGTGTCTCTGGCCGCCCTTCCTCTCTTTTGTCTCTCACATGTGCAACCACACAAACACACACATGCACACCCTCCCAAGGGAAATGACAAAATGGACAGAAGAACTAATACCATGTTCGAAGTTTACATCTCTCTCTCTTGCATGCATGAATCCTTAAGGAAATGATAGAACTTTGATGCAGTAACTAATGGAATTTCAAGGGGAATATATTTTATTGCCACTAATACTAATGCCATGATCAAAAACAAAATTCTAGCATTTTAGTCAACAACTAGGCTATGTATTGACCTTCTTTAGAAGCATCACTTGGTAGAGGTGCTTGCCCAGATCTATTCAGAGTTGCTGAACTACACATCTCAAATAACATGGGGAAAATGATATTGAAGAACTTTGGATCACTGTAGGCTTTTATAACCTGCAACCAAGGAATAAGGAATCATCTTCAATAAGATAGGAACAAGAAAAATCAAATAGTAATTAAACATCAGTATTGGAGCTAAAGAAGGTGTAAGATCAGCTGTCACTCTAAGACCATATTCCAAACAGCATAAAGCAAATCTAGGAATTAAAGTAACTAAAGCACTAGCAAAAGGTTTCACTGTATACAGACAAACTGGAGTTATGAGAATTGAAAGAGAGTAAACACTTCTGTGGACTTCCTCTACTGTTAAACGTAGTCTGACACACACAACTGCAGAAGTAAAAGTGCTTGTGTGTGTCCCAGCTCCATAATTTCAGAGTGAAGGTAGTAAGAACCCTCATTTAATATTTACCTCTTCTAGACAGGAGAAAGCTGCTTCTCGATACTTTTTGACCTTCTTTTTGCATGCAGAAGATACCATATCCAAAATAGCAAAGGGAGTGGCAGGATCTTCAGTTGAGATAGCTTTACGGCAAGAAGTAGAAATAGAGCCTATTGCGTCTAAAAGGGCATCCTTTCCCTGTTACATTCAACACCATAAGAAAAGGCATCTAATGCCACAACACAAATAGGATGAACTAATCACATTAACAGATGATCGAGAAGAGATAGAGACAAATATCATGTCCTATGTTGAAAGTATGATTGTATCATTGGTGTAGGGCCATCAGTTAAACTATCTTTAGAAATTTGGAGTCTAGCATTTTTCTTATCAGAGCTCAAAAAGTGATCTTCCTACCTCCCATAAACGACCTGGAACTTCCTTCATAATTGATTCAAGGAGAACATGATGATAAGAAGACAGAGATTCACCCAAAATCTCCCCAAGCTTGCAAATAGCCTTTGCTGACTGTCCATGAAGGCAGAAAACAAACAAACATCATACAAAATGTATAGGGTTCAAAAGGATGAATAATCAAACCATAGGAAAATTTGAATGAAGGCCTAAGGGAAAAAATATTATCCTTACCTTTCTTTTACTAGTCCATGATGATGATGCAATGCTCTCACAAATCAGAGAAACAATTTCTTCCAAATACAATTGAAGGGTGACCCTGTCGCCACTGGTATTTTCTTCCCACAACTCCTCAAAGAGATCGGAAACATACTTATCATCCTCAAATCTGTGAAGGAATCAACATAATTTCATTTAAATATACGTATAAGAGTGCTAATGACTTATTTGATGAAACATGATCCAGGAGTCGTTTTCTAAGAAATTGGAGCCTTTTAGCATAGAATGAATTCAGGAAAAAACATTAACAAAGATTTTTAATTGTTGATTGTATATTAGTTGAAACCCAATCAAGAAGTATTATTGAGAAATTGGAGCTTTTGACAGCTGTTGATAATTTAGCCTGGACTGAGGACACAAATTAATTTAAAGAGAATGATTGGAACATCAAACAGGGAAGCCGTAATTCCAGTAGTCCTAGAGTAACAAAAACTACTAGTAGGTGCATTACTCACAGAAAATGATGCCAAGTTTTGAACTACATTTTCTATCAAATCCAACTTTTTTGTTGTCTGCATACTTTCACGGGTTTAGACTATGGCTTCATCTAAGCGTCCATTCTATTGAACATGATTCTCTTATAAACGTGTTATAATATCAGGTCAATATTAGAGGACCAACCTCATGATAAATTGTAGGAACATCAGAAGATAAACAGTCACTTAAACTAACTTAGGAGAAAGAATATAGTCTTACCTTGAAATAAATATAACCGGAACAATCACTGCATGATATCCGCTCAGAACATCTGAGGCCATGGATGAATAGCTCTTCAGTAGAATTGCACATGAAATTTGAGAATTCTTGTCATCATTATGTAAAGCAGAAGTTTCTTCGATCAACTTTTGGGCCTGAGATGGAGCTGCATACTTGAGAACTGCAGCACAAGCACTTGCAAAAGCACGTTTTGCAGCAGCACTTTTCTCCTCTTTCACAACAGGAAAAAGCAGCCTCAACAGCGTGCTTGTATATGGCTTTATGTCCATACCAACCTTTTGGACCAATAAACTGATAAAGCTGGCAACACCAACCCTGCAACAGCAAATATCAACCTTGGAGTCAGCTCAAATAATGGTTAGTTCACATAACCAGGGCACAAAAATTCTTAAAACCTTGTACACCTGATTGTTGAAGACAGTGCATAAACCTCGATTTAAATTTATTTGATGTCTTTATTGTGATTACAATGATTCTATACTATACTGTTTGAAGCCACGTATAAAGGAAAAGATTACTGCAAATGTTACCATTGAGGATATGTCCCAGAAAACAAATTTGATGGTTCATTTGCATTTAAGCCTTTTCAGCAAACAGAAAAACCACAGTATTGAGTCTTGATCTTTTCAACTAGAAGCTAAGAAAGATGCATAAATTGGATGAGAGAGGAATAGGCTATTAGGGAAAGTTTACTGCATAGGGATGGTATAAGAGAATGGAATTGTCCCTTGAAGGGTTTCAAGCTCACATGGCCTCAGAATCAGGAAACACATATCAGAAGAGGAAATTCCTATAGATGGAGCAAAACCTTTCTGTATTTTTCATCGTTACTGTTAGAATTAAAATTAGACTTATTTACTTTTACTAAGTTTAGTCTTAAGCATATTTCTAGTTTAAGTATTATTAGTCTTTTAGTTTTAAGGCTTCATAAGTTTATGAGGATTTCTAATTTATGATGCCTCATTATTTTAGCCTATATGAAGGCGTGTCTATGTACTTAGTTTATCATGCAAGTGAGATTCAATATAATTTTATTTTCTTTAACAGTTACGACTTTTATGCATCTATTCTAATAGATAAAGGTATTTAAAGCCAAATTTCTCAAATAACAAATTGCGTTTAACAAACAGAAAGCCCTAATATAAGGACCTTAAACTACAGTGATATCTCACATTACATGTTTCTAAGTTTTTAATAAACAAGCAGCAATCCAGATTACAAAGCAATGGACAGAAAACTGTGTGTGTTTGCGTAAGTGACAGAGAGAAGCAGACAGAGGAAGGCAGAGAAAGTAATAGCAACTCTTTTCTTTAAAGAAAAATCTGTAACATTCAAAAGTTCCAGGCAAAAGCAATAAAGAAATTTACATGAGACAAAATTAAACACCCTGAAGACTTTTTTTAAGTAACTTAAGTTGGCCTAATATCTAGGAAGATTTCAGTGTGGGCAGTTGCCACCACTAGTACCTTGCCAAATCCATATATCTACATTGGTTTTGGGAATGAGGTGGCACAGCCCAGTGCTCAACCATAAATCCATTAGAAGTGTAGCTCATAGTCAACCGATCAGTCTGATTTGTAATGCATAAGATAGGTTAAAATGGCCCATGAATCTTTTGAAACTTACATTTTCTAATCTCTTTAGCATCATAACAAAGAACATAACTAAGTCTATAGATCCATCTGATTACCATTAACTTGCCAAACTGTAATGAATCCATATCTTTACCCACCTTGTGTTGAGACCAACACCAGAACGAACCAAACGAGCAAGACGAGGAACTAGCTGATCTAATGACTCTGTATCTACAACATTTATGCAGAGATCAAGAGTATCCCACATGGGAGAGCCTTTTGCTATTGAAATTCTCAAATTTTCAAGCCTCTCTGTTTGTATTCCAGCATTTGCTGCATGCAACTAGAAAAGAAAAAGTAAATATGCAGAACAATGAACCAAGTATAAACCTCCATAAAATGCTCAAGTAACACAAAATTTATGTAAATGGAAAAAAGAAGAATTCTGTCAAACCTCAACATAATTCAGCCCTTGGTCTTCGAGGCTTGACAAACTTTCAAGCATACAGGAAACCAAATCAGATAAGTGTGGACGAATTGCAATCCCTGCACCCTGGAAAGACGATATAAATTCGTCAACTGGAATACAGTCAACTAAAAACAATAGAAAGCCACTGTCTATTTAAACCTACAAAAACAAGTAACATAATATTTCCCATGTAAAAAAATGCGAACAAATAACAAACATCAGACAAACAAACTACAATAGAGCATGACAGAATGAGCATTTAACCATGTCAAATGACTTTCGAATGCAGCCAGAATGCTTGATCAGGGCAATAGTAAATATGAAACACAAAGAATAAATGTATTTATATGCATTTATTATTCTGAACATTAGAAAAGGATATACCCATGTTGCTTAACCCAAAAGTCACGAGAGGGCTCTGTTGGTGAATAAACTAAGAAATTAACATGCTAGAAACAAACTTTTCCAATTGAAGATGTAGCTAACCTTTACAAGCTTCATAACAACTCCAATTGAGGCCTTAGAAATACTGTCCACTTTACTCAATATGCCTTCTGTAAGCAAGAAAGGCAGAACAATATCCATTGCTTGGCTGGTATATGATATTTCAGTCAGTGTGACATCACATAGCCGTATTGTTAAAGAAGTTACAGCACGGCATAACCTATCACCAGCAATTCGAACAGTCTCCTTTATGTCATCCATGGCACGAAACGCTGCCGTCCATATTCTTCTCAAATGCTTCCCTACCTATATGACAAGAAAAAGGCAAATTGTTTTGATAAGAAAAAAAAAAGTTGAATTACAATTAAAAAGGTATGAGGTTTACAAAAGGTGAACAGCCTGTCCACAAAAATCAAGATCAGCGAACCTCAAAATCTATGCAAAATAAGCTATACACAATGCCAAAAGACTAAATAATCTGACTATACAAGTCTCCAGAAATCAAATTCATGATATTCAAACTTAATCCCAAGCCCTACCTAAAGTAAATTAGTAAAGAAGAAAAAAGTTTCTTGAAATTCCTTTCAATAATTCCCAAAGAGAAGCTAGAACCCTATCCCATGAACAATCAACATCTTCCCTAGCCAATCCTCTATCGCTTCATTGAGAGAACTATTGTACAACAGTATAGAGAGATAAGAGCCCTTGAATTTCTCTCTGATTTCGTATCTCTCCTAAAATCAAAATTCCAATTCCATTCCAAAGAGGGAAAGGGAAAAGAGAGAAACTTGATTTAATTAAGACTTCATGAAACTAGGCCAATCTATAGGGACAAGGGAACAATTCACACAACAGAGTCCCCAAGCCAAACTTCCTCCAGAAAATGGATTCTTTCACCATTCTCTGCCTCCAATTTCAAATGAGGCAGAAAATGACAGAGTTCTTTAGATTGGTCTTGTACTGAGAAGTTCTAGTTCCCATTTTCATATAAATTGAGCCAGAAGCTTTACAAAAAGCTAGAGAAAGAAACAATTTAGAGAAAAGAGACAGAAGAAAGTGGAAGGAGAGAAGGAGCTCAGAGAGAAAAATGTTCATTTTTGAGAATTAACTTAAAGTTCCAATTATTTTAATTTTCATAAATACTATAAATAGCCCAGAATCATTAAAATTAACAAGGAGCTGTTAATTCAAGGGGAGGTGTTGGATAATTTTCAAAACAAAAGGTCGTCTCCTTGATGTTCGGCCAAACCTTAGGGACGTGAAGGGAATTTACCCGGCTACAACATTTAGATTGCAATGAAGACAAAAGAAGGGGGGAAAAATAATCTCACAACCTGATCAAATTTTCTTCCTTGGATAATATCAGCAAGACCAAGACATGAAGCCTCACGGGAACGCCAAAGTCTAGATCCACATTGTAATAGCAAATCATCAAAAATGAGGTCCAAATGCTCATCTATAGTTTTCTTAGGGTCAGCCACTAGTGACTTCCAAATGTGTGCCATTGCATCCTATAAACATCATAAAAAAAGAAAGCAATGAGATGTTAACATGTACAGGAGCAAAACAACGAATAAAGCGCAATTGCATAATTTTTCCATAGGTAAGAAAAGACATAAAATATTGTTAAAAAGACGTAACATATTGTTAAAAAGAAATACATATTCAAAGATTGATGAGAAAGAGAGAGGAAAAATAAAAGCACCTGCCACCAGCTATATAAGCAGCCAAAATATTGCCATTTTTACCTGCACATTTTTATCAGGATCATATTGATATCGAACAAGTCTTGGAATCAATGAACGAAGGTGTGGCTGAAGAGCATCCCCTGCTTGCTTGGCTATCCTAGAAAAGCCAAAAGCAGCACCCCTCTTGGAATTTAGAGAAGCTTGATAATTAGCCAGGTCCATAAATTTATAGATCAGGTCAGGTTGTCCCATCTCATTTGCCAGACTGCAAAGCTCCTTATAAGTACTAAGTTTCCCTCCATTAAGACCTTCACCAATAGCACCTTCTTGGAACACTTCAGAGTCTTCAACCAGCTATCATAAAATTCACATGAATAAAAAATGAAAATGTTAAAAGAAAAAGGGAAACAGTTGTTAAATTACTACTGGACCCAACAACTTGAACTATTAGCTAAGAAATAATAGTATTTAAGCTCTCAGACTCTCCCACATGTGCACTTGCATGTGATCTTAGCAACAAACACAAATTATAATTTCGATTAATTAATAAATTCGAACACAAGACCTTTTGGTCAAATGGGCTCTAATACATGTTATGTTGCCATTTGACCCAAAAGTCTGAGCTATTAGATAAGGGCTACTCCAACAACAAAAAGACTTATATTTTACCTTGACAGCTCTTTTCCTCTTCCCTGAACCAGTCAAAGTAGTTACAAGTGCATTCACCAAGTTGCTCTTCATTGATTCATTGCCAAGTTCATAAACAATACTCATGCCTTGGGATGCCAGCTCCTGTGTAAGTTCATTCTGTTCACCAAGCAAATGAGAAAAGGCCTCCTGCGCTCATTTGAAAATTATTGAATTAATACTGTAAGTCCATAGCAAGAGCATTGTCAAGATAGGAAAATTAGCAACAGAAAGTGTTGATTACTCAAAAGATCCTCTAAAATTGATCTCTGCATTCACAGAATATTCCACATATAAAATACCTCAGGAACTCATATAATTTGAAAAGTTCCCACCAGCGAAGTAAGTTAAAGTCTAGGTGTTGCATTGAATTCATGTCAGTAAATTCACAAAGATATTAGATGGGCACAATATGAAAGGTAGATATTTAGACTTGAGAACCAATAGCAAACCTGAATTTCCGGCAACATTCGTTGGATAGTTGGATGATGGCCACAATACATTGTCAGTGATAGTAGCCAAACAGTTCCAGCACACCGCTCTTCTTTTCTACTACTGTATAAAAGATCATCAAAAAGCTTTCTAGAAATTGCATCTCTGACCGTGACACGAGAAGCTTCATTAGCTTCACTTTTCGCATCAGAGCTATAATTTGACCATGATGAGTTCATGTCTCCCATAAGAAAGTTCGAAGTCATGGAAAGTGAAGTATAGTTAGTTTTAAGAATCACATCAGCAGTCACTGGAACAGTGCCCCACAGAAATGACAGAGCCTCCCCAGCAGCAAAAAGGATATCTTCAACCTGTGCAAATCCAAGACTGCAAACTTAGAAGAATGTGCCATGTTGACCAAATAACCACCTTGTTAATTATTTGCTTTATGAGTAACAAGAGGTCTCATAAAAATAACTAGTACATCCAACCGTAAAAGTGAATCCACCGACCTTTGACCGGCAAAGGCTGAAAATCAAATTGAGGGCAATATTTAGGTGTGAAGATGATGTTTCCTTTGCACAGATATGTCCAAGGGAAATGACAATTTTCTGAATTGCTTTAGTATCATCACCAGAGAGTAACTTGCTCAACTTGTCTTGTAAAGTTTCCAGAATGCCAACTGCAGCTTCAGGTATGCAAATGTAACTCATCCATTCTAGGTGCATGTATAATAGAAAGAACATTCAAGCAATCAACTAGCACATACATAACAACTTTACCTGAGTCAGAACCATTAACTAGTGGAGGTAATGGCACACGCAGCCCGATATGACCTAATGCTTGCATGGCAACAGAGGCCAATGTCGCAGTCTCAGAGTTAACCACATCAATAAGGCATTTGAGTGTACTTTGAAACAATGCCTCTGTAATCTGTACGAAAATAATGTTATAGTTAAGAGGAGAAAATGCATTTTCATAGCCATCAAATGGAAAAAATTGCTTTTCATAACAAAAACAGTAAGTGATCAAACTTTCAAATGAACAGCTAGCACTCGTTCAAATAAGACTAAGCACAATTTTGGGGAACCTTATACCACTACTATAAAGATGATAGGCAATCTGAAAACATTTGCTAGCCGAGCTATCATTACCCAAATTATAATCAGGAAAACATATAAAAAAGTTTAATTAAACTTGGAAAGTAGTAGTCTTTTGTAACAGTTCTCTTCAAATGTAGTAAACTAAAAGGTTTATGAAGAACAGTAGTATCATTATGTCATGGTATCAAATACATAATAAAAATCCTACTTGAACGTCAGTTTTTTCATGTCAAACTTTCACTGCCTTGACTTATAAAAGGAAGGGGGGAGAGAGAAAGAGATAGAGAGAAAGCATGTAGTGCCAAACTGCTTATTCTTAGTCAACGGATAACTACAAAATTATACAACTTACAGAAGGCACCCTAGACATAGAATCGGCAGTGACATATCCTATGGCACATAGTACTCCATGCTGTGCTTCAAACCTGAATTATATGTTAAATCAAGCCTCAAATAAGAAAATATCCAATTATAATACCAAGTAGAAAATAAATTGAATTCACTTATTAAATTTCTTCTGAAGAGAGGCCACAAACCTCAACTTTGGTCTTTCACTAATTGTGGAAACTAGTTCACAAATGAGAGCAGCAGCAGGGGAGGGAAGAGCAGATGAAGCAATGCCAAGTAAGCGTGCTACAGCTTCACGAGTATCCAAGTCCACATGACTCAGTAATTGCTTTAGCCATGAAATTCTTTGGGCATAGTGTGATGCAATCACCTATAATGAACAAAATATGTCAGAAAGAGCTACTGAACAATTAAAGGCAAATCCAGAAAGCAAAGATGCATGCAAAGTTAGTGGAAACCAACCTCTGGAAGATGAGATCCAATTGTAATCAAAGCCTTAGAAGCAGTGGCATGCAACTCAGAAGACCCTTCAATTGCCATAGCGTGCTCCAGAAGCAAACATAATGTTTCCACCGAAGACACAAATTCCAGAGATTTTTCTAAAGCTTTATTTTGCTCCAATTCCAATTCAAAGCACTTTAATAAAAATTTGATCATCGCCACGTACATTTTTGATGGAAAAAGAAGCTTCTGATCCCTCATTTCAGTTGAATCTATGAACTTGGGCTGCTGCTTAAGAATGTATTCTAACATGCTACCAAGCTTTGGGTATTTAATATCAAGATTTTGACTGATTATTCGCCCTTCATCTTTGACAGGAAACAGGCCTTCAAGTGCCATTTCTCTTGAGGAGAAAAAAATGACGGAGCATTAGATTCTAACAATATTTAAAAAATAATAATAATAATAAAAAGAGCCAGAAACTGACAAGCACATTCTGAACTTGCACCTAAACACAGCTTAAAAATGAGATGCAGTAATGTGACCCATGAAAGTAAGGAATTTTTTTCTTTTCCAGATCAATAAATTATAACATTACAAGTTAATACCTGGTGCCCTTGACTATCAAATGGTGATTAAATAATTTGACTTATAACTTCTATGCTGCAACTTGTCACTTGAATCGCATATTATTATTATTAACAACATGATTACAATAATGAAATAAAAACAGTACCAACTTAACCAAATGCTCCATGAATGACAAATGCTTGCTAACATATCTGAAAATGGTTGAAATAGTGAAAACCCTCTAAGCCCATGTGCTATATGCGGCAAATAGATTAGAAAAAAATGTTTAAAAACACTATTTTTGGCATTTTCAAATTTTGCTTACAAAAAGTAGAAAAAGGGAAAATTCATTGTCAGTGAATCATTTTCAGCTACAATATTACTCAACAACTTTTTATTATTTTCATTTTCTGAAATCAAAAAGAAAATAATGGGAAAACAATACCAAACAGCCCCTACATCACCATGTACATGCAAAACTTTGTTTCAATAACAACTTGAGGCCAGAATTAATACAGAAGAAATTATTTAAAGGTTGATCCTAATACGTGCCTCTTTCATTGCGTGTCATATAAAAGAAAAGAAAAGAAAAGAAAAGAAAATGAGGAAACCTCTGCATATACTGAACTACTGCCTTTTTTAAACAAAATTTTTTTCGCTGACATTTTACATGCTAGTCCAATTGCATGTGTGGCTCCTTAGTTTTGGAGTATTTACATGCCTCAGGTAATTCAGAAAAAGCAATAATTATGAATTAAAACACACACATTTGGGCAATGTTGGGTGATCTGGAAGAAAGAACAAGAAAACTTTTGAAGGTGCGGGGAAAGAAGATGTTTGCTTTCTGCAGATAAGCTCATTTTCTATCTTCTTTCTGGACATCTAAAAACTAAGAAATTTCAATACAGCTCTTTCTTCTTCATAAATCTAAATTAGTAAGGATATTTATTTAATATTGCATATTTTGGTTTTTTATTTTAGGAGATTTGTTCCTTGGAAAGCATTGTTTCTAATAGGCACTAGTGTTGAGTTGGACAGTGTTGATTTTTTACACATCCCTGTTGTTTTTCTCCAAATGGATCCCAATTTTTTTGATTAATTGTTTTCCTTTCTTTGAGTCCCCCATACAATCAACAAAATTTTGGTATCTTATAGCACTGAAAAGAAAAAAAAAGGCTCTACTATTTACAAGATTTTACTACAAAGTGTACAATAAACATGAACGTGATAATGTCACACGTAGACACTTTTGCTTACAAAAGAATATACTTTTCTACCATGATGCGCAATGAAGTTTTATTACCTTATATCCATTTTAGCATCTGCTGCTCCAAGCATACAAATAAATCGACTAGGGCAATGTTGCAAATCAAATAACGTTGTTGCCCATCTAACAGCACAGAAGCGTACTTCACTTTGTTCCTGGTCAGCAGCCAGCCATTCATTTTGCATCAGGATGTAGCAAATTATTGAGAAATAAAAATTGAATCAGCAAAACTATTCATATTTTTAAGCAATGAGTGACAAACGAAGTTTATAAAGAATAAAAGTTCAATACCGCATGAAAATTGTCCAGCAGAAGTTTCTCCAAGTCTATCAATACAGTTGGTTTTGCTCCCTGATGCTCAAATATTGAACCAGTGTCAAGGATTTCATCATACAAGGAAAACAGCAGAAACAATTAAATAATTAGTTATATTGTACGAGCATCAGTCAAATGGTACTTGAGATGCCATATGTTGTAATATGGTGACTTTGATGGTATCAAGGTCTGGTGCCAAAACTGGAACTAAAGAAACTACAACTTTTTGCATAGCTATTCCCTTTCTTTTTCTTGGCAACAGGGAGCAGTGAATTCTTTTATTCTTTTAAAACGAATAAATAATAATAATGATAACAATAACAATAAATTTCTTTTAACCGGAAAAGAAAAGAAGTGGCATTGAGGTGAATTGGCTTTCTACCATTTTATATACATATGATAGCTATGCGTGCAGAGATTGAGCTCACAAGCTTTTTTTGGTTATATGCCAAAAGTATGCATGAATTTTTAAATTCCCACCTGGATCATTTTATTTTCAAAGTGTTCCCATTTCTGATGTAACTAAAAGAAAACAATGAATAATATTTTGATCTTTGCTCGTACAATGGTATGGTTGCGTGGCGAAAAGTTTGCAAGTATGGAAACCATACTTCAAATTAAATCATTGTGAGAGGAAGCGAGTCTATAATAACAAGGAGAAAAGGAGGACAAAAGAGAATGTTCAATCCATACATTCTCCTAAAAGAAAAATATTCCTCATTCATTACCCATTTCTAACTTCACGTGAGAAGAAAGAATTGCAATTATGTTAGATAGTTTTCCATTTCAAAGTGTAATTGATGGCAAGAGACAGAAATATTAATGAATTTAGAGTTTTATTTTATAAATTTTGATTCACCTTCTCACAACATAACCCTCGAAAACTTATCTTTAGGTAATTACAAAATTTTAATTAAAAGCCGTGATTGACAACTAAATAACTCAATATTTTTTGTTGTTTAAAACTCTACTTATATGAGCTGTACTTGAAGAAGCCATACAAAGCGCACCATTAGTTTCTTAGAGTGTGTTTTAGAACATATTACCTTGTAGGAAAAAGCCAAACTATTGAGATTCTCCATCAATGTCAAACAACTTTGTTAACAGCATTACCTTGTATGCAGCAGCAAGTGAAGTAGTTGCCTCTTGTATAACAAGACGAAGAGATGGGCCCTCCATTTTCAATGCAGCAAAAAGGCGAACTGCCATATCAATCTTGTCTCTAAGATGAGCAGAAATAGCAATTATGTTATCAATTACACAAAAGGATATAGAACCTGTACAAAGAAGAAAAGACAGGTAAAACACCTGAAAAGCTGCGGTAGGCGCTGTGCAAGCAATCCGATTGCCTGAAAAGAAAAGCTTTTTGTCTCCCTACTAATAGCATCTGCATGAAAAAATAAAATTAGATCAAGTTGGACCAGAATATAGCGAATCTTAATCAAATAGAGATGTACACAAGAAGCAGAACAGAAGTCAACAACATTGCAAACCTGAGTCTGAATACGAATAGCCGTCAAGCAATTTCAGAATTGCATTCAGTATTACAGGACCCATAAGCTTCAGCTGATCAAGTTTTGCCTGAAAATAATAAAATATCAAATTGTCAAATACTTTACATGCAATAACAAATCTCCATTAAAATTTCTTTAAAGACAAAATGTTAGGCATAAAGTTGAAAAGATATTAAAACTTGGAAATTACAGAAGTAAGAAAACTAATTCGCAATTTATTCAAGTACAAAGGACAAAAAATAATTAACAAGAGTATAAATAACACCACCGCCTAGCATCAACAATCTCTCCAGGACACAAAGCAAACTCTTGGTGCTCCAATTAGGCAAGGTAGCTTTTTCAAAACTCTAGGTGAATGGTTGCATTGTTTCTTCTTTTTAGGAAAATGGAAAAACTATATACACCAAAAAATATATAAATGAAAATAAATCATTTCTGACTCTTTATATCTCTATGTAAAGTTTACACCAAACATGTGACAGTGTTAGAAAGGAACAAAGAATTCTTAACCTAAGACTGTATCTCAATCAAGCTGGATGAAAAAGAACAATCAACCTTGAAAATCCATTCAAATAATTAGCTGAAAGATTGCTTATGACACTGGCACTGGGTTTAGAATGATGATTATAAAAAAAATAAGAATATTCATGTTGTAGGACAATAAAATATAGGAAAGTAGAAGATCATTTGCTTTTCTTTGGAAAGTAGGAATATTGTTCTTTTTATTTTTCCTCATTTGGTTTACGAAAGCAAAACTTCTTTTCTATTCAATTTTTCTCAGTGTAGTGCACCTGCCTATTATCTAATAAGACCCTGTTTCTAATAAACCTCATAAAAAGTTGATACAGGTATTTTAATTCCAACTTCTAGTATTTCCCTTGCTCTTTTCATATCTAGCCACCAACATCACTTTAGTTCACAAGATAGCTTTCGAAATGCAAATGACACTAATGTACAAACGAAAAGGATATGCTTGATTGAAAGCATAAGGAGCACAAATCTCGGTGGAAAGTACGAGGTGTTATGTGTAAACACTCCTTAGTCAAACAAAAATAACCGAAGTAATAGCAATGATATGTAGAAGGTGGATGAATAGGTAGATACAATTCTATTTTTATGCATGTTTATGTGGATAAAAGCGACAAATAATACAGAGTAGGCATTGCAAGAATCTTCCTAGGAGTATTGTTACCCACTTCTGCCTGGAAAATTTTTAGACACCACATTTGTAGATTTCAAAAGGAAAAAAATAGTTGTACTCTATCACATGAGTCTTAGCGTAGGTTCAAAGATGGCAAATTGCGCCTTTATATTTTCGATTTTCTTAAACTCTAGCTAAAATATCCTTCAAGTTCAACCAAAGACTTATCATGGGAGTGGCGCAATTGTACTTGAGGACAAATCCAGAAATTCATATTCCAGTGGCTGTAAGTTTCTGAACTAGCAAAAATAATATGCCTGCAGCTCTCAACCATTCAGTAAAGTCCTCAATGGGCGTAAATAGAATCCAAAACAAAAACGTATTGTCCTTACATGTTTGAACACCCAGACAGTGAATTCCATTCCCAGCTGCTTCAACCTTAAGGTAGTACCATTGCCTATCATATTCCCAAGTTTAAACAGGAAAGAGAATAAATTAGCACAGAAACCCATATCAAAAACTCAGCATGACTAATTTTGAGAAAATCAGTATAAATGTTTTAATAAACAATAGGAAAAGTATCATCAAAGAGTTATTTTATCACTATAAATTATCCACATATTCCCCAATAGAAAAACTAAAGTTTTGTCCTAATCAATATCTCGAGCATCAGAAGCACTTCAACCAAACCACTAATGTTATTTTACCACTAATTTGAGATCAAAGCACCTTTCTTTTTTGGGAAAGGAAACAAAAGAGTATTATTAGAATGAAAGGGTAAAGGATAGAAAACTAGAGGTTGACAAAGGAAGTTCAATGAAATAATCATATAGAATAATCTATTTCTCAACTTAAATTATGCATATGACTGAAAAAAGGATGCGAAGCATATCAATATTGTATGTGTTAGAATTAAAATTAAACTTATTTAGTTTCACTAGGTTTAGTCTTATTAAGTATGTTTCTAATTTAAGTATTATCAGTTCTTTCCTAGTTTGTTAAGGATTTCTAAGTTTATAAAGATTCCTAACTTATGATGCTTTATTATTTTAGCTTATATAAAGGCACTCCTATGTACCTAGTTTAATATTCAAGAGAGATTCAATATAATTTTATTTTCTTTAACTGTATATTAACTCTGGCTAATGAGTGAAAGCTACCATTATCTAGCAACAAGAACCATGAAAAATGAAAAACGTTGATTAACATGGACTAAAGGTGATGAAAGATTTCCTAGAATATCTGTATTTATGTACCATATCTGTTTAGGTCCTATATTTAGTTAATTGAGAGATTTGTAGGCTGGGATAGAAATCTTAAGAATCAGCTTTTATTTTCTTCTTAATTAGATAGATTAGCTGCCTTTTTTATTTCCTAGAAGAGACCTTTAAATACTTGTACATCAATACACAAATTATTCAACCTTTTTTCATATTTTATTCTCTGTTTTTAAAAGGCATGTGAATGGTTTCAAAAGCCTGACCTTCGCATCAAACAAACCAAAAGTAAGACGGACCAAGAAATAGGTCAGAGCAACTATATACATACTTCATGCTTCCTAACTAATATAGTAACTCATGCATTGAAAGCTTTTTGACACACAACTTTTTCTTAATTGTTCTCTCTTCCTTTTTTTCTTTTCTTTGTTTTTTGAGGCTATCTCATATGGCCTTCACATCTACATGAGTTGTACCCCCTTGACAATTTTTATGTACTTGATACTTACTAATGTTTCACTAACCACCATTCAGGAGGGGAAAAAAAAGTGGCCTTGCATTTGTAAGAGAAACCACATCTGACCACAAAACAAATTAACCGTATTTTATTTGGGACCTAATGCACACTCCATTACAATGCTATGGACAACAGTAATCAATCTGCTTGCTCCTGGAATGACCTAAACACCAAGTTAAACAAAAACTTACTATTGAAAGAACATGTATCAGGAAACCAACAAACAAAAATTCTGCATACCATATATGCAGCCAAATATGCACTGCAAAGTTGCTGGGAAACTATTTGCAGCTGCAATAGATCGGCAGAAAATAGACATCAATTTGGTCTTCAGAGCAGAACTGCCAGGACTGACTTTGGATTCTTGTGGAACATTTTCAGATGCCAAAGTTCCTGCATAAAGTATGTAACAATATGTTATGGCAACTGTATGTCCGAAGAATGTCTTCTATGGGCATGGATAGCAAATATATGCATCTTTCAATATAAAGCCATCTATCAAACAACCTATTCTATGAAAACAAATGATATAGATTGCCGTATTAGGGGATTTAATGTAAGAGAGCCTACTTTAATCAAGTTCATAAAGTGAACAATGATGACAACCAACAAATATGATCTAAAAGTATCTACATGTACATAAGATGATAAAGAGACAATAAACAGGACCATTATATTATCATGAAGAAAAAAGAGAAAACCGTCATAGAGAAAATAAGCTCCAAACTTGAGGTAGAACAATTAATAGAATATGGTGGATATTTCAAACTTATGTAAAAAATTGAAATTTAACAAATTAAGGGGAAAAAAATTACTAGTAATACATTCTATTTCTACAGATTGTAGCCTTCCCAAAATCCTATGTAGCGACAACTCAAACTATCCAAAATTACAAGGTGAAGAATGGGATCTAATATCCACTTGTTCCATTCATTCTTATAAAAGATTCTCCTATAACCAATTCTTGGCAACAACTAATTTTATAGATAGTCAAATATGGATAAAGTATACTATTAAAATATAGCAAATCAACAGTTTGATCATATTGTTGAAATACAATTGTATTCACTTCAACAAAAGAAAATAGCAAAAAAATCTGCATACGCACCGTTAAAGAGTAAAAACAATCTGTTTATCAAGTTTGGATCATCTAAATTAGCAGTAGAAGCCTTCTTCTTCAGAAGTTCTTCTCCTCTCTTCACAACAGGATCTTGCCTTGATTGACCAATCACCAAACAACAAATCATAGTTTCTTTTTTGCCTTTGAAAGGAACAACAAGTTGTTGTTTCACTTCTCAATACAAGAAAAAATATAGAAATGAGGAAAAAGAAAAACTTTTTCATAACTAACTAAAAGAAAAATAGGTATGTACCAATCTACACAAGCTGACACATATAAAGGATAAACAAGTTCAGGATCCAGCTCCATAGCTTCAATGACATTCAAGATTCCCAACTGCTTTGGAGAAAATAGAAGATATATCAGATCATGAAAGAGTTTCGAGGTGTCCACATGAGACAATCTTGAAATCTACAAGTTTCACCTTCATTGTTAAAATCACTTCACTTTTCAATGGGTTTTTTCCAGTAACACGATTGGCTTGAGCAATTGAAAGCCCAGGTGGGCTTCCCCCACTGCTAAAAGTAAGGATGATTCTCAGTAAATTTTGGAATGCAAAATATATTGAATGAATGTAATGCTCTAACAATAAAAAGAGGTCCCAACCCTTGAGATGGTATTTGATACAATATTGTATGAAGGCAAAATTCAACAAACAGCTCCCTATCCTTTGAGCCACTTGCTGATCTATATTTTGCAGCAACCTCATCATCGATTCCTCTTGCATGGCATTCACCAATCACCTGCAATACATTACAAGTTGTTGAACACAAATAGATGACTCACACCAGAAATAACAATTTGAAATAAGAAAGGCAGAGGGCTCTGGTGGAGGTGAGGAGGCAGGCAGCAGGAGTGAAATTTTTTATCAAAAAGTAACCTTCCCTCCAACACGTGCACAGAATCCCTTAATACTGAAATTCAAAAATACCTTCTTTTTATTAAAAAAAAATACTTTGTGTAATTCATTTCTATTGAAAAAAAAAAGTACAGAAATTGGCAAACTAACCACAGGTCCATCTCAACTTTACAATTTCTCTCAACTAAGTCTCTAGAGTATAGGTCCTCTATGAAAACAACATCCAGTTTCAGTCTGAGCTGCCTCCCAATTCTCAAAAATAAAAATAAAGACAAATCCAGGAGTTCTAGTAACTAAAGGCCATGATGAATCCAACTATACTATCCTGCAACAAACTGCAACAACTGATTCTGTCCTTTTCTCTTGCATCTTCAAATATACTATCTTTCCTTAAACATCTCCACAAGACCTTAGCCCTTTTTCCCCTTCATTCTTGCATCTTCAAATATTCTATCATTCCTTAAACATCGCCAGAAGACCTTAGCCTTCTTTCCCCTTCATACTGCCATAGCACTTCATCCAGCAGCAACTGATTCAATTATCTCAAACACTTACCTCTCCTCCCAATTAACACACTACATATCCAAGACAACTATTCGTAAAGTATATAAAACTAGGACATACCCTGGCAGCAATTCTCAGAATAATCTCCTGATGTTGCAGAGGCAGCTTTGAAACATTTGATACAAGCACAGGTCCCATATCTTCCTTTTCCTACACAGATGCAAGGATTATTCACACAATGCTCCAAAGAAAGCTTTTTAAAAACAAGGTATTGAACAGCACGGAAAGAAGCACAGACCTTTAGTTCTGCACGCTCAAATGCCATCTCAATATACACAATACTGAAGTTCTTAACCATGGAAGCAGCATTAGGTTCTGTATACAGTTTCCATAACTCTGTCAACGGCAAACGAATCGTGGACTGGTGCTTTACTCTCTTGTTCACATGAGTCAATACTTCAAGAACCTGAAATCCCAGAAAAAAAAATAGCTTGAATAACAAATTGCCTTCAATTCAAAGTCTACTTTGAACTGGTGCTTAATTTTAAAATTAAAGAAGCCAAAATGTTCAGAAAATCATCAACTCACTCACTCACTTATACTTAACAACCAATGATTCTGTTTCACAGCTAATATGCCTTGAAACCACAAACAATTCAATCTCAAATGTACTCACAATTAACAGCATACGAATTATTTTCCCTTTAAAATGGACAATTAAATCATTTAACAAAAATTAAGATAAAATTCAAATGCAAGTGAGAGGTTAAATTATTGCCTTGTTACGAATTGGAATTGCCGGAGAGGACAAAGAGGAGATGGTAAGAGGGAGGAGTTTAGAGAGTAAAGCTTCGAGCTTGGAGTCATCACAGAGAGCCAATCTCGTGAGCATTCGATCAAGCAATTCTTCTTTCTCTACATCGGATGATGACATAGACGACGATGAAGAAGATTCCGCCATTTCTTTTTTTCTTCTTGTTCAAGACAAACTGACTGAAGAGAAGAAACTATTAATTCCAAGACTTCAGAGAACCTTCGGCTTTTGTCTTCCCGTTTAATATAAGGCCTTGATGGGCCGCGGTCCAGTCTCTAGTGATGTTTGAGCCGATTTGAGAAACACCCTCAGCAAAATCTTAATACACCCCCTTTTTTATGGAACCCATTTTAATTATTAATTCTATAAAAAAAATCAAAATAAAACAAGTTTATCACTTCATTCATATGTCTATTTAACAATTTTTTTTTCAAATATACTTTCATTTTAAAATCAAGCGATCGTAATAGAAATAATTATAATAGAAAAGAAAGAGAAGCAAATGAAACACTTTCATAAAAATTTCTGTTGAATGTGTTAAAATGGGAAAGAGACTACATATTTTAATGCCTTATTTAACATTGTTCTTAAAAAAAAAATTAAAATACTTAATACTACTCATAAAATATTTCAAGTGCCATTTAATCAGCATATAATTATATGCCAATCTAAAATTATCATTAATACTAATTAAGTTGAATAACATTATTTAAAATAAATAACAAACAAATAGATGATGTGTCATGAACCCTTGACCTACAATTTCAGAATAACCACTCATGCACTTGTTATTGAACACATTTAAGTTTGGACTAAAGTCTATTTCCCTTGTTATTGTCTTTATTTTGACTTGTTATATCATTTTCTCCTGTCAAAAACTAAAATTGATATAATGTTGTGTTATTATCACATAAAGTTAATGATGTAACACTGTACATTATGATTCAATAAAAATATATTACATCAATTTATATTAGGTATCATTTTCCTCTAAAATGTGATCACATAATCTCTTATTTTCATGATAAAAAATTAAATTATTTATAATATTTTCATAAAACATTCATCCAAAATTAAGTAGTTTTAATTAAGTTTAGCAAAATTTGGGTTCGATTTTTTAAAAGCTTGGTTTGGACCTGAATAAATTTCATTTAAACTTGACTTGAGTTGTATATTATTCGGGTTGGGACTAGATCCAATCCTGTCCGAACAGAGTTTTATATCCATGTTTTTAAAACTTAAAATCAAAATCCAAATTCGAGTCTAGTTGGCTCCCTTGACCGATTACTTTTAAGCCAATCTCCCCGATACTCCTATCTCCTACGGCAAAAGTAGCATCACTCATCTCTGAGGATAGAACTTGGGGAACTGAGTTGATACAACAACATTTTCTTTACCTGGATGTGGAACAAATTCTTAAGATATCTCTGTTATGTAATCCTTGTCTTGACAAATTGTTGTGGCATTTTGATAAAAGAGGGATGTATATAGTTAAAAGTGGTTATCAAATTGCTTTAAAGCTAAACTATCCTGAGTCCCGTTCAAGCTCTTCAAGCTCATTCTTTTTGGTGGAAATACATTTGGTTTCTCTTCATTCCTCATAAAGTCAAAATTTTCTTCTGACTTGCTATTAACGATAATCTCCCTACATCAAATAATCTCTTTAAAAGGAAAATCATTTATGCTTCCGAGTGTCAGAGATGCTCACATTCAAAAGAAAATATTTTTCATGCTTTAGTGGATTGTGTTGCTGTCAGGAAGGTATGGAAACTTTCTCATTTGGCACCTGTCGTAATACAGCCCTACACAGTGAATTTCAAACTCTTGGCTCAAAATTTAGTTACATCTCTGTCTCAGGAAAACTTTGAATTCTTGTGGTGGTAACTTGGTCAATTTTAAGAGACCAAAATCTTAATCTCTTCGAAAAGGAGAATTATGGCTATTCATATACTTTAACCAGAGCTGAATATTTATTAGTATCATAAATCAGCTCAAGATTTAATTAGGAAAACTAATTGCTCTAACCGTGTCAGCTCCCAAACTAAATGGATTACACGAAAACCTTCCTGGTACAAAGTCAATACAAATACTGCTATTAATGTAGTTGAAAGTGTCGTAGGTTTAGGAGCAATGATTAGAAATTGTGAAGGACAATTCATAGCTCCTTCATGGCTCCTACAATTTGCAGAAGGACTTTCACAGGTGATATAGAATTTGCAGAAGCTAAAGTAGCTCTAAAATGTATCAAAATAGCCATAAATTCAAGTCTACTATCGTTGATAATCAAACTTGACTCTATCAATGTAATGGACTTGATCAAAGGGAAGCTAATAAGCAACAAGGAAATCGAGTGGCTCATGTCAAAAATTCGAAATCACTTCTCCAAGAAAGATAACTTCATGGTCAATCATGCAATGAGAACTTGTAAAATAGTTGCATATTCTCTTGTCAAAATGACTTTCACTCAAATTTAACTGAAAGAACCTTATTTAGAGATAATTAATCTTCTTTAATCTTTGTTTGTATTAATGAATCTCTCTTTTCTTAAAGAAAAAAAAAATCAAGTCTAGTTCATAAAAAAAATCAACCCAAATTCAAATAAATTATTAAGATCAAGTCAGATTTCGTGATTTTTCAGTTAGGCTACTTGAATTTTTAAAACCCAAAAATTACTAGCTGGGTTGACCCGTAATTCACTCTACCTCGTATTCTACTAAACTTTTAAACTGTAAACTCGGGCTCAACTTAGAAATATATTTAGAGCCATATTTAATTGAGTCCTAAAATTCATACTTTGTTCCAACTTTTTTATCAAGTTTTAGTTTTTAAAAAATAATAAAAAATTATATATCTCTCAATTAATTATTTTTTGAATAGTATATAACCGACATATAATTACTATCTAAAAATTTAACCCCAAATCACAAGTTAAACAATTATAAAATTTTAAAAAATAAATAAATTAAAAACCCAAACCCATCAAGATAAGCAAACCACCCCTAACAAAATCATAAACCCATTAAATTTCCTATCCAAAAACTTGGCAAACAAAGAAACGGCGTCGGATTCCTTCTTAACATTATCGTCGTCCCCATCACGATCAGCATCATCATCGCTACTTTGATTTCCACGTGGCTTATTAAAATTGGACGGCACGACAATATCCGGCGCCGAATCCTCGTTATTGTAATCGGCACTGTTCGGGGCCGGCGCTTGTTCCGACGGGCTTTTCAGACTTTCCGGTAAACCTTTTCCATGATTCACCTTAATTTTAAAGCGCTGGCCGTTCTCGCATTGCTCTCCGTCGTAGTCACTGGAGAAGAAATAAGTCGTTCCTTCCTTGAGCAAGGGAACCGGCACCGTGACTGGAGTGGTTGCGGTGTTTGATGGATTGGCCGTCGACCACAGTTTGGTGTCGGCGTCGAGCGAATCGTCATAGTCACAGATCTGGTATGTTGTGAAATTGTACGTTTGGACGACCGAATGGTTAGTGTCCGTGTTGAAAACTGCAAAATAACACAAAACTATGGGATTACCGAAAAATAACTTGAATATTGAAAATTTTGAAATCTAACACAATTCTTCCCGAAGAAAAATGCAACAAAATGTTAAAACACCAATTTATAGGCATATTTTAGTAATTAAACCATCACTTAGGTCAAAATTTCAAAATTTTGAAATGTACTAACACGACCTAAAATTCAGAATTGAAAATCTACAAAATAGTGAACGGAACATGGAAGTGAAGAAATGCACATGGAGCAAGACTTAGTATCGCCGCAAAATGTCGTTAATCAATGCGCAGGCAGAAGGTGACAACTGGCAGAAAAATCTAAACTAAGGTTACTGTAAGTTTGCCGACAACCCAATCATAAACTGCCAGGTGTAAAGAATGAGGCAGTTGGTTCTGTCAGTCAAACATGTCCTTACTTGTTCTCATTTATACAGGGCACATGGGAAAACATCTCTCTGAAGGCAACTGTTCAGTTCCAAGGAATGAGCATCAGCATGTTACTCATTTTGATTTTGATTTATTTATTTTTTATAATTCTAGGAGATAATATAGAAATTCTAGGCATCCATTAAACTATATATATAGAAAAATAAATTGCTTAATTTTTTAATAAATTTGACCTAGCTAATAGAAAGTTGATGCACCAGCTGGTCAGCTTAGCATGTAAAGCTTTAATTTATTAAATTAATATGAACTTTTTTGAGCATCACTTTTCCACTGAATTTCATGCAACTTATTTAGTAGGGAAATCATCACATGATATACTCCCAATCCCAAACTACGACTAATTTATCACCTATAGCTATCTCAAAACAATACAAAGATATTTCTAATTATTGTATTTAATTTAATTAATTTTAAAATATAATAATTAAAATATTTAATAATTACTTAGTTTATACTTAATATTTCAATTTGAAACACCCTTAACCTCACAAAATAAAGCTTTCAACTAGCAAAAGAGAATGAATCAGGTAAAAATGGTAGATATTTGTGGGGGTCTATGATGAACAGGGTTCTATGGTATTTGACCAAAGAAAGCTTTTAATCCTCTTTTGAAGAAGAAGAAGAAGAAGAAGAAGACAGAGAATCCCAACAGAAGTATAAGCACTTCTAATCATGACATCAATGATTAATTTCCTTTATATGGGTTCAAAGAATGTTAATCTCTTAATAGAAACTCATCCAAGATTCACAGATTTCAAGCTTCACTCAAAATAGCAACTCACACACAAATAGAACTGAAAAGCAAAAGCAACCCCACAAGAAGCTGTAAAAAACTGAAAACAACTGAAGACAGAAGCATAGATATATACGATTGAAAAGAATTCTTACTGAGAAAATCTCCTAAGTTGAAGGTTTTTCCATCTGCCCATTTCTGATAATCAACGCCAGGTTTTTCAAGGCTATCATACCAGCCCAACGAGTCACCAACTGTGTAGTTCTTGTAAGCTTCAGCTGATCCTAAAATGAAGATAAGAAGAAGAAGAAGATGATGATGAGAGAATGACAGATGGTTTAATGATCGGTTTCTTCTGATCTGTCCCATTGTTTTCGGGGTGTGAAATTGAAGAAATGCAGAGAGAACTGTGGGTTTTAAAGCTTTAATAATTCTGTGCTTGAGAATAATGGAGGATATGTAAGCTTGCTTTGGTGTTGAATTTACTAAAATGGGTTCTATCTCTTTAGTCGGTTTCAATTATTAAAAGATTATTGAATAACGTGTAGTGTAGGGATAAGGGGAATAAAGGGGAATTATCAAATTGGTCCCTATCATTTGTTAATACAAAAACTTTTCACTTAAATTCATCTATGAAATTATATATCATATCATCCGATTACATTAATTAAAATTAACAAATTTACATGTTCTTACAATTATACCTCAAACGAAATGAAAATCTAAGGGAGTTTTTTTTTTTTTTGTGTGAGATAAATTATAGTATTAAAAATTAAAGTTATTTAGCCAAAAATTTGAAAATAGCATATAAATTAAAAAGTAAATTAAAAACTTTTCAAAGTTTCTTGAGATTAAATAATACATATTTCTTTTTTTTAATTTATTAAAGAGCGTGATAAATAGTAGTATTACCTTTAAATTATTTACTTTTAAAAAATAAATTTTGATGGTTATACGATGAATTTGAGACAAATAATGAATTTATGCATTTATAGTAGTGAAAATATCAAAAAAAAAAAAAGAAGAAAAGAAAAATAGTGAAATAAGATGATAATACATTTAATTTTTTCACTCTTTTTGGTCATAGCATTTAATTTTAGTCATTAGCATTTAATTTTAGGGTAAAATTAATCCTTTAATTAATTTTGACCTACATTACACGTTTCCATAAAGGAAAAAAAATTTTAATACAAAATTTTAAATATTAAACACAACGGTTAAAATATAAAATATAAAAAGAAATTAAAATTTTTACCAAAATTTTCCTCTGAATTAAAAAGATTGGGGTCCATAATAATGTGATGTTTAAACAATATGGGTCCCAATTATTTTCATAAGGGACCAAAACGAGGTAGTTTTGATTAAAATTAGCGATGGTGAGGGATGTGCACGTGAAAGTGAGATTCCCAAATGCTTTACCAACAGGCACCAGCTGGTGTCTCCTCTCGGCTCGTCCACACCAATCATAATCAACAAATCCTTTCCTTCAATTTCATTTTCATCTTCTTCTTTCAACTTTGGTTGTCTCTCTATCAACCATTCTTTAGCCTATTCTTTACAAAAATATTTTTCTTAATTTTTAATTGACTGTTGTAGTCAATATGCCACGTAATTAAGTGAATATATATTTTAATTTATAAAATTTTATTAATAAATTTATGGCCGATTATATGTTCAAAATGAATAATAATTATTTAATTTTAAGTTTGCATATATTATAAGTCACTTACTAATAACTTACCGATAAAATATTAATTATATTTATTTTGTTGGGATAAATTTTACGTTATTTTTTAAAATATAATATTAAAAATTTATTTGTAAAAATAATTAATCAATTTTTTAAAAATTATTTATAACAACTAAATAATTAATAAATTTTTATTAAAAATTTTATTAAATTTATTTTTAAAAAATACTTAAAATATTATGTAAAATAGATCTCTTAATTAATTAAAAGAATAAATTTGTCTTTTAATCTAAATTATAAATTTTCAAAAAATATTTTAATCAAAGGGGTAAAGTCTAATGACAACACGAAAAAAGAGATCCACCTTATTTAATTAATTTATTGGGTATAATTGTAGTACTAAGAGTAAGAATCGAATGAGGTGTCGGTGGTATACCAATACAAATACAATGCATGTGATAACAATAATGTACTACATGACGTTTTCTTTCAACTAATTCATTTTTTTTAATATTATTCTCTCTAGCTACTTCTTATCTATGACTTAACCAATAACAACTACTAATTAATAAGTTTATTATTTCAATTTCAAACCTATGATTAAATATTTTACCAACCATATATTATGGAATTGATTTTCCAACAATAAATATATGTATACATTTGAAAAAGATTAAAACTATTGTTTATTTTAATTTCAAATTATATATATAAGTCTTATGAGTTTTAATATTGTTTAATGATTTTATTCCTATTATGTATATATATATTTTGATTGTTATTGTGATATTAATTATTATAATATTTTTTAATATTTAATTGGAATAATTTTATTTTGATCCTTAATATTTTAAGAAATATTGTATTTAATTTAAAAATAATTATATTTATATTTTATAGTGATAAATGAAAACAAATCAAACAAGTACGTTAAATTAAAGGATAATATTATAATTCAAATTTTTATGCAAACAAACTTGACACTACTTTATTTGATGTTACTTCATTTTTTGTTATGAAGTAAAATTTAAAAATAAAATTTTATTTTAGGATAAATTGTAAAATTTTTATATTTTAGATAAAATTTGTTAAAATATATATAATATTATATATTGTGTTCAATCTCTTTATTGGAAAAAAAGTGGCCACCAAATTAAACGTACATCTCAAGAAAATAAAAGTTGATTATATTCATAATATGAGACGAAAGTAGTGTAGATGTGCAAATTAACAACATAGTATAAACACTTGTTGCAAGAAAAGAATAATCATTTAAAATCTTTTAGGGTTAAATTAATAAATGTATTTTTAAAGAGTTAAATTTATCAATTTAACCGATTTTACTGCCCATTTGCCGAATGTCACATAATATGAGACGAAAATTTGAGGCATATAAGGTTTTTTTCTATGTGAATTTAATATTCTATAAGTCTCAAATGATGTGTTATTTATCAATTGGGTAGAGAGATGGTATGATAAATAATCTTAAAAAATATTACCACTATATTTTAGTACTGACTTGATGAATATGTTATATTATTATTATTATTACTTGGTAAATGTTACTTTTAAAGGATAAACAAGTGACATATTGGAATTACTTGAGATGAGAATAGTAGAATTAATATGAATCAATGTCACAGCAACTTTTTATTCATGGGATTAAGAAGAATTTCTTTAAATATTCTTACAAAGAGCTGTTCCACACACAACGCAAACTCTTGAGAAGAACAGAACTTGTAGTGCAGCTGCATGCCCCCCGAATTGATTCTCTAATGAGTTGTCATTTTTCTTCCATGGTAGTTTCAATCTCAGAGTCTGCGACTACAGCTTCCTTGTACTTGTACCATGAAGCCCAATACAGATAATTTCCCAAGTTAATAGCACTTATGACTGCTAAAAACCAGTAGAAGAGGTTCAAGTTATTCTCATTCAAGTTATTTCCATGGAGCCATCCTTTCTTGCTTGGTGTAATTTTTTCTGTCACTGAATTTATGATGTCCACAAAAGCACTGCTTAAAAAGTACCCAAAAGACATTGATAGCCAAGAAAATGATGTGGAAAGTGATTTCATTCCGGCAGGTGCTTCCTTGTAGAAGAATTCCATTAATCCCACAATTGTAAACATATCTGCGAGCCCAAATATTCCATACTGGAATGAAAGCCAGAACAAACTTATTGGCTTTAAAGGGTTTTTGATTGCTTGATCCCTTCTTTTTACCTCAATAACTCCTGCTACTGCCATTGAAATAATGGAGAGAACCAGGCCGACTCCTACTCTTTGAAGCTGTGTGATTCCTGAGGGATGGCCTGTGATTTTTCGAGCAATCGGGATGACGAAAAATTCGTAAATTGGTATCAGGAATGACATGAAGACTAGAGGAATGACTGGAATTGAAGCTGATGGGAATTTCTTTCCGAAAATATATGGGTCCATGAAGTAGCCTTGGTGTACTGAGAAGGTCTGTAATTGAGCTAAGCACGTATTCATTATTATTGTACTGAAGAGAATTGGCATCATTCTTGTTAGTACTTTAACTTCTTCAACTTGGGTCACTGTGCAAACTTTCCAGGGCTCTGCAGCTGTGCCTTCTGGAAGAATTGCTGCCTTGTCCAATGCCCTGAGTGGAAAAGAAAAATGTTTAGGGCACAAATATTGCTAAGCAATATACATATGTGTGCGTATGTTTACCTAAATTGCTTAGAGTGTGGAATTTTTTCTTCGGATGCATCTCTATCTTTATCATTAATTTCGAACAACTCATCAGGATTTTCTGGAACTGACAATTTTCTATTCCGGATTGCAGCAACTATAACCTGAAACACCCATATAAACAATTTTTACAAGTTCAAAATATATTGATTTCAAGGCTTGAAAAATTGTGTAACAATTTGTGAAAAAAATTACCTGACCGATCTTAAGAAAAGGGCTATTTCCAAGGGGCTGGAAGCGATAGAAAGGCTTTCCCAGGGCAACTGCAATATATCCAACAATGGCAGTGATAGTACAAATGAAGAAACCCCAGTACCAATCTCTGTTCATGCTAACCCAAACAATGACAGTGACACCAAACATTCCTCCCAGTGTTGTGCTTAGTAAATACCAATTAAAATAACTTGCTACTATTTTATCTCCATTCTTGTCCTTGCTATCAAATTGATCAGCACCAAGAGCTGGAAGAGCTCCCTTAACTCCTCCTGCTCCTAATGCCAATAGAATAAGTGAGCCGTAAAACATCCAAGCTATGCCTCCTTTTACACAGCTTGATTTTCCACAGGGATCAGGATGCAAGTCCTTGGAATAAGCTTGAATTGTAACCATTGATAAACCCTGCGTACGTAAGAATACACAAATGAGACGATATATATTCAAGACAAACGAGTCATTCTCTCTTTTGGATATTTGCATATTTGAACTTACGATTACTTCCAGGGATCCGAACAGCATGAGGGTGTAGAATCTGTTCAAGTAAGTGTCAGAAATGAAGCCTCCCAGGAGTGATAGTAAGAAAATTGAACCCATGAAGTTTGTAAGAGTGTTCGAAGAAGTTGGTAGATCGAATTGCATCAGAATCTTGAAATACAGAACCATGCTGACCATGTTAGCTACAAATCCCATGTTCTCAAACGTCCCCAGCACTGCAAAATTAGCACAAAAGGATTCAAAAAGAAATCTCCAAAATCTAACATGAATTTGACAACATGCAAATCATGCAACGTAATGATTACATTCTCAGGATTTTTCCTTACCCAAAACAAAAATGCAAGCTCTGTATCCACCTTTTTTCTTGCTCAGAGAGTCGAGAGAAACCTCTGCAGAATTCTTTGACTCCTGGATAGATTTACAAGAAGAGAAAAGCTACGACAGTCAGTAAATGAGATGATGAGCCAAGACAGATACAGAAAGTGAAGCCATTGCCGTACAGCTTGAATGTTTACCATTTTCAAGAGCTTATTGGGAAGATATCCAATTTCCTATAAAGTGGGATATTGAGGAGCTTAGAAAATCTGATGAGCTTGTGGGCTATTTATAAGATTACTAGGGCACAGGATTCTTAATATTAATTAATTATTACACAGTTCTCTTGGACAGCTTAATTATGATTCCTTATTTTAGATACCAAGCCGCATTTTGGGATCTCCCCTCAGACAAGTACAAACACTAAAATTAATTCTTGATTTTAGATTTTATAATTAATCTCTCCACAATGCTAGCTAGCTAGTTCTAGTTGTTGTCAACTATATCTACTTGTTCCTAACATCCTAATTCCTGATTTTGTATTTTCTCCCCCCCTTTTGTTGGGTTAACTTTTGTTTATAGATAAATAATAATACCAAAAATATAACCTCTTATATACATTCTATTTATACGAACAAAGACAACACTGGTATATTATTATATAGGAATTAGTATTCAGTTCACTCAACTCTCTTTAAAAAAAGTTGCATAATAATAAACTATAATAGAGGATTATCTGTGTTCTAACAATATTTTACTGTGATTAAAAATTTAAATTTTAATAAAATTATATGTGAGGAGAATTCTTATAGAGACAAATAGCTATGATATGAGATGTGAACAAACAAGGGCATCTTTTATTTGGAGGCTCTAAGAAAGTGTGTTGAAGAAATGTTGGTGATCAACAAGAGCTTAATTGGGACAAAGATTGTTACCAAAGATGGTAAAACTGATGCTTTTATATTTATATATGATTTTTTTTAATATATATGTGCGATAATTAGTAGATTTTTAATTGTTTCTTTAAACATTATCCATTTTAATTAATTAAGCTGTCAAATTGTTTGTCTGAAGTTAGATAGAAAAGTATTGAGTAATATATCAAATAAAATTAATTTACACTAACAATTAACACAATTTATTAACATCAAAGTAGTTTGTAGTTCAGGGTTAGTGAGATTGTTATATATATTTTTTATTTGTTTTTGAAATATTAACATTAATATTTCATTAACGCTTTAATTAAAAGGTAAAAAAAGTCCGTACAAAAGATAAAGAGAGTCTTGTAATAAACATACTCGACCATCTAACTAGAGGTCAAGTGACAAAGTATAATAATTAAAATGGTATATTAATTTGTATGTTAAAATTTATTATGAACATTCATATTTTGGTAAAAGAGTTTATTACAAAAGTACTACTTGCTATTAAGTATAGTTTAAGAATAATATTATTATTAACGCTCATCTAGCATATACCCATTTAACTTATAATCATCGTTTTAACTATAAGATCGAGCTCTTTTTAATAAAAGAAATAAAAAAAAGTTCAGCTAGTGTATCATTTACATATTTAAAAAATTTAATTATTATAAATTAACAAAAGTAAGGTTGTGTTTTTTTTATTATCTAAAATATGAACATATCTAAATTTAATTGAAATTTAAATAAATCTAAATAGTATATTCTAATGATATGTTTAATCGAAAAAATGTATAAATAGTTTCACAATTTTTTTTTGTAATCAAACTTAAAGTTTATAACAAACAACCTAATTCATGTGAATGTCTGACAATACATCTAACTTGAACTTAGATCGAAAAACAAACAATCTTAAATTAAAATTTTAATTTAATATTAAAATGCAAATAATAGTTTCTTAAATTAATTAATAGTCATTTTATTTTAAAATAAATGTAATATCTAAATCACAACATAATAGTACTAAACATAACTTTAGTGAGACAAATTTTCATACACATTCTCTCACAATCAAATATCTTTTTTCTAACACAAAAGGGGTTCAACTCAGGATAATTAAAAAGAGACACAACTAAAAACATGAATTATATTTAATTAATTATTCATATCAGAAATTAAAAAATGATATATTCAATTAGTTATTCTTAAGAATTAGTCATTAGGCTAAAAATTTAAGGATTCTTGGAATTAAGAGAGTAAAACTGATTTTTTTTAATAAAAATATGATTATAAAATTAGTTTAAAAAAGTTGTCGTAATTATTTTTAATTAGTTATATAATTTGTTTAACAAAATTATCATATTTTTATGCTTTTGATGACTAGGGAATAAAACAATAATTTGTTGTTGTTTCACTGGATCCTTAATTCCTTAATCCTTATAGATTTAAATTTCACATTTCCCAACAGTTTGCCATTATTTGTATTTAGGCTAAAGTATAGAGATATATATGAAATTTACCTTAGACTGTAGTTCGGTTTGTGGCGGGGAATCGATGAACGGTGTCGTTCGGCCTAACCCATACGAAATCTGCGCGTTTTAACTTTTGATCGATCATGAACTGTGTCGTAGCTTGCGCGTTCTGCTCTTCTCCTGTTATGATATTCTCATATACTGGTTTAAAGCAGTGTCATTTAAGGCAATTTCTCGCTTCAGCCATTGGATTTGCTGCTTAATTTCGCTTTTGGGCAAGTAAAATTTGAACTTTTGCTTCCTAGGGTTTGAAATTTGGGCCAGAATCTGTTTCAGTTTACATGATTTAAGTTCTAATTTCTTGATCCCATTGGTTGCATTTGTCCATTATCAAAATAATTAGTAATTTTGTGTTTGAATTGGATGATAATATTGCCTGATTCAAATTTGACATTGCCTTGAATTGTTTTGTTTTGTGTTAAGCAAAAATTTCACACCTTCTAGTTCATTTTTTGTTGTGCTTGCACTGCTATTTTGTTTTTATAATGTTGAATTGTGTTATAATTGCTGTCTTCCTCTTGTTGTAGCCAAGAAGATGAGTTTTGCGGAAGAAGATAGAGTTGGAGTCCAGTTGAATGTCGAGACATCGGCATTGCAGTTAAATGGCAGCAATGCTGATAGCAGTACTGGTAATCATGCTCTCAATGGCTCCGGGGATGACTGTTCAGTCCATGACTCGGACACTTCCGTTAGAACTTCTGTATCCAGTGCACGCGATTTCCAAATATCAGAGGGCGGTACGAGTTCATTTGATATCGATATTCCTGCCAATGGTTTGTCAATTCTGCAGTGTAATGACCCTGCTAGGTTGAGGGACTTGACCACAGTTGACATGATTGGCAAGAAGTTTGATTCTATTGACGACGCTGAGCTGTTCTACAACACATACTCAAAAGTTGTTGGGTTTAGTGTAAGGAAGGATGAAATGCGCTATAATAAGAATGGTTCAATTACTGCAAGAAGGTGGGTTTGTTCAAAGCAAGGCCATCGTGCAAAGAAGTATGTAGAAAGACGTGAATGTATTCGGAAACCTAAAACATTGACACGAGTAGGGTGTCGTGCAGTTTTTCGTGTTAATTACCATCAGACAACATCCAAGTGGATTGTTAAGGAATTTGTGACAGAGCACACTCATGAATTGGCATTCTCAATATTCCATCGATCAAATTGTGGTGTTCAAGATTCAGAGATCCATAGAGTAGGTGGCAAAAGGCGTCACTCCATGGATTATATGAATGACAAAGCAGGAGGTTGTGATATTGTTGAATTTATTGGGAAGGATTTACAAAATAAAATTGATGATGGTTGTTCTTCTAGTATAACAGATGCAGAATCAGAACCAGCTATTGCTTACTTATACGCCAAGGCTGAAATGGATCCTAATTTCTTTTACAAATATACAGTGAACAAGGATAATAGGTTAGGAAACTTGTTTTGGACAGACGCTACATCACGCTTTGATTACATTTGCTTTGGAGATGTTTTAGTATTTGAATCCACATGCAAGAGTACTGCATACAGCAAATCACTTGTTACATTGATCGGGGTTAATAACCACCACCGGGCAACTGTATTTGGTCTTGCGTTGCTTTCAGATGAGACGGAGGACACATACAACTGGCTACTGGAGACATTCTTGTGTGCAATGAACAACAAGAAACCATTGTCAATAGTAACTAATGGTGATGAGGCTATTAGCAAGGCGATTAAGAAAATTCTACCCAACACAACACATCGATTATGCTGCTGGCAAGCTGAGAGTGATGCTCAGGAAAATGTGCAGGACGTACGCTTCACACAGGCATTTAAGGATTGTATGCTGAACCATATGGCACCAGAAAAGTTCGAAGAACAGTGGATGACTTTGGTTAATAAGTTGGGTTTGCAGGACAATGATTGGGTTAGGAAGATGTACGAAAAACGCAACTTATGGGCGGAATCTTTCTTACAAGGGCAGTTCTTTGCTGGGATGCATAACACAAAATATGCTGAGACCCTAAATTCCTACCTGAAGTACCTTTCAGAGTCTCGGATGAAGTTGTTCGAGTTAGTCTGTGAAGCGGAAAGGGCGGTGTCAAGAATACGCTACAGTGAAGCAAAGGATGATTTTGATTCAAGTAGCACCAGACCGATTCTTAACACACACCTTGAACATTTGGAGGAACATGCTGCGGATATTTACACCCAAAATGTCTTCTCCATGATTCAAAACAAGATCCAAGATGAGGCAGTATTGATCATTTCTGATTGTGTCAATGTCACAGATACTCGAGTGTATACGCTGACTAAATTTAGAAATCCCCAGATGAGATGGACGGTGGTTTACTGGCAGAACAACCACCATATACGATGTTCGTGTATGGAGTTTGAGACTGTCGGGATACCATGTAGCCATTCCTTTTCCATTATGAAAGCTGAGCACCTAGAGAGAATACCTGACAACCTAATTCTAAAGCGATGGACAAAGGATGCCAAAGTCTACGAAGATTTAGCTTTCAACTCCAGAGAAATCCAAAGCCCAACTACAGAAATGGTTCGTTTTGGGGTATTGATGTCAGCTTGCAACAGATTGTGTTGTTACGCATCCAAGACTAATGAGGGGTTTAGAAGGGTGAAAATGGAGATATGTCAACTGACTAGGAAAGTGGAGAGAGTTGTCGATAATCAAGGACAAACAGAATTCCACTAGTTAGTGATACTAGGAAGAAGGCCAATATGTTACTGACCACCGATATTACCACTATTGCTTGCTTCTGGAGATTAACTTGATATTTTGTGATTAAAGGTGCAAGGCTTGCATATTTTTTGGTGAATCGTCAATCATGCTCATATATCATGCGTTTAATTGCCACGTTTTAATTAGAGAAACTAACAAATGAATTGTACAGTTATTATATATCATTCATATCTCAGCATTTTTGTTAGTTTTCTGGTGGGAATTATATTTTCCCTGTAGTATTGTGGTTATTTAAAACAAATCATGTAATTTTTTTTTTTTGGTAAAAGAAAAGTTCTCAGGTCGTAAAACTCAACGAAAATTATCAGAAAAATAAAATCTGAAATCCGTAAGGTAGAGAAATACACGTAGCAACATCACAGCTCTTAGATTATACTGCCCTACGAAATTATTGCCAAATACCATACAAACGGATAGGAAAGCAATGCTAGAACAGAATTCAAACCCTAATATACTTGACTACTTAAACCGCATGGAAAAATTGATATTTTCCATCTCACTTAGCAGTACTATAATAACAATATAGGTCTCCCACAGGAAAGACCTTGAAAATATAGGTCCTCGATGGTAGCAGGGTGCTTCAAGACCTCTCATCAACTTATTTTACATCTCAATGTAAGGTTCCTCTTCCTCGTCCTCGTACTCAAGCTCCTCATCAGCAGTGGCATCCTGATACTGCTGGTATTCAGACACAAGGTCATTCATGTTGCTTTCAGCCTCAGTGAACTCCATTTCATCCATGCCTTCACCAGTGTACCAGTGCAAGAAAGCCTTTCTCCTGAACATAGCTGTGAATTGCTCGCTCACACGCCTAAACATCTCCTGAATTGAGGTTGAGTTACCAATGAAAGTAGATGCCATGGAGAGTCCCCTAGGAGGAATATCACAGACACTAGATTTGACATTGTTTGGAATCCACTCAACAAAGTATGAAGAGTTCTTGTTCTGAACATTGATCATTTGTTCATCAACTTCTTTAGTGCTCATCTTGCCCCTGAACATGGCTGAGGCAGTGAGGTAGCGACCATGGCGTGGATCAGCAGCACACATCATATTTTTAGCATCCCACATCTGCTGTGTGAGCTCTGGCACAGTTAGAGCACGGTACTGCTGAGACCCACGTGAAGTGAGGGGAGCAAATCCAACCATAAAGAAGTGCAGACGAGGGAAGGGGATGAGGTTCACTGCCAGCTTACGCAAGTCAGAGTTAAGCTGACCAGGAAACCTAAGGCAGCACGTGACACCACTCATGGTTGCAGAGATCAGATGGTTCAGATCACCAACTGTCACAATGAAGAAAATATGAGAGAAAATTCAATATGTTTCTTGGTCAGAAAAGAAGAGCAATGTTATTATGGCACAACCTCTTCACAATAAACTGAAATCAAAGATATAGCAAACAAATATCCACCAACTCTCACATATGAAATGGATAAAAAATTGATGCTGAATGACAAGTAAATAACTATGAAATAACATTACCAAAATAAATTAAAAGTAAAACTTGTTTGGTAATTATATAAATTATAAAGCAATCATTTTATTCATAGCATAGAGGGTACAGAAGCATCATCAACAAACTGAGGATTAATTTTCTTATATGATCAATTATCAACAAAGAGACGTCTATGCAAGAAATTTAATGAAATCATTAACAGTCTGAGCAAGCAATTCACTTAGAAAATAAATGGCCATCCCCAAAATTGACAGAGGCAGCAATCAAACTTAAAGATCAAAATATTTTTACCATGCTAAAGATCATCAGGCAAATGATATAATCATAGAGAAACAACATTCAAAGCAGAATATCCAATCTCAATAAGCTCAACAAGGAAATACAACTTACAGCTAGGAGTAGTCAACTTGAGTGTCCTGAAGCAGATATCATACAAGGCCTCATTGTCAAGGACCATGCATTCATCAGCATTCTCTACCAGCTGATGAACAGAAAGAGTGGCATTGTATGGCTCCACAACCGTATCGGAAACCTTAGGTGATGGGAACACGGAGAAAGTGAGCATCATTCTGTCCGGATACTCTTCTCTGATTTTAGAGATCAACAAAGTTCCCATTCCAGAACCAGTTCCTCCACCCAATGAATGGCATACTTGGAAACCTATTCCAAATAATTAAACAAACAAATCATCAAATGAGAAAATTACACAAACCAATTCCCAGATTTAACAATAAATCAATTTTCGGACTTTCTGGTGTCATGTTAAGGATAAGTTTATTAAGTGTTAACTTCTACTTGTGCCGTTTAAGTGGGATCACTCACTATTTCACTAACATATCACATTTCTGCAATTTCATCCATGATTTCAAATTCACAACACCTCAAATCCCAAAAGTACCCTAAGACACTCTTACTAGGAAACATCGCACTTGCTTCATTGAACAAGAAATTTGTTACATTGACACCAAATGAGTCATTTTAGTTAGCGATCTACAAAATACAAGCATCGATCTCATTCAATAGTGTAAAAAAAGAAAAAACATAGCAGCGTTTTACCTTGAAGACAATCACAGTTCTCAGCTTCCTTCCTGACGACGTCGAGAACAGCATCGATCAACTCAGCTCCCTCCGTATAATGTCCCTTAGCCCAGTTATTTCCAGCACCGGACTGACCAAACACGAAGTTATCAGGCCTGAATATCTGACCGTACGGCCCGGTACGGACACTGTCCATTGTACCTGGCTCCAAATCCATGAGCACAGCGCGGGGGACAAATCTGCCACAAGAAGCTTCATTATAGTAGACATTGACGCGCTCAAGTTGAAGATCTGTGTTTCCCTTGTATCTTCCGGTCGGATCGATGCCATGCTCCTCGCAGATCACTTCCCAGAACTTCGATCCGATCTGGTTCCCGCATTGGCCGCCTTGTACGTGAAGGATTTCTCTCATTTTCAGAATGTTCTTTCAAACTGAGAAACAAAATACAAAATGCTGAGCATTCAAAGCGTAGATCTGAAAACTTAGGTGAAATTACCGTGAAATCGAGACTCGAATTCGACATAATGCAGACAGTTGAGCAACTCACCAATGATTTTCAGCAGATTCGCTAGATGGAGCTTCAATGGCGATGAATCGGAGTGTGGTGGTGGGGGGAGAAAGTGGTGGAAATGGGGGAATAAATAAGGGAGGAAAGAGGTAGGGTTGCAGGATCGGACGGCTCTTGTCGTTTCCCTCCTTTTTTTTTATTTGGGTCGTTTTTATGCCGTTGGATTGTGCCATTTGGACGGTCTAAGATGCAGCGGCGTTTGAATTTTGATGGTTATAAAAAAATTGAAAATTTGAAATATCAGGAGTTTAATGACCAAAATGCCACTGATCCCAGTCCCTTTCTGACACGAGTACAACGCCAAAACAAAAAAAGGAAATAAAAAATTATAATTAATTTATCATCAGGTTTTTTTTTTAACTATAATCATCAGCTAAAAATAGTAGATCTTTATAATCTTTTTTGATTAACTTAATTTTAAAATTACAGCACTTTTCTAAAAAATCTTTTTTTAAGTGCTATATTTTTTATTTTGTATAATTTTAAACAAAACTATTAACAAAATCATATTTTAAAATGAAATTATATTTTTATTTTATACAATATTAATAAATGTCAAACACATGGTATAATTTTTAAACATTTTAATAATATTTATGATTTTATTTGAAATATTATATATGTTTTAACACATGTTTTTACGGGCAAAATTTTTTTTTAAAAAAAAAATATTTTTAAAAATTATAATATATTTTATTAAAATATTATCTAAATTCGAAATAGTATAGAATATTAAACGTGACTTAGGCCACGTGAGTGTACAAATTTGTAAGATTTCTTACTAAAATAGGAGTAGACTATTTTCTTCTAATGTAAGAAAATTAATTTTTTATATAATATCAGTAGTGGTATATGTGATATTAAAATAAAAATTGATGGCCAATTCAGTAAATTTCGCAGTTAGTATTGGAAAAAAGAAAAAGAAACAGAGAGACAGGAAGTCAGATAGATATTAGTTTGCTGGGTTTATACTCTTTGAAACAGTAAGGAAGAAGTGAATAAGAATAGTTGGGAAATGGGACCCACATGAAATTGTTAGTGATTTGCCCATGTATGTACACGTGTGAGTGACTTGCCAGCAACTTCAATTTACTACCTAATTATTATTATAACCTCAATTCAATTCATAATTACAATTTTGACTTTCTTCCTCATTATTTTGCTTAGATTTGAATTCTAGATCAATCATATTTCATGTCTTCAACTTTTAGTTAAGTGGTCATTTTCCTTTGTTATTATTATTATTTTTATTATTGTTGATGATTAGATTTTGATTCAAATTTATTTACAAAATTTAAGAAATATATCATATGCATGTGAGTACATGTAATTGTACATATTTTATATGAATTATTGTTATATATATAAACTTTTAACATAAAGTTGAACTGTTTTTTTAAACTGGAATCTCAATAATTTTATTTACACATTTAAGAGATATTTATTTTTAATTTATATTTAAAAATTTATTAAAAATATGCTAATATAATTAAATTAAAAATTTAAATTTAAATTTGAATAATAAAATATTTAAATAAATTAAATATTTTATTTGTCAATAATATTATTAATTTATTACTTAACATTTATACATATCGATAACTTATCAATTTATTAAAAAATATATATTAACATATCAATTTCACTCATTGTATATACCATGTGCTTTTAAATCTTTTCCTTTGATTTTTCCTTTTTATTTATGAGCATGATAATAAATTTTATGGTAAGTAGTTGAATAATGAGAGTTTGGTCCCCATGGGATATCAAAGATTCAACAACAGTCAATAATACTATTTTCTCCTTATGTGGTGGTCCCTATAATTTTTTATTATTATCAAAAGAGTAAAAGACGTATGTACCCTTTAGATTTGATGAAAAGACCATTTTAGTCGCTCTAGTTCTAATAATACCCATACACATATATACCTTCCTTCGTTATATAATTATCATAATACATATATTATTAATCATAATTATTTTTATTTTTGTTAAAATTTACGTCGGTAATTTTAAAATTAAAAGATGCGTAGTGTATATTTATCTAAAATTTACGGGATTTAAATGTAATTTTCTTTCTTTTTTAGATCCAAAGACTTGGGCTTTGGACCACTTTTGACAAAAACGACAACATTCACATGGTATACAGTGTGTAATATTTATCATGGACTCGTTTGCATGTGCCACGTGCTATTAACTTTTCTTCTTATTATGTATGATGTATTCACGTGCTTATCCATTCACTAATAATTGATATTACCCTTACACTCTAAACTCCGAGTTTCGATAGGCATTCTACAGCTCACCTCATAAAAAATAAGAATATATTTTTTTAAAAAATAATTTTCTTGGTTAGGGATTTTGTTCTGTTCTTTATAATTAAAAATTAACAGGAAAATTAAATTACAATAAGAATCTTTTAATAAACTTGATAAATTACGTCTTGAATAATGTAAAAAATAAGAGGGGTTATATTATAAAGCGTCAATAATTAGTATTTTAGACAAAATTATATTCTTATTTTTCTTAATAAAAAAAAAATCAATTTTATTTGAACTAATATTTAATATAAATTCAATAGTTTGATTATTGAATAGTTTTGATTGTTATAAGCAATTAGCCAATATGGAATATATTTTTTTTTACAGGTTTTGATAAATAAAATATTTTAAAGTTGAATAATCCTTTGTATTAAACTAATTAATAATCACTCGGATAAAGTTCGAGTAGCCAAGAAGCTCGACTCCAATTTGAACATTACTGGGTCAGCAAGGTTAAATTTATAATTATGAGAAATATTACTTATAATATGTGAGACTCATCATATTTGAGTGTGGGTAGATCCTCTCTATGTTTGAAAGTAAAATATCATATAATTTAAATGAAGATATTCAGAGAGTGTTATATGCGATTTCATTAAAATTTTCGGTAAATTTTTAATATATTATTAATAGTTTGTATGTGTAATAGTAAAAAAAAAATTAATTAATTAATTATACGAAGGTAATCATAATTTATTTTGAATTTAAGATCAGTCTTTATGGATCAAAGGCATTGCAGATATTTGGGAGTACAGGAAATATTTGGGCGTATGGAACATATTTGGGCCATTCTTCTTTACCAAATCCATAAAAGTAATGGACTGATACTAAAAGCACCCCACAATATCTTATTCACACTCCCTTTATTATCACTGAGAGTCTCATTTTTTCTGATTCATAATTGATATTGGGATCAATTTACAGATAATCATATACTGTAAATTTATTTTAAAATAAATTTTATTAACTTAAAACTTGAAGTGAATTATCAATGTTATTAAAAAAAATTGACAACGATTACAAAAAAAAATAAATTTCAGGCATAAGATTGGAAAATTAATATATTTGTTTAACAAACATATGCAATAATATTATAATATTACGAGGAACTTGCTAAGATCTTTAGTTTTTAGAAAAAAATGGAAAAATTCAATCAATTTTATTTTCTTTTCAAATGAAAAAATCTTATGCCTGAATATTGTTAGTGAATCTAGATGGATTTAATTAGATAATTTTACAGAAATTATTCTATTTAAAACTTTTTTTTTACTTTTAAAATGCATCAATTAAAATATTTAGTGAATATTTATTTGTATATTTTAATAGTGATAAATATATTATTATTAATACTACTTTTATAATTAGTTAATTTTAAATTGAATGATCTATCACATGTTTATTAGAGATGGATGTCCCTTGGTATACTCCTATTAGAACTTTTTATTTGTTAATTAATATTTATTATTTACTTGCATATTTAGGGTATGTCTTTCTGATAAGTGAATTTTTAATAAAAGTTTATTGATTTTTTAGTTGTTATAAATTTTTTAAAATAAAAATTATGTAATACTTTAATATACAATTTTTTTTAAAAAATATATAAAATAAAATAAAGATATTTCAAATAATTTAACATTATAAAAAAATTTAAACCCAAAATTTAAGAATTTTTGGTAAAAGCAAACTAACTTTTCTAATTCACAAAAATTCTTATCCTAAGTTTGGGTAATAATTGAGAGCAAGAGATTGGTATTTCATAAGTAAGATTTCTCATTCTCATCTAAAACTTTTTTTTTCAAAAGAAATTTCTAATTCACAAAATTTCTTATCTATTAACACTCAAGAAGTATTACAGAAAATTGAAAATCACTTTAATCATTTTAAAAAAACTCTTTTTACCGGTAAAAAAACCATACCAAAGGGACATTTAACTTTTATCTAACATGAAAATATTAAAGTAATCACAACTATAATGAGATAAAATTATTAAAATATATCTAAAAAATTAATTGAAAAAGACTACCCCCTATTACAAGTTTGTGTTTACAAAATACTATCTTAATATTATTTTCAAAATTAAATAAAAGCTAGAACTGCCAAACGAATTTATACTTGATAGAATAATAGTTGCTAATTTTATTTTAAAAGAGTTGCATGTGACTTTATTTTTTGTGGTATATTTTTGTTATTTTATTAGATTTTAGATATATACATCATATTTAAAATATTTTAATATATATATAATTTAAATTAGACAATAAAAATTTGATTCTCGAAGAAAATATGCTACTATAGTATGTTATTATGTTTCCACCAATGGAAAAAAGATTTATTTTATTTATGATTATATAAGATAGTAATTATTTACTCGGTATAAATAAATAAATAAAATATTTTTATTTGTAAAATATAAAAATTTAGAATTTCAATTATTATTCCCCTTCTAGTAGCTCGTAACAATTGCTTTGTTTCTGGACCACGTTTGAATGTATATTATTATTTGATTAAAATATTATGTGATCGTCATTTACTTTTAAGTGTGGGCTTGTTTGCCATATGTTTTGAACTAATTAGCAAACTCAATTTGTGGACAATAATTGAGTTTATTAAACGAGAAGACAAGATAAGAGAGGTCTTTCTCATTTATTTGCCGACATTTGAATAGGTTCGAAAAATAAATAAACTTGAATGATTTTAAATAATATATTTATTTATTATTTATTATGTTTTTTGTTTCTCATATTTCTACAATAATTAAGATAAATATTATAAATAAAGAAATAGATAAATTTTATGTGGATATTATAGTTCCTTACAATATATTTTACTAATTTCTTTTTTTGTAATAATTAGACAACCAATAAATATTCCAAAAATTATGAAGATAATCTCAACAAAGTATATTTACTAACTCAAATGCTGGATTTTGTGAGGTTTGAACGTCAAACCTCCTGTAGCATCCCAACGAAATATCACACTCTAATTTGTATTAAAATAATTGAAATATTTTAAGGATTAATAATATTGAATATGACGATGTTTGAAAGAGAATGAAACAATAAAATTTTAGTATTTTGCAAATAATTTTATTGTTTTGAAAGAGTTGGATTAAAAGTTTTAGTTTTTAATTGCTTAAATTGAATTAGGAGAGATCTTATAAGTTTCAGAATTTCTGTAGAAGAACCCGCAAGAAGAAGAATAAGAATCATGAGATTTATGGCACTTTAGAGAGCCTTAGAATACAGATACTTCAATTTCAGGTTCTTGTCTTCGATCAGAGATGATAATTTATTTCTGTACGTACTTGTAAATCCGTACATCAATCGAGAGAGAAGAGTAGAAATAATACATCAATTTCAGAGAACAAGTTCTAGGAGTTTTTCTTGAATTCTTGAAGTTTCGAAGCCGATTCTAGGAATAACGGCCTGCAAAAGAGAGATCAAGTTCACATATCAATAGCTGCCGACGACCAAACATTCAATCATTCAACCGAAAGGCAATCCATGCAGGTTGCAAAATCGACTACGTAAAGAAGAACGTACGAGGAAAACGCAAAGTTAACATGATTAATAAAAGAGTTTTTGATGAGACTTCTAAGTTATAAATATTACTTAAACCAACAGAGAGAGAGAAGAGAAGCTAGCAAAGATATATTAATATATATTTGTATACCTTGGACTTAATAATGTAGATGACTCTGTCACCTTCAGTTAGTTGTGTGGCATTAATGACTTCAGCTCCTTCATCTTCAAGAACACTGATAATTTCATACAACATGAAGTTTCTATTCGTTAACCCACATACCAAATTCACTTCCAAAGTTGAATCCAAATTTGTTATGTTCATTGTTGGCAACATTCTTGGGCGGCTGCTGCTTGCATGAACTCCTCCCAAAAGTTCTCTTCTTCTCTTAAGACTCTCTTTTTTCTTCTGCAACTGCACTATATAACTTGTGGCTTGATACACTATCTCAGGCACCGACAACTGCATTCACAGGCACACACATAAAGAAAGCAAATTAAGGCAAACGAAGCCAAATAAATTTCCTTTGTGTGAATATGTATCAATACCGTATGTTTTACACAAAATACATAGTGAGCGAATGAGATTCTTTCTTTCTCTTGAAAACATATATAGAGAAATTAATTGAGAAAACTATACCTTGGAGGGTTGAGGAGGAATGAGAGAAGCGAGCTTCACGAGCAGATCTCTCATCTCCATTCTTCGATTTTTCTCTCTTATATTTCGTTGAGCTCTCGATGCGCTACTCTTCTGCGTCGCCATAGTTACTGTAAAACACAAGAAACAACTAATAAATTAAGAAACAAAAGGAAAAGCCATTAATCAGGAAATTAAGTGATCCATTAATTAAGTTAATTGGTTTAGGGTTTATAATTTCTTCAGTGGTAAGAAATTAGACATAAGTTTGATGCATACAAATTGAGAGGAATTAATTAAAGCGAGTAGTGCTGCACTTGAATTGGAGTTGGGATTGATTAATTTATAAGGGGAAAGCGGAGAGGGATCATAGCAAACTGCGAGAGAGAGAGAGAGAGAGAGAGAGAATAAGAGAATACATCAATCAAGGTCACTTAATGTAGAAGGAATAAGGAAAAGGGTACACCAAAAGAGAGACCAACTTTTATACAATTCGGTAGAGGATATTGCTAAAAGTAGCAAACGAACAATGTGTATGTTTAAACTGATGACTTATTATTGTTTTATTGGTCTTAAAGACTTTGGATTTTTCTTCGAGACTTGTTTGGGAACCGTCATTTAACGCGTTGTTAGTAAAATGGAAACAAGACGACCTCTCAATTACTAAGGATTAACTACACTGGAAAGCAGAAACTGTGAGCTTACGAAACATACCAGAAATAGCTCCCTTCAAAAGTTGATAGTGACGGCCCGTACTATTTTCAAAATTACTTCACGACTTTTGCATCAGATAACAAATTAGAGAAGGCTGGATGATAATGATATATGCTTTCACATATTAATACATATATTTATTTGTTACAACTTTCAATTATTCAATTAAGAGATTTTTTTTAATGTTCTTTTTTTTTATTTATATATTATGTTTTCGTTCACATTTGTCCACTTCAATTATTCAAAAGATAACAACCCTTATTTTTTATCAGTTTCTACCGATTGTATCTAAAGTTTTCAAATTGTAGAATCAAGCAAAACATCATTTTAAACATATTAGAAGATAGAATTCATATTGTTGGTGAGCAGATTTTTAGGAGGACTACTAAAATTATTATATAAAATTTTAACAAAATTTTAATTTTTATTGTAATGTTAGTATTTCAAAATAATATACATTAAAAGAGAGATAGAAAGAGAATAAATTGATACTTTAATTTTATCGGGAAGCTAGTTCTTTGATGGTTAGAATATTAACATCTTATGCAAATTAATCTTATTAAACATATTTCTCTTTGATTAGTACTTATTTTTTTTCTAAATTTATTTTAAAATTAAGATTTTTAATTTATGTTGATTTAAGTTTCCTAATTTATATTGAATGATTCAACATACTATCATTATTATTTGAAATATTATTCTTTGTTTTTCGTAAGAGGGGGTCTTGCATGTGTTGGAAAATGTTTCCCTGCCTGTCCTCTTTCCCCTCGCTCTCTCTGTCTATGAAAAGAAAAAAAAACCAAGCACATATTACCCTTTTACGTAGGAATTAGTCGTGAAAGATGACAACTATTTTTTTTTTTTAAATTACAAATACAACTGCTAACATTACAACACATATTATATTTTTAAGTAGATTATAATTACAAATTTGTTTAGAGTCTAAATATGGATATTGAGGATATATTTTAGATATCTACACATATTATATGTAATATTAATTCTTAAAGTCGAAAAAAATATACCCACATATATGTGATGAAAATTCACTAACTCTATAATTAATGAGATATATTTATAATACACTCTAAATATCTATGCACTTATATTACAGTATCAACCTTCAAAGTCGAAGAAAATTTATGTATACAAGTGATGAGAAAATCCCAATTAGTGGGAGAATCGTGCCCTTTTCAAGACTCGAAGTAGGAATGTATGTGCTCCCCGCAGGTATATGGTTTCCCTGATGAGTGGCAGAGTAAGATGTTTTTGACTGCATATATATCTAACACTCTCTCTCAGCCAATATATTATAGATATTAGATGGCACTGTGCTAGCTTTGTGATTGGTTGTTGACCTTGAATTGAAATATATATATATATATATATATATATATATATATATAATATTGAACATTTAAATATTGAACATGACCCACAACATTATCAACTAGGTTTGTGGTATATGTTGAAACTTAAAAAGTCTTTGAAGTTTTTTACGTATTGGGTCAAATAACTGGAGATAAGATTTAAGAGATTTTTTTATGTACAAAATTATTTCGTATTGGACCTAAATTTCACTCTTTATCTCGTTCACGTCAAAATTCTAACTATAAGAATTCATTCAAAATCTGTAAGAATCCAATTATTCTAAATCAATTGAACTATAACATGACTGTTAGTCTTTAAACGTTTTTCTCATGCTAGGTTAGGATCAATTCAATCCTTAAACCTAACTTCTCCCCTGATTATAGCATGAGTCTAAAATTGGCGAAGTTAGGTTGATTAAAGATGTTGGAATTTTTTTGGATATTATAACTATTATTGATTCAGATATTTATTTGAATAAATGAGATTAAAGATTCTGAATGTAAAGAAGGTGAATAATTGGATATGGTTCACAAGATATTGTAGCCTTTGTAGGTCATAGAGACCAATGTAAAAGTATAACTATTATTGCGACCGTCGCACTTAAGTGATGTCGGTTGAAGATGACCCAGCAGTGTTGTCAATTCGGATATTATTTGTTATAATTTTATAAATAAAAATAAATTTAATTATTATGCTAAATACCTCTCTAATTTGTATTCAAATAACTGTTATAGATGCTAGTTAAAATTGATATTATAAAGAGATCTGGTGATTTTAATAGAGCTTCAACATAAACAAATAAATAATCTATATGTATTATTAATTATAAAAATATAATTAATAATTGATATGCTAAATACCTCTCTAATTTGTATTGCAGCTTATGCGCAGAAAACGGCAGACAAGACTTAGAATAAAGCTGTTTCAAACATAAAAGTTTTATGTACAAAATTTCTATCTTTCACATATAAAGATACGGGACAACTAATTATATTTTTTATATATATATTTAAATTTTTTATTAATTCTTAATTTTTGTTATATATATATATATTTATTTGTATTAAAAAAATTAAAAATCACTTTTAACATTTAAAAAAACTCTTTTCATTAGTAACAAAGTGATACCAAATAGACATTTAGCTTTTGTCTAACATTAAAGTACCAAAATAATCACAACTATTATAAGACAAAATTAAAAAATATATCTAAAAATTAATTGAAAAAGACTATTCCCTGTTAAAAGTTAGTGTCGATAAAATTCTATCTTAACATTATTTTCAAAATTAAATAAAAGCTAAGAGTGCCAAACAAATTTTATACTTAATAGTTAATTTTATTTCAAAAGAGTTGTGACTTTATTTTTTATTATATATTTAAACATTTTAATATAATCAAACAATAAAAATTTGATTCTCAAAGAAAATATGTGGCTAGTGTGTTATTATGTTTCCATCAATGGAAAAAAAGAAGATTTATTTTGTTTATAATAATATAAGATAGTAATTTATTAAAGATAAATAAATAAATAATATATATTTATTTCTAAAATATAAAATTTAGAAATTGAATTATTATTATTATTATTATAACTATTATTTAGCCACGTTTGTATGTATATTTTTATTTTATTAAAATATTATGTGATCGTCATTTAAGTTGTGTGAGAGCTTGATGGCCTCGTGTTTTGAAGATTTAGCAAACTCAATTTGTGGACAATAATTGAGTTTTTGCAACGAGAAGACAAGACAAGAGAGGTCTCTCTCATTTGTCCAAATTGCCCGAGCAAAGATTGTGAGGAAGGGGGAGAAATACTAATAATTCATGTGTGTGTCTGTGTATATGTATGTATGTATGTATGCTCGTATGTACGTATATATATCTATTAATAATTGCAATCAGATTATGACGAAAAAAATGAATAATCATTTAATCGTGTATAATTAATTTTTTTTATAAAATTAATAATTAAAATGTTGTATAAATAATTTCACTAATCTGATAAATATATTCGAATTAACTTAGTTTTGAATTATTTGTAAATTAATTGCAGTAAATGAAATATTGTGAATAATTTTTCACAACCAATTAAGGGAATGAGAATTTTAAAAGAATCCTCGTTTCCTTTCCAATTTCAATTAACCGCAAGAAGAAGAATTAATAGACCTTGAGATTTATGGTATTTTAGAGAGCCTTAAAATTACAAGTGCTTCAGTTTTAGATTCTTAAGTTGAATCAGAGACGATGATTTATTTCAAGTAATTCCATGCATTAATCGATATAGAAAAGCGGAAATACATTTTTTTTTAAAGCAAGCCCTTAAGGACTTAGGGAAATTAGAAAAGCAGAAATACATCATAGATCTTGAGATTTATTTATATTAATTCTATAGATATTTCAGAGAATAAGATCTTGGAGTCGTTCTTGAACTCTTGAAATTTCAAAGCCGATTCTAGAAATAATAGCCTGCAAAAGAAGGCCACCGACCAGTCGTTTCATACAAATTGTAGAGTCAAATGAAAAGCAATCCATGCAGGTTGCAAGATTGATTACGTAAATAAAACACGAAATTGATTGACATGATTGAGAAAGATTTTAGATGCCTTTGTCTTCTCTTTTTCATTTTTATGTCATTTTTTAGATTTGAATTCGCAAAAAATAAAATGAAAATGGGGATTCAAAACCTAAATCAACAGAGAGAAACGAAGAAATATATGTATATACCTTAGATTTGATAATATAGATGATCCTATCGCCTGTATTTAGTTGTGTAGCATCTATGACTTCAGCTCCTTCATCTTCAAGAACACTGATAATTTCATGCCACATGAAGTTTCTATTCGTTAACCCACAAATCAAATTCACTTCCAAATTGGAATCCATGGTTGTTAGGTTCATTATTGGCAACATTCTTGAACTGCTGCTGCTTGTTGCGTGGTCTCCTCTCAAAAGTGCTCTCCTTCTCTTAAGATTCTCTATTTTCTTCTGCAACTGCATTATATAACTTATGGCTCGATCTACTAGCTCAGACACTGACAACTGCATCCACAGAAACACACAACAGCAAGAACAGCACATAATTAGGGCATGCAAAACGAAGCCTAAATTGTTTCCTTTGATGAATGCACCATATGATTATGAATCTCCACAACCAAACTATGTATGAATAGAAATCTCATTCGCCTACACTCTATAAGTTTAAGAAATTAAAACACATCTTAAACGAAGAATTAGATTCTCTCCTTGTAAAATTATAAAGAACATTTAGCTCATCGGCAAACCTTTGATGGTTGAGGAGGAATCAGAGAAGCGAGCTTCAGGAGGAGACCTCTCATCTCCATTCTTCGATTTTTCTCTTCAATATTTCGTTGAGCTCTCGATGCGCTACTCGTTCGCCTCGGCATAGTTACTGGAAAACACAAGAATCAGTTGCAAATTAAGTACAAAGAGAAAAGTAGGAAATTATAACAAGTAGGTTTTGATACATACAAATTAAGAGGAATTAATTAAAGCTAGAAGTGCTGTAATGAAATTGGAATTGAGATTTATTTATAAGGGAAAGGGGGAGAGGGATCATAGCAAACTGAGAATTGCTCAGCCCAGGAAACATGCAGGAAGTACCCAGCTTCAAAGTTGATAGTGATTGCTTGTACTATTTTCCAAATGACTTTTCCAATTTTTCATCAAATAATATGATGGAATTTTTTTATAAACTAACTTGTTTGTAAAAATATGATTTAAAATTTCTCTCTCTTTTCCTAATTTAATTTATATGTAGTACTCATCTTATCAAAAATCAAGAAATAAAGTTGTAAAATAGGAAAAAGTTACATATGATTCTTTTGTGAATTTAAAAAACAATTCTATCAAAATATAAAAAACTTAATATTTAAAACTATATATGTTTTTTTTTAATGAAGAGATAATAATCTATTTTACTAAGTGTATCTAAACTCTTACTTCCGGTAGCGTTCTGATCTTCTATAGCAGCAGTAGATTGAAAAAGAAAAAGGAAGGATCAATTAAATGTAATATTTGTTAATCCAAAAGTAAAGAGAGAGAAAGAGAGATATTAAGAAAACACAAAAGTCAAGGTCAATTAATGTAAAAGGAAAAGGACCATTTTTATAATAACACCAAAAGAGAGAGACCGACTTTTATACAGTTCTATAAAACAAACAACGTGTAATTTTTCTTCGAGGCTTGTTTTGGAACCGACATTTTACGCGCGCGTTCTTAGTAAAACCAGAAATAAGACCACCTCTCAAAATAATCAAAGTTGCATTTTTAGGGTAAGTTTCCAATCAGATATGCTTCCTTTATTTTTACCTTTTTTTTGGGTAAGTGGACGTTTAACTGCTAATAAATTGATTTTATAATTGTCATCATCTTAAAAAATTATGACACCTTAATTTAAAATCTATCCTGAACTTAATTAATTAATTATTAACTCTTAATTGCCTGACACTTTCTCTAATATTTAATAAGTTGATTGATTTTTACGATAAAAAATGCATAATCATCTTTTTTTTTTTTGGGTTGAAACCTATCAATTATTTAATAATCATTTATTTATCTAGTCTGAGAATTTAAATAAAAAGACAATCACCACTAAGCGTGTTATAGACACAAAGAATTATTCAGATTATAACAACATAGAAAAAAAAAATACATTAACACAAGCTAAAATAATATTTTTTTATTTAACTTTAAAAACATCACAATTAAAATATATACTTTAATAGGCAATTTTTTGAATGATTAATATTTATCAAGAATCCTGTATGGCTATATCTATTTATATTTAATATTAGTAATTTTATTAGAAGACAAAATTCTTGTTATCGTTGAGTAGAATTTTAGGATTATATAAATTTTTAACAAAATTCTAATTGTATTTTAATATTAATATTTTAAAATAATATACATTAAAAAAGAGATAGAAAGAAAATATAGGCGTTGAAAGCAAATGAAAATCAATGCATTTATTTTATAAAGAAGCTAGTTCTTCATATATATTGAAGATAAATACCCAGCACATATGATATTACCCTTTTACGTGGAAATTAGTCATGAAAGCTAGCAGGCAACTAATTAGTCAGGTATATATATGGTTTCTATAATGAGTGGGAGAGGAACATGTTTTTGACTATATATATATATATATATATATATATATAACACTCTCTCCCTCAGCTATATATTATAATTATAGATATTAGATGGCACTGTGCTGGTTTGTGATTAGTTGTTGATGACATTGAATTGGAGTGTATATATATATATATATATATATAGAGAGAGAGAGAGAGAGAGAGAGAGAGAGAGAGAGAGAGAGAGAGAGATGCATGACAATTATGTGTTTGCAGGGTGCGTCTCGTGTTTGCCTGTTTGAAATTTTCATTCTGATCTACGCTGCTTAATTTTTTTATATTTTTATTTATGCTTTATATTTTTTCAAAAAAAAAAAATTAAAAAGGTAACAAAAAGAACGTATCAATAAGAATTTTTAAAATTTTTTAAGGATAACATTTGAGCATGATGCAAAATATTACCTATCCCATTTATAGGATATGTTGAAACTTAAAATTCTTTGAAGTTTTTTATGAATTGAGACAAATAACGGTAGTCAAGACTTATTATTACTGTTTCATTATAAAAATTTACATACAAAGTAATTTTGTATTATACCTATATTTCACTCACCTCGTTCACGTCACATAAATGTGAGGACATCGAAAAATTAATTATATTGTACTATATTTTATAAAATATATATATATTTATTTATTTGCTCTCAAGCGAGTTATTCCAAATTCAAGCAACAGTAAAAGCAAGGATTTAGTGTTTTATGCATAAAATTTTTTATTTTTATTTAAAAAATTTTAAAAATAAAAAAATATTTAATTTTTTTAATAAATCTAGAAATTTAATAAATGAAAATTTTAGTTTGAACTTTTTTAGAAATTTAATAAATGAAAATTTTAGTTTAAATCTAGTTAATGAAAATATAGATAAATTTAACTGATAAAAATTTTTGTCTAAATTTAATTATTGCAGTCCAGAAAATATATATGTTTGTCAATGTTTCGATAAGTATGGTTTTCGTAAGAGATTTCAAGATTTTGTTTTGATGTTGAAATTAGAAAAATAAAAGTATATATAAACTAATTTTTAAAAACTAAATACGAGACAAGAGAGTTATATTTTATCAAATTATCTATAAAATTAACAGTCAAATAATAATCAATGTTAATGAACTGACAGTTTAAAAAAAGTATATGTGAATTTTTTAAAATTTTTAATTTATACATAAGTTTTTAAAATTTTAGGAGATGGTTTTGTTAATTACCTATATATATATATATATATATATATATATATATATATATATTTGGTAGAATTCAATTATTTATCGTTTGACTCTTAAGTCTAAATCCTAGCTAGCTCCTAGCCGTGAAAACTTAATATGCCGCAAGTTAAATATTCATACGAAAAGGAATCTTGGTTTGACTTTGAGCAATCGGAACATGTATTTGCAGAGCATTGCGGGTCCATCAAACAAAGAATTTTAATTGTCATCAGTGAATATAATAATGTGAAATGGAATCATTTCTGAATCAATGAATTGCACGTATTTCTGTCCACATCGCAGCATTTGTTACCGCAAAATGAGGCTATGCAATATGGAGGCTACGCAATATGTTACACACATTCATTTTGTTTTTGGTCGAATAATTAATGGCCAAAATATATGTTACGCGTTAACATATTTGACAGCTAGATAGCATTAATTAACACAACTCGTGAATATCTAGACCTTGATTAGTAGCTAGCAATCATAGATATATAGATGATGCTTTACACATGTTGTGATAAAGAACTAAAAAGATGACTTATATTATTTGAGAAGCCTCTTAAATTTAGTAGTCACCATATATATTTATATCAAAAAACAACAAAGCCGGAGCTGGACAAATTCAATTCGAGTTTTGCTGAAATCAACAAACAATATATAGTAAATAAAAATCTGACTTACATGAACAGAAATATTTAAACTATAAAATGCATGCATGCCACTAGCTTCAATATCTATCGAAGGCAGTGGCAGTATTAATTTTAAAACCCTAACTCACCATACATTCACGCATAAACGAAGACATCTTCTTCGGGGCAGCAATCTTTCAATACACACCCATCTTATAAGTAATTTATGTGTGTATACTTTGGAACCCTAGCAATCTGTTCTGTTGGGTTCCTTTTAAAAAGTAAGACCGGGGGGTTCTTTATGTCCAACACCAGGGCTATGGCCGGGACTCGTCGGTCGGAAAGCTTCAGATTCTGTGTACTTGTATCGGTTTATGGTATACGAACTGAACGCGGGAGTTTTAGGTTTATTGTTCAACAAAGTGCTTCTAGGGAGGGCAGGTGGGTGAAAATGAAGTGGCCTTGATGCTGATATTAAACCAAAGTTTCTGCTGAGGAGGAGGAAGAGGAGAACCATCTTTCGTGGGTATACAATTACAAATTGTTTTTATGTATTTAACTATGCTTTTAAGAGTATATTCGGCTGCGAGGGTGAATATAATGATAATAAACTCTTAATTTAAGTAAAAGCTAGTATTTTCTAAATACTTTAATTGTTGTGTTTTTAAAGAAGGATAAATGCAGGGAACCATTTACCCACCCTCTAAATAGAAGTAGGGTTCAGTTCACTCCTACGGTGGAGATCAACTCCTATAAAAAGTAGGACACATATGTTTTTAAAAATAAATTATTACTAAATATTATAATAGGTTAACTTCAATACTATCACTCAATTTATTAATATATATTTACCTTTTATTGAAAGTCACTACTCCAATACTAAATAATAATAAATTAACTATTTTCTCTTTATTTTAATTGAGAAATATTAACATATACTCCTATAAAATTTTAGAAATGAGAAGTACCCATCTAAAATATGAAAATTGACATATACCTTTTAAGTTACTATACAATTATACAAAATAAATATCTTATCCTTATACATATAAAAGTATATATAAGTATTTTAAAAAATAAAAAATTCGAATAAATGTAATACCCTTTGTAAATATAATCTAACAATTATGATTTTAAAGATAAACTCAAACATTAGAGCCACCTCTTGATTTGATGGTGCTCACTTTTTAGGTTGGGCTAGAGTTCAAAATTTCTCATATACTAAGGCGGAAGTTAATTTCTCTAAATATCCAAATAGATCCTTTCCTTTTCTTAAGGTCTTTTTCTGCTATTACTTCTGCTAACGCAGCTCTTTACTGCGGGGAACTTTTCTTTGGTGGTTTGCTGATGGGATCTTGTTGTTGCTCTGCTTGGGTTCCTTCATTTTCTGCTGTGGCTGAGATTGTTTTATATGTCAATTCTTCTTCTTGCTGTTATGGGCTTCTGTTGCTTTGTACGTGTGGCTATTTATCGTTTTTTTTTTTGGTTGTTTTTGTTAAAGGATCAGGTTTCACGCCCCTCGGCCCTTTTCTAATTGTTATTGCTCTCGGTTTATGTTTTTTCTTTAATAAAATTGGTTATTTTATGTCTTGCTTAAAAAAAAGTGTAACATGTTTATTGAATAAGCTTGTAAATAATATGTTATACCCGTCTTATTTAAAACTCTCTCTTAATTTTTACTTATATTTTACGCTTGGTCATATTATTTCATATTAATTTTAATTTTAAAGTTATATAACCTTTTAATTAAAGTCATAGCAGCGAAAACATACCTCCTGTTTTCCTGTGATTTCATATTTCAAGTTTACTAGACCAGCTATGTTGAGAGGGAGTCTTCTTAAATTTCTTTGATTTGAAGTACTTCTTCTTTTCTTTTTATTTTGATTTACTTCAAATTCACACCAAAAAAAAAAAAAATTGGGATTAAAAGCCAAGAGACAGAAGACTGAATTAACGACATACCTTAGACTTAATAATGTAGATGACTCTATCACCTTCAGTTATTTGGGTAGCATCAGTGACTTCAGCTCCTTCCTCTTCAAGAACATCGATTATTTCATACAACATGAAGTTTCTATTCATTAACCCACGAATCAAATTCACTTCCAAAGCTGAGTCCGTAGTAGTTACGTTCATAATTGGCAACATTCTTGAACTGCTGCTGCTTCTTTCATGGTCCCCTCCCAAAAGTGCTCTCCTCTTAAGATTTCTTGCATTGTTCCACTCACAAGTGCTCTCCTTCTCTTAAGACTCTTTTTATTCTTCCGCGACTGTATTATATAACTTGAGGCTCGATCCACTAGCTCAGGCACTGACAACTGAATCCACAGATACACACAACGGAAAGAACATCGTATAATTAGGGCATGCAAAACTATGAATGAATGCATCATATATAAGATTATAAATCTCTACAACCAAACCATGGATGAATAGAATTCTCTTTCACCTACACTCTTTATGTTTAAGCAAACACATCTTAAACGAACTAGATTCTCTCCTTGTAAAATTATATATGAAGAATATTTAGCTCGTCTGAAAACCTTGGAGGGTTGAGGAGGAGTTAGAGAAGCGAGCATCAGGAGGAGATCTCTCATCCCCATCCTTCGATTTTTCTCTTTTATATTTCGTCGAGCTCACGTCATATTTACTGTAAAACACGAGAAACGGTTAGAAATTTGAGAAACAAAACGAAATTAGTTAGTTGATGAGATTTTCTTCAGTTGAAGAAATTATAACAAGTAGGTTTGATACATACAAATTGAGAGGAATTAATTAAAGCTAGAAGTGCTGCACTGAAATTGAAATTGAGATTTATTTATAACGGGAAAGGGGGAGAGGGATCATAGCAAACTGAGAGTTGCTCAGCTCAGGAAACATGCAAGAAGTAGCCAGCTTCAAAGTTGAGAGAAGAGAGATTAGAGTAAGGCTGGATGATATATGGAAGACATATAGGGAACCTACCTTCAATAAGAGAGGATTTGCCCAGAAATTGTGGGAGAAATTCCCGCATAAAGTGGGAAGTCCACCAGCTGCTGCGTCAGTTCTTTGCCACCAGGCCTCTGCGTCAGTTCTGATGGCTGGCCATTAACCTTTTAATTTGCTTTTTAAGTAGTTAAAAGTAAAAATATAGAGAGAGAAAAAAACGGAATGGAGTTAAATTTACCTTATTTTCATATTAAAATTAATATATGCTTTCATATGATTGATTGACACTTAATATATTTAGATTTTACAACTTTCAATTATTCAAAAGATAAAAGTCTTTATTTTATCAATTTTAAGATTTAATATTTAAAATTTTAAATTGTAAATTAAACAAAGCATCTCACTCCTTTTAATTTCAGTTTTATCCCTTAATAATTTAAATATTTTTAATTTTGTCATTTAATATTTTAAACATGAACCAATTAAATCAATAATTTTAACCGAACTAATAGTTTGAACCGAGTCTTTTGAAAATTACAAAATAAATTTACTTTTTAAGTATTTGAATATAGAATTAAGAAGAATTGCACTAATACCTTTACCATTACGTATACTATATATATTTTAAAAATAAATTATCCAATCTTTTATAAATAATCATTTTGAAAATATGTATAATAAATTCTATTAATAATAAATTTCTTTTCTTATATAAAAAAATATTTATAATTTATAATTAGTTTTATAATTATTAAATTTTAAAATACTTCGAATTTAAAATTATTATTATCATTAAATTAAAAATTTTTAAAATTTAATTTAAAATTAATAACGATATTGGAATAATTATATTTCTATAAAAAAATTAGATTTATTTTTTAACAATTATTTACAAATATTATAAAATTTTAATATTATTATTATTAATAATAATTTCAAAATAATTTTAATTTTAGAATAAGTTAGTTCTTCGGATGTTAATTATGAACAAACTAAAATTAATCATATTAAACATATTTCTTCTTTTATTGGTATTTATTTATTTATTAGTATATATTAAATTAGAATTTCTACTTTATATTAATTTAAGTTTTCTAATTTATATTAAATTATTTATCAAAAAAAGATGTTCAATCAAAATATCATTATTATTTGAAATATTATTACTTATTTTTCACTATTATTCTGCTTCTTGCTAAAGCAAGACATATACCAGGCCAACACATGATATTACCCTTTTAAGAACGTTTTTACGAACGTGGAAATCATAAAAGCCAGCAGGCAACTAATCACTCGGGTATATATATATATATATATATATATATATATATATATATATATATACAGAATGACTTTTTTTTTACAAATTTTTACATCGAATATAAATCGTTGAATTTAGACACATCCAACGATTGAGATTATATCTAATATATATATTAATTATAGATACATTAATTATATGGTCAGATATAATCTCAACTGTTAAATGAGCTTAAATTCAACGACTTATATTTAATATAAAAAATTGTATTAAAAAAAAAGGTCATTAATCTTACCTCTATATGTGTGTGTGCGTGATTTTTCACCAACAAACAGCTCCTACAAAAATAAAATCATCAGATATAGGCCTTATAACTATAAAGCCACAATCATTACTTATGTGCCCAAATACGGTAAACATATAGGAAGGAAAGACCAAGTGACGCTTAAGTTCCATCATGACATGCACAGTGTGTAATTACGTGATGGAAAAAATTTCATTATGATATTGTTGATGCACAATTTTTGCAAACCCCGTACCCACACAGAGAGATAAAATAGATGCATCCGAAGCGGCCGAGTGGCTCGAGTAAATGGTGTAAATACGAGCCAAGTCCGCAATCCCAAACCACCAAGAACCGCCCTGCTGCTTCACTGCCCAACTACCCACACAATGTTCAAGTCTGCCCACCTCCCAACTCATTGCCTTAGACCATCTTTCGGCTTACTACCTCAAACCACCTTTCAGCTCACTGCCTCAGACCATCTCCCAGCTCACTGCCTCAGACCACCTTCCAGTTCATTGCCTCATATCACTTTCCAGTTCATTGCCTCAAATCACTTCCTAACTCACTGCCTCAAACCACCTACCAGCTCACTGCCTCATATCAACCTCCTAGCTCCCAGCTCCCAACTTGACTCCGATGGCTCCGGAACTTTCCAAGATCCCTCGAGAGACACTATATTTACTGCCCGTCTCTCAAATAACTATCCAACCCACCTCTTTTCACGTTCGAACACTCTCAACCCAAGAATTTCACCGAGCTAGTCTGCGACTTTCTACAAAATAGAGTAAGGCTTAGCCTTGGTTCGAGAGGAAAAGAACGAGGGCTTGGGTATATCCCTCTAAACAGAGAAAATCAAAGGTATGCTGAGGTGACGAGAAAGAAGCACAAGGAGAAGATCTTGCCTAGGTCATGAATCAAGTTGACGGAGATTCCAAGGGGTGAACAATGGAATTTTTCCTAAATTTTTATGTGTGTTCATGTAGTTTTAGGCTATGGAGGCTGTGTATATAGGAGAAGTAAAGAGGTAATCTATTTTGGGAAGAGAGCCCTTCTCCTAGGAATATTGTCTCTAGAAAAAATGACTTGTCCCTCCAAATAAGAAAAATACATTTTTATATGAAACAAAGGAATGTTTATACCTCATTGGATGATCTATTTTGCCCTAATTTTAGGGTTTTTACCTTTCCACGTGTCTTTCTCTCATTGGTTCTTGGTGGCCCAGCTCAAATACCATGTGGCAAGCTATGGTTGGTGAGTTTTCCCTTACCTAAGCTCATTGAACACGTGTCAACCCTCTATTAGTCATGGATATTGCTCTGTACCTTGGTGGACAAATGGTGTAACCTCACTCGCTCAACTGGCACATGGTCCCCCACCTGGACTCTGTGCACTGTCTGCATAGTACCAGCCTAACTGTTGCCAAGACTAAGTGCTGTCTCCTGCCTTTGAAATAACCCCCGCAAAATATTTTATTGTATATTGGGCCACTTTAAGGATCCTTTTGAGGTGCAATAAGGTGGTCTTCCGCGCAATGAGGTGGGCGTTCCACCTGTCTAGGTAGCTGGGTATTCTACCTTTTTTGCTCATGAAAGCGAAGCTCTTGTTTATTAGAGGCAGGTCTGGCCGTTCCAAGGTACAATGGAGAATTGGAGTTATTTTCCTCGTCTATTTATACGTGCTACGGTATATAGCTATACTTTTCCACATGTGCCACGGTATATGGTCACACGAGCGTTTCCACACGCGCCATGGTATATGGTCACGTGGGTATCTTTATCCATACCATGGTATATAGTCACGTAAGGTAATATCAGCAAATGGAAAACTCGTTGGCAATACTCAGCAAGGAGCCCAACTCATAGTGGGCCTTACTTAATCGCTTAAATAGCGAATGCGTTGGCGATACTCAGCGAAAAGCCCAACTCATAGTGGGTCTTACTTATCCGCAGCGAGCAGGGCTTGTACCACGTCCTGCCTTGAGGTGGGCGCGAAGTGAGTTACCTCGCAGCGAGCTGATTCAGACTTTCGTGAGCTTATTTTTCGCCACGTGTCCAATTGTATTTTCTCCCATAACAGAGGTCCCCTAGCTTCTAATGGTTGAGGCGAAGCCAAAGGCGTTGGAAGTTATTTCTTGCTTTGCGCCTTGCTCTCAGATTAGCTTGTGGAGATGTAGGAGTAGAGGCTTATTCTCAGTATAGCTCACAGATATGTAGGAGCTATCCAAGTAACTGTAGGGAATGGTCCACAAGTATTCGTATGTATAAGTTCTAAGATGTCCAATGTCCTGTTAGCTTTAAATCCCTTTTTGTTGGTTTGTTTTTCCTTTATGCAGTTAGCATAAACATCAAAATCTATGAAATCTAAGGAAGCGAGAATTTCATCTGACACAAGTCTCTCTATTCTCCGTCTGAAGATATGACATAATCGCTTGTGCCATAATGTAACCGAATTCTCATTTGTTAATTTTCTCTTAGTGCTACGTGAACTTAAGTGTAGAGATTCATTAAATGAAGTAATTGTGTCAAGTGAATAAAGATTATCCTAACCTGATAAAGAGCCGGAACCAACTAATTTTGAATCATGAAACAAATTAAATTTTCTATTCCCAAATGATCAAGAATAACCAAATTTGTCCAAAGTAGAAATAGAAATCAAATTCTATCTAAAAGACTGTACAATAAATGTCTCATCAAGATCCAAATAAAATTCAGTCTTTAACAATAATCTAAACTTTCCAATTGCCTCAACTTACACTGTCTTGCCATCGCCCACATAGATGTATCTTTCAACATCATTTGGCTTTCGGCAACTCAGGCAACCCTGCATAGACACACTGATATGAGTTGTTGCACCATAATCTATCCACCATGTATGTCTAGGCACCGAAGATAAATTAACCTCAGAACAAACTAAGTTAAGAAGCATACTTCTTTTAGCACGCCATGCGTGATAGTTGGTACATTGCTTCTTCTTATGCCCTTCAGCTCTATAGAAGAAACAACCATTTCCTTCAGAATCATTCAATTTATTTTACTGTTTTTTTTTAGGTGCCGTATCTACAGCATCCTTATCCTTCGTCTTTCTCTTGCCTTTGTCCTTAGGGTGTGAGGTCAGGTGAGCACTTTTTGTCTTTTCTTACTTTAGCTTTTTTTCTTCCTGAACACAGTGTGAGATGAGCTCATTCAAAGACCAAGTCTCTTTCTGATGGTTATAGCTCATCTTAAACTGACTGAACTGTGATGGAAGAGATATCAGAACTAAACACACCAAAAAGTCATCATAGATGTCAAGTTTAAGTGCTTTTAGTCTTGAAGCAAGATAAGACATCTCCAAAATGTACTCCTTGATATTACCTTTACCCTTATGCCTCATTAAAAGTAGGTTTGTCAAAAGTGTACACACTTCAGCCTTTTCATTCTTGACAAGCCGCTTTTCAATATCAGCAAGAAAATCCTTAGTAGTATTAATCTTTTCAGACATAGTGCCCCTAAATGCTTTTGGAATGACTTTCTTCATTATCATCATGCACATGCGGTTTGATTTCTCCCACCTTTTTTTCTCCCTCTTATCATCAGAGGTACTCTTATCTGTAAGAGATGTGGGACAATCTTCCCTTAGTGCAAGATCAAGATCCATGACTCCGAGAACTATCTCGAGGTTCTCTTTCCATGACTTGAAGTTTAAGCCATTTAATAAAGGAATAGAGTTAATGTTGGCAGTACTATTATTAGGAGTCAAAGTTGAATCAAAGAACAATAATCAATCAAAAAACATGTTCATGTAAATCTTAAAACAAAATTAAATTCAAATAAGATAAATCTCATCCCAAGATACCGGATACTACATTAATATTTTATCTTTGGACAAAATATTAACTAGTAAGTGATATTTTGATGTAGTAATCAAACACTGATAATAAGAACATATCGAAAAATAAACTTTCTTTTGGGCCGATTTATTATTCATATGTAAAACCGAATAATCATCACGCATTTATTATCACAAAATGTACATATAATTTCTGTTAAATGTTAACTTTCCTTTAGGCCAATTAATAGTCACATAAATCACATGTACAAAACTATTTATAATTCAAAATAAAATTAATTTTCATAAGATAGGTCACTTTAACGATGTGTTGCTTCAATTCATTTATGTCAAATATATATATATATATATATATATATATATATACCATAATAAATTAATATTTGAATTTAAAAATGCACCAAAGTAATCCTTAATTAATATTAAAAAAATAGTATTTTTTTTAAATTCAGGTCAACGGTCAATCGTTGACCGTTGATCGGGTCAGGAGCCACCGGGTCTGGGCCGGACTAGGTCGGGTTAACCTAACCCGAATCTTGCCCTAGGCCCCAAAAAAAAAAAATTTTAATTATTTTTTTTTAAATTTTGGCCAACGGTCAACAGTTGACTGGTCAAATGTAGACTGGGTCGAGTTAACCTAACTTGGGTCCTGTTCCAGCCCTAGGACCCGGCCCCCTTCTTTTTCTATTTTGGGAAAATCCTAGGGGGAACCCTAGGGTTTCCCTTTGTTATAACAGGCTATCGTTTTGGCCACCTGCACTTGATGCTGTGGTCAGATGGCCGCAGCTTTGACTTCCCTGCACGGCGAAGGGCTCGCGCCGGTCTTCCATTATCGGCGATGAGCAACCGCCAGTCTTCCCCCATATATATATATATATATATTTAAAGAGTTTATATGTGCGGCGGCCATGGCCGCCGCCTTCTTCCTTTGCCGTGGCTATCCCGTTGGTGCAGCAGCAGGCTGCGCCTGAATGCCTTACGCCGACAATGACAAAATGCCAGCCACAATAAAACAAATAAATAAATATATATATATATATATATTTATAATCCAATTTTAACTAAATTATATATTTATATATATAATCGAATATTTCCAAAAATAAATATAAACACAAAACTTGAATTTGATAACCCAAAATCCATACAGAAAAAAAATTCCGAATTTATTCTCAATTATTGATCCTAATTTATTATGTATTTATTCCCAATGATTCAGCATAAATAGGCTCTGATATCACTTATTAGAATTAATTATCTACGGTGAAAACTATCACTCAATACATAGAATCATTCATGTCAGATCATCAAGAATAAATTAACATAAAAATGGAAGCGTACCTAAATCCATAGTCTGAAATTGCTTTCTAGAATCCTGCGGTTGGCCTTTCAGATTAACACGTTCTGTTTGAAAGCCCTTTGTTTCTCTCTAAATATTTTCCGATGATGGGATATCAGGAAAATAACATTACGTGTAATTTGAGGACCATGACCCCTTTATATATAAGATAACTTTTATATTATCTTAAGATATTTTTGTTTAGCCCATCATAAAAATAGAAATTACTCTTTAGTCTTTACACATTAAAAGCCCACATCCTATTAGATACATCAAAGCCTAATTACCCAAAACCTTAGTAAATCACTTTTAATTATAGTTCAACTTTATTTGACAGTCCACGAAACATAATTATTCACATATAAGTTCAATGTTGGATTAAGGATCCAACAATCATTAGCATAAATAATATTTTGTTGGGGTACATGCTACAAGAGTACAAGACGTTTGAAGTTCAAACCTAACTTAAATTGAGCATTTGAGTTCATAAAACATCTTATGTTGAGATTGTCTTTATAGTTTTTAAATTATTTATTAATTGCTTAGTTTTTACAAAAATAATTTAGTAAAAATGTGTAATTATTTTAATAAACAAGATGTTTTAGGTTATAATACAATAAAAATGAAGTACATCTTCAAAATAAAATAAAAGTATTTTAGATAATTTTAATATTTTAAAAAAAATATTTTTATCTCTACTCCAAAACTTAAAAAATTAGATTTCTTTTAATAACATAATATTTTATTCTAAGTCTTGTCTGCCGTTTTCTGCCCGGCCCATTACGTAAAAGACTTGAAAAGACCATAAGCTACAACACAAATTAGAGAGGTATTTAGCATATCAATTATTAATTATATTTTTATAATTAATAATACGTATAGATTATTTATTTGTTTATGTTGAAACTCTATTAAAATCACCAGATTTCTTTATAATATCACATTTTAACTAGCATCTATAACAGTTATTTGAATACAAATTAGAGAGGTATTTAGCATAATAATTAAATTTATTTTTATTTATAAAATTATAACAAATAATATCAGAATTTGACAACACTGCACCTTATTATAATTATTTAAACAAAACTTTCTTGCCTCATACCTTAAAATGAGACTATAATATAATTGGAGTTGGAGTCAAAATTCTAATGACGAGGATTCAAAACTTATTCTTATTATAATTTAAAATCTGTGAGAGTCAAATTATAAAAAACTTATTCTAAAGCAATTAAACAATAAAATAATTATTATTACTTACACGTTTTTTCGCATCATTTCAATCCCTAAGCTTAAGTCCTTCAGTGATTATATGACTATAGAAATAGAGACGTTGTATTGATTGATATTGGAGCTTAAAGTCTTTAAAATCTTTTATGCTAATGACTTATGTAAGATATACTTGTCTCAATTTAATAACATAGTAAACAATTAAAAAAAGAAAGAAATGTTTGAGTTTTAACTTTTTAAGGATAATATTGAACAAACCTCCTCTAATGCCTTTAGGGTAGGTTACAAATAGACATACTTCTGTTCGCGGTTCCAGTTTCCCAGTCTTTCCTATTAGTATATGTGCTGGACACCCTCATATGCGAAAACATCTTAAACTAGGTTTACGACCATTCCACATCTCTAGAGGTGTATAATGAACAGACTTGGAAGGTACTACATTCAGAATGTAGGCCGCAGCTTGTAGTGCATATCCCCAAAACAAAAGTGACAATGAAGAATAACTCATCATAGATCTAAACATATCAAGCGGTGTTCTGTTTCTCCTTTCTGCAACACGATTTTGTTGTGGTGTTCTAGGTGTTGTGAGTTAGGATAGAATACCATGTTCTAGCAAATAATTCTTGAACTCTGAGTCAAGGTATTCACCTCCTCGATCTGATCGAAGAGTTTTAAGTGATTTACGTAACTGCTTTTCAGCTTCTGCTAAGAATTCTTTAAACTTTCCAAAAGTTTCAGATTTTATTTGTATTAGGTATACGTAGCCATATCTAGAATAATTGTTAATAAAGCTAATAAAATATTCATAACTACCTCTAGTTTGTACATTTAATCGTCAATATGTTTTATTTAACTATTTTAAAAATAGTCATTTAATTTTAAAAAATTTGCAAATGGAAGATTGTATCCTATGCGGGTCCAAATTTAATTAATTAAAAAGTAAAATTTATCTTCTTAATATAATTAGAAAAAAAAATCACAAAATCGAAAGTCATGGAAAAAATGAAAAAAAGGGGGTCATCCCATTCGATATTTTCTTTTTACTCTTGTCAATTATCTAAAAAAATTGGGTTTGATAGTGGGAACATTTATTTTTAAGATTTGACTTAAGGATAACATTTATAAACGCAAAAGCATGCAAGATTGGCGCTATAAAAATATGAATGCGTACAGCCTCCACTGTTGAAAGAAACAGCTTCTCGACAAAGCATTGCTTTTCATTGTTTTTCTATTTTTCTTTTATAAACTACACGGAAGGTTTCTCTTATCAGTTTAATTTCCTAATATTTTCAACTTGTGGCCGAAGCATTGCCTTTCATTTTTCTCTATTTTTCTTTTAACTTAATTATGTCGTTGTAAGCAGTGACATCATCAATCCTCTCTACCTCTCTTGGCAATCATGGAATAAATTCAGCTATAACTTAAGTTTAGTTATGCTACGATTCAAGAGAGTAGATTTAAGTTTTCGGTAATTTTTTTCTTTAAATTTTCAAACTATGGAGACACTTAAGTTCTTGACAAGATATTTTAACTATTGTGTTCAGTTTTTCAAACATTACGGAGAACTAGATAATGCAAAAATTAGGAAGTATAAGTGATGACAATTACAAATTAAAATTATTAGTAACTGAATATCAATATTTTAATTAATAATAAGAGTATATTCATGTATAAATATTTATTTATGTATTTGTTATTTATTTTAAAAAATTTCATTAAATTTAATCAATATAACGAATATTTTCTGAATTAAAACCTAGTTAGGTATTAATTAAGATAGTGACTCATAAAAGGTCTTTAAAGAAAATTAGACAACACCAACATATGACCACATGTGTTTGTTTAAAGCGATGACTTTGGGTCTTGGTCTTATCGGCTCATTGAAATTAATATAATTTATATTGCTTGTAGTATACGTTGAAACTTAAAGTCTATCAAAGACCGAAAGTGTTCTACGTAATTGGACAAAGGACGGCAGACAATAAGACTTAGAATAAAGATATCTCAAATATAAAAGATTTAAAATGATTTCATTTTGACTATTTCACTCTTGTCTCAATTATATAAATGTGACAACACGGGACAACTAATTATATTATGTCTTAAATGTTTTTATTAATTTCTAATTTTTCTTATATATAATTTTATTTCTGCATTATATTTTAAAAGAAATTAATAACATAGTAAACAATTAAAAAAAAAAGAAATGTTTGAGTTTTAACTTTTTAAGGATAATATTGAAAATTATGCATCGTACAACGTTGACGTAATAAAAGTGTATGTAAAAGCGAGTAAGAATGTAGTAAAAACAATTAATTTTTTTTAGTAAATTTAATATCAACGTAAGAGTCTTGTTTGGTTGTAGTCAAGGGCGGAGGGAGCTCCCACAAGGTCTGAGGGAGCCCTTGCCCCCTAGGCTCAATAATTTTTTTTAAAATTTTTTTATTATTATATTTATATTTTGTACTTATTTCTTAGATTTATATACGTTTTAATCATTATATTTTAAAAAAATATCAATTCAACCTTTAATTTATTTTTTATTTTTATAATATATCACATATTTTTACTTTTTAACTATTTTGACCTCCTTAGTTACTTAGTTCTAACTCCGCTCCTAATTGTAATTATTATTTGTTAGGTTTAGTATATTTAATATCGCACAATCTTAATTTTTTGTTATGACAAATCACTTTGAAAAAAACAAACAAAATTTTAAGGTAATATTATAAAGAAATAACTAATTTTTTTAAACAATATAACTTTTTAAAATAATTTAAAAAACTCTACCAAGCACTTAATCATTCAACTGAAAAGCAATCCATGCAAGTTGCAAAATCGACTATGTAAAGAAGAACGTACGAGGAAAACGCAAAATTAGCATGATTAATTAAAGAGTTTTATTGAGATTTTAAGACTTTTAAGTATGACCTAGACCAACAGAGAGAGAGGAGAAGCTAGCGAAGTATATATTTGTATACCTTGGACTTAATAATGTAGAGGACTCTATCTCCTTCAAACCTCCTGTAGCACCCGAACGACATGTTATTTATGCTAATGACCACTCTAATTTGTATTAATATCATTGAAATATTCTAAGGATTAATAATATTGAATATGACGATGTTCATAAAGTGAAAGAGAATGAAACAACAAAATTTTAGTATTTTGCAAATACTTTTTTTTTTTTGAAAGAGTTGGATTATAAGTTTTAGTTTTTAATTGCTTAAATTGAATTAGAGGAGATATTATACGTTTCAACATTTTTATGTATCAACAAATTAAGGGAATTAAAATTTTAAAAGAATCCTCGTTTCCTTTCCAATTTCAAGTACGGCAACCAAAAGTGCATTCTTTTATAATTTATGTAGAAGTACCCGCAAAAAGAAGAATAAGAATCTTGAGATTTATGGCACTTTAGAGAGCCTTAGAATTATTTCTTGCACTTTAGAGAATCTTGAGATACTTCAATTTCAGGTTCTAGTCTTCAATCGGAGATGATAATTTATTTCTTGTACGTTATTTTCATATATATGAAAATCAACATATGCTTTCACATATTAATACATATATTTAGTTGTTACAACTTTCAATTATTTAATTAAGAGATTTTTTTAATGTTCTTTTTTTTTATTTATATATTATGTTTTCATTCACATTTGTCCACTTCAATTATTCAAAAGATAACAACCCTTATTTTTTATCAGTTTCTACCGATTGTATCTAAAGTTTTCAAATTGTAGAATCAAGCAAAACATCTTTTTAAACATATTAGAAGATAGAATTCATATTGTTGGTGAGAAGATTTTTAGGGAGGGCCACTAAAATTATTATATAAAATTTTAACAAAATTTTAATTTGCATTGTAATATTAGTATTTCAAAATAATATACATTAAAAGAGAGATAGAAAGAGAATAAATCTGTTTAAGGCAATTGAAAATCGATACTTTGATTTTGTTGAGAAGCTAGTTCTTTTGATTGTTAGAATATTAACATCTTATGCAAATTAATTTTGTTAAACTTATTTCTCTTTAGTTAGTACTTAATTTTTCTTAATTCATATTAAAATTAGGATTTTTAATTTATGTTGATTTAAGTTTCCTAATTTATATTGAATTATTCAACATACTATCATTATTATTTGAAATATTATTATTTGTTTTTCGTAAGAGGGAGTCTTGCATGTGTTGGAAAATGTTTCTCTGCCTATCCTCTTTCCTCTCGCTCTCTGTCTGTGAAAAGCAAAAAAAAAACCAAGCATATATTACCCTTTTACGTAGGAATTAGTCGTGAAAGATGACAACTATTTTTTTTTTAAATTACAAATACAACTGCTAACATTATAACACATTATATTTTTAAGTAGATTATAATTACAAATTTTTGAGAGTCTAAATATGAATATTGGGGATATATTTTAGACATTTAGACATGTTATATGCAATATTAGTTCTTAAAATCGAAAAAAATCTACCCACACATAGGTGATAAGAAATCGACAAACTCTATAATTAGTGGACTATATTTATAATACATTTTAAATAGCTATGCACGTTATATTACAATCTCAATTTTCAAAGTCGAAGAAAATTTATCTACACATGTGATGAGAGACTCACAATTAGTGGGAGAATCGTGCCCTTTTCAAGACTCGAAGTAGGAATGCATGTGCTCCCCGCAGTTATATGGTTTCCATGATGAGTGGCAGAGTAAGATGTTTTTGACTGCATATATATCTAACACTCTCTCTCAGCCAATATATTAATATAGATATTAGATGGCACTGTGCTAGCTTTGTGATTGGTTGTTGACCTTGAATTTGAATATATATATATGCAGGTGGAATTAATTTTCAGTCTGGTCCACACTGCTTCAGGAATATTTGTAGGTTGTGAATTAGAGTTCGTGCATTCCTGGTATATATGTGACAGTTAATTATAAATTGGTGGGACAATTTATTATATCTTATATTTTATAATTTTCTTTTATTAATACTTAATATTTTTCTATATTTATTCTAAATTTTTCCTATGTTAATCTATGCCTTATATTCTTTCAAAAAAAGAAAAATTAAGAATGTAAGAAAAAAACATTTAAATAAGACTAAGAATAATATTGAACATGACCCACAACATTATCAACCATGTTTATAGTATATGTTGAAACTTAAAGTCTTTGAACCTCAAATAACTAGAGATAAGACTTAGGATATTTTCAATTATAAAAATTTTCTTGCGCAAAATTATTTGGTATTGGACCTCAATTTCACTCTTTATCTTGTTCATGTTGAACTTCTAATTATAAGGATTCATTCAAAATCTGTAAGAATCAAATTGTAGAAAACTTAATTATTCTAAATTAATTGAACTGTAAAATAATTGTTATTCTTTACACGATTTTTTGGGCATAAATTTTACACGCATAAAGTTTTCTCTTGTTGGGCATAAATTTCACTTTCACTTAACTGTCTCATTCAATATAAACAAGAGGATATATGACAACTAATTATTTTTTTGTATTTTATAATTTTTGAATTAATTCATAATATTTTTCTATAGGTATTTTAAATTTTTATTTATTTATGCTATATATATTTTTTTAAAACAGAAAAATTAAGAATGCAAAGAAAATGAATAATCGAATATGGTCCACAGACATAGAGAACAATGTAAAAGTATAATTATTATTGCGGCCGCCTCACGTACATGTCGTTGGTTGAAGATGACCCAGCAGTGTTGTCAATTCGGATATTATTTGTTATAATTTTATAAATAAAAATAAATTTAATTATTATGCTAAATACCTCTCTAATTTGTATTCAAATAACTATTATAGATGCTAGTTAAAATGTGATATTATAAAGAGATCTGGTGATTTTAATAGAGCTTCAACATAAACAAATAAATAATCTATATGTATTATTAATTACAAACATATAATTAATAATTGATATGCTAAATACCTCTCTAAAACAACGAAACTTTTTTATTTTATAGGGTAACTTTTTTTTTAGTAGGTTTTATATCAATGAGAGAGTCTTGTTTGGTTATAGTTATCATTTGTTAGGTTTAGTATGTTTATTGTCATAAAACTCTAATATTTGCTTGTAACAAATACCTTTAAAAAACATATATTATTATTTTAGTAAATAAATTTTTAAAAATAATATTATTAAAAAAATAACGTAAAAGTTTTGAAATAAAATAAGATTGTTTTAAATAGTATAACTTTTTAAAAAAAATTTGAAAACTCTATCGCTAAAAGCCTAAAACTTGGACTTTGAATAAAATAAGAAAATTTGTGATTGTAATTAAGTCTACGCTATCCGAAAACATGTTTCTACGTGCGCTTGTATAATACAAGACCATAAAGGCTCAATTTTACCATAAAAGAAAAAAAAGAATTGATTTCAACAATTGATTACAATATACATTAATATTTTCTTTCCATTTTACTTTCTCTTTTTTAATTTATCAGTCATGACAACTATATGACTTACGAGTCGAGAATTTTTTTAATGTTATAAATTGATTTCAATTTCTGTTTGTTTTATTGTTTGATTGTTAAGATGAGTTTTTAAAAATTATAAAAATTTATGTTATTAAAAGAAATCTAATTTTTTAAGTTTTGGAGTAGAGATAAAAATAACTTTTTTTAAAATATTAAAATTATCTAAAATATTATTATTTTATTTTGAAGATGTACTTCATTTTTATTGTGTTATAACCTAAAACATCTTGTTTATTAAAATAATTACACATTTTTATTAAATTGTTTTTGTAAAAGCTAAACAATCAATAAATAATTTAAAAACTATAAAGACAATCTCAACAAAAGATGTTTTATTAAATTAAATGCTCAATTTAAGTTAGGTTTGAACTTCAAACCTCTTGTACTCTTGTAGCATGTACCCCAACAAAATATTATTTATGCTAATGATGAAATATTTTTTAATATTAAATTGCACACTATTAAACAAAATTTTGTAAAAGTATTCTAAGGATTAATAATATTAAATACGGCAACGTTTATAAAGTGAAAGAGAATGAAATAATAACAATTTAGTATTTTGCAAATAGATATTTTTTTTTTTTGAAAGAGTTGGAGTATAAGTTTTAGTATTTTAATTGCTTAAATTTAATTAGGGGAAATCTTCTAATTTCAGTATTTTTATGCATCAACAAATTAAGTGCACTTACTTTTTAGAAATTCTGTAGAAGAAGAACCGCAAGAAGTAGAATAAACAATCTTGAGATTTATGGCACTTTAAAGAGCCTTAAAATTACAAATACTTCAATTTCAAGTTCTTAACTTCAGTGGGGGATGATAATTTATTTCTCGTACGTACTTATAATTCCGTACATCAATCGAGAGAGCAAGTAGAAATAATACATCATATATATATATGTTTTCAGAGAACAAGTTCTTGGAGTCGTTCTTGAACTCTTGAAGTTTCGAAGCCGATTCTGGGAATAATGGCCTGCAAAAGAGAGATCATGTTCACATATCAATAGCTGCCGACGACCAAACATTCAATCATTCAACCGAAAAGCAATCCGTGCTGGTTGCAAAATCGACTACGTAAAGAAGAACGTACGAGTAAAACGCAAAGTTAACATGATTAATAAAAGAGATTTTGATGAGACTTCTAAGTTATAAATATTACCTAAACCAACAGAGAGAGAGAGAGAAGAGAAGCTAGCGAAGTATATATTTGTATACCTTGGACTTAATAATGTGGATGACTCTATCTCCTTCAATTAGTTGTGTAGCATCAATGACTTCAGCTCCTTCATCTTCAAGAACACTGATAATTTCATACAACATGAAGTTTCTGTTAGTTAACCCACATATCAAATTCACTTCCAAAAATGAATCCAAATGTGTTATGTTCATTATTGGCAACATTCTTGGGCGGCTGCTGCTTGCATGATCTCCTCTCAAAAGTTCTCTTCTTTTCTTAAGACTCTCTGTTTTCTTCTGCAGCTGCATTATATAACTTGTGGCTTGATCCACTATCTCAGGCCCCGACAACTGCATTCACAGTATGAATATGTGTAAATACATTATGTTTTATACAAAATACATCGTGAGCGAGTGAGATTCTTTCTTTCTCTGTAAAGAATATATATAGAGAAATTAATTGAGAAAATTATACCTTGGAGGGTCGAGTAGAAATGAGAGAAGCGAGCTTCACGAGCAGATCTCTCATCCCCCGTCTTCGAATTTTCTCTCTTATATTTCGTTGAGCTCTCGATGCGCTACTCGTCCGCCTCGCCATAGTTACTGTAAAACACAAGAAACAACTAATAAATTAAGAAACAGAAGGAAAAGCCATTGATCAGGAAATTCAGCGATCCATTAATTAAGTTAATTGGTTTAGGGTTTATATTTTCTTCAGTCGTAAGAAATTAGACATAAGTTTGATGCATACAAATTGAGAGGAATTAATTAAAGCGAGTAGTGCTGCACTTGAATTGGAGTTGAGATTGATTAATTTATAAGGGGAGAGGGATCATAGCAAACTGAGAGAGAGAGAGAGAGAGAAAAAGAGAATACATAAATCAAGGTCACTTAATGTAGAAGGAAAAGGTGCAGTTTTATAATAACACCAAAAGAGAGACCAACTTTTATACAATTCGTTAAATTCGGTAGCAAACGAACAATGTGTATGTTTAAACTGATGACTTACTATTGATTTATTGGTCTTAAAGACTTTGGAGTTTTCTTCGAGACTTGTTTCGGAACCGTCATTTAACGCGTTGTTAGTAAAAATGGAAAGCAGAAACATGCAAGAAATAGCTCCCTTCAAAAGTTGATAGTGACGGCCCGTACTATTTTCAAAGTTACTTCACGACTTGTGCATCAGATAACAAATTAGAGAAGGCTGGATGATAATGATATATGGAAGACAAAAAGAAATACAAAGTGATGTCACTGCTTATGACAGCATGAACATTATTAGCCTTTTTAATTTACTTTTTAAGTAGTTAAATTAGAAATTAGAGAGAACGAAAAGGGAAATGAAGTTCATTAAATTGACGTCATTTTCATATATATGAAAATCAACATATGCTTTCACATATTAATACATATATCTAGTTGTTACAACTTTCAATTATTCAATTAAGGGATTTTTTTAATGTTCTTTTTTTTATTTATATATTATATTAGAAGATAGAATTCATATTGTTGGTGAGCAAATTTTTAGGGAGGGCTACTAAGATTATTATATAAATTTTTAACAAAATTTTAATTTGCATTGTAATGTTAGTATTTCAAAATAATATACATTAAAAGAGAGATAGAAAGAGAATAAATCTGTTTAAGGCAAATGAAAATCGATACTTTGATTTTGTCGAGAAGCTAGTTCTTTTGACTGTTAGAATATTAACATCTTATGCAAATTAATCTTATTAAACTTATTTCTCTTTAATTAGTACTTGATTTTTCTTAATTCATATTAAAATTAGGAATTTTAGTTTATGTTGATTTAAGTTTTCTAATTTATATTGAATTATTCAACATACTATAATTATTATTTGAAATATTATTATTTGTTTTTCGTTAAGAGGGAGTCTTGCATGTGTTGAAAATTTTTTCTCTCCTTGTCCTCTTTCCTCTCGCTCTCTCTGAGTGTGGAAAAAAAAAAAAACAAGTATAACTATGCTTCTGCTTCTTATATACTAAAGCAACATACCCAGCACATATTACCCTTTTACGTAGGAATTAGTCGTGAGAGATGACAACTTATTTATTTTTTTTAAATTACAAATACAACTGCTAACATTACAACACATATTATATTTTTAAGTAGATTATAATTACAAATTTGTTTAGAGTCTAAATATGGATATTGAGGATATATTTTAGACATCTACACATATTATATGTAATATTAATTCTTAAAGTCGAAAAAAATATACCCACATATATGTGATGAAAATTCACTAACTATAATTAATGAGATATATTTATAATACACTCTAAATATCTATGCACTTATATTACAGTATCAACCTTCAAAGTTGAAGAAAATTTATGTATACAAGTGATGAGAGACTCCCAATTAGTGGGAGAATCGTGCCCTTTTCAAGATTCGAAGGAGGAATGTATGTGCTCCCCGCAGGTATATAGTTTCCCTGATGAGTAGCAGAGTAAGATGTTTTTGACTGCATATATATCTAACACTCTCTCTCAGCCAATATATTATAGATATTAGATGGCACCGTGCTAGCTTTGTGATTGGTTGTTGACCTTGAATTGAAATATATATATATATATATATATATAATATTGAACATTTAAATATTGAACATGACCCACAACATTATCAACTACGTTTGTGGTATATGTTGAAACTTAAAAAGTCTTTGAAGTTTTTTACGTATTGGGTCAAATAACTGGAGATAAGATTTAAGAGATTTTTTTAATTATAAAAGTTTTTATGTACAAAATTATTTCGTATTGGACCTAAATTTCACTCTTTATCTCGTTCACGTCAAAATTCTAACTATAAGAATTCATTCAAAATCTGTAAGAATCCAATTATTTTAAATCAATTGAACTATAAAATGATTGTTATTCTTTAAACGTTTTTCTCATGCTAGGTTAGGATCAATTCAATCCTTAAACCTAACTTCTCCCCTGATAATAGCATGAGTCTAAAAATAGAGAAGTTTATATTGAATGATGTTGGAATTTTTTTGGATATTATAACTATTATTGATTCAGATATTTATTGGAATAAATTAGATTAAAGATTCTGACACTTGTGACAGTCCAAATATCTACCCGTAAAAAAAAGTGTAAACTTTAAAAAAAAAAGTGTCCATCAATATATTTAGTGAAAAACTTTACAATTATAAGGAGAAATCCTACCTTAAAATTTGTGTTGCAGCTTTAAGGTCTCTAATTTGTTGCTAAATACCTCTCTAATCTGTGTTGCAGCTTTAAGGTCTTTCCAAGTCTTTTACGTAATGAGGCAGAAAACGGCAGACAGGACTTACAATAAAGCTGTTTCAAATATAAAAGTTTTATGTACAAAATTATTGCATATTTGACCTAAATTTCTCTCTTTCACATATAAGGACACGGGAAAACTAATTATATTTTTTATTTTTTTTAATTCTTAATTGTTGTCTTATATATATTTATTTGTGCGTTATATTTTAAAAGAAATTAATAATGTAGTAAATAATTAACAATTAAATAAATTATTAGTATTTATTAAAAAATTATTAAAATATCTCAAGTTACCTTTAAAGCACTTTAAGTACTATTTTTAATTAATATGTAATATAATTTAATTCAGAAAGTATTCGTAATACTACTTAAGGGGAATTTTCACATATCTCCCCTGAGGTTTGATGAAATAACACATAGAGGGAAGGTATGACGTAATTTACACATATCTCCCCTCTCATTTAACCAAAATTTATTTTTCCATCTTTTAATATCCAATTTTTGTTAAAAAGTCAATTTTGCTCTCAACCTATGTCATAATTAGAAGCTGTAAATGTGAATATTATGTCTATAAAAATGTTAAAAAATGGAGCAAAAGAAAATGTTGTTGTGTGTAGGAAGATTTATGTCAATTTATAATTTATTTATTTATTTTTTTACCTTTCCTTTGAAGCTGCTGTATGTGTGCATGATTGAGGTCAATTGTAATTTTTTTTTTATGACATTGATATTATGTTATTTTTGCAGGATGAGGAGAATAGACAAAATTAGGATGACTAGTGTTTTTAGTACTAGTTGATTTGTTGTGGGGCAATTGTAAAAACTAGGATTAGTGGCTGTGTTTTGGGAGCTAAATTGGTATTGTTGTGAAAATTTTAGGAGTAATGTTGGTTTTGTACAGAGCATCATTTGTATTGTACAAGGTAACTTGTGTGTATACATAGTGAAATGGAAGAAAAAAGTAATTTTACAACTGTATTTTCTTTTACTCCATTTTTTAACATTTTTATAGACATGATATTCACATTTACAGCTTCTAATTATGACATAGATTGAGGGCAAAATTGACTTTTTAACAAAAATTGGATGTTAAGAGATGGAAAAGTAGATTTTGGTTAAATGAGAGGGGAGGTATGTGTGAATTACGTCATACCTTCCCTCTATGTGTTATTTCACCAAACATCGGGGGAGGTATGTGAAAATTCCCCTACTACTTAAATTTAATAAATATTTTTAAAATAATGGAGGATGTACCTATGTATATTTTACAGCGTCAATCTTGCATACTTTTATGCTTATAAATATTATTAAGTCAAATCTCAAATATAAATGTTCCCACTATCAAGTCCAAGATTGTGGAAATTTTTTAGATAATGAATAAGAATAAAAAGAAAATATTTGAATGGGGTGATCCCTGTCATACATTTCTAGGTCATTTTAAGTTAGAGACACAGTAGAGAATAACAAATAATTGGTGTTTAGGAATAAATTTTCTTACTTTCATCTAAAATTTTTAATTTTTAGAAGCTTGATTAAATAAAAATTCGATCATATATAAAGATGATTGTATAATACTTACTCTCAAACTTTTTTATATGCACCATAGTGATTATTTTTATTTATTTTTTTCATCTTCGAATTTTTGTCTAATGATCTAGAATATAATCCCAAATGCAAAAAATAAAAATTAATTAAATATATATTATGTGATAAAAGAGATGCTAAAGTTGATCAAAGATAAATATAATAATGTAATAATTTAAATAAATATTAATAAATTTCAAAGAAAAAAGGTTCTACGTAGAAAATATAAGTGATGGATAGGAATCAAACTTTCTTCAGAAAAGGAAATTAATTAATTAATTTTACTTCAATACAAAAGTTAAAACATTAATTATTTTGATGTTTTTTTGGTATTTTAGAAATGAATAATTAGATTAATAAATGAATTAAACTGATTAGTTTTAAGATTTCGAAAATACTTATTAAGGTGCCAACTTATTAAAAAAATGACAACATGCATTCTCATTTAATAATAGTAATTTACCAAAAATAATTATTAAACGTTTAAATTCTGATAAAATATAATATATGATAAGTGCGTAAAATACGCACTATTTATTTACTTTTAAACTTCAATTGTTTGCTTAATCCTCAAGTTTCTTTTGGATTTGATGTATTTTGGTTGTTTTGTACAGAAAATGATAATTTTAACTTTTGAAAGTTAATTGGGCTCAAAAAAGATTAATTCGGCTCGAAAAGGAAGAGACCGGAGCATAAGAACAGGGTGGACCAAAATGCAACAAAATCAGGACTAAAATGAAGAATTATCACAGTAGAAAGATAAATCTCAAATATATAAAAAAAGAGGACCCAATCGATATTTACCAAATTTTCTAGTTTCATTGGCAGAAGCAGGTGCGCGATCTGTCACGTGCTAATTATATTCCGCAAAGATCAGCACGTGACAGTTGGTATCAGAGCAAAGCTTGTGTTCTGTGGTGAGGTGAGCACTTCTGTAACTTTTCCTTACTGATTTTGGAAGGTTATGCTAGCTAGGAACCCTTTATGGTAGAGATTTTGGCTGTTGTGTTGTGGCTGGAATTTCTGGGGGGGTTGTGAATCTTTGATGTGTTGCTGTGATTGTGTTTGGGATTGTGGCTTGCTGGTGGTTGTGCAAGTAGTGCTGAATTTGTGTGTTGTTGGCAAGTTGGGTGATGAACGGATCATGGCAGCCAAGGATGTTGAGGCTAGTGGTGTAGCAGAAATTGTGCAAGAACGGAGGTGTGTTCAAGGCTCAAAGAGAACGGGAAAGGACCCATTTCCTTCTCCAATTTTCTGCATCTACGTTATCTCCATTTCTCCTCCATTGTGTCCCAATTTGAGCACCAAATTGACATATCTCACGGCACAATTGACTCACCTACTCAAACAGAAGTGTATCTTGGGGTAAAAGGCTTACTTGGATAGTGATAGCAAGCTAATTCAAGTGCCGCACGGGGCTGATTATATTCCGCAAAGATCAGCACGTGACAGATCGCGTGCCTTGCTGCTCGACCGCGCACCACGTTCTGTCAAGGTGGATTAAATTGTAACAAAATCTGGACTGTAGTGCAATAATCTCTCCATCCATGACTAAATATCTGATTAATTGCAAATATAGGAATCCAGTTGATAATTGCCACTTAAATTGCATTCCTGGGCAGAATTAGGTGCTCGACTGCGTAGCACTTGAGGACCCCACAATTGGATGAATTTTAGGTTTAAAAAGGCAAGAAAAGGGAAGGAATATGGCAGTCATACCTAGGGTGAGATTTTTAGACAAATTTGGAAAGGAAGAGAGGAAAAGGAAGAAGAGGAGAGAGAGTGGATTGAAAAGAAGAACTTGGAAAAGAAAAGCTCTCCTAATCTAGTTTATCTCTTTCCTTTATTCCGATTTATTGTGTTAATTGAACAAATTTGTGAATTCTGAATTTATGTTTTCAATTGTTCAATTTATTATTTATAAATTTAGATTTTACCCAATGTGTGGCTAAACTCATTTTTCTAGGACAATGATTTAATCTATTTGAAGCATCCATTTATGAGATTGTGTTGTTTAATTGATTGAGATTATGTGTTGAGTGTTTATTATAATAACTAATGCTTTTAAATATTTGGCCAATATTTAGATGAATTGTGGATTGATGGGATTTGAGAAATAAATATCACATCTAGACCATTTAATAAACACCGTAAATTGCATGTTAGATAGAAATATACTAATATGGTTTGCGTAGTTTGATTAATAATTATCACAAATCGTAATGCGTTTCTATTTAATTAATTTCACATAGAGATATAGTGAAGTTTTAAACACGAAATAGATTCGAGTGATTTCGAGAGAGACAATCGAATAATTTAGGATAATTAACTAGCAACACGTAGTTTAAATTAGAACAACGTCAATTGAATAAGTGGATGCGACCAAATACGATAAATTATTAGCCCTAGACATTTTCGTTAATTGAATTCTTAAGTGTTTTGTTTAATTCTAAATTTTAATTTTCTCAACCAAAATTATTTCGTTTTCTTTAGATAAATTCGTTTATTAATCATCTTCGGTAATTATAGAATTAATATTCCTCGTGGGATCGACATTCTCTTATCACTTTATTACTTGATTGCGATACGTGTACTTGCGTTTGTTAATTTTACACGCAACAATATATATTTAAAATAAATTAATAAAATAAATATAATAATATTTTTATTGCATATTAAAAATTAATATTTAATAAATTTATTTATTTATTTTATAATATATATATATTTTTGGTACGAAGGCTCAAACATGCCCAATTTATTAAATAGAAACAAAGAGTAAAATATATTTTTATTTCATAATATATTTACTTTATTATTTTATTTAAGTTTTAGTTATATATATATATTTATTTAAATTGAATATACTCATAATTATTGTATAATAAATATATTGTAAAATAAATTTATTTAATTTAATTTTTAGAACGTATTTAATATTGTATTCTAGATATATTATATAATAAATAAATTTTTATTTTAATTATAATATATTGATAAATATTTTATTATCAATATGTTATAAAAGATTTATTATTATTATATTTAATTTTAGTTAAAAGTCTAAAAATAATTTTTCTTAATCAATTACTGTTAAATAGGATTATAATTATCATGTTATAATAAATAAAAACTAATAAATATTTTTAAAATTATTAGAATTAATCAGTTTAATAGGTTAAATTTGAACACTTGTAAATTAATATAATTTTATTTAAAATAATTAAACTCCATCATTTAATTTAGTTAGAACTTTCCACATCATATTTTTTTTATAAAAAAGTTTATGGATATGCTTTAAGTTTGAAAAAGTAACTGATGCACCATAGAGTAGAGTTTGGGGGTTAACAGATCCCTTCAAATTTGAAAAACAATAGGCAGTTATTAACATTTTTGTCCCTTAACTTTAAACGATTACAAAATAAGATATACTTTCTTCAATTATAATAATTTAGTTCTATTTTTTCAAAACAAAAAACTAAAACATTAGAATTTTAAAAAATTAATTAACTTATTATTTCAATACAATTTAAAAAAAAAAACTATTTTCAAGAAACGTTTGATAAGGAATTGGATCAAATCCATATGCTAAATTTTTATTATAAATTTAAATAAAATATTTTTAACGTTTCTTTTATTAACATATCTATTTAAAAAATTGTATTATATTATCGTATTTTTGTATGAAAAATTGTGAAGCTCATAATTAATACAAATAAAAATATATAAAATACATATATATTTTATTTGTTATAAATAAAAATAATCAAAATTACATTCTTTTTCATATTTTTAATTAAATTAATGTATTTAATAAAAAATATAAAATATATCTAATTAATAATTTTATTAGCACCTGATACCGACATGATACCAAATTTAATTCATAAATTATGATTTATTATTCTGATCTTATTTAAATTTTTTGTTTTAAATATGTCAAAAAAAAAACAGGGTGATGAGCATCTATAAAATATTTAAAGAAATAATTTTTTTAATAAATTGATAATAATAAATTATAATATATGAATTAAATTTGATGTCACATGTTAATAGAATTAGAAATTAAATTATTTATAATCTTAATTAAATTTTTTATAATCTTAATAAATAATTTAATTTAATTTTAATGAAAAATATATATATAAAGAAAATTTTGATTATTTTTATTTATAATATATATATATATAGCATATATGTATCTTTTATATTTTTTAGTCATATTTTTATAATTTTTCTAAGAAAATAAAATGAATATAATATTTTTAAATAAATATATTATATATAAAAATAAAATTTTTTAATATATGAATTTTGTCTAATTTATTGTCAAAAGATTTTTATAATATTATTTTCTTTTAAAATTTTTTTTTATAGAAATACAATTATAAACAAAATTTTAAATTTATTATTAATTTTATGAATAACAATGTGGACTTGTCAAATCACTGAAGTATAATTTCAAGAGGACATTAATTAATGAGTAAACTTTTCTCAATCTAACTCATTTAAAGTCGGTATATCACCAGGCGCAAAATGCCCAGATATAAACATTATCTTCTCATACGTATTTAGCAAAGAAGTTAAAAGCCTATTATTTCGTTTTGTTTCAAATGTTTCCTACTAAGACAACATATTGCTATCCATTTTCCATTATTCATGACCAAATATTCACATATTAGAGATAACAAATCACTCAAAAGAATATTAATAGAGTCTAAACTTGAATTAGAAATAACAATTTACTTTTGTATTGTTTGTAGTTTCATGCATTAATCGAGAGAAAAATACAAATATAAAAAAAATTTAGATAAAACGATTCTAAAAATTTATCTAATAATTATATGATTATATGATAGTAATTATTTTTTATATGTGTGTAATATGTTTATTGAATAAGCTTATAAATGATATGTTATATGTGTCTTATTTAAATTTTTTATTAATATCTATATATATATATATATATATATATATTACTTATAATTGGTGTTTAATCACATTATTTAATTCCATAATAATTATAATTTTAAAGTTGTAACATTTTAATTTAAGCATAGCTTAGAATTAGATATAGTCATTGCAACGAAGAACGGACCTTCTGTTTTTATGTGATTTCATGTTTTCAACTTTACTAGACCCTAAGGATGAGTCTTCTTAAGTTTCTTTGATTTGATGTACTTCTTTTTATTTTCATTTACTTCAAATTCACACAAACAAATAATAAAAAAAAATACAAAAACAGATTGGGATCAAAAGCCTAAACCAAGAGACGGAAGACAGAATTAAAGATATACTTTAAACTTAATAATGGAGATGACTCTATCACCTTCAGTTAGTTGTATAGAGCCTATGACTTCGGCTCCTTCTGTTTGGAGTTATGTTATTATTTGTGCCCTTAAAGCATAAGATGTAATAATATTATTTCTGATTCAATAAAATTTATTTTATTAATATATACAATTTGGACATATATATAGCCCATATTTATAAAGAATGTGTTTTATATATTTAGTATGAGATGTTAATACAGAAAGATATAATTCACTAGTTCTTTATAAATAAAAGAATGCAAATTTGCTATTTATGAAATCAGTATTTTATAATGTAAAGTGGTAGTTTCTATTTCTATTGTGAATTATTTCTCTTGATCATTGAATTAGAGACTTCAAATAAAAAATTAGTGTATACACCGAATAGGACTATAACAAATTAGGATTTGGTTTAAATAAATGTCATTGATCTTAATTTACTCAAATTTTAATAAATTTTAATCCTAAGTGAGTAGTGAACTTGCATTTGTATATTATATCCTCTGAGTTATTAGAGTGAGATCTAAAAATATAGTCAATATTTTCATGAGTTTGGAGATTTAATATTATAAATTGTAATAACATATACTTACAAGATGGAATATACATAAATGATACTTATTTGAGCTTTTTATGGTACTTGATCATTTAAATTTGAACCTGCAATTGATTCAATGAATTATTTATTGAATGACAATGTTCATTCATAAATTTTTTATTTACAAATATAAATATGTTGAAATGATTATTAGAATATTTAGTGACTTGAGGTAAATATATAATTAAAGAGGCATGTCATTTTATTTTGGGCCTAACTTTAACTACGACTATCAAATAGAGAATCAATTAGGTAGTTATTATTGATCTAAGACCAAGCTTAAATTTAGTATAAAAGAGTTTTAATCAAGTGGGCTTTTAATTTTTTCAACATGAATTATTAGAGTGCAGCCATTGACTTTTTCCCTAGTTGGAGCTAAGAAATCCCTTTACTGGCTCTTCTGAGTCCAACTCAAACCTTGGTTGTGTATTTAAAAGGCCATTATATGTATGTTTTTATATAAAGAACAAAATACGTAAAAGGTGCCGTTTTTGGTTTCTGATCAAAAGGCAAAATACAGAGAATATTTCCATAAGTGTGAGTGGTTTTTAGGATAACAAAGAAGACGACAATCCCCTTTTAAGGTACTTCTATTATTTTATTATGCATATATGTACGAATAGCAGGGGGATTTTTTCCGCGGTATTCTATATTTTCCATTACCTTCATCTTCAAGAACTCTGATAATTTCATACAACATGAAGTTTCTATTCGTTACACCCACATATCAAAATCACTTCCAGATTTGAATCCATAGTTGTGGTGTTCATTATTGGCAACATTCTTGAACTGCTGCTGACAGCTAAATTTTTTAACAAATATTTATTAACTGTTTGTTGTTATGAATATTTTTAAATAAAAATTGTGTAATTACTTAAATATACAAGTTTTTTTTAAAGTTATATTATATTAGAAATGAAGTAAAATTTTTAAAAGAAAAAAAGACATTTTAGTCAATTTAACTTTTTTAAAGCTTAAAAATTGTTATTGCCAAAAATCCAAAATTTAGAATTTTTTTAATAGAAGCAAACTCCCTTTTTTAATTCACAATTATACATCTACACCTAAAAAGTACTAAAAAAAATAAAAATCACTTTTAACATTTAAAAAAACTCTTTTCATTAGTAACAAAGTGATACCAAATAGACATTTAGCTTTTGTCTAACATTAAAGTACCAAAATAATCACAATTATTATAAGACAAAATTAAAAAATATATCTAAAAATTAATTGAAAAAGACTACTCCCTGTTAAAAGTTAGTGTCGATAAAATTCTATCTTAACATTATTTTCAAAATTAAATAAAAGCTAGAAGTGCCAAACAAATTTTATACTTAATAGTTAATTTTATTTCAAAAGAGTTGTGACTTTATTTTTTATAGTACATCTTTATTTTTTATTATATATTTAAACATTTTAATATAATCAAACAATAAGAATTTGATCCTCAAAGAAAATAAGTGGCTAGTGTGTTATTATGTTTCCATCAATGGAAAAAAAGAAGATTTATTTTGTTTATAATTATATAAGATAGTAATTTATTAAAGATAAATAAATAAATAAATAATATATATTTATTTGTAAAATATAAAATTTAGAAATTGAATTATTATTATTATTATAACTATTATTTAGCCACGTTTGTATGTATATTATTATTTTATTAAAATATTATGTGATCGTCATTTAAGTTGTGTGAGAGCTTGATGGACTCGTGTTTTGAAGATTTAGCAAACTCAATTTGTGGACAATAATTGAGTTTTTGCAACGAGAAGACAAGACAAGAGAGGTCTCTCTCATTTGTCCAAATTGCCCGAGCAAAGATTGTGAGGAAGGGGGAGAAATACTAATAATTCATGTGTGTGTCTGTGTATATGTATGTATGTATGTATGCTCGTATGTACGTATATATATCTATTAATAATTGCAATCAGATTATGACGAAAAAAATGAATAATCATTTAATCGTGTATAATTAATTTTTTTTTATAAAATTAATAATTAAAATGTTGTATAAATAATTTCACTAATCTGATAAATATATTCGAATTAACTTAGTTTTGAATTATTTGTAAATTAATTGCAGTAAATGAAATATTGTGAATAATTTTTCACAACCAATTAAGGGAATGAGAATTTTAAAAGAATCCTCGTTTCCTTTCCAATTTCAATTAACCGCAAGAAGAAGAATTAATAGACCTTGAGATTTATGGTATTTTAGAGAGCCTTAAAATTACAAGTGCTTCAGTTTTAGATTCTTAAGTTGAATCAGAGACGATGATTTATTTCAAGTAATTCCATGCATTAATCGATATAGAAAAGCGGAAATACATTTTTTTTTAAAGCAAGCCCTTAAGGACTTAGGGAAATTAGAAAAGCAGAAATACATCATAGATCTTGAGATTTATTTATATTAATTCTATAGATATTTCAGAGAATAAGATCTTGGAGTCGTTCTTGAACTCTTGAAATTTCAAAGCCGATTCTAGAAATAATAGCCTGCAAAAGAGAGATCATGTTCAATATCAAGACGGCCACCGACCAGTCGTTTCATACAAATTGTAGAGTCAAATGAAAAGCAATCCATGCAGGTTGCAAGATTGATTACGTAAATAAAACACGAAATTGATTGACATGATTGAGAAAGATTTTAGATGCCTTTGTCTTCTCTTTTGAATTCGCAAAAAATAAAAATAAAAATGGGGATTCAAAACCTAAATCAACAGAGAGAAACGAAGAAATATATGTATGTACCTTAGATTTGATAATATAGATGATCCTATTGCCTGTATTTAGTTGTGTAGCATCTATGACTTCAGCTCCTTCATCTTCAAGAACACTGATAATTTCATACCACATGAAGTTTCTATTCGTTAACCCACAAATCAAATTCACTTCCAAAGTGGAATCCATGGTTGTTAGGTTCATTATGGGCAACATTCTTGAACTGCTGCTGCTTGTTGCGTGATCTCCTCTCAAAAGTGCTCTCCTTCTCTTAAGATTCTCTATTTTCTTCTGCAACTGCATTATATAACTTATGGCTCGATCTACTAGCTCAGACACTGACAACTGCATCCATAGAAACACACAACAGCAAGAACATCACATAATTAGGTCATGCAAAACGACGCCTAAATTGTTTCCTTTGATGAATGCATCATATGATTATGAATCTCCACAACCAAACTATGTATGAATAGAAATCTCATCGCCTACACTATAAGTTTAAGAAATTAAAACACATCTTCAACGAAGAATTAGATTCTCTCCTTGTAAAATTATGAAGAACATTTAGCTCATCGGCAAACCTTTGATGGTTGAGGAGGAATGAGAGAAGCGAGCATCAGGAGGAGATCTCTCATCACCATTCTTCTATTTTTCTCTTTCATATTTCGTTGAGCTCTCGATGCGCTACTCGTCCGCCTCGGCATAGTTACTGGAAAACACAAGAATCAGTTACAAATTAAGTACATAGAGAAAAGTAGGAAATTATAACAAGTAGGTTTTGATGCATAGAAATTAAGAGGAATTAATTAAAGGTAGAAGTGCTGTAATGAAATTGGAATTGAGATTTATTTATAAGGGGAAAGGGGGAGAGGGATCATAGCAAACTGAGAATTGCTCAGCCCAGGAAGCATGCAGGAAGTACCCAGCTTCAAGGTTGATAGTGACTGCTTGTACTATTTTCCAAATGACTTTTCCAATTTTTCATCAAATAATCTGATGGAATTTTTTTATAAACTGACTTGTTTGTAAAAATATGATTTAAAATTTATCTCTCTTTTCCTAATTTATTTTATATGTAGTACTCATCTTATCAAAAATCAAGAAATAAAGTTGTAAATAGGAAAAAGTTACATATGATTCTTTTGTGAATTTAGAAAACAATTCTATCGAAATATAAAAAACCTAATATTTAAAACTATATACGTTTTTTTTAATGAAAAGATAATAATCTATTTTTTAACAAGAAATTTTATTTATATAAAAAAATCTTATGTTTGTAAGAAAAAATCAATATATCAACTATTAAGTCATAGCCTAGTGGTAAAGGTCATTTGTTCTCTAATTAGAAAAGGTAAGTATTCAAGTTCCATACTTTATAAAAATGTGGAACTCTCTCACTCCATATGGGAAAATTCTTTTCCTTCATACGTAAGGGTGAAAATTTTTATTAAGTGTATCTAAACTCTTACTTTCGATAGCATTATGATCCTCTATAGCATCCGTAGATTGAAAAAAAAAATGAAGGATCAATTAGATGTAATATTTGTTAGGGGTTTTAACATATACTTTTTTTGAGGTTTGAGACTTTAACATTTAGATAAAATGTTTGAGAAAAGACAAATTTACCCCCGAACCTTTAGTTGTTCATCCATTTATATCCTTAATTACTTTAAAGTTAAAATTTAAGATATTTTATTTTATTTTATATAATATTTGAAGATTAAAATAGTTAAATATTTAATTGACAATAATTAAAATTTTATATTTATTTAAAGTTAGAAATTTAATTTTAAATAAATATTAAATATGATACATGATTAAAAACTGAAATTATCAAGTTAAAAAGACGATCGTTTTGCATATTAGAGTTTAGAATTTGAATAAATATAGTACATAAATAAAAATTAAATTATTATTAATTAAATTTCTAATTTAAATAAATATATATTAAAATTGTTAATTAAATTGTTAATTATTTTAATTTTTTAAATATTATATAAATTAAAAATTAAATTTCTTAAATTTTAACTTTAAAGCAATTAAGAGTATTATAATTATTTAAATAAAAAATGAATGGTTAACTAATAATTTAAGAGAAATAAATATATTTTTTTTTAAACTTTCTACTTAAGTGTTAAAATTTAAAATTTTAAAAGAATGTATATGTTAAAATCTACTATATATTAATTCCATAGTAAAGAGAGAGAGAGATTAAAAAAACACGTAAGTCAAGGTCAATTAATGTAAAAGGAAAAGGACCATTTTACTTTTCTTCAGTAGTTTATAAAAGATATGACAAAGAAAGTGTTACTTTTCTTCGAGGCTTGTTTTGGAAGCGTCATTTTACACGTTCTTAGTCAAAACGGAAATAAGAGCACCTCTCAATTACTAAGAATTAAAGTTGCATTTTTAGGGTAAGTTTCTAATCAGTTTATGCTTCCTTTATTTTTACTTGCTTTTTTCAAGAGGTTTTTCTTTTTCTTACTTTTTTTTTGGGCAAGTGGACGTTTAACTGCTAACAAATTGATTTTATAATTGTCATCATTTAAAAAAATTATGACACCTTAATTTAAAATCAATCCCGAACTTAATTAATTAATTATTAACTCTTAATTGCCTGACACTTTCTCTAATATTTAATAAGTTGATTGATTTTTACGACAAAAAAATGCATAATCATCTTATTTTTTTATTTGAGTTGAAACCTATCAATTATTTAATAATCATTTATTGATCTAGTCTGAGAATTTTGTTATAACGAAAGCAAGAAAGATAATTAAGAATGCAAATAAAGAACACAGAGATTTAACGTGGTTCACTAACGATATGTTAGCTACGTTCACAGGCAGAGGAAAGAAAAGTTTTATTGATCTTAAGGAGTAAAGATTACAAATTACAGCGAGATTCCCGTGCTGGGTCATCTGAATAAGGACTAACTGATTCAAAGCATATTCTAACAAAATTAAAGAGAAAGACAATCACCACTACACGTGTCATAGACACAAAGCATTATTCAGATTATAACAACATATAAAAAAAAAGACATTAACACAAGCTAAAATAGTATATTTTTATTTAACTTTAAACACATCACAATTAAAATATACTTTAATAAGTAATTTTTTGCGTGATTAATATTTATCAACAATCTTGTACGGCTATATCTATTTATATTTAATATTAGTAATTTTATTTTATTAAATTTATTATTTTTAGATTACTAAATTTGAATCTAAACATGTAGTTAATATGAGACTGCTTACAATATATAGATAGAATGTATGTTTATGTTCACATTTTTTCAAATTTTATGTTAAATATTTTGTGTTTTATTACATATTCAAGCTCTAAAAAATTCAACATTCACATTAAAATTTTGGTTAAGAAACAATGAATTAATTGAGAAACAAAAAGAAAAGCCATTGATCAATTAATTGAGAAAATTAATGCATTGATTAAGTTTATTGGTTATATATTTGAAACGTTGATATTGACGGGTTGTTCTATTTTCCAAGTAACTTTACGACTTTTCCTATGAAACACAAAAACAAATACAAAGTGATGTCACCATAACGTTTTAATTTCCTTTTCAAAGTACAAGTAAAAATTAGAGAGAAAACAAACAAACAAGGAAATAGAGTTAAATTGAGCTTATTTTCGTATACATGAACATCAATATGTGCTTTCATATGATTGATCGACATTTTTAATTGTCATCAGTGAATATAATGTGAAATGGAATCATTTCTGAATCAATGAATTGCCCATATTTCTGTACACACATTCATTTGGTTTTTGGTGGAATAATTAATGGCCAAAATATATGTTAGGCGTTAACATATATGTCAGCTAGATAGCATTAATTAACACAACTCGCGAATATCTAGACCTTGATTAGTAGCTAGCAATCATAGATATATAGATGATGCTTTACACATGTTATGATAAAGAGCTAAAAAGATGACTTATATTATTTGAGAAACCTCTTAAATTTAGTAGTCACCATATATATGTATATCAAAAAACAACAAAGCTGGAGCTGGACAAATTCAATTCGAGTTTTGCTGAAATCAACAAACAATATATAGTAAATAAAAATCTGACTTACATGAACAGAAATATTTAAACTATAAAATGCATGCATGCCACTAGCTTCAATATCTATTGAAGGCAGTGACAGTATTAATTTTAAAACCCTAACTCACCATACATTCAAGCATAAACTAAGACATCTTATTCGGGGCAGCAATCTTTCAACACACACCATCTCATAAGTAATTTATGTGTGTGTACTTTTGGAACCCTAGCAATCTGTTCTGTTGGGTTCCTTTTAAAAAGTAAGACCGGGGGGTTCTTTTTGTCCAACACCAGGGCTATGGCCGGGACTCTTTGGTCGGAAAGCTTCAGATTCTGTGTACTTGTATCGGTTTATGGTATACGAACTGAACGCGGGAGTTTTAGGTTTATTGTTCAACAAAGTGCTTCTAGGGAGAGCAGGTGGGTGAAAATGAAGTGGCCTTGATGCTGATATTAAACCAAAGTTTCTGCTGAGGAGGAGGAAGAGGAGAACCATCTTTTGTGGGTATACAATTACTAATTGTATTTATGTATTTACCTATGCTTTTAAGAGTATATTCGGCTGAGAGGGGGAATATAATGATAATAAACTCTTAATTTAAGTAAAAGCTAGCATTTTCTAAATACTTTAATTGTTGTGTTTTTAAAGAAGAATAAATGCAGCGAACCACTTATTAACAAGATGGTGGGTAATCTTATCCACCCTCTAAATAGAAGTAGGGTTCAGTTCACTCCTACAGTGGAGACCAACTCCTATAAAAGGTAGGATAGATATAATTTTAAAAATAAATTATTACTAAATATTGTAATAGGTTAATTTGAGTACTATCTTCAATTTATTAACATATAATAGATATGCTTACTTTTTATTAAAAGTTACTACTTTATTTTCAAATAATAAAGTGACTATTTTATCTTTATTTTAATTAAAAAATATTAACATATATTGCTATAAAGTTTTAGAAATGAGAAGTACCTCCTCCAAAATATGAAAACTGACATATATCCTTTAAGTTGCTATGCAATTATATAGAGTAAATATCTTACCTTTTTATATATAAAGGTATATATAAATATTTCGAAAAACAAAAAATTTGAGTAAATATACAACCCTTTGTAAATATAATCTAACAGATATGTTTTTAAAGATAAACTCAAACATTAGAGCCACCTCTTGATTTGATGGTGCTCACTTTATAACAAATTTTTTATAATAAATCTAGAATTTAATAAATGAAAATTTTAGTTTGAATTTCTTTTATAAATTTAATAAATGAAAATTTTAGTTTGAATCTAGTTAATGAAAATATAGATGAATTTAACTGATAAAATTTCGTTTAAATTTAATTAATAAAAATTTCGTTTAAATTTAATTATTGTAGTCTAAAAAACATACATTTTTGTCAATGTTTCGTTAAGTATGATTTTCATAAGTCATTTTAAGATTTTGTTTTGATGTTGAAATTAGAAAAATAAAAGTATATATAAACTAATTTTTAAAAATTAAACAAGAGAAAAAAGAGTTATATTTTACTAAATTACCTATAAAATTAACTGTTAAATAATAATCAATGTTAGTCAATTCACAGTTTAAAGAAAATATATGTGAATTTTTTAAAACTTTTTATTTATATATAAATTTTTAAAATTTTAGGAAAGATATTTATTAATTATCCATATATATATATATATATATATATATATATTTGGTAGCATTAAATTCTTTATCGTTTGACTCTTTAACTCTAAATCCTGGCTAGCTCCTAGCAATATGCCGCACGTTAAATATTAATACGAAAAGGAATCTTGGTTTGAATTTGCAGAGCATTGCGGGCCCATCAAACAAAGAATTTTAATTGTCATCAGTGAATATAATAATGTGAAATGGAATCATTTCTGAATCAATGAATTGCACGTATTTCTGTCCAAATCGCAGCATTTGTTTCCGCAAAATGAGGCTATAATAATCTTTTGTTTTATAATATCTCGAATTTTTTTTCTATTAATTAATAAGATTAAGTATAATAACACATAAAATTTTAAAATTTTATCTATTAATTTAAATAATTTTAATATTTTTAAAAATATTTATAAAATTTATAATTTATTAAAAAATTACAATTATACTCTTATATAATATTAATTAAAAAATTATTTTCAATTCTTAATTGATAATAATATATTTTATTTTATAAAATATTAATAATTAATTTATAAATTATCTTTTAAATATAAATTTATTTAAACTTAAATTTTTTTAACATGATATTTATAAATAGAAAAATAAAATTTTATAATTTTTAAAATTAATAAAATAATAATAAAATTAATCTTATAATTTTGTTCAATATTTAGATAATTCATTGTGTATAAAACAATTCAAAATTTAGATAAATTTTTATTCAAAGAATAATTTATAATATTTTATTTAATATTTAATATAAAAATATTGTTTATATTGACTAACACATATGAAGAACAATATATTTAAAAAATTCATATTAATTAATTACATATATAAATTTATCTATATAAATTGACATGATAATGTTATATCATATCACTATATATTCTACATTTTTACAAAATATTTTAGTTTAAAATATTTTTTTAGTTGTAAAATTCATTTTTTTAGTTTAAAATATTAATTTTTTTTAGTTTTAATACTTGTTATTGTTTCAAATTATAAAAAAATTAATGACATGCGAGCCCCTAAAATTTGACCCATTAACTAATTAATATTAAAAAATTTATAATTAAATTAATTAATATTTATTTATTTAAATATTTATAATTAAAATATATTATTATTTTAATATTTATTCAATTAGTAAAAAATATTCATAAAAGGCTCAATTTATTAAAAAATAACGATTATATCATTATTTAATAGTAATTAGCTAAAAAAATTATTAATAGTTAGCTAAAAAATAAATAAAATATTAAATATATGATTATTTTATTTATTTTCTAATACTAATCTAATATTGAATTGTTAATATATTATAAAAAAATTTAAATTATATTATAGTACAATAGTTATGATTATATACAATTATAAGTATTGTATTACAATATATTTTATTTATAATTAATATTTATTTATGAATTTTTAATATTATATTATAAAATATTATTATTTTATTTATTTTAAAAATTATAAAATTAACCATTCAGTTTATATTTAAAAGATAACTTATAAATTAGTTATTAATGTGTTATAAAGTAAAATATAATATTATTTTAATATTTATTATCAATTAAGAGTTAAAAATAATTTTTTTAATTATTATTATATAAGGGTATAGTTGTTATTTATTAGTAAATTAGAATTTTTGTGAGTATTTTTAATAATATTAAATTTATGTAAGTTAATAGAAAATATTTTAGGGACTTATGTATTATTATTTTTAATACTGTCAACTAACGTAGGGGTATTTGAGATATTATAAAAATAATAGGGAGTATCAAAATATTTAGTCAAACAATATGAAAAATAAAACATTCTCTCAAAATGAGGCTATGCAATACAGAGAACTTTTTTTTTCTTTGGTTTTTAGCCCATCTTTCGTGGATATACAATTCCTAGTTGTATTTATGTATTTACCTACGCTTTTAAGAGTATGTTTGGCTGAGAGGGTGAATACAATGATAATAAACTCTTAATTTAAGTAAAGCATTTTCTAAATACTTTAATCGTTGTGATTTTAAAGAAGAATAAATGCAGCGAACCATTTATTAACAAGATGGTGGGTAATCTTATCTACCCTCTGAATAAAATCCTATAGAATGTAGGACATATATGTTTTTAAAGAAAAATTATTACTAAATGTTGTAATACGTTAATTTCAATTCTATTATTCAATTTATCGATATATATAAGATATGTTTACCTTTTATTGAAAGTCACTATTCTATCTCCAAATAATAATAAAATGACTATTTTACCCTTATTTTAATTGAGAAATATTAACATATACTCATATGAAGTTTTAAAAATGACAAGTAACCCTCTAAAATATGCAAAACTGACATATACCCTTTAAAGTTGTTATGCAATTATACAAAATAAATATCTTACCCTTATATATATAAAAATATATAAATTTATCATTTTAACTTTCTTATTTTTACATAATGACTAATATAACCTTATAATTTACTTTTTTGATAATTATATTCAGTATTTTTTAAAATTAATATCTAAAATATTATTAGTATATTAAATAATTTTATTTTAATTAAATTAATTTATAACAAAAATAATTATAATAGATCATTTATAATATTTGAATTATATGAATTATATAAATTATAATTTAAAAATATATTTTTGATAAATTAATATTCAATATTCAATATTCAGAATTTATATATAAAAATATTAATAATATAATTTATGTAATTCAAATATTTGGGATATATAATTGATTTTATAACTTATAATTTTGAGAATATTTTTATAATCTATACATATTATTAATTTATAAATAAAATAATTTATGTCATTTATAACTAAACTTCTACAAAATATTAAATATTATTAATATAATAAAAGTAAAATTATTTATAATAAAAATAATTTCAGGTTAATTATCAAAAAAATTATAAGATTATATTAGTCATTATGTAAAAATAATAAAATTAAAATGATAAATTGATATATTTTCTAAACATATAAGAATAAGATATTTATTTTTTATAATTGTATAGTAACTTTAAAGGGTATATATCATTTTTTTTTTCATATTTTAAAAAGGTATTAGTCATTTTTAAAGGTTCATGGGAGTATATGTTAATATTCTTAATTAAAATAAGAGTAAAATAGTTATTTTATTATTTTTTGGGTAGAGTGATGATTTTTAATAAAAGATAAATATATTTGATATATATCAATAAATTAAGTGATAGAACTGAAATTAACTTATTATAATATTAGTATTTAAAAAAAAATCAAGTCAATGTACAACCCTTTGTAAATACAATCTAATAAATATGTTTTTAAAGATAAACTCAAACACGATCACTTTTTAGATTGGGCTAGAGTTCAAAATTTCTCATATATATACTAAGGCAGAAGTTAATTTCTCTAAATATCCAAATAGATCATTTCCTTTTTGGTAGTAATATGCGGGAGAGTAATTTGTCTCTATTTTTTTTTGGGGGATCAATAAAGAATATAATATTGTCAAATTTTTTAAAAAGAAAAAAATTGATATGAATACCTGATATATTTAATATTTAATATAATATGATATAAATTAAAAAAATTGAAATTAATACAGCATTCTCAATCATAAAGTATGTATTCATGTTTATTATCATCTCATAATTTCAAAAATATAAATCATAGAGAATAATTCATATATTTCTGTAACACGTTTTCAGAAATACAAATGTAAACGCAATCCAACTTAGTTTATTATTAATTTCATGAATAACAAGATTGGGTTTGATAGTGGGAACATTTATTTTTAAGATTTGACTTAATGATAACATTAGTCACGTTTGTAGTATACGTTGAAACTTAAAGTCTATCAAAGAACAAAATTGTTTTACGTAATTGGGCAAAAGAAAAGACAAAAGCTTTGAATAATTGAGCTGCTCCCTCCTTCACAACAATCTGCTGAGCCGATAAGATTTGGCTTAATGATAACATTCATAAATGCAAGATTGGCGCTATAAAAATATGAATGCGTACATCCTCCATTGTTGAAAGAGACAGCTTCTCGACAAAAGTAGACTATGAAACTACACGGAAGGTTTCTCTAATATTTTCAACGTGTGGCCGAAGCATTGCCTTTCATTTTTCTTTTAACTTAATTATGTCGTCATAAGCATTGACATCATCATTGTGACTTAAATTCAGCTAGTGCGGTATTAATTAAGATAGTACTTAAAGTGCTTTCACTACCATAAAATTACATTTTAATTTATGATTATAAAAATTAGAGATTATATTTTACTTTTAATAGAACGGTGTATTTTCTTAAGAATTAATTACTCACGAACTTTCAATTATTATGGCTAATTTTAAAAACAATTACAAATAAATATATTATTTATGACTGAATTATGTTCTTTCTTAATTTAACTGTAAATAATTTGTATTTAAGATAGATTGAAAATAAACCGTAAATATTAGTCGCAAGATACCATAATTTTGTAGTGTTTAAAGGTAACCTTGGTATTTTAATAATTTTTTAATAAACACTAAAAAAATTCAAATTCATAATTTTTTCTTTTAATACTCCTAAATATAAACTTTAGTAATATCTTTTGTAAAATTACAAAAAAAAATCGGTTCCTCTCCTTTTTCAAAAAAAATGTTTTTATTTTTTCTACTAATTATTTTGTTTTTACATAAATTGACCTCGATGTATTTGTGCTCTTTCCAACGTTTCCAATTCTAGTGAAATTTTTGGGTTTTAGAAAAATGATTTATAACCTTATTATAATATTTTTGCTCAAAGAAAAATCTTCGTGTTGAATTAGAGAGCCTTAGAATTATTTCTTGCCCTTTAGAGAATCTTGAGATACTTCAATTTCAGGTTTTAGTCTTCAATCGGAGATGATAATTTATTTCTTGTACGTTATTTTCATATATATGAAAATCGACATATGCTTTCACATATTAATACATATATTTAGTTGTTACAACTTTCAATTATTTAATTAAGAGATTTTTTTTAATGTTCTTTTTATTTATTTATATATTATGTTTTCATTCACATTTGTCCACTTCAATTATTCAAAAGATAACAACCCTTATTTTTTATCAGTTTGTACCGATTGTATCTAAAGTTTTCAAATTGTAGAATCAAGCAAAACATCATTTTAAACATATTAGAAGATAGAATTCATATTGTTGGTGAGCAGGTTTTTAGGGAGGGCTACTAAAATTATTATATAAATTTTTAACAAAATTTTAATTTGCATTGTAATATTAGTATTTCAAAATAATAAACATTAAAAAAGAAATAGAAAGAGAATAAATCTGTTTAAGGCAATTGAAAATAGATACTTTGATTTTGTTGAGAAGCTAGTTCTTTCGACTGTTAGAATATTAACATCTTATGCAAATTAATTTTATTAAACTTATTTCTCTTTAATTAGGACTTAATATTTCTTAATTCATATTAAAATTAGGATTTTTAATTTATGTTGGTTTAAGTTTCCTAATTTAATGGAAAAAAAGAAGATTTATTTTGTTTATAATTATATAAGATAGTAATTTATTAAAGATAAATAAATAATATATATTTATTTGTAAAATATAAAAATTTAGAAATTGAATTATTATTATTATTATTAAAACCATTATTTCCCTTCTAGTAGCTGATAGCCATCGCTTCGTTCTGGGCCACGTTTTTATGTATATTATTATTTTATTAAAATATGATGTGATCGTCATTTAAGTTGTGTGAGAGCTTGCTGGCCTCGTGTTTTGAATAATTAGCAAACTCAATTTGTGGACAATAATTGAGTTTTTGCAACGAGAAGACAAGACAAGAGAGGTCTCTCTCATTTGTCCAAATTGCCCGAGCAAAGATTGTGAGGAAGGGGGAGAAATACTAATAATTCATGTGTGTGTCTGTGTATATGTATGTATGTATGTATGTCTGTTCGTACGTACGTATATGTATCTATTAATAATTGCAATCAGATTATGACGAAAAAAAATGAATAATCATTTAATCTTGTATAATTAACAAATTTTATAAAACTAATAATTTAAATTTTGTATAAGTAATTTAACTAATATGATAAATATATTCGAATTAACTTAGTTTTGAATTATTTGTAAATTAATTGCAGTAAATGAAATATTGTGAATAATTTTTCACAACCAATTAAGGGAATGAGAATTTCAAAAGAATCCTCATTTCCTTTCCAATTTCAATTAACCGCAAGAAGAAGAATTAATAGACCTTCAGATTTATGGTATTTTAGAGAGCCTTAAAATTACAAGTGCTTCAGTTTTAGATTCTTAAGTTGAATCAGAGATGATGATTTATTTCCAGTAATTCCATGCATTAATCGATATAGAAAAGCGAAAATACATATTTTTTTTAAAGCAAGCCCTTAAGGACTTAGGGAAATTAGAAAAGCAGAAATACATCATAGATCTTGAGATTTATTTATATTAATTCTATAGATATTTCAGAGAATAAGATCTTGGAGTCGTTCTTGAACTCTTGAAATTTCAAAGCCGATTCTAGAAATAATAGCCTGCAAAAGAGAGATCATGTTCAATATCAAGACGGCCACCGACCAGTCGTTTCATACAAATTGTAGAGTCAAATGAAAAGCAATCCATGCAGGTTGCAAGATTGATTACGTAAATAAAACACGAAATTGATTGACATGATTGAGAAAGATTTTAGATGATCCTATCGCCTGTATTTAGTTGTGTAGCATCTATGACTTCAGCTCCTTCATCTTCAAGAACACTGATAATTTCATACCACATGAAGTTTCTATTCGTTAACCCACAAATCAAATTCACTTCCAAAGTGGAATCCATGGTTGTTAGGTTCATTATGGGCAACATTCTTGAACTGCTGCTGCTTGTTGCGTGGTCTCCTCTCAAAAGTGCTCTCCTTCTCTTAAGCTTCTCTATTTTCTTCTGCAACTGCATTATATAACTTATGGCTCGATCTACTAGCTCAGACACTGACAACTGCATCCACAGAAACACACAACAGCAAGAATATCACATAATTAGGTCATGCAAAACGACGCCTAAATTGTTTCCTTCGATGAATGCATCATATGATTATGAATCTCCACAACCAAACTATGTATGAATAGAAATCTCATTCGCCTACACTCTATAAGTTTAAGAAATTAAAACACATCTTCAACGAAGAATTAGATTCTCTCCTTGTAAAATTATGAAGAACATTTAGCTTATCGGCAAACCTTTGATGGTTGAGGAGGAACGAGAGAAGCGAGCATCAGGAGGAGATCTCTCATCTCCATTCTTCTATTTTTCTCTTTCATATTTCGTTGAGCTCTCGATGCGCTACTCGTCCGCCTCGGCATAGTTACTGGAAAACACAAGAATCAGTGACAAATTAAGTACATAGAGAAAAGTAGGAAATTATAACAAGTAGGTTTTGATGCATAGAAATTAAGAGGAATTAATTAAAGGTAGAAGTGCTGTAATGAAATTGGAATTGAGATTTATTTATAAGGGGAAAGGGGGAGAGGGATCATAGCAAACTGAGAATTGCTCAGCCCAGGAAGCATGCAGGAAGTACCCAGCTTCAAGGTTGATAGTGACTGCTTGTACTATTTTCCAAATGACTTTTCCAATTTTTCATCAAATAATCTGATGCAATTTTTTTATAAACTGACTTGTTTGTAAAAATATGATTTAAAATTTATCTCTCTTTTCCTAATTTATTTTATATGTAGTACTTATCTTATCAAAAATCAAGAAATAAAGTTGTAAAATAGGAAAAAGTTACATATGATTCTTTTGTGAACTTAGAAAACAATTCTATCGAAATATAAAAAACCTAATATTTAAAACTTTATCGAAAGTTACATACGTTTTTTTTAATGAAAAGATAATAATCTATTTTTTAACAAGAAACTTTATTGATATAAAAAAAATCTTATGTTTGTAAGAAAAAATCAATACCACCCTAGTGGTAAAGGTCATTTGTTCTCTAATTAGAAAAGGTAAGTATTCAAGTTCCATACTTTATAAAAATGTGGAACTCTCTCACTTCATATGGAAAATTCTTTTCCTTCATACGTAAGGGTGAAAATTTTTATTAAGTGTATCTAAACTCTTACTTTCGATAGCGTTATGATCCTCTATAGCATCCGTAGATTGAAAAAAAAAATGAAGGATCAATTAAATGTAATATTTGTTAGGAATTTTAACACATATTTTTTTTTTAGGTTTGAGACTTTAACACTTAAATAAAATATTTGAGAAAAAATAAATTTACCTCCCTCGAACCTTTAGTTGTTCATCCGTTTATACTTAAATGACTATAATATCCTTAATTACTTTAAAGTTAAAATTTAAGAAATTTTATTTTATTTTATATAATATTTGAAGATTAAAATAATTAAATATTTAATTGACAATAATTAAAATGTTATATTTATTTAAAGTTAGAAATTTAATTTTAAATAAATATTAAATATGATACATGATTAAAAACTGAAATTGTCAAGTTAGAAAGGCGATCGTTTTACATATTAGGGTTTAGAATTTGAATAAATATAGTACAAAAATAAAAATTAAATTATTATTAATTAAAATTTTAATTTAAATAAATATAAATTAAAATTGTTAATTAAATTTTAATTATTTTAATTTTTTAAATATTATATAAATCAAAAATTAAATTTATTAAATTTTAACTTAAAAGTAATTAAGGGTATTATAATTATTTAAGTAAAAAATTAATGATTAACTAATAATTTAGGAGAAATAAGTATATTTTTTTCTCAAACTTTTTATTTAAGTGTTAAAATTTAATATTTAAAAAAAATATATGTTAAAATCTCATATATATATATATATATATATATATATATTCTATATTAAAGAGAGAGAGAGATTAAAAAAACACATAAGTCAAGGTCAATTAATGTAAAAGAAAAAGGACCATTTTATTTTTCTTCAATAGTTTATAAAAGATATGACAAAGAAAGTGTTACTTTTCTTCGAGACTTGTTTAGGAAGCGTCATTTTACACGTTCTTAGTCAAAACGAAAAGAAGAGCATCTCTCAATTACTAAATATTATATAAATTAAAAATTAAATTTTTTAAATTTTAATTTTAAAACAGTTAAAGATATTATAATTATTTAAGTAAAAATTTAATAATTAATTAATAATTTAGAAGAAATAAATATATTTTTTTTAAATTTTTTATTTAAATATTAAAATTTTAAATTTAAAAAAAATGTATATGTTAAAACCTTATTTATTAATCCACGAGTAAAGAGAGAGAGATTAAGAAAACACATAAATCAAGGTCAATTAATGTAAAAGGAAAAGGACCATTTTTATAATGACACCAAAAGAGAGACCGACTTTTATAAAAGATATGACAAACAAAGCGTAACTTTTGTTCGAGACTTGTTTTGGAAGCGTCATTATACATGAACATCAATATGTGCTTTCATATGATTGACCGACATTTTTAATTGTCATCAGTGAATATAATGTGAAATGGAATCATTTCTGAATCAATGAATTGCCACATCGCAGCATTTGTTTCCGCAAAATGAGGCTATGCAATATGTTACACGCATTCATTTTGTTTTTGGTCGAATAATTAATGGCCAAAATATATGTTAGGCGTTAACATATATGTCAGCTAGATAGCATTAATTAACACAACTCACGAATATCTAGACCTTGATTAGTAGCTAGGAATCATAGATATATAGATGATGTTTTACACATGTTGTGATAAAGAGCTAAAAAGATAACTTATATTATTTGAGAAACCTCTTAAATTTAGTAGTCACCATATATATGTATATCAAAAAACAACAAAGCTGGAGCTGGAAAAATTCAATTCGAGTTTTGCTGAAATCAACAAACAATATATAGTAAATAAAAATCTGACTTACATGAACAGAAATATTGTTCAACAAAGTGCTTCTAGGGAGAGCAGGTGGGTGAAAATGAAGTGGCCTTGATGCTGATATTAAACCAAAGTTTCTGCTGAGGAGGAGGAAGAGGAGAACCATCTTTCGTGGGTATACAATTACTAATTGTATTTATGTATTTACCTATGCTTTTAAGAGTATATTCGGCTGAGAGGGGGAATATAATGATAATAAACTCTTAATTTAAGTAAAAGCTAGCATTTTCTAAATACTTTAATTGTTGTGTTTTTAAAGAAGAATAAATGCAGCGAACCATTTATTAACAAGACGGTGGATAATCTTATCCACCCTCTAAATAGAAGTAGGGTTCAGTTCACTCCTACGGTGTAAATCAACTCCTATAAAAGGTAGGACAGATATGTTTTTAAAAATAAATTATTATTAAATATTGTAATAAGTTAATTTTAGTACTATCACTCAATTTATTAACATATATTATATATGCTTACTTTTTATTAAAAGTTACTACTTTATCCTCAAATAATAAAAAGTGACTATTTTATCCTTATTTTAATTAAAATATCCTCTCTAAAATATAAAAACTGGCATATATTCTTTAAGTTATTATGCAATTATACAAAGTAAATATCTTACCTTTATATATATATATATATAGGTATATATAAATATTTTGAAAAACAAAAAATTAGAGTAAATATACAACCCTTTGTAAATATAATCTAACAGATATGTTTTTAAAGATAAACTCAAACATTAGAGCCACCTCTTGATTTGATGGTGCTCACTTTTTAGGTAGGGCTAGAGTTCAAAATTTCTCATATACTAAGGCGGAAGTTAATTTCTCTAAATATCCAAATAGATCCTTTCCTTTTCTTAAGGTCTTTTTCTGCTATTACTTCTGCTAACGCAGCTCTTTACTGCGGGGAACTTTTCTTTGTGGTTTGCTGATGGAATTTTGTTGTTGCTCTGCTTGGGTTCCTTCATTTTCTGCTGTGGCTGAGATTGTTTTATATGTCAATTCTTCTTCTTGCTGTTATGGGCTTCTGTTGCTTTGTACGTGTGGCTATTTATCGTTTTTTTTTTCGGTTGTTTTTGTTAAAGGATCAGGTTTCATGCCCCCCCGGCCCTTTTCTAATTGTTATTGCTCTCGGTTTATGTTTTTTCTTTATTAAAATTGGTTATCTTATGCCTTGCTTAAAAAAAGTGTAATATGTTTATTGAATAAGCTTATAAATAATATGTTATGCCCGTCTTATTTAAAACTTTCTCTCTTAATTTTTACTTATATTTTACGTTTGGTCATATCATTTCATATTAATTTTAATTTTAAAGTTATATAACCTTTTAATTTAAAGCCATAGCAACGAAAAACATACCTCCTGTTTTCCTGTGATTTCATATTTCAAGTTTACTAGACCAGCTATGTTGAGAGGGAGTCTTCTTAAATTTCTTTGATTTGAAGTACTTCTTCTTTTCTTTTTATTTTGATTTACTTCAAATTCACACCAAAAAAGAAAATAACAAAAAAAAATATAATTGGGATCACCTTCAGTTATTTGGGTAGCATCAGGGACTTCAACTCCTTCATCTTCAAGAACATCGATTAGTTCATACAACATGAAGTTTCTATTCATTAACCCACGTATCAAATTCACTTTCAAAGCTGAGTCCATAATATGATGAATGGGAGGATACAGAAGAAAGAATTCAAAACTTGGTGAAACAAATAGAAATAGGAAATAACTCTATAGATGTTTCTATTAGTGAAAATTAACTAGATTTGATATGTAAAATTAATTAAATTTCTAATTTCTAATTTTTATGTAAAATAAATAAATTGGATGAATTGTAAATGATAGATAGATAGTATAATATGTTTCATAAATAGTATAATCTGAAATTGCTCTTTAGAATCCTGCAGTTGATCTTCCAGATTAACACGTTCTGCTTGAGAGCCCTTTATTTCTCTCTAAGTATTTTCTGATGATTGGATATTAAGAAAATAATATTAAGTGTAATCTGAAGACCATGACTATTATATATATAAGACAACTATCCTGTTATCTTATTGGTATTTCTATTTTAGTCTATCATAAAAATAAAAATTACTCTTTAATCTCTACACATTAAAGACTCATATCCTATTAGATACATCAAAACCCAACTACCCAAAATTTTAATATAACACTTTTTATTCGGGCTCGACTTTATTTAACAGTTTACAAAAATATAATTATTCATATATAAACTCAATGTTGGATTAAGGATCCAACAAATACTTCTTCAGATATTCGAAGATCAAATCAAATCCTCTTTAAGCCAAGATAACAACACCTCCTCAGGTACTCAAATATCAGATAAAGTCCTCTACAAGTCAAGATGACTATTCTATTTTGGTTTCTTAGATCCTCGGGTGATTGGGTACTCAGATTTTCAAGGTCTCAAAAATTTGAAGTATTTATTCTTCACAATTCTCTTTCTAGTTTTTCTAATTCCAGTGAAAATTTTAGATTTAAAAAAAATCATTTATCAGTTGATTATAATATTTTGCACAAAGATAAATATTCTTATTTAAATATATTAAAATGTTTTTCATAAAAAGAAAAAGGTTACATTCTATTGATTACATGCTTTATTGTTTCAACAAAGGTCTTTTAAAAACACCAAAAAACACATAAATATGCTTTATTTAACTATTTTTAAAAGAGTCATTTAATTTTTTAAAAAAATTATTAACAAATCTGCAAATGGAAGATTATATCTTGTGCGGGTCCAAATTTAATTAATTGAAAAGTAAAATTTATCTTCTTAATATAATTAGAAGAAAAAAATCACAAAAGTAAAATTTAACTATTTTTAAAAGAGTCATTTAATTTTTTAACAAATGAATGTAATTTTGTATACTGATCTGTATCACTGACAATAAGCTTCCATAATTTATAACATGCCATTTTTATTTTGCTAATATTTTTCATTTAATAATTTTTGTTTCGTTACCGCTGTAGTTCACTTAAAAATATTGTTGTCTTTTTCTTTACCCAAAAAAGTTCTTAATAAATAAATTTTAAGGACATATTATTGGAGATGAAAATCCATAATTTCTTTGAATACATAAATTTAATAAATATGCTTTTTACATACTTGATATTTATGTGCGTTCTTGATTAATCTCACATGTAAATTATCTAATGAATTTACATATTTGAGTTATACTCTTGAAAATCCAATATGCTTGTTTAAAGGGCATGTGACATGAATATGGATGTCTGAGTTTTATCTTGAATATTTTTTTGGGTATGTATAAATATAGAATTTACATAATTCAAGATCTATTATTTAGTATGTATTTACAGTTCTCGCCTTCTCGGTGGATGATTAGGGTATTGATGATATTTTGATAAATATTAAGGATTATTGATAAATACTAACTTTTACTTAACAATTAATAATATTTATCATTCACCATTTTATTTATAATATATAGTAATTTCATTATATAAATGTCAATATTTTAATTCCACGAAAGTAAAGAATGAAATCCCAGAAATAAAATTCTTTATCGTTTCCCTCAAATAAGACTGAAGATAATTAAGAGAAATTAATATGTTACACGTGAATGTACAATTATAAATCAACGAGTCTTGGATACGACGGGCGATTAGTAGAAATTATATACAAAATTTTGGCTTTAGTTATTGACTTTGAATAAGTGACGTGTATTATTTGTGTAGCATTCTGGCCGGCTTATCCATAGTCAAACCAGAGATAATATCATTTGTTTTTTCTGTTCTCGTCCACATCGCAGCATTTGCTTCAGTAAACGAAGAAAATGTTTCCTTTTATACAGACCGTATTACTGGTCAATTTCTCTTCAGGTTCTTTTACAGAGAATCCAGATGCTTAATCAGTACAGTTCCAATGCAATCTCCTCTACCGTTGGCAGAGAAATTTGTTTCTTTCACACCAACCTTTGAACTCGAAAATGTGATTGATAGTGAAGTAATACGAAAGGGGAAAAGAGGAATTATACACCAATGTGTTTATATTTCAGTTATTGCATGGATGTGATCGTCATTCAGGCATATCATTCATCATTTTCATAACATATTTTCAGAAATATAATTGTAAGTGTAATGTTACAGTACAGTTGCTGCAATATGGACTGCCATGAATATAGAAGAACTAGATCAATTAAGAAGTGGGATAATAATAGGAGGTAAGGATTAAGTATCATTAAGAACTGCAATGAACTAGATCAATTTCATTATTATTTAAAACTTTTTTTTTTTTAAAAGTTAGAAATCTTGATCTGGTTGAATTGCACTGTATATAAACGCAGAGTTATTAATTTTACTTTGTGTATTAAATTGATTGAAAATTTTAATACATTGATCAATATAATTTTGCAAGCTAACCCTTTTATGTTAAAACTAGGTTATGTTATTAATGCATTCATCAATACAATTTTGCATGGTAACCCATTAAGAAAACTCATTAGAAAAGGAAAATTTATTAGAAAAGAGAATTAACAAAATTACGCCAAAGAGAAACAGAAGCAACGAAGAGACTAAAAGCCTTAAAAGCTAGCAAGGATGATACAAATTACAATGCATGCAAAGAAAATATCGAAGCTGCAAAGACAAAACTATTGGTCGGCATTCATAATTTTTTTTTTTCTAATAAATTACAACTCTAAGAGAAAAACCAAAGAAAATAAAAACACCATTACTCTTTAATTTTCACAACCAATTAAGACCCAATTGGCGCACCACATTTTCTTGTAGATTCAAAGGACCAATTGTTTGAGTCGTTGTTGAACTCTTGAAACTTCTATACCGATTCTAGGAATTATGGCCTGGAAAATAGATCAGAATTAATAGATGTAATATTTTCAATAGTCACCAATTGCGAATTCTTAGTCTGAAAGCTTGTGCATTTTTAGGGATAAGGCTTCTCAAGTTCTTTTGATTTGATGTACTTCTTGTGTTTATTAATTTAATTTATTTCAAATTCACACAAAAGCCTAAACCGAGAAAGAAACAGAACATTTATATACCTGACACTTGATGATGTAGATGACCCTATCACCTGCATTTACTTGTGTAGCATCTATGACTTCAGCGCCTTCTTCTTCAAGAACACTGATGATTTCAGATAACTTGAAGTTTCTATTCGTTAACCCACAAATCAAATTCACTTCCAAAGCTGAATCCGAGCTTGTTATGTTCATTATTGGCAACATTCTTGAGCTGCTGCTACTGCTTTCAGGTGCTGAGTTACTCCTCTTCTGATCATCACCTCCTTCCAAAAGTGCTTTCCTTCTCTTAAGACTTTCTTCATGATTCTTCTGCAACTGCATTATGTAACTTCTGGCTTGATCCAATATCTTAGGCATCGACATCTACATCACAAACCCAAACACAAAGAAGTTGTCGTAAGAGAATGATATTCTGTTTGTGTAAAAACATGAATGAAAGTGAGTGAAAACCTTGGAAGGTTGAAGAGAAATGATAGAAGCAAGATTAGCAATGAGATCTTTCATATGTTTTCTTCGATTTTTCTCAATCATATTTCGTTCAACTCTAGAAATTGAGCTACTGCTTCGCCGTGCCATAGTTTCTTCAATCGAATCCTCTCTTCCCTGTGCTCTAAAACACAATGAACGAAATTAAGATGAAATGATTAATTTGTTGATTTCTGTCTTCAGTTGGAAGAAATTAGAAAACATATATACTTGGAGGAATAAGAAGAAGAAGACATACTTAGAGGAATTAAAGAAGAAGAAGAAGAAGAAGAAGAAGAAGAAGAAACGGCAATGATATCATGAAATGAAACAGGGAACTAAGCAGCAGGAAATTAAGATACAAGAAGTACCTAAATTCAAAGTTGATGCTGACATATCATTTTTCAAAGATAAAAAGTTGATGGTGACAACTTCTATTGGTTCATCAATTTTTTTATAAGAAAATATAAATTTTGTATTTGAAGAAAAAAAATCAAAAAGAGTATTTAATTTTTTTTTAAGATAATTACATAGAGTATATGCTTAATTTTTGGTTTTACAAAAATAAATCCAATTGGAACAATGGTCTAATGAGTACTATAGCATTAGAAATATATACAATAATGCTCATCTATAATATTTATCTCTGCAGTTTGCCGTCCAACTTTCCTTTTTCTTTTCTTTTGATGTGGATTGCATTTGTATTACACTTTTTTCCCTTTCACTAATATTTTACTCTAAAGCTTTGCTCTTGGAGATTATTTAAAAAAAAATTGAGTAGATTTATTAAGATCAAAGCAGGTATTGTTGCAGCAGATAGAATTTTCATTATTGGTGTAAAATGAAAAGGCTCACACATGTAATAGGAAGGTTGATGTTAGAATTAATCAACGCCATTTTTAAACGATAATCTGTGGGTTTAAGAATTTATAATTACGGCGGGTCAAATATTCAAAGATTTTGAATTATGCTAAAAGACTGTTATGATATAGGCATATTTTACATGTTATTACTCAAAATACAAAAATAAAAACTACTGTGCTTCAACCATAATTAACATAATTTTTTTATCTCAAATAGTATGATAGTCGCTAATTAATTAAATATTAAATATTTATACTTTTTAAAATAAATTATACTTTATTGGTAAATTAATGAGAGACGCCTCACTTGAATTCATATATTTACAATTATAATTTTATTAAAGCTTTAATGATGATGCTTTTTATAAAAATAAAAAAAATGAATAAGTTAACTACTCTATTTATTATGGTTATAATTCAAAATAGATTTTACCGTTTTAAACATGCCTCAAATATATATATACATATATATATATAGTATATTTAATAATGTTAGTGGTAACTCAAGTGGTGGGAGTATGCTTGGTTCTCAGCCACATATGAATTTAAATAATAGTAGGAGGTAAAAGTTTAATATTTTATAGGTGAAATCTGTCATTTCTATTCAAAATTTTAAAATAAAAAATTAATAATAATGTAAGTTTAAAAATAAAATTAAAATAATTGTTGAACAAAAACTATTTTTTAACGAGATCTACTCAATATTTTGAATATCATTTAACGACTTTTGTAACTAATTTATTTAATTATAATATTAATAAATTATTATTAATTACATATGTTGTCGGATTAATTAAAGATTTTGTTAATTACATTTAGTAGAGTTGGTTGATGTGAGAGTAAGAATTCAACTCCTCTAAATTTAGTGTAAAGTGGAAGTTAATTTTTTTTAAAAAGAATCAAATTTTACTCGATTGATTATAAATTTTTGTGGGTAGTTTAAAATTATATTCAATCAAAACTCCTGACTATTAATAAATTTATGATATATCCTTGTGTATTTTAAATGTAATTTATATTATCAAGAAAAAAATTAAAGATTTTCTATTGAGTTGATGGTAAAAAGTGCATAATCACCTTTTCCTGAAATTTTTTTGAAGGTATATATACATCTAACTAATCTTTTGTATAAAATTAGTCTTATGCTCAGTGGTGAATTAAATTATGAAGGACAAGAAAAAATAGAAGCGATACGATGTCACTGATACCACAGCATGAGCTAATTACATTCTAATTTGGTTCAATAAATTAAGTTGTAAAACATGTAACATGATTTCACTTTGTGAATTTAAGACATTATTAAAAGAGAAATTTGTTAGAATATGTCTTGAATCAGTTAGTCCCTATTCAGATGACCTAGCACAAGGATCTCGCTAGTTCAAGGGCGACGCGCTCTGGTTTAGGGGTTCGGGGATGCAATGTGGTCCCCGATGAGAGTTCGGGGGCAACGCCCTCGAAACCTACGGTATATGTTATTCTGGGTTAGGGTTATCTGTTTGGGCCTATTTTTCTAGGCTTTTCCGCATCTGTTTAGGGAGTACTATTTAAACTCTCTAGGTCATAATCTAGCTGTAATCTGTAATCTTTACTCCTCAAGATCAATAAAACTTTCCTCTCCTCTGCCTGTGGACGTAGTTAACACATCATTAGTGAACCACGTTAAATCTCTGTGTTCTTTATTTGCATTCTTAATTATCTTTCTTACTTTCGTTATAACAAACTGGTATTAGAGCTAGATCTGTCTAGGGTTTGAAATTCGGTGAGAAAGATGTCTAGTATAAACGTGAAGATCGACAAATTCACAGAGAGGAATAGTTTCAGTTTATGGCAGATCAAGATGCGAGCCTTGTTGAAACAACGAGGGCTGTGGGTGCCGCTTGCGAGGAAGCCGGCGGATCCAATCATCACTGAGATGGTCGTTCTGGAGGAGAAGGCACACTCGACGATTATGCTGTGTCTTGCAGACGATATCATCACCGAGGTCGCGGAGGAGGAAACCCCGCAAGGTCTGTGGGTTAAACTCGAGGTCTTTATATGACAAAGTCCTTAACCAATAAGTTGCTTCTAAAGCAACATCTGTTTAGTCTGCGAATGCAGGAAGGTATACCTCTCCGAGATCACTTAGATCAGTTAAACACAATTTTATTAGAATTGCGTAATATTGATGTTAAAGTTGAAGATAAGGATGCTGTTTTAATTCTGTTAGTATCTTTACCATTGTCGTATGAGAATTTTGTGCAATCGTTTATTGTTAGAAAAGATACTGTGTCTCTGGAGGAGGTTAGATCGCCCCTCCATATTAGAGAGCTGCGCCATAAGGCGACTGGTACAGGTGCAGATAATCAGGCTGCTGGGTTAGTAGCCAGTGGGAGTTATGGACATGAAAATTCGGGGAAGAAGAAATTCAAGAAGCCAGTTTCTAAGGGTCCAAAACCCAATGATGTCTATAACTACTGTAAAGAGAAGGGACATTGGAAATCCGATTGTCCCAAGAAGAAGAGGCAACAGGATAAATCGACAAGTACTGCTGCTGTAGCAAATACCAATTCTGAAGAAGATATTGCTCTAGTTGCTGATGAGCACACGCATCACAATGATGTGTGGATTCTAGATTCTGGAGCATCTTACCATATATGTCTGCGCAGGAAGTGGTTTACAACCTACGAGCAGGTAGATGGAGGCAATGTTTCTATGGCTAACAGTTATGTTTGTAAGGCGGTTGGAATAGGCTCGATTAAAATACGGACACATGATGGTAAATTCTGCACATTGAATGATATTAGGCATGTTCCACTTATGACAAAGAATATGATATCTTTGAGTATGTTGAACAACAAGGGCTTCAGTTTTCAAGGTGAAGGTGGAGTTTTACATGTCTGGAAAGGTTCGAATGTGGTTCTGAAAGGTGTAAAGCGTGGTACCTTATATTTTCTTCAAGATTTTACGCTGTCAAGTTCTGTTGCTGTTGCATCCTCGGAGATTGATAAGGACAACATGATCAAGTTATGGCATATGAGGCTTGGTCATATGAGTGCAAGAGGGATACAAATTCTGTCAAAAGGGGATCTTCTTTGTGGCTACAAGGTCAAGGATCTTGAATTCTGTGAATATTGTATTTTTGGGAAGTTATATCGCAACAAGTTTCCTAAAAGCAATACACAGAATAAAAGGCACACTTGATTACATCCATTCTAATTGTTGGGATCCTTCTTTGGTGGAGTCTTTAAAGGGTCACAGATATTTTGTGTCAATGATTGACAATTTCTCAAGGATGACTTAGGTGTTATTATGAAGCATAAAAGGGAAGCCTTTAAGAACTTCAGGCAGTGGAAGGCATTAGTGGAGAATCAAACAAGGAAGAAGATCAAAAGGCTGCGAACTGATAATGGTTTGGAATTTTGCTGGTATGAGTTTGATGAATTCTGTAAGAATGAAGGGATTGCTAGGCATCATACAGTCAGGGATACACCATAGCAGAATGGTGTAGCAGAACGTATGAATTAGACACTTCTGGAGAGAGCTAGGTGCATGCTTTCTAATGCTGGACTAACTAGAAGGTTCTGGGCAGAAGCGGTTAGTACAACATGTTATCTAATAAATCGTGGACCTCACACAGGTATACATCTCAAAACTCCTTTTGAGGTGTGGTCTGGTAAGCCTGCTGATTACTCTAGCTTGAGAGCTTTTGGTTGTACTGTTTATTATCATGTAAATGAGGGTAAATTAGAGCCATGAGCTAAAAAATGAGTATTTGTAGGTTATGGGGATAGGGTTAAAAGGTATAGAATTTGGTCCCCGTCTGAAAATAGGGTTATACTTAGTAGAAATGTAGTTTTTGATGAAAATTCTATGTTTAATCCTACTATGAAGTATATTGTTGTGTCAGAAAATGGTAGTGTTGAGAAACAGGTGGAGCAGCAAGTCACTCTAGATGAGAGTGAACCACAACATGAAGATCAACACCCACAGTCAGAATCAGAACCATCAGGTTCTTCATTACCAGTAGCAAGTCAGTACAGTTTGGCTCTTAATCGATCAAAGAGAGCTGATTATGGGATACCTCCCAAGAGATACGGTTTTGAAGATATGATGTCCTATGCACTACAGGTTGCTGAAGAGGTGGATCCTGACTCTAATGAGCCATCCACCTATAAAGAAACAGTTACATGTATTGAGTCTACCCAATGGCTTGCTGCAATAGGAGATGAGATAGAGTCACTTCATAAGAATCAGACTTGGGAATTAACCAAGCGACCTCGAGACAGAAAAATCGTCAGTTGTAAATAGGTCTATAAGAAGAAGGAAGGAGAAACATCTGTTGAGGGTATCAAGTATAAAGCTCGAGTAGTAGCTAGAGGGTTCACTTAGAGAGAGGGAGTAGACTACAATGAGATTTTTTCGCCAGTGGTCAGACACACTTCCATCAAGGTGCTACTAGCAATAGTTGCACATTAGGATCTAGAGCTTGAACAACTAGATGTGAGGACAGCTTTTCTACATGGAGAGTTGGAAGAGGAGATATACATGACTCAGCCAGATGGTTTTCAAGTTCCTGGTAAGGAAAACTATGTTTGCAAGTTGAAGAAGTCTTTGTATAGATTAAAGCAGTCTCCGAGGCAGTGGTATAAGAGATTCGACAGCTATATGATAGAGATTGGTTACACCAGGAGTCCGTATGATTGTTGTGTTTATTACAGCAAAGCAACAAATGGTTCTTTGATTTATCTGGTCTTGTATGTAGATGATATGTTGATAGCTGCAGAGAACAAGTTTGATGTTCAGAAGTTGAAGGATCTTCTTAGTGTTGAGTTTGAGATGAAAGATTTGGGTGTAGCTCGAAAAATTCTGGGAATGGAGATTTATAGGGATAGAAGCAAAAAGAAGCTTTTCTTGTCACAGAAGGGATATATTCAGAAGATTTTGTCAAGATTTGGCATGTCTACCGCAAAGCCCATAGATACTCCTAGTGCTGCAAATGCACATTTGTATGTTGTTTTTGCACCTAAATCTGCTGAGGAGAAGAAGTACATGTTTCGAGTTCCCTATGCTAGTGCAATAGGAAGCTTGATGTATGCGATGGTCTGCACTAGACCTGATCTTGCACAATCTGTTAGTGTTGTTAGTAGGCTTATGGGTGAACCTGGCAAGGAGCATTGGCAAGCTGTGAAGATGATTTTTCGATACCTCAAAGGTACATTTGATGTTGGTCTCATTTATGGAGGTGATACACAGTGTCTGGTGACATGGTTTTCAGACTCTGATTATGCTGGAGATATTGACAATAGAAGATCTATGACTGGTTATGTTTTCACTCTTGGTAGTTCAGTTGTCAATTGAAAAGCTACTTTGCAGCCTACAGTGACTTTGTCTACTACAGAAGCAGAGTACATGGCATTGACAGAAGTAGCCAAAGAGGGAATCTGGTTGAAAGGATTGGTCAGTGATTTGGGTCTATATCATGATCAAGTTATAGTGTACTATGACAGTCTCAGTGCAATTTGTTTAGCTAAGGATCAAGTTCATCATGAGAGGACTAAGCACATTGATGTAAGGTATCATTTTCTAAGAAGTGAGAAGAGAATTAAGGTGAACAAAGTGGGTACTGCTGATAACCCAGTTGATATGTTCACCAAGCCGGTTTTCGCATAGCAAGTTCCAACATTGTTTGGACTTGCTAAATGTTAGGAGTTGTTGATTGCCCTTTAGAGGGCAAAATCTGAGGCAGAGGAGGTTCTTTTTGGTACATCTGGCATTGTGTATGGTACATTTGGTACATCTGTTATTTGTGAGAGGATTCAAGTCAAGGTGGAGATTTGTTAGAATATGCCTTGAATCAGTTAGTCCTTGTTCAGACGACCCAATATAGGAATCTCGCTGGTTCAGGGATGACGCGCCCTGATTTAGGGGTTCGGGAACGCAACGTGGTCCTCGATCGGGGTTCGGGGGCAACGCCCCCGAAACCTACGATATGTGTTATTCTGGGCTAGGGTTATCTGTTTGAACCTATTTTTCTAGGCTTTTTCGCATCTGTCTAGGTAGTACTATATAAACTCTTTAGGTCATAACCTAGCTGTAATCTGTAATCTTTACTCTTCAAGATCAATAAAACTTTCCTCTCCTCTGCCTATAGACGTAGCTAACACATCGTTAGTAAACCACGTTAAATCTCTGTGTTCTTTATTTGCGTTCTTAATTATCTTTTTTGTTTTTCGTTATAACAAAATTGAATAAAGTTTTATGTGAAAACTAATGCTTTCATATGATTAATTAACTAATAGGTGACATATTTGATTTTTTTTAAAAAAAATCAATTCTTCAAAGATACGTAATTAATTTTTTTAAAATATAGAACCAAAATTTATGATGTTATACTTTTTTAATATTTTAAAATAAAAAATAAACACATTTATACACATACACACGCGCATACACATATACATATATACAGAGCTCTTTAAGGGTTTAGCAAACTTTTTTAAAAGAGTATTAATTTTTTTGAAGAATAGTAATTTTATATCTTTAAGTATTTGTTTTGGCCTCTCCAAAATAGTGAAATATCCAATCTTTTAAAGATCTTGTATTTTTATTAATACTTTACTTATAATATAATTTTTTAAAGTACTTTTTATTTAATTTTGTCTTCTATATAATTGGAAATATTTTTATTGTAGAAAAATTATATACTTTTAGAAAAAACTTTCTTATAGGAAAGCTATATATTGAAAACCATTTTTTTATAGGAAAAGAATTTTTATGATTAATATATATATATATAACACATTTCTACAAAATAATAAAAAATACTTTAACTTTTTAATTTTTAATTTTTTTCTCTTATTCAAATTAAGGGAGGGAGAAAAAGTTCTAAAAAAAATGTTAGCACTTTCAAAGTATTTTTGTACGAGTCTTTTAATTAAATTTATTAATATCACACACACACATTCATTCAAACTTTTTAATCTTATATTATTTAGTACTTCAAACATTGATTCAAACTTTAATAATCAAGAAATTAGACAAAAAGGACGCATCTATAAAACTTTAGAAAAAGTGAAAATTTTGCTAGGCCGCTATCCTTTTCTTATTATTCTTTTCACTAACTATTGAATATAAAACATGATTCAATAATTTAAATATTTTAATGATATTTATTTTTCAATTTAATGATAATAATTTAGTAGTTATATTTAAATAAATTTTAATTATTATTTTACCAAGAAATGAAAATATTAAATAAGTTTATGTAATTATAATTTAGAAATATCTATTGTAAATTAGGGGTTATCAGTAAATTGAAACAGTTGTATCATTTTATTCTATATTCAGAATTCAAATTCATTTAGATTCCATTTTTTTTTAAATACAACAATCTGCATTTTGTTGAAACTCGAACATGTATACCAAAGAAAGGCTTCGCATATGTATATTGGATATATGAATCATATGTATTCAGTATAATTTACTTCCTTTTAAAATTAAAATTAAAAAAAAATTAAGTACTTTATAATAACCAACTATTTGACATGTTAACTATTCGCAATTGTAATTTTGTAATAATATTATTCCAATCTTCAATTATAGGTATGTATGTATAAGTAATGTTTTCTAATTTTATATTAAACTCTTTCATTTTTGTTAAAATAACTAAAATATTATTTTAGTGTTAAATTGCATGATATTACATTGTGATAATTATGAAGGCAGAGTGGAGTTACTTCAGGGCTTGAAGGGCACTTGGCCACTAGCCTAAAAAAAAACGTTTCACCTCTTTAGAATAGTTTTTTTTTTAATGATTTGACTCCTTTAAATTTTGAATTTATATATTTTAATTATGACACAATTAAAATTATAATTTTGTCAATAAATTATAATCTACTAATATACATGATAATTTCACTGACAATATAGATGTGATAATTATACTATACCTTATATTTCTACGTATATGTAGTACAATGTCTATTATTAAATTAGAAAAAAATTTGTCCACATTTTAATATAGTAAAAAAATTTCCCAATATTATAGGGTGTTCTGTACTTAATAAGATAGATCACATCTTTTACGATCCAACACTAAAATTTAATATTATAAAAGAATGCGGTTATATTTATTTTAGGAATTTATTTGATGAATCTACCTAAGAATTTGACATTTTATTAGTGATATTGTACTTAAAATTAATAATAAAAAAATGTTGATTGTGCTTTTAAATTAATGCATTTGGTCTTCGTGGACTGTTAAAAAGGAAAAAAGTTAGATAATTTTAAGAGAATAACAAAGATCATGTCTTGTACGTAAATAATAATAAAGATGATAAAGGGTGAGAATAAATATTACAAATATTCCAAAGCGTTTACCGAAAAGAAAAAAAATTGTAACCTTTTTCATGTTTTACATGTGTTTGGAGATAATGAAAAATGGGGTTTTAACATTTTCATCCCTGAACTTTAACGAAGAAACAAATCAGGACATGGTTTGTCCGATTTTCACATTTTCGTCCCTGTCGACATAACACCGTTAGGAAGTGTTAAAGAACTAAGGGTGAAAAGGAGATTTCATTAAAACTTCCATCTCCTTCGCTTTGTAAGTCCAAAAGCCTGGAAATGGGTTTTGATTTTGCAAGCAAAAGTGATGTGATTGGGTTTAGAGAGAGAAAGAGGGAGAAGAGGAGATGAGAAGAGGAGATGAGAAGAGGAGGGGACATGGAGGAGGAGAAGATGGTGGTGGTTATGAGATAGCCCTCTTTCTTGGCAAGGAACGCAGAAGAAGTGATGGGGTTGTTGAGTATGTTCGTGGGAGGTTTATAGATGGAAATGGGTGTGATTTTGCAAAGAAAAGTGATGGGGTTGGGATGATGAAGACATGAGATGTGAGATGCCAAGGAATCGTCTTTAACATTTGATGCGGCTAAGATTGACCAAGACGAGGCAGTAGAAGAATGAGAGGAGAAAAGAAAAATAGGAAAGGGATGATCTAACAAGGGTGAATATGTAATTCAATGGATTTTAATTGATGGAACTAATATCAGGGACGAAAATGTGAAAATCGGACAAACCATGTCCTCATTTGTTTCTTCGTTAAAGTTCAGGGATGAAAATGTTAATACCCCAATGAAAAATCATATATTTGTATAATAAATGGAATCTCTCGTGAATTTTGTGCCTTCAAATGATAAATTCTTAATTCAAGACTAAAATCAATATTTTCTTTAAAAAATGTATAATTAATTTTAAACATAATTAAAAAATAAATAATATATATAAATGTCAATAAAAAATACAAAAACACAATACATGTCTTTTTGTTCAAGGAAACTTTAGGTAAAACAACCTAGCCTAATTTTTAGAGAATTTAAACTGAATCCCATTAAACGTTTCTGGAAATACGTTAAAGTAATCTGTATAATTAAAATTTTACTAAAATTTCCAGCAAAAACTCCTTGATTAATTTCTCAAACATTACCAATAGAATTGTCAAAATATCTACTTTTATAACCTTATCCAGACCAACAGAATCTTCAAGAATGCTCTAAATAATAATAAATTAATTTTGTCACCATTTGATTAGCATAACCTTGACAAAAACTGCCACAAAGCTTACTAGTTCCTAAGCTGACTAGTTCCTGTAATCTCTTGAGACGGGAAAATAATATAAAATAAGGTAAGTATGAACAAAGTGAATGGATATTAAAGCAATCTACAAATCTTTTGTAATTACGTATAATTTTCTTGCTTTAAAAACGATAGACTTCTTGCAAATAATTTCTTAATCTAAACATATGTACAAATATGATATTAGAGAAGTATACAGATCTTGATTTGGAAAACGACATATCTCACTGAATAAAATTATGTTGCAGAAAATTAGTCTCAGTAATGATGTTCTAGCACTAATTGATTTAATCAAATTGCGATCTGATAAAAAATTATCAGGTTTGACCAGTAAACACCAAATAGATAAATAATAATTAAGTTCAGAGACAAACAAGAATTAGGTGGTGCAGCTCCACGGAGCAAACATATGTAAAATCTTTTGTTAGAATCAGAAGATAAAATCTGTACAAGATAACTCTCTTCTCCCAAATCACATTTCTTCAATTTTTCCCTCTCTTCTCCTCTCTCTCTTCTAATGTCCTCCAAAAGCTCTAGAGTACAAAGTTTTTATAATGTCCTTAAGTATCCCAATTCAAATAGGTTTAGTATCCTAATTCTAATAGGTTTGGTATCCTAATTTAAAAAAGTTTGATATCTTTTTCAAATCAGGATGACAACACATCTTCAGGTCTACAGGTCCTTGGGTACTCAGATACTCGGGTATCAAATCAGATTCTCTTCAAGTCATGATGATTACTCCACCTCATCTTCAAGACCTCAGGTCCTCGGATATTTAGACACCAGATCAGGTCCTCGAGTACTCAAACACCAAATTAAATCTTCTTTAAATTAGGATGACTACTCTATCTTATGACCTCAAGTCCTCAGATTCTCAGGTTTTAAAAAATTTGAAGTATCCATTCTTCACAAAATCATTCTATAACAATTATTGTTATAAAGCAACATATTTTTGAAGTGATAATCATGTATTGAAAATCCAATATTTTACAGGATTTTTCACGATTGTATTGAAAATAATAATTAAGGAATATACGATGCTAAGCATATATCTAACTGAATGTCTATATTTTCTTTTTTAGTCTAATATTACTTTTTTAATCTTATATTATTTTGTATTTCAAACACGCGTTAAAACTTTAATAGTCAATAAATTAGATAAAAGAGGAGCATAAATAAATCTTTAGAAAAAGTGAAAATTTTGCTAGGCGCTATTCTTTTCACTGTTTATTAATTATAAAATATGATTCAATAATTTAAATATTTTAAAGGTAATTATTTTTCAATTTAATCATGATAATATAGTACTTATATCTAAATAAATTTCAATTACTTTTTAACTTAAAATAGAAGTACTAAATAAGTTTATTTTTATAAAATTTAGAAATGTCTATTGTAAATTAGAGGTTATCAATAAATTAAAACAGATATATATCATTTCGATTTATGTATTCAGAATTCTTCATTTAGATTTTGTATTTTAAAAAAAAACTACAATATATATTTTGTTGAAATACGAACACATATACTAAAGAAAGGCTTCATAAATGTCTATTGTACATATGAATCATATGTATTGAGTATAATCTACTTCTTGTTAAAATTCAAATAAAAAGAATTCATAAATACTTTATAATATAAATCCACAAGTCAAAACTTAATCATGGATGACCATATTTGAGACATGGCAAATCCAAGCAAATTTAGTATTTTCTTTCGCTTTTTGGGAAAAAGGCCAACATTTTTTAATATTATTCTTTCAAATTCAAACTCCTCCATCAAAAGGAAACAAAGAAATATAAACTACACCTTATAATTTTTTTAAAAAAAATTTAAGGTTATTTTCAACTTTTTCTTAATTTATTGACATGTATCAAATATATCATCAATTTATAAAGTCATTGCTCCACCCTCTAATAATAATACTAAAATAATTATTTTAGCTTTTTTTAAGTAAAAATAAAAGGGGAATAACAAGTTCAGTTTCTAACTTTAGTCTAATAACAAACTAACACATACTTTGATTGATTTTAATATTTTAATCTCTATTGTTACATCAATCTATTAAATAGTGATAAAATATAAATTTACTCTTATTGATTATATTTAAATGAATACGTTTTATTATTCATCATTAATATAAAACGTAAACATAAAAACCTTAATCTACCACCTTTGTTGTCATCTTTTTCCCCCTTTCATCTCCAAATATGCTATTACTATCACCATATCTATTTTCATCTTTTATCTCTTCTATTTTTTTTTTAATTTTTCTCTCTTTATCACTTTCTCTGTCATGACCATCACTACTGATTTTTGATCTTTTTCTTAAACAAAATTTTTTTTTCAAATTATATCTAAAAAATTATCAATAAAAATCACAATAATTATAAAGTAAATTTCTAAAATCTTGTTATTATTCATTTCTAGAAATGGCGAGTTAAAGTCATGTGTCATAAGTCCAGGTTTGTATTTCCGGTGATTAATCTCTTGGGTGACTTTTATTAGTGATGATAAGAAGAAATAGCAGCTGAGATAATAAGAATTAATAGCAAAGGGAAAATGTCTTAGAAATCAAAATAAGAGATTTAGTCAATGACAAGAAAATGGTAGGAGAAATTAATACACTTTTCTAAAAAAATAGTAGGAAAAATTAATACATTTTTTCCAACAAAAAATGGTAGAAGAAGTGTCTCCTTTATTAATTGTAGTAAAATTATAATTTTTTTTAATATTGGAAAGAAAAAGTAAATTTTACCCTCAAAAAGTTTAGTACACGATGATAAATGTAACATCAAAAAAATATTATAATCAGACAAAATATGTTACATTTTTTAAAAAAAAATTTAGGGATTGAAACTATATTATCCTTTTTTCAGTTTTAATTAAAAATAAACATAAAATATTCATTTTATTGTTATTAATTATTAGGAGGTGAAGTAACGACTTTTAATAAATTAATGATATATATGATATATGTCAATAAATTAGGGAATAAATTTAAAAAAGATCCAAATTTTTATTATAATTTTTAAATTTTTGTTATATATATTCATCTTTTATTAGATTCCTAAATTCTGTAATACATTTAAAAATTTAAAAATAAAAATTAAATATAAAATTAGAAATTGAGTAAGTCCTACAACTGTTTTACCATACATTTGACCTTTTTCAATTATTACCACAGTGCATTGAGAAAGTTCTCATTTTCATAATACTATTGGATTAACGTCTGAAGAAGCTGATTAATGCTAATATAATTATATTGTACAACCACCGTCCTATAACTCTACCTTAAGAATAACAATGGAGACTTTATAATTACACTATAAGATAACCCTACAGCACAATCAGTTATAGGCATGTACGTAAAATCAAAAGGTTGATGCAACTAACTATTTGACATGTTAATTATCATTCTCAATTCTAATTTTATGGTAATATTATTCCAATCTTCAAGTTGCTAACTATCTTGATTTTTGTTAAAATAATTAATTTTTTTTAGTATTAAATTACATGATATTACATTGTGATGATTACAGAAGTGGAACTATATCAAGACTTGAAGTAATCTCCCAAAAAAGGTTTGACCTCTTTGGAATAGTTTTTTTAATGATCCGACTCTTGTGGATTTTGAATTTACATATTTTGAGTCTCACATAATTAAGATTTTAATTCTGCATGTGAATAAATAAAATTTAATATTATAAAAGAATGCAGTTAAATTAGTACATTTCATTTTAGGGATTTATTTCAACAAATTATGTCTTTATTTATAAAAGCGTAAAGTTTAGGGATTCAATTGTTATTAGTCCTTTCCATTGGACAGTAAACCTTTGGATTGTTTTTCGAATTAATTTTACCATCAAACAACTAATTACATTTTAACAATTCCCACAAGCTAACTGTTTTTATTAATTTTTTTTAAAATTCCAACTTCAAATTTCAAGTGTAGTCAGAGTGAAGATTCACATGTTTGAAAATTTTTACACAAAAATCATAGACTCAAGTGATTTTTAATAGATTTAAATTATAGGGTGTAATTTAGTTGGAATTGAATGATTTTGTTTGCATTGTTTATGGAAAGATATCTGGATTCATGTTCATTTTGTTGAATCTCAAATCTGTAAGCTGGTAAAGTTAGCTTGCTTAGTGATTGATGATCAGCCACCATTCATTTATTTTTTTACGTTTTCTTTAATTTCAATGAGATTTCTCTGTATGATTATATATTCTGATTTAAGGATGGGAATCTATTTCGCCTTCTACATTTGGGAAAATTATCTTTTTTTTAATTGGAGATTCTCTCTAAATAATTTCATTAACGTTTCTTTGTCTAACATTTGAAGAAAAGATCGTCAGATCCTAATAGCCTAACATTATACATACAAATATTTAGAATATATTTCGATGCTGTTCAAATTTAAAATCTAAGAAGAAAAAAAGAAATAACTAACTTTAAGATATATGACTACTACCAAGTAAATATCAATAACTTCTATAGAAATTTATTCTCTATATATTGCCTTTCTCAATTTTTATTTTATTTTATTTTATTTATTTTTTCTGTCGATCAAATTAAGAATTTTGCTCCTCGTACCAAAGTCTTTTACGTGTCGGTGCAAATTACGGCCAACTTGCCTTGTAATATTATATTATTATTACACAAGATACGGTGGGGTCAAGGAACATTTGACTTTAGCGTAACAATTCGCTCTCTTTAATTATGTGTTGGAATATCGAAACGACAAATTCTCACAAAAAGTGAGGACCATCGAATCAAAGAGAGCCAGTTGTATTAAAACATTAGTCATGACTCCAATGTTCATGAGTGAAAGTAAAATCCTTTTGATAGGTGCGACGGTTGCAGCAACTACACAGAACCCTCATAAACATCTAATCTTCATTCTTCTTCAATTCCCACCCATACGACTCACCAAGCTCAAGTTCTCTGCAAATGCCTCTCTTCTTGTAAAAAGACAACAACCGCATAAAGAAATTAATAAAAATAATAATTGGGTGATGAATTAGAAGAACCTATGAGGAGTTTTTTATTTTTCGGTTCTGATTTGGCTTTGTGGATAAGATTTTAGGCATGTTTAATTATCACAAACGATAATCAAAATGTATATAGAGGAGAAGACAGAACGTGTCCTTACAATATGCATGATAAAAGAATTAGAATTTTTTTTTTTCAAAATAATTTAGTTAGATTTTAAAAATTTTTGTTGGATTAAGATTAGATTTTGGGTAAAATAATTATTGTATAGTTGAGTTAAGTATTTAATTTGAATAATTTTACCAAATTATATTGATAAATAGAAGTAAAAATAAAAGAAGGATTTGGTGATTGACAGGGAGGTGCCGTTGGGAAGGCTGCTTATTAATTTAGAGTTAATAAATTTTTGTCAGGTTAATATTAAATATATTATTTTATTAATAATAAAATAATATATTTATTATTTATAAATTATAGAAAAAATGATATTTATAGAAAACTAAACTTTAATATTTTATTTGGTTTTTATTAATATACTTTTTTAGTTTTTATCTTCATAATATTCAATAGAGAAATTAAATTAAAATTTATAAATGATCTTAATTAGATAAAATAAAAGATATTATATCGTATTATTCATCATACTTCAGATTCAAATGCCTGCAATATTAGGGCTCACATCTAGTTGTCTAGGACCTCTTTATTCATTCAGGTAGCTGATGAATACTATTTATATAAAAAAAACTATTTTTTTCGTTAATTTAAGTAAGAATAGAATCTAAGGAGACATTTTTAAAACAGTAAAATAGTGTTTAGTAACGAACATCAATCATTTTCCCGTGTAAACGATTAAACCCACAATCGAGAGAAATTTATATGTTACACGTTAATGTTAAAAATATGAAAATACAATGAAAACTAAAAAACAAATTAAATTTGGGTTCACTTTGTCGACTTTGGTCTTTGAGTAATTAACTTGAATTTGTGTGCACAGGTGTCAACAAGAAGAAAAAGGCAAAATTGCCCCTACTCAGTCCGCATCGCAGCATTTTCTTCAGGGAATCATGCCAAGTATACGCAACTCAGAAAGTCTTTTTCCTACTCTAATTTATACCTACAGTTCTCCTGGTCAATCTTCAGGTTCTGATATAGAGAGTCCAGATGTTGCAATCAAATTGGCAGATAAATTCGTTCCTTCTACACCAGCCTCTGAACACGAAAATGTGACAGATGGTAACATTAATTATACATGTAATCCGTTATATTATAAATAGTAAAGGGTGAATTTCATATTCTTAGACTTTACAACCGTAATAAATTTTAATTTGAGATAATGATTTATATATAATGTAATGGATAATGAAAGACAGTGAAGAGATGAAAATTCCTAGTTATATCCACGAACTTAAGTTGTTGCATGTCATCTTCATTCAATAAAATGAGTCGTGAATGAAACTTTGAACCATCGAGGACTTCAGAGAACTAGATCTTTGAGTCGTTCTTGAACCCTTGAAATTTCTATACCAATTCTCGGAATGACTGCCTGTAACAATTAATTAAAAAAACAAACATCGTCAAACACACCAACGGACCAGCCGTTTTCTACAAATTAAGTAAAGAGTAATAACATTTTTCATCCCTATACTTTAGTGAAACAATAAATTAGATCATACTTTAACAAATTCTAACATTTTTATCCTTATTATAACTATTATGACGAAGTTGAAATCAAGGATAAAAATAGAAATAATTCTTAGAGATTTTTTTTTCATCCTCTCTAAATTAAAATTCTAAAATAAAACTCTAAAAAATATATAAAAAAAAAAAAGAGTGATGGTGGTGGTGGTGATGGTGGTTATGGTAAGAGTTTCGAAGGACTAGTAGATGATAATGGTAAGTAAGATGTAAGGGGAATGAGTGGTAGATATGGTAATAGTGGCGGTGCTGAGTATAGAAGAAGAGTGGTGGATATAATTGGGTAAGGTATGAGAGAAACAAATGGTGGATATAGAGATCGGGGGTGGTAGTTTTCAGTTAAAGTGTGAGAGAAATGAGTTGTGGATATAAAGATAGTTATGGTGACGGATATAGTTAGAGAAGGAGTAGTAGTATGAAGGAGAAATGAGTAGTAGAGGTAGGTATAGTAAGAGAAAGAATGGTGAGTAATGGAGGAGGAGTTGTGGATGATGGTGGGGAGGTTATGATTGGAGAAGAAGTGGTGGATATAGTGGGTATGGAGGAGGAGTTAATTTGATTTGAATAATTGATTTTCTTGTGAATAGTGACTGGTTTGGGTTTATTAGGATCTGAAGGGAGGCTGATGTTTGGATATTAAGGTTTGACGAGCAGCTGATTTTGGTTTTTTGGATGTTTTATTTTTATTAAGTGCAAATAGGTGATTACACAGATTTTTATTAATAGTTTGGACAGTGGGGATAAAAATGTTAAAATGCCTCAAAGTATCTACTGATTTATTGTTTCTTCAAAGTTCACAGTTATTACTCCAATTAAGTAAAATCAGTTAAACAATCGATCATATTCAGTTGGTTGCAACATCCACTGCACGTAAATTAAAAACAAAATAACAATACTCAAAAAGAGTTTAGATAATCGTGAAATATTTTAAGATATATATGTGTTTGGAATTGAATTGTGATAAGGTATATTTGAATCATTACCAAAACCAAGACACAAACAAATTAGATATATATACCTTGGACTTAATAATGTAGATGACCCTATCTCCTGCGTTTTGCTGTGTAGCATTTATAACTTCGGCTCCTTCTTCTTCAAGAACATTGATAATTTCATGCAACATGAAGTTTCTATTCCTTAACCCACATATCAAATTCACTTCCAAAATAGAATCCGAACTTGTTATGTTCATTATTGGCAACATTAATCTTGAACTGCTGCTGCTACTGCTTTCTGCTGTCAAGTTATACCTTTCCTGATCACGGTCTCCTTCGAAAAGTGCTTTCCTTTTCTTTAGACTTTCTTCATGACTCTTCTGCAACTGCAATATGTAACTTCTGGCTTGATCCAATATCTTAGTCGCCGATAACTGCATCCACAACGAAGATAAACGTTAATTAATTACTGTGCGGTGGAAGTTTATGTTTATTCAAATATGTTAATTACTCAAAACCTTGGAAGTTTGAGTAGGAATGAGAGAAGCAAGCTTAGCAATGAGATCTTTCATCTGCTTTCTTCGATTTTTCTCTGTCATATTTCGGCGAGCTCTAGATGATGAAGTACTGCCCAGTCGCGCCGTTGTTTCCTCCATCAAATCCTCTCCTCTCCTCTCCTCTGTTTGCCCTAAAACACAATTAAACGAATTAGCAAAACAATGATATGAAGATGAAATGCTTAATTTGTTGGTTTCAGTCGTAAGATATAATTAGAAATACGTTGATGAGATAGGACGCAGTGATGAATGATAGATAGCAGTGCTCTGGAATTAAGCAAAGTGTTGAGATATATTTATAGGGGAGAGTGATTTCGGTGCTCAAGAAATTAAGATTCAAGAATATTCTAATATCAAGAAATTTCGGTGGTGGATTAAGTCACCTTTTCAGACGTTCTGCTTAGGATTTGAGTGTGGAGTATATAAAGAGAAAAAATAGATTGTTTGGAGTCATATCTCACCCTTTTATTTTTTTAAAAAATATCTAAATTGAAAGTTCATGGTCACAGCTACTACTAATTCGTCCGATTATTCAATCGAAATATGATATTTATAATATTCTAATGTTAATAAAATTTTTACTTAAAAAAGGAAATTTTTTAATGCCTTTAGGCCTTCAACATGATGGCCATTATGGTGAGGATTTTGGTACACTTTTCGTTTTTATTTTTCGGAAAAATTTGGGTGTTAAGCCAGTTATAACTTATAACAGAGGTTTTTACGTTCTCAATAAACAATTGATGTAATATTAGTAACTTTCCCTTTTATTAAGGGTAAATTATAGATAATAAATAAACTTATAATTTAAAAAAATAAAAGAGAGTTTTTAACGAACAGTGTAGCATTTGAGAAGTATAATAATGTATTATCAGACAAGCTTTTGTTTATATATATATATATATAATTCCCATTTCAATACATGATTTAAAATTCTATTAAATGCTCTTTTCTAATCCAGAAAAATCTATTAAATACACTAAATATTTTCTTAGAAGATAAAAAAAAACCAATTATGCAATAATGACTATACAAAATTTATTTTAACTGTAGGCTGTTTAGCGGATTAAATTCAACTAATCTGACAAAAGTTATGTCAAATTCTTAAAACAATGTGCTAAAAATAAAAGAATAGTTAAACTAATAAATCCAATAAGATAAGGTTGAAATTTGTAATACAATAAGATAAGGTTGAAACTTGTAAGTATTCTAAACTCTATTTTATATTATTTTTTTATAATATATCTTTAAAAATCTTTTTATTAAAATAATTATTTAATTTTTTTTATAAACTATTTGTGATAATTAAAACTCGAAAATAAAAATAAGAATTATTGTGCTTTAAGAGTAATATTATAATTTTTAATTATTATTCTAATTTTTTGAACCTTAAATGATGTGTTACGCATTAATTGGATGATAAACTTTTAGAATTTATAAAATAATTATTACACTATTTTAATATTCTATTAATGAGAGACATAAGCTTTCTCCAGGGAACTTCTTGTTCTTATATGTTGATGTGATATTAAATCGACTATAGTTTCTAGATAAAAAAGAAAAAAGAAAAATCAATGCTTCCACACAAATTATTAAATGATTAATTAATAAAATATATTAAATTACAACACGTCATATATGATTTATATGACACGTGTATTTTATAACGCCAATCTCGCATGCTTCCTTGGCAGAAAAAATGAATAACCGACTAACCGCCCAACGTCCACATGCTTCATGTAATTCATTCAAATTGAAGTCGTGATTAATTCAATATGTATATAATAAAGGGACAGATTCAATTAACCTTTTTTTTTATATAAAATTTTACATTAAATATAAATCGGTAAATTTAGATATATTTAAAATTATATTTAACTATATATTTAATACATATATAATTAATACATTATCAGATATAATCTCAATTATTAGATATTTTTAAATCTAATAGTCTATATTTTAATGTAAGATTTTGTGTAAAAAAATAAGTCATTTATTCTGCTCCTATAATAAAATTATGATTAATTTCATGTATATTGAAAAGGAGCAATCATCCTCAATTTTACTCTCTTTTTTAATTATTTATAGTTTTAATAATTATGAATATATCTCATATACCTATTAATTATATATATTATATTTAATTTTTAAAAATATTTAAATTTTTAAAAATTTATCAAAAAATGTAACAAATTAAGTTATTATTATAATATATATATATATATATATATATATATATGCATGTGTAAGCGTAAGTGTGTGAATTAATAATTTTGACCATAACTTTATACAATTTCATACACTATTTGTATAATAAATTTAAATATTTTTTGTTATTAAAATTAAATCTAATATATAATTAAATATATTAATTGATACATATGTAAATTAATATATGTATATATATAAAATTTAATTTTAATTATTAAATTAAAGTGTATAAATTTAATAATATATAAATTGTATAAAGCGTAAGAAATTGCTAATTCATCTAAGTAATAGGTTGATATGAAAATAAATTTTAAAATGTTAATAAATTCACCTTTAAACAAAATATATCATAAATATTTACAAATTTTTGTTTTTTTCTTATTGTTTTTCTTATGGGACATCAAAAAGTCAAACCACTTTTCTTTTTCCTTTTTCTTTTTACTGTTTTAGGAGGGAAATTTAAGCTTGAGATTTAAAAGTCTCAAAAAAATAAAAAATAAAAACTTTTACGAATGTGTTGGGCAAATCACACCCAATTTGACTGAGAATATTCAAACTTTTTTTGGTACTATATTCAAAATTTAAATTCACAGTCCACCACCTACTATATCTATATCTGAATCTATCATATTAGAACCTGCGTGAAAAACATTTTTTGGTACGTACCAATAATTTTTTTTTTCGATATTTAGATAGTATTAAACTGATCAAAATTTTTAATTTTTGATAAAAAAATTTAATAAATTATAATTAAAATATTAAAAAATCTGTTTCATATGATAAAATTTTATTTTTTTATTGAATAAAGATTATTTTTTATATATTAATAATCTTCACTCCATCCAACCTTAAATTTATTGTAGTTCATTAGTCTGGTGCCGATATGTTAAGTCCAACTGTTACAATTAATACTTTAAAAGATAAAATTATAATTTACTGTTATAAATTAATAAAAAATTATCATTTTTTTTTCTCAAAGGCTAAACTGATAATTGATAATATTAAGCCATTAAGATATATATAAATTTTAAGTGATAAACGAAAAATATTATTGACATATAAAATACGTAATTCATTCGGATATTTAGTTATTCATATCAAAGTTAAAATTTTTTACTTAATACATTAGAACATAAATAACTTTTAAACCCCTTAGTCTCCTCTTGACTAATTGTCTCAGTATTTATATACATAATATTAAATCTTATCAATATGTATTTATTGGATAATTTTAATCAGGTTTCTTTTAAGTCATCTAACGGAAAATTATATTCATAATTATTACAATTATATATACAATCTGCTGATATTATATCAATGAGATATTATATCGAAAAAGAGTATTAAGTAGTTCAACTGATCAATTTTCTTGAGATGATATTGAAAATTGAAACTCTAAATCATTCTCCATTTAGGCTTTTTCTTGTAGTAATTAAAAAATGCAGGCATCACAACTCAAATCATATTAATTATATAATATTAATTTAAATTTATTTGTGTAATATCACATAAAAGTATGTGAACTTAATGAAGAGTTATGTTTGAATATCAAAGCTATGTAAGACGAAAACTTTGAAGTCTTTAAATTTATTTGTGTGATATCACGTAAAAGTATGTGAACTTAATGAAGTGTTATGTTTGAATATCAAGACTATGTAAGACGAAAACTTTGAAATCTTTATTTAAATTTATTAGAGTGTGAAATGTGGTGAAAAAAATATAATAATATTTAAATCAAATTAGATCCAATAGATAAAGATATAAAATTTTAATAAAATCATTAATTTTGATTTGTAATGATATTATAAAAAAGAAGGTTCTTTTTTCGACTAATAAAATCAGTTGTAAATATTATAAATGTTTAGCTCTAAAAGAGTTTTTTTTATGATTAAATTGAGATTAATTATGCCAAATATATATTTTTTTTATAATAATTATGCCAAATATTAGAGACTGCAATAAGTTTCGATACAAAGATAATTCATTCCTTATCTCATTCTTTTAATGAAGTAAAAAAAATAGAAAGGAAAACAAAAATGAAAAGGCAAAATTTATATTTCTTTCTATCATTACAATATAGATATAAGTGGTCAAGAGCAACTAAAATATTATTTCTTTGGATTATATATAAAGGAATAAAAACTATTCTTATAATTTGGATTGGGAAAGAAAATCTAAATATGAAAAATACTCATTATGACTTTTCAAATTAGTAATATATTAAATAAGGGGACAAAATTATTAAAATTTTCAAATTCTATTAAAATATTGATTAAAAATTTATTAAAAATAAAAAAAAAATCTATTAAAATATTGATATACGTATGCATGTGACAGTTGGACGGAATCGGGTTTGGCGGGAATCTCTTGTATCGTTTGAGCCCTTGTAGCAGAGGGAAGGCATTGAAACAGTTGGACCAAAATTGCTTCGCAATCCTTTCCATGTTATTAAACAACAATGCTCGTATTACAAGTCTCCTACGTCGTCTGACAGCCTTTCGGTGCTTCTGTAAAACCAGAACACCTCACTTCCAACTCCAAGCTCACACCTTTCTCTTCACTGAAACCAACCACACCCACATTAATCTCCTGACAGTTTCTTCTGATGTCCGAACTCTGCACCAAATCAAACAGACCCACGCCTTTGCTCTTCTCAACGGGTTTCTTCCCAGAAGTGTTTCTCTGTCTGCCTCTTTGATTCTCCGGTATGCAGACTTTCGAGAATCCAGGGCCTCTCTTCTTTTGTTTGAAGAAACTGTCCCTTATTGCCGCACTCCATTCTTGTGGAACACCCTCATTCGGGCTTTATCGATTGCCCGAGTTCGTGATGGGTTTAGTACGTATAATCGAATGGTTAGGACCGGAGTTCGGCCGGATGATCATACGTTTCCTTTTGTTCTCAAGGCCTGTGCCGATAGTCTGGAACTCCGGAAGGGTATGGAGATTCACGGGTGTTTGTTCAAACTCGGTTTTGATACGGATGTTTTTGTGGGTAATACTCTTATGTTGGTTTATGGCAACTGTGGATGTTTGGAAGCTGTGAAGAGAGTGTTTGATGAAATGCGTGACAGAGATGTTGTGTCGTGGAATTCGATTATAGGAATGTTTTCGGTTAATGGGTTTTACACGGAGGCTCTCGATTTATATTTTGAAATGAATATTAGGTCAGGGTTTAAACCCAATTCTGTTGGCGTTGTTAGTGTTTTGCCAGTTTGTGGGGGCCTGGGGGATGAGCTTATGGCGAGGAGGATTCATTGCTATGTTGTGAAGGTTGGGTTAGATGCTCAGGTGACTATTGGCAATGCAATAGTTGATGCATATGCAAAATGTGGGAGTGTGAATGCTTCAAGACGAGTGTTTGATGAAATAGTAGAGAGGAACGAGGTTTCCTGGAATTCTGTTATTACTGGTCTTGCTCATACAGGGCACAATGAGGAGGCCTTGGATATGTTTAGGCTCATGATTGTTGGGGGATTTACGCGTAGCGCTATTGCCATCTCTAGCATTTTACCCGTTCTGATTGATTTAGAATTTTTCAGTTTAGGAAAGGAAATTCACTGCTTTAGTTTAAGGACGGGCATTGAATCTGATGTTTTCATTGCCAATTCATTGATTGATATGTATGCGAAATCAGGCCATCCAACTGAAGCATCCTATGTATTTCACAATATGGGGGCAAGGAATGTTGTTTCCTGGAATGCCATGGTTGCTAATTTTGCACAAAATGGGTTTGAGTTAGCCGCTCTGGAATTAGTAAGAGCAATGCCAGCTCACGAGGAGATTCCAAACTCTGTCACTTTGACAAATGTTCTTCCAGCTTGTGCGCGAGGTCGTTTCCTTCATCCTGGGAAAGAAATTCATGCAAGGTCGATTCGGATGCGATTAAACTTTGATCTGTTTCTCACCAATGCTCTGACAGATATGTATGCAAAATGTGGCTGCCTAAATCTAGCTCAAAATGTTTTTAGCATATCTCTTAGGGATGAAATATCTTACAATATACTAATAGTAAGCTATTCTCAAACAAATGATTGCTCAGAATCCCTTAGTTTATTTGTGGAAATGTGGCTCATGGGTATGAAGCATGATGTGGTTTCTTTTATGGGTGTTATATCAGCTTGTGCAAACCTTGCTGCAACTAAGCAAGGGAAAGAGATCCATGGTGTGATAGTGAGGAAACATTTTCATACACATCTCTTTGTTGCAAACTCACTTTTGGACTTCTATTCCAGATGCGGACGAATTGATCTAGCTCATAAGATTTTTTACTGTACTCCAAACAAGGATACAGCCTCCTGGAATACTATGATTTTAGGTTATGGCATGCTGGGAGAGTTAGACACTGCATTCAATCTCTTCGAAGCTATGAGAGAAGATGGGGTAGAATATGATCATGTTTCGTATATTGCAGTGTTGTCAGCTTGTAGTCATGGAGGACTAGTTGAAAGGGGGAAAGGATACTTCAATCAAATGCAAGCTCAGGATATTAAGCCAACACAAATGCACTATGCTTGCATGGTTGATCTCCTAGGACGAGCTGGCCTAATGGAAGATGCAGTAACACTTATCAAGAACCTACCGATTGTACCAGATGCCAATATTTGGGGCGCTTTGCTTGGGGCATGCCGAATACATGGTAATATAGAGTTGGCGTCTTGGGCAGCCGAGTATCTGTTTCAGTTGAAGCCCCAACACTCTGGATACTACATAATTCTTTCAAATATGTATGCGGAGGCAGGAAAATGGGATGATGCAAACAGGATTAGAGAATTGATGAAATCAAGAGGAGCAAAGAAGAGTCCTGGTTGCAGTTGGGTGCAAACCAGGGACCAAGAGCATGCATTCGAAGTTGGAGAGAGAATGAATACCTGCACTCCGGCTCTTTAACATGCTTAAAATTTTGTGAGAGCTGATTCTTAGGGCTCTATTTGAGAGAATATGGCATCAACTTATATAGATCTATTGTGTGAAGCTTTAACAATTCTGTTATTTACTTGGCAACCCTTGTAGCAGTTTGGCTGAAATCATAGCCAAATTCAAAAAATTTCAACATTTTATATGATTTTTTTTGGACATACCAAAATGCAAACCTGATAGAAACATTGTTCCAACTCTTTCAAAAGTTAAAAATGATCAAATTAGGACAATTGATCAGATAAATTTTTGCTTCTCATAGCATTCGAAACTAGCTTAAGTAATGAAGTACAATCAGAAGGTTCACAAACAGAATCAAAGTTACATGAAAACCCACAAAATTTAGAATCTTCGGTATCCCAAGAATGTTTGCAGTGTTTTCATGGCATTGATGCTGCCGACTGGAGCTCAGAGACAGGAAGCCCAAGTGTTTTGTTGTACAAATTACTGAACAAAATGCCAAGATCCGCAATTTCCATCCGTTACCTCATTTGCCTTGTAGAAGAGTTGTCTACATCATCGATTATGTATCTAAAACTAACCAAAACTTGAATTTCCGAATTAATCTCAAAATCTTGACCAGCAGAAATATAGAACAAACCTGACATCCATATCATCTTGCAATAATATATGCCACATACTCATTACTCCTTTGGTGCCTGGTTTGGCAAGGAGCAGCATCAAAGTGCCTTTCTCCAGGGCATGTAGTTCCCACAACTTTGAGGGGAGCAAAAGAATATGAAAGATGAATAAATGAAAATTTCTGATGTTGTTGGGGTTCTCAAATTCTATGACTGATGACAAATGACAGCCCTGCAAGACAAGTCACCATCTATAATCCACATACTCAATTCTTCAAGCCGTTTTTGAACTAAATCCAACCCCAGTTCAGCAGACCAGTAAACCATCTTCTTTCCAACCACAGAAGAGGATTGATTAGCATCCCTAGAACCAATTTCTATGCTGATGCTCGACTCATCAACCCTCTTAACCTTCGTACCACGCTTCTGTTCCAATAAGTTTGCCACAATACTTGCAAAGCTTCTGCTGTCTCTGGGCAAAGAGATTTCATCCACCATCGTTGCAACTTGATGCAAAAAATCATCTGTCCACATTTCCTTAACTGAAGATGAGCTCCTGACGGAAAAAAGTTGCGAACTCTTCCCAGCATAGAAGTCAGAGGTGGCATCAATGAACTCAATAAACAAATCATTATTGACAACACTTAGGTTTTCATCCAATACCCAAGAACTATATCCATATTCTATACACTTCTTAATTACATAAGCCTTCACCAGGACCTCTTTTGTAAACTTAGAATTGGAATCTTGAAATTTCATAAATTTGTATGCTCTGATATTGTTAAGAAATTGATCTGCATCAACCACAGGATGTCCCCTTCTTGCCAGATCAAAAAGAAAGTTGGAATGCGGGCCAACAAATATGTAGTTCTGAATATTCAGCCTCTCAAAGTGGCAAAGGAGGTTCCTTACTATGGCTTCTGATGCTCTAAATAGGCTCACTAGCAGAACAGTTTCTTGTCTTTGCACCGAGGGCAGAACAGCACCAAGTTCATCCATACTTTTTACAACTCTACCTGGAATTACTTCTCTAAAACAGAAATCATACCATTTAAGATTACTCAACGGTTGCATTTTCAGAAAGGTGAAATCAAGAGAACTTTCATCCAATAGTTGGGAGTCTGGGCCAGCTGATTTCCCATAGTTCACGCCCGCATCACGGTGAGAGACACTGAGTGCTCTTTCATTTGGAAAATTGGTGTAGATATTGAAATATCCACGAGAATGAATAAATTTGATGAACCAAGGAGTCCAGATTCTTTCTCCCATCTTCTTGTACCATCCTGTTGTAACCTGCAAACAGATTTCAAATTTTTAAGAAACAAGCCAAAATTATATAGATGATATGAAAAATTTTGGGAGAGGAGTGAAACATATAAAATTACCATCCCATCTAGAAATGGCTTGATGTTCTTGGCTTTGTGATCATCATACCACAACCTGAACTCCTTCCAAGGTCTTGGAAACAGCAGCTGACCCCAAGTGCCAACCAACTGGTACAAGAAAAGCTGGGTTCCCCTATCCAGCTGTATTTTGTTTCCATGCTTACCTGTATTTAGCAACTAAATACATCAAAAAAGAATCTTAAGAATATCAAAATTCTAAAAGTACAAATACGACCAAAAGTATTTATATTGTAAGATCAATATATAACCTGAAAAATTCTCAAGTAGAAAAGAAAAACACAAAATACAGGTAAGCATGGAATAAGATTACTAATTATCAAGTGGGTGGCTAGTTGATAGGGATTAAGTGATTAACTGCCACACTTTAGTTGTTGTACTATCAAAATTAAGCAAAAGCATAACAGTTACAAACATTACCATAGTCAAAACAGAATTAGTAATAATGCTAATGAATCAGGCAAGTGTACCATTTACCAAGCAGCAAGATCCAAAGCATCAATAATTTGGCCATTCAATGGTTTCAGGAAAAGAAATATCAGCAAAAGAAGCAACCCAATGCAATCAATCAGGCAAGCATATTTTATGGTACATATCATATTAGTAGCAGAGATCATAAGTGTATTATACATGATAGTTTAGTACCTAAGCATTATAGAAATAAATTAAGAAAATCTATAAATATTAGATAGTTTAATGGTGATCTAATACAAAGAACAGAATTTGTGAATAATATACCAACAAAAATCAATGGCAAAGTACATATACCACATATGTTTATTACAAATAGAACTAGGGGATATAAATTTATTCTAGGTTAAAATCATATTTGAGGAAACAGTAGAAGTATTATGATTACGCCAACTGAGCAAATTTTTCTAAAAATCAACTTTTGTACAGCTTAAGTTTGAAACTAATATAATTCTGTTTGAAAAGCATACAAATGTAATAGACAAACAAGAAGATATATAATGTTTTGTAGTTGCAGCTCTTCCCACTCTCAGATCTCTGTAAGATAGTCATCAATGTCTGGGCTTAAACAGATCCAAGGTATTGGGTATTTCACGTAGGGCTCATTTAGGGTCTGCAAGAAGATAGACATGTGGTGTTTTCCCTGTAAGACTTTTTCGTACTGAGTTATACAATCATAAAACTTGTGGGCCCTCTATTTTTGTAAATCTTGAACTAAAAAATTAAAAGGATCAGGATTATTAGGTTCCACTACATGTTCTACAGGGTGGTTATAAGGTGTTATGACTATATATTTGTAACCCAAAATATACTTAGGCTTTCTATCATGGCAGCTCGTCCACTCACAGGGTATAGAATCAATATCAAGGTAGAACCGATGACGTCATTCATACATCATAATTGCATTCCGTAGCTTTCAGGGAGGCACTTAATTTTTATGGTGCTTATAGCACTAAGAGAGTCAATTATCTCGTAGTCAAACAATGCTCCTATGCTAGCAGCATCTACAATATCCGGGATTGAGAATTCTGAAGGGAATTGTCTAGATGAATTTGTACTTTTGTGAATATCGATTATTCATGGTCATTTTCCCTATAGGATATCCAGTCATTCCCTCTGGTAACTCTTGAGCTAAGCTGAAATATTTCAGAATTCTAATGAATCAATTTATTCCTTGACCTACTAGTCACAAGAAGTTCTGTTGAACATTCAAGGATGATTTTTCCACCTTCTTCATTAGTTCTTTAGCTTTTCCCTACATCTAAGTAACATTAGTCATATCTAACACTTCAGGTGCTTCCTCAAAAGAAATTTCAGGTTCTTTTAGCTTTAAAAAATGCTTTTGTATAGCTAGCTTTTCTTCACTGCTTTTTTTTTCTTCTTTATTAGTTATCTGCCTTAGCTACTGTACCCATTATGTAGTTTCCAAATTGTAAGTCAGATATTTGCTTTCTTAGAATATCTATCTAGGTCTGACACTGAATAGCTTTTACCTCTAAAGCTTGCTTGAACTCATTTAAGCTTTTAAAATGATTCATAAAAGCTATAATCTGCTTTCTATTGAAAATAAGAATATTGAAAACTAAAATTGGTTCATTACTTGTTTCATTATTTAAATAGACTTGAAGGCTTTTCTGCTTCAAAAAATTCATAAAAACCTTTAAAATTTGGATCTGGGAAACCCTTCAATTTCTTTGACAGTTTCCTACCCAGTTGAATAGATTTCAGTCCTTCGTTCTTTAGAAATTACGTAATAAGAAAACTGGTTTTTAATGAAAAATAATATCTTAGAGCATATAAAGAATCTATAAATCTTTTTCTATCATTTCTGAACCACCAAATATTGTTCAAAAGAGTTTTTTGTTCTTCAAGAAGACAATCTTAAAACATAATTTAAAGGTTCAAAAGGAATTTCTAAACAATTATTTAAATAAAAAGGTTCATGTTGATGCTTTTATTGATTAGAGCTTCCTGTGGGTGTACTCATTCCTACAAAAAGATCCAGAATTTATTAGTCTAGAAAAATGTTTGCTAAGACATTATCCTTTCCTGTAATATGTTCAAAATTTGCTTTATATCCTCATCCTATAATAACTTCAAGAAGATATATCCATATTTTGTTAATAAAAGAACTTTTGTTGTGTACTTTTTCATGGAATTCTATTATATTATTACAGTTAGGTTTTATCGTAAACGTATCATTTTTTTTATACATAAATTAAATGAATTTAAAGAATTTATTATTCCTACGATTTCTAGTTATGTACTTTATTTTCAACTTCTGTAAATTTTACACTGCTATATATTGTTATTTCTTCTTGTTCTTTTGGGTTTCCTTTAGTAGGTTTTAGGAGCAAAATTCCAGCACATTGTATGCTACTAGCATCAGTTTGTGTGATTTTACAGTAACTATCTATCGATAAAGCTAAAGATTCAATATTTTTAACCAAATGTTTAATCTTTTGTATCATCTTAATAAGTTCGCTATTAAAATATTTTTGCCCACTTTTTCCTAATCATTATATAAAGATGTGACTAATGTACTTAAATTAGGTATAAATTTTCTACTATAATTAAGTAGTCCTAAAAGTTATGTAATTCTTTTGGATCTTTTATTTTATCAGGAAAAGTTAAGATCTCTGTTACAGTATGAGCTTGTATTCAATTTTTCCCCTATCTACATTTAGCCCTAGAAATTCTAGTTTATACAAGGTGAAATTTTGAAATGGTTGTAATACTTTATCCATTCAGCTGGAAAAACCTGTTTCCAATCTCCTGGTTTATGTCCTTGTAAATTTAATACCAGCAAATCTCTACTTTCAAGTAAATTTTTCCAATTTTCCAACTTGGTTTTAGCTTTGAATACTCTTTCTGCTTCTGCATATTGTACTTTTACTTTCTGATACTCTCTTATCTAAATAACTCTCTACATTGCATGGTTGTCTGTCACTCTATCATAAGAATAACTACTTTGTCCTACTTCTAGTTTTCCATGTCTAACATAAATTTCATGTTCTAAATAATAAATTTTTGTAAATCAATTGTGGTAAACTCTAAATTATTAAGAAAAACCTCATTAGCATATTCTAAAGTGTTACATATGTTTGCAAAATATCATAGACACTGGTGACTATCTTATGGGATACAAGAGAGGGAAGAGCTGCAACGGCAAAGCATGCATAAACTTATTTTGACAATATACGAAGTCTACAGGATGCAATTAGGATGTATGGAGGACGTCACATGTTCTGCTTTGATATTGATTCTATAGCCTATGATGGTAGTAAGCAATCTGATATTGAATGTGAAATTAGTTGACAAGACAGGCTTCTCTAAACTTTTTTCTAAAGACGATGTCATCAAATTTCAACCCAGCAATAACTTAATGGTAGAATTCCATACTACTGCACACAATCAAGTCCATAAAATTGAAGTTGATTCTATACAATCTGATTTTCAATGTGAAATTAGTCTCTCAACTTTTTCTAAAGAAGACAATCTCTAATTTCCATCCAGCAGTACTCTACACAATCAACTTCATAAAACCAGTTGAATTGGGCCACTGAGCATATAACTACATGCTCAAGATTGTTCATCATTCTTTCCAGATTGCTCAAGATTTCCATTCATCCACAATTAACACATATCCCTTCACAAATCAACAGCATAAAATCTTGATATAAAACTGAAAAATGGTACCTGGGACAAACCTTGGTCGCTGAAGCGAAGCTCCGAACATGGAATCAGTAGAATTAGAAGAACTGTAATAATAATTCACGATGAAACCCCTAAGAAATTTGTAATACAGAGGCGAAACCTCCAAATCATCCTCAACAACAAAAGCGAACTCATTCTCCGAACTAGGCCACCACGCTTCCAGCCACTGCGCCTGCAGCCCCACATTTCCGGTCCGGTAATGCACGACCTTATCCCCGAATTTCCACTCAAACCCATCAACAAACCGCAAAATCCCACGCGACTCATCGAGAAAAGAGTCTACGGATCCAAACGATTGATTGGAAAGAGCAAAATGGTCAATGTAAACATGGAGATGGACTCTGTCTGTCAAGTAATCAGCGGCGGCGAGGGAGCGGAGGCAGCGGGAGAGTGAGGTGAGGCGGTTGAAGGCGAGGACTTTGATAATCACAGTGAAATTGGGGACGTGGGTAGGAATTACGCTAAAGGTTTGGGTCTGAGTGAGATTTTCAGAAGTGGGGAGAGATGTATGGTAGTAAGAGTAGAGGACGAGGGCGAAGAGACAGAACATTAGCAGGTGTTTCTTCTGATGAGCCGCCATTATTTTTTTATTTTTTTTCTCTTTTTCTTCTAAATTTCTGCAAGCAGAACGAAGGAGAGAGATCGTTCACTCTGCTGCATGCTGTGAATTGCGATTCTTTTTCGCTTCGTTGCCTGGATCTCGAGTTACGTCACCGACGAGTGTCAAATGGGCTTGCAATCACGGACCGGGTTTGCTTGTAGTTCTTAGGCCCACCGGTCCATTGTAGCCCGAAATTTGTAAGTAAGATGGGCCGGCTCTTTTGGTAACTCATGAGTTGTACCTTCCATTCGAAGGATAAAGGTTCAATTCCGCTCACTGTATAATGTAGGCTAAATCAGATCAATTCGATTAAAACTTCATAAATTTCAACAAGATTTCGTTAAGAAGACACTAAAATTGAGTATCAATTTTCGAGCGACGCCAGACTAAACCTAATTAAAATTCCTAACTTCCGATAAATTTCTTATAAGATTTCGTTGAAATTAAGTTTAGATTTTCAAACAACATATCGTACATATAATTTTATATATAGTATTAAATAGGAGTATATCATATTCCTATTAAATTTTTGTCATACATATTGAGACAATTAGAATAAAAAATAAAACTTAAAATATGTGGTTTATTTTTATTAGATGGTTCTAATAATTAGAAATTATAATAAAAAGTTAAAAATTAAAATTACAATTAAAATGTGGAAAGATTAAACTAAATTGTACCGAATTTTTTAATTTACTCAAAAAAAATAGTCTATTTTATTTGATCTTTTTTTGTAGAAGTAAGAAGTAAGATTGGTAAAAAAGTTCAGGACTCATTTGACACGAATAAAACCTGAATTTCATAGTCGGGTTTAAATATATTTTTGTCTAAATAATATAAGATTCGACTCGAATCTTAATAAATTTATATGAATTTAAGTTGGAATTTTATAAACTCGTCTCGAATTCGAACTTTTTTAATTATAAATTTAAATTTTAAAAATTTAACTTTAAAACCCAATTCAAATAATATAAAATTCGGGTTTGGATTTGACGCTTTTTTATAAACTTGATATTTTATATAAAAGGGGAAAAAAAGGATATTTCATTTCTTCATTTGATATATTTTAATTATTAATAAAATAAAATAAAAAAGATACAATGTGAAACAAGTATAGATTGTGGATCTTTTATTATCTAGTAAATTATTAATGTGTTGGGTGGCATTTATTGACACTAAATATGAATACTTCCAACTTGTCTTGTTTCTAAAATCTCGTAAAGAATCTCAACCTAATCCAATTCCGGTTGGTGATGTTACTTAAGCATCAATGACTATCAACGGTTATGGTGGCTTCAAAATTAATTAAATTAAAAAAATTGAATAATAAGAAATGGGATTTGATTTTAGGCCAACTTTTAAAATGTCAAAAGTAATAATGTGAATTAGATTCATGCCACGTTTTTTTGCCTTAAAATATTTCAAAGCGAACCACTCACGTATAGCCCAAATGGTCGGAAGAACTAATTCCTCGTTAAAGAGTCGGCTCCTCCACTCCTGTTGGAGGAGTCCCGACGGAATATTTTACACAAAATATATGGACAGGTCTCTCTCTTATGTTAGAATAAAATTCTCAGTAAATATAAAAAATTAGTAGATACTATCTGAAATATTAGAAAATGACAGACACTCTTTTGATATTTTGAAAACGACAGATACTTTCCTGAGCTATTGATGAACGATAAATATTTTTAAAATTATTATATATTCGTATAAAATAATTATTTTATTCATATATTTAGAAAACATATTAATAAATTATTTTAATTCAATTATTAATGCATATTTATTAATATACTCTTATAATTTATTTTTTGTATAATTATGTATTTAATATTTTTGATAATTAATTTCTAAATTATTATTAATATTTTAAATAATTTCATTATCATTATATTAATTTATAATAGTAATAAACGAAAATAAATTTCAAATAGTATTTAAATTATACAAATGATATTATTTATAATTTGAAAATATTTTTGATAAATAAATATTTTATATTGAATATTTGAAGTTTTTGAATATTATAAATAATATATTGATAAAATTTAAATATTAGTTTAGATTTATTTTAATTTTTTGTATAATTTATAATTTTTAGAATATTATATAATTTATATATAATTTTTAGAATATTATTTAATTTATATATAATTGTATTAATTTATAAATAAAATAACTCAAGTAATTTATGTAATTTATAACTAAATATTCTTAACCTATAACACAATCAATTCAGATAATATTTGTATTATATGAATTATATTGTTTATTATTTTCAAGATATTTATATAATTTATACGCAACTCTATTAATTTACAACCCAAATAAGAATTTAAATAATTTATAATCAAATATTTTCAAAAAATATTGAATATTATTAGTATAATGATAAAAAAAATATTTAAAAATATTAATAATTATTTAGAGTAATTATTAAAAAATAAATTATAAGGGCATATTAATAATTATATATAATAATTAGGTTAAAATGATCAATTAATATACTTTTTAAATATATAAAGATAAAATAATCATTTTGCACAAATATATAGTAATTTCAGGAAAGTATTTATTGTTTGTCAATAGTTTAAAAGAGGTATTTATCGTTTTTAAAATACCAGAAAGCATTTGTTGTTTCTTAATTTCCCAAGGGCATCTACAAATTTTTTCGGTAAATATTTAATATAATACTAATAGTTTGTATATGTAGTATTAAAAAAAATATATTTCAAAGCTCATATTAAAATTAAATATTTCTTTACAATAGTTGATTTGGTTAGGGCCACGTGAGATGCTATGCTCATAGAAAATGAGTAATTTATTGATGCATTGAATTTTGATAAATAAAATTTTTATATTAAATTATATAATATCAATTTATTTTTATAAAAATAAATATTTTAATATTTATATTTAAATATTTAAAGTAAAAAAATAAACATATTAATTAAATTCATATTTTAATTAAATTTAAATTTTAATCGTGTTCAAATTTTAAATAAAAAAATATAATTTACGAAGACGATCAAAATAACTAACTTTTACTAATAGTTGATTAAGTCAAAGATGATTGTGAAGATAAAGTCGGCAGCTTAATATTAAAATTAATATTAAAAGAAAAAGAAAGGTGTTGTGTTAAGATATGGACGGCTTAATTTGGTCAATATACATATATAGCGGTTAGCACGAAAGCCTCTACGCATGCCCCCTACTTAACATTCAACGACCGCCCATGCCTCCCTTTCCTTTTTTATTCTTCCTCCTTTCTCTATATGACCTTTTACAATTTTTATTTTTGATTTTTTTAATTACTAAATTTACGATTAAAAGCAAATTTAAATTTATCCTATGATTGATAAATGGAAAATCAAAATCAAATTACAATATAACTTGGGATATTACTTAAATTTACTTTTTAAAAATATAATTTATCAAATGCATAACTAAATTTTATCATTATTATTTGTCACGTAATTAATTTAACAATGATTATTTTAAAAAAGGATTACAAAAGTGACTCTTATTGTCTTTGAAAAGGTTTTTTTATCAATAGATTATTACTAGTCTTTCAGTTAGTTTGGAAATTTGATTGTGACCTTAAACTAACTATTAATCTCATTTAAATAAATAAATAAATACATAAATTAATAATTATCACTTATCTACTTTGTTGTCACTCGTATGCATTAATTGTTCCGTATAATTTTTAATTATTTTATTGTAATTTATAATTTTTATTTGAATTTTTAAATTTAATTTACGAGTTCAAAATAATAATATAAAATTTGAAATATTCAGTAGAAATTTAAATAATTTGGATTTTTTTTTAATTTCGAAAGGACGAACAAAAAAGCCAAAGAAGAGAACAGAAGGCGGGACCCGCCAAGAAGTTTTAAGTTTAAAGCATAAGCATGACAAATACGGTACACGTAGAATTTTGAAGTCATTTCGTTTGAGCGAGTACGTTTAAGATAATTAGATTGGGATAATTTCATTTTAACCCTTATATTGGTTTGAAATTGTCAAATAAGGACATTATTAGTTCTTTTATGTTATTTAAACCTCCGATGCAACTAAAAATAACTAAATTATTATCGTAAATTTATAATATTGCACTTTGACCATTTTAAAAGAGTATGAGTTTTTTTATTTAATATTTAATGTGGTTGAATTTGACCAATTTTTTTCGTAATTTTATGAGAATTTTCACATACTTCTTGTTAAATAGGTATTTATTTTTTATTAAATATTTTTAAAAATATTCATGCTCAATTAATTTATTAATATTCTATTCATTTTCTATAAATTTTTTTAAAAATTACAAGCAGCTCAGATATTAATTTAAAGATTTATATGTTTTCAAATTTATCAGTTTAATTTATATCTAAAAGAAAGTTACTTAAATAACTAAACATAAAATGTTATTTTAGGTATTTCATCAGAAATTAGGACCTATTTGATATAAATGGATAAACCGTGTACGTAGTTTGAGAACTTAAAAACGCATGGACCCGGACATTATTATTCCTAAGAAAATTAAAAAGAAAATAAAAATAGAAAGAAATTGAAGGGCGGCTTTTTCTTTGCTTTTTCCTTTTAAAAAGTAAACAAAACCTCACACTTTTTGCTGCTTTCACTTGTACAGAATCTTCTTCTTCTCCTTCTTCTTCTACCACAGCAATTGGAAATTGTCTGTCGCTCAATCACCAATCATATCAAATCCCACAGCTAAATTCTCATCTGATCCAAGAATCTCCGAAATTTCGCATTTTTTTATTTCCATTTTCTCCTTTTACATTTCCATGATCTGTAAGTCCATACTTTCCTTTTTAGTCTCCATTGTTTACTTTCTCTTAGGGATTAGGGTTTACACTCCATTTCTGACTTGGGTTCCCTTCTTTGCTTTTCTTGAATGTCATTTTTTGAGTTTTGTTGTAATCCCTTTTGATGGCATGCATTTGGATTTGGTTTTCTTGTTTGGCTTGTAAATGAGCACCTCTGAAGGTAATTTTAGTCCAAGATTGAAGATTTCTCTGTTATAATTCATGGGCGTGTGCTTTTCTGGTGGCCGTATGTTTGCTTTGGTGCTGCTGTAGGTTTTGTTTAGCTGTTTGTTTGCTGGGAAAATCGAGGAGAAAGAAGAGAAAATTTCTTTAGAGTTTCATTTTTCAAGAAGGTCTTTGCTTTTTATTGAGTGATTGTTGAAATGAAATTGATAGTTTGTTAAGGTTAAATTAGTACTTAATTGACAAAATAACGGTTGGTAAATGCTGACCCACGTTTTCCTTTTATGTTAAGATGTCTTTTTTACAATGATTATCTGAGTAATTCTTTGTTATTAAGTATAACTCTTGGTGATCAACAGACCAGTTAGCTTGTAATTATGACGAGAGTAAGCCGTGATTTTGGTAACACAATGCAAAAGGATGCTGTTCCGGCTGTATCAGCCGATGTGGTATTTGCTTCCAGTCGGTTTCCCAATTACAAAATTGGAGCTAATAATCAGATTGTTGATGGGAAAGATGACCCAAAAGTACTGTCCATGAAGGAAGTTGTTGCTCGTGAAACTGCACAATTGTTGGAGCAGCAGAAACGCCTATCAGTTCGTGACCTTGCCAGCAAATTTGAGAGGGGGTTGGCTGCTGCAGCTAAGTTGTCTGAAGAGGTTAACTGTATTTCATATTTACATGTTTGTATTTTTGTTTGGAAACTGTCAAGATTTTTCATAAATCAGTAGAAGATTGATTTTGGTTCAATAGTCTAATTCTAATGTTACGTTACTCTCATTTACCTTTGTATACCATGAATTCCGATGTGATTCACAGAATATATTTAATTTCAACTTAATTTTTTTTCTATATTTTGAGAAACGGAAACCTCATGCCAACCATGATTATTTAAACTCAGTAGTTGCTTTTGGTTTAAAATGTGCAATGCGACACGTTATGGTATTTTTGTATCATTTTACTCCTATATTTTTCTATTTTGCTAATCACATGTAAATTGCTTCACTTGCCATATCTAGAAAGCATTTTTGGGAGATACACGAAATACAACTCTTGATGGTCAATATAAAATTTTAAAACTTCTTAGGGACATTTTAAAAGTATTTGAAGGAAATGATTATTTTTGGGCCATTCGTAGGCCTGCTAAAATCTTTGAAAACATTTTGTCTCACAAGTATCATGTATAGCTTTAGAAAACTGTTTTCGATTTATGCTAACAAATTTATGCTCTGATCTTGAAAATGCAAAATCTTGGCTGGTCCTAGAGTTGCCTTGTTTTTGTGTTTTCCTATCTTAAGGGAGCATAAATGAAATTTAGAGACAAGTCAATAGACTCTACGGTGTGTCTCGCTTGAGTATTTCTGCTTTCTTTGTGTTGTTTTTGTCTAGAGAATGATGCACTAGGAATGTGAATTATCTATGTAATTAAATCATAAGGTGGTTCTTTGGGGTATGCAGGCTAGACTCAGAGAGGCAGCTTCATTGGAGAAGCATGTCCTTCTGAAGAAGCTGAGAGATGCACTGGAATCCTTGAAGGGACGTGTGGCAGGTAGAAACAAGGATGATGTAGAGGAAGCTATTGCCATGGTTAGTCTCCTATAATTTTGCTTCTTTGTCGAGCTTGTTCCTTCCAAGTTTTAACACTCAAATGCCACGTGTTATATAAGTAGGTTGTTTTGTTGCATTTATTCTTGGATAATTTAGAGAGTATGATTTTAATGCATTGTTTGGGTTCTTCAAAGCACAACATTTTTAGTTTTACCTACTTTCTTTCCTTTTCTTTTTTCTGTCATGGTTGCAAGTGGATCTTATGGGTGGTTGTCTTTCCCATGTGTACTTCTTCTATTATTGACAATGATTTTAAGTAGTCTTTGGTCAAGAGACTCTTGGTTGCAACTTTATATGATTTTGCTTCTAATAGTGTCTGAAAGCCTGATGATTCGTTCATAGATGGTAATGTTTCCTTGATCAGCATTCAAAGACCGTGCATCTGCACAACCAACAGTGGCTAATGGCCTTTATTATGGAGCTGTGACTACATTAAACATATATAATTGTAGATTTGTGCCATGTGGCAGATATACTTGGCAGAGAGCCTAACCCTCACCCTTGCATTGACATTATTATGTTTCTTTGGATGTAAAATCAGAAACACTTCAATGTAATGATAGTCATTAATTTTTTTCTTATTACGAAACCAGATTATACATTTTACCCACCAAACTAAGGAATATCAAAGGTGCTAGGGGTTCGTCTTCCTCTATAATGATTGTGACAGCAAATCAAGATTATCCCATTTGAGATTTAGAAATTTATCTAATTGGGCAGTTGTTATGAAATTTGAGCAATCATGGGCATCTAAGATCTTTATCTTGATCAATTCTTTTGATCTCAGATTAGGCTTATAATTTGGAAGTGGACCTAGGGATGCATGACAACTAACAAAGAAGGATGTAGTGGTACGATAATGTGCATGAGCATGAACACTTATATCTTATATAGGAATCCCCCTGCGTTCCAAACTAGTATTTACAACAATCTTGTATTAGTTATCATTTAGATATTGACGGAATGTGAAGCGCAAGCTCATGTTTTATTTCATCTTACTATATGATGATGTTTGAACATTGCATTGGATGTCTTCTTCCAGGACTTAAAAAGTTTCCCTCCCTCCTACACCATTTAAGTCATTAATGTTATTTTCTTGGTCTAAGTTATGTCTTGCCCTCTTCAACTGTTTTGCTTGTGCAATTTGTCTGGAATTTAGGCTCATGTAATACAATGTATGCCAAGTTTCAAGTGACAATATGGTCTTTTTCTCCAGGTGGAAGCTTTAGCAGTTCAGTTGACTCAAAGGGAAGGGGAACTGATTCAAGAAAAATCAGAAGTCAAGAAACTGGCAAATTTTCTAAAGCAGGTAAACTTTTAATGGACTTCGTTTATTGCGTCTTTGTCTTGCTTTTTTGGTACATTGTCTTGGGGGAATCCCGACCAAATTGTATTTGCTTGAACATTTGTTGATAATCTAAAGAGTTTATGTCTTCTGATTTTTGTTATCTAGATCCACTTATGAATTTCATCAGTAATTCCAAAAGTTTATCAGTTTAAGCTCTGAAATTAGTTACAACTGCTGTTACACTTATGAAACATTACAGAAAATTGCCTCATTGCATTTGCTGTATTGTGGCTTTTATCTTTAAGTCACAAAGTTTGTTCTATTTGAGAAAGTTAGCATTTTGAAAGGACAAGTAATTAATATATCACACCTATTTGTTTTATTGAATCTTTCTATTATTAACCTTTCACTGTACCAAAGTTTTGAACAAGGAAACTTTGAGCCTTATCATTTATTGATAATTTGGTAAAATAAATTTGATATTTATGTTTTGAAATGGATAGAAATTATGCAATAAACGAAAGTAACGAGGATGAGGATGGATTTGGGGGAGTATTATTTAATATGGTCTTCTGTGGTTTGCCCCCTTTTGTTTTTGGTTGAATTATTTAGTTATTGACGAAAAGTAGTGCTTAGTTCTGCCTGATCCATAGACATGCGTTTGTGCATCTAATCTTTTTTGTTGCATCTTGTCTCGCTATTGAGTACTCACTAACTTGTAGTAAAGATATGCCCCTATTCTGATCCTTAGATTATCTTGGTAAATATAGAAAAAAAATATTTCTTACAAAACTTGTGTTCATTGTAGATACCTCATGACATATTCAGTAACTTGTTCATTTCATTCATCCAATGTGCTTTGATTGTGTACTCTGTGATTATGTTACTTAAATATTTGCTTGTTTACATTTGTTAATACATCATCTCAATGTTACACATCCACTTTTGTCTCACAAATGAGTACTTGTGTCTATTTATAGGCTTCAGAAGATGCCAAGAAACTTGTTGATGAGGAAAGAGCTTTTGCTCGGGCTGAAATTGAGAGTGCCAGAGCAGCAGTTCAGAGGGTAGAAGAGGCTCTTCAGGAGCATGAACGAATGTCTCGTGCTGCAGGGAAGCAGGTAATATAACCCTTAAGGTTTCCATTGCACCTGAATGTGCAGTTGGAGAACTTTATGAGAGTAAAGGCCAACGTTCACCACTGATGAAGCATGGAATCGATTTTAACTACCACTTTAATCATTGCAGAATCAATTTCTTTTTCTACAAAAAATCATCTTGACCAAAGTAAGTGCTGAAATTGAATATTGAAGATGAGCAAACATAGTAATAACTTAATTAACCTAGAAAAGCAATCTGTTCTGTACAGCTTGAACTAGGCAGTAAAGAAACACAAATCTGAGGACATTTATCTCAAAATTGGCTAAACAAGGCCTTCAACCTTTTGGGCGAGCTAGCTGACATGGTATATACATGATGAAGAATTGGTATAAACTTTTGAATAAGTGATGGCAATGATTGGTGATTTCTGATGGTAGTCAGATCTAACGAGGCAGCCTAATTCAAGCTTTGTCCTTTTTTGTAAGACCAAATAGAGATAGAGATGAGGGTAAGAAGAAGGAAAACAGAGGTATTTGACTAGTTGGATAATTCTCAGCTAAGGAAGGAAGAAAAGTGGAAGTTGAGAAGAGATGAACAATTTGCTATTGGAAAAAATTTTCTTCAAATTCTAGAGAAAAAAGAAACCTAGAAAATTAAATTGTAAATATATCAAGAATCCTGGAACTTTGGCCCTTAAAATCCTAGGCTGTGATTGATCTTGTTCCCCACCAAGTTAGAGGTGATAGTGGTTTTGAAGTTGTGGTGCTGAATTGGTGGTGGGATAGGGTTTTGGGGTTGGTCATATAAGTATATGTAAAACCTATTTTTTCTTTAAAAATCTCATAATAGTGTATAACCCAATTATGATCTTAATAATATACATTCTCTAACAACAGCACACACTATTTTCTGGTCTTATATAACTATATAGGAGAAGTATAATAAATATTAAAGCTATGCCTGGAAGTTCATATTATTTTTGCGTTTATGAATTCATCATAATCTTATATGGGTGTTAACTTTGTTAAGCAGGAAATGCAAAAATCTTTATTGTAAGTTTATTGATGGGTTTATATTATTATTGCTTTTAAGTCGGTAAAATTTTTGTTCAATTATTTGTTTTACATCTCGTTTAGGAGTTTCTTTTCTGTCAACTTAGATGTTCATTGTTGTTGCATGATCATCAGTCATTTTGATTTATAAACAAGTTATTTGGCATGGTTCCAGGACTTGGAGGAATTAATGAAGGAAGTTCAAGAGGCTAGGCGGATTAAAATGCTGCATCAGCCAAGCAAGGTGTATATTAGATCTGTGTTTCTGATGTGGTTTCTGCTAATAGACAACAAGCAATCTTTATATATTTTTCTTGGTGTGGTGTTTAATGGCATGGTCTGTCGTTTCTGAGTGCTGTTTATTTCTTTGTTTCCACTAACTGAATTAAGTTTTATGTTATATTTTTTCCTTACAGGTGATTTTCAGTTGTTGATCAATCTGTGTATTATATTATCTACAATGAGATATATGAATGTGTTTCTTTGTGCAAGATGTTTTGTGTTGCAAAATGAAATATTATATGGACTTCCATGTTTACCAATGGTGTATGTGTCAACAACACACATATATGGGTAGAAAATCTGGGTGGACTGAGCAAAAGAATATTGGATGTGGCTGCTCTCTTTGTTAAGACTTTCTGCTGTTTATTCTGGTGAGGAGGAACTGGCTTTAGATAACTCAGAGAAAGCATTGAAGAAGAAATCCTGAGATGAAGAGAGAGCTGTTTGTAAATGATATATGTGTAGATACATGAGAGAGGGAGCCTGATATTCAGGAAAGTGAGATTGATGAAGAACGATATGCAAATTTCTGATTGGTCAGAATGACTTTTGGGAATATTTAAACTCTTGAGTACTAAATTTCATGGTGGACTAACTTTGAATCAGCTTTACATGGATACTATCCAGAATTTGGTGTATACATTTTGGTCTTTTGAGACCCTGAACTTTGAAACTTCCATTTTGCCAACCATAGTGAAGTTAGGCCTTGATACAGCTTCCAAGAGACTATAGTATGCTAGTTTACTATTAATTTATTGGAATAGTTCAGTAACTCCCCTGATGTTTCAACTAGATACAGGTGGATGGAAAGGTTGTTTTTCTTCCATGGTGAATCAAGTTTCTGGTGGTCATAACCAAGGATATGATGAAGTCCAAGGGCAAACCTTTCTTTGGTTGGCTGAGGACCATAACTTTCTTTTGAGGAACTTAGTTCATATATTTATTTTTTATTCTGATCCTAAATCATATCAATGCAATGTGATGTTCAATTTAGTGGTCTTTAGTCATTCTTGTCATCATTCACTCTGTTAAAGGATATTATTTTTATTTGAAAGCTTATATGTCCTTCCTTATTATGGTCTTTTCTGGTTTTTCTGTAGTTCCATACTCTCTTGTCTTTGTTCTAAATTGATATATCATATTGAACGAAACCAATTTACAATAGTAACTAAATCAAGCTTAAATTTGTAGGTTATGGACATGGAACATGAGCTTCGGGCATTGAGAGTTCAACTTGCAGAGAAGTCTAAGTGTTCTCTTCTGCTTCGGAAAGAGGTTTATCTGTTACTCCTTACTAATTATTTCAGTTTTGATAATACCCAACTTTCATGACCTCACTTTTCAAGTTCCATGTATCCAATTCATTTCTATAGGTGCTTAGGTTGTTGGAGAAAATTATTTAAGATCAACTCTTTAATATTTTTGCATTTCATATTTTGTTTTCCAGCTGGCAATGAGCAAGAGGAGAGAGGAAAAGATGTCTGATTTATATGAAATAGATGGCTCTGAGACTTTAGGTTTGTATTTAAGGATTAAGCCTTGCTCAGATAATGCTCCAGAACTTTCCAGGTGTTCAATTCAGTGGTATCGTGTATCATCTGAAGGTGGAAAAAGGGAGCTTATATCAGGTATACTATTCAATGCTTTTGTTTCTTTAGATGTGTTAGACTATTGAGAATGCATGGACATGTGAGTTATAGCAGAGTGGTAATGAATTTTTGGGGGATGGTTTAGGTTAATGACTAGGAATTAGAGTGGGTATGATGTTAAGTCTTAAAATTTGACGAATGAAATTGGGATGGATAACATCAGGATTAAGAATATGATCTATAGGTAAGGACTTTTTGCTCTAGTTTAGTGACATAAATTTCCATCTCAGGAGCCATCAAATCCGTCTATGCACCAGAGCCTTTTGATGTTGGGCGAATACTGCAAGCTGAAATTAATTTTGAGGGCCAGCAAATTACATTGAGAACCACTGGTGCCATTGATCCAGGTATGGTTTTGATCCCAATTTCAGCTTGAGTTCTGTTCAATATTTATCATTAATTCATGAGTTTTCTGTCTTTTGTCAGCCATCAAAATTGATGTTTTAATATTTACTTCATCATATGTGATTATAAATGCTTTGGCTGACGTAATGTTTATCAAACAGCTCCTGGTTTGGGAACCTATGTGGAGGCCCTTGTGCGGAAGCATGATGTTGAATTTCATGTATGTTATTCCATCTTCTATCCCATATCTTATCCAGGGGAGGATATTTTTCTGTATTTATTTCCATTTTTAGACTTCTCTGTTGTTGCAAACTTTCTACCATTTTTGGGGAATTTTCATGTTACTTTGCTTTTTGCATAGTCAGACAATTTAAGCAAATTTCCCGTATTTATGATTGAGTATGCCTTCATATGTAATAATTGAGCTTGATTTCAAGTAAATTATACTTCTACCATGATTATAGACTATTTGAAAATCTGTTATTCCTGATTTAAGAGCTGACATGGTCTGTACTTTCTCCATTGTGGTTTGCTTTGCTGGTCATAGATGTTGTGCTTCTCACTTTTCAAATTAATGCGAATTTTGTAATACGTGGCACATAAAACATCTTTCTGAAATATAAGCATAAAGAGGTCCATAGTTTTTTCAATATTGAACGTGATTTTTGTGATTTCTTTCTATTTTAGTTTGTTAGATAATCATCAATTTGCACTGAATGCAATATGTGGGGAAATCTGGTGTCTATATTATCAACTGTTCGCCATTTCTTGCATGTTTGACCTTTAATATTTTTGCATACGTCCTTCTTTTCCATTTTTCGCAGGTGGTTGTTACCCAAATGAATGGAGCAGATCATCCATCAGAATCAATTCATGTATTTCATGTAGGAAAGATGAGGATAAAACTTCGTAAAGGAAAAATGACAATTGCTAAAGAGTACTATTCCTCTTCAATGCAGGTACAACAGCTTCTTCTTTTTCATCTTTCCATTTCCTGTTTGATCAGAAAGGAATGGGGAATCAATGGGATTGAAATCAGTTTGTTGTTTTATCTGAAATCCCTCATTCTTAACATGATACATTTTAGTTTTTTGCTCTCTCATGCTCAGTTACCTGCAACATACTGATGTTTAGTACTGTTTGGCCCGAATGAACATATTCATTTCTGCATAGTGATTCCTGACATTTTCTTACAATGCTTTAGCTGTGTGGAGTAAGAGGGGGTGGAAATGCCGCAGCTCAGGCATTGTTTTGGCAAGCAAAGAAAGGGCTTTCTTTTGTTTTAGCATTTGAATCAGAGAGAGAAAGGAATGCCACTATCATGCTAGCCAGGAGATTTGCTTTCGACTGCAATGTAAGTGTTCGTAAAACATCTTTATTTCTTTTGAACCTGTCTGATACATAAACACATAAATACATACATACATTTACGTATTTCCTCGCTTACTGAAAAGCTACTTTACTTTCGAAATGCTTAAAATGCCAGATCATGCTTTCGGGGCCTGAAGACAGATCTCCTTTAGGAACCTAACCGAATTCCATACATTCAGTTTTGCCAATTGTAATTATTGTCCGAGTTTCACAGTGTATTATAAGTTTGAAGTACTCAGCATTTGGCATTGTATGATTGTGTTGTGGCTCCTACCATTTTCTTTCTTTTTTTTGCCCCAGCACCAAGGCATTTTTTTTATTTGCCTTTTTTGTATGAGTGTAACATATATTCCCAATCCTAATTTGGAGAATTATTTTCAGTGTATAAATGTTGAAAGATTTATATTATTTTATTGACTGATACAAGATTGATTGATGATTAGCTACAAAATATCTGATCCATGGCCCCAATCAGAAAGCAATCTCTTATATATTGAGATAATCATCGTAGTTCAAGTGGCATGTTCATCTTTTTATTCGGATTCTATCATACATATTTTTGTAATTATTTTTGCAAGTAGAAATTTCATTATACATTTTAAAGAGAGTAGTAGTAAGCATCTCTTCTTTGACTGATGTTATAAATTTTATTTGTTTATTTTGATGCATGCTTCATGTATATGCACCGAGGAGATAAAAGCTAAAGAAAAAAAAATGCATAAACATATGGTTAAATTTTGATATCAAATTTTGGGATTCAAACTTACAACATTTTTTAGATTAATAGAAGATCAAAATTCAAATTTCGTTCAAGCTAAATTGAGAAATTTTTTAAGTAATTTTATAATATTTATGTTATATTTTGCAAAAAATAAGTCTAATAAATAATGTTCTAATATTGATATGACTAAATTAAGATTATAATCTAATAAAATCTTATCAGGTTTGATTAGATAACAAAGACAAAGACAGAAATAATAAGGAAGATCATATAAAATAAAAATTATGTGGTTCAACAAAATGATTTATGTATACAGGACAAACACATATAAGATTTTTTTATTAGTAATAGAAGATGGAATTTTTTATAACAAATCCACTGAGAGTTTCTAAATCCTCAAGTTTCCTTATATACTTGTTCAATTTACTTTAGAATGAAGTAATCTAAATCATAAAAATTTTCATTTATTAATTAATAATCAATAGTGTTTAATTACTATGTTAGACTTGGACTAGGCCCAATAAGACGCCCATGATGAGTTAGCCTAGAAATCTAATAAATTCAATTAACAGATTAATATTTATTTATTTAATAAATATTATTATATTTATTTAAATAAATAATTACTTAATTATCAATATGTTTTATTTTAAGTGATAAAACATATGTTTTTGAATGAAAGATAAAATTTTTAGTTAGATATGTTTTTGTCATCTCTTAAGACTATAAATAGAGCGTTTTTACTTTTTATTAAGTTGAATAAGTTGAATAATCCAAAATTCATACACATAGAAAGCCGTGAGTAAGTAAAATCAAAATAAATTCTTGCCTTGTAAAGCGAGTGGACTTTTCTTCGTATGATTTTCCACTACTTCAAAGACGGTAGAACAATCTGATTGGATATCTTAAGTAAAAATGTTAAAAAAAATAGATTTCTTTCCTAAAAAGTGCAAACATTTTTAATTAAAACTGATTTTAGTGACTTATTTATTTAAAATTGTATCTTTTACCAATTAAAATTGTTTAGATCATTTTAAATTAAAAACTTATAAATAAAATTAAAAGAAAATTAAGTTAAAATTACCGATCACGCGGGACAAAAAGAAGATAAAATTTTAAAAATAGATATTATTTTTTGTCCTTGTTTATTTAAAACGTTGCATGTTTCTCATACACTATGATTACGACGATAATGATGAAAGAACTTCAAAACAATTAAGAAAAACCATCAATAATGATATATAAAATGCACATCGTTGTCTCAACAAATATAACATTCTCCAATAGCCAAGTTAAAAAAACAATTAAACAAAATTCAAATTATAATTATTTGCATATGATCTGTTTTTGTTATTGTTCTAACAAATCCTATGTTATGTATTAGATTAGATTAAAAAAATAAAATTTGGATATAGATAAACTTAGTCAAATCGATGGAATCATCTGCATGCTACAGATAGAATTGCACAAATAGCATATCATTTGGAGCAGTCCATTCCTGCTTTAATATTTTTTTATAATCAGTGTCCAAAGAGCCACAGGATCAGTAACAGATCATTCTAGTGAGGTTTGGCATTTCTTTACCCAAAGCAAATGTTTATCATTTTAACTACTAAATATGCATTTGTTGAATGAACAGTTTGGTTACATAATCTTTTAGGTATTCTGGATTTGTGACTCCGTCTACCTTCTTGTAAAAGACTTCTACTAAGCGTGCGATGTTAATAACTACATTCATTAGTCGCAATGGAACAATCGTTGGCCTCATGCATTCTTCATTTATGTCCTTCCACGCATTCGAAATCATTATCTTAAACTTTTCAACTGTTTCCTCTTTTGAGGTTCCATATTCCTTCATGTATGATTCCACAACAGAGGCAACATGTCCTCTCTCCTGTTCAGCCTTTCCAAATGGTGTAACTAGATATTAAATATGATAACAAAATTCAAGAGTTTTAAATAATTTTAATTATGATGTATACCTCGTGAGATACCATGTCAGCTATGAGACGACTCAGTGTAAACGAAGATATCATAACTTTTGGTCTACTTTGCAACCATTCAAATGCATGGATTCCTGCAATTTCTCCCATCCCTATAAATGCTGCCGATGGATCTAAAACACAAGTGCCTGTAATTAATGCATTACTCATTCGCTCATCAAATAATGGCACAAAACCTTCGCGGAACCATTGAGCCTCGACAAAATATGCTCTCACAACTTCTTTCATCTAGCAAAAATATGCCAATTTATGAGTATTGACATAAAAAAATATACACAAGTAAATGAAACAAAAATATTAATTACCATATCCTTTGTAAAGGAGATGCTATAAGATCTTCCTTCCTCGATCATTTCATTGTTCAATTCTTCAAAGAGATTTAAAAGAGAGCTATAGAGAGGTTTTAAATAATTTGGCAATTGACTAAGCGCATCAATATCCCACCTAAAAATAAATATAATTTACAGTGAGTAAATATAAGTTTTAGTATCTTTTTAATTTCCTTAACAATAACTGTACAAATGCATATATTCAGACCTAACCTTTCTATTGCATCGGTAAAACATTGGAGTTCATCAAGTGTAGCATATGCATCATATGTATCATCTATCACCACAAGCAGCATAAAAATTTTAGTGAATATTATCCGACCACGTGAGTAACCAGGCTCATAATATTGTGCAACACTCCATAAGTAAATCTCCACAATTCTGTCTCTTGAATAAGAATAGGTTGACCTAAAATTTAAATCTTTCCACCAACTGCAACCAAAAAAAAAAAAAAATGAAAATACTAATAACATTCATCATATACTCTTCTCTCTCAAATTAAAACAAAAGGATATAATTAAATGTATAAAACTTTTTACCTTATGAGGTAGTTCAACTCTTGTTGGTGAAGTAATTGTACCCTATTGAAATCCAATTTTGCAAACACCAGTAGAGTGTTATTTCTAGATTCTTCGTGCTCATAGAATGAGATATATTTATGTGCCTCAAATCTTGGGACACCTGTATGGAAGGGCTGTTCAATGGCCTCAAATATATATTTGGCGAGTTTCGGGCTTGACTTGGGAGCCAAAGTCTTCAGATAAGATTTGGTGAAAGTGAGGGCTTCTTCAAGAATATCTTCTCCATGTACTCTTAAATGTGCAGCTTCATATAAACTTAACATGCCCCTAACATCCCCAGTCAAACTTTCTTTGAATTTTCCGTCATAGTCCTTAAACTTGTTAAATACATCTGTGGCATTAATTCGTGAGCGATGTTAATAACAATCCTTTCACTCTTCCGTGTCATAAAAACATGCAAGAGTAACATTTATGTACAGTCATTATTGTTTGTTTTAAAACTTGATAAGTCATTAATTTTTGTTTTTTCATTTATTTAATTATTTCATTTTATCATTGATGACATCACCCTATCCCTCTCCTCGCCCAAGGAGATTTTAATCTCTAAACATCTTATTTACAAGAGTAGAACAAAGAAAAACTATTTCGAATAGACTACTTGTATCGAAAAATTAATCATAGGTGGGTGAGACAACGTATCATATCACATGTACGTTGATTCAATGAAATATTGCCACACATGCATTTAATGTGAATCTGACCAATTATAAAGTATAGCCATAATATAAGTTGATTGGTTGATCCTATTAAAAGTGTCCTGTTAAGACGTTTTCTGTTTTTCACTTGCATCCATCAATAACGTGCCCTAAAGCCCTATATTTATCGGGTAAGATACAAGTTTTGTACTTTTCTTTATCCTTATTGCTTAGATAAAAACTACAATCTTAATCTATGCCTTCATTCCATGTGTATGAACTTACCAGAAGACATTTTGAAACCATGCTGTCTGAAAATTCGAAATATACTAGCAACAGTGTGCAGGTCAGAGTCATTCTCAGCAGCAGCGAGATTAGAATGGGCTTCAAAAATTTGATGTAATCGTTCTTCAATCTCAGTCTCAAAGTGATATGATACACCAAGACGACATAGTGTGTCGATGAGAATAACTTCCTCTAACTGATCATTGGTAGAAGAAGCAGCTCTTAGCATCTCCTTCACCTCTTCTTTCATCTCTTCAAACAGATTATCATATCCAAATTCCTACACAAGCATAACAAGTTCAAAACAAGGAATCTTATCCTATAGTTAGAAGGGGGAATTGAAGGTGTCTTTACCGAGTTAGATGAGGTCATGGAATTGAAGGTGTCTTTCCATATCGTAGGACGAAAGTTTGCCAGTGGACGATAATTTTCATTGATGTTTTTTCCGGCTGCAAGACATGCTTGCGCTGATCTACATACTGAAGAATTAGTACAGAAAAATAATTTTGGGGGAAGTTTACTGAATAGAAGTGAAAAGTATTGCACAGTTTTTGCTGGAACAAGTGCTGGCAAAGCCATGTGTAGATTGCAGAAAATTGTACTCATGAAAGGCTCTCAAATAGAACCTTAGATTTTGGAATATATATATATATATATATATATATATATATATATAAAATTTAACCTGAATAGAAAATTGCACAGTTATTATTTAATAACAACAAATCTTTTTGAATAATAACTGTTCATTGATATATTTATTATAGCGAAATTGGAGAACCCAAAATTTCTCACGCTTCCAAAATTTTCTGTATCAAGTAATGGTGGCATTAATGTCTCTCATGCATTTCTCTTGATCAGTTAATAATATTTAAGCCATCAATTTATGTTTTGAGTTTCATAAACCGTAGCAAAGCATTTTGAAGGCTTTTCTTATTAAATCTAGAATTTATTGTGTGCTTTCATGTAATTTATCGAAGGTTATATTTACTGATTAAAAGAAATAAAGAATATGAGGAATTATACATAGGTGTAATAGCCCCCACCAGACATGTATAATATTACCACCAAAGAAAGATACACATATTATTTTTAATAAGTGTACATGTATTAAATATTTTGAGGCCATCCAGCTCAGCCTGATAGTTAGAGCGCACTTGGATGATTCGAACTCTATGAGTGTTTTTTTAGAATTTTTCACACGTATTGTGTAGTTTATTTTCAAAGATCTATGAATAACGATTTTTTTATTGTTAAAGGCTATCTCTTTAAACGTTAGATGCGTTATAATTGTAGGTTATTTTTTTATAAAAATTTTAATGAATCTCTGATTAAATATCAGTAAATACCTAATTAAATATTAGTAAAATTATAATACTTCAATCTGTTTTTGATAATATGATATTGTTTAAAGGAGATCTTTTAGTAGTGGTGATGCATTATATGGTTATCATCATTAGTTCTCAAATTGGTAATACAAACCCTGTGGACGAATGATATATAAATTCCTTATTGTTTGACGAAATTAACAATAAATTTTTTAAATTAAATGAAGTACATAAAAAATTTCACTTCCATATTGTAATGTCCACTTTGAAAAGATAACTCGTTAATTTCACATATTGTAGTGCTCCAATGAGGTTCCTTTATGGTACCAGTTTTCTTATCAATGCTCATTGGTGTAGGACTCTTCTTGCAACTATCCGTACCAGTTTTCTTAAGTATACTTTGTTTGGCTATGATATAGTTCATATTTACATACATCAAATATGATTATATCATATCGTTATTTCCTCTGACGAAAAGTTAAGAAGTGTCTGTTTTCAAATTCGCAAATTGGCACTGTAAAAAAGCTAAATTCAATTTTTCATACCAAGTTCTAAAAGCTTGTTTAAACCCATATAGAGATGAGCTTTCTTCAAACGTTGAGAGGCTTTTATAGATGTCCCACTGTAATGTTTAGAATCATGTACCTACGAAGTCGTTTTAGCGAGGCTTTTATAGTTCCCCTACTTACCGTTGTTCTTCTCATTATTTTACATATACTTTGTTAAAATTGACCATTAACAGATATTTATTGAGAATTTAAATATGATAATTGTCTACTATCTACATAGCAGTAAAAAGTTCTCACGATCAACTCCGGAAAATGGAGTTTAAAATAACGAAATGATTGCAAAGATTGTGGCTATTGATGTCATCAACTGCCAAAGAAGTATTTTATAATGCTCATTACGTAGATTTGACTAAAGCAGTGAGAAGATAAATTATTTTGGTGCGATTAAAACTTCTATTTAGGATATAATTTTTAATAATGCATATAGTACAACGAACAATCTAACTTTTCTAACAAGATAACATTTATTGTAATAATTGCTTTACAGTATTTTATTAATTAATTCAAATAAAAATAAATATAAAATTGTCAGTTGGTATACATTTAAAGGATGTCGATGTTATTTACTAACTAATTTACAAGGCAAGTGAAAGAATTCTCAAATGAATAGTGGAATTTTTTGCAAGAAAAGATTTAATTAACTATGGTCTTTTTATTAAGTTAAATAAATATTATTGATAAAAGAGATATTATTTATGTTTTAAGAGAATAATTTAATTAATTTTAATCTGTTATCGTAAAACTAAGAGGTCAATAAATTAATTTTTTATTGCACTAAATTTTTTAGGAGAATTTCTTAATTTGTGTCTTTGTACGTAAGATTTGGTTCATTGTATAAAGAGTCTGTTTTGATTCTTATTATCCTCTTTTCCAGTGGCAACTCCACTAAATATTCTGATCTTATCATTTAGGTACTAGAATATTAAGACAATCATAATCCCACATGTCACTAGACTCTAGTCACCTGCTTCAATAATTTGTTTTAAATTAAATAAAAAGCCTTTCTGTGGAGGCTTACCAAATTTTTTTTAATAAATTATTATATGTGTACATATAAATTTCTATAAATTAATTCGTTTTTAGTGGTGCGATTAAAGTTTCTTTTTTAGGATTTTTTTTAATAAAAATTTCAGGATATAATTTTTAATAAATTATCACATATCCACATATACTGATATACATGTAGTATAATGACAATCTAAATTTGAGCTCAAACTCGAGCTAAAACCATATTGTTTAGGGGAGATAATGCATAAAAATACACAAATGAATCTAACCTATTCTTTTGACTCAAAATATGGATTGTGGTGTAAAAACCTTATTTTAATTAAATTAAAATTAAAATATGTATCATATTTTAATTAAAATTAATTAGAATAAGTGTTTTACTACAAGTGTAAATTTTAAATACCTCTTTTAAGAGGACTAATTTTTTTTTTAATTTAAATCACAAATAAAATCTTATGTTAGAAAAGTAACTTGTATTAAAATATGATTGTATGAGTTAGTCATATCTTACTATAACTCCACGTTATACACTATATAAGAGATTCATGATTTCATGTTCAAGAGAGTTTGACATTAATTAGCTAAAAACAAACTCCTTAAAATCACATCCTTGAAGAATATCATCTTCTTCACGGCAACGCCAACAATCTTTCTTTATTTTCGGCTATTTCTTACCACCTAAGCAAACCTTAAATACTACCCTAGCATCGTGTTGTATTTCCTGTATCCCTTGGCTTTAATGTGATTGTTTTAGACTCTAAAAATACTTTACACTCGTTAGATTGCAAACGAATGTATTGAATACTGCTATAACTCGATCTATTCAATATTGCTATGATTTTTTAATAATGCGGTCTATTATTAAATTATTGTATTCCTTCGCATTGGTATTAAAACTAACTTACTCCCACACATATTATAAACTCACAATTTATGTTCCGTATTTTTTCTAAATATTTTTTAAAATTAATAGCAACAGCAATAACGAATCTCTCTGGATAAGTCCAAACTAGTCTCCTAAGATTACAATACCACAACTCTTGAGCCACCAAGTGAGACTCAAGAAACGTTGTGGGCTTTACACTCTACAAATGAGAAAAGAATATGAAAACTTAATTTAGATTTAAAGGCTTAGTATTGAAGCACATTGAAAGCTATAGAAGACTTATTTTAAAGTAGTGTTTATTTTTTGTCTAAAATCTGAATATGACTGAGATTTAAATTTGACTGAAATGAAATCTGAATTTGAATATGAATAATATGTTTATTTTTTATCTGAAATATTTGAATATAAATATTACGTTGTTTGTTTTTATAAAAATTAAAATCTGAAATTGATATATTGACATACATATCCTAAATTTTTTTATATTATTATACTGAGTTATTGACATATATAAATATTAAGTAATAAATTAAGAATATTATTGACAAATAAAATATTTAAATTATTTATACTTTTACTCATTTAATTTAAATCAAATTTTTTAACTTAATTATATTCAAATAATTATAAAAAATATTTAGATATAAATTAAAAAATAAACTATAATTATATAATTAAATATTTATAATCAAAATTCAACTCAAAATAAATATACCCTACCAATTAACTACTGAGGTTTTGTCTCAGTGGCTAGAAGGCTTGCCCTCTCACTTAGAGGGCAGATTTTCGAACCCTGCTAAAAAGTAAGATTTTTTCATAAATTGTGAGTCTTCTTTAGAAATATTTAGATTATTTTTTAAATACTGGATGTTTTATAACTGTTTGATATCTTTTCAGTTAAATTTTATACTAATAAATTTGTAATAGGTAAAAAAAAAAAAAACCAATCGATTGAGTAGATTGAATAAATTTCTCATTCTTATTATCCTCTTTTTGCAAAGGCATATTAAACTCATTTCCGGTGGCTGCTCCACTAATTTTCTGACCTTATATTTTAGCTGTTGGAGTATTCCAAAAACCATAATTATATATATCCCTCAAGTCACCTGCTTGAATAATTTATTTTTTGACTAAATAGATTGAGTGCCTTTCTGCGGAGGCTTATCAAACTAAATTTATTAATTTATTGACTAATCCCACTATCCTAGTTGCTAAAAAGATAACATTACTTTTGTGTCACATCTATTTATTGAATCATTACAAATCCCACTTCAAAAGTATCATTATCACAAAGCATTATTTTACTTTTGAATTATTGTAAGTGCCTTTTTATTATTTAATTTATAGGTTTTGGTTGTCAAATCATCCCTTACCTAAAATGGTAGATACCTTTAGCTCAAATCGATATAATTGCTAAAAGATGATATTACTTTTGTGTCACATCAACTTACTGAATTATTACAAAACCTACTTCAAAAATGTCATTATCGTAAAGTATTATATTATTTTTGAATTTTTGTAAAATACTTTTCTTATTATTTTATCTATAGGTTTTAGTTGTTAAATCATCTCTTACCTAAAATGGTAAATATGTTAAAAGATAGCATTATCTTTGTGTCACATCTACTTAAGTATTACAAACCCCACTTCAAAAGTGTCATTATCACAAAGTATTATTTTATTTTTAAATTTTTCTAAATTTTTTTTTATTATTTGATCTATAGGTTTTGGTTGTCAAATTATCCCTTAACTGAAGTGGTAGATATCTTTAATTGAAGATCTTGTACAGGTCATTTTCTTTTAAAAATTAGTAAAAATAAATTTCGCATAGCTGAATAAATTTTTAATATAATATATAATTTTTTTATTCAAAAAATCCATAGATTTTGGTTATATATTACTTGACCATTCATAATTTGAAGTTTGACTCTATCTTTAGGAAAAAAATTTGAAAAAAAAAAGAAAAGAGTAAATTTTTTATTAAAAAAAAAAGAGAAAATACAAAACATAAAGAAAAAGGAAAATGAACTTGGGATGATCAAATTTATTATTAAGATCCGCAAAACCGGCCTTTAATACGAATAAGATGGAGTAGAGAGAAAATTAATTATGAAATTAGGGTAAAGTTGTTTTAATCCAAAAGATTTAGTATAATATTTTTGTTGATTTTAATAGTTTCAAAGTTATTCTTAAAAATTTTAATTTATTAAATAATGATAATTATACTTCTACATATATAGTTTTTTCGGTAAAAAAAAAATTAGTAAATCTAAAATTTGATAAACTATTCATTTTTCATTGATATTATATTGTTATTATTTTATTTATCTTTTTATTATATATGCAAATATTTTATTTAAATTACAATATAATTATAAATATTTATTATAAATATGTTATAAAATAAATAAATTTGTAAACCTATATTTTAGTAATAGTTTAATATTTATTTAATTTCTAATACTTATGAATAAGTATTCTTACAAATAGTTACAATACAATTATTTTATTAATATATTATTAAAATAATATTGTTATTTATTTAATTAATATATTTTACATAAATATATTGCATTTTATAAAAATTTTAAAGATTTATCAATTATTTTTTCTTAAATTATTATTATTATTATCTATGAGTATAATTATTATTTTTAATAAATTATAATTTTTAAGAATATTTTCGAAACTATTAATAAAATATATATATATATATATATGTAGTTGTAACTTCAAAAACAATAAATAAAAATTTTAAATTTTAAATATTTGTAAGGGAAGTTGGTGAGTTTCACAAAAAAATTAACATCATCGTATCAATATTTTCTTAAAAATTTAGTGGAAATATATCCTAATTAATACTCAATATATTGATGTATTATATGAATTTTATATCTAATATTATTTTTTTGGTAATTTTTTTTAATTTTTTATACTATTAAAATTTGTGAATATTAATAAATAGAAAAATGCGAAAACAAAGTGAGAAATGACTGCTTCCCCACCCCGGTCTGGCTCCATTGCCATCTCTTCAGAAACTTAATCCCAAAAGCCAAAGCCAAACAATAAGCAATAAAAGATATGAAAAGAATTATGAGAATCCATAATTAGAAAAATTTTCACAATCCTTTTAAAATAAATTCTTAAACTAATTTAAGGAGGAACATTTACTCCACTCATTATAAGTTTAAAGTTTACTCCACTCATTATGAACTTTGTAGCCATAGGATCATCTTCTAACCCAATATACTTCTAATCCTAGTTGATGTATAAGCTTGAGAAACTATGAACATTAGCTCCCTGGACTTTTAATGTCTTTTGTTTTCGACCTATGTCAACAATTGAAAACAGTATATTACTTCGATCCTTAATTATTACAGATCTATGATTTTTGATGAAGCAGATCCTTATCGTCTTTTGTTGAAATTTCTCTTAATGGTACAAAAATTTAAAATCAATTAGAAGAAGAAAATAACAACTAATCAATTATTCTCAAATATTTTTCAGGTTTTCACACATAAAACAGAACAAGGCCTCCCGCGGCTGTTATTATTTTTACAAGGCCATTCACATATATTTAACAGGCACAAGCTTAAGAGCAGTTTTCTTATGAGTTGCAAGACCAAATTCTTCTTCCATGTCAATGTCTTCAGCCTTCATACCACAGGGTAACTTCCAATCAAAGCAACACAGGAGATTTGATAGTGTGAGTTCTATGTTAGTTATGGCCATATGTATTCCTGGACACATTCTTCGACCTGAACCAAATGGAAGAAACTCAAAATTTTGCCCTTTGAAATCAATGGAGCTGTCCATAAACCTCTCTGGAATAAATTCTTCTGGCCTTTCCCAAACTTCAGGATCGCGTGCTATTGCCCAGATGTTTACCTGTATATGGGTTTTTGGGTAAATGGTATACCCGTTTACAGTAAACTGAGAAGTAGTTTCCCTTGGTATTATTGTGCCTGGAGGGTGCAGCCTCAGAGTTTCTTTCACCACTGCCTTGAGGTATTGAAGTTTATCAACATCGCTTATGGAAACTTTTCCTTTGCTCCCAACGCAATTTCGAATTTCTGCTTGCGCTCTCTTCATCAGATTTGGATTCCTAATAAGCTCGGTCATTGCCCAGATCATAGTTATTGCACTAGTGTCAGATCCACCCAAAAACATATTCTGTTATATATCACATCAAAAGAAGTTAGAAGCTTCGTAACTGGCTAGTGTATTTTGGGTATTTTTGATACTGCTGAATTTCACTTAATATTGAAAAAAAATTAAAAATTGCTTGATAAATATCAAAGTTTTTAGTGCGGACTATACATGTTTTCCACTAAGATTTGTTATTTCACGATTCCATCCCAGTTATGACTTCAATACCAAATATATAAATTTTAATCTATTTTAAGCAATTTTCATTTGTAAATTGTATTAAAAGATTTTAAAAAAATATTAATCAGGAAAAAAACAGAAGATAAGTAGAGGATATTGGTGTAGTGGCTTACCAAAAATAATGCTTTGATCTGTTCATCTGTGAATTGAACTATTTCGGATCCAATATGCTTTTTCCGTAGTTTCAGCAACACATCAATAACATCTTCGTGTTCTTGTTTCTGCTTACTGTCATCATTAAGTCGATCATCTAGCAGTTTTTGACAGAAAGAATCCAATTCTTTGAAAACCCGTTGATTCCTTTTATCTAGCCGTCTTAACTTGTCAATAATCCAACCCAGAAAGGGAAAGAAATCAGATGCGGCTACGTTTTCTATCATTTGCAGAGAATCGCTAATTAAATGATAACGGAAGTTATTCAACCCCTTTTCTCGAACGCTTTTTCCAAAAGCAACCCTACAAGTTAAGTTTGCAGTGAAAGATAAGAGCTTCTCACTGAGATTAACTGGAGTTGCAGAAGAGCATGATTGAGAGATTGAATCCATGAGAAAAGCAATCTCATCTTCTCTTATAAACCCGAATGAATGCACTCTTTGTGCACTAAATAGCTCGACATTGCATATCCTTTTTATTATCTTGTAGTAATCACTATAGGGAGAGAAACCCAAATCACAGTAATTGTAGGTAATTCCTTGAGCTCCAAATAAACGTGGTCTGGAGCAACAATTTGCTTCGTGGGTTCTTAAGATTTTTTCTGCAGCTTCAGGGGATGAGATAACAACAATCGGTACACCACCGAGGTGAATTTGCATAATAGGGCCATATTTTTGGGATAATTTATATAGGGTTTGATGAGGTACTCCACCAAGTATTTGGAGCATGTTACCTATGATCGGAAGTTTGGGAGGGCCTGGGGGCAGTTTCAGTTTTTTTGCTTTCAAGATTGAAAGTATTACAGGAAGGACAAGCAGAAGAAGAGTAAACCATATAGCCATTTTTGCTTCTAGCTTTGAGCCTGCTATCATTAGATGGAAATAAATTATTTATAGCCGATTTTATGGAGTAAATTACTGTTCAAAATCCTATAGAACAAAAACATCAAATAGGTAATAAGGAATAAAATATAAATGGAGTAAGCACACAATACAAGTATTTACGTCAAAACTCCTATGTAAAAAAAAAATAACCGTCTAAAGAAAAATTTATTACAATCACGTTTTTAGTAATTTGCCAACACAATTTCAAACTCGATCCAATTATACCTAATCTCAAATAGATCTCATCGTTTTACTCTTAAGAATTTGTTTACCCCAAAAATTAGTATTATACTTAATTTCAATAGAACTTACTCGCACTAAAATCTATTTATTTTTAGATATTTTAAGATACTCAAGTTTTTCAAATTATGTAACATGTGAATCTAAGATCTCTGTAAGTAGTGAATAATAACTTTTTTCTTCTAAAAATAATATTTATTTTTCTTTGTATAATTAGAATTCCAACTTAAATAAAATTAAATCATATACAAAATTTTGTCTTCTCTATAAAGCGATTTCTCCTAAAATGAAGAAAACACTAATGAAAAATAAATTAAGAAATTTCCAAAATTTTAGAATATAAATTCTAAATACAAAAGGAGTCATATATCTCACATCTTCAAAATTAGACTATTGAAAAAGAAAACCATAAAAAGTATAGTTTTGTATTTAATCATTTATCATTTCCTCCCATGCAATACCCAAGGACGTTGAGGTTACCCTGCTCGATATCATGAAATGCCACTGACAGTAAAAGTCTATGTAGAGTTATCACTTTGACCCAAAAGTTTAAACATGAAAATAAAAGCTCAAATAGTTATATTTCAATTATTTATCAACTTTAATCAGTTGTTAATTCTTAATTATACAATTTAGAATTTATTTTAATTGTAAGATTTATAAGCTTTTCATTTTAGAGGCTAACCTCTTCCAAATACTTCAAAACACATTAGGTCTATTCCACATAATTCTTTTCGAGTAGTATTTTTTTTAATAAATTTTATATTTTTAGAGTTTTTAAAATAAAATCTTTATAAATATAATTTTTTTAAAAATTCTAAATTTACAACACTTGTACAATTATGTTAAGAGATAAAATTTTAAAGTTATATTATAAAAAAATAAAATTTTAAATGAAATAAGAATATTTTTAATAATTTAATCATTAAAAAAATCAAATAGAATTTCCTTAAAATGTCTATGATTTTTTTTTGTAATTTTGTTAAACTCTTTTGTACAACTAGATAACTCAAAAAAAAAAAAAATTAGAAAACCAATTATTTATTTGACCAATAGAGAAATCATGTGAGCACTTAGAATTTACCATGTGGGAACTTCGAATCATTAGGCTTATAATATGATCAAAGTTATATCAAATCATTATCAACTCGTAAACCCTACTAAGAGAATCATATTATTATTGGTTTGTTTATTTTGCAATTATTGCTAATTACCAATGATAAGAAATTTTCTACTATTAAAATGTAGCAATAACTATGAGATTATAATGAGTTCGATAAAAGTTAATTATCTTCAAATTCATTTTCTTTTTTTTTTAAATACAAGGATAACAAGTTTAAAGTATATTATTTTTTTATTCCTTATATACGTCAAATTCGAACCCAGACAGAACGTTTAGGAAATGCTTAATCTCTCACATGAATTGAACACTTGAAAATATATTCAAATTAATTTCATACATTAACTAGTAATTCAATTTAATATCAGAGAAAAGTGAGGTCCGTTTTTCTAGTCTGAAGTCTTAATAAAGTTGATATATGATTTTAACTAAAATTTAAATTTAAATGATACATTTATTTTTTCTTTCCTTAAAAGTCTAAATATAAGCATTGATTTTTTTATTTAATAAAAAAAAATAAAAATTGATATTTTAGCATAAATATTTTTTTAAATCATAAATTTATACTTATATTATATATAAATTTTTTGATTATGTTAAAATTTTTAATTAGTTTTAAATAACAAAGATGTTTATTTTTAACCTAACTCTTGAAAACTTAATAATCTATATATGAATAAAATAAGTTAAAATTTTAAATTTAATGTTCTAATCTTATATGTGAATAGGTTGTTTAGTTGTAATGAACTACCACATCCTTAAAAAATTTATTTATTTCCTAATATACAGAGTTTGTCTTAATTCTTTATGAGAATATGATGATAAGCAAAATTATTTATATCATATTACTTATTATTATTTAGATTTATTTATTTTTCTAAAAGCAACACAATATTATATTTTGAATTTATATTTAGGTATATTTCAAGAATTTGCAATTAAAATCTCTACTAAAAATTATATTTTGAGGGTTATTTCGCCAAAAAAAAAAGGAACATGTCAAACCTAAATTTACAAAACTATTCACTATCGGATTAATTAACCTCTCCAAAAATATGAGTAACATGTGTTGAACATACGTCTTAAATATATAAATATTTATATTTATATTGATACATAATTATTTAAGGAGCGATATTATATTTATCTATATGTTTGTATATCAATTTCCATAACACTAGTTAACAATTGTAAGGTATACAATTGTTAATAATTTTTATATCATTATTAATGCCATAAATGTTACTCTAATTAATAAGTGACGTGTTGAATGCCATGTTATACAAACTTTATATCTCCACTTCTTTATATGTCATTATTGTTATTCAAAATATTATTATATACATCTGCGCTTTGTGTGTATAGCATTATTGTTTTTTAAAATATTATTCTTTTACATCTCCACTTTATATGTATATCATTATTGTTATTTAAAATATTATTATATTTTACATCTCCAATTTGTATGTATAGCATTATTGTTATTTAAAATATTATTCTTTTACATCTCCACTTTATATATATATCTTTGTTGTTATATAAATATTATTATTTTCAATCAAGCAGATTCACTCCGAGATTTGCACAAAAAATTTAATGGATTGGATATTTCTTTTCAAAATTTAATCACACGATATTAATACAAATTTATATGTAAGTTAATTTTGTGCCTGTGAACTTAAGGCGTGCCTAGTCGTAGAAATAATTGGAGAATGATATAATAATATTGGTGAATTTAAGGGTATAATAAATTAATGAATGCAGTTGAGTTTGATTTATTATTAAGGCCCAAATCTTATTCTAGTTAAAAAGTATAGAATAACAATCGGGATATCTGAGTCGTTTTCAGAATACTGAGTGTTTTATAATTATCTAATATTTTTTTAGTTAAATTTTAATAAATTTTTGATTATAAATATCAATAGTTTAAAAAATATTAATAAATTTATAATAGTTTAAAAAAAAAATAATGGGGGTTGAGCAAACTCCTAACTTAGATGAATATAAATTAGTCATGTAGGCCTAACGGATTCACCGAATCAGAAGAAACAGCTAGACTCTGCCAATTGCTCTCTCTCTCTCTGCGACAGGGGAGCGTTGCCTGGTTAGTGGTTAGCAATATTGTGTAAGACAGGCACATAATAATTATTTGGACAGGATAACTGTTGGACTTTTAATTATCGAGAGAAGCAAAGCCTTCGTTTGAAGCCTTATACCGAGTTGAGGGATTGTGTAAAACATGCAAACCCCGGGGTCGATGAAATGGCCCAATAGTCCCGTATTATGAAAGCAAACGGGCAATAGGCAGATGGCAGTTAGATAGCAGTGTTAAGTGGGTGGCTAAAAGACAGAAATTAAGGTCAAAACAGTCCTGAGTTGTAAGATTGGAGTCTCAAGACAATGGCGAATGAACTGGGAAAGGCCTGAAATGGGGTGCTCTCTAGTTGGCTATTTCTTGGATATGGTAAAAGGAAGGCTTAGCCTTCTTGAGGTGGTTATTAAAAGAAGACCAAAGTCTCCATAATGTGGTATGGTAATTTCTTAGTAATCCAAAGATGATGATGGCTTACATAGTAACCTTAATTTATTCTTTTGACTTAATTAGTAAAGGTCTAAGTGGTAGCGTGCATGTGTGCTATGTATCTCTCTGGGCAACCTAGGGTATTAGTTGTATCTTGTGCCTATAAATAGGATCTTGTAAAATGCTTAAAAAATCAAGAGAAGTGAATTTCCACACACAAGTGTCTTTGTGTTATTTTGTATTCTTTTATTGAGGTAATAAAAAAAGTTTCATCTTTTTCTTCGTGTGATAAGAAAAGGGATGAGGTCTAAACTTGAGAGACGGCATTGAGAAGCCGATGAGATTGCCAAAAACATCCTCAATTATCATAAAGAATTCAAGGCAATGGGAGAAAATGCTGAGGGTGAAGCATATATAGCTTTTGGAAATGTTCTTTTAAATCTTTAGGAACATGGAGACCTTGAATTTCCCTTAACTACCGATAATATTAAAGCAGTCATCCTCAATGGTATATAACAACACCCTAAACATTTATTTCAGGAGATATCTGTTCCTGGAAGCGAGATATCATCCTCAGTGGTTGAATGGGCTGCTGGAGAAAAATGTTTCAAAAACTCTTAAATACACCCAACGTGGGCAATGCTAGAAATGCTTAAAAACCCAATAGTGGTGGAAAAGGCACAAATAGAGCTAAGGAAAGCATTTGAGAGAAAAGGAAATGTTGATGAAACAAGGCTTCACGAATTAAAAAAATTGAAGCTAGTTATCAAGATGCTCTGAGTTTACACCCTCTTGTTCCTCTGCTACTACTTCCAAGAGATTCTAAAAATTAAAAGCTCTAAGATTTTGGGATATGACATTCCTATGGGATCCAAGGTCATTGTAAACGCATGGGCGGCCCCGTTTTTGCAGGCTATCGTTATGTCTTACAGCATACTTATTCACTGACAATTCTCACCAAGCTCAAACCAGAATTCACACTTGATCAACAAATGAATAGCTAAAGAAAGAATCATCAAACACAAGAGAGTGGGTAGAGAAAGAATTCAAAAGAAACGGGGATTGATTATGTGGCTAGGCTGTGAAAGCTTACATCCACGGGTGAAAAAGATTCGTTCTAAGCTTTATTAATTATTATCGATGGAGAAAGCTATATAGTCAGCCAAAGGACTTGAGTGTTATACAGATGGCTCGTTTTAGCGCTTCAGGGACAGTTTGCAAAATGAAGGTTGAGGCAGCTGTTTCTTCTGGACAGCTGTAGTTGTGATGAAGAGACAATATCCTGCTCTCTGTTAGCCAAATTTTATTTTGGTTTGCTCTATTTGTAATATTATTTCTATAAGTATTGCATATCAGTCCTAACAAATTAACAAATATTTGCATATTATACCTAAATTCCTTAATTCTTTTTAACTTTGATACCAGTCAAGTGATCCCAATGCTTGAAGATGTAACAATTTTTTATCCGCTAAATTCTAGTATTTTTTATTTTATTTTTGTATATTTGTTATTTTGCTATCACTTGAAATTTTGCAATTACTATTTTTCATAAGTTTTTGTATTGTAAATATTATTGAGCCCAATTTCTAAACATTGAGGACTTACGAACTACAATTGAACTTCAAGGAAAAATAGCTTTCAACGTTCTGAAATCAGTAAAAGCATTTTGTTTTTCAGTTGTAAGTAGCTCTGCCATATATGGTGGTTTTCCAGCAACAACATTCCCTATAACAGCATTAGTCACTGATCCTTAACAGGTTTCTTGAGTTAGTTATCCAGTTGTGCAGTTCCATTCGAACTCAGCATCCCCTTTCCATCACTGCTGATCAAATAACACCTCCTTTCAAATAATTTAAACTGAATTTGAATCACTAGGTTTCATAGTTATATTATATTTTTCTGATCCCTGTACAAGTGTTTCCCTCCTTCCCAAAAGTTCATAACATCTCGAAACACAATTTTTCCAAGACAACTTGAGAGAAGATGACAGAAATAGTAAGAAGATTTTGAAGATATTTAAGATAATTTTTGCCGTGAATTATATATGGTTAATTCTCATAATAAGAAATCAAAATGATAATTTGCATACTTAATCAAATACTTCATATGGAAACTAAATTCTTCGGTTATGTCATCATTGTTATTTTAGCTTCAGATTTTTCTCTCGAAATAGAGGCGAGAAGTATATTTTAAATTCAAGAAGAGTGAAACTAACACAATTTATTCCCCATTGAAGGATGAGGTACATTAGGTCCCTTATTTAACTATTTTAGCACACAAGAAAAAGCAAATGTCCATTAAGTCAATTCTTAAACAGGAATTGGATTAACGAACAATTTGATAATATAATCTTTGAGGTACTCTGGATTTGTGATCCCGTCTGCCTTCTTGTAAAAGACTTCTACCAAGCGTGCGACGTTAACCACCACATTCATTAGTCTCAATGGAACAATCGTCGGTCTCATGCATTCTTCATTTATGTCCTTCCATGCATTCGCAATCATTGTCCTAAATATTTTTGCGGTCTCCTCTCTTGAGGTGCCATATTCCTTCATATACGATTCCACAACAGATGCAACATGTCCCCTCTCTTGCTCAGCCTTCAAGTATTAGATGGCTTAGTTAGATATTAAATATAACAAAATTCAAGAAGTTTTCAATAATTTTAACTATCATATATACCTCATGAGATACCAAATCAGCTATGAGACGACTGAGTGTAAATGAAGATATCACAACTTTTGGTCTACTTTTTATCCACTCAAATGCATGGATCCCCGCAATTTCTCCCATTCCGATAAATGTTGTTGTTGGATCTAAACCGCAAGTACCTGAGATTAATGCATTGCTCATCCGCTCATCAAATAATGGCACATAACCTTCATGGAACCATTGAGCTTCGACAAAATAGGCTCTCACAACTTCTTTCATCTAGTTATTTGTCAACAATTAACAATACCAAGTTAAGAAAATAATGAGTACACATGTAGAAGTGAAAGATAGTTTCGACAAATATAATTAATTACCATATCTTTTGTATAAGTGATGCTATAAGATCTTTCTTCCTTATTCATTTCATCGTTCAATTCTTCAAATAGATTTAAGAGAGAGCTATAAAGAGGTTTCAAATAATCTGGTACTTGACCGAGGGCATTAATGTCCCACCTGAAAATAAATTCATAAATTGGTTTAATAAATGTATGTTCTAGCAGCTTTTTCATTCACGCGTTAATAAAAAAGTTGAGTAAATTTATGTACAAATACAAACCTTTCTATTGCATCTGTAAAACGTTGGAGTTCATCAAATGTACCATATGCATCGTACGTATCATCTATAATCATAAGCATCATAAAAATTTTAGTGAATATTAACCGACCGCGTGAGAAATAAGGCTCATAATATTGGGCAACACTCCAGAAGTAAATCTCTACAAGTCTGTCTCTCGAATAAGAATATGTTGATGCAAAATTCAAATCTCTCCACCACCTACAATAAAACAATATAAACAATTTAATCATTACAATATAAATAATTCATCATTTAATGATCTCAAAAGTATAATATAAACCGAAAAAATATGTACCTTGCGAGGTAGCTCAATTCTTGTTTGTGCAATAATTGTAACCGGTTGAAATCTAATTTTGCGAACATGAGAAGAGTGTCATTTTTTGATTCTTTATGCTCATAGAAAGAGATATATTTGTGTGCCTCAATTCTTGGCACACCAGTGTGGATGGGCTGTTCAAGGGCTTCCATGACATATGTTCTTCGATGAGGGCTTGACTTTGGAGCCAAGGACTTTAGGTGAGTCGTTGTGAAAGTGAGGGCCTCCTCAAGAATATCTTCTTCGTGTACTCTCAATTGTGCAGCTTCATACAAACTTAACAGGCCTCTCACGTCTCCCGTTAAACTTTTCTTGAATTCACCATCATTGTCCTTAAATTTGTTAAACACTCCTGATATATTCAATCATATATCGATGTTGATTATCAAAATTAGAAAATCAAAGCTTTCGTTCTTTTGTGTCATTGTGTGCATGTACGTATATTAAGCTTGATTACCTTTATTATTAATTTTTTTGAATGTCAAACAAATATACATTAACTATACTCCGCATCTTAATTTTTAAGCACATACACAAATTAAATAATATAATATTTATATTATCAAAATTAATATGAAAAATATTTGATATAATGGGCATACAAACTAAAGTTCTCTTTTTACTCATACAGTTGGATACACGTTTCTCAATATGCAAACATACTTACGGTAAGACATTTTGAATCCATGCTGTCTGAAAATTCGAAATACGAGAGCAACAATGTATAAGTCATAGTCATTCTCAGCAGCGAGTTCAGGATGTGCTTCAAAAATATGATGTAATCGTTCTTCAATCTCATTCTCAAAGTGATAAGACACACCAAGACGACATAGTGAGTCGATCAGAATCACTTCCTCTACCGGATCATTTGAAGAAGAAGCATTACTTAACATTTCCTTCACCTGTTCTTTCATTTCTTCGAACAGCCCGTCATATTTAGGTTCCTGCGCAAACAAAACAAGGTCAACTGAACTGTATTTCCAGAAAATTCGAAGGCATTTAAAAGACATATAAGTACTGAAACATCTACCGAATTAAGTGAGGACATGGAATTGAAGGTGTCTTTCCATATCGTAGGACGAAAGTTTGCTAGTGGACGATAATCCTCATGGATGTTTTTCCTTCCAAGACATGCTTGCAATGGTCTACGCACAGTTACTGCTGAAATATTGAAAGGGCAATATAATGGAGAACCACCCCATATTTTCTTGGGAAATTTTGTGAATGAAAATGCAACGCTCTGCGTAGAGTTTGATGGAATAACTGCTCGTGAAGCCATGTAGAGCAACCGATGAAAGATAATAAATAGCTTAATGGAGCCATATTTATAGGTAAACATACGATCTTTGTATAAGTAATTAGTATTTATTTTGATTTGGTTGTAATTTTTTAGTTGGAAATTAGTTATTGAATTTTAATGCGAACATTTAAAAAATTGACAACACCAACACATTCTACAATATCTCCATGCTTCCTAGACTAGCTAGCAATTTATAGGCGTGTGAAGTGTTCATGGAAAAAATGAGTTTTGCTTCTTGTTTAATGTTTCTTTCATGACTTTATTATGCATGATCAATAAATACAACATCATAATCAGAGAACCATGGAATATGTATGGCAATGGACTGACTTTTGAGAGGTTTTGAGTGTTCTCTTGGATGAGAGAGAAATCAAGTGTATATTGGATTTTACGTATCGAGTATCTTTAATATTTATTGTAAATTAAATTATCTTTTTATATTTTTTACTCACGAAGGCTACAAAGATAAATCACGTAAAATTATTGTGTATTATCTTAATATATTTCTTTTACTTTGTAATTTCTGTGTTCACATTACAGTAATTTTGTTATTGTCTAAACCTTACTTTCACAATAGTTGGTATTAGAGTTCGGTGTAAGTACATGGCTATGTGTATATTCTAGGAAAATTCTATCAAAAAAGACAACAATTGCCTAAAGTGTATAAGTTTTAAATATAGAATTAATGTTATTATTTTAGATTTAAAATAAAGTAACTTAACAATTATATTTAAATATTAAAAAAAGGAAGAGAATAATTAATACTCTTTTGAAGTTTTGTTTACTTAATCAAATCCTTCATATATTTTTTTTAAAATTACCGTTACATCTAATCATCAATAAAATTAACAGAAAATCTTGGATATTGAGTATAATTACTAAAATAATCTTATATTTTATCAAATTATGTTGATCCCATTTAATAGATATGAGTTCCACGAGTAACAATTTAAAAATAATAATATATTTTTTATTAATATTATTAATTTATTTTACTTTCTTCAATTTCATTTTTTTTTCTGTTATTTCTCTCTCTTCTATAGAAAAAATAAGGCCACAAGATTTAAAAATATTCAACAGCCTCCCACATATAAATAACCACACAATAATAACAATACTCTTCCAATAACATGTGTGTGTGTGCGCATGTGTGTGTGCATGTATGTGTGCGTATGTGTAAATATTAGTTAAATTCGATGAAGTATTTTATCAGACATTCATCTTGCAAAGCAATTAAAGACACTGGTAGTAAAATTTTATAATCCCAAAAAATTAAAAAAAAAAAGGACTTTATTGCTTCATAAACTGCAGGTGTAAACCAAAAAACTCAATGGATGAAGCTCCACATTACTGACGTTCCTGCTTTCATTTAACTGATCAGCTACTTCACTAATATGATTCTACGTTCAAATCTAAAACTCCATTACTTGTTTCTTCACGATTTCTTCATCTCTCATCTTCTTGTTTTTGTTCTTCAGCTTCATTATTATCTTTCTCAACAACCATTGCAGCCCTTCAACCTTCTCCGAAGTACTTCACATCCTAGATTTGACAGCCTATAATGCAAATATGTGACATTCAGATATAGTGGGCACGTTTTGAACACACGTGGTCGAGAGTTTTGAAAGTTTTTGGCTGCAAAAGAAAAGAATTTAATGATTTAGTTTTTGAAGCTTTGATTTCGTTGATACCAAAAAAAAATTGAATTCTTCGATGTCAAATAACAACTCTTCAGTCTTTAAATCTTTCTTCGAATTCTTCTCCACCTGCAAACAACACTACTTAAAAGGATAGCCCGTCTTTTCGGTGTAAACTCTCCGATACTTAAGTAAGTAAAAATTTTAATTATGAGTAATAATTTTAGCAAAGTTTTGTCTTAGTAAATATTTGTACCTTGTTCTGTCAACTATCAGGATTTTATAGCTTTTCGATTAATTGCTTTGAACCCAATTTTAGCAATAACCACCATGATGAAAAGTGGGAATGATGGATGATTACAAGATGAAGTTGCAGTTGGTTTCCAAGAATTTTGATCGGGTTTTATTTTCCTTACTGACTTGGGCTATATTTTCTGGCCCACCATGAGATCTTGGGAGGTCATGGACTATACGCCTAATTGAAGATGACTTCACCTCGAGTATTCGATTATGCCCGACCAGAGGGAGATGTTGTCCTGACCTCGTGGATGCGTCCTCAAGTATTTTCCCAAACATATTTATAATTGGAGTTAGTTGTTAGAAATAATTATCTACGGTAAAAATTATCACCTAAAATATATAATCATTTACGTAAGATCATTAAGAATAAATTAACATAAAATCGAAAGCGTACTTGAATTTATAGTCTAAAATTATTCTATAAAAAATTGCGGCTGGCCTTCTAGATTAGCACGTTCTGTTTGAGAGCCTTTTGTTTTTTTTTAAATATTTTCTGATGATAGAATATCAGAAAAATAACATTACGTGTAATCTAGGGACCATGACCACTTTATATATATGATAACTTTCCTATTATCTTAAAGTATTTCTATTTTGGTCCATCATAAAAATAGAAATTACCCTTTAGTCTTTACATATTAAAGGCTCACATCCTATTAGATACATCAAAACTCAATTACCCAAAATTTTAGTAGATCACTTTTAATTAGGACTCAATTTTATTTGATAGTCTACAAAATATAATTATTTACATATAAGTTCAATGTTGAATTAAGGATCCAACAGTTGTAAGATGTTCTGCTTGTGATATGAAAAAGTTTGTTATATTGATGTTTATGTATTGTCATTACCTTGAATCACGCAATATAGCCACCCTTAGAACTAGACATAGAAGAAGAAGGTGGATTTTCTAGGAAGGAAAAGTGTTTTCGGGTTAACTTGTTATTTTTATTTTTATATTTATTTTATTATATGTATTTTTATTTATAAATTAAAAATAAATAATATTAACAAAAAAATACACTTCAATATTTTTATTAATAAAATATTTTATATTTATTTTTAATGTTTATAATATCAAAAAACAAATTTATCTTTAAAAAATAATTTATTCATTTGTCAAACTAACTGTTGGATTTAACAAATAATTTTTAAAAATACAGAGAGATATGGTTAATTAAACCAAATCTAAAATGTTATCGATCATTCTCCCTATTAAAAGAATATAAAAAATCACATCCATCAAATTATATTTAAATCTTTTAGAATTTCAAATTAATATAAATTTACCAAAACCTTTATAAAAAAATAAAAGTAAATGCCCGAAATTTTCACCTCAATGATGTGATACTTATTAAATGGGAGTTAAAAGATTATGGTTTCATATTGGTTTTAACGTTGAATGAAAAGACTCATAATCAATCCGCAAATCCTAAAATTATATGTAGCATATATTAGCATTAAATACAATAGATTGTAAATAAAGCTATTATTTAATTGATGTTAGATTTTTTTTATTATTTATATTAGCATAAATACAATAGATTTAGAAGAACTCAAATTAATTTGAGTTGATTCAAATTGTTAATTACTAATGTGGATTTGGGTTAATTTTGATAAAATCCACGTTTTCGGAATTTGGTTTAGTTCGGTCTTAACCCCACTCAATCCAAATCATACCCACCTTGAGTTGAGATTTCTTAGGGCAAAAATAATTTGAGCTTTTAAAAGTGTTTTTCTATTAATAAATTGAATTAAATTTGTAGAATTTTACGGCCCATATTTGATAACTGATATAATATATTACAGTATGGTGACGCAATTTAGAGTTAGTTCTTTAGAGAGCTCGTCGAGGGTATAAAGGGGTGAAACACGATCTGTTTACGGCATTGTATGTGTACGTGTGTAAGTATATTGTATATATTTGAGCTTTAAGGCAAAAAGGTTGTATTGTTATTCTTCGTTGTTTTAGTAAAATCACCGTTCTCTCTCCCGTAATTTTTTTCTGTAATTATTAGAAGTTTTTCACGTAAATATGATATTGTTTGTGAGTTCTCTTATTTTTTATTTGCTTGGTTGCTTGATTTTTTGTAACCAAATTGAAATTGGGAAGGTTAATAAGCTTGATAATATTATTCGTGCGAATAAAATGAATTAAAGAGATCATAGTAAAATGCAAAAAGAAAATAAACTAAGCATAAGCAAATAATGATTTAAACTGTTGATCCAATTTTATCAATATTATCATCATCTATGTTCTGTCTGTTTCTCCATCTCAGGTTTAAGTCGATACTCATATTATTTTCTGGACGAAGGAATCCAATTGACGAAAAATCCTTGCAGACTTGCTGTATAGCTGTCTGAACTGGTCTATAATCCAACCCAGATATGGATAGGAATCAGATATCGCCAAGTTTTTTACCATTTCAAGAGCATCACGAATGTATTGATAACTGAAGTCCTTGTTAGACCCCTTTTGTTTGAAGAATTCCGTTTTCAATAGCAATCCCAAAAATTATATTTCCGGTAAATTTTCTGCTAATATCAACCGGAGTTGCAGAAGGGCATGGCTTAGAGATTCAATCAATTGAATGAATGAATGGACTCTTCTTTATTTCCTTGTAGTAATCATCATAAGAAGAGAGGGTCAATTCAGAATAATTTACTAGATAAGGCCTGCAACAAGACTTTGCTTCATGAGTATTTTAGGCCTTTTCAGCAGCTTCAGGAGATTAAATAACAACAATTGGTACACCAGCAATTTGAAAGAACATTACAGGCCCATATTTTTTGGACAACTGAAATAAGGTTCGAGGCAATCCGCCAAATAGCTGAAGCAGAATGCGTATGATTGGAAATTTGGGAGGGCCAGGGGAAGCTTTATTTTCTTTGCTTTTACGATTCAAATTGAAGCAGTACCGGAAGAAGTAGAAGAAGAGTGAACCACAAAGCAAGGGCATTCATGGACTACATTTTAGCCAATTGAGGATTCAATTAAGTTTTGTTTAGGAAGAAATAGCTGAGGCCAAATATCAATTATACCCGAAGCCAAGTTTCTTAGGTTCTAAATATTCAAAATTTTCCGATTTAATGAAAATTTACAATGTGAAAGAAAATTTTTAAGTGATCAAACGTAGGGTTTTCAGAATTGTTAAATATTTTGACATATATATTACTTAAGTAATACTTTGCCTAATTCAGTATACGAAAGTAAGAAAACCATGAAAGTGTTAAGTTTAAAATATGAAAAAATTGATGCATATAAAAATAATGCCTAATATTTCTTATCGTTTGACCTAATACCCCATTACCCCTTATTGGTTGCCAAATACTTCAGTACCCCCTTGACATTATCTTCATTAACAAAATAGTTACTTTTTAAGGGCAATTCAATAATTTGACATGGTTATGATATATTTATATATCACTGTAACACATGTCATCTTTCTATTGGACAACTTACAATTGAGTTAATCATCATTGTTGACCACTATTGATTGCCATTGACCGTCATTGAACATTCTCGATTGAAGTTATCGTAAATATCAGTATAATCCTTATTGAATATTCTATGCATGCAATAGTATCATCACTATCATAATTTGAATAACTATTCGCCATAGATTTGAAGTTGAAATTTTGACAATAAAAAATTTAACTTTAGATCTACCATGAACAATTATTTAAAAGGTGATGATGATGATACTATTGTGTAGAGTATTTAATAAGGATTTGAATGATGTCTATGATGACCCATATGGATGATAGTCAATGACGACAAAGTTGAATTGTGATAACTTTTGATCAACTATTATCAGTCACTATAGATATTATAAGAATTCTTGTTGAGAGTCTATACAATGATATCATCCCTATTATCGTTTGAATAATTGTTCGTTGTATATTTGAAGTTAAATTTTGGCTATTAAAACTTTAACTTCAAATCTACAACGAACGGTTATTTAAAAGATAATAATGATAATACTATTACATAGAGGCTCAACAAAGATTCTAATAACATCTATCGTGACCTAAAAAAAGAATATTTGATGACAATTAACAATGGTTGGAGGTGGCCAACAATAACAGTGAACTTAATATAAGTTGTCCAATAGAAAGATGATATGTTTACTTTTTTGACATAAGTAGAAGGGTAAATTGATAATTATTCTAAAAAGGTAAATTTGCACTAACAAAATTAACGTGAGGGCCATGTTGGGGTTTTTAACAAATAACAGAGGGGTTATCAAGTATTAAGCTAAACAATAGGAGGATATCAAACATTCTTCCTTTCTTGATTATTCTATATGAATACAAAGGATGTCTTTAAATAAACTTTACAATATTAATAGAAAATGAAAAATATATATATAAAATATTTTTAATAGAAATATGATAAGAATCACGCAATAATGATAATGGATATATATATATATATATATATATATATATATATATATCCTGATGGCCAAATGAGTATAATATTTTGATCTTTCAATTAGTCCAAAAGTAATAATGTCTCCTTACCAAATGTGGCATCTCTCTTCTTTACTAAATATAGATTAAATTTCTCTGAGAAGATTTCTTCACAAATCTTTTATTTTTCTGTCCTTTTTGTCCTTTTATATTATTTTCAGATTTCAGATATTTTATAGTACGATAAATTTGTTGTGAAAATTTGTTACCGTATAAATTAGAAAGATCAACTCAAAAAATAAAAAATAAAACACAATAGTTATAAAATATATTTCAGTTAAACTCTAATTTAAAATTTATTTTTTTATTAAAAACATTAAATATAAAAGTATTATGTTTATTTTTTTCATTTATTTTATTAAGTTTTGCAATTTATCTAGTTGTATGCTATAATTTATCTCTATAATATCTTGATAATATAAGTACACAAAAGTTTCTTCGCTGACTTGACGGAGGATAACAGAAAGATGATGCACCGTTATAGTATCACCATCATATATGGGAAAGATTATTTTGAATATTTTTAGGGTCATAGTATTATTCTTTTCAACACAAATTCCGTTTAACACCAAAACATACAATTTTCTATTTTATAATTAGGGATATTATATATTTTTAGGAAAAATAATATGCCCTTAAGGTTTTAATAAGTCAAAATACCCCTAATTTTTTAAAAAATATCGAAATATTTCCTTAAACAAATATTCTTTCTTAAATTAATTATTAGATATTGTACTTTATTCTTTAAGTTTTAGAAAAAAAAATATTTTTTATAAGTCAAGATATCTCTTAACTTTTAAAGAAATGTCGAGATATTTTTTGAGACTACTATTCTTATTTTTTTTAAATAATTAAAAATTTTACATAATTTTATTATTATTATTATTATTTATATGTGACACATATATATACTTTTTCTAAACGTATGTGTGTGGCCATGTGCTTTGCTGTAAAGACAATAATTGATTATTGATGTTTTTAATATATTTAATTATTTTTTACATGTGTCATAATAAATTTTTTCTTATTTTTTCTTAGTTACATGATGTTAAATAAAATATCACTTTACAAATGATAAATGGAAAATGTCAGTATAATTTACTAATAACATCCTTATTATACTAAATTAAATTTACATTATATGTGATTAAACTTTCTTAAATTTTGTGGTCAATATTATAAATAACATAGATTTAAAAAAATTAGATTAATTTATATTTTATTTTTTTTAATAATCTTTTTCAAAATTTCTTGTTTATATTTGTATAATTACATATATATATTTTTTTATTAGCAAATTATCAGTTTTAAGATATTCTCATTTCTTTATTTATTAACGTGATATTAGTTATAGGATTATTTTGTTATACTATTTATTCTCAATTATTATAATAACTTTTATATTTTTAAAATAATATAAATTTTTCATGAATTCTTATAAATACAAACAATATAAATAATAGATGAGACGTGTGGTACTTTCTAATATTGATTTTTGATCTTTAATAATTTATTTTATTATTAATAATTTCTTTGTAAAATTAAAAAAAGATTACGTATTTTAATAATATTTAAATTAATATTTTTTAAATAAATTATTCAAAACATGCATAACATATTTTTTATTATTATATTTTTTATTATGATATATGAATTAGTATTTTAAATATATTTTAAAAAATAAATTATATTAAAATAATTTTAATATATTAAAAAATAATAAAATGTAAGAAAAATAATTTTAGACTTGAATAATGGTTAATTTAATATATTATTTGTTGAGCAAGTTAATTATTATTTTTTAAAATAAATGAATTAAATTTAATTTTAAAATTTTATAATTAATATAAATAAATTATTGATATTAAGATTTTTTATTTGACTATGGTAGAATCTTTTGCGTTTATATTTTTAAATTGTAATTATCAGTTGTCACTTGAATTCTAGTGGCAAGTAGTTCGTAATCGAGTTGTCACACGCAATTCGGCAAAAGTATTTAATTATTCTTAAAATTTTAATTAACAGAGAGAATGTTAGGGGAAATAGTTTGTATTAACGATATAACGAGGGAGTGTCAGAGATATTACGGCTTGTCAGATAGATTAGGCCAAAGAAGTGAGTGAGTTGAGAATTGACAGGGGTTATAATTTCACTGTGCTCCTTCTTAGCCGGGCAGGGCAGTAGGATGTTGACGGCCAAAATGAGTTTCATCAATAAATGCCAAATCAGGTGGGGCCGCAATAATTTGATTTTTGATCAGTTGTTCACATGCGGTTGTTCACCTTTGAATATACGGACATCATACATACGGTTATTTATACATTTTTTAACAGTTGAAAGATAAAATAATTAATTTAAAATAAAAATAATAATTTCATAGAATTATCTTCTTGATACTTTCTTAAAAACAAGAAAAATATCTCTTGATTATATTGTTACACCAAAATTAAGAAGTAAAGTATTATATCTCTTGATTATTTTATTTTTTAATTATTAAAAAATATATAAAATAATTATAATATTTTTATTTTTTTAATAATTAATATAATTTTATTTTAATATTTAAATATAAAAATAATAATAATATTTTGATCTTTAATTATTTTTTTAAATTTATTATTAATTTTTTTTAAAATATTAATTATATATAATTTTTAAAATAGGTCATTTATTTTAATTTTTTATATCAATTTTAAAAATTTGAGCGCAACTGATGGCTTTTGTTAAATAATGAGAAGTTAAAAAAATATGAGAAAAATAGTCCAAGAAGATAAGAAAGGTGAAAAAAAAAAATGAAGATAACTGGTAAGAGTAAAATTGTCTGAAAAATAAATGTTGCACTAATTTTGTAAAAAAAATTTCTAGTTGGCTGTTTACTTTAATTGAGTTCAAAATAAACTATTTAAAAAAAATTTCCTAATGTCTAAGATGTTTAGATTATAAGTTTTTTTTTTTCCTTTTTTCTGAAAAGAGATTATAGGTTGATATTAGGCTTGACAAAAATTCGGACTTGGGTTTATTTTTTATGTATTTAACCTGGTCCGGACCCGGTCCAGTTTAAGTTATAATGAAAAGAATTCGGACCCGGTTCGATTTATATTTAGGGTCGGATCAAATCCGATCCTAAAAAATCGGGCTCACCGGGGCCGGGCCAGACTCGGGTTTTTTTGCCATTCCTAGTTGATATTATCCCATATGGACGCAGCTTATTTTACAGAAATAACAAGAATAAAAAATTATCTTGATAAGTAACGTTGCATGTATATATGTTTCAAGTACATAAAAGTTTTCATTAAATTAGACAAAACATAACAGAAAGATGATGCACCTTTATATATAGTAGTACAAACATATATGGAAAAGATTATTTAGAATATCTTTAGCGTCATAGTATAATTCTTTTAAAATACAAAAATCTTGTTTAATCCCAAAATATACCTCTTTCTATTTTATAGTTATAGTATTTTCTTTTCTTCCTTTTAAAACTCCCGTCTATTTTGAAGTTTAATTAATTAATGTAAAATGTGATGAATTCGAATATAAAGCTTAAAGTAGTGTTGGGCTGAATTTTTTATGACTTTCATCTTGCTAGGAAAAGTAATTAAATGTATTTTATTTTTGTATATAAAGTTATAAGCTAATCCAAATTTACTGTGCAATGGTATTACGTTGATGCTGAGATCTTTTCTATGGATACGTGTCCATCAAGTAAGGTCGATTAACTCAACAATCAAGATTTTTTGTTGTGGGATGTGCTTCTTCCTCAATATATGCGTCCACGATCATCTTGATATATGACGTCCCTTCTCTTGTCTAGGAAAACAATATCTCGACTTGTCGTGAAAGGAGAAAGAATTAGTAGGCGCTGGTGATATTCACTAGCAAAAACCTTATGACGGTCAAGTTAGTTAGGGAGCTTTTTCCACTAAATTGTGATTTAGGAGATATAGTTTGTAGGAGTAGAACCTGCCCCTTTCCCATGGGAGTCTTCGGGTTTATATAGATAGAAAAAGTGAGGGCGCATGGCTGTCATATCTATAAAACTATCGATGAAAGCTTCAATGATTGCCCAAGTTAAAATTCCAACAATTTTTGCTATTTCTTTTTAAAAAAATGGAGAATTAAAGCCATATGCCTTGAGTTTAGGTTCGTATTTCTTGTGATCTATCTCTTGTATGATTTTTGTTGATGATTATGAGGATGTTAGTCACCAGCGATCGTTGGTAGCTATCGACCGGCACTAGTAACTCTCCTTCATTTGAGTTGCCGTGGATGACATTAAAATCCTTATAAAATACTCTAAAAAATGGTACCATTACTATTATAATTTGAGCAACTGTTGGCCGTTGATTTGATATTGAAATTTTAAAATCTAAAAATTTAACTTTAAATCTATGACCAACGATTGCTCGAACAAAAATAATAATCGTACTATTGTGTAGATCATTTAACAAAGATTCTAATGATATCTATATTAAAATAAATAATGGTTAAAAGTGACAATTAATGAAAGTCGGAAATAAGAAATCAAATAGACAAAATGATATGTTAAAGGTAAAAATGTAATTATATTGTTCACTGTCAAAATAGTCGCTCTAAAATTTTACGGACTAGAATTTATATAGACATTTTTCAAACGGTAGGAAGTTATCAATACATTTAATTAAACAGTAGGGACTCAATAGTTTTTTTTTTTTTCTGTTTTTAATAATTTTAATAATATAAAATTTATTAGCTTTGGCTGCTTACAATACAAGGCACTAAATTGCTGCAATGACGACAGAAGAACCGCCTCTTAGCCAATCATGGCTATTAAAAAATTATACATAATTTAGTTTTTTATGATATTGCATTTATTATATTTATCCCTATCTATTAGATATGACAAGGTATACCCGCAACTCAAAGACGTTATATTATTTTTCGCAATAGATAGTGATATTATAAAAATCTTGTCAGAATTCACGAATTGAATCATTGCAAGTTAGAATTGCAATTAAATATTTTTAGAAAAAATGTATTAAGTCTTAATAAATAATGAAAAATTCAATTTTTAATTTCATCTAGTGCAATACAATTTTTTTTATCATTAGTATTTTTCGTCACATATAAATTTTTATTAAATTATAGAATATATACATAAAGGTTTAGCAGTTTCCAAATTAATTGTCTCATTGTTAATGACATAAATTTGGGATCTCAATTTAGTTAATATAACATCATTAACAAATGAATTAACTCTCTCATCTTAATTAAAGTCTTTGTGTAAGTTGCTTCACAGTGATCAAAATTTGACTTCCCCACTAACTTTTCTCTCTCCATCTCTTTGCTCTTAAAACTTCCGAATCTCTCCGTTAAAAAAAAAGAAAAAAATTGTCGGGTCTTTCCATTAAAATATTATAAATTGAATTCTAAGGACAAAGTGAAGATAAACAATGAGAAACATGATGAAATTGGATTGGAACATCCAACAGGTTCCAGCACATATAGGTTTTCTTGGTTTTCTATAAATAGAGTGTAGCAGATGATGCTTTGAGAATCAGTCAGAGTACTTAACACTCTAAAATCTTAATTAATTATTCCATCAATGGCTTTCCTCAAACAACCAAAACTCCACTACCAGGGTTGCATTCTACCATCATTTCCAAATCTTTTCTCCTCAAGATGGCCATCTCGAGGTCATCACTTTGCTTCGAAAACTTTTAGCCATGCGAATCTTCCTTTAAAAGCATCTTTAGAGCCTAAAACGTGTAGCGATGCGAATTTTCGTCCAATAGCAAACTTTGCTCCTAGTATTTGGAAAGACACTTTCACCTCTATTCCCCACCCCCAATCAGTACGTATATATATATATATATATATATATATATATATATATATATATATATATATAAATGTGCATATATATAAATAAGTACATCATCGAGTTGATATTTTTTGTTCTTTTCAGGAAATTGAATCATGCGATAAGCAGGTGAGAGAGTTGAAAGAAGATGTGAAGGCAATGTTAATTGCTTCTACAAAAGATCCTGCAGAGAATGCTCTTTTGATAGACAAATTAACTTGCTGTGGTGTTTCATATCACTTTGAGTTAGAGATTGAACAACAGTTAATTCGTATTTTTGAATCGCATGCTAACCTCCCTGATGATCATGATTATGACCTATACACTATCGCTCTTTTGTTTCGAGTTCTCAGACAAAATGGCTTCAAAATGCCTTGCGGTAAGAGTTCAACCTATCTAGCTATATATTTGATTTAGCATCACATATATATGTCTATAATTAATTATGAAACTCTTTATTCAAAGAGAAGGCCTCTGTAATTTATACGATTGTTTATATGAATTAGGTGTTTTTAACAAATTTAAAGACGGAAATGGTAAGTTCAAGAAAAGTTTAATCAGTGATGTGAAGGGCATGTTAAGTTTGTATGAAGCTACCCATTTGAGCATGCATGGAGAAGATATTCTCGACGAAGCTCTTGCTTTCACGAGAGCTCATCTACCTGCCTTGGCTACCAACTCAAGCCCACATCTAGCAAAACATATAAGCGATGCTCTAGAACAACCCTTTTATACAGGCGTTCCCAGACTAGAGACACTCAAATTCATTCCTTTCTATGAACACGACGAATCTAGCAATGAGACTTTACTCAAATTTGCAAAATTAGACTTCAATAAAGTACAGACACTGCATCAGCAAGAGCTAAGGCTTGTCACAAGGTAAATTTGTTATATATATAAGAGACAGCGAATACGGTGAATGAATTAGTACGTTAATAATATTATTTTTCTGTTGCAGTTGGTGGAAAGATTTAAATTTGATTTCAGAGTATCCTTATTCGAGAGATAGAGTTGTGGAGCTGTACTTCTGGAGTGTTGCAGAATATTTTGAGCCTTGTTACTCGGGTGCTCGAGTTATGCTCACTAAAATTCTAATGTTATACATATGATGCATATGGGACGCTAGATGAGCTTCAACGTTTTACCGATGCCATGGAAAGGTAAAACTTTAAGTTTAAAGTTAATTATCAACTTAATAATTTTATCTAATCCTAAATTATATAAGATCAACAGATAAAAATAAATAGGAATTTAATAAGCCTATACAAACGTAGAGTAAAACTACACTTATTATACATAAATTAATATTTGTTTACTCTAAATCTAAAAGGAGTTTTCTTTAGGAAAATTCAGAAATAAATGCAAGAATAATATTTCCTGAGAAAATTTCAACATTTTATTGTATAACTGAATTTTTTTACTTTCAGGTGGGACATTAAGGCCCTTGCTGAGTTGCCAGATTACATGAAAAGTCTTTATATTGCTATCTTGAATCTTTATGATGAATTGGAGGATGATTTGAGTAAAGAAGGAAGATCTTATGGTGTCACATGTACAAAGGATAAGGTAACATTTCTCTATGTACCCTTCCCTACTTTACATACAAATTAGCATTTGAAGTACTGGATAATTAACAATTTTTTAATTTGTGAAATTCTTGTTTATAAATAATTAGTTGAAGGAGGTTGTGAGAGCCTATTTTGTTGAGGCCCAACGTTTCCGTGAAGGAGTGGTGCCGCCGTTTCAAGAACGTTTCGACAATGCATTAATGCCAGGATGTGTGTTCTTTGTTCCCGCGGCTTCGTTTGTTGGTATGGATGAAGTTGCTGGAATTGATGCATTTGATTGGATACGAAGCAGACCTCAAATCATGATATCTACTTTGATTATCGGTCGTCTCCGAGCTGATATGGTCTCTCATGACGTACCGTCTGATTACTCTTGAATTAAAATTTTGAATTAATAGAACAGCAATCACGTATGAGATGAAAGAAAATTTCATTCATTGCATTGATTTTAATTTGATAATCGAAGGCGGAGCAAAAGAGGGGACATGTTGCATCAGTTGTGGAGGCGCACATGAAAGAAAATAGAATATCGAGAGAGGAGACGATTGACAAGTTTGAGATAATGATTGATAATGCATGGAAGGATGTGAATGAAGGATGCATGAGGCCAACTTCTGTAGCAATGCCTCTGGTCACTGTAATTCTCAACGTTGCGCGCATAGGAGAAGTCTTTTACAAGAAGGTAGATGGAATCACAAATCCACAGCATTTCAAACATTACATTAAACAATTGTTTGTTGATCCAATGTCTGTATGAGACGAGAACATTGTTGAAACATTTGCGTATTCTGTTGTGTATTTGAATAACAGTATGCATAATATATCACATTGTCTTATTGGGTGATATATCAATAAATTATGGTGCGTTGGGATGATTGGAAAAAAACAAAATAGGAGTTTTGTTGCGTAATTGACTTAGCCTTTCATATATATTTTTTTATTAATAATCAAAACACGAGTTTTTACCCTATACAAGAAAAAACAGGAAAATCAAAAAATAGGTTAAGAGAAATTAATTATGATAATAATACATAATACAGGAAATTTAAAAATGTGAGACAAAAACAAATTGGATCATTTTCATTTGCATGTGGACCCAATTACTCTGACGTGGTGCTACTGACAAGTCCTTCACCCACGTTTACGACTTAATTTCCACTGCAAAAAGACATCTGTAAGGGTGGCTTCGGCGTCACCATTTTGTATTTATATACATATTTAATGTGACATGTGAATCGCTATATATATATTAAAAAAATAGTAAATATCACACCATTTTGTATTTATATACATATTTAATGTGACATCTGTAAGGGTGGCTTCACCGACACTGATGTTGTTAAAATTTTATTTGTTTTTTTCGATGCAAGCTTCAAGTATATGCACCGAGGACATAAAAGCTAAAGAAAAAATAAATTTAATACATAAACATGTGGTTAAATTTTGATATAGATACTAGTTAGATTTAACTCGTAACATTTTTTAGATTGATAGAATATCGAAATTCAAATTTCGTTCACACTAAATTGAGAAAAAAATTAAGTAATTTTGTAATATTTATAAGATATTTTTCTTTTCTCAAATTATCTCTTTCTATGTCTCTCACACTTGTTCAATTTTTTTAAAATACACAGTTTTTATAATATCCCTAAAAAATCTTAATTCAAGTAAGTTTAGTATTTATTCAAGTGAATTTGTTATCCTAATTCAAGCAGGTTTGGTTATTCTCGAGTTTTCGAATTCTTGAGTTATTGGTCACTCATCCTTCCTATGTCAAGATAGCAAATCCACCAATAGCTCTTAAATCTTAAGTTTCCTCACACACTTGTTCAATTGTGTTAGAGTTGTACTAGGCTCAATAGGGCACCCATGATGAGTTGGCCTAAAAACCCAATTCAACTAATGAATTAATATTTATTTATTTAATAAATATTATTATATTAATTTATCTAAATATACTTTATTTTAAGTGATAAAACGTATATTTTTAAATAAAAGATGAAGTCTTTAGTTAGATACATTTTTGTTATCTCCAACACACTATAAATAGAGTGTTTCTACATCCCATTATATTAAACAAGTTGAGTAATCTAAAATTCAAATACATAAAGAACAGAGAGTAAGTAAAATCAAAGTGAATTCTTTTTTTGTAAATCGAGTGAATTTTTTTTTGTGTGATTTTTTACCACCCTGAAAATGGTAGAACAATCTATTTGAAGATCCTAAGCAAAAAGGTATGCTTCAACGTTCTATTTTAATTTCTAACGTACTGAATTCAACCAATATATATATATGCTACCTAAGTGCTTTTTTTTTTCTTTGAGGTGGGTGAATGGATTATTTCTTTCCCAAATTATAAAGAAAAAAGGTTAAAAAAAATAGATTTCTTTCTTAAAAGGTGACAACTTTTTTTTAATTAAACTGATTTTAGTGACTTATTTATTTAAAAGTGAATCTTTTAGCAATTAAAATTGTCTAGATTATTTTAAGTTAAAAATTTAAAAGAAATACTTAACAAAGCTTTTAAATAAAATTAAAAGAAAATTAAATTAAAATCATCGAGAACATATGGAATAAAAGAAGTTAGAATTTTAAAAATAAAGATTATTTGTTTTGCCTTTGTTTATTTAAAACATTGCATGTTTCTCATACACTATGATTACGACGATGATAATGAAGGAACTTCAATACAATTAAGAAAAACCATCAATAATGACATATGGCATACAATATTATCATAATTTCTTTTTACGTAATAAAGACTACCAATAAATGCATATGTTCGGTACTGTTGACTTCCACTAAATTTTGAAAATAAATTAAAAAAATTATTTAGTAGTATCAATTTCTAATAGATTTATTATTATTTTATAAATATTTAATATATATATATATATATATATATATAAATATACAGTGCTACTATCTCATATTAGAAGTAATTTCGAAATCATCGCACTTCCATTCTAAATATAGTTTTAATGGTTGAGTTGGATTTAAAATTCCTGGCCTTGTGGATCATAGCACTTGTTTGATCAAGACGATTGGATTGGGTGACCTTCAAAATTTTGGGCTTAAACTTGGTCCACCCTTTAGCAAATTTTGGAGATGATATCTGTTTGCTGTATAAAAGGTACATCGTTATCTCAATATATAGAATATTAATAGCCACGTTAAAAAAAAAATTAAACAAAAGTCAAATTATAATTATTTGCATATCTGTTTTTGTTATTGTTCTAACAAATCCTACGTTATGTATTAAATTAGACTAAAAAAATAAAATTCGGATATAGATAAACTTAGTCAAATCGATGGCATCATCTGCATAATACAGAATTGCACAAATCGCATATCATATGAAGCGGTCCATTCCTGCTTCAACATTTTGTTATTATAAGTATCCAAAGAGCTACATGATCAGTAACAAATAACTCTAGTGAGCTTTGGGATTTCTTTAGGCAAAGCAAATGTTTATCAATTTAACTATCAAATATGCATTTTATGAATAAACAGTTTGGTTACATAATTTTTCAGGTATTTTAGAATTGTGACTCCGTCTACCTTCTTGTAAAAGACCTATACTTGTTAGCCTTAAAACTCATAACCATTATTTTGATAACAATAAATATTGATATTTTTATCTAACCACATTCTTCTTATAGTATTTATTGTTATATCTCTATTATGAAGAATTGGATTACAAATGTGAAGATTCAAGAACATCCAAAATCAAATCATTCAATAAACGCAATAATGAAACCCTAAGAGAAAGTTAAAGAGAAGAATTGAGGAAACAAACATTAAGTATTTTTTATTTGTAATGTGTCTTTGAAATTAAACATGGTTATATGATTTTGATGTGAACATGTTAAGTATATGAAAAGAGCCATAAGTTTTTAGGGATCAAATGGCAAGATTTTGAAACTTGGCAATGGACTAAAATGCATAATTTTTAAAGTTGTAAACAATACTTATAAATAATGATAGTGCCCGATTGATCGACTTGAGGTAAAATGCCTCCCAAATCGGCTTGAACCACTTGGTTGACCAACTTGACCTATATGGTCAACCGACCATATGAAAAATTTAATTTTGGCACCCCCCCACTTGCATTTGCTGATGTGAGATATATCTAGGGTGTCACATACACTCTGAGTCCCAGAAGGTGGTGTATACCCTAGATAAATCTCACATATGCAAAACACGAGAGAGATGTTGGGTATATAAGATAGTAAGCTCCAACCTCCAATAAATACTTTTTGGGTTGAAAAGCTTGAAAACAAATATAGTGACGAATTGTGTGCCTAGAGCGAATAATATCTCTAGTAGGCTGGTTTGTTACAATTGGTATGAGAGTCACTTTGCATGTCATTTTGAGCGATGGTACGGCAAACCTCAACGAGGACACTGAGTTCCTAAAAGGGGTGTATGTGATACCCTAGGCAAATGTCACATCGACAAAGCACAAAAGAGATGCTGGGTATATAAAATAGTAAGCTTTAACCCCTAGTAAATGTATTTTGGCTTGAAAAGTTCGAAAACACAACCGTCATGGGTTGTGTGCCTAGCGCAAACAATATTTCTAGTAAGTTGGGTCATTACATAAGCAAGCACATTGATGTGTGCTTTCATTTTCTTTGTGATCTCACACGAGAAAGAATAATTGAATTGGTTCATTGTGGAACACAAGATCAGTTGGCAGATGTGATGACAAAGCCACTCACATTGGATGCGTTTAAAAGATTTCGAAGTTAGTTGTGAGTTTGCAAAGTTCCTAAATTAAACTAGTTATATGAACTAATTTAAGGGAGGGAATGAAGAGAAAGTTTAGGGATTTAGTTAAGATTTTGTATTATATTTCCTAATTTTTCTAGTTGCACTCATCGCGTTGAGTAGTTGTAAACGTAAGCTAGTTTTTCTCATTTTGTTAAGTTGTAAAAGGCTATTTATAAAATATAAGATTGTTCAATAAGACAGCAAGTCATTCCCATAACTGTTGAGTGTTTTTTCTCTTGTATTTTGATTCTTAACAATTTCACTATCCGATTCGACCTTAAATTTCTTTTTGCTTTTTCAAAAACTTGAATTAGATTTAATGATTGCAAAAGTAGAAAAAAAATTTTATTTTTTATTTGTATTAAGAAAAAGAATTGAAGAAGTTTTTTTGGGTTGAAGAATTGAATGAAGAATGAGTTTGAAGAATGAGTTTTAAAATTTTGGGTATGGATTAAGCGTCAACAACATGAGTTCTTCAGGAGAAGAAAATGTTTTAGAGTTAATGCTATTAGGGGTTAATTAATTTATTATTTTTATATTTATTTTATTATATATTATTTTATTTATAAATTATAAAAAGAAAATGATATTAGTAAAAAAATTAAATTTAAATGAATTGATTATTTAAATATTTGTAGATATAAATATTTAGATAAATAAATTATATTTATAAAAATATAAATAGTAAAATATTTAAATTAATTTATTAAATTAACTTAAATATATAAATATTTAAAGCAAATGTGTAAACTTTATAATAAATAGATTCTTATAAATAGTAAAATATTTTGGGTATGAATCGCGTGGTTTTTGTCTTTATTAGGCCTTAAATGTACAGTGTTCGTTCCAAAGCTATTGTAGGAAGCCACACAATTATAGACAGAATTAATTAAATACATTTATATTGTAAATTTAAGAATAATTAATTAAATATTAACTGATATTCATAATTAAAATTTTATTGAAAAGAGAACGTGTTATTATAACACACTCAACATCAAGAGAAATTATGTTATACAATTTATGTAAAAAATCCTGTAAATATTCTCACAAGATTCAAACCCATTCTCTCCATAAGGAATGAATGAGTTATGACCATAAAAATTAAAATAAAATAATAGGAATGCCATCTATGAATAGTTTGGCGATGTAATCTTTCAAAAACTTTGGATCAGTGATTCCATCTCCCTTCTTATAAAATACTTCTCCAATGCGTGCAAAGCTAAGAATTCGAGTGAGAAGTGGCATTGGCATAACTGTTGGCCTCATACATTCCTCATTCAAATCCTTCCATGCGTTTGTGGACATTCTCTTTAGCTCTTCCATTGCGTCCATTCTCGATAAACCATATTGCTTCATGTAGCACTCCATGCAAGAGGCAACATGCCCTCTCTTTTGTTCGAACTACAAATATTAATTAAACCATGTTATTAGATTAGTTAAACATTTATTTCTTAAAGAAAAATATATTTTTAGAGGGAGACATTCTGTTGTAACTGTATAATAAAATAATGTTCCTTATACATTCGATTTAAAATGATCAATGAATTGCAATAATTAGTGTGTTAAACGATGTCGCATAGAATACTCTTGAGACTTATTGAGACATGACCAAGCTTGACTTGGTCTAATTGTTAATAGAAGATTTGTATCATAACTTCAATATAATTTTTTATTTAACTAAGATCTAATTTTTTAAGACTAAATTTTAATCTTGGTTAAGAACCTCCAAAATCCATCTGGACTAACCCAAATATGAAATACAGTCTAAAGTTAGACATTACTCAAAAATCGAACTTTCTTAACAAGTGCTCTTGAAACTAATATTTATAAAGAGTATTGTTAAATATGTAAACTCTTTTATAAATTCAATTACTCGAATTCATGTAATAGTCTGGGACGGAGACAGAAGTTATATTGTACCGGAGCCAAAATGTAAACCTTAAAAATTTATAGTGGGAGAAAGTAAAAAGTTATATATATATATATATATATATATATAGATAATTATATTACATCATCAGTCATGCGAGTTTTTTATATACGAGTTTATATCCGTTGCATTATTGATTAATAAAATAATTTAGAATGAATGGTGTTGGTACCTCGTGAGCCACAATATCAGCCATCAGACGGCCAGATAGAAATGCTGCTCGAGCAATTTTGGGATTACTTTGGAGCCATTCAAATGCTTCGATATCTGCAATATCTCCCATTCCTAGAAATGATGATGCTGGAAGTGCAAAACAACCTGCTGTTCTTAATGCTATGCTGATATGCTCATCAAATTCTGGAACAAAACCTTCGTGAAACCATTTAGCTTCCACCAAATAAGCTCTCACCATCTCTTTCACCTAATTATCGACATGAAATCAAACAAAGTCACGAACATATTAATGATGTGATCAAAACAAGATAGAAATGTAAAGTCTAGTGAAAAATTACCGTGTCCTTTACGTAAGAGACTCTCCAAGATCTTCCTTGTTTTGAAAGCTCATCTTCCAGTTTATCAAAAAGATTCAAGAGAGCAGTATAAAGAATTTGCATATAAGTTGGCAGCTGGACAACTGCATTATTGTCCCACCTGAAAATCAATTTGGTTATATATGCATCATATAACTGGAAAATCAGCATAAGGCTCATAAATTATAAATTGGAGCTCAAAGGTCTTAAAATTTTTACCGAAGAGGTAAATCAAAAAAGAAAAGAAAAGGTAAACTACCTTTGTACAGCGTCTGTAAAATATTGGAGCTCTTCAAACGTACCATAAGCATCAAATGTATCATCTATAAGCGTAAGCAAAACCAGAATTTTAGTATTCATCAACCTGGCATGTGAATAACAAGGCTCAAAATATTCGGCAACAGCCCAGAAATAAATCTCCACAATTCTGTCTCTTGCATAAGAAAGCTTCAATTTGAACTTCAAATCTTTCCACCAACTGCAATACCAAAGAAAACATCACCCTCACTGATCATACTTTATGTAATAATACTCTATTCTACTAAATTATTATAATGTGTAGATTTTAAAAATTATGATTTACCTTGTAAGGTGATTTAACTCTTGCTGGTGTAGAAATTGTACGCGATTAAAGTCTAATTTAGCAAATATGAGGAGAATCTCATTTCTACATTTCTCTTGCTCATAGAAAGATATGTATTTGTGTGCTTCGAGTCTTGGTACCCCTTTATGCAAGGGCTGTTCTAGGGCATCGGCTATGTGTTTTGCTAGATGCGGGCTTGATTTGGTGACTAAGGCCTTCAAATGAGCTGTAGTGAAAGCAAGAGCCTCCTCAAGAATATCTTCGCTATGCATTCTCAAATGGGTAGCTTCATACAAACTTAACAAACCCCTCACATCGCCAATTAAGCTTTTCTTGAATTCACCATCATTGTCCTTAAATTTGTTAAACACTCCTGGTATATTCAATCATATTTCAACGGTGTTATCAAAATTCGAATATCAAAGCTTTCATTTCTTTTGTGTCATTGTGTGCATATATGCATATTAACCTTGATTACGTTTATTATTAAACGTTTGAATGTCAAACAAATATATATTAACTATACGCTGCATCTTATTTTTAATCACAAACAAAGTCTAAATAAAATAATATTTCTATTCTCAAAATTAATATAAAAAATGTTTGATATAATGGGCATACAAACTAAAGTTTTCTTAATTAAGTTTACTCATATAGTTGTTCACAGTATATAAACGTACTTACCGCAAGACATTTTGAATCCATGCTGTCTGAAAATTCGAAATATAAGAGCAACGGTGTATAAGTCATAGTCATTCTCAGCTGCGAGTTCAGGATGTGCTTCAAAAATATGATGTAATCGTTCTTCAATCTCATTCTCAAAGTGATAAGACACACCAAGACGACATAGTGAGTCGATCAGAATCACTTCCTCTACTGGGTCATCTGAAGAAGAAGCAGTACTCAACATTTCCTTCACCTGTGATTTCATTCCTTCGAACAGCCTGTCATATTTAGGTTCCTGCACAAACAAAACAAGGTCAACTGAACTATATTTCCAGAAGATACAAATGCATTTAAAAGACATATATGTACTGCAGCATCTACCGAATTAAGTGAGGACATGGAATTGAAGGTGTCTTTCCATATCGTAGGACGAAAGTTTGCTAGTGGACGATAATTTTCATGGTTGTTTTTCCTAGCAAGACATGCTTGCAATGGTCTGCGCACAGTTACTGCTGAATTAAAAGGACAATATAATGGAGAGGCACCCCATATAATTTTCTGGGAAAATGTTGTGAATGAAAGTGGAACGCTTTGCGTAGCGTTTGCTGGAACTGCTAGCGAAGCCATGTAGAGCAACCGATGAACGATAATAAAGAGCTCAATGGAGCCACATTTATAGGCAAACATAAGATCCCTGTACAAGTAACACGTTGCATCCGCAAAAGACAAAAAAAAAGAAAAAGTATTGGAAGGTAATTTTATAAATGGACTGCTTTCCTTCTTGGAAGCACGCTTTCTCCGTGTATGATAAATATGCCTAGATAGTTTATGTAATGATAAAACTTTTTTATCTCTCGTCTGACTTAAACCGTAATTAAAAGTTTTGTTCCCCAATAAAATAATTGTTTGAACTAATTTTAATCTATTTTCCATAATAATTTATATTTTTATAATATTAAGTAAAATGTTTATATTATTCAAGGCATTATAATTAACCTCAATAAAGAGTACGAACAAAGATTTCTAAAAATTTTGTTGAATATTCAAGTTATTTGATAATATCTTATGACTCTGTTTAAAGATATTTTTAGCAAAATAATCATTTTTTTTTCAAATTTTTTCATGTAATTACTTCACAGAATTAAAAATTTGAAAATCTGAAATTTGTGTATAATATTTACTACTAGTAGCATGAAACTTTAAACTCATAATGTAACACTACATACTTTCAATGCAGTTAGATAAGATAATTTAATGGAGTATATTTAACAGTTACTGTGAGTAACACTGACTTTTAGGTTACACAATGCAAAACCTGATACAATTAACTTATAATGTAATACTTAGATATCTTCAATTGAACTTGAAACTTATATATGCAATTAGGTACATAAAACGATTTCATGGCGTATATTTTACAGTTATTGCGAGTAACATTGATTTTTGAATTATACAATATAACGTAAGCATTTTAAACCCTTATTAATTATATGTTATTTATTAATTAATTGACGGTGTGAAAATATTGACTTGAATTTTCATTGGAACACTTATCTAACAACGCGGGAGACATGGGTTAAAGTTTCACTGTGCTCCTTCTTAGCCTGGCACTCTGGCAGGCAGTAGGGCGTTCGTGGCTGAAATGAGTTTGACGGTGTGAAAGTATTGACTTGCATTTTAATGGGAACACTTGTCCGAGGAGAATTTCCGATTCCCCTTATTTTACCTAATACTTTGAGTTTCTCCTATTATTTTATGGGCTCATTCCTCCTCACTCTCAAGCCTCTCCATCTCAAATTCCTGTAAGCTAATTAAATATAAATTTATTAAATCAGACGATTAATTCTATTACCATAATCTTTTATCATTATTTTAATCACTTAACTGCAAATCAGGTGACTGAATGGTAATAGGTCGAGTGGAAGAATCCGAAGGGAATTAACCAAACTTGGAAACTAAAAATCTTGTGAGTCTTAATTTAACATGGCCTTCAATTTTTCTCATTTATAAATTAATTCTTTAAATATTTGTAGATATAAATTAATTACATTTATAAAGTTATAAATAGTAAAATATTTAAATTAATTTATTAAATTTAAATATTTATATATATTAACCAAAATATATAAATATTTTAAAGTAAATGTGTAAACTTTATAATAAATAAGCTATAAACGCGTCCTGCATTAATTACAATAAATAGGTTCTTACCCCAGCAAATTAATGAAAATTAAAATTTTAAAATGAATTTATTTTTACTTTAAATCTTTAGTTGTAGGACTTATTTTTAAGTAACAGAGATAACGTTGAGGAGAATTTTGAGTATTAACTATACATCGAGAGAGTAGGTTAAATAGGGAGGGAAATTTAGAATTCTTCCCAATTATCTGACAACGCTTCACTGTGCTCCTTCTCAGCCTAGCACTCTAGGCGACAGGGCAGTAGGGTATTGACGGCCAAAATGAGTATACTTCTCAGGTGGGGCCGCACTATTTTGATTTCTGATCAGTCGTTCACATGTATAGGTAGATTTTGATCTTTAATACACCTTTGAATATCATAGGGAATCGCTTGATTTTTGTCTTTATTAGGCTTTAAATGTGCGGTGTTCGTTCCAACGCTATTTAATTATTAATATTTATTATATTCGTAATCACAAAATTGTTTGAAAATTAAGAAATTAAATTTATATATTAATGAATATATAAGATATTATAACTGAATTAAACAGTTATCATATATAAATTCTTTTTTTTTAATGGATTGAATTTATATATGTTTTTAATTTTTCAGTTATTAACTTTTTAATTTTCAATGATATCGTAACATTAATAAAATTATATTTTCATTTCTTGGTGTAATAATTGAAATCAACCGAGTACTTTCTAACAACTGATTAGTCCAAAAGTAATGTAATTGTCTCTTGTCTGTCCTCGTCCTCAGAACTCTGCTTACAGACCAAATGTTGCACGTCTCTTCTTACTAAATACCGATTAAATATCTCTGACAAGACTTCTTCACAAATCTCATTATTTTTCTGTCCTTTTTGTCTTTTTATATTATTTTCAGATTTCAGATATTTTATGGTACGATAAATTTACAGTAAACATTTGTTGGATCAATTAAAGATAAAAACATAAAGAACGATAGCTGTAAAATATATTTCAGTGAAACTCTAATTAATTTTTTTTGTTAAAAATTAAATATAAATATGTTATGTTTATTTTCTTCATTTACTTTATTAAGTTTTACAATTTATCTAGTTGTATTATAATTGATCTCTATAATATCTAGATGATATAGGTATAGATATATTTATTTATATAATGAAGGTCATGTTTATTTTGAAGTATGTATATAATTTAAATTTAAATTTAATTAAAAGTTTGAATTAATTAATATATTTATATGTTTATCTTAAATAAATGTTAAGTTATTATTTTTATAAAAAAAATTAAAAATTATATGATGATATATATATCTTAAATTTTTTAAAATTAATATATTAAATTATTAACATAATAAAATATTAAATAATAAATTAAGATTATTATTGAAAAATAAAATATTTAAATTAAATTATTAAAAAATTTAATTAAGATGAATAAAATTAAATCTTAATAATTAATTAAAATAAAAAATTGATTTTATTTATCAAATAAAAAAATATAAAATTAGTCGAATTAAATATATTCATTAACTAATAGACTTAAAAGAATAATCAAAATAAATCTCTTTACCTAGATCATTGTATACAAAATATTTTGGTATGACACTATTCTTTAAATAAAATACAAATAAACAAAAATTCAATTAAAAAGAATAAAACCTAGAAAAATATGACAATTACATAATAATTTCATATCAATATTCAATAATTTATATAACAATTTGTATATTGTTGTGCTACTCATAGAGATAGAGTTATAGAAAGACTTAATTTAGACTTAATTTATTTTTGTATTTTGATAATTAATCAAAATTTAATATTTTTAATCAAACTATTTCTTTAAAAATTTTAAAATAAAAATAAAATATTGTTTAGATTAATTGTGACAACTTGTAAAATAATTTTATTTTATATATGTTTATTTTATAAGTAAAAAATAATATTTTATTTTAATTATACATTTTTAAAAAAATCAATCTTATTGGTTATATTATTTTCTTATTAATTTACCTATTTTGAGTGTATTTTTTTTCTAATTAAACTTCTCAGAGTCAAGTCCTTAGAGATGAATTTTATTAAATTAAAGAAAGGAGCAGTACAAAAAAAAATCAGTAAATGAGAAAGAACAAAATTATGAGGAAGCAATATGTCAAATGCCAAGAAAAAGGCACTCCACAATATAAATCAGCCCCATCAATATAATCTCTCTTTACTAACTGCATCACAAATCCAAATGGATAACAGTCTAGCATAAGCATAAACCAGTGCATTAAAGTAATATTGGAAGCAGGCTTTAGCACAAGAGACTTGGTAGCAACAGAAAATGCAGTAACTTATATTTAAATCTAGTATCTTCATGAGGAAGAAGAATAACCTCCTTGCAAGAGAATATCATTAATTCTCTTTTATTTTGCCTTTAACCTTTTTTGTTGGGATTTAAAGATTATGATTTCAAAACCATCTTCTGTCACTGGCTTTTTGAGAATGGATGCAACTTCGAGTGTGTATTTGTATAAAAGTATTTTATATAAAATAAAAATAGAAAATAAGTAATCCTTGTTAAACATTGATGTTTATTAAATATCAAGGACAACACATACAACCAATGCAATCCCAAACAAGGCAATGTAGTGATAAATTTCATTACACAAATTTAGAAATACTTCTCTCAAAATCAGGTGAGAAGGAGCCGATCTCTTAACCTTTTGTTTTTTATCAACTAGCCTATTTCTTCTGCGTTAAATTATATTGTTAAATAATAGGTATGCTATCTATGAACAGTTTGGTGATGTAATTTTTCAAAAACTTTGGATCAGTGATTCCATCTCCCTTCTTATAAAATACTTATCCAATGCGTGCAAAGCTAAGAACTCGAGTGAGAAGTTGCATTGGCATAACTGTTGCCCTCATACAGTCCTCATTCAAATCCTTCCATGCGTTTGTAGACATTCTCTTTAGCTCTTCCATTGCGTCCATTCTCGATAAACCATATTGCTTCATGTAGCATTCCATGCTAGAGGCAACATGCCCTCTCTTTTGTTCGAACTTCAAATATTAATTAAACCATGTTATTAGATTAATCAAACATTTATTTCTTAAAGAAATATATATATTTAGAGGGAGACATTCTATTGTAACTGTGTAATAAAATAACGTTTCTTATACATTCGTTTTAAAATGATCAATGAATTTTAATAATTGGTGTTTAAACGATGTCGTATAGAATACTCTTGAGACTTAATGAGACATGACCAAGCTTGACTTGGTCTAATTGTCAATAGAAGATTTGTATCAAAACTTTAATATAATTTTTTATTTAAATAAGATCTAATTTTTTAAGACTAAATTTTAATCGTTAAGACCCTCCAAAATCTATCTGGACTAACCCAAATATGAAGTACAGTCTAAAGTTTAAGACATTACTCAAAAATCGAGCTTTCTTAACAAGAGCTCTTGAAACTAATATTAATAAAGAGTACTGCTAAATATGCAAACTCTTTTATAAATTCAATCACACAAATTCATGTAATAGTCTGGGACGTAGGCAGAAGTTATATTGTGCGGAAGCCAAAATGTAAACCTTAAAAATTTGTAGTGGGAGAAAGTAAAAAATTATATTTATTAATATATATATATATATATTATTGAAAAGAAGTTGTATAGTATTATTTAATAAAAATATAATTATATTACATCATCAGTCATGCAAGTTTTTATATAAGAGTTTATATCCGTTGCATTATTGATTAATAAAATAATTTAGAATGAATGGTGTTGGTACCTCGTGAGCCACAATATCAGCCATTAGACGGCCAGACAGAAATGCTGCTCGAGCAATTTTGGGATTACTTTGGAGCCATTCAAATGCTTCGATATCTGCAATTTCTCCCATTCCTAGAAATGATGATGCTGGAAGTGCAAAACAACCTGCTGTTATTAATGCTATGCTCATATGCTCATCAAATTCTGGAACAAAACCTTCATGAAACCATTTAGCTTCAACCAAATAAGCTCTCACCATCTCTTTCACCTAATTATCGACATGAAATCAAACAAAGTCACATACATATGAATGATTTGATAAAAACAAGATAGAAATGTATAGTCTAGTGAAAAATTACCGTGTCCTTTACGTAAGAGACTCTCCAAGATCTTCCTTGTTTTGAAAGCTCATCTTCCAGTTTATCAAAAAGATTCAAGAGAGCAGTATAAAGAATTTGCATATAAGTTGGCAACTGGATAGCTGCATTATTGTCCCACCTGAAAATCAATTTGATTATGTATGCATCATATAGCTGGCAAATCAGCATACGGCTCATAAATTATAAATTGGGGCTCAAAGGTACTTAAATATTTTACCGAAGAGGTAAATCAAAAAAAGAAAAGAAAAGGTAAACTACCTTTGTACAGCGTCTGTAAACTTTTGGAGCTCTTCGAACGTACCATAAGCATCAAATGTATCATCTATAAGTGTAAGCAAAACCAGAATTTTTGTATTCATCAACCTGGCATGTGAATAACAAGGCTCAAAGTATTCGGCAACAGCCCAGAAATAAATCTCCACAATTCTGTCTCTTGCATAAGAAAGCTTTAATTTGAACTTCAAATCTTTCCACCAACTGCAATACCAAAGAAAACATCACCCTCACTGATCATACTTGATGTAATAATGCTTATTTCTACTAAATTATTAATGTGTAGATTTTTAAAATTGTGATTTACCTTGTAAGGTGATTTAACTCTTGTTGGTGTAGTAATTGTACGCGATTAAAGTCTAATTTAGCAAACATGAGGAGAATCTCATTTCTACATTCCTCTTGCTCATAGAAAGATATGTATTTGTATGCTTCGAGTCTTGGTACCCCTTTATGCAAGGGCTGTTCTAGAGCATCGGCTATGTGTTTTGCCAGATGTGGGCTTGATTTGATGGCTAAGGACTTCAAATGAGCAGCAGTGAAAGCAAGAGCCTCCTCAAGAATGTCTTCTCTATGCATTCTCAAATGGGTAGCTTCATACAAAGTTAACAAACCCCTCACGTCGTTGATTAAAGTTTCCTTGAACATACCATTGTTGTCTTTGAATTTGGTAAAAACATCTGATTCACAATCCATTACTCTATCAGCCAAAGTAATGTTCCCGTGTGTGTATATATATATATTGCAAGTTTCTGTTATTACATGCCTTTTATCTATGTTTGCATGCTCAAAAGGGCAGGGACTTACCACAAGACATTTTGAAACCATGCTGTCTGAGAACTCGAAATAGAAGAGCAGTCGTGTGTAGATCATAATCATGATCATCAGGGAGGTCAGCATGCGATTCAAAAATACGATTCAACTGTTCTTCAATCTCAATCTCAAAGTGGTATGAAGTACCGAGGCGACATAATGAATCGATCAAAGTAACATTTTCAACCGGAGTTTTTGTTGAAGCAATTAACATTTCCTTCACTTTGTCTTTGAACTCTTCTACTTGCTTATTGTCGCTTGATATTTCAATTCCCTGAGAATGCGAAGGGAGCGTAAAACAAACCAAGGTCAATTTCACTTAAATTCTATCCACAAATTAAAATTATATGACTTTTAATTGATTTAGTTGAAGTAATATAACTCTAAACTTACAATTAAATATGTAATGAAGTGGTGTTCTACTTTTAAAATAGGATAATAAAAGAAATGCTTTCATCATTTTAACATATAAGTCCATGATATTTGTTATTTAATTTGACATAGATACCCATCACTTATATAAAATTAATTATAAAAACTCATATATTAACCTTATTTAATTATTTCAGATATGTGATAAATACTAACTTTTCGACAGTAATTGTTATTGGTTGAAATTTGTAATCCCTAGCAGTTCATGATCTATACGAGAGAAAAATTACCGAATTCGGTGAGTGAATGGAAGTGAAGGTATCCTTCCATATTGCAGGACGAAAATTTGCCAACGGACGAAAGTTTTCCTTACTGGTTCTGGCTGATAAACATGCCTGCAACTTCAATGATCTTCTTACTGACGAATTAAGAGCAGTCCAGCTGCAGCAAGCTAAGTGATGAACATATTCATGGCCCATTATTTCAGGGTCAGATTTTGCAAGTGAGTTAAGCAGCCGAGATGGAGCAGCTTGCATTGCCATAGTCAATTATGAAGCAACGTATGACAAATAAACTTGTGCCAATCTAGTTAAGGCCTAGCCATTTATACAATGAATAGCACAATAGTTTATTATTTTAGCCGAAAGTTTCTTTGAATTTTATATAATCAATTTGCATTAAAATATATTTTCATTAAGTGGTTGATGGAATGAATTATCTTGTACAAGTTGTATACATCCCCCCAGCAACCACTTTAGATTGACTGATTGAATATCCTTGACTTCATCAATATCTACTATAATCAATTGGTACAAAAATATCTATTATAGGATATGCTTTAATTATTTTAATCAATAATGTAATCTAATCAAGTCTTTCAACCAACTTTGTGCGTCACATGCATATAAAATTAAATTCTATCTCTGATGAGAACTCTTACCCAGTGATCTCATAAGAAGCTATGCCATTGTATTAAATTCTCTCTCTCTGATGAGATGTAAGTCTAGTGTCAAAGCTGGCGGCAGTTTTTTATAAAAAATGTTAGTATTTATATAGTACGTAACACCACACCTCCCAGTTGAATATATTATAACAATTATATGGGTATTGTCGCATATTTTACAGTTTATATAAAAAAAAATTGGGTTAATAATATTTTTGTCCCTAAATTTTAATAATTTTGATAAAATAATATATGAGAACATAATTTACTCAATTTTAACATTTTAATATCTATTATACAATAAAAATTAATAATTAGGTTAAAGAATAAAGTGTGAGTTTAAATAGTTAAATATCAGTAAATATGTCTTAAATTGTTATTTTCTAAAATTTAAACTTTTTTTTGAATGAATTATCTCTATGAGAAAATCTTAGAGACCTTTAACATTAATAAAAGGACAGTGTAAGACAAGTAGAAATAAAAGAGAAAAGAGCAGAAAAAATATTCTGCTCCTTGAAAAGCAACTAGTATTAAACCTAGAAAATCAATCAAAAGCCAAGCACTAGCAACTTGTACCAGAGGTCTTAAACAACAAGCTGCAACAGGAAATGGCGAACTGCTGAAAGAATAAAAATGCAGCAGGATGGAGCTGAACAGCAAGAGCAGAAGGGGAGGTAGCTAAAGATATAACAGGGAAAGTAGCACAAAAGCAACCCCCAAGCATCAAAATTATAATCATTAGCCGTAGTAGATGAAAGTAGCATAATCTCCACATCATCTAACCTACAGAAATCAGAGGTGATCTGGCAGAAACGGTAGCTAGGAAATTAAAGCCTTGGATGTCTTTAGATACAAAGCGTCCCACTCCTGAGGGAGGATCATTCCACCACGACGTTTAATTATTTACTACTTTTTTGAACTACTATCTTTTTTTATATAAGTTAAACGAGTTTTCTTTTTTGAAATATTATTTCTAAAAAAATAGAGGGGATTAGCTTATGTTCTAATATGATAAGAAACTATACAATATTGTGAGACGTCTTATATTGGCATGAGTGAACATACTCCCTCAAATATTTTAAATTGTGTATGAAATTTTACAAATAAAAATTAAATACATTCATTCTGGTACATCATGAAATTTTCTTGCTATAATAACTTCTTCTAGAAGTCCAAGGTGATGGTTTGTATATACAATTTCAACTACTTCGAATTTTGTAAAAATGTAAAATTAAAATTAAAAATAAAATAAAATAATTAATTTTAAATAATAAAAAATTGACTTTTTATCTTTTTATATAGACAACATCAATTATTAATACTAAATTTTGTACTTGATATCAACTAATAAATTTATTTAAGTTGAGAAAAAAGAAAACCTTCTCTTTATTTGTTTTCTTTTTACTTATATACCTTTTCTTTTTTATCTTTCAATTAAGTCTTTCATAAATCAGTAATTTGGGGCTTTATTTCTCTTGATTAGGTAAAGACTAATGTTTAAAAAATTTCTCTTTTTAGCTAGCCTTAACCTGCGTAGTTTAAGGAAGGAAACAACAGTCTAATAGGATTAGAAGCACAAAAAAATAGGAGGCTTGAAGACACAAAATACGATAGATACGATGTATCTTATTTGTAACTTTACATATTTGTTATATATACATTCACATGTAATAATGTAAGATATATACGTCGCAAATAAATGTGATGACAATTAATCACATGAATTAACATTAAAATAAAAATTATGTTTCGTTTTCTTTAATTGAATTTTTTTTGGCTATAAATGTATTGAACTGATCTTGGTCTCGGCATGATTAAAATGCACGGCTTTAGCATGGGTAACATGCATTTGTTAAAAAACTTATTAGTTTTTGTTAACAATCCTGAGCATCCATATATATTAAATATAGAGAAATTGACCATTATCCCTCTTAATTATAAGGAAAGGATAGATACTCCTCTAGTGTATAAAAAATGATAGATACCCCATTAACTCTAGTGACAAATGACGCATACCACCATGGTGTTAATTTACCGTTAGTTTGATCAATTAGTTTATTTTTATTTGTATCCTTAGACGTTTATATAATAATAATATAATATATATTTTATTTAAAGATAATAATTTAGTTTATATTTTAGTATTTTTTATAATATATTTTTTTAATTTTAACAATTTAGTCCCTATTTTATATTTTTTATAATATATTTAAGGCTAAATAAATTTTTTTAATTTATTATTTCAATAAAACAAAATCACAAACACATATGAAACAAACAATTCTCATGCACTAAATTCTCTATTTTTATTTCACTTTCAAGTTTCTTCTTCAATTGTATCATTATATTGCTTTCTCTCAATTTGATTATACTTTTGTATCCTAATTTAATTCATTTTATATCTAAACGTGTATTCCAATTTAATTCAAATTATCCTAAATTAAATTTAACTTAGAAAAAATTTTGTAAATAATTTTATTAACTATCAAAACAAGCAATTGGATCATCCAAGTCACTCTAACCATGACTCATCCCGTTTAAAATTGTCCCTATTTTTAATTTTATTTTTTGCATTTTACTTGAAAAAACCCTAGGAGATGGCAACAACCACAACTACTAGCAAATATACAGGTGCCGAGGACCGAGGTCTGGCCAGGATGTAACAGATCGTCAAGAGCTTCACAATTAATCGACTGTTGAATATTTGAGATTTAATTGAAAGCTAACCCCATAGCCCACTGTTTCAAATCGATTGAGAAAATTATGCTTCGGCACGACTCTAGCTTTAACTAATGTTTAGTAAAAATAAATTAAAGTACGAAAATATTCTAGAAAAGTAATTTGCAACACTAATTAAAGACAGTAAGATCACGAAGGTGATAGGATATTATATAAAATTTAAGAAGCGATGGAGTATTAGTCCTATAACTAGGGATATTTGGCATTCTTCTTATCATTTTTATATGTCTTAATTAATTAAGCACTTTACACAATTCTATTTAGAGGTGACAAATGGATCATGCCGGCCCAAGGTCACACGGCCTGGACTGACACAGTACATACAATAAAATATGTAAGTTCAATCCAATCCATTATACGATTACTATTCAACTGTGTCAACCCGGTCTATCAGAATACAACTAACTTGAACTGTATAATACTACTATTTATAATAAGTAGTATTACTGTACACAATAAATAATAACTAATGTTCACTGTTTACAGGCTAAATACTAACCCCATATATTTTTTTGGCCGTCATAGCACGCATACTATTCATGAAACGACCTATGGACTTCCTTATCGGCTGCCATGGCAACTTTTCGTTGTGTCAAGACTAATGCACGAGATATTTTATTATTATGTTACACGTGCACCTCCCACGTGGGAAGTGACTTCAGTCTTTCTCCTACTTGGCATTTGCTTGGTTATCGAGGTGGCGGCAAAGAGGACGTTGGCCGACAGGTGGCGGTTGCACCGGGTTGTGTTGGGACCTCTGGTGGTGGCGTTTGTGGTAGCAACCAGTATTTGATTATTTTAACCATGGCTGTTATGAAATGGTGTGATTGAGAGAATGATAGAAGAGAAATTCATTTTTGCATGTCAAGAAGAAAGTAATCTTAAATTTAGTGCAATATTTTTGGCAGGTTTGAAAAGTAGGAATTATTCCTTTTGTGTTTTTAAGCATTTGAATGTAACTTTATGGATTAACTACATAGGCAGTGAAAAAGGCTCTCTCTTTTATCTCTCCCTTTTGTTGAATTTAATTAAAAAAAAACCTTCATTTCTCGCACAACAGGGCTTTTTACTCGTCTTTCCGTGGGATGTAGATTTTCACTTAAATTTATTTCCTTTTGTATTTTTTTTTCCTTTTTTCATAAAAAAATATAAATTTTAACTAAAATTTAAATTTATATTAGTTTATTTTTATTTTATATTTTTTTTATTTTATGATAGTTTATATCCACTCATATCTAAATCGATAATAATTTTAATATTTTTTATTTGTTTGTACTATTATAATATATTTTTTTAAATTTAAAAGATTGAAGATTTGAATGAAAAAATTTAAACCTGTAAAGTCCTATATCTAATGGATTTTATATAATAACAAATTTATTGTAGAAAATTTATTGCAGTATAGATAAAAAAGATTAACTAGAGTAATAGAAAATAAAAGGAAAGATTAAATATAAAAATGTTATATTTATTTTTTATATGTACCTCAATAAATATTATAATTGACATGATTTTATGCTATAATCAATCTCCCTAATATCTTGATGATAAATCTACAATAATATATAATATCTTATTTGATATGAAATGAATAAAAGGTTTTCTTGCTTTGAAGAGAAAAAGAAAATATACATATTTAGCGGGGCAGAAATATGTTATAGCTAGTGTCCCATGAAAGAATCTTAAATATTAGAGAAAAAATGGGGTACTTGATTTCCTCTCATAGAGTCTGCACACCTTTGACTTGTGGTATACAAATAAATTGAGGTCATTTCTTGTTCAATTCACTTGGATGTATTGGAGAAACAGATGAAGTTAGACGATTCTCAGTCAAACCTATCTCAAAGTGGTATGTAGAATGAATTGCAAGACACTGCCCATTATTGTATTAATTAATATTCCAACTTCCGTGAACCCACGCAACAAAGGTGATGAGAATGTTGGGACTTGGGTAACGTCGTTAGGCTTTGCCAACAAAGAGGTAAAAGTTGGCTTCTTCTGTGTCATTGTCTAAGACTGCTATAAAGGTGATGATAAGGAGGGAATCGACTGTTGCTTGTAACGGGGTAGAATGGACTCTATCTCCGTCGAGCAGTTAGTCATGGCTACCAAAAAGGGATCACCCTAAAAAGGTAGAAAAGTAGAGAAGGGAAGAAAATCAATAAGAAAGGCAGGAAAGTTGTAAAAAAGCAAAGGTTAATAATTTCCAAAAATAATGGAGAAGAAAGAGAAATGAGAGAATCATCTCGATTTCCGCTGTAGTTAAAAGATTAATCGCTCATCACTTCCGCTTGTTCATATCAATAAATAAATATTGCGAAATTACTTAAATTTTTTCTCAATTTAGTGTGAACGAAATTTGAATTTCTAACATCTTTTATTATTCTAAAAAGCTTTTATGAGTTGAATTAATTATTACTGTATTAAAATTTAAACCCAAAGCTCTCATTTTGTTGAAAATTTGATTTTTTAATTTCAATTAAATGCTAGTAAAGAGAATAAGCAATATAATCATTTTATTGGCTGTTTATTTTTTTTTTATTTTCTTGTTTTTTCTTGTATTGGGTAAAAAAGTCTTATATTGATTATTAATTAAAGATATGAAAAAAGAACAAGAAGAGGCGAAGGCAAAATCAATCAAGGAACAAAACTCTTATTTTGTTTTTTTTTCAGTCATCCCAAAATCCCATAATAATTTATTTAATACAATAAGACAATGTGATATACATACTTTGGTCAGATACACACCAGAATATGCAAGTGTATCAATTATGTTCTCATCTCATACAAGCATTGGATCAATAAACAATTGTTTAATGTAATGTTTGAAATGCTGTGGATTTGTGACTCCATCTACCTTCTTGTAAAGGTCTTCTCCTATACGCGCAATGTTGAGAATTACAGTGACAAGTGGCTTTGCAACCGCTGTTGGCCTCATGCATTCTTCATTCACATCTTTCCATGCATTATCAATCATTATCTCCAACTTCTCAATCGTCTCCTCTCTCGATATTCCATGTTCTTTCATGTACGCCTCCACAACTGACGCAACATGTCCCCTCTTTTGCTCGGCCTTCAATTATCAAATTAAAATCAATTCAATGAATCAAATTTTACACATTATAATCAACGACATATTATGATCATATTATATTGTCTAATTAATCTACATTTTTAATTCGGAAGAAGAAACAAAGATACCTCATGAGAGACTATGTCACATCGGAGACGACCGATAATCACAGTAGATATCATGATTTGAGGTCTGCTTCGTATCCAATCAAATGCATCAATCCCTGCAACCTCACCCATACCAACAAACAAAGCTGCAGGAAGAAAGAACGCACATCCTGTTATTAATGCATTGTCCAGACGTTCTTCAAATGGCGGCACCACTCCTTGGCGGAAACATTGAGCCTCAACAAAATAGGCTCTCACAATCTCCTTCAACTAATTATTTATGAACAAGAATTTCACAAATAGAAAATTGTTAATTATCCTGTTCAAATGTTTGTATGTAAAGTAGGGAAGGGTAGATGAAGAAATGTTACCATTTCCTTCGCACAAGTGACACCATAAGATCTTCCTTCTTTACTCAACTCATCATCCAATTCATCATAAAGATTCAAGATAGCAATATAAAGACTTTTCATGTAATCTGGCAACTCAGCAAGGGCCTTAATGTCCCACCTGAAAATTAAAAATAAAAAATAAAATCAGTTATACAATAAAATCTTAATTTTCCGAAAGAAATATCATTTTTTGCATTTATGTCTGCATTTTCCTAGAGAAAACTCCTTTTTCAGTTCACGCGTATGTATGTTCTTGCTCACAAAACAACCTTTTTATTCTTTATGAAAACGTTAATTAAAATGCATCCTTTCTTTATTTTTAAGTTTTTTTTGGTTTATTATACCTCTATTTTATTAAAAAAAAATTTAAGTAGAAAGACTTTAAGAGAGGAGAGAATGTCATACATGAGAGAGCAAAAATATAAACTTGAATAACTATGTATAGATTTAGTGTAACTGGTATTAAGTCATGTATAATAGTATATTTTTACTCTAAGTTTGTGTAGGCTTACTTAAATTCCTGTTTTCTTTTTTTTTTTGTTGATCTTATACAATTTAAGATGAGATAGAATTAGTAAGTTGATAGCTAACTTAAAGTTATACCTTTCCACGGCATTGGTAAAAAGTTCGAGCTCATCTAGTGTGCCATATGCGTTGTATGTATCATCTATTACTGTAAGTATCACTATAATTTTAGTGAGCATCACTCGAGCACGCGAGTAACAAGGCTCAAAATATTGTACGACACTCCAAAAGTATAGCTCCACAACTCTATCTCTCCAATAAGGATACTCTGAAGTCAAGTGTAAATCTTTCCACCAACTGTAAGAAAAAAAATAATATTATTACTAATTAATTCACCGTATTTGCTTTATTTTAAATATATATACAGATAACAAATTTACCTTGTAACAAGTCTTAGCTCCTGTTGATAGAGTGTTTGTACTTTATTGAAGTCTAATTTCGCAAATTTGAGTAAAGTCCCATTTCTAGATTCGTCTTGTTCATAGAAAGGAATGAATTTGAGTGTCTCCAGTCTTGGAAGGCCTGTATAAAAGGGTTGTTCCAGGGCATCGCTTATATGTTTTGCTAGATGTGAGCTTGAGTCGGTAGCCAAGGACGTTAGATGAGCTGTTGTAAAAGCAAGAGCTTCGTCGAGAATACGTTCTCCATGCATGCTCAAATGGGTAGCTTCATACAAACTTAACATGCCCTTCACATCACTAATTAAACTTTCTTTGAACTTACCATTTTCGTCTTTAAATTTCTTAAAAACACCTGATATCAACAATCATATAAATTACGGAGGCATTCTCTTTGTATAAAGAGTTTCATAATTGATTACAGACATATTTATGTGCTGCATAAATAAAATATATGGATAGGTTAAATTCTTACCACAGGAAATTTTGAAGCCATTTTGTCTGAGAACTCTAAACAAAAGAGCAATAGTGTATAGGTCATAATCATGATCATCAGGGAGGTTAGCATGCGATTCAAAAATACGAATTAACTGTTGTTCAATCTCAGTCTCATAGTGATACGAGATACCAAGGCGGGATAATGTGTCGATCAAAAGAACATTCTCTGCAGGATCTCTTGTAGAAGCAATTAACATTGCCCTAACATCTTCTTTCAACTCTTCCACCTGCTTATCGCATGATTCAGTTTCCTGAAAAGAAAAAATTTAACCAGTTAATATCTTTATAGATACAATAAAGTAGGTTTATGTATGTATGCATGTATGTATGTATATACGTACTGATTGAGGGTATGGCATGGAGGTGAAAGTGTCTTTCCATATACAAGAAGAAAAGTTTGCCAATGGACGAAAACTTGCATCGATGCAGGTTTTAGGCTCTGTTAAAGATGCTTTTAAAATGAATGATTTACTAGGTATACGGTTTGTGAAGGAAGCAAAGGGTTGACCACGTGATGACCATGCAGAAGGGGAATGCTTAGGAAATGATGGTAGAAAGCAACCCTGGTAACGGGCTTTTGCTTGTTTGAGGAGAGCCATTGACCGAATAATTATTCAAGATTTAGAGTGCTAAGTACTGTTCCTGTTGCTGATGATCAAAGAATCACCTTCTACAATCCATTATAGAAAACCAAGAGAACCTATATGTGACTGGAACCTGTCGGATGTTCCAATCCAATTTCCTCATTGTTTAATTATCTTTTATTATTGTTTATCTTCACTTTATACTCATAATTCAATTTGCAATATTTTAATGTAAAAGCCAGACATTTTTTTTTAATGGAGAGATGCTATAATTTTAGAGAAAAGAAATGGAGATTAAAAAAAAAAAACTAGTGGGGAAATCCAAATTCGATCACTATGAGGCAACTTACACAAAATGGGTGGAAAGTGCAGCCCCATTTTGTATTTGCTGGGCTGTGTTGCTGTTTTTGGATCATTCCACCTGTTGCTGGCCGCTGACCCTGCTGTTAATTTGCTGGATTCTGCATGTCTGGCATGCTAGTGCGGCTGCTGTTTCTGCATTTTTTCTCCTGCTGTAAGTTCACAGCAAAATGGTGTGCTGTCACTACAAGCTTGGCACATTGATTTTGTCTTTATTGGCTTGCTGGTTTATTTAGACTTGGCATACTGGTTGCAGATTCTTGATGCTTAGCTTGGGGCTGATTTCTCCTCACATGTTTCTTTTACTTATTTGTTCAGTCTTTTCGGGCTTTCTTTTCCTTTGTTCTCTTCTGCTCTTTTATTAATACTATTGATCTAAGCTTTTGCTTAGAGTTTATTTAAAAAAAGAAAAAGAAAAAATAAACAGACTTTAATTAAGATGAGAGAATTAATTCATTTGTTAATGATGTATAACAATAATTGAAGAAGGGTTTAATAAAAAGATATCATTTTATTTTTATTTTGAGAAATTCAAGTATATTATTCCAAATTATACAACTAACAATTAATTGATGATTACTTATTTAAAAATTAATTGATGATTCAATGATTGATTCTATAATTGGGAATCAATATAATGAGTCAATAATATTTTTAAATAATATAACAAAAAACTGATCAAATACATAATATAATCAATTAAATAGGTAATCATTAATTGTTGATTCGAATCAATATGATGAGTTTGAATAATATTTTTAAATAATATAACAAAAAATAATTGATTAAATACGTAATATAATAATTTAAATACGTAATCATCAATGATTGATTCTATAATTGGCAAACAATATAATAAGTCTAAATAATATAGCAAAAAAAATAATTGATTAGATACGTTGTAATACTATTTATTTATAAATATTACAAGATTAGAAATTGTTAAGATTTGAATTTTAAATTTGAGATTTTAAACTTGATTTTATAGAATAAGATTGAAAGATTAAGTTTAAGGATTAAAGATTAATGGACTGAGATTTTATTCATTTGATTTTAAATTTTAAGTTTTAAATTAGAAAAAAAAAGATAGAATTTTAATTTTTGAATGTAAAATTTTGGCTATAAATAAAAGTTAGTACTTCCCTTCCCTTTATGGTATTTCTAGACTCTACAAAATATCTTATTATTATTGATGATCTTTGAAAATTCTGAATTTCTATTTGTTCTTGAAGCATTGGTCAACCTTAGTTAAGCATAAAAATATATAGTATTTTACAATAATTTGAAGTAAGTAAATATGTGCATAACATATTTTTGAGATTACTGTAGAGCCATTCAAATGCTTCGATATCTGCAATTTCTCCCATTCCTAGAAATGATGATGCTGGAAGTGCAAAAGAACCTGCTGTTATTAATGCTATGCTCATATGCTCATCAAATTCTGGAGCAAAACCTTCATGAAACCATTTAGCTTCCACCAAATAAGCTCTCACCATCTCTTTCACCTAATTATCGACATGAAATCAAACAAAGTCACGAACATATTAATGATGTGATCAAAACAAGATAGAAATGTAAAGTCTAGTGAAAAATTACCGTGTCCTTTACGTAAGAGACTCTCCAAGATCTTCCTTGTTTTGAAAGCTCATCTTCCAGTTTATCAAAAAGATTCAAGAGAGCAGTATAAAGAATTTGCATATAAGTTGGCAGCTGGACAACTGCATTATTGTCCCACCTGAAAATCAATTTGATTATATATGCATCATATAACTGGAAAATCTGCATAAGGCTCATAAATTATAAATTGGAGCTCAAAGGTCTTAAAATTTTTACCGAAGAGGTAAATCAAAAAAGAAAAGAAAAGGTAAACTACCTTTGTACAGCGTCTGTAAAATTTTGGAGCTCTTCAAACGTACCATAAGCATCAAATGTATCATCTATAAGCGTAAGCAAAACCAGAATTTTAGTATGCATCAACCTGGCATGTGAATAACAAGGCTCAAAATATTCGGCAACAGCCGAGAAATAAATCTCCACAATTCTGTCTCTTGCATAAGAAAGCTTCAATTTGAACTTCAAATCTATCCACCAACTGCAATACCAAAGAAAACATCACCCTCACTGATCATACTTTATGTACTAATGCTCAGTTCTACTAAATTATTATAATGTGTAGATTTTAAAAATTATGATTTACCTTGTAAGGTGATTTAACTCTTGCTGGTGTAGAAATTGTACGCGATTAAAGTCTAATTTAGCAAATATGAGGAGAATCTCATTTCTACATTCCTCTTGCTCACAGAAAGATATGTATTTGTGTGCTTCGAGTCTTGGTACCCCTTTATGCAAGGGCTGTTCTAGGGCATCGGCTATGTGTTTTGTTAGATGCGGGCTTGATTTGGTGACTAAGGACTTCAAATGAGCAGTAGTGAAAGCAAGAGCCTCCTCAAGAATATCTTCGCTATGCATTCTCAAATGGGTAGCTTCATACAAACTTAACAAACCCCTCACATCGCCAATTAAGCTTTTCTTGAATTCACCATCATTGTCCTTAAATTTGTTAAACACTCCTGGTATATTCAATCATATTTCAACGGTGTTATCAAAATTCGAATATCAAAGCTTTCATTTCTTTTGTGGCATTGTGTGCATATATGCATATTAACCTTGATTACGTTTATTATTAAACTTTTGAATGTCAAACAAATATATATTAACTATACGCTGCATCTTATTTTTAAGCACAAACAAAAACTAAATAAAATAATATTTCTATTCTCAAAATTAATATAAAAAATGTTTGATATAATGGGCATACAAACTAAAGTTTTCTTAATTAAGTTTACTCATATAGTTGGATACATGTTTCACAGTATATAAACGTACTTACCGCAAGACATTTTGAATCCATGCTGTCTGAAAATTCGAAATATAAGAGCAACAGTGTATAAGTCATAGTCATTCTCAGCTGCGAGTTCAGGATGTGCTTCAAAAATATGATGTAATCGTTCTTCAATCTCATTCTCAAAGTGATAAGACACACCAAGACGACATAGTGAGTCGATCAGAATCACTTCCTCTACCGGGTCATCTGAAGAAGAAGCAGTACTCAACATTTCCTTCAACTGTTCTTTCATTCCTTCGAACAGCCTGTCATATTTAGGTTCCTGCACAAACAAAACAAGGTCAACTGAACTATATTTCCAGAAGATACAAATGCATTTAAAAGACATATATGTACTGCAGCATCTACCGAATTAAGTGAGGACATGGAATTGAAGGTGTCTTTCCATATCGTAGGACGAAAGTTTGCTAGTGGACGATAATTTTCATGGTTGTTTTTCCTAGCAAGACATGCTTGCAATGGTCTGCGCACAGTTACTGCTGAATTAAAAGGACAATATAATGGAGAGGCACCCCATATAATTTTCTGGGAAAATGTTGTGAATGAAAGTGGAACGCTTTGCATAGAGTTTGATGGAACAACTGCTAGCGAAGCCATGTGGAGCAACCGATGAACGATAATAAAGAGCTCAATGGAGCCACATTTATAGGCAAACATAAGATCCCTATACAAGTAACACGTTGCATCCGCAAAAGACAAAAAAAAAAGTATTGGAAGGTAATTTTATAAATGGACTGCTTTCCTTCTTGGAAGCACGCTTTCTCCGTGTATGATAAATATGCCTAAATAGTTGTAATGATAAAACTTTTTTATCTCTCGTCTGACTTAAACCGTAATTAAAAGTTTTGTTCCCCAATAAAATAATTGTTTGAACTAATTTTAATCTATTTTCCACAATAATTTATATTTTTATAATATTAAGTAAATTGTTTATATTATTCAAGGCATTATAATTAACCTCAATAAAGAGTATGAACAAAGATTTCTAAAAATTTTGTTGAATATTCAAGTTATTTGATAATATCTTATGACTCTGTTTAAAGATATTTTTAGCAAAATAATCATTTTGTTTTCAAATTTTTTCATGTAATTACTTCACAGAATTTAAATTTTGAAAATCTGAAATTTGTGTATAATATTTACTACTAGTAGCATGAAACTTTAAACTCATAATGTAACACTACATACTTTCAATGCAGTTAGATAAGATAATTTAATGGAGTATATTTAACAGTTACTGTGAGTAACACTGACTTTTAGGTTACACAATGCAAAACCTGATACAATTAACTTAAAATGTAATACTTAGATATCTTCAATTGAACTTGAAACTTATATATGCAATTAGGTACATAAAACGATTTCATGGCGTATATTTTACAGTTATTGCGAGTAACATTGATTTTTGAATTATACAATATAACGTAAGCATTTTAAACCCTTATTAATTATATGTTATTTATTAATTAATTGACGGTGTGAAATTATTGACTTGAATTTTCATTGGAACACTTATCTAACAACGCGGGAGACATGGGTTAAAGTTTCACTGTGCTCCTTCTTAGCCTGGCACTCTGGCAGGCAGTAGGGCGTTCGTGGCTGAAATGAGTTTGACGGTGTGAAAGTATTGACTTGCATTTTAATGGGAACACTTGTCCGAGGAGAATTTCCGATTCCCCTTATTTTACCTAATACTTTGAGTTTCTCCTATTATTTTATGGGCTCATTCCTCCTCACTCTCAAGCCTCTCCATCTCAAATTACTGTAAGCTAATTAAATATAAATTTATTAAATCAGACGATTAATTCTATTACCATAATCTTTTATCATTATTTTAATCACTTAACTGCAAATCAGGTGACTGAATGGTAATAGGTCGAGTGGAAGAATCCGAAGGGAATTAACCAAACTTGGAAACCTAAAAATCTTGTGAGTCTTAATTTAACATGGCCTTCAATTTTTCTCATTTCTGTATTTCTGTATTTACTATATTTACTACCTTCTATTTTTCCACCTTCATTTTCTTGGCCACCATTTTCACCTTCGTAATCATCACATTGACATCTCCATCTTCATTACCCCCAAAGCCTTCACTGTATTTCTTTTTGCGTTTTTTACAAACTTGAACTGGGTTTAATGATTGAAAGAGTAGAAAATAAAATTTATTTTTTATTTGTACTAAGAAAAAGAATTGAAGAAGTTTGTCTGGCTTGAAGAATTGAGTGAAGAATGAGTTTAGCGGTAAGAGTTCCTTAGAAAGAAGAAAATATTTTAGGGTTAAGTGTTATTAGGGGTAATTAATTTACTATTTTTATATTTGTTTTATTATGTATTATTTTATTTATAAATTATAAAAAGGAAATTATATTAGTAAAAAATTAAATTTAAATGAATTTATTATTTAAATATTTGTAGATATAAATTAATTACATTTATAAAATTATAAATAGTAAAATATTTATATATTTATATAAATTAAATATAAATATTTTAAAGCAAATGTGTAAACTTTGCACTAAATAGGTTCTTAAAAAATGTGTCCTCCATTAATTATAATAAATAGGACCTTACCCTAACAAATTAATCAAAATTATTTTTATAAAATTAAAATTTTTATAATGAACAAATAATTTCAGTGTGGGACTTATTTTTATTTTAAATCTTTAGTTGTAGGACTCATTTTTCTTTTTTAATTTGTATAATTAGAGGTAGCAAAATGGGCGGGCCGGCCTGAGCACGGCCTGACCAGCTTATAAATAGTGTCGATACGGTTCGATACGGCCTGATACTGTTCACAGGCTGGGCGAAGAAAAAAATTTTATGAATTGTGTCGGGCCGTGCTGTGAATAGTATCGATGCAATCATGACCTTAAAAAAATACATAAATTTATTATTTAGCCCATAAACAATAATTTTGGATCACTATTTATTGTGAACAGTATTTTTATTCATAATAAACAGTAATACTATACAACTCAATGGATTATATTTTGACAAACTAGACCGGTCTGATATAAATAATAATCGTATTATGATCGAACTGAATTTATATATTTTATTGTACATTCGTGCTGGGTCGGCCCAAAAATCTTATATGGACTCATTTTTTATGGAACTCAATTTCTTTTAAATTTAGTTAACATAATAAATTTTATCTGTAGTCATAAGTAAGTAGGCAAAAATACTTAATTATCCTTAAAATTTAAAATGCCAAATCAGTAGGGTGTTGACGGCAAAATGAGTTTCATCAATAAATGCCAAATCAGGTGGGGCCGCAATGTTTTGATTTTTGATGAGTTGAATGTACCGACATCATACAGATAAAACTATTAGGCCTTAAATGTGCGGTGTTCGTTGCAAAGCTATTTACCCACGTCTGTATTTAATTAATGAATTAAATACATTCTTTCTTTAAAAAAGAGATTTGAACAACGTTTTTAATTATTAATATTTATATTCGTAATCACAAAATTGTCTGAAAATTAACAATATATTTATAAAAATAAGAAATAAAATTTGTATATTAATTAATATATAAATTTTATGATTGAATACTTATTAATTTTTTATATTATTAATATTTAATGATTATATTGCTAATTTTTTTAATGGATTGAATTTATATATATTTTTAATTTTTTAATTATTAACTTTGTAATTTTGAATGCATCGTAACAACTGAAAGCACTTGATTTGTTGGTGTAAAAGTTGAAGTCAACCGTACTCTTCTGTCTTATCTCGAAAGCACTTTCTGACAACTGATTAGTCCAAAAGTAAAAATTGTCTCTTATCTCTCCCCTTCTCCAGAACTGTCCTTACCGACCAAATGTCGCATGTCTCTTCTTACTAAACATAGATTAAACTCATCTTTGATAAGATTCTTCGCAAATCTTTTATTTTTTTTGTCTTTTTATATTTTTTTCAGATGTCAGAGATTTTATAGTACAACAATTTTATTGTGAAAATTTGTTACAGTAAAAATTAAAAAATCTTTAATTATAAATATTAGTAAAAATTTAATTTAAATATTAATAAATTTATAATAATTTAAAAAAATAAAAAAAATTAACTCAAATATTTTTTTTCTTTTTTAGTTAAAAATATTAAATATAAAAAGCGTTATGTTTATTTTCTTCATTTAAAAAAAATTAATTAATAGATATAATAAAAATATATAAGAAATATTTCTCCACAATAAGTTGGGTTCATAGAGGAAGGCTTTTGAATGTGCAAAAGATATCTTATTAACTTAAAGAAACATGAGAGGAATTATATAAAAATACTAAAGATATTCGAGATAACATTTTCCTTGATTCTATGATTGATTGAAGAAATCAAAATTATAACTTTCCAAGATGAATAAAATATGTTATTCAATTTAAATTTCTCAATTATGTCATTACTATTTTAACTTTTAATTGTTATAAAAAAAATAGAGGCTTGTAATATATTTTAAATTCAAAGAGTGAAATCTAGTTTATTTGTCATTAACGGAGGAGGTTCATTAGGCCCTCTTATTTAAGTTCAAAAACTAAAGCAAATATTTATCAACTCATTTCTTAAATAGGAATTGGATCAATGAAAAGTTTGGTAACACAATCTTTTAGGTACTCTGAATTTGTGATGCCATCTACCTTCTTGTAAAAGATTTCTACTAAGCGTGCAACGTTAATAACCGCATTCATTAGTTGCAATGGAGCAATCGTTGGCCTCATGCATTCTTCATTTATATATTTGCAATCATATCCTAAACTTTTCTGTTGTCTCCTCTCTCGAGGTGCCATATTCCATCATATAAGATTCCATAACAGATGCAACGTGTCCCCTCTCTTAATCTTTAAATATTTAAATGAGCCTATTAGATGTCGAATAAAATAACAAAATTAAAAAATTTTGTAACTTGAACTATCATATATCATATACCTCGTGAGATATCATGTCAGTAATGAGACGACTGAGTACAAAATGAAGATATCATAACGTTGGATCTGCTTTGCAGCCACTCAAATGCATGGATTCCTATAATTTCTCTATTAGCTTTAAGGTTTATAATCATTGTTTTGGTGGTAACAAACTTTGACATTTATTATTAATTAAAATTCTTCTTATAACTTTATTGATATAATTTTAACATGAAGAATTAGAATACTTGTAAGAATTCAAAAAATAGACAAAATCAAGGATTGCAAGGAAAGTAAAGTCGATCTCCTTAAGCAAATGAAAAAGAACTCAAAGTGAAACTTCAAGACACAAGTATGGTGTTTTATTTTATATTTGTACTTGTATACTTGTAAATATAAGTGTGTATGAAGTTGGGACAAGTTCTAGAAGGTTTTCTTTTATAAACAAAAATTTTTGAATTTTGAAAAATAGACCAATTCGGCAATATTTTAGAACTTGAAAACTGGATCAAACCGATGACCAACTTCACTAAACCAGTCGACCGACTTTTTCAAAATTAGTTGTTTTAAAGCCTATAATAGCTAGTTTTCTATACAAATATAAAATTAGGACTTCTTTTTTATTAAACATTAGATTTGAAATCGATTTTGAGAAACCATAAACTAAAACAACATCAATCTCTTGCTTAAGCTCTAACTTGTTATACACACATCAAATTCCTCAAGGTTCATTCGATTTCGTCATTCATTATTGAGAAGGTTATTTTGTAAGTTTCTTATACTCATTTGATTTCGGTTTTTTATTGTAAATGGTGAAAGAAGTGAGTCTTTAACATGGGTTGTGAAATGAGTGAATTGATAAGGAATTGCTTTGTTAAGAGTTGAGATCACTTGTACAGCTTAAAGGAGTGCCAAAAATCTCCTTGGTGTATTTGAAGTCTTGGGTGTTCAAGGTTTGTTGATAGTAAAATCTTTAAGGGGTGCTTGAAAGAGTGAATGTAGACAAGATTGTACCAAACCACTATAAATTTGGCTTTCAATCTCTCAACTCTATCTCTCTTTATATATTGTATATATTGTGTTATTGTGTGATTGAATACAAAATTCGAATTTTGTGTGTATATTCCTCGTCAAATAATGACACAAAACCTTCATGGAACCATTGAGTGTCAACTAAATATGCTCTCACAACTTCTTTCATCTAACAGAAATATAACAAGTTATGAAAATTGACATAATATATATATATATATATATATATATATATATATATATATATATATATGCGAAAGACAAATATTAATTACCATATCCTTTACAAAGGAGATGTTATAAGATTTTCCTTCCACTGTCATTTCATTGTTCAATTCTTCAAAGTGGTTCAAGAGAAATCTTAACTCAATACGCATCTTTTGGATTAGTATTTAAATAAAATATTACATTACAAAAACATCAATGATTTCGAATATAATGGAATAAAAAATGTTAGATATCGATATTATAACAGTATATCTTGATACAATAATCTCAATAAGGTGTTAATACCTCGGGGACAATAAGTACTAATGCTAATGACATAAATACTCCAATTAGCTAGTTTCAATATTTATTAGTTGGCGCATTCTGGGTACTAAGAACTAGTGTCAGTTAAACATATCATCGATATTAAAAAGTTGTCAGTAAAGATCATTTCCCTAGTAGTTAAAAATAACTTAATAACTCATATTATTATTTTTATTTTAATAACTAAAGCAATTAATATAATCAACGGAATAGAATTACTTAAAATTTTAAATTAAACTAGAATATTATTTTTACTTAAAAACTAAAAATTTAAATAAACACATAAAATAAGATTATTTTATATCTTGTCACAGTTAATCTAAATTAAATATTATTATTTTTATTTTATAGATCTAAGAAACAAAATATAGCCATGAAAAGGCTTGGGGTATATGTAAAATTAAATTATTAAAGAGTTTGGTTAAGATAGATAAAATTAAATCTTAATAATTAATTAAAATAAAAAAATGATTTTATTTATCAAATAAAAAATAAAAAAATAGTCAAACTAGAAATATTCATTAACTAATAGACTTAAAAAAATCAAAATAAATCTCTTTACCTAGATCATTGTATACAAAATAATTTTGTATGATACTATTGTGTAAAATAAAATACAAATAAACAAAAATCCAAAGAATAAAACCTAGAAAAATATGACAATTACATAATAATTTCATATCAATATTCAATAATTTATATAAAAATTTGTATACTGTTATGCTACAGAGAGTTATAGAAAGACTTAATTTAGACTTAATTTATTTTTATATTTTGATAATTAATCAAACTATTTCTTTAAATTTTTAATAATATGAATTAAATATATACTATCAAAAGCATTGGGTTTTATAAAATTTGGTTTAATGAAATTTTATAAATATGAGTCTATTTTTCAAACTTGAGGAAGGTATATATCAAATCTCTAAACCACTAGACTTATATGTATTTATGCCAAATTTCAGGGATAAATAACAATGTCTATTTTTATCATTTGTGAGTATTATATGTGTTTTTATCTTTTTATCTGTTGTATAACATATGTTAAAAACTAAATAAAATTTACCACATCACAGTCGCAAATTAATTGAATGTATTTTATAAATTTTTATGTAAATATTTTTTTTTCATTCTAAAAGTTAGAAAACCATGGACAAAATGAATTTAAGAATAATAAATTCCATGTTTTGTAATTGTAGTATTATAATAGATTTAAGCAAGTTATTTATGAATCTATATATAAGAATTAAATAACATATTTAGTTTCATCATATTTAATCTTATTAAGATTATTTCTTCTTCAAATAGTATTAGTTTTACCTATTTTGTTTTGATTTTTCTAATTTACGATGATTTATTATTTTAATTTATATAACTAACACACACACACACACATATATATATACACACAAACACTCTATTTAAACGCTTCCAAGACAATCAATAAAATATTAAATTTTATCTAACAACCTGTATATGATATAGATATAAGCATTTACCTACTTTGAGTGTGTATTTTTTTTTAATTAAACCTCTAAGAGCCAAGCCTCACAGATGAATTTTATTAAATTAAAGAAAGGAGCAGTACAAAGAAAATCAGTAAATGAGAAAGAACAAAATCATGAGGAAGCAACTACCAAATGCCAAGAAAAATCAATCCACAACAAAAATCGGCCCCATCAATATAATCCCTCTTTACTAACTGCATCACAAATCCAAACGAATATCAATCTAGCATAAGCATAAGCTAGTGCATTAAAGCAATCTTGGAAGCTGGTTTTAGCACAAGACACTTGGCAGCGACAGAAAATACAGTAACTTATATTTAAATCTAGTATCTTCATGAGGAAGAACAACAACCTTCTTGAGAGAGAATATCATTAATTCTCTTTTGTTTTGCCTTTAACATTTTTTGTTGAGATTTGGAGATTATGATTTCAAAACCATCTTCTGTCGGTGGCTTTTTGAGAAGGAATTCAACTTTGTGTATTTGCATAAAAGTATTTTATAAAATAAAAATAGAAAATAAGTAATCCTTGTTAAACATTGATTTTTATTAAATATCAAGTACAACACATACAACCAATGCAATCCCAAACAAAGCAATGTAGTAATATATTTCGTTACACAAATTAGAAATACTTCTCTCAAAATTATGTGAGAAGGAGACGATCTCTTAACCTTTTGTTTTTTATCAACTAGCCTCTTTCTTCTGCGTTAAATTATATTGTTAAATAATAGGTATGCTATCTATGAACAGTTTGGTGATGTAATCTTTCAAATACTTTGGTTCAGTGATTCCATCTCCCCTCTTATAAAATACTTCTCCAATGCGTGCAAAGCTAAGAACTCGAGTGAGAAGTTGCATTGGCATAACTGTTGGCCTCATACATTCCTCATTCAAATCCTTCCATGCGTTTGTAGACATTCTCTTTAGCTCTTCCATTGCGTCCATTCTCGATAAACCATATTGCTTCATGTAGCATTCCATGCTAGAGGCAACATGCCCTCTCTTTTGTTCGAACTTCAAATATTAATTAAACCATGTTATTAGATTAATCAAACATTTATTTCTTAAAGAAATATATATATTTAGAGGGAGACATTCTATTGTAACTGTGTAATAAAATAATGTTCCTTAGACATTCGTTTTAAAATGATCAATGAATTTTAATAATTGGTGTTTAAACGATGTCGTATAGAAAACTCTTGAGACTTAATGAGACATGACCAAGCTTGACTTGGTCTAATTGTTAATAGAAGATTTGTATCAAAACTTTAATATAATTTTTTATTTAAATAAGATCTAATTTTTTAAGACTAAATTTTAATCTTGGTTAAGACCCTCCAAAATCTATCTGGACTAACCCAAATATGAAGTACAGTCTAAAGTTTAAGACATTACTCAAAAATCGAGCTTTCTTAACAAGAGCTCTTGAAACTAATATTAATAAAGAGTACTGCTAAATATGCAAACTCTTTTATAAATTCAATCACACAAATTCATGTAATAGTCTGGGACGTAGGCAGAAGTTATATTGTGCGGAAGCCAAAATGTAAACCTTAAAAATTTGTAGTGGGAGAAAGTAAAAAATTATATTTATTAATATATATATATATATATTATTGAAAAGAAGTTGTATAGTATTATTTAATAAAAATATAATTATATTACATCATCTGTCATGCAAGTTTTTATATAAGAGTTTATATCCATTGCATTATTGATTAATAAAATAATTTAGAATGAATGGTGTTCGTACCTCGTGAGCCACAATATCAGCCATTAGACGGCCAGACAGAAATGCTGCTCGAGCAATTTTGGGATTACTTTGGAGCCATTCAAATGCTTCGATATCTGCAATTTCTCCCATTCCTAGAAATGATGATGCTGGAAGTGCAAAACAACCTGCTGTTATTAATGCTATGCTCATATGCTCATCAAATTCTGGAACAAAACCTTCATGAAACCATTTAGCTTCAACCAAATAAGCTCTCACCATCTCTTTCACCTAATTATCGACATCAAATCAAACAAAGTCACATACATATGAATGATTTGATAAAAACAAGATAGAAATGTATAGTCTAGTGAAAAATTACCGTGTCCTTTACGTAAGAGACTCTCCAAGATCTTCCTTGTTTTGAAAGCTCATCTTCCAGTTTATCAAAAAGATTCAAGAGAGCAGTATAAAGAATTTGCATATAAGTTGGCAACTGGATAGCTGCATTATTGTCCCACCTGAAAATCAATTTGATTATGTATGCATCATATAGCTGGAAAATCAGCATAAGGCTCATAAATTATAAATTGGGGCTCAAAGGTCTTAAATATTTTACCGAAGAGGTAAATCAAAAAAAGAAAAGAAAAGGTAAACTACCTTTGTACAGCGTCTGTAAACTTTTGGAGCTCTTCGAACGTACCATAAGCATCAAATGTATCATCTATAAGTGTAAGCAAAACCAGAATTTTTGTATTCATCAACCTGGCATGTGAATAACAAGGCTCAAAGTATTCCGCAACAGCCCAGAAATAAATCTCCACAATTCTGTCTCTTGCATAAGAAAGTTTTAATTTGAACTTCAAATCTTTCCACCAACTGCAATACCAAAGAAAACATCACCCTCACTGATCATACTTGATGTAATAATGCTTATTTCTACTAAATTATTAATGTGTAGATTTTTAAAATTGTGATTTACCTTGTAAGGTGATTTAACTCTTGTTGGTGTAGTAATTGTACGCGATTAAAGTCTAATTTAGCAAACATGAGGAGAATCTCATTTCTACATTCCTCTTGCTCATAGAAAGATATGTATTTGTATGCTTCGAGTCTTGGTACCCCTTTATGCAAGGGCTGTTCTAGAGCATCGGCTATGTGTTTTGCCAGATGTGGGCTTGATTTGATGGCTAAGGACTTCAAATGAGCAGCAGTGAAAGCAAGAGCCTCCTCAAGAATGTCTTCTCTATGCATTCTCAAATGGGTAGCTTCATACAAAGTTAACAAACCCCTCACGTCGTTGATTAAAGTTTCTTTGAACATACCATTGTTGTCTTTGAATTTGGTAAAAACATCTGATTCACAATCCATTACTCTATCAGCCAAAGTGATGTTCCCGTGTGTGTGTATATATATATATTGCAAGTTTCTGCTATTACATGCCTTTTATCTATGTTTGCATGCTCAAAAGGGCAGGGACTTACCACAAGACATTTTGAAACCATGCTGTCTGAGAACTCGAAATAGAAGAGCAGTCGTGTGTAGATCATAATCATGATCATCAGGGAGGTCAGCATGCGATTCAAAAATACGATTCAACTGTTCTTCAATCTCAATCTCAAAGTGGTATGAAGTACCGAGGCGACATAATGAATCGATCAAAGTAACATTTTCAACCGGAGTTTTTGTTGAAGCAATTAACATTTCCCTCACTTTGTCTTTGAACTCTTCTACTTGCTTATTGTCGCTTGATATTTCAATTCCCTGATAATGCGAAGGGAGCGTAAAACAAACCAAGGTCAATTTCACTTAAATTCTATCCACAAATTAAAATTATATGACTTTTAATTGATTTAGTTGAAGTAATATAACTCTAAACTTACAATTAGATATGTAATGAAGTGGTGTTCTACTTTTAAAATAGGATAATAAAAGACATGCTTTCATCATTTTAACATATAAGTCCATGATATTTGTTATTTAATTTGACATAGATACCCATCACTTATATAAAATTAATTATAAAAACTCATATAGTAGCATTATATAATTATTTCAGATATGTGATAAATACTAACTTTTCGACAGTAATTGTTATTGGTTGAAATTTGTAATCCCTTGCAGTTCATGATCTATACTAGGAGAGAAGGGATATACGAAAAATTACCGAATTCGGTGAGTGAATGGAAGTGAAGGTATCCTTCCATATTGCAGGACGAAAATTTGCCAACGGACGAAAGTTTTCCTTACTGGTTCTGGCTGATAAACATGCCTGCAACTTCAATGATCTTCTTACTGACGAATTAAGAGCAGTCCAGCTGCAGCAAGCTAAGTGATGAACATATTCATGGCCCATTATTTCAGGGTCAGATTTTGCAAGTGAGTTAAGCAGCCGAGATGGAGCAGCTTGCATTGCCATAGTCAATTATGAAGCAACGTATGACAAATAAACTTGTGCCAATCTAGTTAAGGCCTAGCCATTTATACAATGAATAGCACAATAGTTTATTATTTTAGCCGAAAGTTTCTTTGAATTTTATATAATCAATTTGCATTAAAATATATTTTCATTATAAAGTGGTTGATGGAATGAATTATCTTGAACAAATTGTATACATCCCCCCAGCAACCACTTTAGATTGACCGATTGAATATCCTTGACTTCATGAATATCTACTATAATCAATTGGTACAAAAATATCTATTATAGGATATGTTTTAATATTTTAATCAATAATGTAATCTAATTAAGTCTTTCAACCAACTTTGTGCGTGACATGCATATATAATTAAATTCTCTCTATGATGAGAACTCTTACCCAGCGATCTTATAAGAAGCTATGCCATTGTATTAAACCTTATTCTTCAAGTTTTTTTTTTTTTATCAAAATTATATAATTTAATATTCATTTGGACGGTGAGATGTAAGTCTAATGTCAAAGCTGGCGGCAGTTTTTTATAAAAAAAGTTGTATTCATATAGTACGTAACACCACACCTCCCAGTTGAATATATTATAACAATTTTACAGTTTATATAAAAAAAATTGGGTCAATAATAAATGAGAATATAACTTACTCGATTTTAACATTTTAACCTCTATTATATAATAAAAATTAAAAAATAGGTTAAAGAACAAAGTGTGGGTTTAAATAGTTAAATATCAGTAAATATGTCTTAAATTGTTATTTTCTAAAATTTAAACTTTTTTTTTGAATGAATTATCTCTAAGAGAAAATCTTAGAGACCTTTAACATTAATAAAAGAACAGTGTAAGACAAGTAGAAATAAAAGAGAAAAGAGCAGAAAAAATATTCTGCTCCTTGAAAAGCAACTAGTATTAAACCTAGAAAATCAATCAAAAACCAAGCACTAGCAACTTGTACCAGAGGTCTTAAACAACAAGCTGCAACAGGAAATGGCGAACTGCTGCAAGAATAAAAATGCAGCAGGATGGAGCTGAACAGCAAGAGCAGAAGGGGAGGTAGCTAAAGATATAACAGGGAAAGTAGCACAAAGGCAACCCCCAAGCATCAAAATTATAATCATTAGCCGTAGTAGATGAAAGTAGCATAATCTCCACATCATCTAACCTACAGAAATCAGAGTCAGAAACGGTAGCTAGGAAATTAAAGCCTTGGATGTCTTTAGATACAAAGCGTCCCACTCCTGAGGGAGGATCATTCCACCACGACGTTTAATTATTTACTACTTTTTTGAACTACTATCTTTTTTTATATAAGTTAAACGAGTTTTCTTTTTTGAAATATTATTTCTAAAAAAATAGAGGGGATTAACTTATGTTCTAATATAATAATAAACTATACAATATTGTGAGACGTCTTATATTGGCATGAGTGAACATACTCCCTCAAATATTTTATCATTAGGATCAAATTTTTTAAATTGTGTATAAAATTTTACAAATAAAAATTAAATACATACATTCTGGTATATCATGAGATTTTCTTGCTATAATAACTTCTTCTAGAAGTCCAAGGTGATGATTTGTATATACAATTTCAACTACTTCGAATTTTGTAAAAATGTAAAATTAAAATTAAAAATAAAATAAAATAATTAATTTTAAATAATAAAAAATTGACTTTTTATCTTTTTATATAGACAGCATTAATTATTAATACTAAATTTTGTACATGATATCAACTAATAAATTTGTTTAAGTTGAGAAAAAAAAATTCTCTTTATTTGTTTTCCTTTTACTTATATACCTTTTCTTTTTTATCTTTCAATTAAGTATTTCATAAATTAGTAATTCAGAGCTTACTTTATTTCTCTTGATTAGGTCAAGACTAATGTTTAAAAAAATTCTCTTTTTAGCTAGCCTTAACCTGCGTGTAGTCTAAGGAAGGAAATAACAGTCTAATAGGATTAGAAGCACAAAAAAATATGAGGCTTGAAGACACAAGATATAATAAATACGATGTATCTTATTTGTAACTTTACATATATGTTATGTATACATTCACATGTAATAATTTAAGATATATACGTCACAAATAAATGTGATGACAATTAATCACATGAATTAACATTAAAATAAAAATTATGTTTCCTTTTCTTTAATCGAAATTTTTTTTTGACTATAAATGTAATGAACTGATCCTGGCCTCGGCATGAATAAAATGCGCAGCTTTAGCACGGGTAACATGCATCTATTAAAAAACTTATTAGTTTTTGTTAACAATATTGAACATCCATATATATTAAATATAGAGAAATTGACAGATGTCCCCCTTAATTATAGGGAAAGGATAGATGCTCCTATAATATATTAAAAATGACAGATACCCTATTAACTCTAATAACAAATGACGTATACCACCATGGTGTTAGTTTGCCGTTAATTTAACCAATTAGTTTATTTTTATTTATATCCCTAAACGTTTATAAAATAACAATATAATATATATTTTATTTAAATATAATAATTTAATTTGTATTTTAATATTTTTTATAATATATATTTTTAACTTTAACAATTTAATCTCTATTTAATATTTTTTATAATATATTCAAGACTAAATAAATTTTTAAATTTATTATTTCAATAAAACAAAATCACAAACACATATGCAACAAAAAATTCCCGTGCACTAAATTCTCTATTTTTATTTCTCTTTCAAGTTTCTTCTTCAAATTGTATCATTATATTGCTTTCTCTCAATTTAATTATACTTTTGTATCCTAATTTAATTCATTTTATATCTAAACGTGTATTCCAATTTAATTCAAATTATCCTAAATTAAATTTAACTTAGAAAAATTTTTGTAAATAATTTTATTAAATATCAAAACAAGCAATGGGATAATCCAAGTCACTCTAACCATGACTCGTTAATTCAAAATATAGAAATTTTAGACATTAATAACTGAAAAAATTCATCCCATTTAAAAAATTTGTCCCTAAATTTATTTAATTTTTTGCATTTTACTTGCAAAAACCCTAGGAGATGGCAACAACCACAACTACTAGCAAAATATAGGTGGCGAGGACCGAGGTCTGGCGAGGATGTAACAGATCGTCAAGAGCTTCACAATTAATCGATTGTTGAATATTTGAGATTTAATAGAAAGCTAACCCAGTAGCCCACTATTTGAAATCGACTGAGAAAATTATGCTTCGGCACGACTCTAGCTTTAACTAATGTATAATAAAAATAAATTAAAGTACGAAAATATCCTAGAAAAGTAAATTTTAACACTAATTAAGGATAGTAAGATCACGAAGGTGATTGGATATTATATAAAATTTAAGAAGTGACGAAGTATTAGTCCCACAAATAAGGATATCCGCCATTCTCCTTATCTTTTTTATACGTCTTAATTAATTAATCACTTCACACAATTCTATCTAGAGGTGGTAAATGGGCCGTACCGGCCCATGAAAAAATGAGGTCACACAGGCTTTTAGATTGGGCTGGCACAATACGTACAGTAGAATGTGTAAGTCTAGTTCAACCTACTGCATGATTACTATTCAACTGTGTCGACTCGACCCCATCAAAATACAACTAACTTGGACTGTATAATACTACTATTTATAATAAATAGTATTATTGTACACAGTGAATAATGACTAATATTCACTGTTTATGGATTGAATATTAACCCCATATATTTTTTTGATCATCATAGCACGAATACCATTTAAAAAATGGTCCATGAATTTTTTTTTTAACTCAGCTCATGAACAGTGTCGTGCTCACACTGTTTACGAGCTGGGCCGTGCCAAGCTCGAGCTCACCTGCCCATTTTGTCACCTCTAATTTTATTCATGCATGTGATGATCTAATCTTGCCTAACATGTTACTTTATTAATTATAAAACTATATGTATTTTAACAATAAAAATAGTATAAGAGACGATAATATTAAATTGTTTTAAGCTGAATATAACCTACCTCTAATATAATAATAATTCACCTTTTTCCAAAGCAATATCCTCTTTTAATTAAAACATCATGAACAACAAATAGAGAAATACAGATCTAGCTGAACTGACAGCATCTCAATTCAAATACTCAAAATTAGTTGTAATGGATGGTGAGATTAAGAGCTTTTTCTATGTCCTCTCAGTATTTTACTGTTTCTATGTTTACCTTCTGGCTGAACTCCTCTTCGCTATGTGTGCAGCACCAGTTCGAGCCATTTTCAGGTTTAATCTCCACCCACAATTCAACAACCCTACCTTTCTACCTCACTTCAACACTTTTGGGGTCATAGGTGGAATCTCATGATTCCCAGTATTCTACACCCGGCCATATATCACCCCCTACGCCGTATTTCTACGCGTATAATTGGTTCCAGGTGGGACCGGCTACCATGGCGACGTTCGTCGTGTCAGGACTAATGCACGAGATACTTTATTATTATGTTACACGTGCACCTCCGACGTGGGAGGTGACTTCATTCTTTCTCCTACATGGCATTTGCTTGATTATCGAGGTGGCGGCAAAGAGGACGTTGGCCGACAGGTGGCGGTTGCACCGGGTAGTGTCGGGACCTCTGGTGGTGGCGTTTGTGGTAGCAACCATTATTTGGCTATTTTGGCCACAGCTGTTAAGAAACGGTGTGATTGAGAGAATGATAGAAGAGAACTTCACTTTTGCAAATTTTGTCACGCAGAAAGTAATCTTAAATTTAGTGCAATATTTTTGACAGGCTTGAAAAGAAGGAATTATTCCTTTTGTGTCGTTTAGCATTTGACTGTAACTTTATGATTAACTATGTATGTAGTGAAAAGGGCTCTCTCTTTTATTCTCCCTTTGTTGAATTCTCTCTTAACCTCGACCATTTAAAAAAAAAAAAGCTTCATTTCTCGCACAAGAGGTTTTTACTCCTCCTTCGGTAGGATGTCTTTTATTTCTTTCCGGCTTTTGTCCTTTTATTTCTTTCCTGCTTTTATCCTTTTATTTTTTTCGACAAATATAAATTTTCACCTAAATTTAAATTTATAATAATTTATTTTATTTGTGACAGATTTTCTCCATCTAATGATAATTTATATTCACTCATATTTACATATGTGATAGTTTTATTATTGTTTTTTATCTGTTTGTATTATTATGATATTATTTTCTTTAGATTTAAAATATTAAAGATTTAAAAAGTACTATATGACAATCTGTGGTGCTCAAAATTTACTGTAATAACTCGAAAATATATAACGACTTGAAAATAATTTTTGAGTTCATTATCCTATAGCAACTTAAATCGTAGGAACTCGAAAATAGCTTTTAAGTTTATTATCTTATAGCAATTCAAAAGTTAAAATTTATTATAACAACTCAAAGACAAATTTTATATTTTGTTAGTTTTGGTCATATGAATATTTTAGTTTAAATAATGTGAGATTGATCAATTTTAAATAAAATTTTATTATATGATTAAAATTAAATTTTAATGTTAAAAAAATTATTTTTAATTATTTTCAAATTTATGGGGCACGTAAACTACTAAGGAGTTCGAATTCTTTAGTGTAGCTCTCTTCATTACAGGAGCATTCCACTTTTTAAATAGAAATTTGAAGCAATGATTCTAAGATTACTTTATATTGTTATAAAAAAAATTATTTAAAATATGTTCTAAGTTGCTAAAAAATATTCTCTTATTTATTTAATAAATAGATAAGTTTTAGCTTTAGATTCAATTGATCGAATTGGATTTGATTGCATTTAATTGATCGAATTATATTCGGTCAATTAATTATTAATGTATAATAAACTAAATATCATAATACAATCAATCAAACTGTATATTTCAATTACCCGAATGAAAAATAAAATTAATTGAATTTGCATTTTTACCTTATACAAAAAGACTGTTTTTAAACGTAGTTTATATTTGAATGGACTGATGAATGAAAAATTAGGTTAATTGAATTTGTACTTTTACCTAATATAAAAACACCGTTCTTAAAAGTGGAGAATTTGGGAATAAAGATAAAACGCTTTGTGGACTTGAAAGAAGTGTCTCACTTGTCAATTTTATCACAACTTTTACTGACTTCAAAAAATAAATAAAATTTATGTTTATTAATTATAGAGAGAATATTTGTTGGAATAAAAGAAAATTATATGAATTTATTCTGTTCTATCCAGTATATCTTTTGTACATAAAAGTAGGGATATAACTGTAAGAATCTACAAATATGCTAAGGGAAAGGGACTTGTATGGGCATCAAGACAGTAGACGCTGAGACATGGATTAAATTAAGATAAACGATAAACTATTAGATATATTTGTCATATTATTAAAAAACAGGGACTTATCTAATAATAACCCTTAAAGTTTGCAGTTATTTGTGCCATAAATTTTTAAAAGACCTCGTTTCAATTGGGGTTATCCTGAAATCTGAAAATCGTGTAAGAGTCAATCCCATAAACTTTTCAGGGCAATCGGTGAACTATTTTATTGGGTAATGATCTTCTACTTTGCTTATAATTCTCTGCACTTTGTTCTTGAACTTCTGCAGCTACTCATAGACTCTTCATTTTTTTTTTTGGGAAAAATATGGTCATTTTATTTGCCTCCTTCCCTATGATTATCATCTCTGTTTTTTCTCTTCTGGGTGTCCTTTGATCATGAAGCAAATTTTCTTGTAGGAAATTAATTTTTTTTACTCTCCCATATTGTAAATTCTGCTGGGTATTGTAATTTTGGGCATGTTGTTGGTTTTAAGAAGAGGGATTGTGATTTTGGGCACTTCAACTAGCAATTATGCCAACATTTACATGTGGGTTTGTTGTTTAATTTCTTAAAAGCATAATTTATGCGACTCTAATTGGTCGGTTGTTGATGAGTTATAAATTGAAAGAAATCATCAGAATCCTGTAATGAAATGAGGTATTTAGATTATGTCCTGAAAATTTTCTTCTCCTTTTATGTTTTCTTGTCCAGTGTACAACTCGATTCTTTATTTCAGTGGTATGATGGTGTTTAACAATATCTAATAGGATTTTGGGTTGGTTATATGAATAGTATACCAGAGAAGATTTCAATTGTGTATTCACAAATCTCCAACGGGCAATATCTATGCAAGTTTATCTAGATTATAGAATTGATTCTTTTTTCTCGTCATCTAAAAGTTAAGAAATTTTATCCCAGTTTTTCCTTCAAGTCAATTAGTGGGTAATATGTAATATTGATTGAAATGTACAATACTAGTCTATGCCTAGTATCAACTAATATTTAGAGCAATATAGGGCTTGACATGTGAAGTCTTGCTTAAATTGGTGCATACAAGTTGGGACAGAATGGTTATATTAATTGTTTCGTTGCTGCCACTGCAACTCATCGTCTGTTAGTTTTTCTTTTCTAAAAATTTTTATTTGAGTTGTTAATAAAATGATCCAATTGAATTATTGGTCATGCTTTCTCAGTGATGGTTTTGTTTAATTGCTTTGACACTGAGATTACCTTTTTGTTTGGTTGATAATCTACTCCTGCTGATTACTGGTTGCATGACTGTTATCTCTCATTCTGGCATCTCTGAACTATGCAGTGTTAAACTACCTACACGCATAAACTCACCTTTCTTTATTTAAATTAGATTGATCATTCCCTGTAAACTTGAACTCCCTTGCATGACAAACCTAATCCTCTGTATTGTTGTTCATCTTATTCCTGTATGATGTCATGGAGATGTTGTGTGGGTGAGTTGTCAGACCATGTGATGCTAAATATTATACAACCAAAGCCCAAGGATCACTCATGTTACATAGCATCAAAGAATTTGCTAATGCCATGTATCTTAGAACATTTTGTGTTCTTACAAGAGCAAAAATTGACTTTCATGTATTTCTTGACATGGCAGCACAAGATCATGGTTCAGATGGCATTATTTTAGTGTTTCGGGCTTTGGACTGATACAGTTTGTATTGATTCCTGAAATTCCAGAAGAATAATTTCATTATACAAGTTGCAGAGATATTCACTGCTCAGAAAAATCCTGAAGGGTTGAACAAGGATGAATGAAGAAGAGAAAACTCTGGTCGAAATCTTAGAAGAGAGTAACCCAATTGACTTGACAAAGTACATAACCTATGTCAGTGCTCCACAAGCTGGTGCCATAGCAACATTTTCAGGAACAACACGTGATACCTTTGAAGGTAAAACAGTTGTTGAGCTAAGGTATGAATCATATGTACCAATGGCAATACGCTGCATGAAATCTATCTGTTTATCGGCTAGATCATCCTGGAATCTCCATTCTATTGCAGTTGCACACCGGCTAGGCACTGTTCCAGTGGGAGAAACAAGCGTCTTCATTGCTGTATCAGCTGTTCATCGGGCTGATGCCCTGGATGCTTGTAAGTTTTTGATTGATGAATTAAAGGCATCTGTTCCCATATGGAAGAAGGAGGTATATTCTAATGGAGAAATTTGGAAGGAGAATTCAGAGTTCATTGAGAGGAGGCTGGAGCTGGGGAAGAAAGATGGTATTTGCTCTGGAAGAGAAGCTCAGGTAAAGGCACATGATACAAGGACCTGCTGCCGGGCGAAGGTCAAGGTAGATGATGGAGAAGGAATAGCTGATACCAGTACCAGCAAATGAGGAAAATTTCATTAGCAGAAAGTTCCCTCCTATTACAGTTTTTTTTTTCTATTTGTATGCTGAAGTGACAACATCGATCTCATGACACTGTTCTGTCTTCTTGGAAGAAACTTGTATCAAATTTAATCCTGGCTCACTTCCTAAAGCATAAGAGAACGACTAAGCTCTGTCTGGCCTGCATGTTATCCAATGGAAATTCTGGCAATACCAGATTGATTTTTTCCCTTCCATCAACAAATTCAATTTAATCTTTGCCATTCATGTTGTCGGTTTGTATTAAGGAATCAGGGCCTTGTTTCCCAAATTGTTCAGGAGTCACCTTGATTCATCCCTTTTTTAAGATGCCAAAGATTAATGAACAGGGATTGTAAAGGAAATCAAATCAATGTTTTCAAGTGCAGCATAACAACCATTTTAAAGGTAGGTAAGCCACTCAAGCAACCATTTCTCTATCAAACATAACAATTTCTACAAACATCATAATGGAAACATGATGTCCTGAACATTAAAAGAAATCAAAGATCACATGAGCATGATATCAATGTTTTGAGGAACGGCATACAATCATTTCGAGGTAAGCTACTACTACTAATCAAGCCATTTCTCGATTTCAAACATAGCGATTTCTGGAAAGATCATAGGATAAGACATCAAAGATCACTTGAGCATTATCTCCATCCAAAAACGCACATTAGTTAAGCCTGCTATATCAAATTGCTATCTCCAAGATGAACGCTGGTGAAAGACTGTCCAAAGTCCAATATCAAATTTTTTACGATGATTCAGGCAAAAGGCTTTCGGCCGGTGCGAGGAGTGCCACAGCAGCACGATCAGGACTTGAGAATTTCCGGTATACTGCCTTGAGCTTACTTTCTGCAGCTGCAGAGTGAAATTTCGCCAGCATCTTGGCACAATTCCTGTTAACAGGATGAGAAGAATTCAACTAACAGCTAATGTACACACGCTAAATAAAAGGAAAAAAGAATGGAAAGAAAATTACATTAGCTGATCTTCTGAGTAGCCTGTGTGGTGCTTCAAAGTTTCACTCCAGTAAGGCATCTTGTCCAGGGTGCATCGAGCAGCATATACTGCCGATGCAGCAAGCAGTGAAGGACAATACAAAATTATGGTAGGATATTGCATCAGACCAAGTTCAGCCAGGAAAAACACCATGTTTTCCATCTGCAATATTATAAAAGGTTAATGCATTAACTGGGTTGTGATCACAGTCTACAGAATCATTTAAGATCATGAAAATGTAAATCGGTACCTCCTTATCTGCTGGAAGAGAGGCCTTGATATATCGAACCAAGAAAACATACGGTGTAGGAACAGTAAAATGCCATTCCAACTTTCCCAAAATTGATTTCTCCATGGCTAGGACCTTTTCTCTGGCATATGCATTGTCTGATATGCAAACAAAGTCATTAACCTGAAAAGTTTAGAAGCCAATGTCGAATGAAGTTAGACTTAATCCACGAAAACAGAATGATTGAAGTGAGCATAATTCAGAAAAATACTACCTCTGGTGCCCAAATCTCTTCATACTTGCAAGCAAGAATCATTGAGCTGATGCCAACAAGCTGAAGTTCCCTCCTTGGTACAATTTCTTTCGCAAGGAACCGATCAACAATGTTTATGGTGAGATAAAGGGTTTCTGGCATTAACTGGAATTTTCTATGAACTTCTGTCAACCAGTCCACCAGAATTGATCTCATTTTTGCATTAATGTCTGGTTGTGCATCCATGTAGTCATGTACTCGACCCTCGCTCTACATCAAGAAATTGGTCTTAATGTAATGTATAGAGAAAGAAACAGAGTGAACAAGGAGAGAGATTTAAAGATCATTACTTCTGTGAGCTTGTAGAACTTGTACATATCATCAATATATTCAACAACTGCCAATTCATTGTCAATATCAGCTGCATCAATGTCTGATACTGGGTCCTTCGGCTTGTTAGTTAGTCCGCAAGCAGCCTGAAGTTGTGCATTAATTTCAGCGAAGGGAAAGATCACGGGACAAAATCAAGAAACCATATCACCAATAACGAACTAAATTACCTTGCTTCGAGCAGTGAGGGTTGAAGAAAAAGTCTTGGATGACTTCTTTGAGGACTCTTCTCCTGATATTCTTTTTCTGGTGTCACTTTCATCAGAGCTTATCACGATGACTGTCTCCGGTTTCGGCTTGTCAATTACTTTCCTTTGTTCTGCTGCCACCTTTTTAACTGCACCGCTTTTCCCTACTGCATTTCCATTAGCCGCAAGCACAGCATTTACAACTTCAGTGATCGGTTTCTGCAAATACAAAGATTTTCAATTAGGAGTGCGAACTGACAAAAACGAGAAAGACATACGGAGAGAATGGAAGATTTTTATCAGCTACCTTTCCTTGCGGAGCTCGTTCAGTCACAAAATTACCAATATCTTGAAGAACTCTTCTGCTCCTTCCATCTCCTAATACATTCTTCTGCTTCACTTCTCCTGAAAAATTTACAAGAAATTGACATCTCAAGGAATGTTACAGATGGATTCCAACTCCAAGATTATATATATAGATCTTAACTCGCCTACTTTATTAGAATTCTAAAGGTGCAAAATAATTTGCATAGATCCATGGAAATCTAAAATCCTAACAACTTGAATTACCAGAAATCCTCCGCGCACCGAAAAGACAACATATAAAGCATTTAAGAACAAGAGGAGACTAACCTACTTGCAGGACGAAGAGAAAGGAGATTAAGAAGAAATTTAGGAACAAGAACAGGAAATTCAGAGGCCTGGAAATTCTACAGAACAAACACTCACCTCAATCTCTGTGCAACACCACCAACTTTTACAAAAACCAAAAAGAATTTTACATCTCCGTTTAAAGAATCAGTCAGAGAAACAACCAAAACCCTTTTACAGATTCAACAGAAAGATTCCAAACAAGGGAAAAATTTTAAAAAGGAAATCAGAAACTACGGTACCTCTAGGATGATGCTGAGGAAGAACAGCTCTTGAAGCCATTTCTGGTTCTTGGGTTTGGCCAAAGACTCCTCCAATGCTTGAAAACAGTGACGAAAAAAACTCTTGGAGACGGCTTGTACGCGTCTCTCCTTCTGCGTTTATGGTCGCCACCCTCTCTCTCTCTCTTTTACTGGCAAAATGTATATGCAAATTCTTTTCTCCGTTTCTTGTTTGAAGTTTTGTGTGATCAGTTGAATCAGATAATGGCTCTGTTAAAATTGCTTTTGAAGGAAGGAATGCAAGCTCCAACGGTCAAATATTTTGTGTCAAAATACTTACCGTTGGATGGTTGAACGATCTAACGGCTAATCTCGCTTTAAGTTTTGTAATTTTCTAGCCGTTAGCAGTAGGGGCTTTTGCTGGGCTAACTTTGATTTGGGCCATTGTCCTAACCGACTGCTTCTACTTCTTCTATTTGCACCCCATAAAAAATGCCTCGTAAAATCTTTTCTTAAAAAATAATTACTATATTTATATACTCTTAATTTAATTCAAAACAATAACCACAAATTCACGTATTCTTAATAAAATCTCAATTAAAACTTTTTTCTTATTTTCTTGTAAAATTTATCCCATCGTAAATATTATGTAATCACAATGGTTTGTTCCCCATTTTCAACATGTACTAATTCTTGATAAATAATAAAAAAAATATTTTCATAAATAAAATATTTATTGACTATTGATAATTAATTAAAAAAATTGAATAGTATTAACATAAATTTTTAATCAATAATAATCAAGGTACATATGTTATTAGTAATATAATTCTGTATTCAAATTTTTATAATTATAAATAAAAATAGTTAAATATTTAATAAGAATTATCATTTACTTATATTATGTTAATACTAATTATTATAATCAAAATTTTAATTCTTATTTATAATAACAATTATATGTCTCACGATTAAGGATATTTCATAATTTTTTCTTACACGAACTTTTTGAATATCTTAATGTTGGGCTTAATTACAAGTTCAAATTTCATTAAATTTTTTTTTTATGTTTATCGAATTTTAGATAATTTTAAATTTTGAGATTTGTTCAAAATATTTCATAACTTGATTTATATTAATGTTATTTTTTTTGTTATTTTACGTGAACTTTTTCTATTTATGCCTCGGTTTCTAAAGATTTTACTAGTTCTTGTTAAACAAATAAGTTTTCAAAAGGTGAATTTCTGTCATTTCTGTTTGTACATGAGATAAGAGACATTTTGTGTATAAAAATCATAGAAAAAGAAAAAAGAAAAAAGGAATCATTAATTATAATTAACTTACTTAATGATTAAATAAATATTTTTAAAATTAATTTTAACTTAAATAAAAATATACGTGGAATTCAATGTAATCGTACACTGCACTAAACATAACGCATCGATTTAACTTCATTTGTAGGATCACCACCCCATGGCATGTTGCTACCAAATTCAAGAGTTTTGCATATTCTTATTTTGTTACACCCTTTGGTTAAGTATGTATTAAGTATTTTATAATTAATTAAAAGATACATATAACAAGAACTTGGTAAAAGGATGTATTCTATTCACAAGTATCAAGATTTTTTTCATTGTCCAAGTATTCATTTCTCCCAAATCAAAGTCATAATTGTTTTAAAAGCACAATAATTGAAAGGATAATAAAAACCCCTTTTTCTTAATATTATATTACAATCAATTGATATACAGCAAAATTCTATTAAAAATTATAGATGCGACAATTATGTTATATTCTAAATTTTGATTTTTTTTAAATCTTTAATTATAACTTGACCATATATATATATATAAGAATTATGGCTATCGTCTGGTAGTTGAAATACCTTTTAACAAAGATTGATTTAGGATTTGTTTGTTATAATTTTTTAAATAAATATTTTAAAAAAAGTCTTACACGTAGTGAGAGGAGCCCTGGAATTTACGGTACTCGAATAGAAGCTCTACGGAAAAGAATCATGGAGCATAGAACACCACCCGTATATACACCAATCAAAACTTTGAAAAGACCCTGCTAGTTGTAGTATCTAACACTAAAATGAAAGGGCCAAGGGGGCAGGCTACCAAAGTAGCAATTGAATTTTGCATTATGCACGTGACCCCTAAAATATATTTTAGACTTGGAGCCAATCATAAGATGATTAAAAATATAATTGAGATAAGAGGATTCGTCTCTTACCTTTTACATCAAATAATTTTTTATTGATGATTGAATGAATTTGTCAAACACCAAAATAATAGTAGTAATAATAATAATAAATAAACAATGTGCTATTTATTAACATTTTTAAATAATGAATTGCACTTTCTTGTAAGAAAAATTGAAGTTAAAGATAAGGGTATCTTGAAATCGTATCCTTGATTTGATTACTTGGCCAATAACAAGTTTCCTTCAAAGTTTCAATCAGCATTTTTAATTGCAGCCTGAGACTAATTACAGTAATTAGGCACATGTTTATTATAGTTAACTTTCCTGAATTTCGAAAAAAAGGAACATATCCACCTACTTTTTTGACAATGTAAAGATACCCCTAATTTAAAAAATAAAAAATAAAAATCATAATAAAAATTAATCATTTTATTCATATACTATTGTTCTAAATCATTACAAGACATATAAAATGATCATATTATTTTTACTTTTATTTTTTAATAACTAATAAAATTTAATTCTTACCTTTAAATTTAAAAATTAAGAGAATTAACACATAACTCTCCTGAAGTTTGAGAAACCTACACTTAGATGGAAAATTTAAAGAAACCTACACTTAGATAGAAAGTTTAAAGAAACTTATACTTACCTCCCCTAAACCGTTAGTTGACCATTATAATTAAAGATACTTTTAGACATTATTATTTTTAACTTATTACATAATTAATTCCCATAAAATATTGCATTATTGTTCATATAATAATACCATTTTACATAATACTTTTATTTTCTAATAACTAATAAAATTTAATTCTTTCATTTAAATTTAAAAATTATAATAATATTTTGACAATTAATTTTTTTTGTTAAAAGTTTATATTAATTTTTTTATAATATTAATTATATATAAATTCTTTAAATAAACTTTTTAATTAAAATGACATATTTTAAAAATTATGTATAATTAATATTATTAAAATCTCTAAGTTATTTTTTTTACAATATTAATTGTAAAAGTTTTTAAAATGTAAAATTTATTGTCATAAATAGTTAAAATTTTACAACATAAAATTTTTAATTTATTACATTGTCAAAAATTTAGGCACTCATGTTTCATTTTTCAAAAATTCAGGTGAGACTTTTTTTTTTCATAATAAGGAGTAGGGGTATAATTGTAAAATTATATTTTTTCATGCGTTATACATATTTAAGACTTTTAAGGTTAATTTTAAAACTAATGGGACTTATGTATAGCTAATTAGCCAAATTTTAGGGACCTTAATGTCCTCTTTACCTTATTTTTACCGGCAATACGAGATTAATTTACTATTATTAAGTTTATTTTTTTATTATTTTAAAAATACTTTTTCTAAATTTGTCAAATCTCAATATCATCTTTATCAAAAATTAATTATTCAATTTTATATTCAGATAAAAAAATAAAAAAATTGAATTTTGAACCAGATGGTGAAGTGTTGCTTTGAGATTAAATATTAATTAATAACCAATAATTCTTGTCTTTTTACTATTACTTATGAGCTACGAGTCACTTCAAAGGTGAAATTCAGTTGTATTATTTTATGACACTTGTTATTTAATAAAAAAAAAGTTTCTCCTTTTTTCAGAATATTAAAACTCTTATAATGTCATTAAATTTAATGTCACTAAATTTATTATTTTTTCTTGTATCTAAAGGCATACTCACTCCTTCCTTCAAATTCATTCAATCAAGCTTTTTCATTAAGACATTGTTTTTTTAAGTTTTTTGATAATTTTTTTGAATTTTAATTTAAGTATAAAGGTAAATTTTATTTTATTTATATCTATATATTTGTTTTTCAAAAATGCTTTATTGCATTATTTAACTCTTTAAACTAATAAGAGTACAAATATAAAATATTAATTTTTAAATAATTAATATTTGAAAGAAATAAATAACTTAAAACTTATATTTAAATTTTAAATAGAAAATACACATATTATTCACATGGAAACATTCAAGTTTATTTATATTTTAATTTCAAATAGAAAATATACACATCTTATATCAAAATTATTTCATTATCACATACCCAGTGACAACAGTATAATATTACTACATCGAATTGTACCAATAAAGTTTATATAAAAATTTATTTATTCTCAATATTATTGAATATTTATAACTTGATAATAACGAAGGATTATTGATAACAGCCGTGCTTTAACTTTATCTGAAAATTTAATAGTCAAAGTATGAAATGAACACCCAATATCCTGACAAAGACTACTCAATATTTCAAAACACCACTCATATTTTCTTCTTGTCCCTTACATGATTGTAGATATATAGAGATGCTTCCTTCCCATGATTATCACACATTTCTTCCACAAACACAATGGCTTTAGTAGTGATAATCCTTGTATTCCTTCCTATCTTCCTCTTCTTCCTTCTTCAAAGGAAAAAGAAAATCAAAACCTCTCGGTTGCCTCCTGGCCCCAAAGGGCTTCCCATAATTGGCAATTTACACCAGTTTGATAGCTTAAAGCCTCACCACTATTTCTTCAAACTCTCAAGAAAATATGGCCCTCTTGTGTCTTGCTATCTTGGTTTTGTTCCAATCTTAATAGTTTCCTCGGCCGAAATGGCTAAACAAGTCCTCAAAATCCAAGATCTTCAATTTTGTAATAGGCCAAATTGGCTTGGCATGCAAGTGCTATCTTACAATTTCTTGGATTTAGCCTTGTCCTCTTATAATGATTATTGGAGAGAAATGAGAAAAATTTTCGTTATTCATCTGTTCAACTCTAACAGAGTTCAACAATTCCATCCTATTCGAGAAGACGAAGTTTTTCGGATGATTGATAAAATATCGAAGTCAGCAGATTCAGGTCAGGCATCAAGATCTTTTATTTATGTAAAATTACTGAACATTTTAAAAATCTTTTAACCCATTTGTGTATATATATATATTATAAATGTTAGGTCAAGATTATTTTTGTATTATATTCTTTTTTTTTAATACTAATCACAAAAATGAATTTTATTCAGATAAAGCAAATGTCAATCTAAGTGAGATAATGATGTTGCTTACGAGCAACAATATTTGTAGAGTTGCTTTTGGCAAGCGGTATGAGGATGAAGGAAGTGAAAGAAGCAGATTTCAGGGATTACTGAAAGAAAGTGAAGCCTTGTTTGTTTACTTCTTTTTTTCAGATTATTTTCCTTTCATGTATTGGCTTGATAAACTTACAGGAAGTATTCGACGACTTGAGAACAATTTCAGAGAGTGTGACAAATTTTACCAAGAACTTGTTGATGAACATCTAGATCCACAGAGAGTAGTTACAGATGAGCAAGAAGACATAATCGACGTATTGCTTCAACTTCGGAGAGACCACGGATGTAAATATGATCTTACTTTAGATCACATCAAAGCATTGCTCATGGTAAATATCTGTGTAACTTTCTTAAAATCTGTATTTATAAATAGTACTACATACATAAATACATACATACACATACATATATAAATCCTTATATAAATTCATCCATGCACTCAACATAATTTACAACACTTGGTTAATTGAGTCAAAGATGTTGATTACTCAAGTAATACCACGACAGTTTTATCAGTAACATCGCTTATTAAATTTTATTTATGTAGATTTATATCACTTAAATATTATTATTTATTTCTTTGTAGAACGTATTTGTTGCCGGCACAGACACAAGTGCAGCTACTGTGGTTTGGGCTATGACCTACCTGATGAAGAACCCTAGAGTGATGAAGAAAGCTCAAGAAGAAATTAGAACAACAATTGGAAACAGAAGCTTTATTAACGAAGACGATATACAGAAACTGGTGTATCTCAAAGCTGTGGTGAAAGAGGTACTGAGATTGCAGCCAATAGCTCCTCTGCTGATTCCAAGACAAACATACGAAAAATGTTTCATAGGAGAATACGAAATCCCAGCAAAGACAATCGTGTTCGTAAACGCAATGGCAATAGGAAGAGATCCTGAAGCTTGGGATAACCCAGAAGAGTTTTATCCTGAGAGATTTATTGGAAGTTCGATTGATTTGAAAGGACAGCATTTTGAGCTGATACCGTTTGGTGCAGGGAGAAGAATTTGTCCTGGAATACATATAGGAATGGCGGTCGTGGAGCTTTCACTTGCTAATTTGCTTTACAGATTTGATTGGGAAATGCCTGTGGGAATGAAGGAGGAGGACTTAGATTTTGAATGCTTGCCTGGTATTGCCATGCACAAGAAGAACCCTCTTCTCCTTATGGCCAAGAAGTATATATAATGTATGATGTGCCTGAGAAAGTCTTTAGCTATTTGTATTATAAACGATAAATCATGTTTAATTTGGGGGTCCGGTCATGTTGATAGCTTCCTCTTTGCTTTTTTTTTTTTTTTACCCCAATTTTAATCCAAATTTTTATCTTATTTGAGCTCTTTCAATGATCAAAATGAGTAACGACATAACATTTGTTTTGTTTTCCAAAGAAAATATTAATGCTAATGATTCTCACTGTAGATATACTGTAAAGACAGAAAGCCCCAAAACCTTAGCAATCTTGCTTTCTTAGCCACTCTTTGATCTGAAATCAAGTCTTGCTTGCCCCCACAATAATCCAACAACTTCTCTACATCTATATATGGGCACCAGCCTTAAGGCTTGTAGTTCTTAGGCACCAAAATACATTAGTGAGCAATCAAGAGGTCCACCAAGTCACAAAGACATTATTCATTCAAGCGTATTCTATATCACTGATCTACCCTCTATATATTTTTGAGTAATCAAAAGCACTACTTGCAACCTATCTTCAGTACTCTCTGTTCCTTTATATTGTGGCCAGATTTAATTCGTTCATATGCTCTATTAACCTATGATACTGTTAATTTATGATGTGTGTCTCATGCCATATTTAATACTGTAGTAGAAACCGTATTAAATACCTCCAATTTAGTAGTCCCCTTAAGCTTATAATATTACCACTCTTGGAACACTAGATGGCTTTTAAATGACATGATGAATCTAATTAACCCTTATCAACTTCAGACTTAGCCGTTTAAACATTGGTCGAAAGGTAGCTATTTGTAAATTTTTCAAGTGATTAAAATATATTTTTATTTTAAAAGATTTTGCAATTGAGATCATTTGGTTTAATCCTGGTGTGATTTTTTAATATGTGAATGGATTTTATATGGGCATGATTAAGACTATGTATAATCCATATGTGGTGGTGATGGTACCAGATTTTTCTGTCCAAATTGTTCAATTGGCAGTACGGATTAGAAAGTTCTGTTGTCCTATACTTCCTAAACTTTATCAGAAATTAAATCTAGAGAACGTGCGTGGAAACTTTGTGCACGCAAGGCTTATAAACAACAAAATATAAATGATACAGATTGGCTCACTGATACATGATTTCAACTTTGTTTAGTATTAAAATAATGTTATTTTAAACATACAATCACTTGTAGGAATGAAATCAATTAAATGTTTAATATTAATAAAAAGAGCAAAGAATATATTTAATTAAAAATTAGGGCTAGCTAATACATTTTTATGTATTATTTTCAATCTCATGCATTTTGTTTTAATGTTTTAGTTAAAAATTACATAGTTCTAATTTTTGCCATGTACATTTAAATCGACCGATATTAAAATTATGTATCGTGGAAGCTATAAATTGAACTTGAGAAAATCCAATTTGTGAAGAAACCTTGGTCAAGGTTCACTTGAGATGAGATGTTACCAAAATTTTTGTCCAAAGCGATCATTGGCAATACAGATTAGAAAGTTTTGTTGTCCTATACCTTTTAAACTTTTATATTACCAGAAATTAAATCTAGAGAACATGCGTGGAAAATTTGTACGCGCAATGCTTCTAAACAACAAAATATAGATGATATATCTGTTATATATTGATTGGCTCACTGGTACATGACTTCACTTTCGTTTGGTATTAAGATAATGTTATTTTAAACATACAATCGCTTGTGGGAATGAAATCAATTACATGTTAAATATTAATAAACGGATCGAAGAATAGGTTCAATTAAAAATTAAGGTTAGCTAATACATTTTTTAAGTATTATTTTCAAAAAACACCACAATCTCCTACATCTGGTTTTAATGTTTCTAATCTCCTTTTCTAAATGTAGTTAAAAATTATATAATTTTGATTAATTAGGGTTGTATCGTGAAAGTTATAGGTTGGACTCAAGAAAATTCAATTTGCGAAGAAACCTTGATCAAGGTTCACTTGAGATGAGAGGGATTTTGACCCAACAAGAAAGTAACACCAATTCGTAAATAGAAGACTTAAGTATAGATTGACTCCGTATAACTAAAGAAATTAGCCTAGCTAGCACAAAAACGTAAATTAGTCCACCAATCTTATTATTTACTTCTCATTTATTATTTTTATTTTTTCTCTAATGTATAACTAGATTTAAATTATATATACACGTATATGAATTTGTAAATTTATATGATATATTTATTTTTAAATAAATAACAGTAATTTAATATATTATTTTTATAAATAGTAAAATAAGCTCACTCAATGACGTTTTTACTCTCTCTCTCTATATATATATTACTATATATAAATAAATAATTTTTTTAATTACTATTATATAAGGGTATAATTGTTATTTTTTAATAAATTAAAATTTTTGTGGGTATTTTAAAAAATATTAAGACTATTTAAATTAATAGACAAAATTTTAAAGATTTATGTGTTATTATACTTAACTCTATCAATTAAAAGAAAGAATGAAAACAATAAAAAATATCGAGATATTAGGTCAAATAACAAGGAAAATCAGACATTCTCTCTAATATTAATATTACGTATTACATATATATTTTACTGATATTAATTTTGTCCTAATCACCAAGGAGGCTTAACGGGAAATTATTGTACTTTTTAACTCTAATTTCCTCAGCCGAAATGGGTAAACAAATCCTAAGAACCCACGACCTTCAATTTTGTAGGAGGCTTAACTGGCAATTGGCATGCAAATGCAATCTTAGAATGGCTTAGATTTAGCTTTGGAACCCTACAATGATTATCGGAGAGAAATAAGAAATATTAAATATTTGTTATTAATTCATCTATTCAACTCCAACGATAGTGTCTAACAATTTCATTTCATGGTAAGACGATACTTCTCGGATGATCGATAAAATATCAAAATCAACAATACTAGGTAAAGCGTGAATTGGGATCATATGTTAAACAAACTTACTTAACCTTTTATAGGATTGGAATTATTTTTACTGTATTTTCATTTATTAACTATCAGTAATCAAGAAAAAAAAATTTATTTTGATAAAGCAAATGTTAACTTCAAGTGAGATAACGATGTTATTAGTTGCTTACCAGTAACATTATTTGTAGAGTTGCTTTCGACAAGAGGTGCGATGATGAAGTGAAAGGATGAAAGTGAGGTGCTGTTTAATTATAAGCTTCTTCCTTTCAAATTATTTTTCTTTCACTTATTGGCTTGATGAAGTCACAAGAATGGTTCGTCGGCATGATAAATTTTACTAAAAGCTTATATTGATGAGCATCTGGATAATCAAGAAGATATAATCCATATTTTGCTTCAAATTTGGAAAAACCAAACCATGAGTTTAAATATGATCTTACTTTGAATCACATCAAAGCAATGCTCAGGGTAATCCATCTACTTTTTTAACTTATATTTGTATATATAAGTCTTTGTTTTGTAATCATAATAATAAACATACAAACTTTTTCTTATACAAACTGACATGAAAGTTGATATGATACAAACACGTCCTAAATATATAATTGATATTATAATATAACACTGCGACATTGATTTAGTATACAAATAAATTTGTGCAAGTATTGGTACTTATTTTATAAATGATACTACTACGTACGGATACCAACTCATTCTATACAAATTAATTTTATATCGTTGCTCATCTTATAAAATACAACTACAAGAATTCATTAATACGTAAAATATTTTCTTATTTAATTTTAATTAAGATTAAAATTACAAACAAAGAAAATAATTATTTTAACAGAAATTTCCTATAATTTTCATTTTCTACCATCATTCATTACTTGAAACCCACTTGTATTATTTATTTAAATAAATGTCAAATTGTCGTCGATCTACATCATGATTATTAATATTCATTGAAAACGATATTTTTATTTTTTTATAATTATTGACGGCGTGTGCAAAATTAGGGAAGATTATATTAGAGCCCAATCAACAATTATTATTATAAAATAATATTATATATAAAATTGTAATCTTTTTCAATGTGCAAATATGTGATTCCATGATGTTCTTTTACCCCTAGCATCCTAGCCCGGATATAAAAAAAAAAAAAGTATAAACGTGAAAATTTAATTTCAACAAATAATTACACATTTATATCATTACATCTTATGACGTCATTATAAAAAATTAAAATATACAACTTTATTCATACAATCTCAAAATAAAATTATTTTATTACATATCTTAAATTAAAAAATATGTAAAAATTATGTGATAACAGTATGATACTATTACATCGATTTGTACCAGTCGTTGATACTGGAATTTTGTTCGGCGCACCAAGTCTGGAGATTGATCCAAGTGTTTTGACATGGTTAGCTGAGTCACACCAAATCTTTGTTTCTAGGTAGTTGGTCAATGTGATCCAAAGTTAGACCAATGGTAGACTGGCAAGGAGTCTTCTAAAACAATGAATAGACCACTCTGCTTCTTCTCTCCAGTCTTCGAACAGCCTCAAACCTAAAATTCCGCCAACCTACAAGATTGAACACGAGTTACACGAAAATCACCTCTCCGGCGACCCCCTTCCGATGCTTAAATCAGTTCTTGTCAGAGAGTAAGTTGAAAGGGTATGGGTAGGGATGGCAATGGGTCGGGAAACCCAATCCCCAGCCTCATCATCAATTCAGCCAAGTATCCCCATCCCCAGTTAGACTAAATCGGGGACGGACCAGGGATATTCCCAAATTGTGTTGGGGATTCTCGCGGATCCCAACCCCAAATTTGACCCATTTGATTTAAAATTTTAAAACAAATTTTACAATTTTAAGGATTTGAACTCAAGACTTAGCAAATTTGATACTTTACTTATCACTAGACTAAGACTTATTATTAGGTAATGTATATAAATAGATATATTTCACTACCATACCTACTTAATTTAACTAGAATATTATTAGATGTTATTAAAGTATTTAACTATTACACAATCATATATATTAGAAAAAAATTTAACAATTAGTAACAATTTTATTATAATAAAATATTAAATTTTGATTTATAAAAGTGCTTTAATTTTTTATTAACCTATATAAATAAAAAATAAATATATGTAGTAGTAAATTTTGATTTAAATTTTAATAGAATTAATAAAATGTTAGAGAAAATATATTAAATTAATCTTACAGTTTAATTTTTTTTACAAAAAATATTTTATTTGGTAAATAAAATATTAAAAATAAATAAATTAATTGATTGATTTATAAATTAATTATTTTTTACATCAATTTATCTTGAACAATTATTTAAAAATAATTTTATTACAATTATTTTTCTTTATAAATATTTGAAGAAACAATAAATATATTTTAATATTATAATTTTTAAATTTTAATAAAATAAATTTGATTTTAATAAAATAAATTTGATTACAAATATAATTATTTTTTAAAATTAATTTTAAAATTTTCAAAAAAATTATTTAATATTTGTACAATAATTATTTTAACAATAATTCAATAAATTAAATTATGCATGAAAAATACAATTATTAAATCTGAAATTTAAAATAAATTAAAAAGTTATAAAATTGATTGGATTGAAAAATTGTAAAAAATTATGAAGGATTTAATTGACTAAATTAAAAAAGTATAAACTTTTTAAAAGAACTTAAGTAACCAAAATAAAAACTATGAAACATTTTAATTGTTTATCAAATAAAATGGATTCATATGTCATTAACTAAATAGAACTCGTAATTTTTTTTTCAGGAAAATGGGACAGGTCGGGAAAAAAGCCTTGTCCTCAACCCAATTTAAAACGGGGATAAAAGATTCTCATCCCTATCCCTGACCCGATCCCCATTTTAACCTAAAAATTTGACCTAATTCCCAGCTTAAACGGGACAGGTCCCCGCGGGCCCCTGACCTAACGGAAAAAATTGTCATCTCTAAGTATAGGTCTCACATCTTTTATGTAAAAAATAAGATGTTAATTGAAAAGAGAAATAAGGACTAGACAATTTGGCTAAAGTCAAGGCCCTTTGTTCTCTGAAAAAAGCAGTCAAAGAGAGGTGTTTATAGAGAGTTGATGAAGCTTTAATGAATGTCAGAATGAGCATGCAAAGTGTTCTTGGGGAGTGCATGTGGGAGAAAACTACCTTGGGAGAATGGGTTCTTCCTCCCATTAGGATGAAGGTAAAAGATAGCCACTTAACTTAAACCTATGAAAAATTGCATTTATATATAGAGGCAAAGTTACGTAGTACTTGGTTGATGTATGTTGCCCTCTCTTAACTCAACCTAGTCCACATAGAGCTTACCTATTCGACCTTGATGGCGCCATGTGGTGGATTGAGATTAGTGACTTTAGTGCCATCCAGTACTTTTGCGCCACTAACTTGATCTTACTAAGCTAAAAGATCATATTGTCCCTTACTTTTTAAGTGGTAAGGTCTCATTTGACCTTGAGCTAGGATGTGGTCCTCCTTTGGTTGGCAACTAGTTCCCGCCCTACCACCTAGTATTTGGCCAGCCTAAAATGCTCTTTATCCCTTAGTAGGTTTAGATATTGTTCCCTCTCACTTTTTAGTGGTCCCCTACTCAATATTTCTAAGTGGAAAGGGAAACTCAAGTCGTGTAGACCTGGTCCTTGGTATACCTAGGCTCTTGGTCCCTAGTATACTCGTTGATAGTGGCGAAATGTTCAGCATGAAGCTATTTGGAGCAAGTTAACACCTCTTTCATGTGTTATGGAGCAAACTATTTCACTTGCCTGTCCGGTTTAATGAGCACAGAGCAATCTGTTGCTGTCACCTTTTTTTTTTTTTCCATTTAAAGAGAGAAGTAGGTAGCATCTTTAATGAGCCTGGACTAGGAAGGAATCAAGTGAAATAGTTTGTGGATAATCCACACCTCTGTTGTTTCACCATCTACGACTGAAGTAGTCAGCTCTAATGTGTGCAGATCCTGCATCTGATTGAGAGCAGCAATGAAAAATCTTATGATCAAGTGTCACTTTTTGAGTCTAGACGCGTGCTCATATTTCCTAAGATTTAATTTTCAGCGTTCTGTATTTGAACATTATTTTTTTATTATTGACAGTTTTCTTTTTTCTTTCTTCCAGAGCAGTGTTTGAATTACAGATTACTTGGATTCAGACTAAGAGACCTAATCTGGACATTGTTAATGAAGTGGCTGGTATAATCATTCAAGTCTTTAGAATATTCTTTTCATGTTGTTCAGAGTTCTTGTTTATTTAATTTGTTGTATACTGAAGTTTGTATAATCTAATTTTCAGCTTTGATAAGCTGCTATCTTCTCTGATTATGTAAATTTTGAACCTTGTCTCTTGTTTAAATGCTAGATGGGATATTGCGAATATCTTTCTTCTTCAAAGAATTATTAAGCACAATTGAATAAATTATTTAATATTATATTAAATTATTGGGTCATCATATGATACCAAAATAAAAATCCGGTATTAATAATGAAGATCATTTGAACTGCCAGATTAAATTTATAATTATGATAATTAATTTAAATTAATTAAACTATTATAATTTATCGATTAAATATAATTTATTAGTTAAGTATAATAAGAGATTAAAATATATATATTGTATTTATCTAAATTCTTTTTTTTGTAATTAAGTAAACAAACAAAATCTTTTTTATTATGTGTTTATTTAAATCTCTGTCCATAATTAATTTTAATTTTATTCAAATTATAAATTTGTTATTTGTAATTAATTCTAGTTTTATGGAAATACAAACATATAAAGTAATTATATTTTACTTGTTTAAATTTTAATTAATTATATTTTATACTGCAAATATAAATTAGCATCAAAATAATAAATATCGGTATTATATATGTATATAGAATAAAAAAATTATAAATATAATATAAAGTGTGTAAATCGACATTAAATTTATTATCTTAATATAAAAAATTAAATTTCAATATAAAACTTGTATGTAAAATATAATACTTGTAAAGGTTAAAATTAAATATTAAAATAATATAAATTAACATTAAAATAATGAATAACAACGTTATATTTATATATAGAATTAAAAAAGTTATAAATATAATATAGAACGTGTAAATTAACAATAAACTTATTACCTTGATATAAAAAATTAAAATTATTTAATAATTTTTATTTTACATTTATACTAATCAATTTTTTCGCGTACTCTTCTTTTTTTTCTTAGTTACATAATATTAGATAAAATATTACTATACAAATAATAAATGTTAGTAATTTAATAATAACATTCTTATTATGTCAAATTGAATTTGTATTATATGTAATTAAGATTTCGTAAATTTTGTAATTGTTACAATTAACATTAATTTCATAAAATTATATTAGTTTATATTTTAATTAAGAGGGAAATAAACTCATATATCTCTTGAGATTTGATCTTTTAACATTTAGAGAGAAGATTTGAGAAAATGAACACGTACTTCCCCTGAAGCCATCCAAGTCTCTAATATTGCCGTTTGGTTTAGGGGTATTCCTGTAAAATCATTAGACAACAAGAGTCCAATCTTCACCGTTTTGTCCAATTCTTTCGTTTCTACTTCATCTTCTTTATGCACCGGCTTTTGAATCTCACAAGCTTCCTAGCCAGCAGTGATAAGCCCAATCCGTGAGTATGGTTTCTTCATCTTTTAGAGATTCGTCCATCCTTTTTCTGCAACAAATGATCTCAAGCAACATTACTTAATAACTACACATATGCTTTCATTGTAATTGTGTAGTTGTACCATTTCGGAGATGTAATTGGTGCGTTACAACCGCGAGTAATAAATCTGATAGCAGTGACTGTGAAGAGGAAGTTGCTAATGTGGTATGTATGCTCCACTAAAGAAAACTTGATACATATAATAAATTTGAGTATGCTGATGATATACGCATGCCTTAGTATTACAATAATATTATGAGATAATATTTACCATATTTAGGAGATATGTTTTGTATATAGTTGTGAAATAATTTAGGGAGTTAAAGTTTAGTAAGTTCCGTGATTTTTGGCAAGGATTTTTTTTTTCTTAGTTGGCTACAAGGGTCTCTTTTGTATATAATGTGCATATGTGATTAATGATAATACAGAAAAGGGAGGTAAATTGTTTCATAGTATCAGAGCCAAAGTTCAATCCTAGGGTTTATTATTATTATTTTTTTCTTCTTTCTGAGAGGTCAGAAGTGTTGAGCGATCTAAACACAACACAAGTTTTCAACTATTGTTTGGAGATATGGCTAGTGACGATGAAGATAAGCCTAAGAAGGTGGATGTTTTTCTTATGGGTTCTAATGATAATTCAGGGAATCTTATCACACCAATTCAATTGAAAGGAGATAATTATGATAAGTGGGCAAGAGCTATTCGTACTGCTTTGAAGGCGAAGAGAAATTTTGGGTTTTTGGAAGGGACTGTTCAGAAACCCACGGAGGATGCAAAATTAGATGACCGGTACACCGTGCACTCGATGCTTGTTGCATGGTTGATGAATACTATTGAGTCCTCAATTCGATCTACACTCACGTACTATGAAGATGCACGAGAGATGTGGATGGTTTTGAAGGGAAGATTTTGTGTGGTCAACGGAACACGGATATGTCAATTAAAATCATCTCTTACCGACTACAAGCAAGGGAAGACTGAATTTGTGGCCTCGTACTTTGGCCGAATTAGCAAAATTTGGGATGATTTAGCGACTTATGTCAAGTTACCTACATGTTCTTGTGATGGATGCTCGTGTGGTGGATGCACATACGGCCTGGCTGCACAATATCAGAAGCTTTTACAAGAAGATCGTCTACATTGGTTTCTTGTTGGTGTGGATAGTGTGTATGCTTCAGCGAGGTCTCAACTCTTGAAGCAAGACCCGCTGCCATCTCTGGACCGTGCTTATCAGGTCTTGACACAGGAGGAACGTTTACGTGGTGGAGAGTTTCAAGGTAACAGAGAGGACTGAGATACTATGATGGCCATGAAGGTGCAATCTGATGGTCGTGGTAAATCTAAGGTGATTGATAATTCTGATAAGTTATGTGTGCATTGCAACCGCAAGGGACAAGACGAGAGCTCGTGCTTCCAACTCCACGGTTTTCCAGACTAGTGGGGTGATCGGCCACGTGGTGACAGGGGTTCAGGCCGAGATGGCAGAAGAGGGGGTCGTGGCAGCACATCTGGTGGACGAGGCAGAGGAGGCAGCACCTTTGGCGGGGGGTGGAAAACTGATCAGCCCCCTGTTAGAGCACATAAAATGGCTAGTGGTACATCCAATCAAACCGGTGGAACACAGGGGCAGCCGCGGACCTCCGAGCAAACAGGCTTGGCAAATATTACTTCAGAGCAGTGGCAAAATATTCTGGACGTTCTTAACTTGCCTAAGCCGAAAGATTGATTGAATGGTAATTCCTTATGGATTATAGACATAGGAGCAACGCATCATATGATAGGAACATTAAATTTGATGATTGATGTGAAGAAGATAAATGAGTGTCCAGTAAAATTGCCGGATGGTCGAAGTTCAAACGCAACACATAAAGGCAGTGTTGTGTTACCAGAGAATTTGAGATTAAATCATGTGTTATTTGTTCCTAATTTGGATTGTAATTTAATTTCAGTTACCCAATTGTTAGATGCAAATAATTGTAATGTTCAAATCACTAATACATTATGTGTCATACAGGACTGAGAAACGAGGCGGTTGATTGGAGTGGGTGAACATGAAGCAGGACTTTTCTTTTTCCGTGGATTGAATAAAGATGGTTGTGATGTATGCTTTCGTGCAAAGCAACCTAGGGAAAGTTTTCCAATTAGTAGTAACAGAGCTGATAGAATTTTTGAACTTGTTCATTGTGACTTGTGGGGTCCCAATGGGACACGATCCTCTTGCAGGGTTTCTTATTTTTTAACTATTGTTGATGATTTTTCGTGATTTGTTTGGATGTATTTGCTTTTTAATAAATTGGAAGTCGAGACTATGTTTTTGAATTTTGTGGCATTAATTGATCGACAATTTGGCCAAAAGATTAAGCGAGTTAGAAGTGATAATAGTACATAATTTAAATGTTTGAATGCATATTCTAGGGAGAATGAGATTATTTTTGAAGCTTCATATGTTGGGACACCACAACAAAATGGTCGGGTGAAATGGAAACGTAAACATATTTTGAATGTAGCTCGTGCTCTTTAATTTCAGGGACATTTACCTTTAAAATTTTGGGGGGAATGCGTAATGGCGGCATGTTATTTAATTAATAGAACCTCGTCAAGTGTGCTTAATTATATAACTCCTTATGAATGTTTGTTCAGGAAAAAACCAGGACTAGATGAGGTACGGGTTTTCGGGTGTTTGACATATCCTTATAATCATAAACATAAAGGAAATATATTTAAGAGTCGTAGTTGTAAGTGCATTTTTCTTGGATATCCTTTTGCTAAAAAAGGGTGGACGTTGTTCGATTTAGGGAGTAAAGAAATTTTTATTTCTCAAGACATGAAATTCTTTGAGAATGTTTTCCTGATGTCAGAGTTGACATCACAATATAGCAGGTCCACAAGTGAGTTTGCCGAGACACATGAATGTTGTATGGATGATTTTGACAATTTTGTTACGTATGATGAGTTGGAGCAATATATATCCTACCCTGAACATGTAGTACAAGTTAAGGGGGTATTGAATGAGGAGGAGACGGATGGAGAAGACAGCAGCGGCAGTGTCGAGGAAGCTGTTGAGCAACCTGTGGGGTCTGGCATGGCACAAAAGGGAGCACTGCAGGGGGAGGTAGAAGAGCAGTGCACATCAAAGTCAGCAGTGGAGTTAGGACGATGGATGAGGCAAAAATTTCCCAACTCCAAATACCGTGAGTTCGTGACACATACAATCGTCAAAAAGAAAAGTCCTTCAGAAAATTCACCCGTTTCATCGACCTCCTCAGGTATTCCATATCCTTTGTCACATTTTGTAAGTTGTGAACGTTTTTCTGACAAGCATAGAAAGTATATAGCAGCTATAACTACAGACACACCTCCTCAGTCTTTTAAGGAGGCAGTGAAATACGAAGGATGGAGAAAAGCGATGGCAAAAGAAATTCGAGCATTGGAAGACCAAGGCACCTAGGATCTACAAGAATTACCTACAGGGAAAAAGGCACTTGGTAGTAAATTGGTGTATACAGAAAAATATGATGAGCATGAGAATCTGCAGAGATTAAAAGCGAGATAGTGTGTTATGGCAACCATCAAGTGGAAGGGATCGACTACAACGAGACTTTAGTTCCCGTAGCAAAAATGGTGACAGTTTGAACCTTCCTTGCAATTGCAGCCATTAAAAACTGGAAAATACATCAGATGGATGTACATAATGCATTTTTACATGGTGACTTGGAGGAAGAGGTTTACACGCAAATACCTCCAAGGTTTGAGAGGAAGCAGTCGAACGTCGTATGTAGAATGAAGAAATCATTATATGGGTTGAAACAAGCTCCTAGATACTGGCTTGCGAAATTGGCAACAACTTTGAAAAATTATAGTTTTAAACAGTCATACTCTGATTACTCCTTGTTCACTTTGACAAGAGGAAAAATCCAAATCGATGTTCTTGTATATATTGATGATATGATTATTGCAGGGAATGATAAGGTGGCAATGGCAATTTTTAAGGAGTATTTAGGGAAATGTTTTAAAATGAAGGATTTGGGTGTGCTAAAATATTTTCTCGGTTTTGAGGTAGCCCGTAGTAAGCAGGGAATTTTTATTTGCCAAAGGAAGTATGCACTAGATATTATTTTGGAGACAAGTTTTCTAGGAGCTAAACCATCAGAGTTCCTTATGGAACAAAATCACAAATTGGCACTTGCAGATGGAAATTACATGATGATCCAGAACAGTACAGGAGATTGATTGGGCGCCTAATATATCTCGAAGTCACACGTCTAGATTTGGTATATTCTGTACATATTTTATCTCAATTTATACAACAGCCTAGAAAGGAACATTGAGATGCGGCATTGAGGATAGTACGATATTTGAAGAAAAATCCAGGACAGGGAATATTATTGAGAGCAGATAGCAAGTTGAGTTTGGAGGGGTGGTGTGATTCGAATTGGCCGAGTTGTCCGCTTACTAGGAGATCCTTGAGTGGATGGTTTGTGTTACTAGGTTATTCGCCGGTTTCCTAGAAGACTAAGAAACAGCCTACGGTCTCTAGGTCTTCTGTGGAGGCAGAATATCAGTCGATGGCTGCTATTACATGTGAATTAAAATGGCTGAAGCAATTGCTAGGCGAGTTAGGAGTACAACATGCGAAAGGGATGAGACTCTATTGTGATAGTCAATCGGCTTTGTACATTGCACAGAATCCAGTTTTCCATGAGCAAACAAAGCATATTGAGGCAGATTGTCATTTTGTCAGAGATGCGGTTAAGGATGGTCTTATAGTACCTTCTTATGTTTCTACAATGGTACAATTGGCAGACATTTTCACTAAGGTACTGGGAAAACAGAAGTTCGAGTTTTTATTGCGCAAGTTGGCCGTTCAAGATCTTCACGCTCCCACTTTAGGGGGGCTATTACGATAATATTATGAGATAATATTTATCATATTTAGGATATATGTTTTGTATATGGTTGTGAAATAATTTAGGGAGTTAGAGTTTAGGAAGTTCCGTGATTTTTGGTAAGGATTTTGTTTTTCTTAGTTGGCTGCATGGGTCTCTTTTGTATATAATGTGCATACGTGATTAATGATAATGCAGAAAAGGGAGGTGAATTTTGTCACTTGGTTTGATAGGGAGAGTACGTAAAAGAATTGAAGGTCAATTCTTTGGTTGATAAGACAGTTACAGTTAATTATCAGATTATATGGGTTTACTAATTAAGATAATAATAGGCTTAATCTGCGGTAAAATATCTCAGTTTCTGGTCGTAAATTAGTGGAATGTAGTTAGCTTCAAATTGTTGCATCATGTTATGCTTGTGTTACTCTCCAAACATAATGTGTTTAAACGCTACATAATGCAATAAAGTATTTTTGAAAAACAAATATATTGATATAAATAAACTAAAAGTCAAAAAATTTAACAAAAAAACTCAACACCCAGTATTTTAATTAAATAGCTCTTTCTTTTTTTAATCAAGCCTCAGAAACCCGAGGTAGTGCATTAATTAATTAATGAAATAACAATATATAGTTTATAATATATACATTCAAAGAAATGTCTTTCAAGTGCCTGTGTAGGCAATGTATACTTTCTTCTGTGTGACTGCTAGCATACTTCTTTTATGTGAAAAAACCGCATACAGCAGCAGCAAAGAGGCAACAGAAACTGTAGAATCAGCAAAGCTGAATTAATTAGTGCTCACTATGATTATTTCTAATAATTAAGAAAATTTCTACAATATTAGGATTTTTAATTTCAATAGTAATAATTCATTTATATTGACCTTTAGATTTGAAACTAAAATCTGAACCATTTATTTTATACAATAGTAATTAACCTTCTCAACATTTAACATGTAAAATTAACTTATTATTTAGGTTAAAAAATATTTTTTTATTTTTTAATATATTAAAGTTGTTTTATTATAATTATTTTTTAGAAATATATTTCAATTAAAATTCATAAATTATAATTAAAATTTAATGTTAAACAATGTGTTGTGCATACTAAGAATAATCTATTAATAATAAAAAATTATCTTGTAAAATTTTTATAAATAAATTAAAATTTTTATGTTGTAAAATTTTAATAGTCTTTTTATAACAAATTTTACATTATAAAAAAATCTTATAATTAATATTGCAAAAAATTGATAACTTAGAAATTTTGACAATATTAATTATATACAATTAATATTGTAAGAAAATGACAACAAATTTTAAAAAAAAATAATTAATGATCAAAATATTATGATAACTTTTAAATTTAAATATTAGAATAAAATTATATTAGTTATTAAAAAATAAAAGTAAAGATAATATGGTCATTTTTTATGTCTTGTAATAATTTAAGTAATAATATATGAGTATGATGGTTAATTTTTATTATGAATAATTACTTAGAGGTATTTTTACTTTGTTAAAAATGTAGACAAGTATGTTTCATTTTTAAAAAATTCAGGTGAGTTAACTATAATAAGAAGTAGGGGTATAATTCTAAAATCATACTTTTTCATCTAAATAGGTTGTACATATCTAAAAATTTTAAGGTTAATTTTAGAATTAGTAAGATTTATGTATGGCTAATTAGTCAAATTTTAAGGACCTTGATGTCCTCTTTACCTTATTTTTATTGACAATACGAGATTAAATTCATTTTTTTATTATTTTAAAAATACTTTTTTTAAATTTGTTAAATCTCGATATCATCTTTATCAAAAATTAATTATTCAATTTTATATTCAAATAAAAAATTAAAAATTTAATAAATTGAATTTTGAACGAGATGGTGAGGCGTTGCTTTCAAATTAAATATTAATTAATTACAAATAATTCTCATCTTTTTACTATTAATTATGAGCTACGAGTCACTTCAAAGTTGAAATCCAATTGTATTATTTTATCACACTTGTTATTTAATAAAAAAAAAAGTTTCTCCTTTTTTCAGAATATAAAAACTCTTAATAATGTCATTAAATTTAATGTCACTAAATTTATTATTTTTTCTTGTATCTAAAGGCATACTCCTTCCTTCAAATTCATTCAATCAAGCTATTTCATTAAGATATTGTTTTTTTAAGTTTTTTGATAATTTTTTTTATTTTTAATTTAAGTATAAAGGTAAATTTTATTTTATTCATATCTATATATTTGTTTTTCAAAAATGCTTTATTACATTATTTAACGCTTTAAACTAATAAGAGTACAAATATAAATTATTAATTTTTAAATAATTAATATTTAAAAGAAATAAATAACTTAAAACTTATATTTTAATTTCAAATAGAAAATACACGTATTATTTATACGGAGACATTCAAGTTTATTTATATTTTAATTTCAAATAGAAAATACACACGTATTATTTACATGGAGACATTCAAGTTTATTTATATTTTAATTTCAAATAGAAAATATACACATCTTATATCAAAATTATTTTATTATCACATACTCAGTGGCAACAGTATAATATTATTACATCGATAATAATGAAGGATTATTGATAACAGCCGTGCTTTTAACTTTATCTGAAAATTTAATAGTCAAAGTATGAAATGAACACCCAATATCCTGACAAAGACTACTCAATATTTTAAACCACCACTCATATTTTCTTCTTGTCCCTTACATGATTGTAGATATATAGAGATGCTTCCTTCCCATGATTATCAGACATTTCTTCCACAAACACAATGGCTTTAGTAGTGATAATCCTTGTATTCCTTCCTATCTTCCTCTTCTTCCTTCTTCAAAGGAAAAAGAAAATCAAAACCTCTCGTTTGCCTCCTGGCCCCAAAGGGCTTCCCATAATTGGCAATTTACTCCAGTTTGATAGCTTAAAGCCTCACCACTATTTCTTCAAACTCTCAAGAAAATATGGCCCTCTTGTGTCTTTCTATCTTGGTTTTGTTCCAATCTTAATAGTTTCCTCGGCCGAAATGGCTAAACAAGTCCTCCAAATCCAAGACCTTCAATTTTGTAATAGGCCAAATTGGCTTGGCATGCAAGTGCTATCTTACAATTTCTTGGATTTAGCCTTGTCCTCTTATAATGATTATTGGAGAGAAATGAGAAAAATTGTCGTTATTCATCTGTTCAACTCTAACAGAGTTCAACAATTCAATCCTATTCGAGAAGACGAAGTTTTTCGCATGATTGATAAAATATCAAAGTCAGCAGATTCAGGTCAGACATCAAGATCTTTTATTAATGTAAAATTAATGAACATTTTAAAAATCTTTTAACCCATTTGTGTATATATATATATATATATATATATATATTATAAATGTTAGGTCAAGATTATTTTTGTATTATATTCTTATTTTTTTAATACTAATCACAAAAATGAATGTTATTCAGATAAAGCAAATGTCAATCTAAGTGAGATAATGATGTTGCTTACGAGCAACAATATTTGTAGAGTTGCTTTTGGCAAGAGGTATGAGGATGAAGGAAGTGAAAGAAGCAGATTTCAGGGATTACTGAAAGAAACTGAAGCCTTGTTTGTTTACTTCTTTTTTTCAGATTATTTTCCTTTCATGTATTGGCTTGATAAACTTACAGGAAGGATTCGTCGACTTGAGAATAATTTCAGAGAGTGTGACAAATTTTATCAAGAACTTATTGATGAACATCTAGATCCACAGAGAGTAGTTACAGATGAGCAAGAAGACATAATCGATGTATTGCTTCAACTTCGGAGAGACCACGGATGTAAATATGATCTAACTTTAGATCACATCAAAGCATTGCTAATGGTAAATATCTGTGTAATTTTCTTAAACTCTGTATTTATAAATAGTACTACATACATAAATGCATACATACACATACATATATAAATCCTTATATAAATTCATCCATGCGCTCAACATAATTTTACAACACTTCGTTAATTGAGTCAAAGATGTTGATTACTTAAGTAATACTACGACAGTTTTATTAGTACATGGCTTATTATTATTTATTTCTTTGTAGAACGTATTTGTTGCCGGCACAGACACTAGTGCAGCTACTGTGGTTTGGGCTATGACCTACCTGATGAAGAACCCTAGAGTGATGAAGAAAGCTCAAGAAGAAATTAGAACAACAATTGGAAACAAAAGTTTTATTAACGAAGACGATATACAGAAACTGGTGTATCTCAAAGCTGTGGTGAAAGAGGTACTGAGATTGCAGCCAACAACTCCACTGCTGATTCCAAGACAAACATACGAAAAATGTTTTATAGGAGAGTACGAAATCCCAGCAAAGACAATCGTGTTCGTAAACGCAATGGCAATAGGAAGAGATCCTGAAGCTTGGTATAACCCAGAAGAGTTTTATCCTGAGAGATTTATTGGAAGTTCGATTGATTTGAAAGGACAGCATTTTGAGCTGATACCGTTTGGTGCAGGGAGAAGAATTTGTCCTGGAATACATATGGGAATGGCGGTCGTGGAGCTTTCACTTGCTAATTTGCTTTACAGATTTGATTGGGAAATGCCTGTGGGAATGGAGGAGGAGGACTTGGATTTTGAATGCTTGCCTGGTATTGCTATGCACAAGAAGATTCCTCTCTTCCTTATGGCCAAGAAGTATATATAACGTATGATGTGCCTGAGAAAGTCTGTATAAATTGCATGTTTAAATTGGGTATCGAAAGTTAGCTATTTGTATTATAAACGATAAATCATGTTTAAGTTGGAGGTCCGGTCATGTTGATAGCTTCCTCTTTGCTTTTTTTTTTTTCCCCAATTTTAATCCAAATTTTTATCTTATTTGAACTCTTTCAATGATCAAAATGAGTAACGACATAACATTTGTTTTGTTTTCCAAAGAAAATATTAATGCTAATGATTCTCACTGTAGATATACTGTAAAGACAGAAAGCCCCAAGACCTTAGCAATCTTGCTTTCTTAGCCACTCTTTGATCTGAAATCAAGTCTTGCTTGCCCCCACAATAATCCAACAACTTCTCTACATCTATATATAGGCACCAGCCTTAAGGCTTGTAGTTCTTAGGCACCAAAATACATTAGTGAGCAATCAAGAGGTCCACCAACTCACAAAGACGGTCATTCAAGCGGATTCTATATCACTGATCTACCCTCTATACAATTTTGAGTAATCAAAAGTACTACTTGCAACCTGTCTTCAGTACTCTCCGTTCCTTTATATTGTTACTAGATTCAACTCGTTCATATGCACTACTAACCTATGATACTGTTAATTTATGATGCGTGTCTCATGCCATATTTAATACTATAGTAAAAACCGTATCAAATACTTCCGATTTAGTAGTCCCCTTAAGCTGATAATATTACGACTCTTGGAGCACTAGATGGCTTTTAAAAGACATGATGAATCTAATTAACCCTTATCAACTTTAGACTCAGCCGTTTAAACATTGGTCTAGACTTGAAGTTCCAAGCGTATCAGATCTATCAGGCTTACCGCGAAGCCAAACTAGTACGACTACAATCAAAATCTGCCTTGAACTTTATTTTTTTCCCCCGCAAAATAGATATATTTCTTTGAAGTTATACAAAATCTAGAAAAGTATGAAGTGCAATCGTAAAAATAATAAAAAGTTTTCAGCGTACATTTTTTTAATCTAAAAAATTTGAAGATAATTTAAAGTTTATTATAATTACACTACATCAGCAAATCAGACTAAAGTAATAAGAGACTTAATTAAAAAGTGTTAACGATTGTTGGAATTTTTAATCTTTCTCAATAACGTTTATAATCTTCGCTAGTTCTTTTGCTAGTCAACTATGGCACTGGTTTGGTTCTCTGTTTTGAATTGCTTTCCATAGGCTTCATTCAGTTTCTGCTCTTCGGGATGCTATCATTCATTCATCTTTCGGTCCTCAATCATTGAACTTGTGGATTGCCTCGTCTCTATATTTATTTTATTTGATTTGGAAGGCTCGTAACAAGCTTCGGATGGAGAATGGGTCCCTTCTATTTGTAGTGTTCGATCGGATGTACTGGTTCACTTATAGTTAATTCCTAAAATGATTTTTGCGATACTTGTCGATTACTATGTCAAAAATTCGGCAGAAATAATTCATTTATAAGCATTTAACAACAAAGAGTCAAGAAAATAGGTTTTTTTTTATTTAATTATTATATATTTTATTTTAAATGAGTAATTATATATTGACATAACAATCTACCATTACTCGAAAGTGAAGGATAAGCATCAAGTAATTTTTCAAATGATGATAATATATTTTTATTTTAAAAGATTTTGCAATTGAAATCATTTGCTTTAATCCTGGTGAGATTTTTTAATATATGCATGTATTTTATATGGGCATGATTAAGACTATATAATCCATAAGTGATGGTGATGTTACCAAAAGTTTTTGTCCAAATTGATAAATTAGCAATACAGATTAGTAAGTTCTGTTGTCTTATACTTCCTAAACTTTTATATTACCAAAAATTAAATCTAGAGAACCTGCGTGGAAATTTTGTGCACGCGAGGCCTATAAACAACAAAATATAGGTGATACATCTATTATATATCGATTGGCTCATTGGTACATAATTTCAATTTCGTTTGGTATTAAGATAATATTATTTTAAACTTACAATTATTTGTGGGGATGGAATCAATTAAATGTTAAATATTAACAAAAAAGATCAAGGACTAGGTTCAATTAAAAAATTAATGTTAGCTAAAATATTTTTTTAAGTATTGTTTTCAAACTATAATAAAAATATTATAATAATAATTATCTAAACTATTATCTCAAATCGTAAGGGGGAAATTTGATAATGACCTTTATCTTTTTATTATTATTTATGACCTCTCACTCACTCAAAAGTTGAAACCACTTGTATTATTTATTTAAATATATGCACTATTTTCAATCAACATTAATTATAATTATTAAATAATTAATTATATTGCTTCCAAAACGATATGTTATTTATTTATTTATAATCAATGAATACATACGTAATAAGGATGATTCTCGAATTAATTTATTTATTAAATAAAATATGTTATTATCAATTAGGAGTTGAAAATAATTTTTTTAATTATTATTATATAAGGATATAATTATTATTGTTTAATAAATTAAAATTTTTATGAATATTTTTAATAATATTTAAGACTATATAAGTTTATAGACAAAATTTTAGGGATCTATGTATTATTATTCTTAACTCTGTCAACTAATAGAGAGGAGATTCGAGTATTATAGAAATAATAAGGGGGTATCAGAGTATTAGGTCAAACAACATAGGAGAATCAAGTATTCTCTCTCAAATATATCCATAAAGTCTTATAACATTATTATTTATTATCACGTACCAGTAAACATTATTACATCAATTTGTGCCAATAAAATTTATATTATTGAATATTTATACCTCGATAATAATAAAGGATTATTGATAATTGTTGTGCTTTAACTTTATTTTAAAAGTCAAAGTATGAAATGAACACTCAATATCCTGACAAAGATTTCTGAATATTTTAAGACAACAACAATTATATTTCTTCTTTATCAATTATTTTATTGATAATCTTCACAAATAATTTTAATTTTTTAATAATATTAAACAGTATCCTTTATTTTTTAACAAGACATCAACAATACCCAAAATAGAATAAAATAACTCATTTATCCTTATTATTATTGATATTATGTACATAAAAACAAAAATAATCTTGTACAGTTAAAAAAATAAAATTTAACTTATATATAATTAATAATTTATATTTTATTGAGAAAAAATGGATTACTTATATATTAAAATTAAGGTAAAATATTCTCTTAAATAATAAATAAATAAACTTAAATTAAATTGTATATATATTAATCATTAATTAATTAAAAATAATAAATAAATTAATATTTATAAAGATATTAATTTATAATCTGATATTTGATACATGAAAAAAATAGTAAAAAATTTAAACAATTAAAATAGTAATATCAATTAATTATTTTTATTATTTTTAGAGTAAGTATTTGTAGAGATGCTTTCGACATGTACAAGAGGTACGATGATGAAGTGGGAATAGATTAATTTCAAGAGTCATAGGAAGGATGAAAGTGAGGTGTTGTTTTTTTTTTAATCAGAATAGAATATTATTAATAGAATGACGAGAAAGGGAGATTACAAGAGCAATTCTTAGAAGTTTAATACAAAGGTGTTGTTTAATTATAAGCTTCTTCCTTTCAATTTATTTTTCTTCCACTTATTGGCTTGATGAACTCAGAAGAATGGTTCGTCGGCATCATAAATTTTACTAAGAGCTTATATTGATGAGCATCTGGATAAGCAAGAAGATATAATCCTATATAATTGATATTATAATATAACACTGCGACATTGATTTAGTATACAATTAAATTTGTGCAAGTATTGTTACTTATTTTATAAATGATACTATTACAAATTAATTTTATATCATTGCACATCTTATAAAATACAACTACAATAATTCATTAATACGTAAAATATTTTCTTATCTAATTTTAATTAAAATTAAAATTACAAACAAAAAAAATAATTTTTTGAACAGAAATTACCTATAATTTTCATTTTCTACTATCATTTATTACTTGAAACCCACTTGTATTATTTATTTAAATAAATGTCAAATTATCGTCGATCTACATCATGATTATTAATATTCATTGAAAACGATATTTTTATTTTTTTTATAATTATTGAGGGCATGTGCAATATTAGGGAAGATTATATTAGAGCCCAATCAACAATTATTATTATAAAATAATATTATATATAAAATTGTAATCTTGTTCGATGTGCAAATATGTGATTCCATGATGTTCTTTTACCCCTAGCATCCTAGCATGGATATAAAAATAAAAAAAAATAAGTATAAACGTGAAAATTTAACTTCAACAAATAATTACCCATTTATATCATTACATCTTATGACGTCATTGTAAAACAATCTCATAATAAAATTATTTTATTACATATCTTAAATTAAAAAATATGTAAAAATTATATGATAACAATATAATACTATCACATCGATTTGTACTAGTTGTTGATACAGGAATTTTACTCGTCGAACCAAGCCTGGAGATTAATCTAGGTGTTCTGACGTGGTCAGCTAAGTCACACCAAGTCTTTGTTTCTAGGTGGTTGGTCAATATGCTCCAAAGCTAGATCGAGGGTAAGCTGGCAAGGAGTCTTTTAAAACAACGAATAGACGTTGTCTGTTAGCCAAATAACCACTCTACTTCCCCTCTCCGGCCTTTGAACAGCTTCGAACATAAGATTCCTCCAACTCATTCTGCAAACAAACTGCAAGATAGAACATAGGTTACACGAAAGTCACCTCTCCAGTGACCCCCCTCCAATGCTTGAGTCAATTCTTGTTGGAGAGTAAATTTGAAGGGCATGGGTCTCACTTCTCTTATGTATGTGAAAAATGAGATGTTAAGGAGAAAAATGGGGACTAGACAAGTTAGCTAAAGTGAAGGCTCTTCATTCTCTAGAAAAAACCGTCAAAAAGAGGTGTTCATAGAGAGTTAATGAAGCTTTATGAATGTCATTATGAGCATGGAAAGTGTTCTTGGGAAGTGTATGTGAGAGAAAACTACCTTGGGAGAATTGGTTCTTCCTCCCATTGGGATGAAGGTAAAAGATGGTCACTTAACTTAAACCTATAAAAAAATACATTTATATATAGAGACAAAGTTAGGTAGTACTTAGTTGATGTATGTTACCCTATTTTGGCTCAATCTGGTCCACGTAGAGCTTACCTATTTGACCTTGATGGCCCCATGTGCTGGGTTGGGATTAGTGACTTTTGTGTCATCCAACACCTTTATGACACGTGACTTGATCTTACTGGACTAGCAGATCTGATTATCCCCTACATTTTAAGTGATAAGGTTTCATTTGATTTTAACTTAGGATGTGGTCCTCCTTTGGTTGGCAACTAGTTCTCGCCCTGCCACCTAGTATTTGGCCAGTCCAAAATGTTCCTTATCCTCTAATAGGTTTAGATATTATTCTCCCTCATTTTTTAGTGGTCCCTTACTCAATATTTTTGAGTGGGAAAGAAAATTTAAGTCGTGCCGACCTAGTCCTTAGTATACCTGAACTCTTGGTCCCTAATATACCTGGTTGATAGGGGCGAAATGTTCAACATCAAGCTATTTGAAGCAAGTTAACACGTATCTCAAGGCTCAAATGGAGAACTTAGGGCACATTCCTAACCCTCCTCTTTCATGTGTTATGGAGCAAACTATTTCACTTGCCTGTCTGAGTTAATGAGCACAGAGTTAGCAATCTGTTGCTGTCACTCTTTTTTTTTTTCCCACTTAAAGATAGAAGTAGGCAGCATCTTTAATGAGCTTGGACTGGGAAGGAATGAAATGAAATAGTTTGTGAATAACCAATGCCTCAGTTGTTTCACCATCTACTTAAGTCATTTTCGACTGAAGTAGTCAGCTCTAATGTGCGGAGATCCTGCATCTGATTGAGAGCAGCAATGATAACTCTTATGTATTTCCTAAGATTTAATTTTCAGCGTTATGTATTTGAATATTATTTTTTTATTAGTGACAGTTTTCTTTTTTCTTTCTTCCAGAGCAGTGTTTGAATTATAGATTACTTGATTCAAACTAAGAGACCTAATCTGGATATTGTTAATGAAGTGGCTGGTATAATCATTCAAGTCTTTAGATTATTCTTTTCATGTTGTTCAGAGTTCTTGTTTATTCAATTTGTTATGTACTGAAGTTTGTATAATCTCATTTTCAGCTTTGATAAGCTGTTATCTTCTCTGATTATGTAAATTTTGAACCTTGTCTCTTGTTTAAATGCTAGATGGGATATTGCGAATATCTTTCTTCTTCAAAGAATTATTAAGCACAATTGAAGAAATTAATTAATATTATATTAAATTATTGGGTCATCATATGATACCAAAATAAAAATCCAGTATTCATAATGAAGATCATTTGAACAGTTAGATTAAATTTATAATTATGATAATTAACTTAAATTAACTAAACTATTATAATTTACTGGTTAAATATAATTTTATTAGTTAAGTATAATAAGATATTAAAAAATATATATATTGTATTTATCTAAATTCTTTTTTTGTAATTAAGTAAACAAACAAAATCTTTTTATTATGTGTTTATTTAATTCTCTATCTATAATTAATTTTAATTTTATTTAGATTCTAAAACTCCTCTAAATAATTTAAATTTTATTCAAATTATAAATTTGTTATTTGTAATTAATTCTAGTTTTATGGAAATACAAACATATAAAGTAATTATATTTTACTTGTTTAAATTTTAATTAATTATATTTTATACTGCAAATATAAATTAGCATCAAAATAATAAATATCGGTATTATTTATATATATAGATTAAAAAAATTATAAATATAATATAAAGCGTGTAAATCGACATTAAATTTATTATCTTAATATAAAAAATTAAATTTCAATATAATACTTGTATGTAAAATATAATACTTGTAAAAGTAAAAATTAAAAATAATGGATTAACATCAAAGAGTGAAAATGAATATCGATTTAATAAATTTAACATGAAACATGTAAATGTGACGAAACAAATGTAAGTTAACTTTAAAATAATAAATAACAATGTTATATTTATATATAGAATTAAAAAAAGTTATAAATATAATATAAAACGTGTAAATGAACAATAAATTTATTATCTTGATATAAAAATTAAAATTATTTAGTAATTTTTATTTTATATGTATGCTAATCAATTTTTTCATGTATTCTTTTTTTTTTTCTTAGTTGCATGATATAAGATAAAATATTACTATATCAATAATAAATGCCAATAATTTAATAATAGCATTCATATTATGTCAAATTAAATTGAATTGCTAGAGAGTAAGTAACATTTTTATTACTTTATTTCAAAAGAATATTGTGTAAATTGTATCCCTCTTTACATCAAAAGAGCGTGACATATACATTAATTTCTTTGTCCTAATAGCATTAGAAATTCTAACAGAATCTAAAATGTATCTAACAAAATTTTAATTTGTCTCAAATTAGGATTACTAAATGCAATTTTCGCTTTCCACAAGAGTTCTAACAAATAACAAATTTACTCATGTGATACCCGACCAGAATTCTTTCTAAGCCGAACTGAATAAGATGTATTAGGACTGACCAAGTATTGGGTTTACTAACATAAAACCCGTTAATTTTATGGGCCTGAGACTATCTTCTCAAACACTCAAAAACTAGTATTTTAGTTAAATAGATTTTTTTTTTTTTTAATCAAGCCTCAGAAATCTGAAATAGCAATAAATACTTTATAATATGTATATTCAAAGAAAAGTCTTGCAAGTGCATGTGCAGGCAATGTATACTTTCTTCTGTGTGACTGCTAGCACACTTCTTTTATGTGAAAAAATCGCATTCAGCAACAGCAATAAAGGCCAGCAGCAGCAAAGACGCAACAAAAACTGTAGAAGCGGCAAGCTGAACTAATTAGTACTCACCCTGATTATTCCTAATAATTTAAAAAAATTCTACAATATTAAAATTTTTAATTTCAACATTAATAATTCATTTATATTAACCTTTAGATTTCAAACTAAAATCTGAACCATTTATTTTATACAATAGTAATCAACCTTCTCAGCATTTAACGTATAAAATTAACTTACTATTTAGGTCCAAAATTATTTTTTTTATATTTTAATATATTAAAGTTATTTATTATAATTATTTTTTAGAAGTATATTTGAATTACAAATTCATAAATTATAATTGAAATTTAATGTTAAACAATATGTATTGCATATTAAGAATAATCTATTTAAAAAATATTAATTTAAATATTATCAACATACATATTCTTTCTTTATTTTTCTAAAAGTTATTAATAATAAAATAAATTATTGTAACTCAAAAATCATATCACAAATAAGACAAATCTCATCAAATTACTTATCATAATTGTATTTACATGAATTAATAAAAAACATATATTAATTTAGAAATATAAATTTTATTGTAATAATTAATAATAAATAGTATAATAAAATAACTTTATAATTAATACTACATTCATAAAAAAATTTAAAATATTTTAAAATTAATAAATTATGAGTGCAAATATATATATTTAATATATAAATATAAATAAAAAAATTTGAAATGAATAATTGAAAAAAATAAAATAATCTTAATTAAAGAGAATTAACAAATATCTCTCCTGAAATTTCGTCTTTCAACACGTATAAAAAAAATTTGGGAAAAGCAACACATTCGTCACGTGAAATCATCAGGTCATCCAATTATGATAAAACGTCTTAATTGCCTTTCATTTTCTAATTTTTGAATATTTATACCTTGATAATAATGAAAGATTATTGATTACGGTTGTGCTTTAACTTTATCTAAAAATTTAATAGTCAAAGTATGAAATGAACACCCAACATCCTGACAAAGACTACTCAATATTTTAAACACCACTCATATTTCTTCTTGTCCTTTACATGATTGTAGATATATCGAGATGCTTCCTTCCCATGATTATCACACATTTCTTCCACAAACACAATGGCTTTAGTAGTGATAATCCTTGTATTCCTTCCTATCTTCCTCTTCTTCCTTCTTCAAAGGAAAAACAAAATCAAAACCTCTCGTTTGCCTCCTGGCCCCAAAGGGCTTCCCATAATTGGCAATTTACACCAGTTTGATAGCTTAAAGCCTCACCACTATTTCTTCAAACTCTCAAGAAAATATGGCCCTCTTGTGTCTTGCTATCTTGGTTTTGTTCCAATCTTAATAGTTTCCTCGGCCGAAATGGCTAAACAAGTCCTACAAATCCAAGACCTTCAATTTTGTAATAGGCCAAATTGGCTTGGCATGCAAGTGCTATCTTACAATTTCTTGGCTTTAGCCTTTTCATCTTATAATGATTATTGGAGAGAAATGAGAAAAATTTTCGCTATTCATCTGTTCAACTCTAACAGAGTTCAACAATTCCATCCTATTCGAGAAGACGAAGTTTTTCGCATGATTGATAAAATATCAAAGTCGGCAGATTCAGGTCAGGAATCAAGATCTTATATTGATGTAAATTACTGAACATTTTAAAAATCTTTTAATCCATTTGTGTATATATATATTATAAATGTTAGGTCAAGATTAATTTTGTATCATATTCTTATTTTTTTAATACTAATCACAAAAATGAATTTTTATTCAGATAAAGCAAATGTCAATCTAAGTGAGATAATGATGTTGCTTACGAGCAACAATATTTGTAGAGTTGCTTTTGGCAAGAGGTATGAGGATGAAGGAAGTGAAAGAAGCAGATTTCAGGCATTACTGAATGAAAGTCAAGCCTTGTTTGTTTACTTCTTTTTTTCAGATTATTTTCCTTTCATGTATTGGCTTGATAAACTTACAGGAAGGATTCGTCGACTTGAGAATAATTTCAGAGAGTGTGATAAATTTTATCAAGAACTTATTGATGAACATCTAGATCCACAGAGAGTAGTTACAGATGAGCAAGAAGACATAATCGACGTATTGCTTCAACTTCGGAGAGACCATGGATGTAACTATGATCTTACTTTAGATCACATCAAAGCATTGCTCGTGGTAAATATCTGTGTAATTTTCTTAAACTCTGTATTTATAAATAGTACTACATACATAAATACATACATACATATACATATATAAATCCTTATATAAATTCGTCCATGCACTGAACATAATTTTACAGCACTTCGTTAATTGAGTCAAAGATGTTGATTACTCGAGTAATACCACGACAGTTTTATCAGTAACATCGCTTATTAAATTATTCTTAATGTGGATTTATATCACTTAAATATTGTTATTTATTTCTTTGTAGGATGTATTTGTTGCCGGCACAGACACAAGTGCAGCTACTGTGGTTTGGGCTATGACCTACCTGATGAAGAACCCTAGAGTGATGAAGAAAGCTCAAGAAGAAATTAGAGCAACAATTGGAAACAGGAGTTTTATTAACGAAGACGATATACAGAAACTGGTGTATCTCAAAGCTGTGGTGAAAGAGGTACTGAGATTGCAGCCAATAGCTCCTCTGCTGATTCCAAGACAAACATACGAAAAATGTTTCATAGGAGAGTACGAAATCCCAGCAAAGACAATCGTGTTCGTAAACGCAATGGCAATAGGAAGAGATCCTGAAGCTTGGGATAACCCAGAAGAGTTTTATCCTGAGAGATTTACTGGAAGTTCGATTGATTTGAAAGGACAGCATTTTGAACTTATACCGTTTGGTGCAGGAAGAAGAATTTGTCCCGGAATGCATATGGGAATGGCGGTCGTGGAGCTTTCGCTTGCTAATTTGCTTTACAGATTTGATTGGGAAATGCCTGTGGGAATGAAGGAGGAGGACTTGGATTTTGAATGCCTGCCTGGTATTGCTATGCACAAGAAGAACCCTCTCCTCCTTATGGCCAAGAAGTATATATAATGTATGATGTGCCTGAGAAAGTCTGTATAAATTGCATGTTTAAATTGAGTGTTGAAAGTTAGCTATTTGTATTATAAATGATAAATCATGTTTAATTTGGGGGTCCGGTCATGTTTATAGCTTCCTCTTTGCTTTTTTTTTTACCACCCCAATTTTAATCCAAATTTTAATCCTATTTGAACTCTTTCAATGATCAAAATGAGTAACGATAGAACATTTGTTTTGTTTTCCAAAGAAAATATTAATGCTAATGATTCTCACTGTAGATATACTGTAAAGACAGAAAGCCCCAAAACCTTAGCAATCTTGCTTTCTCAGCCACTCTTTGATCTGAAATCAAGTTTTGCTTGCCCCCACAATAATCCAACAACTTCTCTACATCTATATATAGGCACCAGCCTTAAGGCTTTGTAGTGTTTAGGCACCAAAATACAGTAGTGAGCAATCAATAGGTCCACCAAGTCACAAAGACATTATTCATTCAAGCGTATTCTATATCACTGATCTACCCTCTATACAATTTTGAGTAATCAAAAGCACTACTTGCAACCTATCTTCAGTACTCTCTGTTCCTTTATATTATTACTAGATTTACATATGCACTATTAACCTATGATACTATTAATTTATGATGTGTGTCTCATGCCATATTTAATACTTTAGTAGAAATCGTATCAAATACCTCCAATTTAGTAGTCCCCTTAAGCTTATAATATTACGACTCTTGAAACACTAGATGGCTTTTAAAAGACATGATGAATCGAATTAACCCTTATCAACTTCAGACTCAGCCGTTTAAACGTTGGTCTAGACTTGAAGTTTCAAGCGTATCAGATCTATCGGACTTACTACGAAGCCAAACTAGTAAAACTACAATCAAAATCTGCCTTGAACATTATTTTTTTCCCCCTGCAAAACAGTGATATTACTTTGAAGTTATACATAATCTAGAAAAGTATGAAGTGCAATCGTAAAAATTGTTAGATGCCTCTAATGCTATGTTAGAAATGTGCTTGGGTAGAACTCAATTCAAAAACTAGTTCAATGGGAGAGGGTGTCTAATCCATATATAACAAAGATGACAACCTAGAGAGATAGCAATGTAGGATAATTAACACATTCCCTTACGCGAAGCGTAGATCAGATGCAGAAAAGAGTAGAAGAATAGAATCCCACAATTGCCTAGAAGGTGACTCTGATATCATATTAGAAATAGACTTAGGTAGAACTCAACCCAAGAGTTAGCTTTTGGGTTAAATTCTATCCAAGCCCATTTCTAACAAAAATAATGAAAAGTTTTCAGCATACATTTTTTTAATCTAAAAAATTTGAAGATGATTTAAAGTTTATTACAATTACACTACTTCAGCAGATCACGACTAAAGTAATAAGAAACTTAATTAAAAACTGCATGTTTAAATTGCGTATTGAAATGTAGCTATTTGTGTTATAAATGGTAAAGCATATGCTTTCTCCCTGTTTCTATTTTGTTTTTCCTTTGCCCTAATTTTATCTTATTTTAACTCTTTCAATGATTAAAATGAGTAACCACTTGAATATTTGTTTTGTTTTCCAAGAAAATACTAATGCCAACGATTCTCACTAACTAAATGGTCTCCTCTCTAAATCTCTAGGGATAATTAACTAGATTAATTGTTAGAATTTGTACACGCAAATTCTTATCATTTTTACATTATTAAACTATTACTGATGGAATATTTTGCACAAATTTTTATATTATTTTTAAATTATTGTATGCTTGTTTTTACATTATTAAAATTATATTTCATACGTACATTAAATTATATATGTTATTAAATCTTAATTATGTTGGAAGGTGAAGGGTTTAAATTACAAAGGAAAATAAATTTTTTAGGATTAATTAAAGATAAGGAAGGAGGGAGAAACTTCTTATTTGTTTCTATTTTTTTTTAATATATAATAGAAGAATCCGCTCTTATTTATAGTATGACATTTTTCAACCAACAATTAGAATTATGCTAACACACATTTAATATAATAATTATAAATCTCTTTTTAAAAATATTTATAATAATATTTAGATTTTTATTATCAAATATTTATATATTTATAAAATAAATATCTAAATATTTCCTTATAAATTTATAAAAGTTGAGCCACACTATTTTTATGTCCAAATTATATAAGTCAAAATACCGTAATTAGTAATCAAGAGACTACCAAATCACAAAGACATTATTTAAACGTATTTTATACCGCTTATATACACTCTATATGAATTTGAACCATCAAGAGTATTACTTATGATTCATGTTTAGTGCTCTCTATTCTTTTATGTAGTTATATCTAATGCTACTGTAGAAATCGTATCAAATCCCTCCAATTTAGTAATAGAAATTTTTTAATCTAAAAAATTTGAAGATGATTTAACCTTTATTACACTCTACTTCAATATATCACAGTCAAAGTAATAAGAGACATAATTTCAAAGAGAATCCAAGAAGACTTATTACTCAAAAGTGAAGGATAAGCATCAAGTAAAAATTTCAAATGATGATGAAGATTAATTTTCACACAAAAGATGTTGCAATTGAAATCACTTGGTTGAGTTATGTTAAGGCCTGAGACTTGCAACCCTACAAAAATTTTGAAACTTTAGATTATAAAACATATGAAATTTTGAATTATGATTTTATTATCTTAATCCTTGTAAATTATGAATTCGTACATTTTAACCCTCATAAAATATTACTTCTACCTCCACCCTTTGTGTATATATATTATGAGTATAAGAAGACTAAGAAAAAATAAAAATAAAAAGAGTTAGGACAATAATAAAGCTATCAATTATGCAAATATCAAAGAGAATCTCATGAATTCTTTGAAAAAAGAAGTCCATAAGAAGACTTATTACCCAAAAGATGAATGATAAGCACGTGACTAAATGTTTCAAATGATGATAAGGATTTATTATCAAATAAAAGATTTTCCAATTGAAATCATCTGCTTTTATCCTGGTGAGATTTTCAATATATGTATATATTTTATATCATGATTCAGACGGGATTAAGTGATGGTGATGTAATAACATTACCAAACTTTTGGCAATTAATTGACATCTTTTTCTATTACCAAATTAAATCTTGGTTATAAATATATTATTAATTTATATTAAGATGTGATTGTTTTAAAATCACTTGTGGTGTAAAATAAAATGTTTAATGACAAACATTAAAGAGTAAGTTTAATTAAAAGCTAGTGATATTAAATATTTTTTAATTTTAATTTAAAAATACTCAATTTGATTCTGTTAACTAGTAATTAATTAACACATTTCTTTTTCTAGGGCGGAAAGATAGAACCATTATTTTATCACAGTCAACTATAAGGAATTTTTTATTTTCTTAAATATATTACTTTATCTTGGGTGGATAGTGGGAATTGAACGTGCGTTTTCTCTTTGGCAAAGAGAAATTTTATCATTCGACTATATTCACATTTTTTTTCTTAAAATATCTGAATAATAGTTATCTATAATTAAACCAGATACACTCTTCAATGCGATTCCATCAAATTCCACCACCAAATCAATTGAAATGAATATAAATTAATATTGACATCGCAATTTTATACAAAAGCTAAATATTATTGTCTAATAAATATATTTCTATTTTTACTTTTAAAGCACAGTAAAAATATCAAAATCTCAAACAAAACTTTAAATTAAGTTATCTTTCTATGTTAATTTGGTCTTAATTTAAAATTTTGATACTCTCATGTGATAATTACAAATTTTAAAACAAAAGGTCTTTATATTCTAATTGATATTCTATTTAGTAAATTTTTTTAATAAATTAGTTTAACTTTTTTGAGTAATTAATGTTTAAAATAATTTTTATCCTGCAAATAACACTATCCTTTTCTTTTGCATTAATATTAAAAATAAATATTTTTATATCTATTAAAATTACACATAGTATTATATTTTTTCAACATGTTTCATATCAATTTCAAAACATTATAATGATATAAAACTATCCCACTAATTTTGTATAATAATAAATTTTTTAAATTGCTTTCACATAAAATCAGATGAATAAATAATGAATCCAAATTAAAATAAGTTAGATCCAAGTGGGATCCATATTTGATTAAGACCTCCATTGTTGCTACTAAGATCTATCTCTATGTTGAGTGGAAAATTCAGTAATGCATTTATGTCGTCTGATTAAGAGCCACAAAATTTTCAGACATCTCTCATGTGATTTATGTACTGATTGATGCACCACCATCGACTTAATTGTACACTCCAGTATTTCAACGTCGCTTCACTCTATCGTATTTTTAATTCTTTATATTTAAAATTTTAATATATATTACCATAATTGAGGGTTGAAAAATAGAGAACAAAAGTAGCACGTGTAAAATGAAATAAATGCATTTATGATTTATTATTAATGTATTGGAGAAGTCTTTGTTGATACGTATACTACACTATGTATGCTTCTGATCTGTCCTTGCCTGGACCATCAGATTTTGCTTCAACAATATAATTTAAATATCCAATCAATGTATTTATATTTTAATTTTAGGATATTATGATTTACCCTGAATTTAGAAAAAAAAATCAATTTACTCTTAAAATTTTTAAAAAAAATATACTTTTTTAAATTTTGAAGAAAGTTAAGATACCTCTTAAATTATTATTTATATTTTAATTTAATTTTTTTATCCCTTAACTATTAAAAGACTTATAAAATAATTATTTTAAATTATATTATCTTTATTTATTTATTTTATAATAACACATTTAATTTTATTTTAGTATTTAAATTTAAAGTTATAATAATATTTTTACATTTAATTATGTCTTTTCATTCAAATTTTTATTATCAAACTCTATAATATATATAATTTTTAAAATATATCATATCATTTAAATATTTCATTGAAAAGTCATGTATCATTTTAATTATATAAATTATTAATTATACATAATTTTGATAATTTTAATTAATCAAAGATAAATATAAGTAAACTATTTTAATGATATGGTATATTTTAAAAATATATATATAATTAAATATTATAAGGTGTTGATAATAAAAATTTGAATGAAAAGAAATAATTAAATGTAAAAATATTATTCTAACTTTAAATTTAAATACTAAAATAAGATTATATTGGTTATTATAAAATAAAAAATAATTATTTTATAAGTCTAAGTCTTTTAATAGTTAGGGGATAAAAATGTCAAATTAAAATATTAACAGTAGTCTAAGGGAGTATCTTGATTTTCTTTAAAACTTACAGGGTAGGTTATCTTTCCAAAAATTTAGAGAGATAAGTTAATTTTTCCTCTAAATTCAAGGGGAAATTATAATATCCCTTTAATTTTATACAAAATTAAATAATATAATATAATATAAAACTCAAAATTTTAAAAAAAGTTGTTGAACTTAGTCAATTAGTCAATTTTATATGATATTGTCCAAGTTTTTCTAATAAAATTTATAAGTTAGAAAATTTTAACAATGAATAAAAAATTATGCCTATAACTTAATTTACGATGTTCCTATATTAAAAATAATAATAGGTGTTGTCAAAATATTACGTTAATGTCAACAGATTATGAGTAGATTTTTAAGATATGGTATATATAATTTTTATGATTGTATAATAATAAAATTTTGAATACATATTTCTTTTAAATTGAATAAAAACTTTTATAGATGATCTTAAATTTATCCTGAGAACAGATTTTTCTATGTAATATGTTACAATCAAATTTTTTTTATTTTTTTAATACAATTATTTCTAGTAGTATTACCAATAGGATTTTAATAAAAATTAAGATTTGAAATACACACTGTTCTAACTCATTTAAAAGGTTTTTCTATATAAAGTACGAGATAAGCTCATACAATCAAGGCCAGTTTATTTTTTTAACTTAAATTTAAATAATTTTATTTAAATATTTAAAAATTATTATTTTTAACTTATAATTAAAAACTTGTTAAAATTATTTAAATCTAATTAAGTTAAAATTTTTAACTTAAATCTAAATATCATATATCTGAATAAATTAAATATTTTATTTATCAATAATATCTTTAATTTATTATTTAATATTTATATATATCAATATCTTTACATATTAATTTTAAATTTTTTAGGATATATATAATCAATATACTAATTTAAAATTATTTTTATAAAAATAAATAAATTAATATTTAAATTTAGATATTTAAAATAAAAAATATATGAATTAAATTTAATTTTTAATTACATTAAAATTAAAAAAAAAGAAGCTATTTTGTTAAGAAAGAAACTCAAAAGAGCCCTATTAATAACAGGAATCACAGGCACTCTCAACTCTATTCTTATCTGCCTGGGTGGCAATCAAATTTTCGATTTATATATTATATACCCCAAAATTGGATATGTATTATAGAAATTTTATAATATAAATAATAATAACAATATGTTATATTCAAACGAGTGAAAAGCTCGGGGGAACGTGGGGCCCTTACATGCTCGTCTTTTCAAACACTAGATTCTGAAAATTAAAGATGTCAGTTAGCACTTTAATTAAATTTATAAGCCGAAGATTTTAGCATGCCATTAAGTTTAAGCAAGCAAAAGTGATTAGCTAACGGACGGGACAATCCATTCCGACCATATCACCCAAAATCTTTCTATAACGAGATCCTTCTTAACTTTTGAATCACATCACTCTTTTCAATATCTGCCCTTTTGTGGTATTTTCCCCCGGAGCACGGTTTCTTCATCGAATTAACAACAACATAATTTTATATTATTTTTAGATTTTATTTAAAAATTTTGTAAATTAAAATAAAAAAGGTTTAATATTGTATATCACGTCAATTATACTATAGTAAGATTTTAGTTACAGAAAGAATTAAACCAAAATAATCTTAGTCTTATTTGATGTTTTTGGATATTACAAACACATCAACAGTATATTAATATTATATAAAAATAATAAAAATAAGAGTCGAAATATGTGAAGTCTGATATTCCTTTGTAAAAATTTATACATTTGTAATCTTATTCACATGCCAATATAAAATCACATCATATTTTTGTACCAATTATTTTTACTAATTTATAAAAAAATAAATTTGTTTAATTAATTTTTATTCAAAGTATATCTTCAATCAAATACTTGTAAAGTTGAATTGCAGACATACTGATATTTTGTTTTGTCCACCATTGACAGTGCGGTCAACAGTAAGAGCAATCCGGTCCACTTGCACACATCCAGTTAAAACTTTGAAACAGAATCTTATTCCCTTGTATTTCTTCCTCCGTCCCTCTTCAAATTTCAGACTCAATTTCTCTTTCCATTAAATCAAAAATGTCCGAAGGCTCCAACTCACGCCACTTCGCTTGGCTAATGAAATCCTGCTTCCCCAATCAAAACGACAGCAAATCGTCTCTCAAACCCTCGCCGCGGAATCCTGACCGTCAATCTGTCACCATCTCCGACTTGCCTGACGATCTTCTTCTAGAGTGTCTAACGAGAGTTCCTTCCTACTCTCTCTCCACACTCTGCTTTGTCTGCCGTCGCTGGTCCCGCCTTCTTCACTCTCCTTCCTTCTTCAACCTCCGCCGCTACTACAACCGCCTCGATAACATCGTCTTCGCCTTCTCCTCCTCCACTCCCGGCCTCATTGCCTCAACTCTCTCCTTCGCAGACCTCAAATGCAGCGTTTTCGCATGGAAAACTAACATCAACATTCGGACTGATTACGTCTTCTTCGGAAATTTGTCCGAGTTTCTGCCGCAATCACGACTCGCTGTCGTCGGACCGAGAATCTACGTCGTCGGGAGAAACGCGACGCTGCGTTACGATTATTGGACTGATAGTATCATTTCACTGGCTCCGATGTTGGTACAGAGGAAAAGATTCGCTTGTGCCGTTGTTTTCGAGAAAATTTACATCGCTGGCGGTTCCTCGAGCTCTGCCACCACAGTCGACGAATACGATCCAGACTCTAATAGATGGCGCGTGGTCTCTAACGCGCCTAGAATTCGCTACGGCTGCATAGGAGCGTCGGCGGACGGAGTTTTCTACATAATCGGTGGTTTAAAGATCGACAGCCCCGTCCCGGGAGAGAGGATGGAGGCGCACATTTACATGAGTTCCATGGATTTATACGATGTCAAAACGCGCGCGTGGTTAAGAAGCCGAGCGGTCCCCGGCGGAGGATGCATAATAGCAGCATGCGCCTCCGTCGGATATATCTACATCCTCTTGAGTCACGCAGTTGAGCTGTCTTTCTGGCGGTTCGACGCGCGGCGGAATCACAGCGGGTTCGGAGAGTGGAGTAGGATGAAGACGCCGGAGATCGGGCACCAGTTAAGACTAGACGGCTCGATCAAGTTCAGCTTAGTCGGCGCCAGAGATAAGGTGATGTTAGTTTTGATGAAGAACCAGAGACTGATGAGGAATCCGGAGGAGCGGTTTATTTGGATATACGAAACGACTACGGGAGACTGGAGCTGTGGGCCAGATCTGCCGATGTACATACCACGCGCTTCGTGTGTGAGTATGGAATTCTGAGTGGGAGTTGTAGTTTGGGTAGCAGACAAAAATGATTGTTGTAACGTGATCATTACTTGCTGTTAACGATAGGAAAAAGCGGCATCTTTTGGGCGTATAACCAGACTGAACTGACTGGTCTATTATTTCTGTCTGGTTTATTTAAAAAAAAAATTTGAAGGATTTGGATTTATATATTTATTTAATTACTATCATCGTTGGAGAGTTCATGTGGGCAAAAACTCAGTTCAAGTTTGTAGTAGGTGGTTCCTGATAAGTTTGTATCAAGCTGTTGATAAGTAGAAAGCATTTTGTTTTCTATTTTCTTTAATGTTTTTAATGATATTGCAAATATTAATTTTGTTTATGCAACTATTGAAACACAATTGAAAATTGAGTAATTTTTAAAAATATTTATATAATATTTAAAATTAAGCTGTTGATAAGTAGAAAGTATTTTGTTTTCTATTTTGTTTAATGTTTTTAATGATATTACAAATATTAATTTTGTTTATGCAACTATTGAAACACAATTGAAAATTGAGTAATTTTTAAAAATATTTATATAATATTTAAAATTAATTTTAAATTATATAAAAATATGTATCATATAATATTAAAAATAATAAAATAGAAATATATGTTTAATATAATTTTAATGTAAAATTTTTTTATTAAAATTACTAAATGGAACATGGAAAAATATATATATATTTTTTAATTTTCAACTAACATTCAGAATTCTATATCCTATTGCTATGAAAATTATAGGTAAATGGAAGATTTGTGAACCTCTTTTATTACAGTAATTTCATTAGTTCCACTAGTTGTTTTCACTTATTTGGATTTAGATCGCGTTTCATCAACCTTAAAATCCGAGCCATATCGAGCCAGGGCTCATCTGGTTCATCAATGGAGTTGCACCAGCTTTCTGTGAGTCTTTAAAATGATGTTCTTGCATCCGTATTACATTTGAAGATGATAGTGAGGATAACAACATGTCGTTGATTCATAACAAAAGGAATGTGAGATGTGACAAACTTACGATCAAATCTCTTAACTTGCGCAAACTTTCTATGTAGCTATGCTTTTCACAAACCTCAATAGAATTTATATTTTTATATTTAGAAAAAGTCCACATACTTCTTTATAAATTTATGAAAATCTCAATTTCATAAAAAATTTATATAAAGAAACACAAACGTTCTCTATAAATAATAACTTACTACAATACTCTTAATTTATTTTTTTAAAATTATAAAATAAAATTATTAAATTTTAGTGAAAAAGAGTAATATTTTAACCATTATACGAAAATACATTTTAAATATATATTTTTTAACTTTTAATAAATAACTCTTTCGAAAATATATATTTAATAATTTTTATAGTAATTAAAATTATTTTATTATTATAAAACTTATAATTAAAAAAATCTATATAAAAACTTGAGTTGGTAATAAAATTATTCTTAAATAATTATTAAAAAAATAAATTTAAATGGTTATAAAATAAAATTATTTTAAACTAATAATTTAAAAAAATTATTTTTTAAGTAATTGTTAAATAAAATAAATTATTTTATTTAAAAAAATTAAATAATGATAATTGTTTTGAAAATTTATAATTTAATGATAATAATAAATTTAAATTCAAGTTATAATATAAAATTTTAATGATTGTAAAATTATTTTTGAATTATAAATTTTTTATATTAGCAAGATAATTGTAATTATTATAAATTTTATTATATATGTATTTTCAAAAGAGATATATATTATGAATTAAAATTTGTTTTAGTATAGTGGTTAATCAAAATGATCTTATTTTATAATTTTAAGATAAATTTGAGATATTTTAGTAAATTTATTATTTATAGAAAATATTTGTATCATTTACTACAAACTTTCTATTAAATTGAAATTTTCACAAATATCAGGAGAGGCATGTGGACTTTTTTCTTTTATATTTTATTGGTTAAAGATGTGATTTAATATATTTTACCAAATATATTTGTAATCCTTTTCCGAATTAAAGTCAATTAAGTTATTAGCCTAAAGAATTGTTTAATACAAATATATAATTTCATTCAATAAAATTATTAAAATTTCAAATTTATTTAATAATCACTAAAAAATTTACTAATACACTGGCCAAAGAAAGCATGGTTAACTTAACCTAAATCAACAACTTAACGGCTTATCTTTATCGTTGTTAAAAATTATTAAAATATATATATTTTTTACTTCCAAGTTTGAAATATGTAGATACAAAATGTTTTGACACTAGTAAATTTATGAGCTTTATTTTACTTTACAAAAAGTTTAGATAAAATATATGTACCATGTCGTTTGTACATTGATCCAATAAATTTTGGTCACAAAGACATTGATTTTGAAATTCATCAATTATGAAAATGATAATTATGATGAGAGGAGAATTAGAATTTATGATAAATGGGTGTACAAAATATAATTTCATATTTTTTTTATGTAGAATTTGAAAATTTTGAAAGATTAGTTGTTGGTTAATTTTTAATTAATTAATTAACAATATTAATTAATTTCACATTTAATCGTATCAATATTTCACATTGTGGATACATCTAGCAAAGAGAACAATTCATTAAGAAATAACATGATATAAACTAAAAATCTCCCTTTTTATGGTAGTTATTATATTTGATCTTCTTAGATGATATTATTTTGCTTAATTCTCTTACTCTTAGATGATCTTCTTAGATATAGATGTAGGAAGATCTGGTTGGGAAGTAAGAAGTCCCTTTGACATCTCTTCATTTGCAAAGAATTCTCGATGTGAAAACATAGAGACAAGGGGTTGATTTTTTAATAGGAAAAAGAGTGGACCCGCAGGGTCCCAAATGAATTGGCTTATTTGAAAAAAACCTTGTTCTTTAGAAAATCTATCTCGTGCATGGTTCTACTCTGCAAGAACTTCGAATCATTCTTTTAAAGCTCATCCTCCGCTTATCCCGAAATGTCCCAAAATGACCCAGCTCGATAGGGAAATCCCAATTCATTGGGTCTTTCAATACAATCAAATAGAAAGCCCCAGGGGCGTCATATTCTAGGAGCCCAAATTATGTGATTGAATAGATCCTCATCTATCTGTTGTGAGTCGAGGACTTCTTCTCCTTCCCCTTCTTCAAACTTCTGATCAACGATAGAACAAGATCCATTTTGCATTATATATAAGGGATTCCTTACTTCGAGCGAAGAAGCAATGTCGCTCGATCATTATCAAACCGACTGCAATCTTTTTTTGGATGTCGTCGAACTGTTTTTAATAAAGATGACTTTTTCTCCTAAAATAAACCAAGTTACTTTCTTGAAGAATATAATCACAATTTTCTTCACAATACTTTAAATCATTAAATTTATCAAAATTATAGACAACTAATTTTACTAAATTATTCTTAGTTGAAGTATTGAAGAATAATTAAATATAAAAAGTTTAAAAAATAACTAAACATTTGAAAAAAATATAAAAAAAACTAAAATATGCTTACAAAAAGCTCCCTTTGAACGAATTTTTCACATAAAAAGGATTAACTAATTCAAAAAAATATTTATAATGAAAACATAAACCCTAATTAAAAAGAATTTTTATTTTCTTATCTTTTTAAAAAATAAATTTTCTAATTACTAAGAATTTTTCTCGTAAAATTTTGAGAATAAACTAATTCTAAAGGGATAATGTGTTTTATCCGAAAAAACCCTTAACATGGTTTCTCTCTTAAAGTAACTTCTTATCTTGAAGAACATAACCATAATTATCTTCTTAAGAGATTTAAATCTTCAAATTTATCAAAATTATAAAAATTAATTTCTACTAAATTGTTTTCAGTTAAAGTATAAAAAAATTATTTAACTTAAAATTAAAAAAATAATTAAACAGCTATCTAAATTTTTTTAAGAAAATAAATCTCACCTATCTAAATTTATTTTTTCTTGTTAAATTTTGACAATAAACTAATTATAAAATAAATAAAAATATTAGTAATAAATAAAAACATAAATAACTAGGAATATTTGTAATAAACTAAAACATGAAGGTACTAGTGTACTGTACCACGTATAAAACCTAGAAGCAAAAACAGAGATTTATGTTAGTAATAACTAAAACATCTGCTCGAAACTCTGTACCCAAAATCAATTGCAAGTGAAGCTCGCTCGCCCTCGTTCGCTTTTGATGTTAATAAAAACCCCTCGAAAACCCAAGTTGAAATAATCTGAGATGGATTTCCAAGTCGTTGTCTTGGCGGGTGGCACTTCGAAGGAGCTGTCTCCTCTTGTATCGAAGGTCTCGTCGCTCTCCCTCGCCTTCCGTTTCAATTTGCTTTCGGAAAACGATTTCTTTTGATGCCGAACATGTTTTTGTTATTATCGCAGGAAGTTCCCAAAGCGCTGCTTCCGGTCGCCAATCGACCTGTTCTTTCTTACGTTTTAGAGCTATTAGAACTCAACAATCTTAAGGATGTCATTGTGGTGAGTTTTTTATTTGTTGATTTTGTTTCTGTTTTCTTTGTTTTCGATTTTCGCTGATTAAATGTATTGGTGTTTTAGGTTGTTGAAGGGGAAGATGCAGCTCTTCGTGTTGGGGGTTGGATTTCAGGGGCTTATGTTGATCGTCTACATGTTGAGGTATTTTTACTGTTTTTTGTATTGAAGAGTTTTAACTGGGTGTTAGCATCTCATTATTAGTTCAAAGCTCTTGGAGATTGTTATCATTAACCATGGTAATTATCACACGTTATGTTGCAATTTGCATAAAATTCTTAGAATGCTTCTGGGATTCAGCTGCTATAAGTTTTAATTCACAAATGTGTGGGATAAAATTTCTAACTGTTAAAATATGAGTAGTTGATAGGCAAAAGGTGTTTACCAGACGAATTAGTTGCGGAACCTTTATTGTCACCCCTAGTTAGTAGAGAGAGATTCTTTGAGGGTAATTCTTTGATATAATGGAACACACTTGTTAATGATTCAGACAGTCTGATTTTTTTAGCTAAATCCTGTTTTGACTACTGGACTAACTCAAATGGGATCTCTTGGAAGTTGATATACGTCCTGTTTGGTAAAATATAACACAAACTGCTGGTCTATGCTACTTGAGGGGAGCAATTATTAGGTTGCGAATTTGGCTTGTTTTCCTTTTAGTGCTATCTTTCTGTTTTGACTGGTTCTTGCTATGAGTAATTTTTTGATACCCATGACGCGTCTTTGAAAAATGTAACGGACTTCTTACTTTACACTTTCTTAATAAGAATTACATTACTGATAGAGTTGTTTACAGAATAAGGATGTATTTGCTAAAAATGTTGATTACTGATAGAGTTGTTTGATTCAACCATGAGGAGTTGCTGTATATTAAATAAGTTCTCATCATGGAAGAAAATGCCAGTTAGCTTTTGATATAAATCAGCTAGGTTTCTATTTCAAAATTTGCTTTTGGGAAAATCTTTTTTGCTAATGTCATTTGAAAGCCTTTGAGAGTTCACCCTCTTAACAACTCAATGCAAGCCATGAGAACATATTCAGAGATTTGAAAATTTTTTAGATAGGGACCGAAGTTGATCTTACACTTTATGCCTCCCTGTATTAAATATGCTACTATCTTTTTTTTTCACTTTCTAACTTTGAAATAATGGATGATCAAGAATATGTTATTTAAATTTTAGTTGTCTTATTCATCCTTTATGTATGGTATCTACCAAGTATTCCCTGGCCACAGTCCAGAAGGTTTAGCAGATGCAGCAGCCAGGTTAAAACTAGGAAATAATATTAGAGCATGGTGGAGAAGGGGTGGTGGTGGGGTGGGGTGTTAGCTACTAGTGAAAGGAGAAAAAACTTGTAATTTCCTAGGATCAAGTTTCCATAATTATTGGCACTTTTAATATAAATTATGGAAATCCATTACTTTCAATGATGAAAATGTTTACTTTTTTAATCAGTTTATTGCAGTAACAGTATTGATTTAAGTAAATTAATGTTTAAGCTGATATTCAGAAAATATAAAATATGTACATGGTTGGAAATGATATGATAAAACTAAACGAATTTGGCACTTAATTCTTAAATGGGAAATTCATTGCAAGATAAAGTTAAAATGATTATTCAAATTCAACTGGACCATGGTCAGCCTTGGCTTACTTTCTGGTCTGCTCATGCTAGTGCCTGCGTAAAAGTATATGGAATTTTTTGCTTCTCAATTCAATGAGAGAGGTAAAGAATTTTCACAGAAGCTTTATCGAGGGTATGATGTATCCTTTCCTAGTTGTGATTGCTTAGGAGCCAATATCTGATTACTTAGGTTTTGTCCCTAGATGTAACTTTTATTTTTTATTTTTATTGTTTTTGGTTTCTGCAACCCATTATATATTTTCCAGAAACAAAAGCAATGCTGAAAAATGTCTGGGTTCATCACCTTAAAACCAGTGTCTCAGCTAAACCAAAACCTTTGGATATTAAGCCCATTATCCTGAAATTAAACTATAGATGGATGTTCTTGTGCGGCATCACATTTTCTTGTGACAAACGTGGCTGTTAATTTCATTTTCTGGCTTGCATACTTTTACAGACATGCTCTGCTAAAAGAAATAGACAGTTTGGTGCATTGATATGTTCAATTTATACATCCCTAATGAGAAGTTGGTAACTGACTTATTTCTCAATAATTGTGGTAGCTGTTGGCCCTCCCTTTTTTACCTCCTGTCTCTCAACATTGTGAGTTCCCATGTGGAATTTTGGATGCTGAGTCATTTTTATGATGGCTACTAGTTTCTCCGATTTCTGATGGATTCAAGGTAGGTGCATACTAAGTTCTGCCTAAGTCCAACTGGAACTGCCATAAAAGAGTTGCCAAAACGCACCCAATTGCCGGGTAGCCTAGCTGGGGTGCAGGTTTAACTATGTTGGGATTCAAAAGGATTCTGCTCCGCTTGAACCTATTTGAATCATGCCATAACTTTGCATTGGGAAGTTTGTGAACCTTTTGTTATATCTTATTAGTCAATGGTCAATGCTGTTTATAAATACTATACATGCTAGACATTGAAGATTTCATTCTTCCTTGTTTCCTATTTATTCTCCAAAATTAAGTATATTTTTTAAAATATATTATAGACATCAAAGAGGTATCCATTAGAAATTTTGTTAATAGACAAAATAAAATGTTCTAAGAAAAATTATTTGAGAGACATAAAATAAAAGCCATATATACCTATACATTCAGACAAACATTTTCCCCCAATTTTTATCCTTATCTGCTTGGATTTAATACCAAGATACCTCTATAAGTCTGAGAGACCCTTTCATGAAGAGCTGAAAATTGTATTAAAGATGAGTCAGTCATTTATTGAAGCTGATTTTTATGTCTGTTTGTATTATATGAGAATGCTATTGCTCTTGGGCTGAGCTCTCACATGTATTAACTAAATAGCTAATATCGTTTCTATTACATTATCTATTTAAAATTTGTAGACTAATTAATGTTTGCAATCTTGCAGGTTGCTGCAGTGCCTGAGGATGTTGGAACTGCTGGTGCAATTCGGGCTATTGCTCATCACTTGACGGCTACAGATGTTTTGGTGAGCACTGGCATCGTCAGTGGTCTTTAAGTCACATAAATGGATCTTTTTACCACCATTGCTACTGAATGCGTGTTCCTGCAGGTTGTGAGTGGTGATCTTGTTTCTGATGTTCCTCCTGGTGCAGTTGCGGCTGCTCATAGACGGCATGATGCAGTGGTGACTGCAATGCTTTGCTCTGTTCCTGTCAGTGGCCCATCAGAGTCTGGATCCTCTGGTCCCAAAGACAAAACCAAGAAACCAGGGCGCTACAACATTATAGGAATGGACCCTACAAAGCAATTTCTGTTATATATAGCAACAGGTTCAGATTTTAAAAATGTGTTTCATATTGCAAATTACTTGAACTGGTCCTTATGTGGCATAGGTGATACTTTTCTGCAGGAGCTGGAATTGAGAAGGACACTCGAATTCAGAAGAGCATTCTTCGTGCAGCTGGCCAGGTGACGAATCTTTTTTGTTTCATATCTTAATTATCTGTAGTCATAAGGTATCTAAGTGGAACATGAGTAGCAATTTCCACATAGCATGTGATTCCAGTGACAGCATCTCAATTGGTTAGCTATGAAAGCAATCTTACTGCTTGGTTGGGTGGAAATATCACTTTATTGCAATCTTTTAAAATAATTCAGTTATTGGGGATCCTTGCACTTAGGACCCTAATGTTTCAAACTACAGCAACTAAACTACAGGCTTCAGAAAATAGGCAAACAGGTCCCTAATGTTTACAAAGTGGCAATAAGGTCTCAACCCAACAGATTCACTGTCAACTTTATTGTTTTGTTAAAAGAACATAAAAAATGTCATTTTTACCCTTCGGCTTTCAATTAAGTGCAAAAATGACATTTAAAGCCTTCTAGCTTGGAGTAATTTACTCAAAGAGTTGGTTCCATTTTAAGTAATAGGACCAAATTACACTGTGAATGATAGTTAGGGGCAATTAAGCCTCTGCGTTTTTTGTGACAGATTTTTTCCCCTAATATGTATATGTAACTGTCAAAACATATGTGTTGAGTTTTTGTCAAAATTCTATTAAGTTCACAATGTCTAACGTGTCTTGTAATCTAATGTTCTCTTTTTCATTTATTCTTCTAGATGGATATCCGGTCTGATCTAATGGATGCTCATATGTATGCATTCAAGAGGTTTGCCTCTTTCACTCTTCTGCTTCCTAGGTATCTGTTAAATACTTTGTTATCTATGCTTATCTCCTTATTTTCTTTGTCTCTTTCCCAGGTCTGTTCTGCAAGAGGTTCTGGATCAGAAGGATAAATTTCATAGCTTAAAACAGGACGTATTGCCTTATCTTGTTCGGAGCCAGATGGTTAGTTTGTTAGCTCTCTGCATATTTAATTGTTGTCTGAGACATCTTTTTCCACTCTCTCATATCTGTGATCTGATCATGACTTATGCATGCGCATTAGAGATCAGAGTTATTCTTAAATGGCGCACCGCAAGCAGTGCAAGCAGACGAAATTGGAAGAGACAAAGTTGGTTCTCAGAGCAACCACATGATGCAGTCTCAGATCCTTGCTAATGCATCTATGCCTAGCTTTCATGAACTCTATTCATATGGTCCCAATGGTTCTGCTCCTGTTCGAAGAACTCATAAATGCTGTGCTTATATTGCCAGCAACAACAAGTATTGTGTGCGCTTGAATTCCATTCAATCATTTATGGATATTAATCGAGATGTAAGTTAATACTGTTGGATATCTCATTGATTATTTTAAATTATCTTACAATATTGCATTTTTGCTCAATTCAGTAGGCTTATGTCATTTTTTGATGTCAGGTCATAGGTGAGGCAAATCATCTGTCTGGTTATTCCTTATCTGCTCAGAATAACATTATTCATCCTTCAGCTGAGCTTGGATCAAAAACTACTGTGAGTTCCAAGTCTATGCTAACATGAACACATTGTTATGGTTTGAAACTCATGTAATTCCCAGGCTATGGTAGCTTCATCGCTTCCCAAGCCTAGGTCATTCCTCTGGACACTCAGCATTTGGCTTGATGATTGTAGGTGGGACCGCATTGTATGCTGGGTGAGGGTTCACAAATGGGTGACAAATGTAGTGTCAAACGATCTGTAATTGGCCGCCACTGCCGGATAGGTTCCAATGTAAAGGTATGGCATGGCCATTTCTTGTTTGGAGAGGATATGAAAAATGTTAATTAGAACTTGAGATACAGAAGCTTTGAGAGTAGAACAACTTGTTTTAACCTTTATCCTCCTTTCCTGCATATGCAGGTTGTTAATTCAGTTGTAATGAATCATGTTACCATTGGAGATGGTTGTTCAATCCAAGGTTCTGTGGTTTGCAGCAATGTACAGCTTCAAGAGCGTGTCACACTGAAGGATTGTCAGGTACTGTGACTTGCATTTTCAACTTAACACAGAATCTAAATTTCTAACCACTGGTTTAGGGTGTGAAATCAATTGAAAGTAAGAGGATCACATTTTCTTAATGGCGTTTTAGCAATTCTCTTAAACTGTTGGATTGTAATAGATGAACAATTTGGTGTTGTCTCAGTTTGAATAACCTGACCGTGTATATACATATTGAAAGCCTTGTGGTTAATATATTAGTATGATATTACACTTGACTGCAGGTTGGAGCAGGTTATGTGGTTTCAGCGGGTTGTGAGTATAAGGGAGAGTCCTTGGCCAGAAAAGAAAAATGAGTAACAATGTCAATTGAGTCATTGTATTCTTACAGCGTGATTTCTCATATGTTAAAACAAAATTTTTGGTCGACTTCTGTCAACATATTTGGCAAGGCAAATGAAACGTGTACCATAATCAGTTGTTCTGGCTTTTTCCTTTTCTGGTGTTAGAATTGATACTAGATTTATTTAGTTTTATTAGGTTTAGTCTTATTAAATATATTTCTAATTTAAGTATTATTAGTCTTTTCCTAATTTGTGTTGTTTTATTATTTAGTCTATAGAAAGGCATTTCTATGTACTTAATTAAATATTCAAGAAAGATCAATAAAATTTTATGTTCTTTAACATTTAGTATCTAAATTGTTGCGTTGGTTGTATCGAATTGAGTTCATTCTATGTATGCCAGTAATGCCAAATGAGATACGCAGATCAATACCAGTTTTGCCATGTGATCTCAGAAAGCTGTTCAAATTTATTAGTCTCTGGAAACTAAGTCTTCTATCTGTAGTCATGTTTTTGTTGTTTTATCTTTGGTGGTGCAAGACTGCTGTTCTATTGTATAATACTACTAATTCTGCAAAAGGCTGTAGTTTTCTATTAGTTGACACAAAAAAAAATATTAATGCACAGTTAGCTAATGCTAAATCTGATGTGTAATTAATACATGGTGTACCACGATCTTGAATTGGGGATTCAGACTGGTTTAGCTTTGCTTATGGGAGTAAGATAATTAATAATTTCCAATGACAGATTCTTACATGATTCACGAATCTAGCTAATGGGTTATGAAAGTAAAAGCGTTAATGACTGGAAAATAGGACTTGTCTTTCTCTATAAATGATCCTGAATTAAGGTCCTAAACATTGATAATATAGCACTGTAAACGACTTGAAATGAAACTGAAATACCATACATTAAACTTCGATACATAGCTGGGAACAACAACGAATCATGCCAACAATAAAACATAAACCGATACACCTCAAAAGACAATCTGATCTGTGGACAACAAAGCTATATTTTGGCATGATCAACTGAAGAAATAATTGTAAATAATCTGAAAACACAGGCTGCTTGTAGGTTGGTTTCTCTACACTTTCTACCAACTTTGCCAAAGGACCAAAAACAGCATCAGCTTCAGGGAGGAACTGCAACTCTGCTCTTGCATCTATTCCATACCACCCGATGATCAATACTGTTGTGCTGATCATTGCTCAAAATCTGTAGCACATCTACAATGTAGCCATTAAAGCATATTTCTTTACTTGGTCAAATTCCTTCACATCAAGTCCTTGTAGCAGCACCTGCAACCTTTTCTCTATGATCATTTCCGCTATCTTCATGTATTCTACTACTTGATCCCTGCAACAAAACAATATATAACTAGTATAAAACTATATAACCGTTTCTCTATGATCACTTCCCTGAAGAATTGATTTATAATAAATTTACCTTATAATAAGCAGAAATGGGAGGAGAATTGTGAAAACGGGTAGCATTTTGGTTTGGATCCATCCTGAAACACATGAAAATATTTTAACCGTGACCACTTAGAATGCAATTGATCATTGATTGGGTATTTAAAATTAAGGTATTAATGAAGAGTATATTGAAACATCTTCAGCAAATTGAAGTGAAGTAGAAATAATTGATGACAAATATTTAGATGAATAATTATATTTATAATTAGTTAGATTTTTTATTTATAAACTCAAAATAATTTTTCAACTAAAATAAAATGTTTGAATAATTTCCAAAATTTATTTATTTTGTTATTCTCTTAAAAATAAATTTTCACAAAGTCATATTTTATTGTCTACCTAAAACAAGCGCTTAGATTTATGAAAAGTACAGTATTTCAAGCCATGAATTTCCTGACGACCAAGTGCAAGATTTTGGAACTTAACTTTTTGAGGACCAAAGTGCAATATTTGCAAACCCGTAATTACTAATTAGTGTAAATCGTAAAAGAGTTAAAGTGAAAAAGTGAAGACTAGACCCTAGAGTGGAGTTTGGCCTCCAGACCACTCGGACAGAGTCTTTCAATATAATTAAATTGATAATTTTTTACACAATTCATTAATAATTAATAAATACAATTAATCAACGCATTATAATGAATGACATGATTAATAATTAAATTGAATAATCATTTAAAGTTGATTCATTTATAATTTGATATATAATTTTATTATTTTTTATATTATAAAAATATTTAATATAATAAACTTAAATATTTAATATTATAAATAATTTATAATACATATTAAATGTATTAAAATGTAGATAACAAAATTGTAGAAGGATGGCATAATTATTAAATAAATTATATTATTTAATAATTAGAAAAAAGTAAAGTTTAAAATTTTATATATAATTATTAAATAAGTTTGATTATATTTTTATTCGAGAACACATACTTAGATACTAAAGGAATCTAATCCAAGAAAGAATCTTTGCAGAATCCAACCTGCTCTGTAATTTTATTGAATACGAATAAGAATAGGATACCCACACTTTTGTTTGTTTGGTGGGAGCGGGATAAGGCATTCATAGTAAAAATTAAAAATAAATACTGCTTATGCTTCTTCACCCTTTCCTCGTCTGCCTACAATCGGCTACGACGACGACTGTTGTTCCATGATGGAAGCGGTGATGATTCCTAAGCTTGCCTCCTTCAATTTTTTAAACCCTAATTCCACTCTTCGAAGATTTCAATTTCGAAAGTTTTCTGCTGCTTCTTGTTCTTCTATCTCTGTATCCACTTCTACCGACTCCCTTTCGCTTGGTCACATCACCCGACCCGATTTTCCCATCCTCCATCAGGTATTCTTCTTTCTTCATTGCTGCTTTTGCTTCCGCCTCCGCTTCCTTGGTGTTTTATGTTATTGTCGTGCAGAAGGTAAATGGGTCGAAGAAACTTGTCTACTTGGATAACGCGGCAACTTCGCAGAAGCCAAGTGCTGTGGTGAAAGCTTTGCAGAATTATTATGAAGCTTACAATTCAAACGTCCACCGTGGAATTCATTACTTAAGGTTTGTCATACTTAAAATTATTTAAATTTCTTGAATTTCAGAGAAAACAATTTGGGTTATTGTTTTTTTGCCGTGGACGTAGTGCAAGGGCGACGGAGGAGTATGAGTTGGCTAGAAAGAAAGTGGCAGCTTTTATAAATGCGTCTGATTCTAGAGAGATTGTATTTACGAGGAATGCTACTGAAGCTATCAATCTTGTGTCATATTCTTGGGGTCTCTCAAATTTGAAAGAAGGAGATGAGGTATGTTTTCTTCTATTTACTTAAATGTTTGTATCTTTATGTTGTTTCTTGACTTACTCTTCCTCCCTATTCTTACTTTACTGAAGATTAAATAGTATGTCTTGTAAATTATATGTCGAGTACTTGCTGGGATTAATAGTTAAGAAAAATGAAAGAAAATTTTAATTAATAGCATTCATATGACTGGCTGTTTGTTTTTCACTTGTCATCGCCCGTAACAAAAAATAAAGCGTTGCATGGGTCAAAGAGGAGATTGTAATTATTTTCTCTAATACTGTTCTTACAAATGGACCCTGAGTGTGGCTCTTACACATGTTCTACATATCCACTTCAAGGTTTTGCATAACATTATTTTTCTTGCAGATCATCCTCACAGTTGCTGAACATCATAGTGCCCTTGTGCCTTGGCAACTTGTAGCTCAAAAGACCGGTGCCATTTTGAAGTTTTTGGATTTAAATGAAGATGAAACTCCAGATGTCGACAAGTTGAAGGAAACACTTTCAAGGAAGACAAAACTTGTAGTTGTTCATCATGTCTCAAACATGCTTGGTAAGTTTCCCATAACAGATACTTCAGCTAAGGCAGTTGAATTTTAACTACATGATGTTAGGCACACTGTTTTTTTCTCAATAGTTGATTGTCTTTCCTGTCTCTTGTTTTTCCCTGAGCCTGGCATGCACTTTTTAAACTAATTTATGTTTAAATATATGACAAAGTTGAACTTGGAGACCCCTATTTAGATCTTAGGCTAGAGTAGTTATTTTTATTTGGATTCACTACTAAACAACTAAAATTTTAAGTTTGTGGAAGATGTTTCAAGGTTTGTGTTAAATGTTTTGGAGATATTTCCAGTTTCATTTAGATGGCTGTAAACATTGCATTACTGTGTATTCCCAATTTCCCCCGACACACTACTAAGCCTTTTCTTTTCATTCTAAATCAGCTCTTTATGCTGAATTTTAACTTGTATTTTTTGAAGTGAGATCCAATCTGTACACATGCATACATCATGCCATATAATTTGGATATTGTAATCTGCCTTTCCAAGTTTGTGTGAAACCACTTAAAAATGGATGTTCCTTTCTGAGGAAAAAACCTGTTTGAATGGGTATGCCTGAAATGGAGTTAACATTCAGGTTAAAGTTCTGCAGTTAATCTGCATTTTTCTTATGCATCATTTCTTTTCTTTTCTTCTTTTCTATATTAATAGTCTTTCATCATTGTAATGTGCTTTTTTGTTTCTTTATCATGAATAACGAAGTTCTGCCATATTGGAATGACTATGGAAGTGAGTCTTTGAAGTCTCTGTTGAAGCACTTGATGTGGATTAATACAGTATTCGATATAGCTACTTGAACTAGGTTAGGCACAGCTGGGGTTGGATTTGTCTAATATCATAAGAAGGCAGTTTATTTTTCTTTCATGTTTGGTTACCTGGGTTAGGTTTAGTTTCTGCTCTGGCTTGCAAATGTTTTATCACTTAGCTTTGATTGGATGGTCAGTATCCAAATCAATTAAATAATATTTAATATGGTTTGTTATATGTTGATTTGATCCTTATTCTAATAACTTAAGTTTTGGGGCTGACTTGGGTTAACAGTTTATAGATTATACTAACCACCACTTCATTTGGCTTGTTTATGATGCATGGATATTGTTGTGTGTGGTTTTATATATCTCTTAAAGACTAAAACCAAGCCGGTTTCTGAAAATTCACTTGAATACTGCATGTTAAGGTTTATTTACTGGTACTGTTGATTGGAGATTTGCATTGGGATATTCATAAATAGCAAATCCTTGCAATAAGTAATATTTACATGTTTGCTTTTCTTTTTTCTGTAGCATCTGTTCTTCCTATTGAAGATATTGTGAATTGGGCACATGATGTTGGAGCTAAAGTACTTGTAGATGCTTGTCAAAGTGTTCCTCACATGGTGGTTGATGTACAGGGCCTTGATGCCGATTTTCTTGTTGCTTCTTCTCACAAGGTTAGGTTTTTGCCTTGTATGCTGAATGATAAGCCTTATTAGTGAGTTTTGAGATTAAGAAATAATTATGCTTCAGATGTGTGGGCCTACAGGCATTGGATTCTTATATGCTAAGAGTGATCTCTTGGCAACCATGCCTCCATTTTTAGGTGAGCTCTTATTTCCTGAAGCTAGAATTAGAGCTTTCTTGTACTGGAAGTCATATCTGTCCAAGAGTTCTGTGTATCTGTATCTGTGACAGCTGTGGCATACTCTGTAGTTGGTCCTAATGCACTTTCTTTTCCCCACTTTTTGGCTCTGCACAGGTGGTGGAGAAATGATTTCAGATGTGTTTCTAGATCATTCCACATATGCAGATCCTCCATCGAGGTTGGTAGATTTATTGAAATATTGACCAATATTATCTTCTAAATGAAATTGGTTGCCTGCTAGCAGCTTTATGTCGGTTCCTTGCGTTTATTGCATGCAAGTTGGTGCTTTTGTGGCTGAATAGAACTTTCAACCTTAAATCATCATCAGGATTTCTTAGAGTGGAGGTTGATTTTATAGTTTTTGTTCAGAAGTGGGCCTAATTTATCTGCATAACTGAGGGAATTTGATGTGTGAAGCATATGATATATTATGGCTTATGAGAAGAAGGCCTTGGGAAGTTCTTGAAAAAATAATAAGATTGAAAGAAAACCAAGTTATTTATTCATCCTTAATGCCATTCAGTGCCTATATTTCATTGGTTAATTTTTTTATTTAATTAGTTTTCTATTATTTTGCAAACTCTTACCGCATCGCATTTTCTAAGATTTTTATTTGATCTCTCCTTTTTCTTTTATCGTGCTTCAACGTCACTGAAATTGAGAGGTAATCATGTTTTAGTTCTTATGCCACTGGAAAAAAAAATGGTCATGGAGGTATATCTCTTTGAGAGCCAAGTCCAAATCTCTTTTACTTCCAAGTAGTTTCTTTTTAATAATATGCTTAACAGACTGAAAGACAATACTAGAAAGTATCCTTTTACTTGGCAGATAAGATGAAAGATCAATTTGGCAATTGGCTTTCAAAATCTGCATTGTTTAATACAGAAAGTTGAATCTACTGGATGAATGCGCAATTACCCTAGTGACGATGCAGTTGTTGCCTTTGGACATAATTAAAAGCAATTGTAGTCTACTATTTCCTAAGTTGATACTTTACTTCACTTTTGTGAATGAACCTTTTGTTTTTTCTTTTAAATATAATCATTTTCATGATTGCCTGGAACTTTAAATTTGCTTGAAATTTCTATGACTAATTAAACTTCCATATTACAGAATTACGTGTTATGTGCTCTCCTTGATGCATTTCCTTCTCTAGTTAACATTGTTCCTGGATCAGATTTGAAGCTGGAACGCCAGCAATTGGGGAAGCCATTGGATTGGGAGCAGCAATTGATTATTTGACAGCTATTGGCATGCAAAGGATTCACGAATATGAGGTAAGTGGATTTTTCTGTCTTTTGTGTCTCCTATTCTAATAGAAATAATATCGGAAGCAGACATCTACAACATCTTGAGACGCAAAAATGTTCTACCATCTCATCGACCACAGGAGTTGCATTGTCATGTTTCCTCAAAATGCTGCTCAGTGCCTATCAGTTATCACACACTTCTCACTCAAGAATGGCCAAGTTTGAAATTTTTTTAGCTCAAAAGTACATAAAACATACACGAGAGAGAAAAAAATACATTAAAAAAATGAAAATAGAGAGTGCAAGAGAGGAAAATGCACCCAAAATTATGTGGTTACAATCCTTTGCTAATAGCAATCTGTGAAAAGATAGAACCAATTGTCCATAGAGTTGCATCCAGTTTTTGGCCATTTTCTAATATCCATTTTGTCTACAAATAAAAAGAAACCAATCTGAAAGCCACTTACTGCTAAGCACTATGAAGTATCAGAGATTCTCATGCAGTTTCGGTTGTTTTTTTTTTTTGTTGTTGTCAGATGGAGCTGTCCAAGTATTTATATGAAAGCCTTCTTTCAGTTCCCAATATTCGCATCTATGGCCCCAAACTTTCGGAGCACGTTAAACGTGCTGCTCTTTGTTCTTTCAATGTTGAGAACATTCACCCAACAGATATTGCAACTATCCTGGACCAACAGGTAAATTGTCTTCCCTTTCAACACCTATTGATCTTTTCTAATACATAATAGAAGTAGAGAATTACTTGCTTAATAACAGATGGGAAAAGGAATTTGATCTATAATAGCAATTAACATACATAATTAAAATGGCTCAGCATGGAGTGGCAATCAGATCAGGTCATCATTGCACGCAACCTCTCCATCGGTATTTAGGAGTGAACGCAAGCGCTCGTGCTAGCCTTCTCTTTTACAATACTAAAGAAGATGTCGATGATTTCATCCTTGCTCTCAATGAAACTATAAGCTTCTTTAATATGTTCAAGTAGAGTTTATTCTCCTGTATGTACTATATATTCATGTAAGGGGGGTGTTAACCGATGCCCCTGCAATACTGAGAGATTCAACAAATACGCCATGATGTTTCATATTTTAAATAAAAGCAAAATTATTTTACTTCAATTTAAATATAAATACGTTTGTTTGTTTATTTATTTATTTATTTTTATATAACAGTAGTTTATCTTACTGATATATGCCTAAATAAAATTTCTCGTATAGTTGAAGTGGACATTGATTGAAGATGAGATCAATCTCTATTTTTGGGGAGGAATTTGGTTATGTTATGCTATAAGAAATCAATAATACATTTATTATAATTTTTTTTAAATATTACATATTATATTATAATCAATAGCATAAAAACAAATTTAGAATCCTTAATAGAAAATTTTGAAAACCTAATTTAAGGTTTTAACCCTAAGTTGGAAATAAGTTTAAAACTTTGACCACGATTTAGACAAAGGAACGTAACATTTAAAATCTTAAATGAATAGAAGGGGGGAAACATGGTGAAACTGAAATGTTACTAGTTTGTTGAAAAGCTGTGTGTGAACTTGAGTTGTTATGGTTAAAGGGAAACACTAAAGGTTGGATTGGGTGAGAATTATTTTCAAAACGTTGGGGGTAATTTAATGATTATTAATGAATAAAGGGTGCGCATTAAAATTCACCATTAAAGGTTCTAACTGCCCAATCTTAATTATAAAATTTTAGACGATGGAACATTGCAAAATTATTATTTTTTAATCGGTCATCTTTTACTCTTAAAATTTCTCACATGCTGACTAGCGAAGTAGATGACGAGAACTCTAAAACTGATTGAAAATTAAAATCGTTATTAAAATCAAATAGATCTAAACTAGTTAGCATGTGAGAAATTATTGAAAAGATTAGAGTTTTGAATGTCGTACTGAGTGATTTGCTATATAAGATTTTTAGACCCATATTAAATCTTAAAATGTGTATGATTATCAAATAGACTTAACAAAAAGAACACATAAATCTAGTTGGACAGGGAATTTTTAACATAATCTTTACCATTCATTTTGTTTAATCCAATGGTGTAAATCTAAAATCAGAATACCGTGCTCATTTTCTTTGATGACATTCTGTAATAAAAAGTCATCATCAAAATGTTCAAGATTGTATTTAATTTTAACCCAAAAGAACAAGGATAAAAATGTTGTGTCAGCTTATTTCAAAATTTTGTTCAATTCAACATAAACCAAGAAAAAGATGATCAGTTTTCTTTGCATATTGCATTCATGTGGAGCAATGTATGCAATTAACTGAAATAGAAAACCTCATTAGACCACAAAAATGTTACATGCCCCTCACAAAATTGTATTTGACAAGAATTTAGGCTGAAAGGAAAGTAAAAGACGAAAAAGGTAAGAGCTATTGCCTTTTCAGCAGCGGAAGCAAACAATCATACATCCTCTCCATGCGTGATACTACCCTGAGCTTATACGCAGTCTGAAGGCCTGGCTTTGCCAAGTCGATAATATCCTGTCTTAAACTGTTCATTGTATACACATTAGTTTGCAGTCAAACTCTCACGTTCACGCACAAACTGTAATGCTAGCATACACACAATTTACGGAGACAATATAGATTGCAGTACAAGAAAGGGAAAAATAATGTGATATCAGTCAACTGGACTTACCACTGCCATTCACCAGTTTCTCTTGCATGCCTCTCAACAGCATGAAATAGGCGATCTAGACTGTATAGGACTAATCCTAACATGCATTGTGCATCATTTTCCTGAAAAAGCAGAGTTGCCAATAAATTCTCAGCTGCTGGTCATTCCCATATTTGTTTCTCAGGCTAATTAAGATGCAAGTACAATCAATATCAATGACAGATCACAAATGAAGAGAAAGTAACAAGTTAATTAAAGAAGTTGGCAGTATTCGCGTGACTGGATGAGTGTGCGTGTGCATTTGCATGTGTAAAGCTTATGAATGACAAACAAGAATTTAGATCAAACTTGCAACTTGCACAGGAGAAAGTCATGAGAATACACTATTTAGTACACTATACATAAGATTGAGTAAATATTTTACTTCCTAGTGGAGGAAATGTACAAGACATAAAACAGAAGGAAAAGAAAATCAACTGGTCTCAAAGAACACAAAACCAAGCTTCATGAGTATTGGAAAAGAACCACAGGGAACTCCAAAAAAGTTTAATTTCTTACCAGCCCTTGGTCAACAAAAATTTGGTATTGCATAATCCTTTTCTCAACCTCCACAATGATTAGTCTCCTTTGTAGCCGAGCAACTCTACCTCTTCCTTCTGCCCGGGAATCCTGACTTATACAAGCAAAAAAATCATAAATAGCTAGCTCCGGCAACAAGACAAATTGGCCAAGTTTGGTGTTCATGTGTATGGCGCCATCGTGCTCTATGCTAAGTGTCAAAATACTGATGGTTAACATCTATTCATGACATGACTACTGATCTATGTGAGAGTGCTCAGGGACTTATTGAATGGAATATCACAAAGAGTTTCCTACAGGAGGAAAAAGTTTTAAAATTTTAAACACATAACAATTCATGGACTGCTTAATGATTCCCTGATCAGATCCACAGAAATGGAATATGGAATTTCCATATTGCATAAATGATTTAAACAGAATCATTCTTAAATAGCCTCACAGTATGATGACTCCAAATTGTATATGTTAAAGATAGCCTTGGAGCGTGAGAAATCATTACATACAAATATACCCAAATCCAAGCCAGATCAAACTATCCACAGTCCAAAATCCTGATGCTATTTGTGAGTCTAGAGATGGCTGAGAACGTATCATGGAAGAATATCTTCATGCGCCCTATTAAAATAACATGTAGACTGATACTGATTACTGATAATGAAGCAGGTAAGATGTGAACCCTCCATGCGCATTTGAAATATACTATCTATGATCCAAAGGGAAGAAAACCATTTTCCCTTCTAAATTCCCAACTAGCAGTAGTGTGATGAAAGGAATTTACAATTTACAAACTCTTGAAAGGAAAGAGAGAAAAGAAAATGGATTTTCTTTCTGATTACTTTTTGTACTTTAAGTTTCATAATCAAAGCTTTTATAGATAAAATATAACAAACTTGCCATTAAAAATGTAGCACAATAGTCTAAGGGAAAAAAAGAAGTTCAGAGATTGGAAGCCAGGAAAAAGAAAGCGCATTAATTATAAAGCAATATATTATTGGTCCAACAAAAAATAGTAGGCTGAGGAACTACATTTTCGAGTTGAAAAGATGAACCTAAGAACTATGCCTTGGGGAACACATGTACTCTTTAAAAACAAATGAATCAAGACAAACTGAAACAAAATGTGGAGAACAGGATGGTATTTCCATGGTCAACTCTAACAAACAGATTGATTTCGCATAATGAGATACATTGTTGGTACACATCTTAAAAATGAGAGACATGGTGGGAACCCAAACCCCACCATTCATGCTAACAAGGTCTTGTTCATTTGGATTTGCCTTGGTGGGAAACCTAATCCCCACCACCACAAGTCTTCCTCAAGAGTATGATTTTTTTTTTCTTGCCAAATCACCCAAAATAAAGCTGTAACAGAGCATTTCCAATGAGTCCATAGCAAGATGCCTGTATTACCAATTAAATCATGCAGGAAACTACACCTATATGGCCATATGCTCTCATCAGATATTATACACCATGTGATTATCCTAAGATATATCAAATGACTCACTATTTCCTTACCTGCATAAACCATGAACGCACCAACATGAGTAAAACAAAAGAGAGAAAGAATGCAGGTAAGGCAGCAAGAATAGCGAAGTTGATTTCATTTGCCCTGAGAATCTGATCCAGCTCAAGCATTGCCCTGTACAGACCAACATGTTTAGATCATGGAATGATGAATCAAACTTGATTCTCAAATCTATTATACATCAAGGATACCAGTTCAAGCACTCACGTCTCAGTATCTAGTTTCAGTTTCTGAACCTGTAGTGCACGAACCCATTGTTATACAATCTGAACTGTAAGCAGCAAGCAAAAGTCAAAGGCAGCATGGACTACCTGGATGAGCAAAGCACGAGCGAGCTCTCCATGTAGAAGATTCTGAATAGGATGCATAAGTTCCTTTTCATACCTACAGTCACACAAACATATGTGCGTGAGAAGTTCAGAGACAAGGAACAAAACACTTCAAACAACAATAAGAGGGAGATAACTGAAGTTATTGATTCTGAGATCCTTTAAGAGTACAGTCAGAAATATCTGCCATTATCATTAATCAGTTCAACTTTCCAGGTATATTTACATGTTCAATGATTTAGGATTAATTTTCAATGTACGACAAAAAGGTAAATACAAAAATAGAAAATAGAAGAAAGCAGAAAGAATAGGTAGAAGAGAAAAAGAAATGGGTGCAAAATTTAGAAGAGAAAAATAGTGAGACTTAGGGGAGAAAATTTAACATTCATTAAAAATTAATTCCATCATTTCTGAGACCTGATGTATTTTTTGTTTTACGTTCCAGCCGCTTCTCAAGAATAATACCATAGACTAAAAGTTTGCAACCCATATTGGTGCTCCTTTAATGCATTATTTAAGAAAAGGGTAAACCAGAAAGAAGGATGAGCTTTGAGGAGATATAGAATCTACAGCAAAACATTTCTTGACTGCTATTATACAAGCATATTTAAGCACATTATTGTTTTATAAATCAATGATTTGAACTGCCAACTAACAAGCAAAATAATTCTACCTGGACATAACTATTTCAAGCATTTCCTGGTCTGATGCATTCTCTGGTAACTTTTGACCTTTCGTCTGCTCACTAAAAGCCAATAACATCCTGCATATCAAGGAGATAAATACAAAAAGGTCATATTGATATGAAGCCCAAAAATGCTGATATATTGAATATTTTGATGTCAAACCAAAGATCTCTCTAATATAACATCATATAACCAGCATTATAAATTATCATTTTTTTATGCAATACGATATGATCAACAGATCATCTTTCCTATGATGCAACAACACTGAAGAGACTAATCATTTTATTTTTCTCAGAACTCAACTCTAATGTTCCACAAAATGAAAGGATCTGGTCCTCTATCCTGTGTTTGTTATTTGAAACTTTTCCTTTTTGAATTTAAAAGCAGCATAGAAAGGTCTGTTTAAGATTAATTTGAAAAAGAATATATTAGTGTAGAAATATAGTCATGGAGTCAAACTCTAATCAACTTCCCTTTCTCAATCCATAATCATCGCCTCTTGTGTCTCTCCATGTTCACATGAAAAGCTTCAATCTTCAACTTTGAAGCTTTCATGAAAAGCTCTAAACTAATAGAGTATCAGTGTATCACCTATATGTTTCAGCCCTACGATTGCATGGTTTATTCCTCAAGTAAAATACCTAATTGAATACCAGAATTATGTCTACTGGTAAAACTAAGCTCTAGAAAAGAGATGAAGAGAGAAAAAAGCACTCTATGATGGAGAATGAAGAAGCTGTTTCCTTCTCATTATGTTTTTGCCACCTAACTTGGACCTCGTAAAAAATGTTGGTTTTGCTTGGTTTGATCAAGTTTACAACAATATTTGGGATGCTGGTGAGGATGAGATGAGTTGGAGGGTAACTAAAACCATAAAATTGAGGCCAGTCTTAGTATAAGGGAGCAATATGTGGAACAGCAGTTTCAATTACTTGGCCCTCCCTGTGGCCGTTCTCATAAAAGTATCTCCATTTGCTAGGACAGCTTCATTAAGAAGGATTAATTCTGTGGATAATCTTATAACAAGGAAACATCTTATATGACTAAAGTAAAATAGTATTTATAAATTTTCATTATCATCCATATTTGTCCAAACAAATACAATATGTGTGAGTGTCTATGTGATAGTCAGATTTTAACCTGTGCAAAGAATTTGAAGTCAACTGCACTTCTTCAATCTCCATCACACCTTTGTGCCTTTTCCTAAATGTCTCAAAAAGTTCATCCCTAATTGACAGAAGCTGGTGATGAATGAGTTAGGATACAAATCAAAACAGAAAAGGTGATGAGATAGACATTGCCTCAACCATGGTAGTACAATATACAAATATGAGAATTAAATAATAAGATTAGCAGAATGCCCCCAATATATTTAATACTTGCTCAGTGGAATAGCATTTAATTCAGTTAGCCCCTTCAATTGCCTGCCTTTTACATGAAAGTTGATCTCAGTGTCAATTGAATCAATCTTCTCTATTTCCAATTTCTGTATCACATACTTTATGCAATTATAAACAAATTTAAAAGAAGAAACAAACTCAGCGCGAACTTCATAATCCCTTTTAATCCAAATCACGTGTTGTAAACTACTATTCACTAATAGGACTTAAAAGACCATGAAGTCCACTCATTGTTAAAATTAACTAAATAATAGAAAGGCATACAATACGAGATCATAGGGTCAAACTTGGCTTTGACAGCATGTTCAAGTCACCACTTGACCCAAAAGCTAAAAATTGTACGTAAGCTATCAATAAACTCTATCATGATGATGAATGAACTGCTGATTTCCAAAAACTTTCGACTGATATATCTAACATACCACAAGATACAATGACATATAACTTTCTTTGTTATTTTAACAGAACCAATTCCATAATAAACCTTTCCACATTTCCCTTAAAATTGTGACATTACAAATCAAATTATTACCTATTAAAGAATAACCCCTTCTATTGGACTTGTGAAGCAATTCATGTGCCTTAGTAAATTCCTTGTGACAATGTAATAAAAAGCACGTATGGGCTGCATAAGAAGATTAGTTGTTGGAAAACTATTTGTTTATGACATTATGCCAATATCTCTCATACCAGCTTAGTTCTTGGTAAGGGTAAGAGGATTAGATTTTGGAAGATCTAAGGTGGAATAAATAATGTTTCATTTGCCTATACTTGTCATATGTTGAATGCTAAGTTGTTCAATCCACAGTCTGTTGTGAATTCCAAAAATTTCAATTGATTATGACCACCAATTTTTTTCTTTTCCAAAACCTTCATGACAGAAATGAAGGATTTCTGTTCTTTGGTTAAAATATTTTATTTTCCTCTTACTTGGAGAATGATTAACGCTCTTATCCCTCAAATTATTTGGATACTTTTTCTAGTAAATGTTTCTTTGAGATGATAATTTGCTGTCAATCTTTATCAATTTTTTATCCTTAAGTTTTTTAATTTGAAAATCAAGGACTCCTTCAAAAGCTAGATCCTTAGTTTGATTTCTCCTCATGAAGAAATTGAACACTGATAATTTGCTTCAAAAGTGATAGCCATACCTTTTATTAATCTCCTCAATGGTGCATACTTTGTGAAAAGACAAGATTACATCATCTATTGTTTAACTGATTTTACTCATGGGTTAGATAGAGTAGGAAGCTATGCATACTGGAGGTTGTTTGAAATTTACCTTAATCAGCTTATCTTATTTCAAGGAAAAATTGTACCAAGGTCCACATCTTTGCATTTATTACACCTAGGTCTAAGGAAAGAGAAGAAAAGTTGAAGGTGCTTTAATGAATAAGAATCAGCATAATATGAGCTTCAATTTTTAACTGTTTTCAGAAGGATGTTATAGAAGTCGCATTTTACACATTGGAAAAGTGTTGTCTACTATTGACTTCTTTGTTTAATGTGTTGTACCGTTTTCACTAATATCGTTATATGAGCATAATATTGACTAGTGATGAACTTTGTTTCTAATAAAGAAATTAGATCTTGATATTTCAAATGGAAAATATTTAAAGAGGCAAATACAGTACACAACATATAAAGAATTGAAATTTATCTGGGATCCAAAATGTTCACTTTATATAGAGTTTTCTAGAACTATTTTTTGAAGCATGTTATAGAAGCTCTCATTTTACATATTGGACAAATGACTGTTATTTCTTATTTTTAGTGAATTTTTGTTTCTAATCACAAAAACTGATCTTCATACTTTGAATAGAACATATTTTTAACTGTAGTTTGTACCAGTTCAACATAAAAGTTTATTGATACACCACGAACTTTCTTAATCTTACAAGGTAACAAAAACAAGTTAAAAGCACCATAGCAACCTAGAACTAAGGAGAAAGCACCTGAAAAAGATAACCAAGTTAGACATACCGGTTGCTCCACATGGTCATTGAAGAAGCCAATTGTTGATTCCTTTGCTTCACGAATCCAATTCTCAAGGTCAGAACTACCCATCAAACTACTATGCCGTAGTAGCCAAATAGAAAAATATGATAGGCCAACAGCTCCACACGTGTAGCGGATCCAATGTAGAGTTATTTTCCTTGGCTTTCGGTGTTTAGCTATCTACAAGAAGAGATAGTAGGAAGGCAATGTATGTATCAAAATAATCTAATATTTTCCCACTGAGCCCATAAAAATAAGCCATTCAATTAATAAGATATTAACTTAGATTTATCACTGGTAGCATAAAAGTTGGAAGAATTTCGTTACCATTTGAGATAAGTATACATCTAGTTTCTGTAGATTTTGGTAAATCAAGTTAATAGAATCTTTAATTTCACAATCTGTCCACTCAGGCCCTTCTTGATTAACTTCTGGCAGTTTCTCAAATAGTAAAGGAAATAAATAGCTCCCATCAACAGAAGAACCACCCTGCACAGCCATTGCATAAGAAACAATGGAATCTGAAATTTCATTTCAGGAGTAAATAGTAAAAGCCAATCACAGCTATGTTCTACCAAGTAAATAAATATACACAACAACTGAAAATGAACACAATGCAAAAGCGAAATGTGACTACTAGAACCATGCTCATAGAAGGTATAGTTGATGCACTATCATTTTTACCTGATGCATTGCATGCAGATGGCCAATTGATGCCTCCAATTTTGAGAAGAGGCAATCGAGGGTGATCAATAAAGATGGCAATAACTTCTCTGGATCCTTAACCAACTCCTCCCCACATTTCTCAACTTCAATATAAACCTATTTGAATTATCAAGAATTTAATACATATTACTATGAACAGTTTAAAGAAAATGATACTTTTGCATCTACCATTAAATACAGAATCTTATAGATGATAAGGCATTACACGTGCATTACTAATGTGATGGCTCAAATAAAACAACTATGATTACATTACAAATGTACAGTCTTTGTGCAATCACTGGTGTAAACAGCCTGAGCACAAATTCCAAGGAGATCGCTACCACACGGCCAGGTTTATGACAGCCATTTCTGAGAAAGCTGGCATTCATCTTTAACTACCTCATGGATGATATGTAGTTACAAAGTAGTAAATAAATCATTGTAAACAAGAGAAAAGTATTCCTCAACACTTAGGAATCCTGCGTCATTAAATTATAGCGTAATGATAGAATCTCAGCAATAGCCACCTCAATGCAACACTTAAGTGAGCTCTTGCAGTCAAGTGCCTAAATCAGCCTTGCAATAAAACCTTGGAGACACTAGAAATCTTATAACAAAGCAACTACAACCAATTATTCCTTCTATTTACAGCACTCCCTACCTCACACACCTGCAAAATGCTCATTCGCCCCAGAGAGAAAAACTATATACAGCTTTATACTATAGATAATACTTATATGAATATTGTTGCACATAATATCTGGGATTTTTAGATGTAACTGGAACAAAAGAAGTTGCAATTTAATAACAAACTATTATCGGCAACGAGGAAGGACAAGGTGAAAGAACCTCATCGTGTTAACTGGAACAAATTGCACAAACCTGTGCCAGAAATGTAGCCAGAGCAGATCTTAAGGTAGTTAAAACAGTTATCCTTTCAGATATGTGAGCTGATGCAAATTGGTATAAATGTTTAATAGAAGAACCCTCGGCAACACAATCTCGTAACAACTTAGCCGATCCATTGATAAAAGCAAATGGCCCTCTCTCAAAAAGCACGAAGTACACTTTCTGAGCATTTGATCCCTAAATGAAGAAGAAAAATTATTTAGAATTCAGATATAATCAAGTACATAATTGCATCAAATGTGGCTTACTAACCTCTGCTCTAGATTGCCAAAACTGCAAATTCTTCTGGATATTATGCAAATTCGAAAAGATGTGCTCCATTATGTCTTGCAATACATCACATATTCTACATGCCTCTGTCATAACCCTGCATGTGTACATCAAAAACATATCTAAAGAATTTCTGACCATGCCATATGAATTACTTCTGAAGTAAAACAAAAGGTTGCACCTTTACAGCATTTCAGAGAGAAATGTTAACAAAAACTGCCATTAGAAGTCTAAAGGACACCTCCTATACATCATATAACGTCGCAAAAAAATACGTGCAAAACATTAACGAATTTCAACTCAACAAGTACAATCATCTCCTACGCAAGCAAATTTATTTCTTTTCTTTTTCTTGGGAACCAAACAACTCACCAAGAAATTTTAAAAAAACCAAATAAAAAGAGGACATACACAGAGGAGTCAGGCGAATGCGAAGGCAATGGGAGGGGGAGAGAACCCCTTCGTTTGCGAGAAGCTTGACGATATAAAGTTGAGATTTTCCCGAGAAAATTGGAGCCGGAAGAAGGAAAGAAAGTGGCAACTCGATTCCATATATAATCCGAGTAGAATGAAATTAGGGTTTTTGTTACATTCAATTCTTTTTCTGCTTCAGCTTTAGATTGATCCTCCATCTTCCAGCCGCTTAATTCTTACTAGTCTCAGTCTGAAGTCCGAAGCTTTGTAGCTTCGAAGTTCAATTGAATCTTCAGGAATTTGAAAAGCTTGATTTCAACTGCGCATCAATGTCCTTGTCTTATCAGTGAAATTACATTATAACCCCTACTCTCAAGCTTTCTAGCAAATATGCTCCGAGAACCGGTATTGTCAAACGACCCTGTCTTTATAAATTTTGCAATCCTATCCCAAATTAATTAGTAAATTACCAAACTACTCAAACTTATTTTACAAACTATATCGTCTTGGAAGCTATAATTGTCCTAGTTAATGGTTTATATATTGGTATATAAGTTTGCAATAAGAGTTTATATTTTTAACATTACTTAAATATAATAATTTTTGTTATTTCAAGTAACCTGAAATTCAATCACTCGAGACATTCCTATTTTTACAAAAAATTCTATTCATTATATGTGGAGTCCATTATATTAGAGTGTGAATAAATATTTTCTTATATGTAAAGGTGAAATATCATTCAAATTACGTGAAAATATTTGAACAGTATTATTTGTAATTTCATCAAAATATTTTCAACAGATCTTTAATGAAATATTGATAGTTTGTGTATGTAATATTAAAAAAACAGTAACCTGAAAATGAAGCAGTCCTTTAATGGTTTAGTAGTTATTGTCTATCTCCCTCGCTCTTCAAGTAGGTTCGATTCATCACTTTATGCTTTCATAATAAGACTCAAGTCTTTCCAATTATTTGTAGAAATGATCTAGAGACTTTTGTTGATGGATAAAAAAAAGCATTCGAGTAGTATAATTAATGTTACCATCAATGAAATTCAATGAGTGTAATCACCATTGACAATCTAGCATACTTACAATGGAGAACTTCTCCTAAGCTGGCTGCTATATATGCACCATGCATGAGTGAGGATATATCTCAGGTGGTATACGCTGAGAATATGATGTTGTTGTAGTCAATATAATCTTAAAGATGGATGCATGACTAGTCTATAAAAGATGCCTTTACTCAATTATTTACATTTGAGGCAAGAATGAGGACTGAATGCAACTGCAAGTCCCCTGGGAACTTGAATGTGGAGGCAAACATTATTTCAAACAACAACAAAAGAGGCTAGAACCAAAAGAAGAACTCGAGGCAGAAACCAGAACTTTTCTGAAAGTCGAGAAAAAGGCTAAGGCAAAGGCAAACTAAAACAAGTTTGTCAAATTTACTTGATCTCTAACCACAGTGTAGTTGATTGTTGGCAGAGGATTGATCAAGATTTTGAACCCAATACTGAAAGCAAACTAATAAGGCCAATCCTCAGCCTATGTTACAACTCAGGAAGTAGGCAACGAAGGCGGATGGTACGTTGACAGCAGTGCTATTGTAAACCAAACCAAGTGAAATTCACCCGAGCTAGCTAAACCAAATACATCTTAGACCGATTCAAGAAAACAAGGATATATAGAGAACTGTAAACCAAAAACACTACTTCAATGAGCACTAGTATCAAGCTGAGAAAGGAAGAAGGTAATGATTTTTCAGATAATACATTATACAGAAATATCATAGGATCACTTCAGAACCAATGTGACTATCGTGCGAACTCCTGAAAGTAGAAAGTGATCGGAAGAAAATAGGAGCTAAGATTGCTTAATAATTATTTATATAAAATTTAATAATTTAGTTGATATAATAATCAAATAAATCATGTCTTCATTTACAAATATATAAAATATTTTTAAAAATTTTATTTAACAAATAAATCTTTAAAGTTTGTTTGGTTTAACTTTTTAAGTATAATTTTTTGAAGTAAATATTATACTAATAAATTTTTTTTAAACGTATATTTATAAAAATTATATATATTATATTATTTTCTTATTAGGTGTATCTTCAAATAAAATTGTATAAAAAAATGAAATCAAAATTTTAAAATAAAGTAAAAGCATTTTGAAATTTTTTTAACTTGTTAAAAAAATAAAAAAAAATTCTTTGCTTCTATTAATCAAAGCAAAAACATCTCACTTGATAACAATCATAAAAGGATAAAAAAAAATTGAAAATAACTTTTTAAAAAGGATACGATAATTGTTTGAGAAATCATACCAAACGAGTGTTAATAGACTTCGTCAAATCCTTAAACTTAAAAATATTGGAAGTAAAACAATAAATTTTTAAATTTTTATTCAACTAGAAATTCGTAGAGAAACAATAAACTTAAACATGTTACCAAATCTTATTGATACAATTGCAAAAAGTGTAATGAATTCACCTAAATCTAAATTTCCCAAAAGTGGTCTAAAACAAGAAGAATTGAAGGACTCCTATCAACCACGTGAATCAACATAAATGGTGCATAAGCAATAGGAGTCCCAAGAAACTTCAGCAATGAGCAAAACAAGATCCAAGAGAAGAATTGTTCTTGTTTCCCAAATTGCAGGAAACAGTTGATGCTTTAATAGTTCTCAAATTCATAAAGATCAAGCTATCAAGTCTGCAATTTAATGTCAACAACACAACCAAAAAATCGACATTTAAGGAAATCCAATTGAAATCCCAACAAAATTAGAAACACCAAATTCATCTATGGAAAGCATATCCAGTTCAAATCCTAAAAAAATTAAAGATCTATTTATATATACGAATTTATGTCATAAAATAAAACTAGCTCAGACCCAAGAAACTTCAAGCGTAATCATTCAAACTCAAATTCTAAATGAAAACAAGACAAAGTTACGAACTTTCAAACAAAATCATTAGCTTTTCAATATATTAGATTATAAAAAGAACAAAACACATCAAAATTCTCAAATTCATGGTTCTAATATCAGTTCTTTTTGTTTTCTTTTCCTCATGTTTTCCTACAATTCCTCAGTAAACAAACAGGCACAACATATAAGTGCAACAACAACAATAACAACAATGTAAATGAAAAGATGATCAAAGAAGAAAACTGCAATATGGGAAGAACGCAAAGGGGGGAAACCCTCAAGTATGATCGAAATAATGGGCTCAAACTAAATTAGTAAAGTTGTAACTAATTTTACTAATTTTACCTTACTGTAACGTTTGACTAATGGAAATGATGGTCAAAAGGGTGGTGCCTGTGTCTTTCTAAATAAACTTTTTCTAATTGATAAAAGATTAAAATCTCATAGAGATATGTGTTAAAACCCTTATTTAATATTCCTCTTTATAAAAATTTTTATATAAATTTTTGGTAAAAAAATTAACATATCACAATATAATTTAAAGAGTAATAACAAAATAATTGAAATATAAAAGAAATTATTAAGTCATTAAATTATACAATTTCAGGATGTTGAATTAATTTAAATAATGTTTTAAAAATCATTAATTTTAAGAAATAGAAAATATGTTTAATAATATTTGTTTAATTTAACATTATACATAAAATTAATAAAAATACTACTAATTGAACATAAAATATAATAAAATAAAAAGTGGATTAATAAATTTTTAATTCAATAGACGTCAGAATAAGCTCAAAAGTCGAATGTCCGAAAAAATGTAGATATAAAAAAAAGTAAGAGAGTGAGATAAAGTCTTAAATAATTTATTTTATTTTTTTATTTATTTTGAACTCGAACTTAGTTATAGTGTTTAGAAGGTAATCTACCACTTTGACCGAGCAATCCGAGGCAAAAGAGCACCTTTAATATGATGAACAATGTGAAAAACAACAACTTAGTCAGTGTGACACTAACAACATGAATATAGCAGGAGAAATATTTGACCGTGTGATGGTAAAATCAACCAAACTACCGACTAAATGTTTGTAGCGGACTGTAAGCTAAGTCATCTGAAAATGACAATAAACAAATATAATTAACTGCCAACTCTCAACAACCAACAATATATCATTAATGTCCTTAATAACCATTTCCGTGAGATATATAAGCAGCTGTCCTGGCTGTGAATTCCAACAGTCGAAAGAAAATATCTGATCAGAGAAAAGAAAACAATGGCGACGTCTGAAGGAATTAATGACGTGATATGTGGAGGAATTACTAATATAGCATCCAACAGTGTCGAGATCGAAAATCTCGGTCGCTTCGCCGTCGATCAGTATAACGAGAAACAGGTTTCTCCTTCTTTTCCTTCTTCTTCCAAAATTATTTGCTGAATAATATTCAACACTTTGTTTGGTTGTTATTGGTTTCTCCACGACGTCGTTTTGGGAGTAAATTGTGAAATTAATAGATCAATTTTGACGTTTTAATTTGCAGAATAAAATGTTGCAGTTTGTGAAAGTGAGTAATGCGAAGCAACAGTTGGTTGCTGGATATATGTACTACTTGACATTGGAGGCTCTTGATGGAGATAAGAAAAAGGTGTATGAAGCGAAGGTTTGGCAGAAGATCATGAACCAAGGCAAGGAGTTGACTGAATTCAAAGAAGCTGGTGAAGCCGCTGCTAGCTCATAAGCTTAGCTTGGTAATTATTAATCCATTTATTACTGAACAGAAACTTCAGCAAGCGTTTAACTGATGAATTTATAGTTAATAATAGACGTTTTAATTGTTTATTTTCGTCACAAGATACAGATAATCTTGATCAAAGTGTGGAGATGCGATCAGGACTATTTTAGGGTTGGAAAGTTTAGAACTTTTTATACTTTTTGTGAAATGTTATATAGCAGTTTGCCTTCGGTTTTGTGGTTTAACATTGAGCTGGTTATAGTTTATGTATATCTGAACTCATGGTTTTATGTATGTTTATTCTTTTGTGGATATGAATGAGTAATGGGTTTGTAGCATTTTATTCTGGCATCATTTTCCCCCAACTTTAATCTTACTTGTTCAAAATTTTCTCTTGATGTCAAGTGAGAAAACGATAATGGTTTTATTTTGGATGTTTGATAGGATCAGATCAGATATAATTGATGTAAGTGAGTGTCAAGTGATTGCTTGTATATGTTATCTTTGTTCTTTTCGTAGCCACTCTACCCTGAGACCAAGAAATCGGCTTTTTGTATATCCGCCCCTCCTCCCAACTTTGGTTTTTTGTGGGGGGTGTTGTGTGTGTTCTATTCAGTTCTGTTTCTCTCCTATCTATATTTATTTGTTGTTTATATAAGCAGACATCAAATCTCCTTTCACTTTTTGTAGTCATGTTTTACTGTGCTTCTTTGATCCCTTTTGTACTGTTTATTTGAAAAGTCGACACTGCTTGCTTGTTTTCTGGGAAGTACAAAAATATAATTGCGGACTATATATAATTCTTAATTTCTATCTTCAGTATTCCATTGCAAAGACAGTAGGGCTAGCTTATACTTCTTTTCTAACCCATAGTTCAATACGATGTCCTAACCATTAGGTTAAATGTAATGTACGATTATAGATTCTCACCTCACCCATATGTTTCTGTAAATACATATACGATGCTCTTTGTGTATTGACTACATATCTTCCATTTATTTTCAGGTGACTGGATATTGCATGTGGCTTGCAATCCATTAAACTGGGAAAAGAAGAATATATATCAGAAGATATGAAGCTGTGTTCAACTTGAATAACTTATGAACTTGGTTACGTATGCATATATTAATTCGAATATCTACCATATATATATGTATGTATGTATGTATGTATATATCATACTACTCTAGAACTTTTTAGAACTCTGCAGTTCATTGTATGAGGAGGCTTTCATACAATGATGCCTATTATTCATCGTGTGAAAATTAAGTAAAATAAAAGTTTATTAATGTATTAGATTTTGCAAGTAAAATAAAGCAGTTTATTAATAAACCAAACACCCTACTTCAATGAGCACTAGTATCAGGCTGAGAAAGGAAGAAGGTAATGATTTTTCAGATAATACATTATACAGAAGTATCATATTCATAGAAGCACTTGGATCAGTATGTGACTATTACAAGACCTGAAAAACATTCAATATGACAAACTGAGTCGATTTAGTTTTTGAAAATGGAAAGTTTAATTAGTAGCTTAATTGGTTTCTTCCAGCTCCTGAAAATAGAAGGTTTATTTTTTGAATTGATTACATACTCGAAGACTCTTCTAATTAATGTATTTCACTTCCAAATAAAAAATATAAAATAAGATATGATTCAAAATATTTTAAAGTATTTTTAAGGGTAATTGACATTAAAGTCACGAAGGTTTGACTAATTAATCATAGAAGTCCTAATAAATTCAGAATTTATCTTAAAACTCTTAGTGTTCATAGAAAAATATGATTTTATAACAATATTCTTATTAGTTATTATACTTACGTCCCCAAATTTTTAGAAAATAAAATAATTTACTTAAATTTTTAATAATATAAAAATACTTTTAACTTTAAAAATAAAGATAAAAATACTCTTAATTAATTATTTATAATAAAAAATAATCTATATATTATTGTCTTAAATTATTAAAAAAACTATTAATTAATTATTTAAAATAAAGATAAAAATACCCCTAATTAATTATTTATAATAAAAAATAATCTATATATTATTATCTTAAACTATTAAAAAAAGTATCAATTAATTATTTTTTCTTCTAAAATTTAATGTCAATTTTTTACGATATTAATTTATTTAAATTTATTTAATTAAAATAATCTATTTTGAAAATTATGTATAATAATACTATCAAAATCTTTAAGCTTTAGTTTTTAAATTTAATTATAACAACTTTTACAATATAAAATTTATTGTTACAAATAGCTAAAATTTACAACCTATAATTTTTAATTTATTTGTAAACATATTTACGATATAATTTTTACTATTAATTGTAAAAATCAAATACTTTATTTTAGAAATTTTAACAATATTAAATGATTTTTTTTCAAAATCTCCAAAATAGGTCATTTAGATTTTTTTCCAATTAATACTAAAAAATATCTTATAAACTTTTTTACAAATAAATTTAAAATTTTTATGTTGTAACTACTTTTTTATAACAAAATTTAAAAAAAAATGATTAAGGATTAAAATATTATTATAATTTTTAAATTTAAATATTAATATAAAATTATATTAATTATTAAAAGATAAAAATAATAATCTTATAATAATTTTATATATCTTTTAATAGTTTAAGGTAATAATATAGTGGATAAAATATTTATTTTTTATTATAAATAATTAGTTCTTGATATTTTTATCTTTTTTTTTAAGTTAAAGGTATTTTTATATTATTAAAATTTTAAGTGAATATATTCTATATTTTAAAATTTGGAGACTTAAGTATAATAAATAATAATGGTATTATTATAAAATTATATTTTTTTATAGAGATTGGGACTTTTAAGGTAACTTTTGAAACTACTATAATTTATATGACTAATTACCCAAACTTTAAGGACTTTGATGTTCATTATCCTATTTTTAATTATTTATATAAAAGTTAATAATTTAATTGATACAATAAAATAAATAATGTCTTTATTTACAAATATATATAATATTTTTAAGAAATCTATTTAACAAATAAGTCTTTTAAAGTTTGTTTGATTTGATCTTTTAACTATAGTTTTTGGGAGTAGATATTATATTATCAAATCTTTTATAAGCGAAATTTTTAAATATACATATATATATATATATATGGGACATGATCAATAGTCCATTTTTTTATACAAAATTTTATATTAAATACAAACCATTAGATTTAGACATATCCAACGGTTGAGATTACATTTGATTATATAATTAGTGCATTAATAATTACTGTATATGTCAGATGCAATCTCAACCGTTGGATGTGTTTAAATCTAACGGCTTATATTTGATGTAAGATTTTGTGTAAAATAAAAGGGTCATTAATATATATAGGGACAGGTTCAATGATTTTTTTTTTTTTACACAAAATCTTATATCAAATACAAGTCGTTAGATCTAAACGCATCCAACAACTGAAATTATATCTGACTATATATTTAATGTATAATTAATGTATCCATAATTAATGCACTATCAGATGCAATCTCATTTGTAGTTGATGTAAAATTTTATATAAAAAAAATAATAATTGAACCTACCCCCATATATATATATATATATATTCATAGATTCTCTTGTAAAGGGGAGTCGAGATGGAATTTTTTTGTGGGTTGGCTTAAACTTAAAAGTAAAAGAAGCCCCAAATTGCAGTAAGAGTAGCTACTTGTTTCTTGGCTTCAATTTGAGCTTCAGTTCAGATCCTGAATCTCCATAACTGGGTATGTCTGGTTAAGTTAAGGTGACTAGCTTTGTGCGGTAATCGCAAGTTAAGGTACTCTGGATTTGTTATAGTGCCACCATTTCACAATATATATTGTCTGGGAAAACTAGTCTTGGGATTGATTATTATGATGATTAATAATTTTTTTATTTTATATAAAATTTTATATTAAATATAAATTGTTACATTTAAGTACATTTAATTATTAAAATTATATATGATATGTAATTAAATATATATTATTATTTTATTGTTAATTAAGTGATTAACTTTACTATTTTATGCTTCAATGAAAAAAGATTTTAAAAATTACAAAAATAATATTTTCATAATTGTAATTCTAAGAATAGAAAATATATTTGGTAATATTTATTAAAAGTAATCTTTTATAAAACAGCAACAGCTTGTTTGTTATTATTTTGAAAAATAAGTGGGATAATTACTTTGAGAATAAAATTGTGATTAAATTTGAAAATGAGTTGTTTTTATTTTTTAGTTAAAATTATAAAAAAAAAAACTGTTTTTTGTTTCTAAAAAATAAACTTCACAAAACATGCAACTAAACAAGCTTTTTATTTTTGAAAATGGAAACAGTTTTTGAAAACGGTGCTAAATGCACACTGAATAATTTGCTCGTTTTCACTTGTCGGCACTAAGCATTCACGTTTCGAATCTCCACCAAATGCTTCATAATTAAGCAACCGGCAAAACTAACGTGCATCCAAATTTAGCTTAATTATCGTACACCTATCAATAGACAATATAAACAAGCCACGTCACATCGTAACCAATAGACTGTTAACAGGCGCCAAAGCTAAGCAGTTGACCAAAGACTTATCCCTTTCGTTCCCAACGCGTTGGTTCAGACGAGATGATAAGATACGTTTCTAATTCCGCGTCCAGTGTAATAACATCCGCATCCCTATAGTTTTATTCTTTTTCATATAAAAGCATAAATAATTTTATTCATATTAATAAGTTCCTAACTTAGTAACTTAAATTTAATGTCCATTTTAATTTTGAAATTTAACCAAAATGCTTATTCATATTAATAAATTCCTAACTTAACTTCAATGTCTTTTTTAATTTTGAATGTTGACCAAAACGCAAGAGTACTTATACTAACATTGAAAACTATTTAAATTATTTAATAAGAGTTGATAATTATTCACCTTCTAAAGAGTACTATAAATATTAAATTATACTTAGAGTTTAGAAAATTATCCCAAATAAAATAGTTATTTTCTAATTTTTTTTAAAAATATAAATAAAAAATTTTCTTCATGATAAAAGCTTTATCTTAATGTAAACTTTCAGATATGGTATTGAAAATAAAAATTGAATAATATGATAATAGTGCAAACCTAAACTCTTATAATATTAATATTCACAAAATTTTAGAAAAAGATTCTCTAATAAAATGCGGCTTTAGTGACCTTTTTGATACAAATGAAATAACTATTCTTAAAAGTAAGAAATCATATACATTAGGGAGTCAATTGTTATTAATCCACTTCCGTGATCGATATAAGCAGGTGTCCTGGCAGAGAATTCCAACAGTTGAAAGAAAATATCTGATCAGAGAAACGAAAACAATGGCGACAGTAGGAGGACTTCGTGATATGCAGGGAACGTCCAACAGTCTCGAAATCGAAGATCTCGGCCGCTTCGCCGTCGATCAGCACAACAAGAAACAGGTTTCTCCTTCTCTTCCTTCAGTTTCCGAAATTATTTGCGGAATTCAACGGTTGTTATTGGTTTCGTATGAATTCACCTAAACGTAATCGTTTTGGGGAGTAAATTTCTAGATTAATCGATTAATTTGAATGGTTTTGCAGAACGCAATGTTGCAGTATGGGAAAGTGCTTACTGCGAAGCAGCAGGTGGTTGCTGGGACTATGTACCACTTAACATTGGAGGCTCAAGATGGAGATAAGAAAAAGGTGTATGAAGCGAAGGTTTGGGAGAAGCCATGGCTGAAATTCAAGGAGTTGACTGAATTCAAAGAAGTTGGTGAAGCCGCTGCTAGCTCATAAGCTTAGCTTGGTAATTATCAATCCATTTCTTATTGAACAGAAGCTTCAGAAAGCGTTTAACTGATGAATTTATTGTTGATTATTAGATGTTCGAATCGTTTATTTTTCGTTACAAGATACACATAATCTTGATCAAAGTGTGGATATGCGATCAAGACTATTTTAGGGTTGGAAAGTTTAGAACTTTTTATATTTTCCTTTTTGTGAAATGTTATAGCAGTTGCCATCGGTTTTGTGGTTTAACATTGAGCTGATTATAGGTTTTGTGTATCTGAACTCATGGTTTTAGTATGTTTATTCTTCTCTGGATATGAGTAATGGGTTTGTAGCATGTTATTCTGCCATCATTTTTCTCCAACTTTAATCTTATTTGTTCAAAATTTTCTCTTCATGTCATGTGAGAAAACGATAATAGTTTTGTTTTGGATGTTTGATAGGATTAGATCAGATATAATTGGTGTAAGTGTCAAGTAATTGCTTGTATATGTTATCTTTGTTCTTTTTGTCGCCATTCTACCCTGAAACCAAGAAATTTTATGACAGTACGCTATATCATAATTGTTAATCCGGCATGTTACGTCTCCCTGTTTTCATAAATGGATGTCTTTGCAGTTCATAAACCCTTTAGTGTTGGTAGCTAGAAAGCGTTATTTTGGCATGCAAGACTCGGAATAAATTAGCTGTGATAAGCACAGACACCAATAGTCACTTCAGATCTTTGGAAGGGAGGTTCCACTTTTGTAATGATATAAATGAGACTATTGCATTCTTCCAGATCATATGCTTGTATACAAACATGCAAATTACTAGAAAGATATGTGAATGCCCTTGTTGTCCAAGGTCCGGCTAGCACAATTCAGGCTATCAAAATGGTGAATAATAACATTTTGGTAAAAATCTGAGTTCTATTGAATATCCATCCTCTCCTCCCAACTTGGCTTTTTGTGTTTTGGTTTGTGTATGTTCTATTCGGTTCTGTTTCTCTTTGTGTATATTTATTTGTTGGTAAGCAGACATAAAATCCCCTTTCATTTTTGGTAGTCATGTGTCACTGAAACAAAGAACTTGGTTCAACTACTAAGGTCATTTAGAGTGGTACAAGGGGTTCTATGATCAGATTTTGTTAATTGCTCGATGTTTACGTGAAAGATCTTCAGTATTCCATTATAAATAAAGAATTATCCTGAACATTTTGTTGACCACCATACTCTGCAACATAATTTGTTAGCTTTTTACTCTAGATCCTAACCATTAGATTAAATGTAATGAACGTTTATAGATTCTCACCATATGTTTGTATATATATATACTATACGGATGCTCTGGTTTATTGACTACATATCTTCGTTTTATTTTCAGGTGACTGAATATTACATGTAGCTTGCTGCAATGTATTAAACTGGGAAAAGAATAACATCAGAAGATATGAAGCTGTGTTCAATTTGAATAAAAGTAACTGACTTGTGAACTTGGTTTTCTAACCTTATGCAAGTTATATGCTTATAATATTCAAATATCTATAATATATATATATATAAATATATACTACTACTGTGCATTGTGCAGTTTGAGGAGGCTTCATGCAATGATATGCCTACTTATCGTGTGAAAATGAAGTAAAATAAAGTTTTATTATTGATTGTATTAGATTTGCAAGTTTTATTTCATTCTACTGCTTGTTCTTTAATCCCACAAATGTAACGTGTTGATGGGGGCAAAGCCAACCTTTGTTTTTGTTTAGGTTCCACACGCAAAGGAAGGTTCTGCTAGACAACTATTTTTATGCCAGAGTGTTAAATGGGTAAAATATATTAAAAAATAAAATAAATTTACTCGCATATATTTAATTAATATTAAAAATAATTTTTAAATTAATATATAATTAATTACTAAAATATAGTTCACCTTTTTTAAGCTTTTTAATAATCGCGCGGGAATCTTCGTAACCTTCAAATTACTCTCAACGGTCCTAGAATTTTTTAAAGTCATTACGTTATCCCACCACCATTTTAATTACTTAAATGAATAAATAATTATTTTTTATAATTTTATAAATTTAAATTAATAAAAATAATTATTTATTTTTTCTTCCTTCTTTCCCCCCCCTGTGTTTCTTTTATTTTCTTCCTTAACTTTCCTTCTCCACCTTTAATAGCCATTAAAAGATGAAGAGAGACAAAAAGATAAAAGGAAAAAGAAGAAAAGAAAAACAAACTTAAAAAGAACTACTAAAAACAGTTATAAGGTTTTAATTTTTATAGGGAAAATAGCAACTATACCCCATAATTTGATAAAAATTGCAATTCAAGCCTTTTTGTTTCAAATTTTTATCAGTTTCCGCTCATTAACTTTTGGCTGTAATGTAAATATAAAAATTAAAACCTTGGCCTCTATTGGTATTTTTACAAATGTGCAAGGATATCATCAACAGGCACAAAGAAAATAAACTTATATTACAAACTCCTAAATGAAACAAAATAAACAGACTATACCATTAAGACCTACCTATCTACCTGATTTCAGATTTTTCTTTCTGGTTTACCCTAAGCTGCCTACCTATCATCTGTTTCAAAATACTACCTTCACATCTACCCATCCCAAAACCGTTTTCTTTGAAGAAGAAAAAAAGAGTTTTAAACCTATAAGATTTTTTGTAAGCAACCATTCATACTGCTGTACTCGGTAGTCAACCTTCATCATAATCTTCCTCATCCTCATCTATCCTTCTACTTAAGTTAGCAAGCTGAATCGGATCAAGGGCCATCTTTTCAATTTCCGTCAGGGACCAGCCGGGGTATTCTTCATGCTTAACTTCATGAGTAATATGTCTTGCTTCAGGATCAGTCTTTGTTAACTCAGGAGTAACCTGTGTTGTTAGAATATCCTGGGAGGGAACTGGCATGGCTTTTGAGTCCCCATTCTCATCCAAGTCCACGTTAAGATCAAAGTTTCTAACAGGCACTTTTGCATCGTCAGCTGGGATGTTATCCTTTGCTTCTTCAGGTTCTTCGCCAGTGGATGGTCTTTCATGGCTTGCATTATGCTTATCCCGGTGATATGAAACGTCTTGATCATCTTCGAACTTTTCATGGTGTGCAGACATTTCTCTCTCTACTGTTCGACCACCTCGCCCACGACCTCTGCCTCTGCCTCTACCCCTTCCTCTGCCACTGATATTAGTGTGGACAGTCTCATGCTGCAATATGGAAGAGAAAATCATGGTCAAATGTATCAACTCTGCATAATTTTACCAGCATACAGTCAACAGAAAATGCCTGCCAATTAACAGAACAATTGCAAACAAATTGCAAGATATAAGTATTGCACCCCTTTAGTGATAAGAAATCTGACTCAAGTGGAAATAACATCCAATAAAGCGAACATATGATAAGTGCACAACTCAATTAGACCATCAAGGAGTTGGATTAACATACCGAAGTGATGAATGATCTATTTTCAAAGAAAGAACAATATTTTAAAAAAAAAATTGTAAAGAAAGAACAATATTTAAAAAAAAATTGTAAATACTAACCATTCTGCTTCTCTTGGACTCATCATCAGTGTCTTCATCATCAATTTTCCTATTAAAAAAGGTTCAAAACATCGTTAGTCTTCAAATACATCAATACTTTTTGTGCACTGACACTAAGATCACACTCTCAAACCTTCTTTTGGCAACAGAACGTTCCTCACCAGCAGTATCAGAACCACCCAAATCAGGAACCTTGCTCACTATTTCTCTCAGGAAATCAAAAACATTGAATTTCTGAACACACTGTTTTCTGTAAATTAACAAATATAAATTTGTAAATCTCAAAGCATATAAGGAGAAAAAAAAAGGAAAAATATAATCTGTAAATTCCAAATCTCAAGTAAATCCCATTTTCTGACTAATGCAAGAGGTGACATATCTAATACCATTTCCTTTTTCATCTTCAAGATATTCTAAAAGGTGGCCAACCCAGACACATCAATCAAGATGACGTGCTGTAAATTGTCCGGAAAGTAAATACTAAAGCACATACCAGGGCAGGAAGTAATCATAGTATTTTTTGGGAAACAGGAAAACTGTTGTGAGAAAGCTGAGATGCATATCATCTAAAACAATAAGGTGCATGAACTAATACTAAAGTTAATTCAAACATCAAACAGAAAATGAACAATAAAAATTACTTACAGATGGAAGGAATTCATGGTCTTCGCTCCCCTCTTCAAGGTGATATCGTATGTCCGGTCACAGAGATCTTGCAGAAATAGTTCCAAAGCTTTAGCTGTACATTTTATCCATTAAGCGCATAATTATCACAAATGACGAGAGAACAATACTACAAGTTTTATATCTAATAAATATGGTAGGGCACAAGTTCCCTCAAATATTAGGAAAATAGATTACTACGATGACTAAAAAGGTCAGAATCACTCACAAACAAGAAGAGGCACAGCCATTGCAATCTTCCCAACATCCTCATCAGCTTGCATAATCTTCTTTATTCGAGCCTGAGAAATATTAAATTCAACTCATCTCTATTAGATAACATGATCAAGGCTATAAATCAATTGTTATTACATTTATATAATATATTTATGGCGGTGTGCATATGTTTTTCTAATCCTGCATATTACGGGAAGTTCATTTTGTTTCCATATCAAGAAGAAGACAAAAATGACCCTGCTTTACTTTTGGCTTCTGAAATGTTTTGAGCACAACTACAACCCTAATTCTCCACGTATTCAATGAACTCAACAATCATTCGGAACCTACTCAAACCTTCTCTCTCTTTTACAGATATTTCCCACTTTTTCCTTTCTCATTTCTTAACTCACTAAAGCAATATCTCGTCCGGTTCTTACCCTTGTTTTTATTCCTAGTTATAGAGGCGTGCACGTGTGTGTTTTTGCATCTCCAACATATTAGGGGAGGGTCATATTGTTTCCATATAAAGAAGAAGACAACACACCCTGCTAAGCTTTTGCTTCTGGCATGTTTAGAATGCAACTCAGTGGCTAGCAGAACCTCTTTAACATAATATAATTTCTGCATAGCCTTGCCTCAACCTTATTTGAAAGCAATAAAATCTCTGATTTCACACTTAGTCATTTGACACAAGTCCTCGATGTATAGAGTTGGTAAAAGCAGAACTTATCTAAAATAATACAATCTTCTCCATTATAGTCATGCACTGCAAATGAGACAAAACCACTGTTTATGGGTGTGGTTTAGGTGGAATTATTCAGTGATTTTTCAGAAGTAGACGGAAGATGTTTGCTCTTTAGTGCATTTAGGGTGACCAGCATAAAAGGAACCAAGATGATAGGTTTCATTGCATCTTATCTTTCTCCACCCTTTCTCCTTTCCAGTCCAAGGATCCTCCTAAGGACTTCCATATCAGCACCGAACACAAGTAAAGGCGTGCATGCAAACCGATTAAACTTGCTACACCGAGCCACAACAATGATCAGTTCTACTTCAGTTTTGAATAATTTAAAAAGCATAATAATATCTTCCGTGCAACTACTGTTTTTATAGTTAGACAATTAAAATAAACCGTAGAACTAATCTAGACATAACTATATTTAACCTAGGGTTGCCTAAGATTTCTTTCCGCACCTTATTACTTCAAGAATTATCTCATTCCCCTGAGTGGACGCAATAACTTCTAGAAGATTAGCAAACACAGAGAGTAACTCCACATCAATATAAAAATCATCACCATTCAAAAAATAAGAACTTGTAACTGAGATGTAATTCGTACAAATTATGGCTAGAAGACCTGACTTATACCAGCTGTCAAAAATTATTTCTTGACTTATACTTAGCTATCATATATTGTGAAATTACATAGTCAGGAACAATTTACAGGGAGCAGTAATGTAAAAGAAACTAACTATGAATATTTCATTCCTAAAATCAAACTGGGGAATGTAGTAAGGCATGGAAGCTATTCATCATTCGCTATTTTCAAAGCTTTTCTTGCAGTTACAGAAACCCTAACAAATTCTCCCTCGACATATGTAAATAATTCGAAAGCCTATATCCATTTCAATCATAAAATTTGACAAATAGAACAGTAACATACCCTGTATATTTAAAAAAAAAAAAGAAACAAAACAAAGCCCTAGCAGTTGGGGAACGGAGAAGGCTATATCACGGCATAAAACGAAGAAAAAGAACTAACTTACGGCCGGAAAACGTGTGTCTAGTTTCTTCCTCATGTCTTCGAATCAAAATCACGAAAAACTGAAACCCTAATTTCCAAAAGCTTTAATGAACTTAATGAACCGATATTTCGGGAACCAAAACACTGAACTTTCTCCCTCTTTCACGATATTTCCGAGTTATTTTTTCCTTTTTTTAAACCCCACCAAATAAGTAATATTTGTCCCGTTCTTGTTCTTATCCAATATGAGATAAATAACATTTGAATCTCTATATATTTTAGATATTTCACATATATGAATGAGTTTTCATTTACAGCAAACAAGTCCCTAAGCTCTAATAAAACGATTCCAACACCCTTCCGTTAGTAAAGTTAAATGCAATGCTAATACGAGGTCAAATTCAATATTTTAGGGTAGTCTCGTCATTTCGGACATGGGTTGAAGACCTATTTGTTATAAGTACAAATATTATGCTTTTCTCAATGACACTAAATAATTTAGGGACCAATTTACTATTATCCGGTTCTTTATATGGTTCGCACGTCAGCCAATTTTAAATGCACTTTATCGCGTAGCCATAATTAGGACGGACACGGGTCGTTTTGAAGCGGTGGTTTCAGGTCGTTTTGACATTATTATTCTGTTAAATATGACGGATATTAACCGTTACTTTTAATGGTGGAACCTGAACCATTTATTTGACACGTTTATTAAACATTAATGTCAAATAATTATATAATTTTAAACAAAATACAAACAAGAAGTTTCTAAACAATAATATTAGGAAAATAATCTATTACACAAACTCCTTTGTAACACAGAATACAATCAAATCTCCTTATACTTCAGATTGTTTCAATAAGTTTAGTAAGAGTTTATACATGCAGGGAGATTTTCACTCCATTTGATCTACCTGACGTGGAATTTAAATTAGCTCATCTAAAATGAGCTCAGATCATCCAACTTTTATTCTATTCATTCAAGTTATGTTCTAATAATCCGTTTTTGTTTAGATCATTTAAAATATGTTCATTCGAGTTTTGTTCAGATCATTCAAAAAAGAATTCATTCGAGTTCTATTCAGATCATCTAACATAAAAGAAAATATGTAATAAATAAGAAAGTAATTAATGAAAAAAATTTACAAATAATTGTCCATTATCTTTACATAAAAAGTTATAAACATATTTTTATTACAAATAATTAATTCCACCGTTACCTTAAAAAATCAATTATAAAAGGAATGAAAAACAAAGAGAAAGATGAAATTCTCAACATAAAAAATATAACTCCCTAAATTTTTATTTGTGCTCCCCATATTATTTTTACAAATAAAAAAAATCTTCTACAACTTAAGTGTTGGAGAATTTTTGTAAATAAATCCGGTTTTTTCCTTATCCTTATTTGTTTTACTGATTATTTACAATGAAGAAAAAGAAGCGTTGTTGATATTAATAATACATATAACGATATATTTTTATAAAATTAAAATTAATAAAAATAATTATAATTAAGAGAAAATTACAATAATTGTAATAAAAAATGAATACGATATTAAAATTAACAAAAAAAAAATTTTAAGAAAAGGAGTCGGGATGAATATTTATGAAATTAATAGAATTAAATTGTGGTTCTATTTAAAACCTAGGTAATATCCTAAATTAATTTACTATTAAAGATAAATTCATACAATCACCTATTCATATTATAAATCCTAAATTTATTTTAATTTACCTAATTTCATGGTAAAAAAATTTAAAATCGAATTATCATTTTCATTGAAAGTTTTTATTTTTTAAAAGAGTAATACTATACATTTATTTTGTTGGTTTTTGAAACTAGTGCAGGCCCTTAAAAAGGTGGTGAAAAGTCATTGAAATTTGTTTTATTTCACTTAAAGGTTCAATATTTCTACTTATTAGGGGTGGCTGTAGAAACTTTACCGTCTTTTAATTTCTCAATAAAAAGTCTTTCTAAATTTACATTTAGACAATACATATAATTTTTTTTTAAAAAAAACCCATTTATTTGAAAGTTCTTTTTATTCTCAAAGGGCTAAAAGAATAACTTTCAAATAAATAGTTATTTTTCCAAAAAAATTGCTCCCCAACACAAAAGAAAGATGTTTGATGGATGCTAAAAATTAGGGGTGAGTATGATTTGGTTTGGTTCGGGTTTTGTTGAAATTGGACCAAACTAAATGTACATGCAAATTCAAACTAAAATTAGATCAAAATCAATCAGCTTATAAGCAATCCAGATTTTTAATTTAAAAATTATAATATATTTTTTATTTTTAATTTTATAATTTTTTTACTATTTAGACTTTAGAAAATAACATCATTTTATAATAAAAAACGATGTCATTTTGTTTTCAAAACTTTAAAAAATAATTTTTTTGATGTCCAAGTTTTTGGCACTACAATCAAAACTGTACTGAAAATTTTATTTATTTTAAAAATTATAAAATTAATAATTTTATTTTATTTAATATTTAGGTATTCATAAATTCAAAATTTAGATAAAATTTTATTCACAAAATAATTTAATATTTAATATAAAATTATTTATATTGACTAACACATGAGAAGAACATTATATTTAAAAAATATATCATATTGTTACTATTATATATACAAATCTATTTATTTAAATTGATATGATAATGTTATTATATTACCACATATTCTATATTTTCGTAAAAAAATTTAGTTTAAAGTATTTTTTAATTATGAAATCCATTCTTTTAGTTTAAAATATCATTTTTTTAGTTATGAAAGATATTATTATTTGAAATTTTGAAAAAAAATTAATGACATATGAGCCTTAAGTATAATCCATTAATCTGATTAATCCTAAATAATAGTTTAAAAAATATTCATAAAAGTTTTAATTTATTAAAAAATAACGATTATATTTTTATTCAATAATAGTTAATTAATTAAATAAATAAAATATTAAATGTATAATTTATTTTATTTATTTTTCAATACGTAAGTAATATTAAAATTTTAATATATTGTAAAATTTTATAGTTACATTATAGTATAATAGTTATAATTATGAGTATTGTATTATAATATTTATTTATTTTATTTATTTTTTAATATTTAATTATTATTAAATTATTGATATATTTTAAAATAAATAAATTTAAATTGTAATATATTAATAAATATTTACATTTAATATCTTATAAAAATATATATTATTATTTTTAATATTTATTTTTAATTACGAGTTGAAGATAGTCTTAAAAGGAAAAATAATGATAATATCAAAAAAAAATTTAAATAAATTTTAAATTAGGTCTCAAAACGAATATTCTTCCAAATTTTGCAAATCCCTTATTATTATTATTATTATCATTATTATTTTTAAATTAAACGGGCCCGCTCAGCTTCTCTTATCACTTTCACTTCGCTATAAATCCCATCTAGGGTTTCTGCAACCCCTATATATATCACTCCTATAAGCTCAAATCATCCTCTTGTTTTAGTCGTGCTTCACATCCGCTCTGTGATAGAAGCTGCTTTTTGAAAATCGCAAATGGCGATCACTTTTTCAGATCTCCACACAGAATCAGGCCTCAAGGCTCTCGATCAGCATCTCTCCGGCAAATCCTACGTCTCTGGGTACATTCCCTTTTTCCATTTTTGTATAATTCTGTATATGTATATATTATACAAGCTCTAATTTTGGTTTGTGGGAATTATAGGAATCAGATTACTAAGGATGATATCAAGGTCTACGCTGCTGTTTTGGAGAAGCCCGGTGATTCCTTCCCCAACGCCAGCAACTGGTACGCTGCCGTTTCATCGCAGCTTGCCCCAAGGTTTTTTTTTTTTTCGTTTCTGCTTCAATAATTATAAACTCCCGCTTGTTAATGTTTGCCAGTTTATGGAATTGATTTGTTTTTTCATTCTTGTTTTTGGGTTATTCTCAGCTTTCCTGGCAAAGCAGTTGGTGTGAGAGTTGGCGGGAAAGGTGCCGCAGTTGAAGCCGCTGCCCCGGCTCAGGCTGTATGTATTTATATTGTTACATATTTTTATATGCCAGGATGATTTGTTTGAAAATTTGGGCACAGCTGAAACTTGTTTTTATGCTGAGGATATTCATTCATCCATTCTTGAAAGCTATATATTTTTTCACTTGTGTTCACACTTAGTAGCGTGGACTAATTGAATTGCATGCAGCATGTTTTCCTATTTGAGTTTGGACTAACTAGATGATGATCTGTTAGTATGTTGTTAGAAAGAAATATATTAAGTGAAAATGATCTGAGACAGCTGTTTTCGATGTGCTGTTTTGTTGTGTGAGAGTGGGCTGAAAGTTTTCTCTTGGTTTTTCTTATTAGGTTCAGTGTTAATTGCTTTCTGGACAGTTTGATTTTTCAATAAAACCTAGTTCCAATATATAGTGGATTATTATCGAAATTTGTTGAGTGGTTGAATGTTGTTTTTTTCCTCGGCCAATTTGTAATATTTTGTTTCATGTTCTCGCTATTATGCCAGGCTGCTGCTGGAGATGAGGATGATGACTTGGATCTCTTTGGAGATGAGACAGAGGACGACAAGAAGGCTGCAGAGGAGAGGGAGGCAGCTAAAAAGCAATCAGCAAAGAAGAAAGAGAGTAATATCCTGTCTTCATATCTGATTTCTCCACAAACACAATAAAAGAAAATTCTATCTTTTAACCCTTCTATATTTTAACATTATTGAAAATGTCGGGAAATATTGCTGAAACCTTTATCCTGACTTGTTTTAATAACCAAATATAACTGCCTTAGGAAGTCTTTTCCCACTTGTACTGTATCCTTACCATAATTGATTACTTTGTATATTTTATATATTCTGTGCTACATGTTTCCAATAGATTGTTTTATATGTTTCTAATATTCTGCCACTTTTATAGGTGGCAAATCATCTGTTCTTTTGGATGTGAAACCTTGGGATGACGAGACTGACATGAAGAAGCTAGAAGAGGCAGTTAGGAGTATTCAGATGCCTGGTCTCTTGTGGGGAGCATGTACGGTTTGATTTGCTAGAGTTTTTTTTAGCTTAGTTTCATTCATAATGGGGCATTTCACTTAAATAACCCCTAATGCACGTATTTCTGTTTCGAATTTGTTGCAGCAAAATTGGTACCAGTTGGTTATGGGATTAAGAAGTTGCAAATCTTGCTTACAATTGTTGATGACCTTGTGTCCGTGGATTCACTCATAGAAGAACACCTCACAGTTGAACCTTGCAGCGAGTATATCCAGAGTTGTGACATTGTTGCCTTTAACAAAATCTAAGAACCCCGTTTCATTGTATTTCTTATAGGTAGCCATTTTTGGCAGCAATTTCCTTTTTTTCAGTCTTTTTGCCCTTTGTTGTTTTTGCATGCCTGTGTTTTCTGTCGTTACTGTTTGCTAAATTGAGAAGAAATGACAAGATGATCTTCTAAACTTGTTCATTAATACTTAATACATGTTTTTGTGGGTAATATCATAGAAGCCTGCGTTGGCATGCCGTGGTTTATTTATGACTACTGCTTCTGAGGGATGTTGAATGTTGTAGTTGAAACTTTGGTCTCATAGATTGTGGAAATGTCATATTTGCCCTAACTCTGGAGCTCTCCTTTCACAAGATTTCAGCTCCAGCAAGTGCAAGTTCACAGCAGCACAGTTATGATAATATAATATACCAGGCAACACATTCTACTTGTATATTCTACAGAAGATCCAACAGTTAAAGATTAACACCCCGTATCACAAGAAAAAGGCACCGTGTTGTTTGTAACTCTTTGATGTTATTCATGAGCGCCCAACGTTCTCCAGTATTTCTGAAAGAATAACATATCCTGCACCTCCCATTATGATTGAGAGGGTGAGCTTTCCTCCAGGAACAAGCTCCGGTATTTTCATTGATGGAGATGAAACGGAGTACCTATCTGACCAAGACATTGCAGCAGGAAGAACTCCAAACAGCACCAACACTAGCAAAAACATCAAATAGTAAACACCTCAAGTCTCACCAAGTCGGGTTACAATTACAAATTGATAACAAAACTAGAGCAAATTCAACGCAGAAGTGAATATATCTGTCAATGTCTGCAACCTATGCCAGTTAGAAGCTCTGAACATCAGTACATGGAACATGAAATCTGAACTGGTATAAATTTATAGATAAACATGTACGATGGGAAATAATGAGCAGCCATACCTCCATATGTTCCAGCAAAATCCAAGGCTTTGAAAAATATTTCTGGATCTAGCAGTGAAAGTATCAATGGTGGAATCAATGTCAACAAGTAGGGCTGAGGACTGTTCTGACCAGCTGGGAGTTTCAGCACTGAATACTCATGAAATGGAGAAAGTAAGAATCTCCTTCAAGCCAAGAAATATAATCTTGCTGATTTCCTAGTATGAATAAGCAGTTGCTGAGTGATAAACAGAAACTAGCAGCAGAAAAGAGGAAAGAAAAAGAGATATCAGCTTAATTTGAGGAAACAGAGAGCCACTCACAGTCGGCAAGGAAGTCAGAGAGACCTAAAATAAATCCAATACAAGATGTTGCAATTGCGAGAACTGAGAAAACCTCTATTATAGGCTGTGCAGAATAAGAAAATGTCAACACTGTAAATCCCCTGCATTCAAGTCACTTTAAAGTTTGTCTCAGAAGAACTAAGACTTTGTACAAGGAAACTCACTCCAACAACTCCATTGGAAGCTTGCAATTGTTGTAACGGGTCAATGCCTGTCTCAAGACCTGAAATAGATCCTAGAATAACAGCATTCCATACAAGAAATAAAGCAAGGGGGATAGACGTGCCAAGAACAATTGCAGTCCTGGAAAGAAAAAGAAACAGTTTGAAGAATGAAAACAAACTAGAGTAATCAAAATTTATACATCCAGTGAGTTATATATTAAGAATATAGAAGAAGTGTGATGAAAAGATCTGTCACCTTACTTTGGACAGGTTTCCTTCCAGATTTGTACAAAGGACAGGCACTACATTCTGAAGGAAGCAGATAGAAAATGTTACACACTGCTTCAAAATTGAATCGCTGCAGGTTGGGGATGCAATGATGTTACCTGGTAAACAAATGAAAGTGCAATTATGGGTATACTCATTGGAACAGCTTCAAAGTTGGCTTTCAGAAGAGCATCCCATTGCAGGTCTCCAGAGGCAACTACCTAAGAGAAAAAGCTTAGTCTATATTTTAATGTGCGCAATGTAAACTTTGCACAGAAAACATTATTTTGAAGTGCTATCAATGCATAGAGAATGAATAGGCAAAACCTATAGAAGCTACAATAGGTTGCAACAAAACCAATCCACTCTAATTTATGACTTCTTAATACTTCCAATTACCAAACTATGCAATGAGGAGCAAGAATCATTTTCAGTGTGAGAATAACCTTTGAATTTACTCATCATCCATAGGAAGCAATATCAGTTGATATGGATGTGGTCTATGGGATTCAATGTTGTTGATTAATCAAGATGCCATTGGCATACATAAAACATACTGGTTATAAGTATAAACCTGCAATAATGTATAGCAAAATGACATTTGAAATTATGAACTTATTGAATTACCACAAGAGCTGTGAATGAAATGATGATTCCAAGTACTAAAGCCCCATTAACGGCACCAATAAAGCGCTGGCTACAATCAAAGGTAAACTGAAAGTCAGTTCTAGTTTAGTTGATTGATGCATTCACTCATTGACACAAAAGAGACAGGAAGGTAAGAATTTATCTGGCAAAAGCAATATAAATTTGAGAGGTAAATATCTCATCAAGTCTATGAACCTCAACTTTCTCCACAAAGCCCACTAGATTTCAGTGTATATATAATGAACTTCAAAAATTGATTAAGCTTTCTATTACATAGTAGTAAGTTGTATTATAGAGAATAAAGCTTTGCCAATTCTCACAAGTTAGAACTAAACCAAGCAACTAGGCTCCTGGTATTATATAGCAGTAAGTCATCCTCTGAATGGGGATCACAGTCTTTAGTACAATTTTGACATCTAACAGAACGTCAAAGAAGGGTTGACATTATTTTAATTATCGTATGGGCATTGAAGAGGTTATGATTTTACTAGAATTATCAAGTTCAAGAAAATAAGAGTAGAGCAACAGAACCTTCCAAAGTAGCACAAGCCTCCCAAAATCAATGAGAATAAGGTTGCACTCTCCCATCTGCAATTATAATGCTGGCCATCAACACCTAACAAAAATGCAATAGTACTTGAAACATAATCCACAAGGTACTAAGAGAAGAAGTACAGATAGAAAAAAATAAAAAAGAAAGAAACTCGGTCCAAATTTAGGCACGCAGGAAGACTAGAATTAGTACATACAATGGAATGCCGAGAAAACTTGTCAAAATATCTGAAGATCGAGCCACGTAGGCAACAAGAAGGGCATAATGTATAAATATGTATGACCAGCTGCAAGTGAACAACAAACTGTCTCAGCTCATGGCCTTCCAAGTTTCAAGGGTGTCCATAAACTTGCTTGCCAAGTAATGTAGTTCATTATGTACAAATTTGTAAGACACACACTGACCTAATTGCATTTCTGGATGAGGAGTAATTGATTGATAATTGTAGAGTCAAAGTATGAATCACGACGACCAATAAAATAAATTTCCAGAATTTGGCATTATGAGACAATGGAGATACGACATCATATTATTGAAATGAAAAATTAGGAAGAACAAAAAAAATCCTGGGATAGAGAAAACACCAATATTGTTCTAGACTAATTTTCATGTGCTTTTAATATGTTCAAGCCCAAGCAGTTGCTCAAAAGACTTAACTTACAACAGAAAACAATGATAGAACACTTTATTAGAAAAGAATATAGAAACTACGTTGTCTTTCCAAATTCACATTCACGTTAACATCAAGTATAAACTACTATCAGCCTACCATGCAATTTGAACTCCAACTGTACCAAGAGTTCTCCTCGCCATTGATACCTGAAATCAGCCAAGCAAAAATGAATGCGATCAGATTTATACTCACACATAAGTATCCAACCCATTTCACTAATGAAAACATGCCCTCTAACTGCACAAGAAAACAAAAACAACCATTTACTTACCAATGATACGCCGCCAGAACCCAATTCACACATTGTGTTGACATTGATTTCAGCAATGAGAAGTCCTGTCACAACCTGCAGGAGTAATGTTTCAACTTTCTAATACAATAGCAGACAGAAACAAGGAAATTGGAATTGTCAAAATTCTCCGACTCTGCTGCTTCCTTTATTACCATGTACACCCAACAAAGAATAACAGCAATTGAAGAAGCCAAGAACCCAGATTCTTGTGTGACTGCAGGAATCGCCAGAATCCCCGCACCCACCTACAGAATTTGCTAAACAATCATCCACCGATGACAATAAAATTAAGCCTTTAACAATATTCTCTAGCTGCAAGTGCAAATGTACATACTGTTGTTCCAGCAACAAGAAAAATTGCACTGGATAAACTTCCTGCAAAGAAAACAGCGAATGATCAGTAACACAACAACCCAAATGAAACAAAACAGCTTCACACCCGGAAATGAGATACATGGCAGAATATGACCAGGTTCTCTCTTCAACGTGGCTCTGTTAAGATTAGAGAACAATCTCTCGAACTCAAACTCTTGTTCTGTGGTCGATTGCCTCTGAGAGAAACACTTAACAATTCTTGTAGGAGAAGATTGACATTGCAGTTGACGTTGAAGTGGTTTGAGTTGGTGGAGTTGTGGTGGTGGGAGAGGACTTTGAAGAAATTGATGGCGATTTCTTGAGGGGATTAACAATGTTGGAAATTGGAGGGAAGAAGAAAAGACAGACATTGTCTTTTACTGGGTTTTTGGTTCTGTAGTCAGAGACCAAGAAATGTAATAAACAAGAAGAAATAGTTTTTGGTCAGTAAGCAATGGGTGAAGCACTGATCAGCCTTCAGTTCCGTTTCAGATAATGTGGACCATACATTCATGTCTAAGACGTTGCTACTTCGGCTACCGGTAATAACCGCTAAATTGGCTTATTCACGGTCCGGTTTTTAAAATTGGGTTAATTTCGACCCACAATTATTTGATAATTATTTCTGATGTTATATATATATATATATATATATATATATATATATATATATATATTCTACTTGAGTTAGTTTGAGTTAAAAAATATGGAAAATTAAGTAAAAAATTAAAATTTATTTATTTTATTTTTAAATTATATGAAATAAAAATATATTAGTTAAAATTAATTAATAGGTGTAGAATATTATAGTTGATATATTTATCTAACTATAAAATATGTAGATATAATTATAAAAAAAATTAATTAATATACAATTCTCTAATATTTCATTTAAACAAATTTTTGGTACCAAAACGTATTTCTCCAACTAACCAACAACAACACAAATTATATTTTACTATTTCATTTTTAAAATCAAGTAAACAACTTTATTAATGATCATGTAATAGAAAGTGTTGTCAAATTTTATATTTTTTTATGTCTAAATGAATTTTTTTAAAAGAAAATATAAGGAGATGGACAAAACTCAAAGCATGTAATTTAATGTTTTATATATTTCGGACTCAAAATCAGACAGATATATGAAAAAATGGTATACCAACCACCTAAGCATTCTAGAACATAAATGGAACTACCTTAACATTAACATAATGAAAGAAAATCTTCCTTAAATTAAGACCCAACTATCTTAATGTCTAAATGGATAGAACTATTTCTCTACGTTAGGACAGAATCTTTCTTCATAGTTTAATGTCCAAATTGAACTATTTTAACTTGTCCAGACTGACCTATGTTAGTTTCCTAATCGACCCAACTATTTTCACAAGCTGGGAGAAAATCTTCCTTCGTAGTTTACTATTTTCACATGTTTTGAGAGAAAATCTTTCTCCATTTCCTAGGATTGAACTCTAGCACTCTAAATAGAGGGTATGGCTACCCACAAGACTGTAAAAATAAGGATATTGTTATATGAATTTGGCGTGTTCTGGGAACTTATGGTCAACGGTACAAGACTCTTTATCATCCCCCGGAGATGTCCTCTCGTCTAAATTTGTCTATCATTTCAACCGTTGAATTTAAATTCGTTTCGATCAACGACTGAAAATGTCCCTGTACCTGCACCACATTCGCATAGTAGCTGTACCATTGGAGTAAAATCACCAGACAAACTACAGATTTACAACGTTTTCCAACGCTCACTTCGGGGAATACTTTTGGATAATTTAGTCAGCAGTAGGCTGCTTCATTGCCTACCTGCCCATGAGGACAACGACGAATACAATAATCTGCTCAAAAAATTGATTCCTTTTCGCCAATTGATAACCATATACACACAGAGAGAGCTTAGTCGGAGGAAAATTGGTTGCCTTTTGAGTTCTATAGGGAGTAGAGAAACATGGCGTCATCTCATTTCCTCTGCAATTACCAGCTCCAATTTCTTCTTCCTTCTTCCTCTTCCTTCTCAAAAAGCCATCTTTCTTCGTTTAAGCCACATGGGTCTTTCTCTTTCAAACCAAAGATTCATTTTTGCAGGACTCCACTGGTCAAATGCAACAGAAAACAAGTCGAGGTTCTACATATGCTACTCTTTGCTAAGTTTATTTGATTAATTTATCTTTTTAGTTTATGATTTTGACTTTTGTTAGGGGTTTTGGGGATACTAGATAACGTATGATCCAGATGAAAGGTTAAACAAGTTGGCCGATCAAGTGGACAAGGAAGCTCCTCTTTCAAGGCTTACTCTGTTCTCACCTTGCAAGGTAATAACTTATTATGCTTTAATTTTGTGTATATTTGGACTTTTTGAAAATTCGTGCTTGACTTTGATAGCTTATGTTGAACAGATAAATGTTTTCTTGAGAATTACAAACAAGAGAGAAGATGGGTATCATGATTTGGCATCTCTCTTTCATGTAAGGTGTTTAAAAGTGACCTGTTTTACAGCTTTTAGCACATTTCTTGTAGCTATGAAAATAGTTATGATGATTAATTACGTTTTTATAGTTAATTAGCGCATCAAATCCATTGTTGGGTATGTATATTTTTTTGCAGTTGTCTTTGATCATTGTAGCAATGTCATATTTGACTCTTTTCTGGTCGCTCCAGGTTATTAGTTTAGGTGATACAATTAAGTTCTCTTTGTCACCAATGAAGACTAAAGATCGATTGTCAACCAACGTGCCAGGAATACCTCTTGATGATACCAATTTGGTAAGGCATAACGCCAGTACACATTTCTCTCTCTAAATATATATAATCTCTTTTTTCTTTTTATACTGTAATGTTTCTGAAACTTTGGATTGGCAGATAATTAAAGCCCTTAACCTTTACAGGAAGAAGACTGGCAGTGACAACTTCTTTTGGGTAAAATGCGATGCTTATTAATTTTCATCAGAGTGGAAATTTTATCTAATCTCATTTTATATCAGGTGATATTGTCTCCACTGAATATTCTCATATAACTTGTCTGCAGATTCACCTTGATAAAAAGGTGCCTAGTGGGGCAGGTCTTGGTGGTGGAAGCAGTAATGCCGCTACGGCACTTTGGGCAGCAAATCAATTCAACAGTGGTGTTGCCACTGAGAAAGAACTCCAAGAATGGTCTAGTGAGATTGGTTCAGATATTCCCTTCTTTTTCTCCCATGGAGCAGCTTATTGTACTGGTAGAGGTGAGGTATGTTTTTACTTGCACGAAATGGAGCAATGGATGTTTGTCCTTTCTGTTTCATGTTCAGACTTTGCAGTTGCATGAAATGGTACTTCTAATTATCTTCATAATTTTAGACATATAACTGTACGAGCAACCGGACTATAATTGGTGCTGTATTTATTTGCATTTCCGCTCCTATGAGAACCATCATTCTTAAGTTGGCTAGCAGTTACTCATTTTTTCAGGGCTGTTATGGACCAGACTTGTTTCGTTTGCTTTCTTCATTATGTATTAGTCGATCCTTAAGCAACTTTTACTTTATTCTTCCATTCTAGATGAAAAAATTATCCAATCATTTATTTGATTTGAATTTCACTGAACATTTTAGAGATTAGATATTAGATGTGCACTTACCTATTAGGAAAATGATGCTTCGAGTTTTTTGTTAGGGAAGGGAATCGAAACTTGTCTGGTTTCCAACTTATCAGCATTATTTTTCCATAGTGAATGCATAACTAATATGGCAATGAAAAGTAGGGTTATTTATGTTTCCCAAATTCTGTTGCAAGACAAATGAAAACATCGTTATCAGAGCATGCTGCATATATTTAATCATTTTACTGAAGATTTAAATGATGAGATATTATGTAAGAGTTGTAGGCATATAGGAATTTAAATGTAAAAGCTTTTAAATTTTAAGATGCTAATTATTAAATTATAGTCATGGGATCACCTGTTGCATCATAGGAGATGTAATATATTTGCATCTTTGAACATTACTAATTTGAGTAGAAGTATATAGTCATTTTTCTTCTATGCCACCACATGCATAGAATAAACATACTAAAAATTGAAAAAAAAAATTAGAAAAGGATTTCAATTAGTCTGTGGGCAACCTGCCGCTGTTGGACATATTAAAACTCAAGGTGTCTCTATTTGTGCATAACAGGGAATAAAGTTAAAACCAAAGGAATTTAAATGCTAGTGCCCAGGTGGGCAAAGGGTGGGTTTGTACCTCTGTATTATTGCTGTAACTAAAGTCTTACAGGACTTGGGAATTTTCATGTTACCTACAGATGGTACAAGCATACATATTGTACATGTTGTATCTGTGTATTTTGATAACGAGTTCTGTTGACAAGTCAGTTTATCATTGCAAAATTTTTATGTTTATGGAGTTAGAATTTGTCAGTTTCCTTTCCCCAATGGAAAGAGTAATTTGACCATTTTGCCGAGAGAAAACACAATGGTTGCCTTTAGCTATTTCATTATCATATTTATTGGAGCACATAAGTGCAGACAGAAGCATATTGATGTATTGAGTTGCAGCTGCTTATCTCCAACTTTTTGAATTTCACTAGTGTTTTACTTTGATTTTTCTAGGTTGTTCAAGATCTTCCCCCACCCATACCTTTGGATATTCCAATGGTTCTGATAAAGCCCAAGGAGGCTTGTTCCACAGCCGAAGTATACAAGGTAATGCTGTTTATTCTATTTTATTCTATATATGGTGAACGTTCGAACTATTTTCTCTACTTTCTATAAGTTACTGCTAAGAGAAGTTTTGATTTCTCAGCGTTTTCAACTAGATCAAACCAGTAAGGTTGATCCCTTAACATTGCTCGAGAAGATCTCAAAGAATGGATTATCTCAAGATGTTTGTGTCAATGATCTCGGTATGAGTTTTCCAAGAATACTTATCATTCCTTTTCATTCATTTATTTATTTTTCAAATTTTACAATCTATGCCAACCCAATTGCATAGATAATTTGGTGGGATCTGATTGTGCTGGGTTACTCATCCATCTCTAACGATGATCAGTTTTGTAGGATTGTTTTTCCTCTCCTACGGGGACACATATTTCACAGTTGTAACTTCTTTCTTTTAATTAATGCACTCTTATTTGTTTATTTAAATCCCAATTAATAAAGGTTGTGAATGATTGTCGCGCACATTGGATTCAGACATCATGCATCAAACCATTGGTTTTCTCCCTGGTCATGCTAAATTAGTTGGACTTATAGTGATTTGGACCTGATTCATATTTGAGGCACTTTATGGAGCTGCTACTGTTATATCTTTCGGCTGTCCCCATTTACATGTTTAAATTTGTATTGTCTGCAGAGGCACCAGCATTTGAAGTTCTCCCATCTCTTAAAAGACTAAAACAGCGTGTGATTGCAGCTAGCCGTGGACAATATGATGCTGTTATCATGTCTGGCAGGTATGGACACTGGAAATGTATTTGAATATCGACTGCTAATCCAGGATTTTATGCAAGATCAAGAAGATTTTTATCTTTTTGGATAAGGGAGTAATGGTATCTTTGAAAGAATATTTTATGATGGTCCTCTAATCAACTCTCCTGAAAGCATCTATTTACGGAAAGATATTCAATTTCTTGAGGAAATTGCTGATTAAGTTAGAAGGATGAAATGCTTGATTGATTATTTGCAGTAGCACACGTGGTCCTGATGATGACAAATTTGAGTTTGATCCCCCTTTCACTTCCCTTCCAATGCCTTTCTTCCCCCTTCTCTTGTGACTTCTTTCTTCCTAATTCGATGATGCAAATTATGGGAGGTTTTGTAGTTTACTATTATTTTATAGGACTTTTTATATGAGCTTGAGCTCTTCTCATGGAATAGATGGTTACTTCTCATGACAATAGACATTCATTTTCTCAAGAAAACTTAACTTCTAAAGTGAAACTGAATTCTCATCTCTCTCTATTTCATCTTTTGATTTGCTGCAAACTCATTTCTGCAATCTATATTTGATGCAGCGGTAGCACTATTGTTGGTATTGGTTCTCCAGATCCTCCGCAATTTATCTATGATGAAGATGAATACCAGGATGTGTTTTTGTCAGGTAAGGGTCATGTAGTTGACCTGGTAGCTGCTTTGATTGTATATAATATGGTTGCTGAAGTTGCCCAAGCCCCAGTCATGACTTTATTAATGAACTAGGTTTGGAGAGTCATCTAAATCTAGAATTAACTGAAATTTTAATTTATCAATAAACAAAGTAATTGTTGATAATGTAAGAGTTATTACTAGTCTAGAAAATAATTCTAATTATGTAGTCGTAATTAGAAATGGAATAGAAGAATGTGGAATTTAGAATTTGAGTAATACCAAACTTACCCAGAATATATTGTTGGAGCTTGAGCTCTTATGCTTTGGTGCTTGGGCAGTGAATTCGAAACTGAAACATTTCAAGGAATCAGGTCTAGCACTTGAGCAAGCTACTTTTTGTGCTCGAGCGTGGTACTAGTACAGCAGCAATGAATAAAAAAAGCAGCATCATGGTCCCTCATAAGAGAGAAGATGAGTGATTTTTACATGGTATCACCAAATAAGTGAGTCTTTAGGTTAATTGTAAGAGACAGAGCCCAATCTATCACAAATAGTAGACCAATTAAGCAAGTTAGGAACCAGAAAGGATTGGCTAGAAGTGATAAAGGCATCACATGATTGGCCAGGAAAGAATATTAGAATACCAAATTGGTTAGAATACGGGTGTAGATGTGGCATAACGATAAAGTAATGGATTATCTGATGTCTATGGTTGTTATAAAGTTCGTTTTCATCCCAATGATGGCACCTGACCCTGAATATGGTTTCTGATACAGAGGCCGGCTTTATCACTCGTGAAGTGAATCAATGGTATAGAGAACCTTCTTCAACAACAAGTGCCTGTGACCAACTGTCCGAGTTTTCAGGAACTGCAAGGTGATGTGTTTGTCATGGTGGAAAAGGTGGTGATAATGTTTGTATTATTGCAATGTTGTTGGTCAATAAGAATGGCAATACATGTATTTACTTCAAAATTTAACAATAGAAGCAATTAGACGAAAATGAGATGTATTTATGGAAGTGAACCAAGTTTCAATGTTTTGATGTGAAATAAGATTTAATTGAAAATTCTCCAAATCAAAACTAGTGCTTATACAGACTCGTTCATACAAGCTGATGTAGCATTCTCTCTTAAAATGACTTTGCTACATCAGTTTGCACTACTGCTAAATTAAACACTTTTGAGTTGCATCTGCTATTAACAGAAGTTGGTAATCAACCAACATAAAAGCACTAACAATCAACAGAGAAGATCAAGGACAGTAAGTACCAAATCCAACATTTTTTACTTACAGGAAAAAACATAAACAATTACCGACTGCAGCTTATTGTTAGATCATAAAATGAGTTGGATTATCGCTTAGATTTCAATGAAATTTACATCCATTTAAATTTCGAGATAAGAAATAGAAAATAAATGCTGCCTAAATCATTCTTTACATTGCTGATGACAGCCAGTGCTCATCACTATGCCATCAATGTTTGGCTACAAACTTATAGATAATAGATACAAATGTTATTGAATCCAAACTAATTTTTGTTTCAAAGGGTAAACCAGCTTTTACATAAATGATTGTACACGTGCTTATAACTAATTTTTGTGGAGAAAAATGTCCGCAGTACAAACAACAAACTTCTCATCTACTTATCAAGTTTATTAAATTCAAACTGGTTATCAAATAATAATGCTATTGCTGCCAACCATATTGTTGGTTGCGGTTTCCACTCATCATATTTGAGCCACGATTTGCACCAGAACCACCAGAACTGCCATAGGGGCCACCTCGAGGATAGTTTGGTGCACCAACTCCATAACCGCTACCCCCTGCACCCCGGGGACCGGCACCAGGCATGGCATTTGAACCATATGGTGGACCTCGTCCTTGTGGAGGATATGGCCCAGTGCCATAACCTCCTCCTCCACCACCACCACCACCTTGAGCTCCACGGCTTGGATGGTTGTATCCACCAGTAGTTCCACTTGGAGGGTATCTACCTGGACCTCCAGCTGGTCCACGAGGCTTTGCGTAGTGGTGGTTAGGCCCAGCAGCAATTGGTGGCTGAGAAGCATGCACGGGCGGGTTGGGTCCAGGTCGCACTTGGGCATGTGCTTGTCCAGACTGCTGAATGGGTGGAAGGCGAGCATGTTGCTGTGGATGCTGTAGTTTCTGCCTTTTTGCGTTTTCTTCGTGTTGTCTTTGCTGCTGTCGCTTCTTCTTTGTTTGGAACTCGTGTGATGATTCATATTTAGGTAAACTGAAACACGGAATTAGGAGAAACTAAGTAATAATTTCTCCAATAAACGAGACTTGCAGTCAAAGAAAGACCAAAGCAAACCTCTTGGGGTCACAAGGTAATGGATCAGTCCAGAAATACTCCGCATCAAGTGCATCCTTGGCAGATATTCTCTAATGTTGTCAAAGACCAAAAAGGAGCAGAGCAAACCAAAAGTTTAGAAAGGATAGAGCAGAGAGGCATAGAACATAATAGTCAATGGCAGCAATTCAAAATCATTATCCTACACAAATTAGAAAGGAAGAGGTTGCTATCAGACTAAGCAACATGCCAAGAATCATTCCGTATTCTACCTAATGAATGTCCTACATCCATAGAAACTAAACCGAACTAGCATCCATTTCTGACGTCAAATTATCATAAAAAGGAAAAACTGCCATATTGACAATATAATGTAAAGCCAAAATAGTTTAGTTTGAAGCTTCTCCAAATAATTATGACGTATTACCAAGTTCAAACTCTGAGTTGCAATTCAAGATGGTATCTTTTACTAACTAAACCAATTTTTTAACAGAATTGACATTTTTGGCCAAAAATGTACCTTGCATACTCCCATGCTGCATATGATGTTCATTAAAGGTTGTCAAACGCTTTGCCAGAGGCATGACTCTGGTACACATTAATATTATTTAGACAAACTTTTACCTTTCTGGTCAGTAAAAGTTTGGGAAAACTGATTGTGAATTTGCTCACGTCATTTTACTCAAGACTGCAACTGGATTACAGGAAAGGTTTGATCAGATTTCAATCTACCAACAAGAATGCCCAGTGCAAAGACCTATTTTACTTATTTAACCAAAACCTATCCAAAAGGTTCCACATCTGTTAAAATGAACTCTTGGGTGAATAATGCTCCTGTACAAACAGTAAGAAACTTTAATCAATCATACATACTAAATTGCTCATGTCATAACTACTGACATTAAAATGCACTAATTCTTTGTGGGCCAGGGCTTCTAAAGTCAAAATGACTTGCAAGTCCCCAAGACAAGTTAGATAAAATAGAAAACATCATTTTGACATGATTAACTCAATTTGAAATGAAAATTAATTTGAATGCCACTAATTGACCATAACTTTCAGAATCCCAAAGGACTAATAGAGTAGCAAGAAGCAAAATAAAAAAAAATCAATTTGCAATGTATAGATGGGACAAGTGACAATGAGTTTGATGAACAATACCTGAGCAGGATCTAGAGTCAGCATTTTCTCCAACAATTCCAAAGCATGACGGTCAAAACTATAATGCAGAACAAGCACAATAAGCCAAGAGAGAAAAAGGTCATCTAAATCTAGGCTAATGCTCAACATTCAAATTACGAAAATTATAGCAAACACAAACATAATGGGTCAAGTTCCTTACTGTCGAAAAACCTCCCTAACGCGTCTCTTCATTGGCCTTGTTGGCTTGAAGTTGTTATACCACGGCATCTTCGTAACGCCAGGCCAGATGACCTCATCTGGCGCTCCACACAGTTCAAAAATCTTATTCAATTGCTCCGGCTACAATAATTAGGAAGAGAAATAAGATATTGGCCAAATAATATTTTACAACTGCATGCTGGGGAAAAGTCCAAAGATGATATCTGCAAGTCCAGCTTACTCAACACTACATAGAGATAATATCGTTGGTTTTAATTGTAGACCATTATAATATCTTTCCCTGTATGTTTCTTTACGGACTGTGTCTCATCATATCATGATTTCAACTTTTGTCATATTTTTTGGTAGAAACCTTTGACCATGTTTTTTACCTTAAATACAAGAAAAACAGCTTTATCCAATGCAACTTGCCTCATCTTTTCCAGGGAAAATGGGTTTTCCATGTAGGAGCTCCGCAAAGATACAACCGACAGACCACATATCAACTGCAGGACCATACTTTGTCGTACCAAGCAGCAACTCCGGAGGTCTGCTCAAAATAAAACAATTTGGGAGTAATTTAACATTCCATAACGCAATTTTTTTCCTCCTCTTTCTGTTCCTTTTTCCATAACTTTTGTTTGTGAAATAGGAATGAAGCAAGGAAAAAAAAAAGATAAAGAAGTTTAGCTACTTTTGTCTAAATTAAGGGAGAAAAGCCACTACCTATACCATAAAGTAATGACACGATTTGTGAGATTAGCATTGTGATCATTTGAGAACGACCGGGCCAGCCCAAAATCTGCAAGCTTCAGATTGCCCTCATTGTCTATCAGAAGATTAGAGCCTGCAGTACAAATAGGAAAGTTCATATATCTGACATCATGGTAAAAGATCATACACTGAAATCCTTGCTTCAGTAATAACCTTTAATATCACGATGAAGTACTTGATTTACATGACAATAGTGAAGACCTGTCAAAAGTTGCCGCATATAGCACTGAAAAGAGATTGGAAAGTAAGTGAGATAAAGGCTGCATCATATGTCAAGCATCATATTGTGACCAATCAAAAAATAGGTGGGCATTTCTCCATTCTATATGTGACACCTTAATCTGCGCAACAGAAAATCTCATTCCAGGACGATCAGCAAGACCTGTCAAATCATGGTCCATATATTCAAAAACCATGTAGATGCCACCTTTATACTTGTTACCATCTGCAAGTGAAGTAGCTGATGTCAGAAATTCACCACCCTAAATTTATAATTGAACATGGCAAAGTAAATTCTGAGTCCGTGAAACTGCCAAAACCAAAACTGTGATAGAAAGAATTGTGGAATTCTGAAGATAGCAGTTACATAATAGGCTAAAACTGCAAGCTACTTGCCTGGCCTCCCTTGTTCATCCTTCTCGGGACCTGTGAAACAAACCAAAACTTTAAATATCTACATAGAACAGATTAATAACTGGATTGTTAGTTCATAGAAAAATTACCACCAGCAAAGGTTGTGGCAAACACAAAGTCAATATGAATTTAGCAACCTTACCTGGAGATGTCACGATCTCTTTCAACTTTATGACATTTTCATGATGAAGCTTCTTTAGAATTTTTATTTCACGTATGGCGGTGATGGGGAACTGTAGAAAATAAAATTTCAGGGGGCAAATATGCTTGTTTAATGATCATGACAGAAAACAGTAATCATTACGAACAAAACATGCTTATTTAATGGTCATGACAACCATGCTTCTTCTAGCATGCAATCAAGCAAAACATAGGCCAGGTTACAATGGTTGGGTCCTAAATTTATAAGGGCTCTTTGGTCATCCTTGCAAAGCTATTTTGCAAGAATATCCTTCAGTAGTTGTTGTAAGAATGGGTCCGTATTTTATTGTGGGAGGACAGTTTGGTTGAAGATACAAAGGATATCAGCAGCTCATAATATACCTATTAAAGGTAGGATGATATTTTCTAATTTCGTTTTACTAGATTAACTTGGGAAATAAGGATCTATCTTCAGTTTTATCTTTGCTGGAAGATGTTTCTTTGAACAATTCAACAGGAATGAGAAAGTTTGGGATCTACACCCATATGGTATGTTCTTCTGTAAGTCCTTTGTGGCAGGTTAAGGATGGTTAAGGATTCTTCTTCTTCTCGGTTTCTGCCAGTTAGGACGATCTAGGAGACCAATGTTCTGTTTTAGCTTGATTTTAGCATTTTTTTTTTTTTTTGAATTGCACCTATGGTTTGTGAATTTTGCACTTAATTCTTATTGATAAAAGTATTATGTTTCTTATTAAAAAAAGTTACAAAAAAAGAAAAGCAAAAAAAAGACCATGACAATGTACTTCCACTGCTCGGGAATTCTACCTTCATTCCATCATTAGTTCTTCTACTTTAGGCTATAAGCTAAAAAGATTTATAGACATATGGGAAGGGCAATCTATAAGGATATATCAATTTCAATCTCTACAATATGCATGCAGACTTGTGCAATGAACTTTTTTTTTTATATTAAAAAAAAAGATAATGAGAGCCAGAAGCAACGTAGCATACCCCTTCCCTCTCATTGTCCATTCGTATTTTCTTTAATGCTACAATTTCGCCCGTCTTTATTTCTCGAGCCATGTAAACTTGACTGCAAATACAATAAATCCCATAGATGAAGTTCCACCATCACCAAACACAATAAAGAACAAAATATCCAGAATAACAAGAATAAACTATTGAACAGAAATAGAAAATCCTAAAACAAAACATTCCATATACATAATTATCATTTTCTTCTCAGCATTTCAAATTGGTCAACAGAATAATATTTTTATATTAATCTATATGAAACATACAACCACCATTGAGTGGTCATGCACCTTCAATATGGCAAAAAAACTGAAATCAAGAAACTTAACCTTTTCATTTTCAATGCCAAGATTATAGTGGTAATATGCATCGATAAATAACAAAAGTCATCTTTGATCAATACATTTTTCTAGCATGAATCTTGGACTTAAGACTTCTAACCTTATAGATTATTTCCCCATGTCAACACAAATAGTTAAAATGGTACTTGATATAGAACAAGAACAAAAAAGAATTAGAGTAGAAAACAGAAGAAAGAGAAAAGGGAGAAAAGAACTAGATTAGATAACCCGTAATGCTAAATGAGGATGGCCAAAAGTTGGAGCCACTGATCTTATACCTTACCTACAGTAAACAGGCATTAATTTTCCATTAACTCTCAACTCAGTCCAAAGGATGGTAGGACTCTAACCTAGAAATTTTGTCATTGGACAGTTTGCTTGTGTTCCTTAGCAGAAGTTAAAAACAAACATATTGAGCATCATTCATGTCAGAACACTCGCATCTTCCTAGCTACTTAATGATCAACAAAACAATAACAATGAAATCTTCTATCAAATTCAGGGGCATTAACCTCAACTTTCCTATAGATATTTCATGTCTAACCCCAGACTGCTCACAATGGTGACACGTAAAGTCATCATTGAAACCCTCCTTCTGATGATTGGGTCACTCTAAACACAGTGAAAGTTGATAGAGACAAGCACAACAGCCTCCATAAATCAAAGTCGTACACAAAAAGCCCAAATGTACCAATCTCAATAAAATATGGACCAAAATTTAGCCTACCAGAGGGAGAGTCCAAGAGGTTAATAAAAGGAGTCCTGAAGAGTATTAATTCCGGGAAAATATAATTATCCATTACTGGTCTTCATTTTTCCAAGAGCCTTTAGGCCAAAATATAAGATTATGTCATGATTTTAGATTTCATAGATTATTTTTATGAGTTATTTTTGTTTCCTAAATTTTGATGTTTTTTAGAAGACAACTAATCTGTTTTAACAATCTATTAAATGGAATCCCAGCCTGTGCTAGGGACGTGAAAAAATAAATAGAAATTCCAGCTTATCTTAAGTTTGAGTCATGCAAAGGATTGACCTACAACTGACTGTATAAACATCTGGGAATTTGTTGGGAGTGACATAAACGTCAACCATCTGAGCGTTCCCACACTAGTCCACTTTAATGTTGTTCATGTCACCCTTCCAGATGTTGAGATCATATTTTATGGTGATAATCACTTCATGTTGATTGGCCAGGTTAGCTCATTCATTTCATAAATGTTCTTTTACTTCTTTTAAGGTAAAAAAAAAGAGGATCACATAACAGTAGTTAATCACAACTGTAAGATAATAAAACAGTGCAAAATATAACAAGAACCAAGAATGAGAAATGAAATTAAGAATTAAAACCATAAACTAACAAAATTGAAGAAAGACTCGGAGGCCGGAGGCATTACAGAAGAAAATGCCATATCCCTAAAAGGTGGTTGAAGCAGAAGGGATTTAGAACAATATCAAGAATTTCAAGCAATTACCCTCCAGGAGTTAGTTAAATGCAAAATTTTTAGAATCAGTAAAAGGTTAACAAAACTACATATTATCCTTTAACCGAACCAACAACTTTGACCACTCATAGATTCCAGACCAAGTTTCTAGTCCATACCATACAAGCAAGTAAGATGACATTTTTTAAACATTGCATCGTGTCCAGCATTCAAGGAGACATTGATGCTACTTAATTCAACAGGTAAAACCTCTTGGGTGGGCGCAAGAGGTCAAGTGTTTGAATCCTGCTCGCACTATAGTTAGGGAAGGGTTTAAGCAATACTAAATACAGAAGAAACATTTCCCTCTTTTAGTATCATTTTATTCATATAATTTGTTTCTAAGTTTGATCAAAACATGATAACAATAACATCATACACAAGTAAAAAAACTTAAACTCAAAATAAAAACAAAAATAAATCATTTACTCGAAAAAAGAAAAATTAAAACTAACCCATAAGTACCCTCGCCAATCTGTTCCAATTTTTCGAAGCAATCGACGCTTCTCGATCCCCAAGTAGGTGCCTCGTTAAGATTAAGCTGACCTGGGGCCGCTATAGCCATCTCTTCACCCTTCTTCTTCTTCTTCCTCCTCCTCCTCCTCTTCTTCCTTCTTTACCAGTCAATATATATGTAAATATCTAAACGAACAAACGTGTCAGCGAAGAAAAGCATCAATTATCAATAAATTAATCAAAATTGAAGAAAAAAAGAGAAAGTTACCGGATTATTTAGCGAACGTAGAGAGAATTAAACTGGACCGTGCAGTGCCCTGCAGTCCGACGGCGCTCTCTTTCGAGAGATCCACTGATAACAGAAAAGTCTTCACCAACTGTTATTACAAGGTATTTGAGAGCGTTTTTTTCCTTTCTTTCCTGCAGTTGATAAAGCTAGCAATTATGCTGGGCGTGGGAGTAGAAGAATCTTGCACCTCGCGTGGGCTCTGAGAGATATCGAATGGGCTTTCCTGGGCCAGACTCTGATTCCTGGCCCAATTATAAAAATAGTTGACCCGACAGGCATGGATAAATAGGTCATTCTCCTCACCTGTGAAGATGCAAAAATGAACTTAGAAATAACATTGAGTTATTTGATTATATATCCATCAATAATATTAAAATTATGCAAATATTTAAACGTTAATATTTTGGTTCAAGGGATAAATCAAAATCTATTAGGAAGGGCACAAGAGACTTGGGATTTAAATTTCGATGATGAAGGATTTAGATTATGTTTTAGTATTTATAAAAAATATAATAACCTAAAAATTTATGAGAAAATACAATAATGCTCTAATTTAACATATCTATTGAGTATATCTCACATTTTTTTTCTCTAATATATGAAAACTCTTTCAAAATTTCTAAAAAGGGCTATTATGCAAACACATTAAAATATCAAAACTTTTATATTTTGTATTTCAAAGAAGGTGCACAATCCATCCAACAAAAGAAAAAGTATGACTATATTGTTTACTTTATGTTGGTATTTTGTTAAGTTTAAAATTTTGTATAATTAAGAAAATATTCGATATTCCTCATTATTTAGTCTAATATTTCATCACCCCTAAAATTTTAGATGTTTAAAACTTTGATTATGATTTCATAATAATATTCTTTATTGCAACGTTATTAAATGTCAGACATGAGATAATATTTTCTTAAAAAATTATCATTGCCAAGCTTTGTCCAAACTCCTTGCCAACAAATAACAATCATTTCAAAAGTAAAATTATCTAAATTTAATTATTGAATAGAGAGAAATATAGGAAAGCGATAGATATTAGATATCTTGAAATTTCAAAAATGACACATATCTCCTAAAGTTTGAAGAAACGACAAATACTCCTCGAAGTTTGAAGAAACGACAAATACTGTATATCTATTGTCAGTCTTAGAGGGATAATTTCATAATTTTACCACTCACTCATCTTTCTTGTCCCTTATTCTTTAGTTTCTCTTCTTTTTTCTTCTTTTTTCTTATGTTTCTCTCTTTCTTCTTCTTTACACCTTTTATTTTCTTGAAACTAAAATCAAAACTTCAAAATTAAGCTCACTGAACCACACATTATTTTGATGGAATCAAAATTAAAACTAAACTCACTCAATCGCAAAGAGAAAAATAAAATAAGGAAGAAGAAGAAAGAGATAAAGAGAGAAGAAGGAAAAGAGGAAGAGAAAAAAAAGGTGAACAACAAAATTATTAAGTTATTCCCTAAAACGAGCAAATTGACAACACATTAACTCTAAGAGGTATTTATCATTTCTCCAAACTCGAGGGGCATTTATTACTTTTAAATTTTTTTCATTTCTCCAAATTTAAAGAATATCTATTATTTCAAAAACTTTTGGAATCTATCATTTCCTTATATTTTTCTTAAACGTATTTACATTAAAAGTCACTTTAATATAAATATGTTTATAGCGAGTCTTAACTATCCGCAACGAGTAGGACTTATACTACGTCATGTCTTGAGGTGGGCACGAAGTGAATTATCTCGCAACGAGCTGATTCAGACTTTCGTGGGTTTATTTTTCGCCATGTGTCCAGTTGTATTTTCTCTCGTAACAAAGGTATTTATCATTTCTCCAAACTCAAGGGGCATTTATTATTTTTAAATTTTTTTCATTTCTCTAAATTTAAAGAATATCTATTACTTCGAAAACTTTTGAAATCTATCATTTTCTCATATTTTTCTTGAACGTATTTACATTAAAAGTCCTTTTATAGTAATTCAGTTGTAATTTGGGTCCTATGGTCATATTAAGACAAATTTGTTCTAAATTAGAGATAAATTTGCTCAAGTTAAGCATCACTACTACTATTAATCTTGATTCCCGACAAATTCTATTTACTAGTAAAACAATATTTTGAAATAACAAACAAAACAATATTGAATGGGCTTTTGCAGCCAAAAAGAAAATAAATAAATAAATAAATAATATTTTTTAAAAGAATAGCAGGCCAGGCCCAAGACCGAAACCCCTAAACCCTCGTCAGCCGTTGCTCTCCCGAAAACATTGGACAAAAGAAAACAGAACAAAGCACGAGAAGGAAGAAGAGCAAAGCAGAACACAACACTTTAACGATGTGGTACCTATGCGTGTTTTTCCACAGATTGTTGGACTACAGAAAGCCAGAAGTTGAATCTTTAGCAGAACTTTTTGGCGCGTTTGAAGGTGATAATCCAAACAACAATGCAACATTAGAATGGAGACTTCCGAAACACCACCACCCCGATTCTCCTTTCCATTTCGTCAATCTTCCCTCGGAAGAAATCGCTCAAAACATCGCCAATCGAAGTGGGTTTTCAGCTTTTTATTGATTCGTAACGTTTTCATTGCTGATTTGTCGATCATTTTTTAGTTGTGTTCGATTTGGGAAATTGTTGTAGGTATACTTGTTAAGGGAATGTATGAGGTTTGGGGAGAAGGAAGTAGCTATGAGGAGTTGGAAGAGTCTATAAGGAGCTATCCTGAAGAGCGGATGCAGCCGTACTTGAGCTCTGATAGCACCTTTAAGATTACTGTTGATAGTTTTGGGAAGGTTATGAGCTTCCAGGAGCAGAATGAACGAATTAAAGGTCTCTTTTATATTCCGTTCAAGGTCTGGTTCATATTATGTTATTTTTCTTTTCTTTTCTTTTTTAATATTGAGTTTCCAGATAAGCTGGGTTCTGAACTTTGATGTAAGGGCTTTAATAGAATTGAAATGGTATAGAATCGCTGGCTGTCAAGCATGAGGGTGTCAGTGGTTGGTAAAGTTAGCTGCCAAGTAATATTGGGTATGCTCAGCTTTAAGCAAAAGCAGAGTAATCAGTCTCCTAGTTTAACAAGTTGTTGGGTCCATATATTTTCTCTTTTTTCCTTAACGTTTTCTTTGCATGTATAGTTTTGAAAGATAAGGCTTTTAAGATACCAATCTCATGTTCTAACCCCAATAATATTTTGTAGTAATTTTGTGAACTTCATTCAAACTGACACTAGTGACCATTCAGCATTATTGCAAATGTGAGTTCATTTTCATTGCTATTTGGTGCCCAATCTACTGTCATTGCATAAAAGTTAAACAAATGGTCGGGTAAATTTTGAATTTTTTGACGAGGGTGTTAATGACAAATATTACCTGTACCTGTTAGGCAATATTTAGTTTTCTTTTTGATTGACCAATCAGTGAGGTGAAAAGGTTTCATATCATAGAGGCTTGCATCTCTTTTTGCATTGGTGTTTGAAACTTTCATATATTTCTTACAGCTTATTCTTTCATTTAGTTTTAATATTGCAGTGTTTCGTATGTATATAGGATCCTATAATAATAAGATAAGAAAAGATGAAAGGAGACTTGTGCTTTGGTCTTGCTGAAAATTGAATGTGGAAGCTACTAAATTTTAAAGACACTTCAAGGGTTAATGGTCAATCCTTGACTATTATAAGATGTTCAGATTTAACACTAGGAATTCCATATTCCTCTAGGTGTCTTGTGGTTAGCTGAATCAACATATGTGATTTTACCTTGGTAATGGAATAACCCAGGGACCTCTTTTGCTCCTTGTACCTTCAATGATTTTTTCTTCTGAACTTCAGCTGGTACATTTGTCTACTGCTAATGGCTTAATGGCTTTAGAATTAGGAGTTGCTTTCACTGTCTGCTATTGATTCTGGTTATGCTTTTAACTCCCAAGTCCTAATTGAAGCATAATGCTAGTGAACATAGCTCTATTTTGTGGTTGCATTTATATGGCCTTCTTTTCTATTATGAGAACTATATTGTTCATTTGTTCGCTTGATCTTGCTCTCCTCCTAGGTTATGGTTTTGTTCCTGCAAAATGGCAAAATATTTTTGAAAAGATCCAAAGGTCCCTTCATCTTAAATGAACTGCTATTTTGTATTATGATCATTTGGAATTTATCGCATGTCATTCATCTTAAATGAAGCGATTGGAATTTAATTGTGTGTTTTTTAGATTTAGTTTCTGCATAAACTTCATATTCCTCCCCCGCTAAGATGCTGTGTAGCTTTTAAGTAGGATTTCTATGCCTTTTTCTCTCTTGCACAATTAAGTATCACATTCTTTTAGAGTTCCCTTGGTGTGGTTCAGTAAGTAGGATTTCTATGCCTTCTATTCTGTCCCTCTGGTGCCATGCGGTGTTTCTATTTTGTTGGTTGTTTACCTTGATATGCAATGCATATCTGTTACAATATTTTTCCTACATTTTTGGGCAGTTCTTCCTTGTGTTTTGTTATTATGGCACTATGCTTTGTTCTCCCGTGAATTTCAACTTCAAAATATAGCGACCTCCTAGTAGCCATGACATTGGCTGTAGCCACGAAGCTATTTGTCAAAGCACTAAATGCATTTAGGATATATGAAGCTTATTGCTCTTTGTACTAATCGTATTTCTTATTCTATCTGAAAATTCTTTTTCACCTTTCTTTAGTCAGATGTCTCCTATTCCTTGAATTTCCAAAATTAGGCTTCCTTTAACCATGTCACTGTACTTTATTTCTTTTTCTCATGAATATTATTTGAAAATGTGTGTGTGTATTAGTTAAACACATATAAAAATTCAAGAATGGTTGGATTATATGCTATGTAACTCAAGTTAAAATAGCAGTTGATTTATTTTTCTTGATTTATCATCACTAATATGAGGACAAATCAACACATTGCAGGGTCGAGTTAATTTGAAAACTCCAGATCATAAATTTTGGCTTATGGAAACTGATGACTATGGAGTTAATAATGGACTTCCACCAATGGTAGAAAGGAGAATCTTTTTTGGTCGAGAAGTTGGTGCTGCTGATAGGAGGTTAATACCAACATATCAGTTAAAAAGCCGCACTTATCTTGGTCCTACAGCAATGGATGCGGAAATAGCTTTCTTAATGGCCAACCAGGGGTTGGTCAAACCTGGGAAGCTTGTCTATGACCCTTTTGTTGGCACTGGGAGTATTCTTGTTGCTGCAGCTCACTTTGGTGCAATGACTATGGTTTGCATCTGTTGCTCATTGTTTACTCTGGAGTACAACGTACTTGATAGTCTCATTCCAGTGGTTTAGTTATTGTTTAACCTTTGTAAATTTTTCAGGGTGCAGACATTGACATTAGAGTTGTCCGTGATGGGCGTGGACCGGATTCTAATGTTTGGAGCAATTTCAAGCAGGTGATTAATCTTATGTATTAACATTTGTTTTTTCATTTTCTTTTTTCTGGAATATTGTGTTTGAAGTACTTGAAACACTTTGCTATCCACGGCACAAAAGAAGTTATGAATTGCCAGCAGATGTGTAGTTGTGATGTATAATTCATTTGAGGTTATAATTGACATTCTTTTTCCAATAAAAGTTCCTTCTATTCTTAATGTTGGAAACTTTGAATCTTTGTTTGGATCAGAATTGCATGAGTCTGTACTCATTGCTTTTTGTTTTTATGTATTTATGCAGTATGGATTACCAATGCCAATTGGTTTGCTAAGGGCAGATAACAACCTTCCATCCTGGCGTCCTGATTTGAAAGAGGTATCTCTTGGAAGATTTTTTATTCTTGCAACATGTAGTATGTGCTTCCTTTGTTATTTCTATCCTTGTCTTTATTTTATTACTAAGGTTTCAATTGACTTACTAAGAAATTATGATCTCTCAGTAATTTTGCTACTGAAAGTTGAGAATATATTATATCATCTAGGCTTGGGACCCAAAATTTAAAAGTATATTCTCCTAAGGGGGAATGGTGATTACTCAGAGGCATTTGATCTAAACTTCACAATTTCATGATGAGCATAAAAAAGGCATTAACTGAATGCATTGATGCCTTGGATTAGCTGGTTTTGAATGACGTTGGCTTTATGTGTAGCTAAGGTAAATGGAGCATGTATACTAACTTGAAGATATTACGAGATTATAAATTCTATTCGATTTTATGGCGTTGATGTTACATTCTAAATCATATAAATAACATCCACGAAGTTAATGTATATAGTGTTACATTCTAATTTGCTTATCACTTCATGAGTGATGAAGGTTAAGTATATAAAAGCTTAAACATATATGTTCCAATAACCAAATGCACTAAACTGAGTTAAGCATACTGCAATTCTAACCTGTTGCAACATGTAAATAGCAATTCTGTTTTACAGTATGAAGTTAATTCTTCACTTTTTTTAAAGACACTCACTTGGTAGACCTTGTGATTCTGTTTTTGAACTCTTCATGCCTACACTTCCTGCTTTTGTGGTGAAGTTGGGAAGGATTGTCTTAGAACCATATGGTCGCATTTCTGAGTTTCATTTTGTGAAAATTTAATCATTTGATGGAACTTTAAGTCACATAAATTTATTATTGCTTTATGTTCTGTATATTTTATATTCATTCCGTAATATTCTGTTGATTAGGTCTTTGATGCCATAATTTGTGACCCTCCTTATGGAGTTCGGGCTGGTGGGCGCAAATCTGGCGGCCGAAAATTGCTAAAGGGGGCTGTGGATCCCTACACTGTTCCTGATGACAAGAGGGTCGGCCACATACCATCAACAGCTCCATACTGCTTAGCTGAGTGTGTGCATGATTTGCTTGATCTTGCTGCTCGGATGCTAGTAATGGGTGGCAGACTTGTGTATTTCTACCCTGTTCTAAGAGAAGATGAAATGCAAGACTGTTTCCCGGAGCACCCATGTTTCAAACTGGTTGCTTCTTCTGAACAGATCCTAAGCTCACGTTATAGTCGGGTTTTACTAACCATGGTGAAAACGGGTCCTTATACTGAGGAAATTGCCAAAGCCGCTAGAATAAAACATTTGGAGTTTAAAGAGAACCATTTAAAATGGTTGGAAGATGGTAATCTTCATTCTTCTGTCTTTGCTCCTGCAGATCCACAGTTTACTACAACAGGTGAGCTAAAGTCCATCAAAGAACCAAAGCCAAAGTACCGAGGCAAGTATGTATAGTCTTGAACTTAACCCATTTATAGGCGGTTAATTTTGGGCAATTATGCCTTGAATACAACTTTTATGAGATTCATATGATACACTTTCTATTATCAGTCGAAGCCCAGAACGGACATCAAGTAGACCACCATACGTCCTGTAAACATTTGTTATCTATAGCTGTTTGTTTAGGAAACATGTATGAATATGTAGCAACCAAGTTTTGGTGGGTTTTACGGTGGAGAAACTATGGTGGTTGATCGTATATCATTAGTATGGATTAGCAAAAACTTTTGCTATTTTTATTTTACGGCTGGAAAGGAAGTTCTTGGGGGGTCAGGAGTTAGTAGTTGCCTGATCTAGGTAGTTTTCCTTCAAGCATTTAGCTGTTTTATTGTTTTAGTAACAGAATAGTATTTACAAACCACATTCTAATTTTATTGTTACGTGACTATATTTAAATTATTTATTAATTAATATTAGAAATTTCTCATTCTCATGATGCTATAAAGAATTGAGTTCCAATAGTATTCTACATATTGAAGTTTATTTGAAATAATTATTGAAAGTTATCATGTGCTTAAATTTCAAGAGTATTAAGTTTATTCAAAGTTGTTGATGCTACTGTTTCTTATCTTTAATGTGGATGCAGTTATTCAATAGATAAAAATCAGATTTTAGATGAGTGGTTTGTGTTTTAAATCAATTAAAAAAATGCTTGTTAAACATTGAATTAATAAATTCTCTTCTGTTAATTTATGTCATAAATGACAAATATAATGTTTAAGCCTCTAGAGCTATATATTCTCTTTTTGTCAATGAAAACTTGGCTCGTATTAATTTCCAAAGAAAAAGTGAAGGAAAATTTATGTACGATAGATTTTTCTGAGACCTTTGCAATAATAATTTTAGAGTATGTTTGTAATTATTGTGTTTCTACATAACTTTACAAACATGACTTCTAAAATATTTGGTAAATGCTTATTTTTATTTTTAATATTTTAAAAACATTGACCCATAAGTGATCCCAGTCACATCAATTGTGAACAAAAAACTACAAAGAGCCAACCTCAAACATATCCTTAAACAGCAACCTAATGGTGTCTAACAAGCAAAAGTAGCATATGCTATGTACAATTCATATTGGATTTCAAACATTAGATATCCTTTGAGGGTGATTAGTATGCTTGATCCCTTGATGATGATGTTCTAGCTTAGCTTGTGGCTGTAGTGGTGTTCTTGGCATGTCTCTTGAGGTGTTAAGTTGTGGTGTTCTCGGCATCTCTCTTGAGGTGTTAAGTTGTTCCAATGATCCTAGAACATTAACCATCGATGGCCTATTCTTTGAATCTGAGTGTAGGCATTGCAATGCAATTGCAGCAACAGTTTGAGCAGCTTTCTTGGAGTATTGACCACCTAACCTCGTGTCCATGATTCTCAATACACGTCTGTTGTCTTTCAAGAACGGGTATGCCCATTCCACAAGTGTTTCCTCTGCAAATCCGCCTGTCTCTTCATCCAGTGCCCGTCTCCCTGATAACAACTCCAACAGGACAACACCAAAGCTGTAAACATCGCTCTTTGGGTTCAAGTGACCTGCATAGTTTCAACCTTGTCATCAGGACAAAACAAAGCTTTGCACTAAAATAACCATCAATATTTTCTAAAGAAAAATGGATAGAGGAACAGATTAGTTCAGGGTTTATTTTTTTTTTCTTTTCAAATTATAAAACACAGATATATCCTCCACAAACTATGCATGTCAAGTTTCTCACTTGACCCATAAAAGGGATTTGCGAACTGGTTTGGTCATATCTGGTCCTTTTGCATTCAGGGGAAAGCATTTATAGCATTAAAGTAACAATATTGAAATGGAAACTGTGAAATTTTAGCCACATACTGTAGGGGATCAACTTTTGGTCCCATTCACTGGTTCTCTATATTCTCCAGAAATCCATGAGATTTTCTTGCTTTACTGCACTTAATCAACATCACGTAGACACTTTAATGGATTCCAGACTATGCATTAGAAAGCTGGAGCCACCTCTCCCATATGCTTCTCCTTGGGCATCAATCAATTTGTCTGAGAAATTATCTAGGGATGACATCCCACAGGAACCACTTATTCAGAAAAATAATTTAAAGCAAACCATGCTCTGTTCCAGGAAGTAATTTTGGCATCATTTAATTCTGAACCTATCTGGATTGATGGACCTGTTTTCCCATGACTCTTAATGCAATTGTTCAGAATGGTGTCCAAAATCCTATTTTGGCACAAGCAATACTATAGTAATGATCAGTTTTTGAAGAAAGATTACACAAGATCCTCTCTCTAGATACTTCTTGTTGGAGGAAACAAGTCAAGGATTTAGGAGAAATGTAATGTTTACCTGTTGCCACATATTCTGGGGCAGCATAGCCTCGTGTTCCCATGATTCTAGTTGAAACATGAGTGTTATCCCCGGTAGGACCATCCCTTGCTAATCCAAAGTCTGAAATCTTTGCATTGAAATCCTGCAAAACGTTTCAAACATTAGGCAATAATATTATTTATACAGTTCCGTCAGCTGCATAGGTTTACAAGATCCACAATCAAGACTTCCAGTGGTTCAACATACCGCATCAAGTAGAATGTTTGAAGCCTTTAAATCACGGTAGATGACATTGGCATGTAAACCATGTAAGAAGGACAAACCCCGTGCAACATCAACTGCAATTTTCATCCGTGTAGCCCAACTAATTGGTTCAACACTTTCTGCAGATCGGCAAAACAATAGTTCAAATGTCAATGTCTGCGGACAGCTAATAATTTTAATGGATACAAACAATATGATTGATATTCCTCGAAGGCATGCTATAAAAGAGCAAAGAAAGTAAGAAAAATAAGGAGAACACAAGTCTGCACAGAGAAAGCCACAATCCTGTATAGAAAATTTCTTGTGCACAATAAAGAGTAGGATACTTCATAATGATTCCTCACTTAGAAAACATTTTTGGAACATTTTAAATCCTTAATTTCTACCACACCCAACCATCGTTGGCAAACATGTACCAGCTTTTCCTTAGCTTTATAGAAGAACAAGGGGTACCATAAATCCTACTTGTTTTTGTTTTTGACCTGAGACAAAGCAGCTACTATCATTATCTAGTTCAGGGGCAGAAAAGAAATAAATAAATAAATTTCTTAGCATGGAACTCTCTAGCTTAGCATAAATTTATAAATAATCTGATAACAATAATCTCGTTGATATTATTATTTAAAACACAATGATGGTTTGCATTAACATATCTAATGCTGTCAAAATTATTAATTAAATCCTCTTTGCTTCCATTCTCCTAAGATTATAAACTTTCCTCTTTCTTTTGTTTCAAGCAGGGGTTTCCTAATACTTATCAAAAAGTTAGATTTACTCTACAGAAAACTGTCAAGTTTAATTCACTGATCTCTTGCAAATTGTAGGTAAATAAGAGGCCTTCTGGAAAGTATAGAGACTAAGATAACTAGACCAGGTAAACTTGGAATACTAGAGAAAGCTTTTAGTGCAGGGAGAACTTATTGGCAGTGCTTCTCTTCCTGTTTTGAAGTAGTAAGAGATATATATATATATATATATCAATGGCCTTACACCAATTGTAGGCCATTAAATTTAAGCACATCTAATGGTTGATTGAGATTGCATCTGACATATACATTAACTACAATTGATTGCAAATGTAAAATTGACTTTGTAAAGGTTCAACAGTCTTTGAAGTCAAGGTTCAATGGTCAGCTATAAAACAATTTCAAATATTTCTGTATATCTTATTGACCATAACATTTCCAGTAACACCTGAACATGTATGGAATTTAGAATGCTGTATAAAGATGAGGATATGCAATTAATGGTATGAGGAAACGAGCAATGATGTTTCACTATATCAATACGAAAATCTCGAATAAAATTTAATTCTGCATTTAGAGAAATTCTTACTTCTGAATAAATGATTCTCCAAACTTCCTTTTGGCATAAACTCATACACGAGAAGTCTGTTGTCTGACTCTGAACAATATCCAATGAGTTTCACCAGATTTTCATGGTGAAGCTGACCTAAGTAGTTTACTTCAGTCTGCCACATTCAGAAATTGAAATACTATTAAGTTTGAGCGCTGACTAGGAAGGCTGCATTAACAAAAAATCAACTTATATAAAACGCCACAGCACATACAAGCCATTCCTTGTGACCTTGAAAACTTTCTAATTTGAGTCTCTTAATGGCTACCATAATTCCGGTTCCTGGTTTTGTTGGAGCCAAAGTATGTTCATCAATCCATCCTTTGAAGACACACCCAAATCCTCCCTCTCCAAGAAGATTATCCGAGCGAAAGTTCCTGGTGGCAAGCTTGAGATCATTGAAGCTAAATGACTTGAGATTGCTACTAACAGATGAATCAGCTTTAGATGCTATTAGAGACTTGTTCAAACTCTCCAAAGGTGTTTGCTGGCTGACATAGGTAGTCGTAGAATCCTGTTTTACAATAATTTGAGACTTCGCCTTTCCTGTAAAGACAAAAGACTTTCAAAATAAGAAGCAACAATGGAGTAAATCTTCAAGTCGTGCAATCAACATCTGTGTAATCACAAACTACAAACAAGAATCCGGAAATTGCTACTAATTAAACGTGTAGAATCCGGAAAGTAATCCGAGCCCAAGCACATGATACTCATAGCTTTGACAAGACTATGTCAGTAAGTAAACGTGTAGAATCCGGAAATTGCTACTAATTAAAGCACTAATATAACAAGAACTCAGATGTGATATGTTCGAGGCTAGTATGTTCATTAATTCCAATCACCCATGTGCCATTCTAGAATGCTTTCTTGTTTAAACTAATTCTTACCATAATTTCCAAGCAAACCCCATAACAAAGACCTGAAAGCAACCTAGCTACTACTTCCCCATGTGCAGATACTGAATTTCATCGTAACTGAGCGAAGAAATTCAACAAACACATAAACTGCAATACAGAAAAGGCATATATTTTACAAACCAGAGAAATTAGAAGAAGAAGAAGCATGAGCACACTTAGCAGGTTTTCGGCAGCAATTTCCCATGATTACGATCAATAATGATAAGAACAGAAAGACGAAGAAAATAATAAACAATCTAACAAACAGAATGAATGAAAGAGTAAGTTGTCACAATTTCCATTGACGGTCAATTAAGGGTGCCTCACAACTTTCAGGGAAAAACAAAATTAAATTTCAATATTCAACGCAGGGAAGGACAAGTAATAATGGTTACTGGTCAGAGTTTGATTGATTGATTCAATCAAACAGATAGTTATTATAATAAACGTTTTGACTTTATTCATTCAAACCTTATCTGTCTTCTTCGTTTGGAATATTTGAGTTTTGTTTCATTTGCAGAACCTGACCACTTTTTCAAAGCTTTGAGAGCTAAATTTCTGCACACTGTACGGTAATCCTAGCACTATTCTTATCATTATTTTGGGTAAATTTCATCAGCACCCTATATTTCTTGTTGATCACTAAATAGTTCTCAGTTTTTGATAACTTTACACTTGTCCCATTTTGTTTTTCTAAATGATTAAAACTAACCGGTAAAATTGTAAATATGTATATTATTAAATTATAAGAAAAATAAAATTTTGACATAATTTGAACTAATTAAACCAGTGCAAAAGAAAAGGAGATATTGATAGAAATAAAAAATAGGGTACATTTCAGCAGACACTCTGTATTTCTTGATAATCATTAAATAGCTCTTAGGTTGCCAAATTTACACTTGCCCCATTCTATTTTCCTCAAGGCTAAAACCAGTTGATTCAAGGACAAAATTGTAACTGTATACTATTAAATTAATAAAAAATATAAATTTTGAAATAATATGCACTAATTAAACCAATACAACAAGAAGATAAAGATAGAGAAAGAAAGAGATAAAGAAAAAAACGAATAAAAAATAAAACAAATATAATTTATATATTTTTAAAATCTTGTTATACTATTCCTTTTCGTCGGCTTAAAATACTATTTTATTTGTCAACTGTGCTATTTCAGTAAAAGTCGTTCGGCTGTAATGCTAAAAATTTCATAGGTGACCCTAAAGTTTTATCTAATAATAGAAATACTCTTTCTTCATAAAAGAACATTCTCTCCTTTTTAAAATTAACCTTTGTTACTAGGTTGGGCAAAAAAAACCCAAGTCCGGCCGGAAGCCCTACAACTAGTATTTGCGTAGAGAATGCCTTTTGAGGGGTAGAGTCAACTTATGAAAGACTCTTCAATCCCACTTGAGAGAGGGCAAAATTAATTAGATTTTGATACGAAAAGAATGAATTTTTATTAAACTTTTTGGCTGATATTACACAAATGACTTTTTCCAAATTTAAAATATCTTTTATTTACCTTAAACGTCAACTTTTGTCTATCTAATCATTTTTATTTTCTCTTTGATTGGGCTTTTTGTTGAACCTTTAACGATACCTTGAGTGAATCTCCAAAAAAGTCTTAGATAAGCCAATCACGAAAGAAGTTTACAAAAGGATAATCTCTTCTTTTAGCTGATATCAGAATTTCTCTTGATTTTGGAAGTAGAAGGAGAACTATTAACAACCTTAAGTCTAAAATCGATCCCTATTATAGAAAGCTTTTGAAAAGACATCTACCAAAACATACTCAAATTATAGGTTCATGTTAGACCCGACTTTAAATAAATTATAGGATGGGCCTTGGGTTTTTATTTGAAAACTCAAGTACAATCTGGGTTGGGTTTGAGTACCCTGAATTTTATATATTATATATATTATTTAAACAGATTTGGGACGGGTTTTAAAAAATCAATCCGAATTTAATATTTCTTCAAATAAAAATCCGAGCCCTAAAGTTTGGATTTAAAACCTGGCCTGAGTCAAGGCCAGGACTAGATAATATATAACCTAAATTTGGGTCCAGACCGAGTTTAAATAAAAACTTTCAAGTCTGGGCCGAGCTTTAAAAAACCCAATTTGAATCCAAAAAATTGCTCACACTATTTGTTACGCTTAAAATTTGGAATGTTGATATTTATCTCTAAAGTTTAAGGAAAATAGCTCCAATTCCAAATTTTTTATTATATGATCAATACTTTTCATGTTTCAAAAATAAAGGAACACAAGTCGTGGCGACTTAACTCTGATGGTCAGAACACACTTCTTGTTCAATTTCTACTAATGTAATTGGTAGGAATTCTCACATACTATAAGCCTTTTTCAGGGATGTCTAGATAGAAAATATTTCTCTAATGAAGATATTTTCTTTGAATGCTAGTGTGCTACAATTGCAAGTTATCTTATAAATAAAATTTTAGTAGATCCTAGGTTAAATACCAGCAAATTCCAAGTTAAATATTAATAAATTTATAATATTAAAAAAAATAAGTAAAGGAATACACTTTGAAGACAATGTTAGAATACAATATTTATTATTTTTTTTTAAATGCTTATATTTGTTTTTCTTTATTCTCTTTATTCTTCACTCTTACTTATTTTTAATGCTAATTCTTTTTTATAAGAAACACCTTTCTTTTCAAAATTTTATTTTTTTATTTTTTCTTCATTCTTTTTTTTTACTTTTACCTATTTTTATTTTAAAATAAAATTAATTTTGTAAAAGACACACGTTTATCATATAATCCATCACAATTTTGTTCTTGAACTTTTCAACTCAAATATCGCCTATTTAATTAAAAAATTTTAAATTTACCGTATAACATAAATTTATTTTCACCAATGAATGCAATGTCTATTTTGTAAATATATTTGAATTTTTATATTAAAATTTATATTTAATATTATATTTCAAGAAAGTCACTTATTAAGAGTTTATTGTAAAGTGCATATCGCTTTTTTTATAAGAGTCTCCACAATTGCATTAGAGTAGATTTTCCTTAAATTAAAATAGATTTCGTTCGAATTAGACGCATACTTCTATAAGTGATAGTAGACTTACTTGATTCTTAACAAATTTCCAAAAAGTTTCTTTAAATTGAGTAATTTTTCTTAAAATTGAGTGCAGACATTCATTATTGGACTTGCTCGATTTATAGTAAATTTTTTTTATCTAGTATCGATGAATTATACATTTAATTGTATAATATTAAAAAAATGATTCTTTGATTTTTTTAAATAGTTTTTATTTTCTAGAAAAATTATCAAAAGAATAAATAGAAACAAAATCTACCCAATGTACAATAAAATGAAATTTTGGCATCACCAAATTAACAAAAATATATAGTTAATAACATTTAAGTTATACAAACATGACAAGTATTCCTATGAAATGATGATCTAGGCAAACTTGTTATACCAGACCAATCTGTATATATGAATCACAATTTTTATTTATAAACTAAATTATTAAATTAACAATAAAAAAATTTAGTTAATTTTTCATTATATTAATTGGAATAATCGCAAACTTTTAATTGATAATAATATAAAATTATATACTTTTATAATGATATAAAACATATATTTAAATTTATTATATTAAATAAATACTAAATTATTAAATTTAGTTATTTAAATACTTATTTAATTTTATTTAAATTAAATAAATTAATGATTAAATATTTAATAATGTTTTATTTTGGTAATAAAAATATGCATATAATCTAATGCTATAATATACAATGAGATTGTATTTTTTTTAAACAAAGAAAAGAACACTTCATTCATTAAAAAATCTATTACAAAGCTATGCAAATTTGCACCAACTTTTTCAAGAAATTACAAAAATTTATTACAACATCAAGAACATACTGATTATAATGCTTACTGAAGATCGTAGAAAATATAATATTAATACTATACCATTTTATGTTTTTAATTGAGAAGAAATATTTTGAAAAAGAAAGAAGGGATTTTGAGTAAGAGCTACATGAGAGTTTCTTCATCTGCTCTTTCCCTTTATTTTCCACAACTCTTGTAGATCTATATGATCTTTGTTATAATAAATCATCTGTAATAAACTTTAGATGGCATGGAATCTTCTAGATCTGGAACTTTGTATCTTCAAATTTTGTCAAAGAAGTTTTCTATTCAAATATGTAACAAAATACCATCATAATAATATAATAGAACAAACTATAACAATAAAATTACCATAGATCTAGATATAAATGGAGAGAAGCTATTATTAAATGGAGAAATCTCTACCTAAGATAGAAAGAAGTTACTATAGACTTAAATTTAGGTGAGAATATTTATTTATTAAAAGGATAAAAATAATAAAAAAAAAGAATGAGACTCATCGGAGAGAGAGAAGAATTCCCTCTCCGATGAAAAAATAAGCTTGGTTTTTGGTGGAGTTTCAGAAGTTGGTAGAGAAAATGAGAGAGACCGAGAGACTTCTAATACAAAGTTGAAATGATATGAAAATGTATGTGTTATATAGATTTTTATAATGAGATTGTATTAAATACAATTTAGTTCAAATATTCTAGTTAATAAAATTTAGTTCAATATACTAAGTGATACAATAGACACATTTGAGAGTGGTGATTTCAAAGTCATATCATTAAAAAAAATTTGTGAGTCAAAGAATTTTAATCAAATCTAGTATAACATTGTTTAGAACAATCTGTTTATAATTAATTAATATAAAATTTGTCTAAAAACTAATATTAAATTGGGAGAGTTGAACTCCTTCATATTAGAGAAGGAAGGAAAATGTTTATTATTAAACTATTAATAAAAAACTTACTTAAAATATAATTATAAATTATAAATGTAACAAACACCGACTTACTAGTTAGAAAACCAACTAATATTCTTTTATTATAATTAATTTGATTCAAGTTCAATTTGATGAAACTCTAATAAATGATGTTGGTACAAGAAAAAAAAAAACAATTGTAAATTTGTAATGAAATTTTGTTTTCTATATTAAAAAAACCCACTCTAAAACAAAAAGCATAAAGGAAACTATTATCAGTAAAACAAGAAAATGACATGAAAAACAAGATAAAAATAGTAAATTATCAAAAAGCCCCTACAGTTAGTGATAATTTACAACACCTCCTATAAGTAGACCCAAACCCACCACTCTGCAAATGCCCTAACAGAAATATTCAGGCATATTACCAGATACATACATATATTAACTGTTCCGTAATCGTAAATTTTTCTGCTATTCATACTTCTCTTCGCCTTTCAGCAATCATGGGTTCAGGTCGTTTTTTTTTTCATTATAATTTATGTTTTATCTGATTTCTTTAGAAATTTTATGAATAATTCAAAATTTTGTTTTGAAATTTTTGCAGATGCGGATATGGAGGATTATGGGTTTGAGTACTCAGATGAGGAGCCTGAGGAACAGGATGTTGATATCGAGAATCAATATTATAACTCCAAAGGTTTTTACTTCTTTTTTCCCCTTGATTTCCCATCTGAGTTTGGAAGGATGGCGTATGCTTTTTGTGTGTGTGTGTGTGCTTTTTTTTTTTTTTTTTCCGTTTCTTCACCGTATTTATTTTCAAGTAAAGCAAGATTAATTATGTCCTGTTTGCATCCTGCCGAACAAGGTGTGAATATTGGTATTTGAAATAAATGCTTAGTACTTTTTGGGAAAACTTTTATGTTAGAAGAAGATTTGTCACGAACAAAACAGTATTTGGTTAGAATATGTTTCGCGAAGTTTTTTGGCTTGCATGTGAAAATTTCTACAGTCGAATGAATTAATAGGCTTGTGTAGTAACGGAAGCAATGAGAATCTGATAATCAAATTTGTATGCTAAAGTTGGGTGTTTTTCGATGTGATTTTATTTGCAGTGTACTTTTTTTTTATCTTAGAAGAATTTGAATGGGTGTTTGATTAATAGTATTGATTGGTTTATGCTTTTCAGGAATCATTTTGTAGAAGAATTAGGCCAAGTCATTTTTTTAGCATGTTATTAGAAGTTTAAACATGGTGAGTAGGGTCATTTGTTAGATCTTGTTATTCATCTGAAAGGATAAATTGGTACTCTGGGTAATTTAATTGTATCCTTCCATTTTTGAAAAGTGTTAGAAAACTTAAGGGACAGCCTAATGTTGTGTCAGGAAATCTTCCATGCCTTAGTTATGGTAAACAGATGCATTAGTTTAACAGTATTCCCTTAGAGTTACTTTGGTGAATGGATATTACGACCCTAAAAGTTTAAGGCTTATCAATATCACCCATGTCTTTTTCACCTGTTATACACTACTCTTTTTCTGTTTTGTGACAGATAAACAGAAGTTATAATCTTTGCTTATGGCTAATGACCACTTAAGACAACTAGTAAAGTAATAAAATAAATTGGCTGTAGTTAAACTGAAAAATGGGGATCTTGGTTTGTGGAGAAATTTCCCAGAAACTAGAGATCTTAGTGGGGAGATTTCCTTTCTTTTTAGCCATGGTGTTTTTAACAGTTTAGTTTCATAGGTGAATTTAAAGAATTATTGATAAGACTTTTGTATTATGTTTAAATTTCTAACAACTTTTTCTTAAATGCATTTTCTTTATTGAAATTAAAAAACCTATGCTCTGCCATACGTAATATACAAGGCATGTGGATCAAATACAGCAACCCAAAACACACTTTATTGTGGTTTAATTAATATAATGGAGGGGTCTGAACAACAGATTATTTTGTTACATTGGCTATTATACGTGTTTAAGTTACTGCTCTGACTTCCTGTAGACATGTGTGTGTGTACAATAAAATAGTGACATGCTTGAGTCACAGAACTGAACTGATTGTTTTTCTTGTACTTGTTGTATTGAAGATTAAAAGTCATTTGATCGTATTGATCATATTGAGTTTGTAGGAATACTGTCCTTTCTTCTGGTTAACTTTTCTCTCTATTATTTTTAATCAGCATTCTATATGAGTTCACATTCTCTCATGTTCAGTTCTCTTTTGCTTGTTCTGTCGCATGACATGTGGAGGCATTGTGTGTTTGATCTTTGGTTTGTTCCTTTCTTGTATATTTTCACTGTTTCACAAGTTCTTTGTGTTATTCTCAAAAAAGGTTTGGTTGAAACGGATCCAGAAGGAGCACTTGCTGGTTTTGCAGAAGTTGTTGCCATGGAACCTGAAAAGGCTGAATGGTGAGTTCATATTTGCTGCTGAATGAAGTTAGTGTTCTATTACATGCTGCAGATGGAGAGCACTCTTAATTATATGGTATAGATAAACCAAACAGTAGAGACTTTTAACCATCCTAAAACCAACAAGGTGATTTAATAACAACACAATTTAATATCTGTTATTAGCTCAGTGTACATTTTTTCTGGAATAAGCAATGAGAAAAGAAAACATATATATGTAAAAGGTTTACAAAAAAATGACAAAATTGTCCATATGTGGCTATAGTGCTTGAGTTTTACCTATTAATTTTTGTTTGTCTGTTTTTAGCCTTGTCAGTCAAATTAGTCTAGTATAGTAGTTTCGTATTTTCATTTACATTTTTTCTTCTGTTTGTTGCATTTTTATTCCCAAGATTTTTTCCTTTGGCTTGAGGCTTTGATCCTTTTCTTTCTCAAATGAGATGGTTCTACTTTCTGCTTGTTTCCAGGGGATTCAAAGCGCTAAAGCAAACTGTAAAGCTCTATTATCGGTTAGGGAAGTTTAAAGAAATGATGGATGCTTATAGGGAGATGTTAACGTACATCAAATCTGCGGTAACACGAAACTACAGTGAGAAATGTATAAATAACATAATGGATTTTGTTTCTGGATCTGCTAGTCAGAATTTTGGTCTCCTGCAAGAATTTTATGAGACTACTCTGAAGGCCCTTGAAGAGGCAAAGAATGAGGTCAGCATATTGTCAGGCTTACATCATCAAAATGGTGCCTTTCATGTCAAGATGTGATTTATTCTCTCTTGTTATGCAGAGGCTTTGGTTCAAGACAAATCTTAAGCTTTGCAAAATATGGTTTGATATGGGTGAATATGGGCGAATGAGTAAGGTATCCTTTCTTGAATGCCATTTGAATCCTAATTTTTTAAATTTAGAATGTTACTTATGAGAATAAATTCTGTAAACAACCAGATTTTGAAGGAACTTCATAAATCTTGTCAAAGAGAAGATGGGACAGATGACCAAAAGAAAGGAAGTCAACTACTAGAGGTCTATGCAATTGAGATTCAAATGTACACTGAGACCAAAAATAACAAGAAGCTCAAGGTAATGACTTCATAGTATTCACCTTTGTAGTGTACAGCTCTAGAACAATCACTGTGCTTGTGCTAGGTTTAAGATTTTTTCCAATGTTGGTTTGTGCTTGAGAGCCTTGTGAAATGCTGTATTATAGGTATATACCCTCTATATACACTGACATACACACCTGTTCATTTGTCTTATGTCTTTGGTAATTTCTGTTTGCTATGATTAAACCTTGAACAAATGATAGAGAATCATCTAACTAATCTTCAGTAATAAAGGCATTGGTAATATTTTTATTGCCAAATTTCAATAAAAATATATTATTGTCCAAGATCCACCGAACCAGTTTCTACATTCTGAATTTTCAAAATGCATATCTTGTCAATATTGGGGCTTGCTTTATTTGGGGTTTTTCTGCCTGCCATGGCATGGCTTTGAAGTATTGTGACAAGGAAGCCAAGTATAAGGCTTGATTGAGAGTTCAATTTACAAGCTTAAGCTATTAGGTAAAAGAGTTCAATAAGGAAAAGAAGCCGCATCAAACCCCAAGTTCTTGTCAATGTAAGGTTCTGCGATACTCTCTTAGATGCATGGTCAACAGAAGAATAGGTCTAATATGTGGAGTATAAAAAAGCGAGGAAATCATCTAGTTGTTGAAATATGAACAAGCTTAGATAGCGTGATAGAGAAAATCAACTTAAAAGATTGGCTGATCGGTGGCAGAGCCTAACAGGTATATGTAACTTTAATCAACTGCAGACTCAACTTCTGTGACCATCACTCACATGTAGCCTAATGGACAGAAGGGTCTGTTATGTGGATGTTTGAAGAAAATGATGAGCAAAGATACACTAAGACAGGCAAAGGAATGAGGCATAAATGGGCCTAGCTCTAATACCATGATAGACAATCCATACTGAAAGGTTAAGCTGGTGGGTGTAAGAGCTTGAAAGGTATGTTGGCCAAAATCAACAATGTGGGACTCCTTAACAAGTTGGCCATCTGCTCTAACAAAGTTGTCTCCATGAGATAATTTATTAATCATTGTTTTTATATATATGTGAAGAAGATGCACAAGCTTATCTTGTTTCATGTGGAAATATGTAGTAGTCCTGAAATATTCAAAAGATTTCCTTGAGGATTTGGGAGATTTAGCTCTCTATTTGCTTGTTTTCTTATCACTCTCAAGAACTACTTCTTAATTATAGGTGTTGTTCAACAGTTGAAAAGAGATATTAGACCATCCATGAGATACGAACAGTTCCCTTGGGCTTTAAGAATAGAACAAAAGTTTTGATTGTAGAGATCAATGGAGAATTCTGAGGGAGATTTATCAAAGTCACATAAAGGCATAGACAGGAGTGGAGGACATTTATTCAGAATCTTCAGGGGGCCCCAACTGTACCTTGGATAGAGAAATATTCTAACAAACAGGTGGCTCCTTTTTGGTTATCAAAATTAGAAACTGGTAGTAGTAAACTTGATGCAAGACAGGAGCGGAGGAAAAGTGTAGAAAGAAAGAAGAAAGGAGGAAAGACGGGTAAGTAATAGAAGGGAGGGAAAGGAATAGAGAGATGAAAAACAAGAAAGTATAGGGGAAGAAATATCATTTTCATTTTTTCATAGAAACGCCTTTTATATAGTTTCAGACAAAATCAAGATATTCATTACTCAATCGTAATTGCCATCATATCCCTGGTCTCTGTTACTAGGGATAAAGAAAATCTTTATTTCTAAGACAATCATCCCACAAATTTTAGAACAATTACCACATTAGATAATTTCTAAATCCCAAATCAGATAATCATAATTCTGCATAATGCTATTTAAAAGGCAATTCTTCATGTGGATGATTGGAAAAGATAAGTCCCATAAACATGATGCCAGAAATGTGCTGTGCTTGTATTGGGATATATGCAGTTAAATTTCTTTGTTAATATTGTTAAGTTTTGTTATTGTAAATGAAATGCCTTTTAACCACGGTTAATGGTTTTATGCTCCAAGAATTGTTTTGTGTGTTTTATCATCCTTTTATGCATATTGTGTTCCAATTTGCTGCTATAATTGATTGCCAGAACAGCATTAAAAATGCAGCTGAGTCTCTGTTTGGTGGATACCATATTTTCTTTGTTGATCTGTTTAAAAGCTCAAAGACCTTAATTCTTCATCATCATTGTTTGACAATTATGTTAGTCTATGGTGTCTATTTGCCATCGTGATTGAGCTGTCTTTTTCGTAATGTGTTAAATGCAGCAATTATACCAAAAAGCACTTGCTATTAAGTCTGCTATACCTCATCCAAGGATTATGGGAATAATTCGTGAATGTGGTGGGAAGATGCACATGGCAGAACGTCAATGGGCAGATGCAGCTACCGATTTCTTTGAAGCCTTTAAGAACTATGATGAAGCTGGAAACCAGAGGCGTATACAATGCTTAAAGTACGATTTCTATCTCCTTATTCATTAATTTATTTTTTAAATAATTCAGTTCTAGTTTTTACCTATATTTTCTCACTCTCCTTTAGTCCCGCTTTGTGGGGTTTTTTTTCAAACATGTAAAGGAAAAGTTGCGGTTTTAATAGATTACATGAGGTTATATACTGTGTGAAAATTGATTAAACTGATGCAATGTAAAAAATAACCCTATGGGTGGGGCGAATGGTGGGAGGTTGGAATCTTCTTGGAGGCACTTTTTCTTCTTCTAAGAAACAAAGAACGATGTATTTGTATAGGCCAAAAGAAAGGACATATATCTGTGGACCAGATGTACACAAAGAAATCCCATTTGAGCTACTTGGATATTATATCTCACGGGTCACTTGATTACTAATGGTTTTAGGGTCTAGCAGTAGCGGTTAGTTTTGAACCTGGGGTGCCTGCAAGTGAGGCCAAGGATTTCTAGATGTTGAAAAAGAAATGTGATGTTCAAAATTTAAGTAATAGGATATGTTAAATAATGTATAAGGTTGAACTTGAGTTGTGTATTGCAAGTATGAGTTCATATTTTCATGGCTGAAAGTTCAATACTGGCTTATTGTCACTTGTCTATGAAATGTTCTCTTGCTGCTTTGATAATATATGTCCAAAGTTATGCCATGTTAAACTAACCCTATCAAGTGATAAATGATGAATTTTTATTATAGGACGCTAAAGATCTTTTTCTCTTTTTCCTCATTTTAATAAAAGAAAAAACAGCTAGAATTAGGCATCTGAAAAAATAGCAGAGCAAGTTTTTTGTCGCCCTCTTAGGACACAGAATATATCACCATGTGCCTCAAGGACTTGTTTTCGTATGCAAATGTCACCATTCTCTAATATCACCTTATGTAGGGTATCTTATTTTTTAATGCATATCCTTCTATTCTGATAGTTAAAGCCCTTCTTTCTAAATGTGGGGCCATTTCTTCTATACTTCCTGTGTACTATATTGTGCCCCTCATTCTGGTGTTTTTTGGGTATTTTTAAATTTATTAAAAACCAGTTTGAAAAAATGCAAGCTCCTTTGTCAAATCGGTTTTAGACACTCATATGCCCAAAACCATGAAAAATTAAATTTTAATTAATCTCCTCATTCTACACCATAAGAAGCAAACTTGTTCTTCTCTCTTTGTTTTGGAGCTGCGTAGCATTCTTGTACAATCCCAGGTTAAACCTGGTTATTGTGGACACTGGACTAGTTCACCTTTATATATAATCATTTCTAGAAGTCTCTTTTTTAAAGAAAAATAGATAAAAATAAAAAATTACGTAATGTAGTCTCTCATGCTAATTGTGGTTCACTGAACAGATATCTAGTTTTGGCAAATATGCTGATGGAATCTGAAGTGAATCCATTTGATGGACAAGAGGCAAAGCCGTAAGTCTCTAATGAGATATACTACTTTCTGAGTTTACCTTATGATTTTCTTCTCTCTCTCTTTTTCTGATATCTGATTGCTTTTATGCAGATATAAAAATGATCCCGAGATTCTGGCTATGACAAATCTGATAGCAGCATATCAAAGAAATGAGATAATAGAGTTTGAAAAAATCCTTAAGGTACATTTAATGCACCCCAATGTTGTAAATATGCAACTGCATGATGTGTTTGGTTGCTCCATCTTGGCTTTCCTTTTATGGTCTCCCAATTTACTTCTTTCTTGGGATTTCTCAGAGCAACAGAAGGACAATCATGGATGATCCATTTATCAGAAATTACATTGAAGATCTGTTGAAGAATGTCAGGACTCAAGTGTTGCTTAAGCTTATCAAGCCTTATACAAGGATTCGGATCCCCTTCATATCAAAGGTAAAGACTATGGTTGCTCAAAAGTGTTTATCATCTGCACTTATTATTCTTACTCTGAGGATTGTTAATTTACTTTCATTAAAATACTTACAGATTAATTTCTCACAGTTCTCCGAATTTGCTGATTGTTGATGTGCAGGAGCTCAATGTGCCAGAAAAAGATGTTGAACAGTTATTGGTTTCACTCATTTTGGATAACCGTATTGATGGACATATCGATCAAGTGAACCGACTCTTAGAGCGAGGCGACAGGTCAGCCTTTCTCATCTTTTGTCTCTCTTTTTGATCCTGGCCCACTAAGTTGTAGTAGCTGAACTGGGATTGTCGATATATTCATGCAGGTCAAAGGGAATGAAGAAGTATACTGCCATAGACAAATGGAACACACAGCTAAGATCTCTGTATCAAACTGTTAGCAATCGTGTGTCATGAGTAGATAATATGGGATAGTAGGAAAAGTTGCTATCAGTTTTTTGGTTGATGAGTCAGGCTGGTTTTCAGGCATTTTGTTCTCAGAGTCGGGAATATGCTTCTACCATTTTTCCTTTTTCAGTTCTGTTGGAAGACACAATGTTGGACACACTGCACTTATAAAAATGTTTGCATAGTCTCAACTGTGGATGATGATGACGACGACCTAATTTTGAACAGCATCTTAGTGATTATAGAATCTAAAATTATAATATAATAATGTAAGAATTTTGATTTGAGTGATGGGTTGTGCGATGAAGGAGAAGGACAAGGATAGAGTTTTGGATTTGACACACTTCACATGGCCTTAACTCCTAAAGGACAATCTGAGTGCAGGACATGTTTGTAACTGTTGTGTTTCCACATAATTTCAAAGAAACACAGCAGTTGAAAGTGCTTAATCAGCTAGTGATTTTACTCTGCAATAACTTGATTTAATTGTTGTGGGAGCATTAATTAATTTATAACTGTTTCCAGGAAGTGTACTGCTTGTTTGAATTTTAGCTCAACTCAGCCTCCAAGTGCTTTCTCAGCAACCCATTTGGGAATTCTACAGAGTATCTTTTTGGGGACCTAAATGTACCAATTTCAGATAACATACACACACCTAATAGGTTTACAGACTCTGATGGCACAAGCAATTATTGGTTTTACTATACTTTTAAACTAAATTGAATGTATTCAAATATGTTATATGACAAAAAGTAATATTGAATGGCTCAAATCATATTAAAATAAGTTAAATATTTTTTAACAATTTTACAGTATATTTGTCGGTACTAATTAGACATTTTAATACATTTTTTAAAGAATTAAAATATACAAACCCTACGAAACATTAAATTTTGTTTGAAAGCTACTGAACCAACATTTAAATCATATTAAATAAAATCAACGCAATTAAATATATTTAATAATTGAGTTGTACTTTAATTGAATTAATTTGATTTTTGTTTTATACTTGATTTTACTCCACATGATAACATGCATTACGTCCTTAACAGAACCTTTCAATGTCTCTATTACTAAAACAAAAAAAAACAAAAGAAAGTTCTTTAGATGAACAAACTTCATTAATCTATTCCTCCACTAGTTTAATGAAAGTGATTGCTTACACTACATTCAATATATTATTATATTAGGATGATATTTTAAAATGAAAGAATGTCCATTACCCCCTATTTTTTTACCTAATATTTCATTACCTCTCTATATTTTTTTAAATATTCCATTACTTTCTTATATTCTGATTTTATCCTTCAATAATTCAAATATTTTCGATTTTATCATTTATAATTCAACATAAATCAATTGAACTGAAGGGTAAAATTGAAAAAATAAGAGTAAGGGGTAATAAAATATTAGAAAAAATATAGAGAAGTAATGAGATATTGGTAAAAAAATTAGAGATATCGGACATTCTATCAAATTTTATCTAAAATAATTGGAAATTGATTCATTATTACCACGTCATCTCATAAATATATATATATATAAAGTAAATATAAAATAACTATATTTTAAATAAAAATTATTTATTTTTTTGGTGAGTTGTTTTGAATTGAACATCATACATTGTTTGGCACGAATAAAGAAATCCCATTACCCAACATTATTGGCAAAATGGTCCCAACCTACCAACTCATCAAAATGACTTTAATTCTCAATTCTTTTCATTTTTAATTATTTTCTAAAATTGGGTTATTATAATCACTACTAAAATTAGATATAAATATATTTTATTTTAAGGTTTCCTTTAAAATTTAAGTTAAAAAATATCTAATGATATATTAATATTGATTAATCCTGAAGTATCATTGCATTTATTTTATAAAATTAAATAGAAATTCAATAATTTATTAACAAAACGTGAATCACCTCGATAATGATTATGTCAGTGAAAGTCAAAGGCAGTCAAATTTTTATTATTTTATTGATACCAAGTAACTTGTAGAAATTATTTACTAATAATTTTTTTATTAATTTAAAATTAAAAAAAATTATTGCACTTAAAATATTGGTTTTGAATGTTTCAAAGTCCAAACAGGGCCTTAGGAAGACAATATCAGATGGGGAGGTTAGAAATATTAGAAAATGACCCATAGGATTTCTACCTTTCCCACATGTTTTTCTTAATATTAATTTTTTAATAAATTTATTGGGATGAGGATGATAAATCTTCCTATACTTCTCATCCCCACTTATTTTTCTATTTTTCTTTTAGTTATTTATATTATACGTTAAAGAATATTTCATTATCATATTATTATTGTATTATGTAGATATATTAATATTACTATATACTAAATATATTAATTCAACTAACTACATGGTAAGATAAAAAATTATAAATCTTAGAGAAAATGAACCTGGTTTAGATAGAGAGAACTAAACTATTTTACATTCTATTAATAATATGAAGATTAAATTTTTCCCGTTCATCATCTCATTACTTGTCATCCTAATTTTACTTCATTCCGAATAAGTTCCTATGAAATTTCGAACCTACAGAGAATTTTACAATAAAATAAATATTATGTAAAGAATCAAAAGAATTCCAAAACTTTTTCTCCATATCATGTTATTTATACAATAACAAAATAAAAGTTAGTAAATAAATTAGTAATTATAATAAAAATAATTAATATGTAATTATTGAATATATTGTAAAAAGATGCTTGTTTAACATGAACTGTTTTTAATCAAAAATTGAATTTGTGAATCTTAACATGACTACATGACTCATGACTCATCATGAGGGACTTAAATGCAACAAAAACTAACATTTAGCTTCTTAAACGTAATTAAGACAAATAGTGGAATACAATAATTTATTAACTCACGTGAATCACTTCTCTTTTTTTTTTTTTTTGGGTTTTTAATTAAGAAAACGTGAATCACCTTGGTGAATGATTATGTAATAGAAAGTCAAACGCAGTCAAATCTTTATTTTTTTATTGATAGCATTAGCAAGTAACTTGTGGAAATTATTTATAATAGAATTTTTTATAAAAAAAAATGATTACCCTTAATAAATTGGTTTGAACATTTCAAAAGTCCACAAAATGCCTTAATCTTGAATTGGAATTTTAATGTAAAATGAATATTATACAATAATTTGTTATTACAAGATTAATATTACGCGTTAGATATCTATTAAGAGTTTATATAATTACTTGTATAAAATATTCTATATTTATTCTCGAAGACCCATGACTCAAAATCGTTGAGAGTACAAATTTTACTACTTAACTATAAGTTGGGTGACAAATTTGACTTTTAATGTAAAATAAATATAGTATAACGATTCGTTTAATATAGTCTAATTTTTTTTATTATATTACGCTGTTTAGAATATAGAAATTATAATTATTTAATAATAATATAGATATATGTAAACTTATATATTATAATTATTAATTTATTTAATATTTATATATATCACAAGAATATTATATAGATAGATTAGTTAAACATTTCAATGTCCAAATGATGCCTTAACAAAGTAAAAAAATCATAATACAATATAATACAAATATTTTATCGTGTTTTTTAATAATTTTTAAAAACAAATATATATAAGAAAATACATGAAAAATATAAAAATAATAATATAATACGATATAAATGTTAAATTTAAATTTTTTGTGAAATGAACATTGAGTGATGAGTAGTTGAATAAATACTAAAATTTTTTCTTATGATTATTAATAAAAATATTGCCATATATTTCTTTTTATTTTTTAAATAAATTAATAATTATAATAAATAAATTCATACACGTTGTAATATTATTGAACAATCATAACCAAGAGATATTATAAATTTGTGGTAGATAGTATATATAACTTGTGGTAGATAGTAGATAGTGTAGTGTGGCAAAAAATCTATCAATTATTTATAGATAATATATTAAATTATTTTCAATAAATGAGTCCTATAATACAATAAAATAAAAATAAATGAGTCCTAAAGATATGATAAATAAAATAAATGAACTTATCCAATATCACACAACTTTATTGCTAAAAGCAAAAACTCAACATAGAAAAATAGATTAAAGAATTTCATTTCCCATATTGAAAAAAATAAAAAATAAAAAATTGAAAAGAAATATGTCTTGCTATCATCATACATAAATGGGTAAAATTACAGTAATATCGTCACAATAATAAATGAATGATTGAATTTTTATTCGAGATTTTAAAAGTTAGTAAAAGTTAAAGTTAAGCACTTAATTAAAGATTGATTTTCACTTGTCGACATTATTATGTTTGTAATGCATAGACATTGTAGTGTGACGTGACTATGTATAAATTGTAACATCTAATTTTAATTTTAATTTTTTTTTGTTATCATTCAAAACCCTATTCTCCTTATTTTACATATTTTATTGTAAATTTTTAATATTTAAAGTTCATTTGGTATTTTTCATTTTTAAGTAAAAAATTATTTATTTATTTGGTGAATTATTTCTTTTCAATTAACTTATTAAAATTGTAAAAAAAAATAATTACCAACTCTCTATAAAGTTATTATTATACTTTTCATTAATATTTATAAGTACTTATTGTTATATTTATATTTTAACAAATATTTATTATTTATTTAATATTTACTATTTAATATTTATAAGACACATATATAAATGACATAGCTGATAATATCCCCATTTAAATTTTTTTTTTATCAAAATTATTGACCAATTTGAAGCCGTTGAAAAATAATAAAATAATTAGATATTTCATTATGGGTAATTGAGTATTGTAGCCTATCTTAAAATAGATTAAGCGAAAATGACTCCAAATTTCTCCTACCAATTATAAAAACCGATAGGATATTATATTATCATAAACTAACCAATTAGCATAATATTAAACTAACCAATTAAAATAATAATATAGTTAGATATTACATTACCTATAGTTTGATATTATAGCTTGTATTAAAATAGAAAAAATCATCACTAATTAGTACCTCTTTATTTTACAATTTAAAAAATAATCATTCGAAATATCATTGAAAAATAATCAATGTAATTTTTTTAAACAAATATATTCTTATTTAAAAATATAATTTCGAGTTCGAAACAAATTTTTTTTTATGTTCGAAAGTATATTTTCAATACGAAATATACTTTTGAATAAGAATATTTTTGTTAAAAAAATAAATTAATTATTTTTTAATAATATTTTAAACCGCCATTAATTTTTAATTTAAGAAGTCAAAAATGTTACCGTTAAAATTCTCCCTTTAAAATACGGAGACGAAAATAAACCAGAATTTCTCCTAACTGATTACATAAACCGTCAAAATAATAATGGCGGTAATTTTTGAACCGAAAGAGTTTAAGAAGTACAAAAATCATACGGTGTTGTCGTGTAGTATAGATTGACAGAACATAGACGTAGAGTTACAGATACGGACACTACGGTGAGTTTAGTTGTTGTCGTTGTCCCCATTCGAGGATTTACTTAACGCATATACCACACTTTTCTGTGTACTGTAAGAAAGTAAAGAGTTTGTTTGGTTGATGGGAACGGTCCTCCATTCATCCAGTTAGGCTGATTTCCCAAAACTCTCTCCTGCACCAGAATCATTTTCCATTTTTGCCCATAAATAATTAAAAAAACACTTTTTAATTTCCATTATTAAATAATATTATAGTAATTAAAGTAATTGGTTGCTGTAGTGGCTGAGAAGAGCAGAGAAAGTTATTTTGTCTTTGTCTGGTTTGAGATGACCATCATGTTTATTATGATTAGTATCATTGTTGATTATATTTATTCTTCTGATTTTTGATCAAATTATACCCAGTTGGCTTTTCCACCTCTTCAAAAGCCGGAAAGAAGCAAAAAGCCACCATCTTTCCTTCTTATCTCCTCTCTTTCTCCTCCTCTATCCATTGCAACAATTCCAAGTATTTCCCTACTTCCATCCTTTTCTTTTCACTTAATTATTCATTTATTTGTTGTTTTTCTTACGTTACTTTATTATAATGAATTATTTCATGTACATGAAGCACGTGATTATGTTTTTGTGTATGTTCTCTTACTCATCCTTGACTATCTGTTCAGTCGGTCTATTTTGTTCAGTTTTTGGGGCTATCCTTTGAAATTTTGACAGAGTCTATTTTCTGCAGAGATCTTTCTAATAGTTGGGTTTTCTTATTCGGGTAATGAATTTTTTAAGATGGGATACGGTTTTAGACAAACAGAAAAAGATTCTCCTTACACTATTAAATTCTGAAATTGATTTTTTAATATTTGAATTATGCATTATTCTTTTCATGGTTGTTGAAGAATACAAGTGTTGGGTAAATAGTGGTTTCTTATGGGTTTGAACTCGATCTGAATTCTTTTCTCTCTGTTCTATTTAGTAATCCATATCTGGGCATTGTGATTGGCTGCTTGATTCCACTTTTCACAAGGGTTTTGCTTTTTCTTTTTCTTTTTGTTTGCTTGCTCTTATTTCGGCCTTCTTCGCGTTGATTCTCATGTATTATGGAACTCTGATCTGTTCTTCATCTCGGTAAGGATGCCTGTTAGTTTTAGCTTCTGCAAATGTTATTTTCTCAATTATGTTTTCATTTGGTATGCTTGCTGAATATGTAGTCCCTAGAAGATTCTTTATGTTTTCTATTTGTCTTCTGCCTATAGCTGCAGTAGCTGCCTGGTAGATGTTGCCTTATAAGAAGTTTTAATTGTAGGATATGTTTTGAAATGGGGTTGATGGTCTTGTTTTCGGAGCTGTAGTTATCTTTTATTTTCTGTCTGGTTGGTGAAATTCAAAAGTTTGGTGCGGTTATGCTAAACTGTGTTTCTTTTAATGAACTTGTATTTGAATTTGGCAATCGGGTTTCTTTTAAATGAATGTATATTCAAATTTTGGCAATTGGGTTCTTTTTAATGAACTTGTATTGCAGTTTTGGCAATTTGTTGCTTTCTTAGGTATATAGTCTGTTTGGAAACCTCTTCTAATATTGAAAGTTTTAAATGTGATCATCCCAATTTTTGAGTCTTTGATATTGTTTTGAGATGCTTTATCTTCAATTTCCTGTCCCACCTGTTTTATTTCTTCACTTTTAGAGTTCAGCATGACTTTATGTTTCGAGTTCATGCATCATGATGCTTAATATTCATAGGTGATTATAGTTTGAGATGCAGTGTAATTGGAATAGATTGATTGGTGATCTCAATCCAGTATATTCTCTTGAAAATTGTCCCAACTAGTCATCAAATTAGCAGATCTCACATACACTTGCCTTTTTTAGCTCTTATCTTATGATGCTTGTATATTGATATTTGCTAAGTTGAATTGCAGTAGCTTGATTCTGGGACTTCATTAAATTGTGTGAGCATTTGAGGAAGAGTTTGAAGCCTGCAGATAACTAGAAGGCACAACTTGTAAATCAAGCATGAGTCAACCAAAAATTAAACGTCGGGTGGGTAAATATGAGGTGGGAAGAACAATTGGTGAGGGTACATTTGCAAAAGTTAAGTTTGCAAGGAATTCTGAGACTGGGGATCCTGTTGCTGTTAAGATTCTTGATAAAGAGAAGGTTCTCAAGCACAAGATGGCTGAACAGGTCTCTATATTTTTTTAAAAATTTCTTTTCAACCTTTTTTCTCTGTTTTGCTTTTTCTTCTCTGCTGGATCTTTGTGAATCGGATTCTCTTCTTGGTATGTAGTAATTTTTTCCCTCACTATCCTCCGTTAGTCTGAAAAATGTCATTAGATTCTATGTATGGTGTAGGAGGTCTGGCTTTAATTCCGAAGTCATTCTCCAGATGATTTAATGGTGCTTTTACTTATTTTTTCTTTTGAGTTATCGTGAAAGGAAATTATTTCAAGATTTATTGAGTTACTTAGATGTTTTCTGCATACTTTTACAGATCAAGCGAGAAATTGCAATAATGAAGTTGGTTAAGCATCCCAATGTTGTTCGACTATATGAGGTCTCTCTCTCTCTCTCTCTCTCTCACACACACACACACACACGTGCGCACACAGAGGCAGACAAACACACACCCATATGCATGGGCACATATGCACATACTCACGTTATTTCTCGTACATCTTTGCTCATTGATTAAAATTTTGGCACTCTTCAAAATTCGTCTTTTCTCTCTGTAACATTGTTTATTACCACTTTTCAGCGTATTTTGTCTGATCAGATACCTGGACTGTTTAAATCATGTTCACCATATATCATTTTTATTTATTTTTTTTATTTTTTTGAAAATAGATCTAAATTGCAAAGATAGAGCATAAAAGTTATTGTTCTGAGATTGAAGGACACAAATGTAGAATGTGAATGAAATTTGTATGGCTCCAAATTAGAACTTTGAACAATACTGAATTTAGCTATTCAATTCATTTGTCGAGTGTGGCATTTGTTGAATAATCATATTTGTTTTCAGGTGATGGGAAGCAAGACCAAGATATTTATTGTCTTAGAGTTTGTCACTGGAGGAGAGCTGTTTGACAAAATTGTGAGAATGAATTCTAGACCAAACTTATTTGTCTACTTGTTTTGTCTATCTATTAAGAGATTCAGCATCATTTTCTGAATAGTGTTACCTATTGGATATTGGATGTTCTGAATGGAGTTTGACCATTCCCATATAGCTTAAATTTACTTGTTAACCACCATGATCTGCTGCTTACCATTTCGTGCAGATACAAAGGCATAAAATATGGGTTCTTAGATATACGAACGGTATATGTTTGGTACTGTTGGTTCCACTTATTGGAAGCAAAGCTGTAAAAGTGTTTGTAATACTAACTTTTAGTGGGAACCACTTGTTTTTTGGCTAACATTTGACATTTTTGTGCACAGATACACACCTCAATCCCAAGCATACCCAAATTCATACATAAATTTGTGCTATCGTGTAAAATAGCTGACTTTTTTCCTCGTCAATTTATTTGTACACTTTATAACGTGATATAACTATTGGATTGTGAAGGTAAATAATGGACGGATGAGAGAAGATGAGGCACGTAGGTATTTTCAGCAGCTTATTAATGCTGTTGATTACTGCCATAGCAGGGGTGTCTATCACAGAGACCTGAAGGTATTAATTCTTGTAAATATGGTTATTACTGGTTTGCTTTTCTCATTTTTGGATATATATGTTATCCTATCTGGAAAAAGATACTTATTTTATTTCTTACTTTCCTTGGTTTCTGTTGCAGCCAGAAAATCTGTTGTTGGATGCCAATGGAAACCTTAAAGTTTCTGATTTTGGATTGAGTGCTTTGTCCCAACAAGTCAGGGTAATTATGATATTATGACTTTTGAAATTGCATGCTTTCTTCACTTTATTTTTTTCACCTCTATTTCTCTCTGCTTGTTCTTTAGTTAGATCTTGTAGACATTAAATGCCTTGGCATGTGAAAATTTTTGTGTGAAAGCATGATATTGTGGAACAGAAAGGTAAATAAAATAAAGGGTGAAAATTTTGCATGGAGAAATTATCAATCTTTTGTAGATTTAACATAGAAAAATCTAATCCATAAAGGTCTGAGATTCAGAGTCCAGAGGCTCTAAATGTTGAGTATTCTTGGTATGCAAGCTCCTTTATTACTTTGTTGAATTACCATGTGGAAGACCGTGCCTTCTCAATAGATTCTTTTAACTGCTCTTAAAGGATTGGAATATATTTGTGACTTTGAAGAATAATTTGGCAGGACGATGGTCTTCTTCATACTACCTGTGGAACTCCAAACTATGTTGCTCCTGAGGTGAGGAACACTGATCTGTGAACCTGCGTTTCTTCCGTCACATATTTAAAACCATTAGTGCTTTGGCTTTTAATAATTTACTCTCTCCCTGTTTAGGTTCTTAATGACAGAGGCTACGATGGCTCGACTGCAGACCTGTGGTCTTGTGGAGTGATACTCTTTGTATTGCTTGCAGGGTACTTACCTTTTGATGATCCTAATCTCATGAACCTGTATAAAAAAGTGAGCATTTCATGAATTCCATAGCAAAGTTATCTTATTTTACTCTACTTTTTGGCATTCACTCACTTTTCCTTGGTATAGATTTCTGCTGCTGAATTCACATGCCCTCCTTGGCTCTCTTTTGGTGCCATGAAATTGATAACTCGTATCTTGGATCCAAACCCAATGACTGTAAGTATTTATCCTTTACTGACATTCTCTAGATGAGATTCTGATTTTAATACTGATTTCTGCATGTCAAGTAGTAAGTGAAAAGGAGCACAAACAAATTCCAACATTTCATATCATGACTCTGATTTTTGGCCTTTAAATTACAAGTTGATATGTTAATATTTCCCAGTACAAATTGCTGGAAACTATCTCAATTTGGCACTTGATATAACTTCAAAACATGGGAAGAATTTTAAATACTAGGTCATACATTAGCGGCACTAGTAAAAACACCCTTACAAATATTTGTTCTTGAAAGTGCCCAAGTTTTGTTTCAATAATCTCTGAAGAGCACCAAATTTGGAAGTCTTTTATGTATTTTTCAAAGAGGTCCAATGAATATGTATGCTTACTTAAGCATTGAGTAGCTGAGACCTAAAAGATCTCTGGGCTGTAATTCTTTTTAACAAATGAGGTGTTTTCAGATTTGTTTTCATAATGTCCAGACAGCATCTAGGAATTTAACTTTTTATGTAGTACATATGATGCTATGAATGCCAAGAAAAGACAGTGCTGAGAAACTTTTCTTGGTTCATCATGCGACCAAATGATTCAATACTCACCATTTTGGATATTATTTGTATACCAATCTTTATCAATATAATGCTTCAGGAGTAAAATGCTTTAAGAAGATCATCCACGTCTCTAGAACTTCACTGTGAAGATTTTGTGAGGTATCTTGGACTATGATGCCCTATTCTTTTGATTAGGGAATGAAATATTAAAGGCAATGTATTCTTGGCTTTTCGCTCTCTCTCCTTTAATTTTTTTCCCCTCTTCCATCAGTAATATGCTCTTCTTTTCTCTTTTTAGTGGACGCAAGAGTTGGAGATACAATCCAAGAAATCTTCATATAAATATTAAAATGTATAGTTCTATCTGCTTCATCTTTCTGTTTGCCTTTTTTGCCAACCCCAAATAAATATGTAATGATTAGTTAGTGTCAAATATGATGTCCTAATTTTGCTTCCAAGGCACTGTCCAAAGAGTTGCCAAGGCCAAAGCTTACTTCCCATTGCATTTTCATGAGCTGATTTTTTCAATACGTTGAGCATCAAACCTTACACGATATAATTTTTGCTCCTAATTTTGGCTGTTGATTTCAATTTTAGTATGAAACATCAGAATATTAGTTTGCAAATTTTACTTTTTTCTCCTGTCATTTTTTTCTTTTTCTGTTTTTTTTTCAATTAATTATTACCTCTTATAATTACTTGACTTAGTTTGGTTCTCCTATTTATTGTCTTCTGCTGCAGCGTATTACTATACCAGAAATTTTGGAAGATGAATGGTTTAAGAAAGATTACAAGCCTCCAGTGTTCGAGGAGAAAGAAGACACAAACTTGGATGATGTAGAAGCAGTTTTTAAGGATTCAGAAGTGAGTTGAATGCTTCTAATGAGACTATAGAATGATTGAAATTTACATAAGAAAGTTCGGTAGTCACTAAGGAAGTATGTGTTGTTGCTAACAGGAGCACCATGTGATGGAAAAGAAAGAAGAGCAGCCGGTAGCAATGAATGCATTTGAGTTGATTTCCTTGTCAAAAGGGCTAAACCTTGGGAATCTGTTTGATGGAGAACAGGTTTGAATGTTAAAAGTTTTCTTTATATTAGAAGTATATACCATATGGTATATAGATCAACGGTATTTTTCCTTATCAATTATTCTCAACTATTTGGAAAGTGGTCTCGGATTATCAAGGTCATGTGCATAGGTTTTGAAAGCAATATTTTTCCTTATCATTTAAGACCGTATAAGGGGTTTCACAATCGAAAATATGGAGCTTTCATTTAACTTTTAAGATTTCAGTTTTGGAATTTCATTACTTATATCGTTGTCTCTTTGGCAGCCGGGATTCAAGAGAGAAACAAGGTTCACATCTAGACGTCCTGCTAACGAGATAATTAATAAAATTGAAGAAGCAGCCAAGCCTCTTGGTTTCGATGTTCACAAGAAAAATTACAAGGTGAGCAAATTTCAGATATTTAAGCTGATGAACAAAGAAATAGAAGTTTGGATTTACTTTATGAAACTTTACAAAAATGGTGGTATTTTATGCAACTCAGATGAGACTTGAAAATATGAAAGCTGGGAGAAAAGGCAACCTTAACGTGGCCACAGAGGTACATGACTGCAAACTTCAATCTAATTAATGACTTGACCTCGGCGTAGGCTTGCCCAATTACTTATGGTTTCTTACTATCAAACAGGTATTTCAAGTGGCACCTTCTCTTCATATGGTCGAGGTACGAAAAGCAAAAGGAGACACTTTGGAGTTTCATAAGGTAATCATTTCCTTCACCAAAATAGTTCCATTTACTTTATTATACATCAATATATCACTCATATCTCATCACAAGTACTGGATCAAGAGCAGCAATTTCCTTGGTATTGATCTCGTTACAATCTCACTCGATGATAAATCAATCAATGTTTATGTCTTCTCCACAGTTCTATAAGAATCTTTCGACCTGCCTAGACGATGTGGTGTGGAAAACTGAGGAGGATATGCAAGAAATAAAGTGAAACTGGTGTTGGGCTGCTTTGAAGAGTGTTGATATAATGTTTTCTTCATGGCTTGCTGCTTTGTCAATTGGTCAATTCCAGCAATGCTTTGATATCTTTATTCTTTCTCGCTTCTTTTTCATCCTTTTTCTTGGGATTCTTTTCTTTGGTCATCTGTTGTTTTCCTGTGTTATTAATGTTGGAAAGCATGAATGATGATTCCATAGGGCTGATTTGAAGCTGTTTTTGTTTTTTGTTTTCTATCTTATTAGTCAGAAATTCTTCATCAAAACATCAAAACACTTGTATATATGTCGGAAACATTTTTCTCTTCTTCATCAACATTACATTTCAAACCCTTCTTAATATGAATATTTAAATCCAACCACAAGTGGGAATTCATTAGTAGAATTAATTTTCATATATTAACACTTTGGGGTTGTTGTTGAGATGACTAAAAGTAATTGTTTAAGTTCAAATTTATTTCAAAGTGTTTAATAAGATATTTTTAAAATCACTTCTAATAAAATTATCCATTTTCAAAATATTATTTTCAATATTAGATCATAATAATCACTTTTCTTAAATGCATTTTTATAATTTATGTTACGATAAATTATATAATGTCTTTTGTCACCAAGGTCTTGGTCGATGTAACATAAGTATTTATTTAAATTTACAGTAGGTTTTAAATATATTTTTAATAAATTATACATATAATATATAATACTAAAAAGAAATAATTATATTGATATTGTAACAACATTAAACAAATATGTTATTTTTTAAATTCATATTTTTAAAAAATATAATTTAGTGTATAATTAACTAATTATTTTTACTAATTATAAGTTGATAAATTCCTTCCTCAAGGTAGTATCTTCATTTCTTCATAATAACTATTTTTAGGATGTAATAAGTAGTTTATAATTTTTTTATTAAATAAAAATTATAAAAAAAATTATAAAATAACTTTTTGAAGTTAATTTCAAACATCTCAATATATGATAGAATGATTTATATCATGATTTTTTTATAAAATCTATTCATGCTTGGATTAAGAGTTAAATCTTGAATTAACATAAAAATTTTGAATTAATCAATTTACTTTTCATAGTTTTTTTGAAATACTAACTTAAAGCCGCGATTGGTATTAATTAATTAAGTTTAAATGAGATTAGAAATACTAAACCAAAACTCCTCTAATTATTTTTGTCCATACGAAATTTTACTTTTCATATAGCATATAAAATACTACGCATTAGCTTGTTCAATTAATAAAAATGTTTATAGCATAAAATCTTGGTTGGGTTTAAATTATAATTAAACAATAATATATTTAATGCAAATAAATAAATTATATTCTTATTTTAAAAAATATAAAATTAACAACTCAGATAATATTAACGAAGGTACCTTACTTTTCAAAAAATATAAATAAAGTCTTTAATTTTCTTTAAAAAGAATAAAAAATTAGGGACTAAGAAAATAGACAATAGAAAGGTAGGGACTTGAATGTTATTATTTCTAAACAGTAGTCAAAATTGACCAAATTTTTTTAGTAGTTATAATTATTTTTTGGAAAAGCTCTTTCCTTTTTCTTCTTAATTTTTTTTAAGCGAGGGTTAGGGAGAACTGTAGATTAGTTTAATAGCAAAAATGATGGGAAATAAGCGAAAATATCCACTTTTTTACTCCAAAATTCGAAAATACCCCCTTACAAAATTTTATTCAAACATGCCAAAAATGCATATATCTGAACAAAAACGTCCTCATATCGAATTTCTTTAAAAGAAATCAAACACATTTATTTTCAAATTGAAATACCTTCAAGCAAACAATTCTGTCAAGCATCTTTCACATTTAGAAGACGAAACCGATGACGAAGAGCGGCGATCGATAATCTCTTGTTTACGATGATGAAGGACAACGATGAACATAAAATGGCAACGAAAACAATGAACTACAAACTGACGTTAGGTTTCAAATGAAAATTTCATAAATCTTGTCAATATATACATCAAATTTATGTTTTTGTCATGATTAGGTGCTAGAAATAATTATAATTTTATTATGAATTGAATTATTTGTGCAGATGTGAGTAAAAATTTGTCAAGTTAGAACTTGCGAGAAAACTCTCGTGACTGTTGAGCGTATTTTTACTCGACACCATAATTCTAGCAAGAAAGAGAAAGACACTTTGCTTGAAGGTGAGCATTCTTACCTTACTCGAAATTGTACCTTACTTCACACTACAATATCGAGTAAAGTATAATTTTTAGTAAAGTGAATATCCAATTTGAGTGACAAAACTTCCAATTCCCTTACATTCGTTTTCAATATTTTCATATATATATTTCTCATACCAACAAGACTCAATTATTTTCCACATGACAACTTGAGTGAATATTAATTTATCTTTAATAATGTTATTATAATATATGAAAATCAGATTTTGGGTTTGGTTTTTTAATTTTTAAGAAGAAAGAAAAGAGGAAAGAAGAAAAATAAAGTAAGTATAAAGTTGGATATAAGGGCTTTTTCGTCTAAGTATGTATAGTTTGGACATTTTTGAATGAAAATTTGTAAGGGGGATATTTTTGATTTTTGGAGTCAAAAGGTTGGCATTTTCGATTATTTCCCAAAAATGATCTCTTAACGTTTTGAGATATTTTACTATGCAAAGGAAAAATAAAACAATTAATCTGTGATACTAGTGTTGTTTTACTGCAATCAATTTCCTCGTTGTTGAAGAAGAGTGAGGTTTCTCCTGGTGATCTTGCTTTTCTCTTTCAAAAATTCACCAGGTAAATGCATTTCTGCAACCGGTTGATTGAATTCTTTTTTGGGTTCTCTTTGTTAGAGATAGCTGAGCCCACTGGAAATGGTCAATGAAACAGTTGCATAATTTATTTGTGTTTATTTATTGCCTTTGGCTTAGCAATTTACTGTTGTTGAACTGCTATCTTCAAATTTTTGGATCCCATTATCTAAATTTGGAGAATTAGAGTTATGAAAATCATGAAATCTCAAGGGTAATTTAGAGACGAGCAGATCTTAGGCTAATACAGATTTGGATATGGAGAGGTTGTTGTGGAACGAGGTTGATGCAAACAACTCTTTAGAAATCTAAGTTATTTAAATTTGAGCCGGACATAGTGGAAATGGAGTGTTTTTGATTGCCAAATGGGGCTTATTTAGATTGAGAGGAACAGCCAAAGCATTTGAACTTTTGAAGCAATTTAGTAAGTAGTATCTATGGAATTTCAAGCTGTAGCATTCCACTTCGCACTTTGTTGCATTTTTATACCACCCATATAATACTCTTGCATTTTCTTATATACTAGGAGTTTGTGCCTTACCTTTCTCTTCAGAATAGAAAATAATATGGATAGCTGATTTGTTGATTCTGCAAAAAAAATATTTTTAGGGGGAGGAAGAAAAGGACAGAGAGAGAATTGATAGAAAAGGGAAAAATAGTATTTTTTTTTAATCAAATTACTGTCACAGTATCTAAAGATAAATCTTAGAATGCTTGCTATGTAATAGCAGTTCAGCTGAGCAGCAAGAATGAAAGAGGTTGTATCATCATTCTTGCTGAATCTTTTCTTGGCACAAAGCTTTCTCAATCAATGTGCTCCCTTTTCTAAATTTCTTCCAATAAGAATGTGAACTTGAAACTTGAACTTAACTTATTTCCCTTGGTAGGCACTTCATGCTTGATAAAGCCACAGTTCAAATTTGACCTGCTCATAATGGTAATGTTCTTTATCAAATGTGCCTTATAGTACTTCCATCTTTATTTTATATCGAGCATGTCGGAGGTGTAAAAGAATGCTTAAGCATTATTGTTGTTCAGAATTACCTAATTGGAGCTTTCAAGCCACCATGTCAGATTTCAATTGCATTTGCCGGTGAAAGAACTCGTAAGCAGGTATCATTTTGTAAAGATCTTTTAACTTAGTCTGTGAAATTGTAGGGAAAATATGGTTGTTTCAGCCTGTAAATAACCGTAATCTTTTGGGTTTCACCTATTAGGTGCTAGTGTTGGTATTGCATAGAGGAATCAGGTTGCAATTCACGGACTAATTAAGCCAAGAACTCTGTGTGAGCAATGTGTATTCCAAGAATATCGAACACATGTATTGATGCAGTGCATGGGTGGACTAGATACGGAGTTGAAATAGATGAATTGTCCTACATCATGTATGGCTGGTTCTATTTTGCGTCCTTTATTATGGGATCAGTATAATTGTATCTGATTGGTAGGAGCTAGAAACAGAATATTAGGAATTTCATCAATAGAATTTTGTTCTAAGTCTTTATCTGCCTCCCTTTGACCAGTTGTGGTTGCCATGTTTTGTTTATTTGAGTTATCTCAAGTATCTCATGTGTTGTTGTCTTCTTTTGATATAAATAGTGAACCAAAATGTTTGCTCTTCTCTTATTTGGTTTTTTTTCCCTTGCTAGATAATTGAGGTTTTATTTTGCATTGTCCTCTCTGGCACTTTTCTTGAAATAGTAGGTTTGATCTACACCATAGTGAGTTCTACTGGAAGTTAAACGCTATCCTCAAGGTTTTTATTCTAAAAGCTTCGTACTCATGCATGTTCTTATAGGTTCCGATAAAGAAGGAAAATGGTCAAACAATCACGGTTCCTCTCTTCCAAAGTCAAGAAAGTATTGTTGGGGAGGTACCTATATTCCAATCTTATGATTAACTTGAATTGTGTTTCTGGGAAAAAGATGAGAATACTTTTTCTTATTTTTATTATTGTCTAGTTGCATAGAAAGATTGACATATTAACTCTTCTTGTTGACATTCTTAGGTTGTTTTAGAACCAATTCTTGGGAAGAAGGTTGAGCATAATGGTGTTAAAATTGAGCTACTTGGGCAGATAGGTGGGTTTCATTCACTTCTGCTTTTTTCTTTTTTCAACTATCTGACAATTATAACAACTGTAGCTGATGTTTATTTAATTTGTTTCTTCTATTAATTAGAAAATTCAATTTGCAAGAATCAGTGTTAAGTAGTGTTTGTTTTTTTGTCTAAAATCTGAATGTGACTGAAATCTGAATTTGATTGATATGTTTGTTTTTTTACCTTAAATATTTAAATATAAATATTAAGTTGTTCTTTTTTATAAAAATAAAAAATCTGAAACTGGTATGTTGACATATATATCCTCAAATTATGAAAACTGATATGTTAAGTTATTGAAATATATATAAATGTTAAGTAATAAATTAAAGGTGTTATTGTCAAATAAAATATTTAATGCATTTAGACATTTAAAGCAAATTTAAGTTAAAATTTTTAACTTAATTATATTCAGATATTTTTAACAATTTTTCAGATATAAGTTAAAAAACAAATAGCTCTTAAATATCTAAATAAAATTATTCAGACTTAAGTAAAAAAAAAAAACAAGCCCTTAGTGTGCTAATTAATCAGATTTCTTGCAAGTTATGTCTCATCACTTGAGCATGGTCCACCCATTTCTATTCCCTTACTAAGCAACAGAATGAACCAAAAGAATGGTTCAAATACTTCTATTAGATTGTTATGTATCTCTATTGAATAAACGGATGCAGTACAAAGACTGTTCAAAGGTCATTCATTTTATCAGGGCTTAACATAAGAGTCTAATAAGTTTCCAATAATTAAGGATAAAGATCAAGAAGAATTTAAATTATTTGTGGTAACATATCAACTAATAGAACCATTGATAAAATATTAAATAAGTAAACAAGACAAAAAGAATAAAGAGATGCTTGCTGAAGATTATCTTGAATGACAAATGTGACTTTGTGTACAAATGTTTTAGAGTCACTAAATAGGGAAATTATCAAGGAAGATGTAAAGATTGATGAACATTGTAGTTTACGAGTAAAAGATTATGGGAAGAAGGAAAGATGCTTGGGAGCAGTCAAAATGTTTCCCTAGGAGTTTGATGGTCCTGCATTTTATTTTCTTAGACCATTGATGGGTTTCATATAGATGACAATAACGGTATTGCAAATATATGTCAGTCTACATTTTAACTTCTCGCTCTACTCTTCTGCTTCCATCATTCTTTTTTCTTTTCTCCTTTTTGTCTTTCTGATTCGTAATTCTTGATTTACTTCCATCACTTTGGTTATAGGGAAGATTTGGTCTTTGATGAATTGGCCTTTGAGGAACATTTCACTGATTTTATGGAATCATATTGTTTGGACTATAATTCTTCTGTTCCCTTCTTTGCAGAGTTGTATTTTGACAGAGGAAATTTCTATGATTTTACATCCCTAGGTAAGTGTACTGAAACACACATTTTCAGCAGCAACTAATTCATTAATAATTGCTTTATATAATACAAACCATTTGATGTGTACCTTTTTTTTCCTTTCCTTTTGTTATCAGTTCTGCGGATTGCTGTTTACATGTAACCAGTTTTACGTTTATATTACAAAATTGATTTTTGGGCTGGGGGTGGGAAAATCTGGAGCTTTTAAATGTTGTGTTTGTCATTGTCTACTGATTTCCAGTTCCTGCTTTCAGTTGGGCTCTAATTCTCCTTCATTCTTGTGCAGTCCGTGAAATTGATATTCCTGGTGAATTATATGAGAGGAAAACATATCCCTTTGAATTTTCGACTGTTGAGATGCCATATGAGTCATATAATGGAATCAACATAAGGCTTAGGTAGGCTATATGTTTTTAGTGTAAAGTAAGTTTTCCCTGTATCATGTCTCTGTATCTGTATCACTTTTCTGGATTTGCTTCCAAACTTGCAGGTATGTACTAAAAGTGACAATCAGTCGAAACTACGTTAGCAACATTGTGGAGTGCCAAGATTTTGTGGTAATCCCTTTTTGCATATCTAAGCCATTTTTAGACGGTTCAGGTTGTGAAAGTTGAATTTTCATCTTAAGTAGGCATTATACTTTTGTCTCACAAAATTGGATTGCTCGTCTCATATTGTACTGTGCTTTTCTTACAATCAATGAGGGGCACTCTGAATTATGTTTAAGTTTATGATACAATTCTTTCTACCGATTTTGCCAAATGCTTATTTCCCTTCAACACTTGTTTTGAACTAAAGAAGATATTTCCATAAACATATGACATAGCAAATAAGAAGAAACAGACTACTCAAAGATCAGCCTCCCAATAAAAATGGATAAAAAAAGGGATTTCTCTCTCTAAATTTACTTGAAATGAAAGCCCATAAAATTGTCCAAACTTGAACTTTATGCGACAGAAGACTCACATCCTACCGTCAAGAGTGCTTAAAAATTCTTCAACTGTGCTCCAATTAGAGTACCTAGACTATTGCCATCAAAAACAATTTCAGAAAACCAAATCATTTTTTTGCTCTTCCAGAAACTAAAACTTGCTTACTATGGAGGAACCCAAAAACTACACAATTGATTCTTTGTCTCAAGTATACCCCTTATAAGCAAGAGACAGGGTAAGAAGGAAACACCCAAAACAACAAAATTAACCCTGATTTGATTGACTAAGCTTTTTTGGCAACTCTTGTTACACGTCTAGAGTTTATATACTAGTGAGGCTATGTAATCTCAACATTTTGTTGTTGACACTATGAACTATGCATATAAGCCCATAATCTCAACCACATGCAATGCACAAGAGAAGTTGCTTCTATTAAAAAAAACAAATAGCATGCCTGGTATTGGAATCTAAGGGTGAAATTCTCTTTCTCTGGCTTTTATTTGGTAGTGGACATCTCGGTGGCCTTAGGGAAATATAGAAGAAATTTATTTACCAAATGCGACAGTGCGAATTTGCCTTAATCACTTATTTGCCTGCACAAACTTGCTCTCTGGGAGGCTGGGACAAGGCACTGACTTGGGTATTGCTATGTAAGCAGTTGCCGTATTAGCTATTCAATATTTGTTTGTCTTCTGAAATTTCAATACCATATGTATGTAGATATTTAGGAATATTACATTATATCTTGAGTTTCATTGTGTTTGTTCCAATTTTTTGTATCAGGTTCGCAACTACACTCCACCTCCACCAGTCAACAACAGCATTAAGGTTGGGATTATTTCCATTATGATATTTGTTTCATTAGATTTGTACTGTGAATTTGATCTGCAATTTCATGAGGATCCCTGATTTATGAGTAGAAGTATCTGATACTAATTCCATCAACATTAATGTGCATTTCATATCTTCATCATTTGAACTTTCTGATTCTTGTGTGTCAAAAGCATGTCTTGTAGTTTTCAAAATCTGTACCATTGATTTGGTGTGTTTCTGGTTATTACTACATGGAAGCACTCTAACCATACTTTGGCTAACTCAACTGATCACCCAAAAGCCAAATCAATGCCTATGACGTTTGTGGTGTTAATTTAATTGCAAGTCATGGAGTGGACTGCATGTCTGTAATTGATTGTTCTCCTTGGTATGTCAGTGATTTGATGCATGTGCTCAATAATAAAAATAGCATCTTATGGCTTGTCCTGTTGATTATATATATTGTAATATTCATATCTAATGTAGATGGAAGTTGGGATTGAGGATTGTCTCCACATTGAGTTTGAATATGGTAAAAGCAAGTAAGTCCCGATAAACTCCCATGCTGAAAAGTTAATATGATGTGAAACCCTCTCAGAGCTTTTTACATTAGGTTCGATGTTTAACTTGTTAATTTGGTGTAAAACATTTAGGTACCATTTGAAGGATGTCATCATTGGCAAAATATATTTTCTTCTTGTGAGAATCAAGCTTAAAAACATGGAGCTTGAAATCAGGAGGCGAGAGTCCACCGGCTCTGGGCCTAATACATATGTTGAAACAGAAACCCTCGCAAAATTTGAGCTGATGGATGGTACCCCCGTCCGAGGTACAAAGTCCCTAGCATGCTTGCTTTTCTATTATAGATAGTACGGCTCCATGGGTTTCATTTATTTTTGCCTGTACAATGACAGGACCCCTTGAGGGAATTTTCTAACTTGTGCAATCACTATTGCTCTTACAGGAGAATCAATTCCGGTTAGGCTGTTCTTGAGTCCATATGAGCTGACACCAACATACCGCAACATCAACAACAAGTTCAGTGTGAAGTATTATTTGAATCTTGTTCTTGTGGATGAAGAGGACCGCCGGTACTTCAAGCAGCAAGAAATAACAATGTACAGGCATCTTGAAACTTCTTTGAGCTTGGAGTAGCACAAGCATTCGCTGTATGTACTGGAATTTTGTGTTGGTTCTTGTACTGGTTTTTGTGAAGGTTATCTTTTGGGGAGAGAGATTTCTTCAGTCTGCAGGTCTGTGGATGCTGGCATTTTCTTGATGAATCACTTCCAAATGAAAAGAGAGAGCTTTTCAGGTCATTTGGGCCTGGCACTGTATTGGATATGAGCAAAATGGCATTGCTGTTGTACATTGGTCTGTAATCTGTATCCCCTTTCAGTTATTTAGGTAAAGCTTGTTGAGATGTTACCAAAAAATTTGAGTTTGAATTGATTGAGGAGAGGAGTTTGGTTTAAATATTAATGTATTATTAAAGAATTTTAAGATGTAGCTTGAAATTCTAACTTGGGGCCTATTTGGCAATGCTAATTAGTATTACATTACTACTGAACTAAAAACATACAAGTATTTATTCATATTTTGACTATTTGCTTTGAAGGTGTTTATCAAATTTAATTAACAATAAGGGTGAATTTTAGATTAGCACACATTTACATGCTAACTAAAATTAGCACTTTACTACTTTATAAGTATGATTCAATATTTTAACATACTTTTTAACTTAATACTAGAGAGGTTTAACTTAATCTTTTAGTTACGATTTCTAAATTTTGTTTCTGACAATTATTAAAAGTAGTTTTCTAAAATGAAAAATACGAAAATTTATTTGTTACTGATTTTGAAAATGAGAGATTTATTTTAAGGATAAAATAATTATTAAATTTAAAAAGTTAGTTATCAAAATGGGCAAAAAGAACAAAAGGTTGTTTTGTACTTTTTAATGAAAATTAAAATATAGAAAACAATGTTTTTTTCTACCCTAAAGGTCCCGAATGAAGTTACAGCAATTAGCATCTGATTGCAGTTTCCAAAACTTTTGAAGTTACAGCAAAGGGTGTATTTGGTAGAATATATAAGACTGTATTGGATTGCAATAAAACGAATTGGATTAGATTGTAATAGATTACACCAGATAAAATTTAATACATTATTATATTATAATATGTTAATTATACAAAACTCATTTTTATTATTTAATTATAAATTATTATTTAAAAAAAAAAACAAAAATAGTATAATATAAGTTTGACCCAGGGAGAGGGATGACTCAAATTTAAGAAGTATGGACTATATTTTTAGTTCTCATAAAATCCTTCTGCCAAAATGAAATTCCAACAATAACCTTAAGGAATTCTTATTCCTCTTTAAATTTAAACCATAACTCTAGCAACGACTCTTTTTAGTTTCTCGTACTTTTACAAAGAGAAATATATAGTCATTGAGAATGAGAAGTGTGTGCTCATGTTTCATATTACTCCAAACTCAATATTGCAGATGAACACACAAATCAATTCAGAAAGTTACACTAATTTGATTTTTATTGTAATTTTTTAAGGCAATTAACTGAATTACAACACCAATGAAGTCACACATTATACAGTGACTATAATTTTCAGAGAACGTTGTAATTTAAATTACTTGCTCAACTTACAGAAGCTCAGAATGGTTTGAAAGGTACTAAAATAAATAATCCTCAAAGCAATCCCTGTGCTCTGAATGAATGTATTTTTCTCACTTCTTCTTCGACTTTGGTTTAAATATATTCTCCTTGTAGTACCTGAGTTCCATGATGCTTTCTTTGATATCATCCAGAGCTCTATGTTTATTTTCTTTCAAAGGAGCATTCTTGTGATCTGTACAAATCATTAACAATGATTAATACACTATATTTAGAACGTCGAAGAAGCAAGAAAGATACTTCAGAATTGCCTCACTCCATGTTTAGTGTATGACTGAAGTATTAAGTGAGCACATGCATGGACAATAAAACAATGGTCTATATTCCTTCTTATTTTAAGGTCTAATTCATTATCTAACTAATCCAAATTCCAACTGTTTGACCCTCTTTTCCAACCACCAACATCGAGGTTTATGGTATGTAATCCATAAGGCAAAATTTAAGGCTTGGAATCATAACTAGAACTTTGAAAAGAGAAAACAAAAGTACCAGCTTAAAATTCATTATGCTTTCTTTGAAGAACACAACACAACTTCAACAAATTAACACAACATACTTACCTCGAGGAAACCAGCGAATACATAAAGCCTTGATGCTGCTAACGTCAACAAGCATATGAGAGAAAAGACTAGCTAAATCTGGCATGTATTTCTGAAAAACTGAAACTGGTTAGGAGGATTAATAATGAATCTGAATTGATGAAAGTAAACTAAAATAAGATTACAAAGCCAAGGCTTATTTAGAAGGCAAAAGTGAGCTAAATTAGGCGGGAAATTCTTTGTATTAATATCTACTGGTACACCTTATTTAACACATTTGTTACATGGCTAAAGTACAAATTATTGTAAATGATAAAGGGAATGGAAGTTAATAGCAAAGTACACTTGCTACGGCATCAACATTTATAGTGCAGCATCATAATAAACAAATAGCATTTTTTTCCATTCATCCTCTCAATAGGCTTCTTTTCTATTATTAATTTTTTTCAGCTGGGGGAAGAGAAAGAAGCCGTGTCTAGCAAAAAAATAAAAAATAAAAAAATGCTGGCCACTCAATCTCCAAAATCATGTAAAGTTTGCATGAAAGCCCCAAAATATCGAAAGTGGCATTATTCAAATTTGTGAATTATACAGAAGTTAGCTACAAAATCATTCTCCTGTGGCTGAATCACCAATAAATAAAAAATCAAGGGGATTTAAAATCTATCAGAATTTGACTTTAATGATACTATATTAGCTCATAAAAGTAAGATTACATCAGTAATTCTTTGAAACAACATAGGTGTATTACCTTTAAGAACATAAAGTCCACATACACCGAATTCCCTGCTAGAAGAGGTTGGTATGTACCAACATTTCTCTTGACAAATTCTATGACCTGCACTATTGAAGCAAATGATCAAATGTATCTTAAAGAGACAAAAACAAAAATGAGCATTCAACAAGAACTTAGAATTTGAAATTCATAATGCCTAAATAAAATCAAAGAAGATACATAGACTCTAGACAAAATCAAAATGAAAGGAGAAAAGAACCTCATTATTAATTTTCTTGACAGAATAAAAATAAGTACGCAACCACTTCAAACAATAAATCATGTTACAAGACATAAACAAATAATTATAACAAGGTCATCACAAACTGCAAAATAAAGGACCTAGCAAAACTTGCCATTATGCAATATTGACTTCAAAAGAAAAGTAAATTAGACCGAAACAATATTTGAAAGAAAAACTAAAGATCAAATTCTTCCTTGTAGGATATTCCAAAGAACCCTTTCTAATGATCTCAATTATTGATTTACTAAACGCTTATAAAGCATGTCATTTTCTGAAGCTCACTGAACTTTTGAAAGACATCATTTGCCAAAATTCAAAATATTGATAGCCAATTAAGCGCCCAATACAAAATTCAGACACAGATAACAAACTTTAGAACAGGGAGGGGTGTTTAGTTTATAAATATCATAAATGGCATCAAATTAATTTCCACTATAAGAAGTTGGGTCTATTTCATAGAATTCGAACCCTTAATTTACAGTATATATCTGATAATGTTATCACAAACCTGCTTTTCAGCTTCTTTTTCACTCAGGGTACTATGAAGCACCTTTTTTGTCAATCCTGCAGTAATTTTGAAGTGTTTGTGATACATTCCAAAAACAAATGCTAGAATAATTCAGCAATCTGCAGACAATATTTGAAGATATCCTGTTTTGTGTCTGCTTACCACTAGCTTCGTGATGATTTTGACACCATTCACCCATGTTATCTAAGCACTCTTTCCTTTGATGGATCACCAAATCAGGACCCTAAGAGAATGAAGATTTACATTAAAAGTTAGGAATCACATATGAGACAATGCTTGTTAGTTAAATTCAGTCCATGTTTACACATTTTATACAAATAAATGAGAAGAAAATTAGTTCAACTTGAAATGTTCATGGTAACATCATACAAATTTTTTTTCTACATGTATTTATCATGTCAGCATGTAGGTTTTGTATGAAAATTGCAGTAGAATTACAATTATCGTCTTGGAGTAACCATTGCATTTCTTTCACCAGAAGCTTTCAAGTGGCAAACAATAATATATATTAGTAAGGTGCAATGAGTATAGTATTGCCAAAGAAAAGTTAGAAGACAACCACATAGTACAGAAACATCTATAATATTGAAGACAAATAAGAACATAAAGAGAAGAACATGATGAAAATAAAATTAAAATACAAAACCAGACCAACAAATAGGTATGAAATCCGCCAAAAACCAGAATAAATACCTCCACTGATTTTGTCAAATAGCCATCTGTAATTATACAAGCAATCTCCAGTATTCGATCAACTTCAACATTCAAACCTGCAAAGCAACATATAGAATGAGAAAAGATCGCCTATCTTTCTACACGCCCTCATATCCAGTCCCCATTAGCCACCTAGACCATCTGTTGATCATAATAACTGGCAACATATAGAATTGCTAATGAAGAATGTTATGATTAGACTGATGCTGTTGAGTATTGAGAATAATATACGTGGACATTTCAAACATTACATTAACTACAATAACTTAGTTAGGAGCAAATAAGTACATAAACTGAGACAAGCAAAATGTAGTGTGTAATCCTAGGATGTTAGACAAAAGTTATATAGAGTGGCATACTTTCATGTTACTGAAGATGAAGAGGGGAAGCCTTGGATAAAACAAAGGGCCAAAAAACTAACAAGAATACAAAGAAATCATAGCCTAAAAAGGAAAGCAAATGAATTTCTAGCAGTTGAACATATGTGTTTACCAGTCATCTCCAAGTCAATCCACACTAGGGGCATCTTGTACTCCGATTCCATAGAAGTCTCAGAAGTTTGTCGATTTGCAGCAATCTCATTTGCTTTATTCTTGTTCTGAACTGTCTCAAATAAACATATTATCAATTAGTCCACTAATTTTCCAGAAAACAAGAATCCATTAATACTTAGTGGCAAGCAAGCAAGCAAGCAATTACATGATCAATAATTAGCAAACTGTTCACTAAAGTTTTCTGCCAGGCGAATTCAAATTTCAAACGGGCTAAAATACTGTAAAACTAACACTGTTATCAGAAAGAATAAACTAACTGAATGGTTCTACTGTATTTCCCAAACCTGAACCGCGAGAAGCAGCAGGAGGAGGAGGAGGCGTGACTTGATTATCATCAGCGTCGAGCTCTAACACAGAGAATGCGTTTGCTAGGTGATCCATCTATCAGTCTCTGAGTTCAGTTTAAACCCTAACTCTTCCGCTGTTACCGAGGTCTCTCTGCTGTTGATGTTACTGCTAGTATTCTACACGGTGAAGAAAAGAAAGACTACGCCTCCGGTGCTTTTATCCTCTAAGCTTTCATATTAGACTTAGGATTTTCTTTTTTTACTCATACAATTGGCCCCACAAGTCCACTCCAGTCTTTAACCAGTCTTAAATCTGCTGGTTAATATTACCGTCCGTTTCAAAAATTTATTCACGTAATTGGAGAGATTTTTATAAATTCTACCATATATTATAAAAAAATTCGTATTCTTAAAAGGTGTCCATCTTAAACCCCTTCTAATTGAAGGATAAAAACCTTCTCACCCAAGCTCTCAACCGGGTGTCAAAACTTCAAATCAAATTTATATAACTTTTAAACCACTCGCGTACTACTATGATTGGCCAGAAGACTCTACCAACCATTTGACTCCTGTTGACTTCAGTTAGTACGATAATCTTCCACCTCACGTAGGTAGTTCTCCCCTCTCTTACAGGATTAGACATCATCTAACATAAATACACACTTTTGTACAATGCTAAATTAAGATTTTAATAAATATGTAGTAAAATACTAATAATTTGTATTTGTAATATTAACAAAAATTATATAATTTTTATATAATAATTTTTTTATTAAAGTTAAAAAAACAATCCTTTTGATTATTACATACCTTTTCATAATTTAGGCCTGTAAAATGTTATTATTCTCTCAATTGGAATCTATCACAAGGTTTATACATTGAGACCCAAAACTTTTTTATTTACAAAATTTGAGAGAAAATCTTTCTACATGCGAAAATAAGTGAGATTTAAACTTAAAAAATTTATGTCCATAATAGGTTATTTCTACTCTCAAAAATTTAAAGAAAATTATCTATAGGTGCACGTAGGACTCAAACCCATGTTACACATTTGGAATAGAGATAACTTACCAAATAATTATTTTCATAATAAAAAAATCTTTTATTAGTATTCATAAATTATAATTTAACAATAACAATAATTATTGTTGTTGTTGTAATAGAAGTAGACTTGAGTTTGAACACCAAGTTATGAAAACAACCAAGAAAGATGACATTTCATAAAAATGTCTGTTGGTTGCTCTATTATAAAGAGAATTGAATGAAAGATGATGGCATCCTGAATAATATATTAACGAATGAAGTGATGACAATCAGTTTCAATATGTTTAGGGTTTATGAAAAATATTATTGTGAGCAATATCAATATAGATAGTAGTGCTACGAAGATAATGTATGTATGATGAACATCTATATTATTAAGGAGCTAACTATTTTTATTTATGTTATCCAAATACAATATATATTATTAAAAATAATATCTAGTATATTTCTTTAATATATGATAATATTTTAAAGAAAATTCTTGTAGAAAAGTTAAATTATATTTAAATCTAAAAGTAGGAGAATTAAAATTTTTATCTTTTCACAAATATTAATAAGTTTATTATTAGAGGGTACCTTTCTTAAAAACAATCCTTTTTCATCCCAACCATATAATGAATATTTGGTATTGTAATATTTTTACTGTATTTAGAAAAGTAAAATTAAAAAAATATTTCTTAACTCTAATTTTTATAAAATTTACACATTTTAATATAATATTTGATATTCAATAATTTTATTTTACGTCAATTATAACTTTAAAGTTATACACTTTAATACCAAGCAAAGATTAAGTAAAAAATGAACCTTTCCTTCCTGTAGAAGCCGACGACATCTTCTTTACGACGTTCTCTTTTTCGGCTTACAAGAAATTATTACTAGGATAATAACATTTCAATCACTAAACTTGATCAAAATTTGAAATAAGTATATAATCTTAATATTTTTATTATGTTGTAGATTTATATTTACTTTTTAAGTAATAATTATACAAGTATAATTGTTAGGAATAACAATGGTAATCACATTCGTGACTATCCACATATATCCAATGGAAAAATGACAACTTCTCCCTTATTAGGTTTTAGCTTACTACTTTTCTCTTTTGTAAAATTAAAATACCCAAAAACTCTCATGCCGTCAACTTTTTTGCTATTAACTTTACGAAAAATTTGTGCATTAACAGAAATGCCCTAAAAAATGTCAAAGTGAGTCTAAAATTATTAAAACATAAAATAATATTAAATAATAAAATCTATTGTCAACATCAAAAGTTAGTAGTTTAACATTTAAAAATTTATTTTACGTTTAAAAGGAATTGAATTCTGTGAATGAAGATTTGAGGTTTATTTTTTTTTTAAGAAAGGAAAAATAATGAATAGAAGCATATAACAGTTGAAAGAGCAACAGATCATGGAACGGGCAAAAACTTTCCTATATAAATGCCATTCACCAACACAAGCAAGTAGCATAAACCATGCAACAAACATTTAGGGTCGCCCTCCATTGATGCACATGAAATACACCCATTAGAATTGGCTGGAACAAGGTTGCACAATGCATAGTTCAAAGTTAGTAGCTGTAATATCCCGAATTTTAATATTAATGAAAATATATGTGTATAAATATATCTTCAATATAGTATGTGAAGATATAGTATTTGACAATTTATAAGATGAAAATATTTATTTTTGGAGAAATTATTTGATTAGGATGAATATATTATATTTTGAAAGGATTATAATTAATTGAAGATATGAATATTATAATGAGTAAAAAGTAGAAAATAAAAAGAGTTAAGGGCTTGATTGATATTTAAAAAAATCAAAGGAATTTGCTTCTTGCTTACAAAAGAAAGGACAGATAAGGAAGGGGACAACGAAGGGAAATAAGGAAAAAATAATAAAATAAAGTGAATAATTTATATATATATAAACTTTGTTTCTTTCTTCTTTGGATGAAGAAGTAGACGGAGGAGAAAAAGAAATAAAGAAAGAAAGAAGGAAAGAAAGAAAAAAAAATTAGACGGGTTAGTATTTATATTTTTATAATAAATTAAATTTTAATTTGTTAGAATGTATATATATATATAATTAAGTTTATATTTTATTATTATTATTATTGTTAAATTTATTTAAGGAAAAATTTTGGAAGAAGTAGGAAAATCAACAAAAGTCTAAAGATTGAAATACAGTATTCAGATAGGTGTTTACGTATAATTGGTTAATTTTAATTTTAAAACTGAAAAATATGACGTTTTATTATAAATTATTTTTTGTGATTAATTATAAAATTTGATTTATGGATTAAATGAATATATATAAAATTTGGTATTTTATCAATTTAAAGATTAAATGAATTTTTATGAAAGTTGATAGTTTGTTTAATTTAAGGATTAATTGAATATTTATGAAAATTTGTGATTTATCACGTGTTATTAAATTAATAATTTTTCTGATCAAGTTAAATAATATTTTTTTGAATATTATTATTTTTATAAATATAATGAGAAAAGTATGAAATATGTATTGTAATTATGTAAATGAATGATTTCAAGAAAAATGTTATGTTTATAAAAATTTGTAAAATATGTTATGAGTATAAACATGGAATTGAAATAATCTGAAAATTGAGATGAGATGACCATGGTTGTTGGTAGCACCGGTGACTTTGGATGTGATTTCAGTCCCACGGTGAGAGTTCGTAAAGATGAAATCTGGGCAACGGTCCCTGAGAATAGTACCCCTAAAATACGTTGATTATAGACGATAGTCCTTAGAAATAATGCTCTAAAAGTACGTATGGTCAGTTATAGGCGACGGTTCCTAGAAATAATGCCCCAGAATTACGCATGAAATAAATTAATTGAAATCTGATAAAAAAAATAAATTAGTTTAAGTTATTTTTATAGATATTGAATTTTGAGATATCATTTTGATATTTTACCAAAATTATGGTTGGGAATTAAAAAGCATTTTATGTTGATGATAAATGAAATATCTTCGAGATATTTTGTCGCATAAAATAAAAAGGAATTTTATATGAATATTTGTTTATTTTCAAAAAATTACCTTTATATGTAAATATCTACTAGACATTAACTCACTCCTACCTTTCAGGTATTAAATAATGATAGAGATAAGATGTGTAAAGGACAATGAATTACTCGAGGAGGATGATATTTCTATCTTATGAAATTTGTGAGATTGTACGAATATATATGTAGTTGTATAACTATATATGTATCATCGTACTTGTATTATATTGTTTTAGTATAATTGTATAAATAGTATTTGAGTAATAGAGATTCATTGTTAGTTGTAATTGTTGAGATATATGAAACAATAGTTGATTGACGTGAGTTCTAAATTTGGAGTATTTAGTAATTGCTCGCACGGAGATCTTCAAGTAATGCCAGCTCAATAAAAAAATTTCAAAACAATTCAAAAGCTACCATATATGTTCAGAGGGTATGGAAATATTTCTGATATCTTTGTGTCGGTTGCATCTTTATATAGCCTTGGATTCATTCATGTTGCTGCAATAAAAAGGATAACCAAATTTCAGATTAATAATGTTTGCATAAGAATGTTAATAATGATATGTAGGCAGATAGTATAAGTATATCAACATTATGCACCTTTGTGTGATAAGTGTATAACATATGTGTAATTAGTCCCTATAAGCAACTTTCTGAGGCTGCTGGGCTTCAGATGAAGTTCTTAAAGACATCAAATATATTCTTCTACTTCTTTTTGGCAAAGGTTCATTAGGCTGGATTTCCCGAGTTTGCTGAGAGTCTGGTGCTTGCTGTGATTCTATAGGTTCTGAAAATGGATGCACATTAGTAATGATTTGATGCCAAAAAAAAAATTAGTTTATTGTACTGGTAGAAGAGGAAAGGCCTACAGTGGTTTTCTAGATAGAGAGAAAACTATGTTAATGCCAATACATTTTACAATAATTTAACTGAAGTAGATTAACAATGCATCAATTTACCTCTTTTGTTGAACAACCTCTTCTGTTGTGGCCAAGGACATTACAAATGCCACATCTTGAAGTAAATCTTCGTTTGGCCCTTACCTTCTCATTTGGTTCTTTATCTCTTTTTGTGCATCATTACTTATCCATTGAACACCAGCACTATCAACTTGGGCATTATTACCTCTCGATTGAACACCAGCACTAACATTATCATCACTAGGAAATGAAGACTCATAAGCTGCATCATAATCAAAACCCTTATCCCTTACTTCATCTTGATCATCATTATCCTTTGAATCATAACTCCTCACCCTACTATTTTCATACTACTAAAAAAACATTGTTACATGTGGTAGAATGTTTTCATCTAGATCTGCAGGTAAGTCCCATGATATAGTTCGTGGTGGTACATGGTAGGATGTCTGCAGGTGATGGGGTTGTTGTGTATCAAATGCTGGAATTGTATTTTGTGGTGGCTGAGTGATCTGTTCTTGGGTCAATTGGGAAATAGGGACATCAACACAAGGGCTTTCTGCTTTAGTTGAGGTTGGTTGCGTTTGTGGGCTTCGGTGGGCCTGTGCTTGTTTAGAGTGGTAAAAAGATTTCTCCTTACAGATCCTTAGTTGGGGCTTAAGACCACATAGTCAGAAGAGGGTGCAACACATGCAAAGGGTAACAATTGCATCTCCAACTTGACATCTTCGACCCCCTTTGACAAGTGCATCTCCAAAAATTCCAAAAAGAACTTATCTGTTGGAATGTCTACAACTTCTCTGACCAAGGTATTACACCCGTGCATTTGAAGTTTTCATCATCAAATTTGGGCCTTTTAAAGAGATCCCTCATCATATCATTTATACATGCAACAAGAGAAATTCGATCTATGTTATATCACCTAAGCTCATGGTCCAACCCCACAAAAGTGAACAAATAACTTAACTACCCGCAATTGTTAAAACAAGACAGTCATTACTAACATTATTACTAACAAAACAAATACATATAATGTTTAAAGTATCATTTCTTCTACACCTAATCAATACAGAGAATATTTTGCAATTATTTTAAGGCATTGTTCTGACAGTGCTTAAACTATCTTTTCTTCTACACCAAAGTGACAAAAACCAACAACCATATCAAGAGCATTTATCCAAAAACATGCAACAAAAAGCATACAAAGACAGCCACACACATATTTCCATCGCAAACACTTCATCATCATATACGACCTATATACATTTGCCATAAACATTTTATAATGTCTGTTTCCAACGAAGTACCCATGAAATTTTAAAAAACCCAGAAATAAATGTTTTGCAATTTCATCTATTTTACTCTACAAAAAACTCATATTTCAAACATTTTATAATGTCACATTGTTGTTTGTGAACAAAAAATTACAAAACCTCATTTACAAGACACTATATGTTGTATAAATATTTATATCGACGTAGAATATGTGCATGCATTATGTCATATTAGTATAATGAACACATATACCATGCACATGCTTTGCATGGAGATCTTCAAGTGATGCCAGCTTAATCAAAAAAATTCAAAAAAAATCAGAAACTACCATATATGTTCAGAGGGTATGAAAATATTTTTGATATCTTTATGTCGGTTGCATCTTTATATAGCCTTGGATCCATTCATGTTGCTACAATAGAAAAGATAACCAATTTCAGATTAATAATGTTTGCATGACAATATTAATAATGGTATGTAGGCAAATAGTATGTTTATATTAACATCATGCACTTTTGTGTGATAAGTGTATAACATATGTGTAATTAGTGCCTATAAGCAACTTTCTGAGGCTGCTGAGCTTCAGATGAAGTTCTTAAAGACATCATATGTATTCTTCTACTTCTTTTTGGCAAAGGTTCATTAGGCTAGATTTCCTGAGTTTGCTGTGAAGCTACTATCAGCTGAGAGTCTGGTGCTTGCTGTGATTCTATAGGTTTCGAAAATATATGCATATTACTAATGATTTGATGCAAAAATACAAGTGTAGAATGTAACCTGATGCAAAAGCATTAGCCTTTGCCCTGTACCCACCGGTAGAAGAGGAAAGGCCTACAGTGGTTTTCTGGATAGAGAGGAAGCTAATGTTAATGCCAATACGTTTTACAGTAATTTAACTAAAATAGATTAAGAATGCATCAACTTACCTTCTTTGTTGGACAACCTCTTCTATTGTGGCCAAGAACATTGCAAATGCCACACTTTGAAGTAAATCTTCGTTTGCCCCTTGCCCTCTCATTTGCACTTTATCTCTGTTTGGGCATCATTACTTCTCTATTGAACACTAGCACTATCAGCTTGGGCATTATTACCTCTCGATTGAACACCAGCACTAACATTATCATTACTGGGAAATGAAGACGCATAAGTTGCATCATAATCAAAACCCTTATCCCTTACTTCATGCTAATCATCATTATCCCTTGAATCATAACTCCCCACCTTACTATTTTCATATTACTGAAACAACCTTGTTGCATGTTATAATACCCCAGATTTTAATATTAATAAAAATATGTATGTATAAATATGTCTTCAATATAGTATGTAAAAATATAGTATTTGAGAATTTATAAAATAAATATATTTATTTTTGGAGAAATTATTTGATTAGAATGAATATATTATATTTTGTAAAGAATAGAATTTATTTGAAGATATGAATATTATAATAGATGAAAAGTAGAAAATAAAATAATTAGGGGCTTGATTGATATTAGAGAAATAAAATCAAACGGCTTTTCTGTCTTCCTACTACGTGTAAGACAAAGAAAGAAAGAAAGATAAGGAAGGGGACAAGAAGAGAAAAAGGAAGGGGACAAAGGAGAAAAATAAGGAAGGAAATAAGCATATATATAAACTTTGTTTCTTTCTTCTTTGGATGAAGAAGAAGTTGACGGAGGAGAAGTACAAGAAAGAAAGAAAGAAAGAAGGAAAGAAACAAAAAAAATTATATGGGTTAGTATTTATACTTTTATAATGAATTAGATTTTAAATTGTTAGAATGTATATATATGTATATATATAATTAAGTTTATATTTTATTATTATTATTGGATGATTATTTATTATTATTGTTAAATTTATTTAAGAAGAAATTTTGGAAGAAATAGGAAAATTCAGTAGAAGTCTAAAGATTGAGATTCTGTATTCAAGTAGGTGTTTATTTGCAATTGGTTAATTTTGATTTTGAAACTAAAAAAAATGATGTTTTGTTATAAATTATTTTTTGTAAATATTTATGAAATTTGATTTATAGATTAAATGAATATATATATCAAATTTGATGTTTTATTAGTTTAAAGATTAAATGAATTTTTAGGAAATTTTGATATTATATTTGATTTAATTAATTGAAAGAATATTTATGAAAATTTAATATTATATTTGATTTAATTGATTAAGTGATTATTCACGAGATTTGGTAATATTTGATTAATTTTAAAGATTAATTGAATATTACGAAAATTTGTGATTTATTACGTGTTATTAAATCAATAATTTTCTTGATCAAATTAAATAATATTTTTATGTATATTATTATTTTTTTGAGAAAAGTATGAAATATGTATTGTATTTATGTAAATGAATGATTTCAAAGAAAATGTTATGTTTATGAAAAATTATAAAAGTTGTTTTGAGTATAAACATAGAATTGAAATAATCTGATAATGGAAATATGATGGTCATGGTTAATGGTAGTACCGGTGACTTTGAATGTAATTTCAATCCCATAGTAAAAGCCCGTAAAAATGAAATCTGGGCGACGGTCTTTGAGAATAGTGCTCCTAAAATATGTTGGTTATGAACGACGATCCTTGAAAATAATGTCCCAAAAGCACATATGGTCAGCTATAGGCAACGGTTCCTGAGAATAATGTCCTAAAACTACGCATGGAATGAATTACTTGAAAATAGATAAAATAAAGAAAATTAATGAATATTTGAAATATCATTTTGATATTTTACCAAATTTGTGGTTGAGAATTAAAAGGTATTAATGTTGATGATATATAAATAAAAGTGTTTTAAATAATTTTATTTACATTATTTTAGAATAGTTTCGAGATATTTTGTCATGTAAAATGAAAAGGAATTTTATATAAATATTTGCTTATTTTTCTATAAGCTGCATTTGTATATAAATATCTATTGGGCATTAGCTCACCCCTACTTTTCAGGTATTAAATAATGATAGAGATAGGATGTGTGAAGAATAATAGATTACTCAAGGAGGAGGATATTGTTATGTTCTAAAATTTGTGAGATTGTACGGATATATGTATATAGTTGTATAATTATATACGTTTCATTGTACTTGTATTGTATTATTTTAGTATGATTATATAAATAGTATTAAAGTAATAGAAATTCAACATTGGTTATAATTGTTGAGATACGTAAGGAAATAGTTGATTAATGTGAGTTCTAAATTAGGAGTATTTAGTAAGTTTAGAATTTAAAGATTTTAAAGTAAATGACATTTTGGTATCAGAGCATTATATTTCTTGAGGTAAGGTTTGGAATTTAATATTTTTTCAAATAAATTTTTCTAATACCCTAATTCGGTATTACGTTAGCGTATGTCGAGTTAGGGTCATTACACATGTGGCAAAATGTGTTCATCTAGATCTGCAGGTAAGTCCCATGATGTAGTTCGTGGTGGCATATGTAGGATGTTTGCGGATGCTAGAGTTGCTGTGTATCAGATGCTGGAATTGTATTTTGTGGTTGCTGAGTGATCTGTTCTTGGGTCAATTGGGAAATAGGGACATCAACACAAGGGCTTTCTGCTTCAGTTGAGGTTGGTTGGGTTTGTGGGCTGTGGTGGGCTTGTGCTGATTTGTTTAGAGTGGTAAAAAGATTTCTCCTTACTGATCCTTGGTTGGGGCTTGAGACCTCATAGTCAAATTTAGGCCTTTTAAAGAGGTCCCTCATCATGTCACTTATACATACAATAAGATAAATCCGATCTATGTCATATCCCTAAGCTTATGGTCAACCCCATAAAAGTGAACAAATAACTTAACTACCCACGATTATTAAAATAGGATATTCATTACTAACATTACTACTAACAAAGCACATAAATATAATGCTTAAAGTATCATTTCTTCTACATCTAATCACTACAGAGAACATTTTGCAATTATTTTAAGGCATTGTTTGTGCTTAAACTATTTTTTCTTCTACACCAAAAAGCATACACAGACAGCCACACACATATTTCCATCGCAAACACTCCATCATCATACTACGACCCATGTACATTTGCCACAAACATTTTATAATGTCTGTTTCCAACGAAGTACCCATGAAAAAACCCAGAAATAAATATTTTGCAATTTCATCTATTTTACTCTACAAAAAACTCATATTTCAAACACTCTACCCAAATCCAGCACTAAAACTATCGGTTTATTTGTTATCATATTCATATTACAACTGTTTTTCATTATCTCAAACCCAGAACTCACCTCTCTCATAACACACATGCAATCACAAACGTATCACCCAAAAGCTTTATCTATCAATATTGTTGTGTACCATTACCTTCATTTTGCAACAACGAAACTCAGCGCTTTATACGTCCTCTCTTGCTTCCTTGAAACCGTTCAATGTCCCAGCACAACGAGCACAAATAAACCTAAACACTGCAGGAGCTTTTTTTTTTATCAAGATCTAGGGTTTCTTCGCGCGCAATATTAACAACGATAATGGGGAGAATTCACAATGGTCAGAGATCAATCGCTGGAAGTGATGTTTTTAGGAACGAAACGTTAAAAAACCGTAGAAGACTAAAGAAATTAGGAGGGAAATAGAATAAAATATATTTTTCTTTAATTATTACCCAGTCCAATAACCTATTCCTATCAACTGCCACATCAAAAGCTTGTCCTATTGTCCCCACGTTAGCATCTAAAGCTAAAAAGTCTCTATTGCCCTTAAAAAGTGGATTTTCTCCGTTTATTAACTGACGGCATGGCTTTTTTTTGGGTATTTTAATCTTACAAGGGGAAATTCTAAATATTCGGTATATATCTTATAAGATATTCAGTTCACTTATTTTATTTTATTTTTAATTTTACCTTCAAAACAGCATCATTTTAAAAAAGTTTTGAATTTCTAAAACAATGTCCTTTTGTTATTTCTAGAGAAGAAGAATATAAAATGTATTAAATTTAGATTTGGTAGTTATTAGTAAACTTATTGCTATAAATTGTAAGTTGCTATGTGCAATTTTATGTATTAAATTTTACATTAGGTTTATTATTTTGAATTATTGTAAATTTTTTAATTATTTTATTGCTACTCATCTATAGAATTGAATTTATAGATACTTTATTTTGATTGTAGGAATTTGTTATATATTTATAATAATTATTAAGTTTTATAATCTTTATGAATTGTTATTGTTATAGTGCAAAAATAATCAAATACATGGCAAAAAATAAGGCCATTTGGGCATCCCAAGCCCAACACCTTATGAAAATAGTTCAATTTGTGAGCTATCACCCTAACAAAATTGGGCCGTAAAGAATAATTAATTAGCCCAAAAAAACAAGCCTAAAGTTATAAAGAGGCCACTAGTGAGATGTTATTCCTCAACTTGAAGTGTTTTAGAGGTAGGAACAAGTATGATTCCCACAAAAGTCAAACCTTAAAAATAAGGGATTATGTCTAAAAAGTATTTTTGACCTTTTTCTCTTTCATGCTGCTAGGACCAGATATTGTACAGAGACTACAGGATATAGATGAAAACTTGGTATTGATAAGAGACTATAGAGAACCACTTACAAAAAGATTTTGGAGCTCAACACTTGACTTTGAATGAATAAGATAATTTTACCAATCTAATAAAACGATGGGTATTCTATAAATATCTCGTGTTAAATAAAAATACTCTTTTAAAAAAGTGAAAAAAAATATCTCTATATAATAAAAAGTCAAAATTTAAATTATTCAGATATTTATTTATTCGAATTTAAGTCAAAAATTTTAATTTATATTCAGATATTTTTAATAAATATTTATATATAACTTAAAAAAAAACAGTTCTTACACATCTGAATATTTATATTCAGATTTCAGATAAAAAAATAAATAAGTCCTTAGTTTGTCCATTAGTTTTTTGTCATTTTGATAGAAAAAAATTAGGAGAATCTATTTTTTTTTTCATGTTTATGTAACTTAGCATCGAAGTAGATTCCCCGAAAAAGTCTTGATGACCTTTTTCTAACTTAGTTTCTATTTATAGTCAAAATGTAATGTTAAGTCCTCATCATCTTTGAGATAACGCTCTCTTATTGAGTGTGGTAAATTTTCTTACATCAACTATTGTAATTATTAAATAAAATTTTATATTATTAACATATTTGAAATTATATGTATTTGAAGATGATAATCTATCATTAATATTTAGTAATTTTTTCACAACAACTATAACAATATTAATTTATATTTTAATTTGTATTTTAGTAATATTTATAAAAAAATCATTAACAATATTTTTATTTAGAGTTATGCAACAATGTTGCATAACAATAAGTTATATGTAATTATTATATTTAAAATAATAATTTCATGAATATATATATATATGTATTATGTATATAGTAAGATCAATGATTTGTAAAAATTTATATTTTTTTATATAATTTAAATTATTATTTATATATATTTTTAATTATTAAAATTTAATTTAATATATATAATTAATACGTAAATAAAATATTATAATTAATTTACATGTAAAATATACTTTCAATCATTTAAAGTATTTGAATATAATGATGTAAGAATAAAAATATAAAGGAAAGCGAATGTCGATCCCTCTTGTGTTTTACATATTAAGTCATTGAAAATGAAAAAGTGCACAAATTGAATGTTGTAATTTGAAATAAAAGATAGTAGAGAAGGGTAGAAAGGTAAAAGAAAAAGAAGGAATTATTACGTGCAGTGGACGTAGAGTGGATGAGAGAGAGAATCAGATGCTGAGCAGCTCAGCTCAAATGGTCCACCTCTGCCAAGATTTATTATTATATAAGCAGCCAACATCTCCTCTTCATTTTCCACAAACGCAATTACGACATCGTTAAACGCTTAAACACAGCACACAAAAGCACACAGATCTCTCTCTTTTCTCTCCGCTCTTTTTATCTCAACGCAAAATGGCCGATCAGCTCACCGACGACCAGATCTCTGAATTCAAGGAAGCCTTTAGCCTATTCGACAAGGACGGCGATGGTCTCTTTTCTTAGATCTATTTTCTTTTTATTCTAATTGTTAGTTGTTATTATTCCTTGATCTAGGGTTTCGATTTTGTAGATGTTGCGTTTTAATGTTATGGATCTTTTCGTTTTCGTTTGATATTCTCTAATTATGTTAGATCGTTGATTGATGGATTTATCCGTAGTTACAGGTGTATGTTGCTTTATTAGATCGTGTGGTAAATTTTCATCTGTTTAATTTGTGATGCGGTTGGCTTGATGTGTTTTATGTTATGTGTGTTATGGTTTTCTAGATGCGGAAAGGCATTTACGTTGTGGCTTTGACTAGGTACCGCATTTAGAAAATGCAAATTTCTCAAACAATGTGGGTTGATTTGTGGTGGAATATATGTAGAAGGAACGTTTGCTGTAGTTTGTTCATGCTTTCGTTGGTTACTTGTGGATCTTGCATGGTTTAATAGGACGCTGAATGTTTACAACTGTTTTTGATAATAGTTTGAGATCAATAATTGAATGTGATACGGTGGGTGTTTTATATAGCGTTTTGGGAATGTTTTTGCATTTATCATAATGGAGCTGTGTGTAGGATTTGGACTGATTATTTTTTCTCTTTTCAGTTAACTACAGTTAACTTCTGGTTTTAGTTATTAAGCTGTACCTTATGGATTCTTGTTCCATACAGGAGTATGCCTTAGTGGTCATGCTTTATTGTTCTTCTATGATGTGGTGTTAAAGCATCTCTGTTGTTGAAGATAACTGGTGACGTTTATTAGGAAGGAAATCTTTACAGATTGGGTATAACTGTTGAAATTTCTCAGTAGTTGACTTGTACACGTTGATGCACTTTTCTATTGTTTGTGTTACTGTTCTGTATTTAGTGCTTTAATGCAAAAAATGAAATTTTGGTTAAGAAAATAAAGGAATTGAAGAGAATGCTAGAGCAGGATTGTAATATGAGAGCTTGGTTGTTTACTGCATTTGTGTTTTATTTAATTATATGTTTGACAACTGCATATTGTATTATAGCTATTTATGAATTTTTGTACAGGCTGTATTACTACTAAGGAGCTTGGAACTGTCATGAGGTCACTTGGGCAGAACCCAACCGAAGCTGAACTCCAGGACATGATTAATGAAGTTGATGCTGATGGGAATGGTACAATTGATTTCCCAGAGTTCCTTAATCTGATGGCTCGCAAGATGAAGGACACCGATTCAGAGGAGGAGCTAAAGGAGGCTTTCCGGGTTTTCGACAAGGACCAGAATGGATTCATTTCTGCTGCTGAGCTCCGCCATGTGATGACAAATCTTGGTGAGAAACTGACTGACGAGGAAGTTGACGAGATGATTCGGGAGGCTGATGTGGATGGTGATGGCCAGATCAATTATGAGGAGTTTGTCAAAGTCATGATGGCCAAGTGAGGACCTCTCAACCATGACTAAGAAATTCAAAAAGATTAAAAACAAAAATGGGAACAGGGCAGATAAGTTTGATGAGATTTCTAATTCCCAGTAGGACATCTTCATTTGGATGTTATTAGCTTTGGTTGAGTGGCTCTCTGTTTTCATGTCTGCATTGTTTTGTGGCACTGTTTCTTAGTATGCTACTTGTTTGATCTTTCCCTCGTCCAGTAGTTTGGATTGTTAGCGTCTATCTTTTATGTTTGGCTCTTTCTATCTTTGGGATTACAAACCTAGAACAATTGGAAGAATTCATTGTTTTTTGCTTATGGTTGACTAATTTTGTTGATATTTCATTATCATTTCTTTTTAACACTTTCTTTCTTGTATGAATGTATTTGTTCATCTACTCTTCATCTCCCTAGAGCATACGTCTTTGAACTGGAAATCAGCACTTGCTGGTTTATGCAGACTGGCCATTGAGGTTTCACTGATTTTTGTTATGTGCTGCACTGGAAACCAATAAAGTTACTGAATCTACCATGCTCTGGTTGATACACATTGGTGATCATTTCGTACACTGTGGTGTGGTGTTACTCAATTGTCCTCTCGATGTTTAGAGCATAGGGAATGAAATGATGGCATATTGTTGAAGATAATGGGATAAAGGTTTCTAAAGAGGGGCTATCCAGATTATGGGAACCTCTTGTTAGGCCATAGGTTGCAATTGGATTAGGCTATGCCCTTAATAATCCTAATTTCATCTTGCTCCGCATTTTTTAAATTTGTTGATTTTTCAATTGAGATTTTTAAAACTTTGTTGTGGGTCAAAAAAACTAGTGGCTTTTGAAAGTTCTGGTACCTTTATTTAAAGTATCAACACTTTTTAATTCTCTCCTCTTGTTTTGATATCTTCTCTTTTCTTTTTCTCTTAGTTTTCAAAAAAGAATTCTTTCATAATAATTGGGGTCGGTGTAAAGATGCATTTAGGTGCGGGGGAATTGATGAAAGGTGAAAAGCTTGATTTTGCTTTTTGTAATTTTTAGCAAAGTGTTCGTTGTGGATAAGTATGGATACCAATTGTGTGATTTTGAGAGGGGAATTTTAGGCATCTTTGCAAAAAACTAGTAACTCTCCCTAACTTTAGTCTTTAGCTAATCAACTTTGTTTGATATAATGCCAAGGCATGGCATCTTAAGTCTCTCTTTGGAATAAATGTTATGCTTTCCTTTTTATGCCCATCTTTGCCCACTTCTTGTCTCCAACAACAATCGGAACCTTGCTTTTATAAGCCAAACCAAAATAAATAAGATTAGGTTATTAGGTACGGTATTTTTCGAACTATTTGTACAAATTAATATGACTGATTTTTGTCTGGTTTATATAATTTGTTGTATTAATTTTTTTTTTGTTTTTATCCCTTCAATAATTTAAGTTATGTTTTTTTTTTATAATCATTCAAAAAGGTAAAAGACAAATTAATTAAACTTTATATATTTATCTAACTCAAAAATCTAATTTATGAAAAATATACTATTTTTAATTTCCTCTCTTCGTTTTTGCTAAATCTTTTTTTTTTATTTTCAAACAAAATATAATTGAAGCGTAAAAAAGAATTTTAACTAAAATATTAATCAGTCAATAATCTCCTTTGAAGTTAAAAATTACAGTAAAATCAATTTTCTTTTCCGACTCAAAATTCAAAATTTAAAAATTTTTGGGACGTGAAAAACAAAATTGTTTAAATTATTTATTTAAAAAAAAATTTGTATGCAAAAAATAGTTGAATTAATGATTGAAAGATTTAAGTTTGCTAAAAATATCTAAAAATATATTATGTTAATTCTAAAAAAAAAATCATAATATTAATACCTAACAACAAAATCAAGAGTCTCCAATTAAATTAAATTAAAGCCCAATTGAGGAGTAGACTACATTATATTTGATTGCTTTGGGCGATATGAATAAAATCTTTTGGCATAATTTGGAGTGGTTTTACGGTTTTACCCTTGGTTATCTTACTAATTTATCTTTAAAAATATTTTTTTATGTACATAAATAATTATTACACACGAGTGGCAGGGCATGCAGCAATATAAATTAATATTAAATGTATTGATATTCAATTAGTATTAATATTAATATATTGATTACCTGAATTACAGAAGGAGGCAAAGGGGGATTGAAGACGCACATAGTATCCGAGGAAAAAAGACACGAAGTATTCGAGAAAGGGGCGGCAAGAAACGTGCGTGTATAATCCTCTAATTAGTTTAAAAATTCATGCTTTTGTGTGTACGTGTGTGTGTGTGTGTATGATGAAATAAATAAATTTATTATGTTTTTAGTAAAAAAAAAATGGATGAAAAAAGAATAAAGTAACGATGTGTAATAGTTTGATAGAGCTTTTGTGAATTGGTCTCTCACAAATAAATGTATTGTGTTGATGCATGTGTGTAAATTGTAATCCTCTGCCTAGGTTTTATTTGGTATTATAGTGATGCTTTGGAAATAGAGTTTAAAAATTGTTTGATAACAATCATTTTTGGTGAATTACTCGATTTTCTTTCAATATTTGACATCTAATACTTTTAGGATGATAGTTTTAGTATTAAAATCATCACACTTCAATACCAAATGAATAATTAGATAGTTATGATCAATCGGAGAGAAATTGTGGCTTCCTCTTCGTGATCGAATTGCCCTCCAATGTTGTGGGTCGTATCCTCAAACAAAAAGTATTCTAATGAGGATGGATTTCTAATATGAATTATAGAGTGTTTATCTAAATTCTTAGTAGATATCTAATTCTAATATTAATAGAATGCAGAATTATTCAAATATGATAAAATAGGGGTGTGTTATGTCACCTAAAAGAGTGGAAAGCAGTACGCATGGTTAATAAATGAATCACAACTGAAGAACCAACCCTAAATTGAGTGAATGCTCAGTATTGCTATATCAACTAAAACTAAAATAACAAGTACCCAACACAAACTTTTTCCATCCTAGTTTAGTTTCTTATCCAACTTGCAAGATCTTAACACGTATTGGATAATCCCCACATAGCCCGGGTGGTTTGTCACACCTTTGAGTTTGAGCCTTGGCGGCTTCAATTTCCCACAATCTATAGATAGATCTCTCCCTATAATGGAAAGTAGAAACCACTCACTCTAGGTGTAGATATCCGAGCAAAACAATAACAAGAGTTATTTAAACTCCCAAAACAACTCTAATTAATATGTTAGTAGTCAAATATACATATTGCAACTCCACAGAACCCTTGACTACTACTTGGAGATAAAGGAAGGCCAAGGGCCAGATACTTCACCCAGTACAGACAGTTTCTTGTCAAAAGCTAACTTTTAAACTATATATTTCTCACTGTTTATCAGCTGCCAAACATTGCATAACTATCTATCTGCAGATGTAGTAACATTAGTTTGGAAATAAATTTCTAGTTCATAAATTTTTAGGAGAATGTGTCCACAATATTCAATCAAGGATGTTAAAATGGTTTTAGAAGTTCATTTTGGTTCACATCAAGTAATCAACTAAAGCCAACCAAATCCACTCAGAATTTCACAAATCCCTAGAATTCCACAACAATGGTTCAGAAGGCAAATTAAACAGCACAGTGACTCTATGATTGGATACATACATAGTTGACTGGGGCTAAATATGATTCTTCTTTTCTGGACTTCTGGTGCTCAAGTGCTACTGGTTCAATCGTATATTAGTTTTAGACATGCTTGTGCAGTTCTGTTTAAGTTTGATTTATAATCAGGAGCAAATCTGAAGTATCCAATATGGCCAATATGATCTGTATGATTGCACAAACTTTTTATATTAGGTCTATTTGTCCTTGTGGTCTCTTGTCTGCAGTTTTCTCTCTTATTTGGTTGTTCCTCGGCAATCTCTTATATGTTACCAATTCTACTCCTCTAAGTTTTCTCATAAAGATAACTTATATAAAAAGTCTTTCTAATATATAAATATAATCAGAGCGAACAAAATAAAATTTTTCTTTCTAGTCTATAAATTTAGTCAGAGAGAACAAAATAAAATTTCATAAACTATGTACTTCTGTTTGATGGTGCTTCCCAAAGTGTGATTGCCTAAAACTACTTGTCATTTGCCTTTCCTCTTTTATTCTAGTGCAACTGCATAAACAATAAAAAAAAAGCAAACCAGCAATTGCTGGCTGTTAACCCTTATTGATCATGCTAACATGAAAACCATATTTCCTTCTTTTGCTCAAGTGGTGATGAACTGGAAAGCAAGAAAACCTAGTAACTCCAGGTTTTATCTTGGTGTATAGAACAAGAAGGTTAATACTTGTAACAGAATGTAGAAAAGAAACAAAAAAGCCTATCAATGGCTTGCTTCCTCATTGATCTAGTATGTATAAGAAAGATTGGAAAAGTATAGACCCTTTTCTTCACTTTCCCAATGCTTTTGGCAACGTGTCATTTTGTTTTCATGGAATGCAAATTAGTGAATGGAACTTTCTTCATGTACTTATTGGTCTTCAGAGGACGACAGAAAGCTTCAGTCTTAAGGAGATGCATTGGTAATGTGTCGGGTCATATGGTTGAAAAGGGAAGGACAATTTTTTTAATGATAGGGTTGGACAGGCAATTGAATTTTTATGGTATAGAATTTGTCATTCATCATTGCTATGGGTGTCAACTACTAAGGAGTTTTGAGATATTCTCTTTATCTTAATTCTAAATAATAATCATGAAGTTTTTGAATAATAAGATGAAAAATAGGCTATATATGTTAAGGTTCTAGAGAATCAGCTATTTTTGTAACTTGCATCTTTAATTTAACATAATTTCAATGAAATCTCTAATGCAAAGGTGCAAGCTCCTATTTACTTGTAGTGGTGCTCCTATCAGCAACACAGGAAGCTACAAAGCAATCTATTACAGAAGTAACAAAATGCATATTCAAATAGCTTCCTCAGTCGAGTAAAAGAATGTATATTTAATACAATTAGAGTTCATTGATGTGGTAGACAATGCACATATACTATATACTACTCCGAGGAACAAGGATTAACAATTAACTGGATGATATCAAATGTATTGACACCGTAACTTGTTTTCTTTATCAATACAATTTAAACTAACAAAAGGAATTAAAGCAGACAAAAGAGAAGCTATGTTAAACTAATCAGATTGAAAATAAAATTCCTGATAAAATGTTTTACCTCCCAAAATACGGCCCAGTACCAGTTTGAGGTCTAGAAGCTGCTGCTGTTGCTCCTGGTGCAGATGCAGAAGGCTGACCCAATTGGTAACCTGGATAAGCTCCCAGGCCCTGCAAAGGTGCGTGAGAACCATAACTACCCATCACATTAGGGTTTACACTAGTAACACTTGGTTGCAGACCAAACCCCGGATTCAATCCCACTGGAATAGCTGCATTGCCAACACTGTTCATAGGCTGCGAAACCCCACCAGCATAAGGACCAGCTCCCATACCCAACATCGGATTCAAAACCCCGAAAGCAGCTGGATTCTGCCCCAACAAAACAGCACTGGGATTTAACCCCAATGCTAAACCTGGCATTACCATTGCATTGGCACCCATATCAACTGCTGTCTGTGTAACCGGAGCCTGTGTCGTTGCAGCATTTATATTATTATTCTTAGCACTTCTGCCTTCAACTGCAATCGAGCACTGTAACTTCACACCATCAAACACCTTGAAAGACTCCTCCAAAGCTTTCTTTATTCCCTCCAATGTCTTGTATATAAAAATCGCAAATCCCCTGAATTTTCCTGTCGCCTTATCAAACCCCAATGGCCCCTCCTCAATCTCCCCAAACTTCCCAAAAAATGCCCTCAGTTTCTCCGGGTTAATCTGGGGTCCCACATTGGCTACGTACATCTTTCGAGCACTGACGTCGGAACCCTGCGGGTTCTGATTCTGATTCTGATTCTGAACCGGCCCGGTTGATGCCAGCTGGCAAGCGGCCATTCGACTTCCGATTTTCTTCTGCGGCTGTTTCAACGCCTTACACGCCGCCGTACGAGTCTTGAAAAGAACGAATCCGTAACCTTTGGACCGCCCGCTGGTTTTATCAGTCACGACATTGCATTCTTCGATATCGCCAAAGGGTTTGAAAGCGGCGATTAGGGTTTCATTTGTACAGTCCCATCCGAGGCCGTGGACGAAGATTTTACGATGAACAGGGTCGGACTCCGCGGCGGAGATGACTTCGGTGGTGATTGAAGGGTTAGATTGAGAAGCTTCTTTCAAAATCGCAATCAGCTGATCCTTGCTAAAGGGTTCTAGAAGTTTCTTTACATTATCCAGCTTCGAATCTTCATTTTCTTCTTCTTCTTCCTCATTTTCTGATGATTCCGATTCCGATGAGTCTGATGATTCGTTTTCTTCTTCTTCTATTTCTTCAACTTCGTCATCTGATTCTTCTTCAGATTCTGATTCTTCTTCTCCTTCGTCATCCGATGAGGATAACAATGACTTTTGAATTTTGGGTTCGGGTTTAGCCTCTTCTTCAGAAGCAGATTTTCGCTTCTTCGCCATTGATTGATTCAAAAACAATTGTTCAGGGTTTTTGCCTCTGTTGCAGCAGGATTGGGCTTGGTTCACACAGTGCTGCTCGGAAATTTTGTTAATTTTTTTTCGGGTTTTTTGCAATTATAGCAAACATCTAGGGGCTAAATTTAATTTTAGCCAACTTTCAACATACATTTTTTTTAAATAGAACATACACCACTAAAGTTTGGTCAAAAGAACTTTAGTCCCATTACTTTTTTTGAATACACATACATATACTAGTATTACAACTAGAGACTGTTGTAGTACACTAATAAATATTTAAAAATACATCATTTATGTATATTTTATAACATATTATTATATTACTATTAAATTTAATGTTCATATTTGTACATAAATTGTGAAATTTTATAGTTATAACTTCAATTTGTATATTTGTATGATTTAGAATTTAAATACATGTAAATATATATAATTGTACAAGATAGTATGAGTATAATACTTGTATTTAAATATTTATATTGTGTATTTTTTTATATAAGTGTTAAATGAGTGCAAGTTGTAATTAAAGATATAAAAATATCCACTTGCATATAACTCACTTGAGCTAAATCAATTTCATGCCCATAACTTTATGTAGATATCTTCAAATGGAATGATTCTTATTGCACGTGAAAGCTAACCCAATTGTGAATAATTTATGTTTAGACAACTTTTGAAAATTCAAAATAGATAGGTGCCGAAAATGTGAAGGATCGTAATGAAGTATTGTTTATCCATGTGTACACTGGACCTGTGAACACTTTTATGTCATTTACCTATAATTTTCTGAATACTCCATCAATTGTGTTGATTATTAAAGCAATAAAACCATGAGAAAGGCAGCTAAAACTTTCATGTTATGCATAATTTTTAGTTCATGCATCTCATATGTCTAAATTAGTCATCATTCTGATAATAGCTATCAAAATTGTAATTTGAGCATACTTTACCCTTTTGATCATATCTCATGTTACTCACATCCAATGACACGATTCTTGAATCATAAAAAAGCTTATTTAATTATAAAAAATTTACGTGAAGTTACTTTCTTTAATTCGGTATGGGATATAGTCAAATGTAAGCTAGAATTTGGCAGAGAGAGATATGATCAATTCTACAATTTACATGTACTTACACATATAAGGCCTCTTTGATCTAGTCTATATAAACTGTAATTTTGATCATTTTAGCGGGATCCTTTTGGACACCCTCTTGGGAGTTCTCTTTGTTTTACTCCCCTTAGGAGGAGTCATCTCTTTGTTGCTCTAATCTTAATAGTGTAGTCCTTTCTTTGCTTTGTTCTTTTCTTAAACTAATGTAATATATGTATTAACTTCATCCTTCATATCAAGCAATTTTCCTTCATATCAATTAATTAAAACTTTAGTGTAAATCTTTAATGAAGGTAAGTTTTTCTTGTTTTGCAATATTTTTAGAATTTTATATTTGATTTCATTTATTTGAGCTAGATAGTGAAAGAAAAAAGTTATTGTGGGAGTTTGGCTTAACAACTATAATTGTATTGGATATTTTGTGAATAATTTTTACTTAATGTTTGAGATTATTTCTTGTTCATTAATCTTCATATATTTGCTTATGAATTATAGATTGACCACCTATAATTTGTGATTAAAGTTAACAAATGAGAATTAAGGTGTTAAATATGCAATCTTACCTTGATTAAGCTCCCTTGAACAAGTGTTTAGATTAAATTCATTAATTTAGTTTAATTTAAATGGCCATGTGATTTCTTTGTGAATATGCCAATTAATTAAATAGAAGCCTCACATTAAAAATATATTTAATTGATTGGAAGTGAGAATTACCATAATCATTGGAATTTTCTAGACTTAGTGGAAAGACCAATAATTTAAACACTGTAATATTTAATTAATTCATCTAATATTTTAATACATGAGTAAAGAGCTAGCTAACTCCCATTTTATTTCATTATTTTCTTAATTTCACTTTCTTTATGGTTTTTTACTTTATGTAGTTAATTATTTAAATTGAATTCGCATAAAGTCCATTTAATTAATTATTTAATTTAATAATTAAAAAGAAATTAATAAGGATTTAAACCATTGTAATTTCTTGAGCGATCGATCTCGGGTGAACTTGTCACTAGCTTTCAGTAAATCGTGCACTTATGAACATTTAAAATTTACACATCATACATCCCAGAAATCTCCAGACACATAGATTTGAGAAAAATCTCACATACAGTGGGAATACTCCCAAAAGGAGGGCGTATACCCGACAACCTAGACTAAGCCTGAATGGTAGTCCTATTACTTTTAAAACAACCTACGTTTCAATATAATAAAAAAAAATTATTTGCTAGATGATTTCTATATTTTTTATTATAATTACATAATATCCTCTTAATTATTATTATTTTAAAAGTTAAATATATTATTTTATTATTATTTTTAATTTACTTAAAATTTACAATATTAAACTAATAAATAATAAGGTATGTATAGATATTTTTAAAATTAATGAAAATAAAATGTACGATTGTTCAAAATCTAATAGTCATATGTATCTTTTTTATTTTTTTTACTAAAATATATACAAATTAGGTCGAAATGTTTAGCATTTTTAGAATGTGTCTGGTAGATATGGCAATAGGTCGAAATTCTTGCAGGCCCTAACTCAAACTTGTTTGACTTTAAAAAATAGATATAAATATTACAAATCCAAGAGGTTTGAACTCAAAATTTAGAGAAAATTTAACACTTTACTAACTACAGATTACTTTTACTTATTAAGTAAAATATATAAATAAAAATATTTAACTACAATACATGTTTAATTTATATTATTACAAACATTATTAAATTTATTAAGTACTTAGAATATATATATAATATTACTAAACATTATTAAAATATTTAATTAAATATATAATAAAGTATTTAATATTTAAAAATATATAATAATCTAATTTTACAATAGTTTAATAGTACTCAACTTAATATAAAATTTAAAAGAATTATTAAATTTATTGACTTAAATATATATTTAAAGTATTTAATAAAAAATAACACATACAACTATCAAATTTTTAATTTATTACCAAAAAATGTACCATCAATTTTAATTTTTTATCAAATCTCATAATACAAAAAAAAATCAATAATAATAATAATTAATTTTTCATATATAAAATTATCATTTCACATGTCATTAAAACAATATAATGAAAATAAATATTTACGAAAAATAAAGTAATTGGTAAAAATTATTAATTTGATTGAGATAATTAATATACTATATTACAGTATATAACAATTTTAATAGAATAAAATATCAAATTTTATTGATATATTTACTTCAATTTTTATTAACCTATATAAATAAAATAAATAAATAAGCGTAAATAGTAAATTATGATATAATTTTTAAAATATTGATAAAAAGTTAGAGAAAATATATTAAATCAATCTTAGATTTGAAATAACAAATTCTTTTAGTTTTGATGATTTAAGCTAATTTCTTTTATTAAGAAAATAGATTTTAAAACTTCTAAAATTTATTGAGTCGAGAAATTTTAAAAAATTATAAAGATTTTAATTGATTAAATTAAAAAAATATAAATTTTTCTGGAGATTTGATTGATTAAAAAGATATAAAATATTTTTAGTCATTTATTAAATAAAATGGACCAAAAGTAATTAACAAAAAAAATGTGAATTAAATTCGAAGAAATAGAGATGTGTCAGGAAAAGAAGCCCATCCCCTCTCCACCTCGATTTTTGTTAGCACTAAAGCTCATAATTATTATTTTGATGTAACAAATATTTATATATTTGAATATCTAAATTCTTCTCGTAGTATTTGTTGTAATATTTCTAACATAAAAAATAAGAGAATTTATGACTATTCAAGTAATATCACATCGAAGTATTTAAGAAAAGCAAAATAGAGCCCATTTGAGCAAATAAAAAATAGCTAAATTAAAAACACAAGACACAAGTGTGATATTTTTTTGTATTATATTTGTATACTCATGTTTATAAGTGTGTATGATGTTTTTAATAAGTTCAAGAATTTTCAAAAATAAATATTTTTAAGTCTTAAAAATTGGACCAAACTACAAGTTTTTTAAAACCTAAAACTTGAACTAAATTGCAAAAATTTGAAACCTGAAAACTGGACTAAATTAGAAGATTTTGAAATCTGAAAAAATAGACTAAAATACAAAGTTTTTAAAATTGTAATAAAATCGTTTTTTAGCATTGAAGCCAGGTGAATTAATTCGGCGACTAATTTTAAGATAAAATGCCTCCTAAAGTCAATTGAACCAATTGGTCGACCAACTTAGACTACTTAGTCGATGACTAACCTAAATTGGTCGAGCGACTTTCTAGATTTTTGAATTTTGATTCTCAATCTTCTTTCCAATTGACCGAAGTTGACCTACTGATCGACCAAACTTTTCGAGATTTTAAATTTTAAAATTTCTAACTGTTAGTTTTTTACCCAAGTATAAATTTGGGACTTCCTTTTCATTATTTAAGGTTTTTTAATACATTTTTTAAAATCCTTAAGAGCTTACAACATTCAAAAACACATATTTGAGTTTAAATTTGTTACACATTCAATTATATTACTTATTTTATAGGAGATCAATTTATAGGTGTTCTTTTCACTTCAATTTATTGTTTGTTGTAAAAAAGTGAAATAAGCGGATCTTTTAAGGTTAAGGTTTTGTTTGAGTATTTAAGGATGAGTAAACACTTTAAAAATTGAAATGTACCATAATCTGTTAGTTATAGCTTGACATCTTGTGAGATTAAAGCTTGTTATTTAGTGAAATCTTCAAGTAAAATATAAAGGAGTGGATATAACAAGGATTATGTTAAACCAATACAAATTTTGGTGTCCTTGATCTTTCTATTCTCTTATTTTTCAATATTGCACATAATTGTTATTGTAGTTATGTTAGAATTTTAATTTGTTGTAGTTAAAAATTTTAGAATCTCAATTCACCATCTTTCTTGGGTTGCATATTAGAATTTCAATTTTAAAAGGGGGATGGACTCTCATCCTCATGCTAACTTAATCCTATATTTAACCCAAAAATTTATCCCAATTCCTGACCCCAATACGTCAAGCCCCTACTCCAGTGACAAAAATTGCATCTCTACCTTCTACAAATTATTTATACATAAATTCTTTTTACAAATTTAAAAGAAGTTAAACAACTCAACCAATATTGTATACACATTTTTATGTCAACATAGTCAGTGACAAAGCTCTTCAAGAGCCTAGGGGGCCATAAATATTTTTAATATAAGTTATTAATTTTTTTATAATCTTAATTAGAGTATGTAAAATATTTATTTGGCCCTCCTATTTTTTTCTAAAAGATGATATTTAGATTAAAATTAATGTGTTTCTATTTTTTATATTTTAAATTATTTATTTCTAAATTAGTTAATAATAAATTAGTTATTTTTTTTTTGAAGTTTCAAAATAGTGATTGATCTATTTATTAATACTTTATATATAAATAATATTTTTTTAAAAAAATACTTATTTAACTTTATCCTCTATATAATTGGAAATTTTTTCTGTATTAGAAAACTGTATAATTTCGAAAAAAAAATTCTTATAGAAAAATTATGTACTTAAAAACTTTTTCCGTAAGAATTTTTTTTTATGACTATCATATATACACACACATATCATAGACTTTTAAAAAATAATCAAAAGCACTTTATCTTGTTAATTTTTTGGATTTAACAAAATATACCTAATTTTTATTTCCACAATACAAAAATACCAACACTACAAAATTTTATTCAAAAATATGTAATTTTAAACTTTTGAACAAAAATAACCCTAATATCCAAAATTATCAAACTTAACATTGAATTACTGTAACAATTTAAAAGTATCAACTCAATGGTGACTTTCGAGTTCATTGTCATGTAACACTCAAAAGTACTATAACAATTTGAAAGTAACTCGAAAGTGTTTTGTTAATTTTGAGTATAAGGTTATTTTTGTCCGAAACAAGTAAAAATGAACATTTTTATTAACTTTTTGTAAGAGAGTATTTTATACTTTTTGGGATAAAAATGGGGTATTTTTTTATCATTTTTCTTGATTTTTTTAATTTTTTCTTTCAAATAAGGAGAAAATTTTCTAAAAGAAAATTAGTATTTTAAAGTATTTTTAATAAATCTTTTAAATTCATGCATTATTTAAATTTATTATATATGGGTTTGTATCAATATAACTATAAATTATAATTATAATAAATGATAATAAATTTATTATAATATAATCTATTTTTAATATTTATTTATTAATTTTTAAAAATTTTAAAAATTTTAAAAATTAAATTATTATTTGACCTTCTAGACCTTAGATTCTGGCTCTACTCTTGAATATAGGCATATACAAACAATCATGATCTTTAAACCCAAAATCTTATCATCTTAAATATTCACATTTTCCTTAAATATATGTAAAGAATATCCATCATATTTAACACTTTTTAAGAATTGATAAAAATAATTTTGTTTTTTTTCATTTGAGTTGATTGTATATCGTGCATAAGGTTTCAAAAACTTTGACTTGTAAATACAAATCTTTTTTTAACTTATATGCTAAATTTAATTCGGCCTTGTATGTTTCTTTAGTACTTTTTTTGTCAATATTCCACAATCTCCCAATGATGCTTTCGCATATGTTATTTTCGATGTGCATTACTTCTTTGTTAACATTAGTTTATCAGTGAAAATCAATGATGATGTAAATAACATATTTTATTTACTCTAAGTTCATGAGTTTTCATATGTAAGAAAATCATTCACTATCCATATATCACACGCACAAAAATAAAAGATTTTCGTCTTTAGAATTTAGATATATCATATTTGTTAATGCCATCAATCCTTAATTAGTTATTTTAATTCATTTATCAAGAGTTATATCCTTCCCTAGTGCTTTTGAATAAAAAATAAAACAACTTGCACTTGTCATTGTTAATTAGAATTTATAAATTAATTAAAATGCAAATAAAATCTTATTTTAATTTTTTTCAAATTTAAGGATTTTAAATATAATTTTTCCCATGTCTATTAATGTTTGAATCTACCTTTTAAGTAAAAAAATTTGTATCGTAATTGCTTAAACTTATAAAATAACCTTAAGAACAAAAAAATAAATTCAGTAAAATCTTATAAATTCAAGGTATTTTTGGTGGAAGGTAATATATCTATGCAAGAAAGAAAATGGAAAATTTAGAGTATGTATGCATACAAAACATTTAATTAATTTCTTGAACGATATTATAGAGAAATCAATGAATCACTTTCAACGGATATTGCCTCATTAGTAGCTACATTACTGTCGATGATTTTTTTAAAATGTTGTATGCGAGAAATATACATAGTGTCCCACCCATTTGCACAAGGGTCATGAAATTTATGCCAATTGGTTGCTATTGGTGGAACAGGATGGTCTGGGCACAAGAATACCTGCATACAATTAATTGTCATCAGTAAGTTCAGCATATATAATTTGTTAAAAACAATATAAGAATTAAAGAAAAAAATTATACCTGTACAAAATGATTGTTATTTACAAAACCAATAGTGATTTCTTTACGAGCAAGTATTGGTTTTGATCTAAGAGGAAGGAAGGTGAGGCATTGCTGTAATGATAAGTGAAACAATACAACATTATATTTTGAAGCTCTGAGATGTCCCATATCTGGCATAGTCATCCATTGATCCAATTCTGGACAACTTCCAAAATATGATAAAGCATATCCCAACTCAGACATTCTATCGGATGTCCCATAGAGGCTGCTGTAATAATCAAAATATGAATTCAACTCCTCTAAAAGGTCCTTTCTTACCTGTGGCCATCCCTCCTCACCATAACCAACCAAATCAGCTATTGCTCTAAACCCACAATTACCATCAGCTGCTACATCTTTTATGTAATACAAGTATTGTCGTAACCCAACGGGAAAACAACTTAAAAATGTGAACAACTTATTACTATTATACACCTATAAACAATATAATGAAAATAACGGTTAGAAAATATGCTAGATTGAAATTCATAATTTAAAAATCATATATAAATGTAGCATATATAATAATACCTTTTCCGCTGACCGCCAATCTTCTTTTTTCACTTCAGTAATAGGTCTCATAAATACAATTGGAGCAACAGTGGAATCAAGTGAACAATTTTCTTGTCTAGATAATACTAACCCACTAGCAAGATTGTTACCATGGAGAGATACATGAGCTTCTGAATTTGGTTGATCCCAGGTTTCTTGCTTAGCGATTGTTTCTAAAAGAGATGTAGCTTGTGGATCAGCAATTTCATGAACTTCTGATTTAGAAATGAACTTCACTTTATTGAAAACAGGATTTAGGTCAAGTTTTCTCCAATGTATATGAATGCTTTCCAAAGGTATAGGTCGCTTTTCTCTTTTAAAGTTTGCAATCTCGTGAGCACATGGTAAACCATATGTGCGACGAAAGTAACATCCGCATACAGAAGCATGATGAACACCAATAATATTGGAATCCTTCAACTTGATAGAAACCATATGTAATGCAGCTATAGAGATAAAACCTCGAAGCTCTTCAAATTCAATAGATTTGAATTGGCGTGGCACTACCTTCAAACTTTTCTCAAATGATGTTATAATGGCCGAACGTTGTAACATTAACAAAGAATGAATCTTCACCCAAGATGTCTCAAATTTTTCTCGACTAGAACGAAATTGTTTCTTAAGTCTTGAATGTTGACTTGTAGCCCTGTGAAATCAAATTGATTCATATACATAAAGTAAAAACTAATCGTATATGAAATAATACATAAAAACAAGTATCTTACCAATTTGCTGTTACATTTCCAAGATGCATAATATTGTTTGTCCATGCTGAAACAAATCTTTCCTTATAATTCAACCATGTATCTGTCACATACTCAATTGCTTGTGGGTAGCTACTGAACTCTTGCTTTAGAGTATACATAAAGCCAAAAAATTCTTCTTCATTTGACAACTTCACCATTATATCCCAAAAACTTCTAAACTTTTCCCATTCGTTATTTGTTGCAAAAAATTTCTTGCAATTTGTCGCCAAATCCATGTTTATATGTTCTGCACATAACAACTGTTTAGTAGTGGGAAACACCTTCTCAATGGCCCTCATTAAAGCCAATCTATTACTAATAATAACCCTAGGCAAAACATTATCATCCATTACACTTAATCTTTCTAATGCCCAAATGAAGTTGTCTTCTTGCTCAGATTCAAGATTTGCAAAAGCAATAGCAAATGTCATATTTGTGGAAGTCACTCCTACAATTTCTAATAAAGGAAGTTCATATCTATTAGTCTTGCATGTACAATCCATTAACAAGACAAATGGAAATGCATGCAATAAGTCCATACTATCAGGATGTGCCCAAAATAAGTCTTTGATAATATTAGTACCATCAACGCTCTTATACCGCACACTGTACGTGTACTTGTGTTCAGATAACTTGCTCAACAATTGTTGCATTTGCAATCTCCTAGCCTTCTCTTTCTCCTTATACCTATGGCGTACATTATAAACTTGTTTCACTGTTGAGACATTTTCAACATCTTTATTTTTTAATGTCGCCAAAATATCTTTTGGACGTAGCATTTTCTTCGTCATATCAATTGACAATGAAGTCTCTTCTTTTGACAATCTTCCTGCAGAAGAACGCCCTTCAAAATGTTTCTCAATTGGATGGTTATGTACTGCACATACTACTTTTAATCTCCAATTATCATCGTTCTTCAACTTATAACCTTTTAATGTGAAAGGACATCCACACTTTTTTGTATCAGTGTTCCTTGTATTTCTGTGTTGTCCACCTCTCTCACAAGAAAAGGTAATCCTTGCTTTTTGGCCACTATCACCTGAATCAGATCTCTTGATTACAATCACAAAACCATTTTTCCTTCCGACTTCACGAGTCCATTGAATTAACGCTTCTCTACTTTCAAATATCTACATACAAAAATAATATTATATTAATAAATAAAATAAAATACTAAAATAAATATTCATTCAACATTAAATTGTAAATTAATTTTGTCTCGTAGTTAACAATATAATCTCTCCTTTAATAAACATATTCATTCAACAGATCAAATTATATCTACTTATCCTATGGACAGAGTAATGAAATCTTTAAGCTAAGATTGTAAACAATGGGGAGGTTTTACTCGAATCAACATGTTTTCTTTCTTATCTCTCTCTTAGGTTTCATCATGTGCCTTAAAGTTTGATTGGTAGTGCTAATTAGTACTTCAAAAATACTTATTGATACGTTTGGTAATTTTAACAAAAGTACTTGTCATTAATAACACTATTGTAGTCACCGTTCTATTTACTTATATTTAATTATCATTAATATAAAAAATAAAAATTAGAAAAGAAAGATTACAATATGGGTATTTTCTATAATAATGAATATGCAGATATGCGTACAAAAATCAAGATATTAAAAAATAAAACTTAGTTCTCGGGAATTCATTAAGAAAGAAGAAATAATTTGCACGTATAAAGTGAATGTTAAATGAGAATATATATGAAAAGTGGACCAACAGAAGAACCATGCTTACAATCTAAATCTTACCTTCACTTCTTGACCCATGAACTTTAAATTTTCCTCTTCTAAACTTGAAATCTTGCCTCCTAACTCATTATGATAGGCCTGCATGTAGCAAATAGAGTTAGTTGGCATTTGTCTTTTCGTATTCTAACTTTGTCTGAATGTTTGAATTTGGATCTTTTTGTTATATTTATCTAAAATTTAAATATAAATATTAAGTTTTTCGTTTTTTTTTTTAAATATTAAACATCTGAAAATAATACTTTCATGTTTAAATATATGAATGAGGAACTCGTAAAGTATATAAACATCGTTGGCTATCGAAAAGGTGAAAAGGGAGGCAAAGAGTGGAAGCCATGCATGCAAAAAAGTGTTAAACTGTTATATTTTATAATATAAAGCCCTCAATGGGAAAATTCTCTTTTTTCCCCTAATATTTCTGCAAATATCCCATGATTCCCCTGATGTTTAAAACTTTACCTATTAGGTCCATCTATTCTATCATCTTAAATTAAATTTTAGGGGTAAACACAGTAAAAATCTATTTAAATTATTAAAGTTAACAAATAAATAAATAAATCATAAAATTAACAAAATAATAAAATTTAATATGAAACTAAATTTAGTGTATGATTGTACTATAAAATATTAATTATATAATATTTTATTTTTGATAGATTTTTAAGTTATTTAAATTATTAATTAAATTTTTTAATTAAAATAATCTATTTTGTGAAAATCCTGTACCCTAATTTAATCCAAACCGGACTGGAAAGCCAGATTAAGCCTTGATCGAGTTTTCCCAAACCGGGCTTTTGTAATCCCTTCGTAACTCTGATCACATGCACAAACAGGGGAAACAATCGAAGGTACCTGCGTTGTGTCTCGTGATGTACGCGTAGCAGTTTCCATCATTTTGACTTTTCTCCTTGGCATAATCTCCGTAGTATTCTCGGTCGCATCTGCATCTCTCTTTCTCCCTGTTGTTACAGCGTTTGATAAAGGCGTAAAAGAAGGAAATGGTGATAATCCCGTCCGCCGTGGAAAAGTTCTCTGTGCGTTTGCAACCTCAACCTCAATAGCTTCCAATTTCATGGGAGTTTTAGATGCTTCGCTAGTGACCCCTGCTCGATGGAAAGTCAGTTCACCAGCTGTTAGTTCCCTTTGATGACTCTCTGCACCTCCCACACCCGCAAGAGATTTAGATGCTTCTTCAAGGGCCAGGGCTCGTAGTGGAATTAACAACTCCGGAATAGTCATTTCTCTTGGTTTCCTTTGACGATTCTTCGGAGCTTCCAATTCCATAGCAGCTTTATATGCTTCGTCAACTGCTCCATTCAACAGCTCATGTAAAGCAATGATTTCACCAGGTGTTGGTTCCCTTGGATGAATCTGCACCTCCTCACCATAACTCTTCTTTTGGACTTGTTGGATTTCTTTCCAAACCTGATCAACTATCTTCCCTTGGATTTCTCTCCAAACCTGATAAACCATCTTCCAAGTCAAAGCCATCGCCGATCTAAAGTAAGGCTGGTCTGGTTGAGAGAAACATTAATACGTATTCTCAACTCAAGCCCTAAGACGTCGCGTTTTATTATTTAAAAATATAGGATATTATCATTTAGCTCCCTTATGTTTAGTTATATAGTAATCAGATCCTTAATCGTTCTCAAAATGATCAAATTAACCTTATGAAATTGACTTTTGACCCGCAATAAGATTTTTTTTTGTTTTTAGTTATGTCCATTGAATATATTATTTATCTCTTTTAAATATTTTTTATGATAAATGTTTTTATTTTTATCTAATTTAATTTTTTTTTTGAATAGAAATAAGTTAATTTTTAATACTTACATTTAATATAGTATTTGAATAGGATTATGTATTTTAAACATAAAAAATATAAGCAATTCTAAATATATGTGTTTTGTCTTAACTATATTCAAAAACAGTTTTTGAATATAACTTTTTATGTTAATACAAAAATTTAAAATGATAAAACATCATTTTTATTTTTTATTTTTTATTTAATTGTATCCAAATCAAATTCAAATACAATTTTTATTTTTCTTATTTTAAATGAATTTTTAAATTTTAAAACTATTTTATTTATACTATCCTTAAAATCTCAATATTGAAATTTTAAAATATTTCTATAAAAAAATTTCATGATATGTTGTAAAATTTTTATTTGTTATATTATTGATATTTATTTTCATCAAAAAGTTTTATTAATATTATGGTTTCTCACCTAAATAAATTATTTCTCATTTGTTACTAATTAATCTAGGTGAAAAATGATACATATTGTCCTTTTATAAGTTCTTACAATGATAATAAGTCCATTTTAAAAAAAATGAAAAAGAGTAACTCTAATTATTAGCATTGAGGCATAATAATATTATATGATTTTAGTAATGGTTTTTCGCAAATACTAGATTATATTTTTATTACAAATTTATTCTTAAATTAATGATAATTAGTAACCACTCGAGTCCCGAGTAGCAAGAAAGAGAAGTCAAAGCTTCAAACCTTGTTGGTACTATCAGTAAGGTTATTTCCCACTAAAGATGAGATTCCTACTAAATGTGAGGTCTTCTATTCACTTTGAGCGAAGCTCATTATATTAAATGTGGGTAATTTTTCTTGTGACACTCTAAATAAATCTCACATCGACAAAATACAAGAGAAATGTTAGATATATAAATGAACATGCTCAAACCTCTAGTAGATGCGTTTTAGGTTGAAAAGCTTGAAAAAAAAACCGTGACGAGATGTGTGCTCGAAATAGACAATATCTCTAGTAGGTCAGGCTATCACAATGGTATCAAAGTCAGGTTTGCATGTCCTCTTGAGCGATGGTCAGCGAGGATGTTGAGTCCTTAAAGGGGGTGTATGTAACACCTAAGCGAATTCTACATTGACAAAGTACAAGAGAGATGTTAGAAATAAATATAAGTCAACATGCTCTTACCTTTAGTAGACGTGTTTTGAGTTGAAAAGTTCGAAAGCAAAACCATAATAGGCTGTGTGTCCAAAGAGAACAATATCTCTGATGGGTCAGACTGTTACATCCATTTTTCGTAAGGCAACCTAGCTGAATGGTGATGGACTCAACTTAATCAAGACTCTTGATTCTTAGTAAATTTCCAAAATAATATAATTGTACTTAAAATAAACTTATCAACATAATTTTGGTTAAGCCTATTTGAGAGACCTTAGGCTTAAAATAATATATTGTATGATTAAACTAAGGGAGAATGCCCAATACCCCCTAGTTTGAAGTTAAAAATTTTAAATTCGAAATATTTTAAATTTTAGTTATTATAAAATAATTTTTAAATTATTAAATATTTTATTTTATAAATAATTTTATTTCTTATAATTATTATATATATGTTTGGATATGATTATTTAGAAATAGTAGAAATATTTTTTTACAAAGTTGAAGTGGCCTAGTAGTTAATGTATTGATATTTTTCATATAAATCTAAGATTCAATTTTTATTTAAAGTATATAATTTTATAATTGTAAAAAATCAGTTACTATTTAAATTAGTTCGATTTATATTTAAAATATTTAAATAATCGAACAGTAAAATCGAAAAATCATGAAAGTTAGAGAGAATAAGGTAGAGGATAAAGTGTGATAAGGTATTTTTCAAATATTAGAAGAGAATAGGGGTATCGAGCTAAATGGTAGGGAAAAATGGGACATTTTTTCTGCGGTATTTGGTCAGAGTTCATTTATTTATTTATTAATTAATTTTTTTCTTTTTGAAAAAAGAAGTCAATGCATTTATTTCAGTGAAGGAATTTTTTTTGAAGGAATAACTTTTATATTTGCTCGAGTGTACTTCAGGAAATACGGTTATATATTTGGCTATAAAAATAATACATACCTAAAGTTTTATTATTTTTTAAAAGACTCTTTAGAAAGGGTTTATTTGAAAATAACCCGAGTTCCTAAACAAATGAAAACAGGGCACGTGGACAGATGTAGACGATGAAATAGTTGGTGACATCGTATCATGAAGTGTCACAGTTTGATTGGTTCAATAATCAGTCACAACGTAATGTATTAATAACAGCACCACCGAATCAGCCCTCGAGCAGAGAGGCCCGCACGCCGATGGACTATAGGACCAGGTCTTTGGTGACCTCAGTTTATCAACTGATCAGCTTTCATCAAATCATAACTCTCTTAAAATTTAAAATTTTAATATTTAAATAAAAAATTCAAACTAACTTATGTTTCTCAAAAAAATAGTTGACAATTTATTTTTACCTAAATAACTATAATATCTTTATATATTTTAAAATAAAATTTAAAAAATATTTTAATTTATTTAATTAAAATTTTAGTTAATAATAATTTTAATATATATTTATATAATATTTATGTAAAATTAAAATTAATAATTTACTCATGTTAATATTTTTTTCTAAATTTTTATAATTAAATAGTTTTATTAAAAATTTTGTATAAACTCCGAAATGTTAAATTTATTTTACGAGTTATAGGATTAATATTAAAGCGTAAATTTAGTATAAATATATATGATATAAATCTTATATTAAAGAATTTTTACAAGAATAGCCAAGTTGATAAGGCTATAAAATTTTTTGGTAAAAAAATTAAAAGAAATATAATTAATGCGAGAGGATTTGCGAAAAAAAAGAGTAAGAAAGGCGGCCCCTTTACGTGTTAGATTTAGGATTTAAATAAATATGACACATGAATAAAAATTAATTAAATTATTATTAATTAAAATTTTAATTTGAATAAATATTAAAAAATATAAATTAAAATTATTAACTTAAATTATCATTAATTAAATTCTTAATTTCAATAAATTTTAAATAAATGTAAACTACAATTGTCAAATTAAATTATTATTAATTAAAATTTTAATTTTAAATAAATATAAATTAAAATTATTATTAATTAAATATTTAGTTATTTTAATAATTTTAAACATTAAATATATTAAAATTGAATTTTTTAAATTTTAACTTTAAATCAATTAAGGGTATTATAATCATTTAAATAAAAATATATGGTCAATTAACAGTGTAGGGAAGACAAGTGTGTATTTTCTCAAATTTTTTATTTAAGTATTAAAATCTCAAACTTTTTATTTAAGTGTTAAAATCTCAAATCTTTTTTAAAAAATTTAAATGAGAAATAGTTTTTCCTTTAATCAAATAGACCATTAATTCCAATTGAAATGACAAAAATATCATTAAGTTATATATTCTTATATAGCAATATTTTTAAGGATAAAGTATTTACATACTTCTAAAATTTAAACTATTAATTTTGATAGTTTTAAAAAAAAATTATTAAAATGATGATTATACCTGTATATGATAATAGTTATGTAGTAAAAAAACTATTAAATTTTAAAATTTGATAAAATATAATATTTAAAATATATTAATAAAATAAATAATAATATTATTTTATAATAATGATAATATGACTTTTATTAATAACTTTATTTATTATATATATTTTTATTTTATTTTGTATATATGTATATTAGCTACATATAAATTATTTTATTTACATTATAATAAAATCATGAATGTTGTAGTGTAAATATATTGTAGAATAAAGAAATTTATATTTTATTAATGAATTAATATTTACTTTATTTAACTTATAATACATTATTAATATTATATTAAAATATATTGTAAAATAAATAAATTTATATTTTAGTTATAATATATTAATAAAATTACTAATATGTTATAAATAAAAACTTATCATTATTAGTATATTTATTTTTAATTAGGAGTTTAAAAATATTTTTTGTCACTATTAAAAAGAAGCACAATTATAATATTCTAATAAATTGAGACCTTAACGAGTATTGAAATTAATTAGTCTAATAAGGCAAACCTTAAGGATTTATATACCTATTTATTTTTTAATGCAAATTTGAAAATATAAAACTTTAATAGATTTAGGTATGAAAATTTAGACGACTTATTTATTTTTAATTCATAACACCTTGATGCTATATTTACATATTCTACCTTATAAATGGATTAATCAAATTACATAACAAAAATATAAAACAAATCGGTTACAAATATTTGAATGCAAAATTTGGTTTTTTTTTAACTAAATTTTTACAAAAAATCTATTAATTATTTGAGTGTAAAAATTTGTGTAATTAGGTTAATGAATATAATTTTTAAAATTATATATAAAAAAATTAAGTATATTTTAAAAATAAAATCAAGATATTTCAGATAAATTTTAAAAAATTACAAAAATTTCTATTCTAAAAAACCTTAAATTTAAATTTGTTCCTATAAAATAACAAAATTATTTTAATTATTTAAAATTTAGTCTCTATTAACAACTAAATAAAACAGAAAAAAGAATTAAAAAGTGATTTTAAAATAAAAAAAAATAATGTTGGCAAGATGAGAAGTCATAATAAACGAGCACAAAAATATTTAAAAAAATTTTCACTTAAATTTATTTAAATATAAATATTTAATTTTTAAAATCAATTAAAAAACTCAAAATCATTAAGTAATAAGGAACTATTTAATATACGACTAAAAATGAGAGATCTAGATAATAATACGTCCGAATATGAGAGATCTGGTTGATAATATTCCTATCATTATTTATACAAGAAAAAAGTTTCTAGACGATAATATGCCGGGATCTAGATGATAATATTCCTATTATTATTTATAAAAGAACGTATTTAGATGATAATATGCTAATTTTGAGGGATTTATATAATAATATTCTTATTATTATTTGGGTTTTAACCGAAAATACACATATTTTAAAATAAAAATTCAAAAATACCCTTTCTCCAAAATTTTATTCAAACATACCTTATTTTCCCGGATTCGAAATATCCATCACCTTCAAGCAATAACCTTCGAATAAGTTGAATTATCATTTTATTAGAAAGTTATATTTTGGTAAAGTAAAATTATCCACTTTACTAAAAGGTAACCTTTTAATAAGGTGATAATTCACCTTATTCGAACGTAATTGTCGAATAAAACGAAATTAAGTCTTACTTAAATCTTACTATTAAATAAGGTTTGATTTTGTTTTATTCGATCAAACTCATCTTTTATTCGACAGTAAATTTCGAGTTATGTTCGAGTACGATAAAATAAGTTGAATTTTACTTTGTAAAATCTTATTTTTAAGTGAGATAAACTTTTAAAATATCAAATTGGGCTTGTAAATTGAATCGGAACTAGTTTATTATCAATAATTAATTAAAATTAAAATATTTTGTAACGAGAATCTCAGTTGAAGAAGAAGAATCGAAAAAAAAGAAAAAAATAAAGAAAAATATGGATTTTATTTATATAGATACGGGAGTATTTTTATCCAAAATAGATAAAAATGAGCATATTTAATTGAAAATTGTAGAAGAGGATATTTTTGAATTTTTGAAGTCAAACGTGGGTATTTTCGGTTATTTCCTTTGTTATTTGTATAAACAAGCGTTTTAGGCAAATGAGTTTGGTTTCACCTCCGATGCTGTTTCTGCAGTTAATACGTGGAATCCAGATGTAACAACAACAGCTTGGACAAACGACGAATAATTTTTCTCTCGATTCACGATCAGATCCTTCTCACTAAATCATATTCCTCCAGGTATTATGACTATTATTATTATTATATATACCGCTACTCTTTTTAAAAAAAAATTGATGCTATTTGTGTATTTGCCCTTCCCTCTATCGAATTTGAAACTCCTTCGAGTACTTCTTCTACTGTTGTGGTTTATGGGTTGCTTTGTATTTTAGTACTATGTATGATTTGTTGAGGAAATTCTGTTTATCTAAGCTTTGGTTGCTCAGAAATGGTGGGTAAGTGAGAGATGGATGAAACGGTGTCGTAATGTACATTTGGTGGTTCTTTTCGCGATTTTGACGTGAGAAGGACGAAGTGTTTTGTTTTAGTTTCTTTTTTATCTATCTATTTTTCCCTCTTCCTGGGGGTTTTAAGGAGTGTTAGGCGCTATCTGACAGACATGCTATATGGGTAAAGTTTTGTATGTATGCACAATTGAAAGTACTTCTGTTTTGGAAACTAGCTTTTGGGTTGAATTCAGCTTTTGAAACCAATCGAAGTACTTTCGAACAGTATTTTCCGGTTTGTAGTAACTGTGTAGCAATTTTGAATTGATGGGTCGTATTGTATAGATTAGTTCAGTGGGTAGGTATTCTTTTCTTATAAATTGAATGTATTGCCAAAGTGCTTTTTGGTTAAAGAAAAGGTACTTGCTACTTTGGCGTCTTGGGTTTTCTGTTAATCTTTTGGTGGTTATGATTTTTTATTTTCTCTTTTATTTTGGTTTCATTTAGTTTTTGGGGCTGAACCTCGGTGAATGGGGATTCAAACAATGGGATCCCAGAGTAATGGACAACAGTCTCATTTACAGCCCTCTCCCTTGGTGAGGCAAAACTCATGGTATAGCCTTACTTTCAGTGAAGTTCAAAACCAGTTAAGAGATGTAGGGAAGCCCTTGGGTAGCATGAACCTTGATGAGCTTCTTAAAAGTGTCTGGAATACCGAAGAAAATCAGTCTACGGGGATGGATGTTGAAAATACCTCTTCATCATCTTCTCTTCAGCGTCAAGCCAGCCTTACATTGGCTAGGGCTTTGAGTGGGAAGACGGTTGATCAGGTATGGAAAGAAATCCAACAAGGTCAAAAGAAGAGGTATGGTGAGGAGGTGAAGAGTTTTCAAACAGAACCAACACTCGGTGAAATGACTTTGGAAGACTTCTTGGTACAGGCAGGACTCTTTGCCGAAGCAACTATAACTCCTATGGATTTGGAAGCTGTCGGGGTTGTGACCCCACAGAGTTTTCCTCAGCAGATGGGCTTGTCACCGTCTCTTTCAACTGGTACAGTATCAAACACAGTGACATCAGGGAGAAAGAGAGATGCAGATGCGATAGAAAAGAGTATTGAGAGGAGGCTAAGGAGAAAAATTAAAAACAGGGAATCTGCTGCGCGTTCAAGAGCTAGAAAACAGGTAGGCTTTTTCTTGAGCCTGTATGTCTCTCCACAATGATTGGACTATCCTTTTATTTTTCCCCTCTATAGTCAGTGATCTTAACCAATTCTGGTTGCACATGCAGGCCTATCATAATGAGCTGGTTGGCAAGGTTTCGCGCTTAGAGGAGGATAATTTAAAGCTAAAAAAAGAGAAGGTATGGCTATATCTGTGCTTCTTGTGTACTCTATTTTTTGTACTCATTTAATTTCACTTTGTGTGCAAGTTGTTTCCATTTATTTTTCTCTGTTACGTAAATCACAGTTTTGTTTGTCAATTTCTCTTAATAAATTGTATGCATCCCTGCACATAAAATGATCAACTTGTAGACTCTGCATCTTTTTGTGTGGTGTGCTTATTTAAGTGAAGACGGAAAATTTTACATAAGTCAATGTCTGCTAGATGATTTCATTCAACCCAACAAATAGTTGAGATATTCTCTGTGCATGGCATGAAAAGAGAAAGAAAATTCCTCTCGACGACACATTTAGTTGGTTGTATTTATTTTAAAGGTAATGATGCAAATACTTCTGTTATGGAAAGAGAAACGTGAATTATTTCCATTCTTGAATTGGATGAAACTGAGTAGTATCTTGTTGATAACTGGCTTATGGAGAAAGGGAAACATGAATTTTTCCTATTCTTACTGTTGTGTAAGACTTGTTATCAAATGCTAGCTTTTGCAAGCAACTTGAATATACTGCAATTTGTTCCTTATATATCTCAACCCACTTTCTCTACAATATATCTGAGTGGAAAGTGATGAATAACTTAGTTTCAACATAACTGCTGAGGTAATGTATTCAGAGTACTCGCTGTAAGCTGATATTTCTAAGCTCATAGTATTTTGTGAACTTGATACGGGCCTTACGCTGAATGATCAAGCTATCTCCTTTCTTGTTTAAGTGACAGACATAGTGAAATTGATTACATACCATTTAGCCTACTCATTATTAGTGTTCGTGATCGTGAATATTTAGTTTGGATAAATGTATTGCATGAAGTTTATGTATATACATACCCATTAGCATTTAGTAATGCTTGATCTTCTTGTTCCAAATACAAAATGGCATATAAGCATTATTCAAATTAGAAAAAGTGTCTATCTAGAGTGTCCATAGTGTGAATATGTCATAAAAATGCATTATTCTGTAGTTATGCCAATTAATAGCCAGTGGAAAAAGGAAAGCAACAGATTTTCAAATTTATGGTATGTCATGGGATCACTTTTGTTAAAAAGAAAAAAAATTGTGTAACTTTTGCCTTTGATTGTTTTACATTAGAATTTGTCTTAATATTTACTGAAAGATGAAAGCCTTCTTTTAGACTGTATTTAGAATGATTCTGTACTATGTTAGATTGTATCTTGAATCCATATTTGGTTGGTTGACTTTTCTATAGCTTCAGATATTTAGAGAATAAGCCTATGTAGAGGCTCTGATTGTGGCCTGTGATTTGCTCCTGCTCTGTTTGTGGTTCAGTTCTGTGTGGACACTCGCTTGGCAAAGAGCCACAAGTTTCCTACTTCCCAAAATATTAGGGTTCAGGCAGGGCTTCAGTTTCAAACATGATGGTGCTAATCCAGCTTAGAGGCTATCCCAAAAGGAAGGCTGCATAATAAACTAACCTATTTGAAGAGTTTTGGGTGGGATAAATTTATCAAAGAGCTTGCTGTTCTCACCTTTTCTTTCTTGATGCAGGGCATGGTTTATGGAGGCTATAAAGTTTAAAAGACTGGGGTTTAGACTTGAAGGAGAAAGTTTGTACGATTTCTGGGTGTTATTGAGTGGGTCATTCTGATGAAGGGAATAGGATGGTTGACATAAAGAAATTAGGTTGAGTGTTGAGGGCGAGGGCTTAAGCTAAAGCATACTGACGCAACTACAGAATTTAAGGTTTAAGACATTGCCTAACATGCAAGTCGCATGGGTCAAACATAATAACGAACAACCACAGGACCACTTGTACAATGTTGGATCTGATACTATGTTATGTTACTGGTTGACACAAAAACTTAGTTTGATAGATAAGGACCTATGACAGTATTTGAACTCTTTACCAATTTAAACAGGTTATTTGACATAATAGTGAGGTATATTATGGAGAGATTAGGGTTTGATATAGTGGAAGAAGGGTCTGATCTTAAATTGCAATTAGGAGAATAATACAAGTTAGCAGCTGTTAATTAAAAACTATTAGGATGTTGTGAGAATAACAAGACAGATATAAACTATTTAATTTATGAAACCATAAGATTAGGAGCTTTACCTAAAACACTTTCGAATTTGAGGAGCCAAACAAAGTGAATATAATTTCATCATTCTAGTAACAAAAAGTTATATTTTAGTTGGCTTGTGATTTAAAGTTCCTTTCATTATTGTGTACGTGCTCTCTTGTCCTCTATTTCTTGTGTGTTCCCTTTGAAAAAGGTTTATCTATCTTATTGTTTCCTTCATTAATTTATTTAGAAGTATTACATTGCTCATGTAAGAAGCTTGAAGTGATGCCACTGATTAAATAGTGGAACTCTCTTTGACACACTTCCTGTATAAGTATTTATAACATTTGATTGCAGACCTATTACAGAGGAAAATGTTGACTAAATTTTTTCGATAAAGTCAAAATGTTTTTCCGATCTCTTCAGTTGCCATTGAGCTGCAGATTGACTGCTGTAACTCAACTTTTTCTGTAGGACACATAATTGTTTTCAATTTATTAAATTACTTTAAGAACAAAGTACACACACTCTCTTTTGAATAGGCCGCAGACTTTTGTTCTTTATTATAGCAGTAACACACTTCTTTTATTAATATTTGGATTTTTTTGCTTGTAGGAATTTGAGAGGATGTTGCCATCTGAGTCATTATCAGAACCAAAATACCAACTTCGAAGAACGAGTTCAGCCTCTTACTGATATCAACCTCCCGCCATTAGAGCTTTGCAGTTCCATAAAATGTTAGAGCTAGGACTATTTGGGTGTGTGACTTGAGATTTTGTCATCGGGCTGCATGATGCTTCTGCTGCTGATCTCTCCCGCCCGCAATTAGGGTTTGCCTTTATGTAAATTTAAAATGAACTCTTTCTTGGAATTCAAACAGCACCAGATGTGCATGTTTATAAGTTTAGGTTATGTTTGTTTGCTGTAAAACAAAATCTAGAAAGAATCAAGTCCATGATGTAAGTTAGGCTGCATACTGTAAACCGGGAAAGCGCCCTAAAGGTCTCCCTTTCTCTCTCTCTCTTTCCCTCTTTCTCCTATCTTCAAGCCACCTTGTGGCTTTTTGAAGTTAAAAGAGATGTGTAGTTTCACAGTTTCTACAATTTCGTGCTGAAAATAGTTAAAAGAGCTTGAAACTCTTGAACTTCCTGAGCAGCTTGAAATTGAAGAATTTAGCCAGAATTAAACAGATAAAGTGAGCGTTTGCCAAGCATTTTCATAGAATGTGCTTTTAAAGTCGAGTAAAAGCTACTTAGCCTTGCTCTATCTTGCATTTGGATACATGTAATACAGGATATTGTAAATACTTAAGAGTTGATGTGGCATTGATTAATTGGAAAATAAATTTTTGTATTTTTCGAAGTGGATAATTACCCTTTTCATGGTCCGAAATCGTAATCTCTTGTACCAATAAAAATCGAAACTTTTGTCTTATAAGGCAGCCAAATTTCACTTTTTATTTGTTAATTTATAAGACAAGAAGAGGATAATTCATGATTTGACCAGAGAGCATCGTATGTTTTCATTAATTTGGTGAAAACTAAGTATTCAGTTGAATAAATTCGTCTTCTTGTTTCTTTCTCTGCGAGAAGTCGTCTCGTCGGATATGGCTGAGAGTGAGAACACAGCAAGAAGTGCCTTATTGGGGAAGAAGTTAAAGTATTACCATGAGAATTGCCCAGGTTGTAAGATTGATCGACTTAAGGAGGAAGAGAGTGGCGTCCCTTACAAGAATTTGTCTTTCATTTGGCTTGTCTCTCTATGCACTGGTCATTCTCAACTTGCTTTCATTTCTATTCTTCATTATTATTCTATCTCACTTTACCTTTTTATGATAATGGAGTTAGCATGCAGCTGCCGAAAAATGAACAAATTTTGATAGTAAATATCATCTTGATAATTGGAATTCAACTTAGGCTTTGATTTTTAGCAAGAAAAGTAGAGTAGGGTATGTTTGTGGGTGGTGGTAAATATTAGTTACCAAGTGGGTGTTTATTGTCCTTCCAAAGTTGAGTAAAAGAACAATAGTTATAAACGTACCCCTAATCTTACATGAAATGATATATTTATAATCGAGAAATTATTAGTTTTATTGTAATTTGCATGGATGCTACTCTCATCTCTCTTCAGTGATTGTTGGTTGGTTCAATCGGTAAAACTTGTTGAGGTGGTATAAGAAATTTGGGTTCAAATCCCGTTCTTGTTAGGATTGGGACAGATTTGGTTTATAATTGTGTAATTTTCTTCTTGGGAAAAAACTCATAATTTTTCATCACTTGTATGATGTATTTATGATTTCTTAAGTTTAGTTCTGACATATTGTTATATTTTTGTGAATCATGTGCGACTATTTATTAAAGAAACTTTGTTTCTTGATTTGCTTGTGTGTGCATTATGAGGAATATTCAGGTTATTATTTTGCCGCTTTCACATGCTGTAGTTATTTATAATTTGTCTTTGCATAATTTTTGTTGCATGGATTTCATGACGGAGTTACATGTTCTTCAAGCTTAACGTATGTGCTTTAGAAACATTTTCTACTTATGTTGCTTTTTAGTTGTGCCTTGACAGTTTTACATTTTTTCAGCTTTGCCAATATCATCACTGTTTCCATTTATCTACTTCATGGTAAGTTATTTATCTGTTAATATTTCATTATACTGGTATCTGTACAAATAACAACATCAGTTTTCAGAATTGTTAATATGCTGTATATTTCATTCTCCAAATAACCATGAATTACAGCACAAAATTGCTTTCAGTACTCACTTGGGGCTAAAATGCTCTTAGGGGTGTAAGTTTCTCAATTTTGTATCCTGTGCAACTTGTTCTTATCCGTTAGCTTTGTTATATATATCAAAACGAAAAATTTTGCTTGGTTAGGTATATTTATTTACTTTTTATTAATCTATTCTTCAGATCAGAGACTTCCATATTGCAAAGAGAGAGGAGGATATTGGTTTCTATGCTGGATTTGTGGGTAATGTATAGCTGTACATTGTGCTTTAGCTTGCTTTTGTTATGTTTTCTTATTTAGACTGACCTATCAGAGCCTTACTGAATGTTTTGTCTTTCTCTTTCCTTTTCATTCTTTATCATTTTTTTGTCATAGGATCTTCTTTTATGGTTGGAAGAGCTTTGACATCTGTTTTCTGGGGTGTAGTCGCTGATCGTTATGGTCGAAAACCTATTATAATAATAGGGACATTTTCAGTGTTAGTAGCTTTAATTGACTTACCATTTAACTTACAATTGAAGAAGTAAGTCAGGTTATTTCAACATTTATTGTTCTCAATGGTAGTGTTATTAATACTTTCTGGTTTCAGGGTTGTATTTAATGCTCTCTTTGGCCTCAGTACAAACTTCTGGATGGCACTTTCAATGAGGTTTCTTCTTGGATTTTTCAACAGTCTACTTGGCACAATAAGAGTATGATCTTGTTTTACAAGTTTGTATATGCATGTACATGCTCATGGTGGAAGCAATCTCAGAAAAATTGGTTTGCTGACATTGTTTCTTGGTCATGTTATTTAACTGTTTATTCCTTTCTCTTGCTCTGAACTCCGCCACTTTGGCTGTACTCTAGGCATATGCTTCTGAAATCTGCAGAGAAGAGTATCAGAGTTTGGCACTGTCAGTTGTAAGATAATTCCTTTGGCTATATATTCCAGATTATAATATATTATTTGGATTTTGCAAATTTGAACTTAAGCTATATTTCAGGTTAGTACATCACGGGGTATAGGACTGATTATTGGCCCTGCCATTGGTGGTTTTCTGGCGCAGGTACAAATAATTTTTTGTGTAGATACTTGCTGATCTCTAGATGGTTCTTCTCTTGCAGAATCATGGGTAGATTTGGTTAGAGGCTTATCATTTCTTTTCAAATTTTCTTTCCTCTGTTATGGTTTTGATCACATAGAGAGAAAGGGAGAGATTGTAGGCAATGATTCCTAGAGGGAGAGCCCACTTAATTGCCAATGCATATGATAAATACATATTTTCTTTTACTATGATAGTCTTATTGAGCATAAAAATGCCTTCTACAGTATTTTCTGCTTCTTTTTATCATATGTCTGTGGAAAAGGTTTTCTTCTAGACAACCATTCAAAAGTTCCACGTCTTATTTATATCTTTCCAAAGGTTACTTGCTTTCATCCCATCACTACATCCAAATCTTTCATATTGTGATATATTTTTTCTGGTGAATGATTGAAAAATATATGTATAAATGCATTTATACATCACTATATCTAAATCCATGTACACATGCATGATATTTAGAAAACCTTTTGAAGCTGTCCTCGGTGTATATAATGTTTCTTTGAATGTTGAGTGAATGGAGTTTTTCATAATCTGTTGAAGTGACATGGCATCCTACATTACATAAATGTAGTAGAGCTTGTGATTTTCTTATGCCTTGGGCCAACTATACTGAAACCTTTAATGTGGATTGGACATAATCTTGAGTTTTTTTTTTTATCTAAATCTGCCTCCAGTTGCTATTAGTTCATGATTTGCTCACTGACTAACATTTACTAGTACAATGCCTTACTTTTTGGTTCTGAAACAGTCCACAACTTTTGATCGTACTCTGTTTTACTCTTAATTTTTATTTTCTACCTTATTTGTTATGATTTCCGTTTGTAACAATTGTCAGTCATAATTTCTCATGTTAAGCTTTTTCTGACATTTTCTTTATTGACATCGGTTAATTTTTGCTGATCTGTCTCTTATTATGCGTCCATGGCATTAGCCTGCAGAGCACTATCCAACAGTATTTTCAGAGAGCTCTATTTTTGGAAGGTACTACATATTGTCTCCATCTAAATTGGAAGTTTGGCCCTTTTTGTGGCCTTCAAAATACTGAAAGCTGTCCATTATTTTAATTAATGTTGTGTTGTTGACTTGTTATTTTAAATGCATGTCAAAACCTATAAGATTATAGTCCATAGTTGATACACTAGGTTAGTTGATAAAATCATATCAAAGAAGTTAGAATTGTTCAATGGATTAAATTGAATGAGAACAGTACCATCCACTTGACTCTGGAATCTATTACTGGTTATCTTGAATCACATTTATGCTGATATGGAAGAAGGAAAATCTAAAAGTAAACAAAAGTGATTCCAAAAACTCCGAAAATGAGCATCATGGAACTGCTCAAATCTCCTGACAAAAAACAATATGAGATGCACTTACAATTATTATCTTTCCTTAAAATTATGTTTTTTCGAATATAACATGTGTTATTTTTTTACTTTTTGCAATCTTTTGTGGCGATATCATAATATCACTGTGTAATATTGCAGGTTTCCTTACTTTCTACCATGTTTAATTATATCCTTTTATGCTGTGGGGGTTCTCATTGCTTGTTGGTGGCTTCCTGTAAGTTTCAAAGACTATTTCCTTAGTCCTTTTTGATAAGCATTATTATGGAAAACTCTTGGGTCCTTAAGAGCAACAAATGATTAAATCAATTAGCATAAGTTTGCTTCAATCTACAGAACCATAGCTTAAGTTCCATGCCATGAATTCATAAAACATGATTTAATTTGTTGAGAATTTATTTGTGGTTCTTCTATTGTGGCAGAATGGTTCACATTATTAGAGCTACTCTTAAAAACTGCTAGGAGTAGACATAGTTTTGATTATGCTTTGATGAAACCTTGGTTTCACATTTGAGCATGTTGAGTAAACATCACCCCCTAAAGCTTAAGCTAATTGGAAAGTGCCAAAATGTATAATTTGAACTTTAAGATGCCCCTCATGTGTATGGTCAAATTTAGTTAATGGGTTGTCAACATGATTGCAATACTTATACGCAAAGAAACACATGTGGATCTGGGCATTGGACAAACTAACTTTGAGTTATACTTTAATTTGTGCAATGAGAACTCTTTTTTATTTGAGCAGAAGACCTCTCAGTAAAATATGCTCATATACCATGCTGAGATTAATTTTGAAAACTTGAAATAGTAATCCAAAAATTATGCTATAACTGTACTATTTGAACTTTAACTATCGGAACATCTAGGATCATGCATGTAGTTTCCTCGTATCCACAATTGTATTTAGGTTCTGGATAAATATAATACAAGGTAATATTATCATGAACGGTGGGAGGCTTGGGGTATTTGTTGATGATAATTTATAGATAATGAATCGTCCTCTGTGAATGTATAACTCTCTGGTCTCTTAAATCTGATAAGTATCCTTTTCTCTTTTATTTATTTGTTTATTTTATTATCAGAATTTTGCATTGATAGTCAGTTTCTTTCAGTCCTGATTTTATATTCTCTTTTGTTGATCAGGAAAATTTTTATTATCATTATTTTTCTTAAAAAGTGCTTTCAATGCTCTACTGATGCATAAATTTGGGGCAAATTTCTCAAAGCTAACACAGTAAAGATTTTGATAAAACAGGTTGTGGCTGTGAATAAGATAGTCATAAAAATTATTATCAATAAAAATATAGTATAATTTGGTTGATTGTCCACAGATATCTACTGTTAACTTTATTCTAGGTGGTCAACACATGGTGATCTTTTTGAGCTTACCGATAACTAGTGGTCCCACCAAAAAATTATTATTCTGGTTTAAGAAGATGGACCATGATCATACTTAATGAATGGTGCAAGTAAAGAAATGTTAATTGTTGTTGTAAAGAGTTTTAACTTTTCAAGTTTAGATCTTTGCTTGGGTCCATATCTTACTTCGGTCATTTTTGGATAATTATTATTATTTTTCCTCCATTTATCTTTCACATAATAACTGTTTTCCTTAGATTAATGTGAAGTGGACTTCAGTTGCTGAAAATAGTTGATTCCATATTCTTTTCCTATTTATTTGTTTTGCTGTATGCATCTTAACCTGTGATAATTTTTCCATCTATTTACTTAGGCCTTTTATTACAGCAGCATTATTAGTCTATACTGCTGCTAATAGCATTTCTTTGTTCTCCCAAATGCTGGACAGTATCTTACAGAGCATCTACAAATTATTTTGTAGGAGACAATGCACATTCACAATAGAAAGTTGGACGAATTGGAAGCTTCTTCTGATGAATCTGGTGTCACAGAAGATATAAGGGAAATTGAAGAAAGAAAAGCATCTCATAAGCCAAACCTCTTAAAGAATTGGCCCTTAATGTCTACTATCATCGTATATTGTGTTTTTTCACTTCAAGAGATTGCATACTCTGAAGTAAGTTAATTTTCTTTCAATTATCTTCAAAATTCATTCATTTACATCTTGTGAGCTATGGACGTGACATTACTTAACAAAAATTTCTAATCTGTGAGGTTCAAGTATTGAAGCATTTAGTTTAAATGTTCAAACTATCCATTTCTTCATCAAGAGTGTAATGCAATTAATCAGTTGTTTCTTGATTATTAAGGATTTGACTTATTCTCGATTCATCTCTATGTTGTTGTTAATGACTTATGTTGTTGAAACTAAAATAGGTAATTGTATGCATCATTAGCTATTATGTCCTTGTAACTATGGTTGATTAGCCGTCTTTCCATTTTTGTTCTTATTCTATTCCTATATAATTTGTAATCTTCGTTGGTAATATACATATTGTTAGAACTAAAACTAGACTTATTTAGTTTCACTATGTTTAGTCCTATTAAGTATATTTCTAGTTTAAGTATTATTAGTCTTTTCCGAATTTGTTCACTTCTATGTACCTAGTTTAATATTTAAGTAAGACTCAATTCCATATTTTATTTTATTTTAACAAGGTATTAGAGCAAGATCGATCTTAAGGTTGAGAAATGTTTTGTTAGTGATGATATGCTATCCTATAACATGGTTATTGAACATGATTTAGTTTTCTACCCGAAAAAAATATAGAAATTCTAAAAAAACAAATTCCAGAAACCCCAATTCAAATTGTTCATGAGTAGTGTAGCAGGTGCTGTAGGATAGGTATTGTTCACATACTCATGATATGGTTGCTGTTTCATCTGTTACTTGCTTGTGTTTGGCACTACTACTGCTCCCCTATAAAAAGCAATACTATTACTTGCCTATTGGAAGGCACTCCTTGCAGTTAGCATTGTAAGTCAGTTTATGCATGCAATGGCCTTGTAATTCAAGTTATGCATGCTCCATACAAGGCTCATATGGAGTGGAGGCTGTGTATCAAATATTGAGGTATTAAAGGGAACCCCAGGACGAGGTCTATTCTTCAAAATGAATGCAGGAAGAAGTGATGAAGCCTTTACAGATGTGAAAATCGAAGATCATGAAATTTGTTACTTACCTTGGTTAAAGCTGCTGCTATGTGAAATTAAAATTATGGGACATGAGCCTATGGAACTTTACTGTGATAATAAGGTCACTATTGCTATTTCCCACAACCCGCTTCATCATGATAGAACAAAGCACGTGGATGTATCCTGACACTTCATCAAAGAGAAAATCGAAGAAGGGACTGTTCGTAGTGTGTATGTGTCCTCATCACATTGAACTGTGAATTTGTTGACGGTGGTTTTTTAAACCGGAATTTAAGAGATTAATGGACAAGCTGGGTTTATCTCTTTGGTTCTCTAAGATTAGGTTTATCTTTTCCTAGAATAAATGGCTAAGGATCTGATCCTAGGTCTATTTATTGATGTATATTCGCATTTCTTTGGCCTATTTCTAGCAGTGTTATTTTTTCTCTCTCCTACCTGGTTTCAATATAAAATGTGTGCTTAGAGACAATTCGTCATTACCTTTTTGCTAGCTTATTTTTCAAGCATGCCATGACCTAATTATAGTTACAAGGTTGCAACCAACACCTCTTGTTGGTTAGGGACAAATGTATCACCTATACACTGCTATGTAATGTGTTTACCCAATTCAAAGAGCAATTAAAGCCCCTGATTCAAGGAACTACCATACCACTTTTATGGAGATTAGGTCATTTCTTGGCACCTTAAGAAGACCAAGTTCTTGCTACATTTCCAGCAAGTGTACCCTTTCTTGGGTCTTTTTGAGTTCCCCGACCCTGGTCTCACAACCTGCATCTAATAGAACTCATTGCTTTCTGTTGTCAACAATGCACTGCACAGATACCTCACTAGCTGATACTTGTATATGTCTTTTTTCTGAAATCTGGACCCATTGGGTGATCTTCGACATTGCCGACCGTCGACATTGTGTTCTCCGAACACCAATCTGTTTCTAGTTACTTTGTGTGCCCCCACATGCTTCTGCTGCGTGCCCTCATCTCCGATTTATTAGAGCTTGCTCCTTAGCTTGGAAGTAGAAGGGTGAGGGAGATAGTTTAAGCTGCCACCAATGCCAAATGCCAATAGCTAAGGCTGTCTTTCCTACAACCCAAGATAGGAGAGGTATGAACGACCAGACCCTGTTAATGCTGTGCCCATCTTGAGGCAGAAAACCCTAATCATCCTGGTTTTGATTTAATTGGAGTGCTCCAGTATTTTATTGATTTTCAGTTTATCTAGAGTAGGATCGCACACCCACAGCATCTTTAACATGCCATGCACCACCTATCTTTCATCTGTTTGAATTGTTTCAATATGGCTTTCTTACCACTCAAATGCGGCATGTCATATCCCAATACAGGAGAAAATTTCTCAAATGAGTCTTTCATTATATGCTCTTGGACTTCCACGAAAAAAGAAAATTGCATGATTGAAACTAAAGAAACTTATAATTATAGAAGTTACTGATGAACATTTACCACAGTCAGCTTTAGTCCTTCAATGAGCAGCATGCATTTTTTACTCTCTGTTTTTGCCATATTGTTTTATATTCTTAATATCCAATAGTATATAAAACGTTTAGATGTGAAAATATTTTGTTGAAGTGGTTCTCTTTTTTACAGATATTCTCACTTTGGGCAGTAAGCGATAAAAAGTATGGAGGTTTGAGCTTTTCATCTCAAGATGTTGGTGAAGTTTTATCAATCTCCGGTATGGATACCTATGATTTTATAATGCAGCTCTCTGAAGAAACTTTTGAAATTTGATGCTTAAACATGTTTTCTTGGTTATACAATTTGTTTACTGCAACTCATCTAGTACTAGATACTTTATAGACCTTTTTCATGTTGCTTTTTGTTTACCAGTGTTTCATTTTATGGATAATCTCTCTGGTAACAGTGATGTGGATTCTTGATGGATACCAACTTGTTTAGTGAAAGAATAATTAGAATGGTAGGACTGGAGAAAATGAAAATCTGGCACAATGCTATTGAAGGCTGAATCATTGATTGGTATGACAATCATTCAGGAGAAGGAAGAGGAAGATGTAATACATGCATTTTGTACTTACAATGCTATTGAAGACTGAATCATTGATTGGTGTGATAATCACTGAGGAGAAGGAAGAGGAAGATGTAATACATGCATTTTGTACTTACATATCCAATTTGAACCCAACTTTTGTGGGTAGATTGTTCGCTCCTTTTTACATCTCCCATTATATTATATCAGTATGGCTCTTGTTGTCCCTTATCAAGATAAAAAATGATTACCTGCTCTTGACCTAATCCGCTTTTGTTACTGACAAGTCTGGTGTAGCCCCATTATTAGAGTTGCAAATACGTTTAAAGTTGTAAATATCGGTATTTATGAAACCCAATATTGACATTTACCTATGTATCTGGTACACTTTTGTTGAGATCTACAGAGCAAAATTTTGCATAATGTAGATCTATTGTAAATGTACAGTCTTCATTCATTTTATAGATAGATGCATTTTTTTTGGGTGCTTCATGTCATAAAATTTCATTTGTGCTAAATAATTTGTTTTCTAATTTCAGGGTTTGGTCTTCTCTTATTTCAACTTTTACTATATCCCCCAATTGAGAAAGTTCTTGGGCCTCTTACAGTCACACGCCTTTCTGCAGTAAAGTTTAAGCTTTCCCTTACCCTTGTTTTTGCTGCTTTTTGTGGCAAGTGACATGGGCAGTAACGTATACCCAATCCTTGTATTTTTCAGGCAATATCAATACCTTTGTTATCAAGTTATCCCTATATGGCTATGCTCTCAGGAGTAACCCTGCATTTGGCGATAAATTGTGCGTCCATATTGAGGAATACTCTATCTGTAAGTACAATTCAACCTGGAACCCAGAGACGTTTTGAGAATGTGTCATAGCTGTGCCTATATAGCAGAGAGGAAAATATGTTATTTGTTCTCAAGCATTGCCTATGTTAAAATTAACAAAAGAAAATGAAATTTTGAACCCTTTTACTGATCTTGATGCTAAAAGGAATGTAATCAATGGTAGTTGCCTCAATAAATGTAATTAGTACAGATTAAAATTTTTTAGCATAAGCTAACTTGCTTTCTTTGACTTCAACTAACCCAACTGATGTGTTGACTTGATGAGTTTTAAAAGACTCGTATAAATTGTTCAAGAGTGTATGTTCCTATCACTGCATTGTAATTTATTTTTTCCAAGGTTTCCAGAGTTAACATGGTTCCTGTATTCATATTTTGCAGGTGTCTCTTGTAACTGGCTTATTCATATTGCAGAATAACGCCGTGGTATGATTCAGTCCTCATTTTGTGAATATCTTTGCTTTTGTAATTTCTTTGGAGATGTGGAATGTTTTTCATTGTTATAATTTCTTGTTCTAATACACACTTCTTACTGTTGTTGCTAGTTTAGCCCCAAAGTCAAAGAGGGGCAGCTAATGGCATTTCCATGACTGCAATGTCCGTTTTCAAGGCATTTGGCCCAGCAGGAGGAGGTGCTCTGTAAGTAACATTGATGAATTCAATGCTTTTATTCATGAACCTAATCTAGTTCACCAGCAAGATGGATCTCTTGTACTGTAATTTTTATATTAAATTTGTCAAAACATCATGTATAAAGTCAATAGATCAAGAAAACCTAAAAAAAACGGCGTTCATCTAACAACACCTTCCCAATTTCCTTAATTAAAAAAATGGAATATCCTTGAATTCAATTGATAATAATGCCCAAAAGGAAACAAGAAAATGAGCTTTTTCCCATAAAAAACCAGCATCCTCTTCCTACGCTTCATTGAAATTTCTCTTATTCCTTTCCAACCAAATAAGTAATAACCCACTAAATTTCCTGAACACTAAAATCCCTTGAACAATTGCCTTTTTACCTCCCTAAAATGCCAAAATTTCTCAATCATCATAAAAGGCAGAATCACGCAAGATTTCATAGCAGCCTGAAAAAGGTTATTCCACTATTTTAGAGCAGTATAGAGATAAACATTTGTTCTTGTTGCCCATGAGAAATGTTCTTTGATGCCCTTTTTGCACATGACACACCAATAATGTGGGGATAAATAAACGTTTGGTCTTCTTCTTTGAATTACACTTTAAGTGTTAGGTTGACCATATTTTGTTGTTGATGCTAATAACTTGGGCTTTGCTTAGTACTTCCAAATCCTTTGAATGAAGATGTGCGATGGAAAACTCATACTAGCCAGTAATTATAGACACCCTCACTGCATTCAGAATTTGTTTCATTCATACAACAAAAATCTAGTTCTAATCTGTCACAGCAGCATGTGAATACTTGTATTGGGAATGAACATGTGCTATTGAGTTCATTTGACAAACCACTGATGCATGTCTATCTTTCATAAACTGCAGCTTTTCTTGGGCACAAAAGCGACAAGTGGCTGCCTTTCTTCCAGGTTTGTGGTTAACTGCATTACAATCTTCTATTTTCAATTGGAAATAACTTTTATATCTCTTTAGCGCCGTGGGACCTCTAGCTTATTCATGTCCATGGAATTCCAGATATTCTGTGAAATCTCGTACCCCAGTCACTTTGTTGGCAATGTTATTTCACGCCGCTTTGTTTTTTATCAACTTGCTCTTCAACTTTGCTCGTGTTTCTTGCCTCATGTCCCCACCCCCAACTTTGCTGACATGATTTTACTACTACTGAAAAGATGATTTTGATTTAGGAAAGAGCAGATTGCAGGTAGGTGTTAGCTAAATTCATAATTTTGGCAATTTTCTTTCATTACATGCCTTATCGGTTACATTAATAAATCATTTGAATCTAACATACTGTGGCCAAAAGTTAAAAGGACTGACATACTTGGTGAATTCTTGAGTTTGTGAAGCTTCATTAGGCCTGTAAATCTTATTAAGATAAGCCCTTTTATTTACCCTATAAATAAGAAATAAGCTCAACAGAGGGGCTCTCTCTCATCTTTCTTTTGACTTCTCTCATTGCTACTTGTATGGTGAGGTTTTGTTCTTGGTTTGTAGTGCGCGAGCTTTTGATTTTTTCCAGAAGTAGAAACATAAAAAGGAAACTAGATAGTGATGCTAAAGCCTCTGATAAAGGACCCAGAATTTATCATAAATCACAGAAATTTGACAAGCGTGTTACTTTTAAGGACATAAAACGTTAGTAAAGTTCCCCTGCAGTATTGACATGCATCTTTATTTATTTATTGGAAATTGAATTTATGGAAAAATGATATGATGAAAAGGACTCTTATAGAGGTCCTATGATGAGTTTTAACCCCACGCCAAAACTTATGTTTCTTTTGGAGTACTTGATTTTTTAATGCCGTTAATCATGCAAGATAGGACTTGCATGCTGATATTTTAGGAGACAGATTCTTGCACACAAGATATTTTACAAGACAGATATTTGCACGTAAGATATTTTGCAAGATAGATGCTTGCATACAAGATGTTCTGTAAGATATTTAACTTCACAAGATCTTGTGCAAGACAAATTTATAAGACAATATTCTACAATGCAAGGTTATATCTTTTATATACATGCACTTGGTTACTTTAAGGGTAAGTTAGTCTCTTGAACTTAATTAGGAGTGTAAAGAAAAAGCTTTTTCATTCCAGATGGTCAAAACTCAAGGTAAGCTTTTTCTTTATGAAAAGGAAACTGTTCTATGTTCAAATTATGTAGCCACAGGTTCTAATGATTTTCTGGCCTTTTTGACTTTGCATATCAGTCTTGCAATTGAGGTCTCTTTGATATGGAATTTGCTGTTTTTCTAACCAACAAAAGATTTGTATCTCACCTTGGATTTTTTCATGAAGCATGATAATTTTTTTATCTGGCTGTTGCAACACAGGTGATCAGATGGTTTTCTTCATGTTAAACGCGGTCCAGTTTCTTGGTCTACTGCTGACATTTAAGCCATTTTTAGCACTACCAGAAGAGTAAACTACAGCTAGCAGCTTTGCTGAAGGATGAAGAAGCTGCTTGTACAATAAGAATAATGCCACCATATGTGACAAAAAGCTGCTTGTAAGGTACCAATTCAATTATGTAAGTACTATATGCTTCTTTGCTCCCCATTTCTATATAGAATCCAAGAACTTAATAGTTCTTAATACGTGGGTGTTGGTTAGTTTAATTAATAAAATCTCTGAGAATCTCGTTTCCACCCAATTGAGAAAGGAATTTGGTTTTTATTTATGTAATATTTAATAAAAATAATAAAAAAGAGCAAAGAGTGTAAAAGATTTTTATAATCCTCAAGTATCAATCGATAAATGCATAACTTAGATATGTTTATGCTTATCTGTGTAAGAATCACATTTATTTTATTCAATCTACAAGATTTTAGGGTTTGCATTATATTAAAATAGCAACGACTACTCCCGGAGAAAGGATCAATCATTTGAAACATATATATAGAGAGAGAGAGAGAGACATATAAGCAGTCTTTTAATTTTACATAATTTTTTACATCATTCATAAACCATTGAGTAAGACATTTTCAATAGTTGAGATTAAATTTATAATGAGAAGAAATATCAATCATTTGAAGTCCCTAAATCTAATAATTTACAAATAATATAAACAAATGTGTCAAGTTAAGAGGTTATTAATCTGTCTCTAATATGTATATATTTCTTATAATTGCAACACTTTGTGGAAGAGCTTACAAAGACTTTAAACCTTTGATTTCAAAGAAAATTTAGAAAATACTTGCAACTACATTTAGCTATATTTTATGAACTTGGTTATATACAATATGATAACATATCAAACAAACATATACATAATAAAAATTATTTTAAAATTATAATTTATTAATACTAATAAAAATAATTTTCTATTGTTAATATTCTTACTTAATATATATATATACTAAATTCATAAAATATAATTAAATTTGTAAGTGGTATGCTTGTGACTGTTGTTAAGTTCTGTCCAAATTGAGGGTTCAAACATAAGCGATCTCATTTTTTCCTATTTCATGAGATTTTAATTGAAATAACGTTTTATTCTTCTACAAGATAACAGAAGTAACAAAAAATAACCCTAATTTTAATTCAAGACATAAATAAAATTGGAAAAAAATTTCATTTTAACCTCTTTTTTATCCCAATTTTCATTTTTCATCACTTTCACAATTTTTTTTCATTTTTAATCTAACAATCATAATTTAGACAAAAATATCTCCATAGTTACATTTTGCAAAAATACCGTGTTCTTTGATGTAACTGTATTGAGAGTGAATGAACACAAAATCATAAATATAATTTTATTTGAAACTTTCTTTTATTATATATTGAGGACCTTATTTATCAGTGTATTATAAACTTAATTTTTGAGTACGGTTTAATTTATAGTTTTGAGTTAAGTCATGCTCAAAAATATGATTTTTAGTGAGTTAGGAATTAGACTTTTCAACACACTACAAATCCTACTTTCTAACATCATTTAACTCAAAACTATAGGTAAAGTCATGTTTGAAGTAGCGTTAATTAAAATCATAGTTAAACCATGTTCAAAAGTACGATCTTTAGTGTATAACATGGTTTAACTTAATGTGACATTAGAAATTTTTTATTCAAGATATAATAATTTGATTAAAAATAAAAAAATTAGAAAGAAGTCGATTTTTTTAAAATTAGAATAAAAAAGAGATTAAAATAAAAAAATTCAATAAATTTTTTAAATGTTTAAATGTTTAGTACAATAATTTATTTTATATCTATTAATAGTATCAAAGATCAATGATTATATAGCACAAATTTAAATATTTTTAATTAAAAATTATACTATTTTATATTGTAAGAATGTATCATATAAAAATTAATTTTAAAAAAATTATTAAACAAATGTAAAAAAAAAATTGTAAATATTCTCCTCAGTTAAAAAAATATTGTGGCAAAAGTTTATCCGATAAATACAAAATAATTCAGCTGGTATTTATCCCAATCCACCGGCCAGCTAAAAGACAATAATAATAGAAGTATTAAAAGTCGTGTTGAGCTGGCGTTTTCTAATTGGGGAAACGAAACCTTTTTCCCGACGCTGACACTTATTGCCTCTTTTGGTACGTAGTTACGTACATGATGATCTTGATAATCTAATCTTATCCAGAATCATAATAGATACCGTTCGTTCATTCTCATCCCCACGTGATCACCAACTAAGCCGCCGTTCGCTACTGGCCCCACCGAAGCATGCACGTGGTGCACATCTACCACGTAGGAAGGACTTTTTGTCTCATCACCTGTCCCACCCGTTTCTTCTGTTCAAAACTATCATTGGAAAATGGGAGATTATCGAATAGATCCCTAGACTTTATAAGATCTCTAAAAAAGGACACGATGTTTGCGTTTGTGTTGTGTAATTCCTTATTTTCTGTTGAATTAACTAAATTATCCGAAGTGCATGATTGATTTAGCTTTTTTATTAATTAAAATAATTTTTTAATAATATATTTTTTTAATTTTTGAATATCATTTTATTGATACTGAAAAAAGATTTTAAAGAATTAAAAGAATTAAAAAAATTATTAAAAACACTTCAATTTTAGTTTTTTTAATAAAAATAATATTTTTTTAAAAGATAAAATTATTTAAAATATTTTTATTTTAAAATTTTACATTATTTTTTAAATATTTAAAAAAATTATCGATTAAAATAATTATTTAAATTTTTTTAAAAAATTATGATAATTAAATAATTAATAAAATTTTATTAAAAACTCTAATTATAAAATTTTACAAATAAAAGATTAGTTCAAAAGGCTCTATTTAAGAAATTATATTGAATGTATCTTAAAATTTCGAATTTGTATTATTTTAAAATAATTTGATCTTTTAAAAATTGAACTAAATTAGTCTCTTATTATATGAATTAAAATAATTAGTTCAATTTTTAAATTTTATTTTTTTTAGTTAAAATCTAATCTTTTTTCAATTCCCTTACTTTCTAATATAATCAAACTTATGTCAAATTATTCAATTGTATGAGATCACAATCAAATAAAACTAAGTAAAAGAAATTGAATTGAAACCAAATTGGGTTGATCAGTTCAGGTCAGTTGGATTTAGAATTATTATGCCTACTAAATTTTACTCTTTAAAACATTGGAGGATATTTCAATCATCTAATAGTATTTAGGATCCATGTGATAGAAATGGACACAATATATGTCGTCATTTGATAACTAAATAAAAGTTAGGGTCTAAATTATAATAACCTATAAAAGTAACAGACAAACAAAATGGGACCCACGGTTGCTTGTTTCTTAATTCAACTCGTTATTATTCCACTTGATGCTCACACGTTATGCCGATCTCACCGTAAGAAAAAATAAGAACGGTGTAGGATAAAAATATCTCTGCCTACATATATCCTGGGACGATACAAACCGGATATATACGACATTTATTACCACTTTCCGGCGGGCTGCCCTTGCCAAGTCAGCAGAGCAGTGACAATCCCCGTAAATAAAGTGAAAACCGAGGGTCAGTTATATTAGAAATCGAATTATTCTCTCAAATAATACGACTACCTGCATTGCGTTTTAGGCTTCTTGTTTTGCGAAGAGGGATCTGTGAATCAGAAAAGGCTGGGGTTTTGTCTGAAAGGGAGATGGGAAATGCAAACGGGAGAGAAGGAGGAACGAATGATGAGATTCGCGTGGGAAGATCTAACGGTGATAAGTTAATGAGCAATAGTCCTCCTGCAAGTCCTCAGCGTTCTCGATCTCCTCAACTGTTTGCTCCTCAGGTTAGAAATTTTTTATTGAGTTATTGCTGTTTGTGGTATTTCATCGTTCGTTGATGGAGTTCTTGCTGTTGTAGTTAGGTTTCTGTGTGTTTTTGTTAAACGTTTGAAATGTTGAGAAAGAATGTGATGATGAGTTTGAGTTTGTAGTATGATTGATGAGGCTATGGATAATTAGTGATGTTGTACCAGGTAATGGAGAAGAAGTAAGAAATTAGGTTAAATTTTTACCAAGTTTTGATATTCTGCTTCGGTGAATTTCATAGGTTGGAAATTTCAGATGAATGTTTAGAATGTTTCAGAAGGAATAGTATTATAGGTTGTGGAAGATTTGCAGCTTTAATCTTGATATTCATCTAGGGTTACTTAGGAGCTAAGTCTTGATATTCACCTAAGTCTTGATATTCAGCAAAGTCTCCCTAAGACTTCTAAAGAAGAATATAAAAAGAAGTGGAAAAAGAGGAAATGTAACTGAAAGTAAGAGACACCAATTTAATAAAGGTCACTCTAGAATAATGACGGTGGAAAAGGACATACTGTGTTTGTGCACTTGTGTGTGTCCATGTGGGTATAATTTTTTTGTTTTCTTTTTCCTCCTCTTAGAATGATCGTGGCATGAAAAGACTTTTGAACTCTTTTTCCTTTATGTCTCCCCGTTTATTTTGTGTTTTTATGATTTAGCATCAGGTGTATGCGGATCTTGTATGAAAGGATATGAATATTGCAATAAGTGGGGCTAAGAATGAGTTTGAAATTTGTCTTATGTGCAATAAATTTTTTATGCGTGAGGTTGAATATTGAGACATGTCTTACCAAAAGATTTGAGAATGGGATATTAATAACATCTCCATCAATCCATGGTCGGTAGTGAAGTATGGGCACTTCTCCTTGGTTACAAGAGACAAAAGATGAAAAGTTTCCATTGGTTTGTTAATCACAAAAGATGCCAAAACCTCAACATATACTTGTTAATCATCATAGATTACCCAGTGCAAAAATCACACCTTTCTCTTGAGTATTCTTCAGACCTTTTGCTCCAAAAATCAAGGATCCTTCTCCAAATGCTAGACATGACAAGTGAGGTGTGTGAACACCTTGAACCTTCAAGAACAGAGGAGAAACTCCCGAAAAGAACAGCATGCTTAGCACCAAGGGAGTTGGGTACTCTCAAGACGAGCTCTATTTTCTCTCTTTCTATGGTGCTTTGAGTCTAAGTTTGTATAACCTTTTATACTTATGAACACAGAATATCTTTTCTTTTCTTTTCTTTTTTTTGGTCTTTTTAATGATAGTATAAATGGTTAATATCGTCTTCTTTTCCTTTTCTTTTTTTTTTTCATATATGATTAATTGCAAATGCTATATACATATTATTAATCTGAAATATAAATGTCTAACAGTGATAGCTTTCTGAGGCATAAAAACCTAACAGATTCAAGTGAATTACTTTATTTACATTTAAATAAGTGTAAATATTGAGTAATTGAATATCAGTTGTAAATATAATGTTGAAGACAAACCCCTTCCAACAAACAAAAAGAAGAAGTCAGACTGCTAAACTTTAGAACCCTTGAAATTTAATTGGCACTGATTTCCATGTGACACTGGAGGTTTAGTGGTTAAACTCACCTATTCTCATTTTTGTACTGTCGGTTATGTGGTGATCAAGTTTCTTTTGTCCCAAGCAAATGCATAAAGATAAATACATAACAAGTGTTTCTTGTTTATGCTAGTATTTTTGAAGATGCATTTAGACTACTTATGGATTATCTTTCCACTTAAACCACCTGTTGCGTTCCTTGGAAATTGATTAGAACCATACAGTAGGTTTTGCAGGTATTACTTAAAGACTATCCCTACACTAATGGATTTCCATATCAAATCATATATGAATCAAAAATGTCTAAATGCGCCTTAATACATGGTATGTTCATAACTTCTATTTTCATGATATTTTCTATGTTCAAGCAGATTTTTCATTGTTGTGGTGGACTTAAAAGTTTGATTTGTTATGGGACGAGAATTAGGCTGAGTTTGTTCCAATACATCAGTTCACAATTACTATGTTTCTGGAGTATCTAAGATAAAGTAATTAGTTACCATATTAATGTTAGTCTGGCTGCAAGTTAGGTGCTTGGATAGGGTTTAAAGCCAGTCCAAGTCTAACATGAAGTGTATAAGATTTCATGTTTTCATTACAATTATTGAAGTTATTTGGTCTAAGGAGTCCCTTGTTTGTGTTTTTCATTTCCTCAGCAATATTGTGAACACAACCTTCATCATTAAGTTTACCAGCAGATATGCTTCTTGACCTGCTAACAGATAACCTAATGATATTTTTCCAATGGTTTGCGATGCATCCTTGGCAAATTAGGCCCAACCCTGAGTTTGAGATGGAATTGACTACAATTGTATTGTTGGGAAACTATCAGCTGTTACAATGGTCATTTTCCACCATTGCAGGTTCCTGTTACTCCCTTGCAAAGGGCTGATGACCCTCCCTTGCACGGTCTAACGAGGCAAAATGAATCTCATGCAGCTGCTAGTATTCCCTTAGAGAAAGGAATCCCCACTGTTATTACATGGAATTATGGTGGTAATGAAGTGGCTGTGGAAGGATCTTGGGACAATTGGACATCGAGGTAAGCTCTAGTCCCTTTATACTGCTGGGAAGGCAAGCTTTAGTCTGCTCTTCATTGCAAGTATGGATACTTTTACACACAACAAAAGTTATAGTTAATGTTTTTGTTGTTAATTATTATATAATAATCTACTGTGTAGAGAACCTCAAATGTGGAGAAAATATAACGTGGTCTCTTTTGTTTACAGGAAGATGCTTCAGAGATCTGGCAAGGATCACTCAATTCTTTTGGTCCTTCCATCTGGTGTATACCATTACAAGTTCATTGTCGATGGTGAGTGGAGATATATTCCAGATCTGCCTTTTGTAGCTGATGAACTGGGCAGTGTTTGTAATCTTCTTGATGTTAATGTAAGTATCTTTCATGCCCATGGGCTTGCATCTGATCTGCTTAATTACATTTTTCTCTGTTTAGTCCTAAGCTTTTAAGTCCACAATCACATAAAAGAGGGAGAGAGGAGAGCATGAAAGTGCATAGTTGAATCTATGATGAAAGATAAGTACACATAATGCTTGTGAAAAGAGCTTGGGAGGGAGGGCATAAAAGTGCACGGTTGCATGTATGACACAAAATAAGTGCATACAGTTGCTCGTAAGAAGAGCTTAACACATAAGTGCTCAGTGGTATAACTTCCACCAAAAATGTGTATTTTACTTTATTTTGAGGTATTTGGTTGTAATATTTATGGGAAGGAAGAAATGCCTGTCAACATAAAAGAAACTAGTAAAGCTGGAATATCTGATTTAATTATTTTTTAAGTTTTCTGTTAATACTGCTTACTTTAAAAAAAATAATTATTGTTGTTTTTGTTATTATTATTATGGAGAACCAGAGCTCCTGTCTCTAATCTCTATTGCAGTACTGGACTCAGCATCTCTTGTCAATGGTTCCCTGGCAGATTTTAGTGTTCTGTGGAGGAAAGTTGCTTGGATACTATTGTTTTATTAATATAATGGCATGGAATGTGGAAGAATGAACCATAAGGTCCACTTATAGTGGAAAGCAACATGTGCCAATAAGGCAGAAAATCATTTTTCACCAGAAACCTTCATTAGATGTAAAATGGGTTACACTTCATCAACATTTTTAACTCAACCAAACTTAATAAAAGTAATAACTGACATAGAAAGCATCTTCTTCTCCCAATCTTTTCTTTCCTGGCTGCTTTTGGATTCCTGTGTGTGTTTGTGCAAACACTGTTCTTAAGTTACATTACGGGTAATGATGTACTGGCTATAATCTAGTTCATTTTCCTTCTGGTTTTTCTGCATGTCCTAGTTGTGCCTTGTGGTTTGACTCCCTAGTCAGTACTCGTGATGTTCTCCTTTGACCAGTGGGAACATCTTAGCCAATTATGTATTTATTTTATCCTTTCTGATTTTCTTTTAAAAATATTCCCTTTTCACAAGGTATTACATAAACGTAAACCAAACCCCTGGCCACATTGATGTGGGCAAGATTTGAATCACAAACTTCTTGTACCACTCAAGAGGTCTTCGGAGTTGATCTGACTGTTTCATAATCTCTCATTAGAAATCTGTACTTCTCAAAATAGACAGTCGCCAGAAATACCAGTTTTTTCTTCATATTATAGAGCATGGTAACTTCATTGTGCAATGTATTGACTATGTAATTAATGCTTTGTAGTTCTGGCTACTCATAAGCACATTCAGTGGATTATAGGTAGATTTGTGTGTTAATTTTCTGTTACATTTCAGTGTGTAGTAATCCATGAAAGAGCTTATTACTAAAGGAACTTGGAAGTGAGGATGTAGTCAAAGAAATTCTGCAGCGGGCATCATCCGTCTATTTTTCATTTGAACGATTTATATTGACTAGTCTTTATTACTTTGTCCCTGCTTTTGATATTGATGAAAATAACTGTTTGCTGCAGAGTTATGTGCCAGAAAATCTAGATAGTGTATCTGAGTTTGAAGCTCCACCATCTCCAGACTCAAGTTATAGTCAGGCGATTCCCTCAGAGGAAGATTTTGCAAAAGAACCTCTATTAGCTCCACCCCAGCTGCATCTGACTCTTTTTGATTCGAAAGCAGATGAGGCACCTTCTTCTTCGAAGCCAAAACATGTTGTGCTTAATCATGTTTTTGTAGAGGAAGGATGGGAAAAGAAGTCTATGGTTGCGCTGGGAGTGACTCATAGGTTCCAGTCCAAATATGTTACAGTTGTTCTATATAAGCCACTTAAAAGGTAGCACTCTCCTCTTTTTATGGCCAACTCTTGTAAAGGAAAGAAAACAGCTTTTGCTTTTCACGTCTGTAAGATTTCCGTGTTTATAAAATTGTACAACATTTAACATTTGCCCAAGTTCCCTTGCCCCTCTTTTCTTCGTTTTTGGTTTTTGCGTTGACTCAAAACATGGATAAATATTTGTAGCAATTTTTGGCCTGTGGAAAGTTTGGGTTGCAAAAGCTGAAGACAATTGCAGCATTAAGAAAGAAATTCCCCTGAGCATGCTATTCTAAATGATGTGATATTCATTTAGATAGTCATGTAATGTACCACATTATTCAGTTATTCTATCATTCATGTGTTTGTATGATAACTTTATTTGGCGAATTGTGAAGTTCTGATAGTGGAGAAGATCACCAGTCTTGTAAAGAGTTGGTGAAATTCTGACTTCTAGGGCTATGTTGTATAAGCTTTTTAACTTCTGTACTTAAAATTTTCAATTTTTTTAAGGAAAGTTTGAAATTGTAATGAAAAGTCGGAGGTTAGGGCAAAAAAGTTGAACATCATCAAAGGGTGTGAGAGGTTCTTGTTTATAATAAATGTCCACATTCACATTGATAACCCAAAAACAATAGCATATTTCTTATAACTCATACGGAGTGCAAAATCCAAGTGATGAGAAATTTTTACTAAGTTTCTATAAGTGATACCGCCAGAGTTCATTTGTTTTTGCTATATATTACTTCATTCTAAATTGACTAATATTAAATACGTAACAAATATATTAGGAAATAGGAAGTATATTATTACTTCAGTGAAAAAAACTAAAAGTATGATGTAGAGGATAATGTTTTCTTGATGTTACTTTAAATGGTACATATTTCTCTTGATAAAATGGATAAATTGATATAATAATTAATACTATTTTCAATAAGGGTAAAATAAAATGTTAGGTAGATCGGGTATATTTCTAGAAGGCAATATGTGATAGATTTTAAATGTAATATTTAGAATGATTATTGTTTTATATATATAAAGGGAAAATTAAGTTAAATTTTTTTAAAAGATTATTATTTTAAAGAGTAATTTTTCACTTAAATTCTTACATAATTTTTAAACTATTAGAGTAATGCACTAAAACTAAATTGTTAAGATAAATTTTAGGAAATTTCCTATAAGATTTAATAATATATATTTGTTTCATAAAATTTTAATTAGATACAAATAAATTTTAATAAATTGTTCATATATATATATATATATATGTATATGTATATGCCTTTATTTCTTAAAAATTAATTTTAATATTCGAATTTGTAAAATAAAAACAAATAACATATTTGGTATCATGGAATTATTTTTATAATTTTAAATAAAACTAATTATTTTTTATTTTTAAAAAAATAAATAAATGAAATATTATAATCTTATAATTTTTTACAATTAATCAAAATAAAATTATTTTATAAACTTTTAAAATTAAATTGTATTTTATTTTAAAATAGTAATTATAATCCTTAAATTCTAAAATTTTAATTTGAAAAAGGCCGTAAGCAGAAACCCAAACCCAGCCCAATAAGTCCGAAGCTCAATATGATGTGGCCCATAAAAGCCTATAACTTTTACCAGACGACCAACCATGACGTGTTAAATGGAAAGAAGGGAATCTCATTCACATATTATATCGTCTCGCATTAAAATCTCGTCGCTTTGTGAATTTCTATCAGTCTTTTTGAAAACCAAAAAAAAAACCCTAGTCCGTTTTACCTCCAACTCTCAGCTTTAGCTTCTCAGCTTCTTCTATGGCCAAAAAGCGAAAGACCCGATCTACTGAACCCGAACCCACCAAAACCCCTGATCCTCAACCCCAAGACCAACAACCCGAACCTATTCCCGAAGAGCAACCCCAGCACATGGCTGTAGAACAAGAGCAGAATGAAGAAAACCTAAATGCTACAGACAACGACGGCGTTTCGGATCAACCTGAAACGAACGGTGACGAGGAAGAGGAAGTGGAGCCAGAGGAAGAAGAAGAGGAGGAGAACCAAGAAGAGGAAGAAGAAGAGGAGGAAGGAGAAGGGGAAGGGGAAGAAGACGACGACGACGAAGACGAAGACGAACCCTTGGAGAAACTTCTGGAACCTTTTGGAAAAGAGCAATTGCTGACTCTGGTCAAAGAAGCTGTAAGCAAGTACCCCGATTTCATAACCTCGGTTCGGCAAATTGCTGACGCCGACCCCGCTCACCGGAAAATCTTCGTCCACGGCCTTGGTTGGGACACCACCGCTGATACACTCAAGGCCGAGTTTGGTAAGTACGGCGAGATCGAGGACTGTAAGGCCGTCACTGATCGGGTCTCCGGGAAATCGAAGGGATATGCTTTTATTCTCTTCAGACACCGGAAAGGGGCCCGCAATGCTTTAAAACAGCCGCAGAAGAAAATAGGGAACAGGACGACGTCTTGTCAGCTGGCTTCTGCTGGACCGGTCCCGGCCCCGCCACCCACAGCTCCGCCAGTTTCAGAGTATACACAGAGGAAGATATTTGTAAGCAACGTGTCGGCGGATTTGGAGCCGGAGAAGTTGTTAGAGTTCTTTAACCAATTTGGGGAGATTGAAGAGGGGCCATTAGGGCTTGATAAGCAGACTGGGAAACCTAAAGGGTTTGCTCTTTTTGTTTATAAGACCGTTGAGAGTGCGAAAAGGGCGTTAGAGGAACCGCATAAAGTTTTTAATGGGCATACACTGCACTGTCAGAAGGCCATTGATGGGCCTAAACCTGGTAAATCAGGTTATAGCGGTGGAAGTAGTGGTAGTGGTGCTGGTAGCGGGCATCAGTATCACCAACAACAACAACATCATCAGTATCATCATTCAAAGAAGGGCAAGTATTCATCCTCGTCGGGGCCTGGTCACCTGATGGCACCATCAGGGCCTGCAGTTGGGTATAATCCAGGGATGGCTGCGGCTCAGGCATTGAACCCAGCATTAGGTCAGGCTTTGAACCCGGCCCTTGGTCAGGCATTGACGGCTTTACTTGCATCCCCAGGATTGGGGCTTGGTAATTTGCTTGCCCCTCAGGGAGGTCCGCCTGCTGGGTATGGAAACCAGGCTGCAGGAGGATATGGTGCCCAGCCGGGGATGCCTGGTGGGTACCAGAATCCTCAGATGGGTCAGAGTAGTGGTGTCAGGCCTCAGCCAGGTAGTGGTGCGCCATATATGGGACATTAATTGATTGCCAGGTACATCATAAAGAATTTATTTGCCTTTTGTTTCTTTTGCTCTGTTTACATGTTTGTCTTTAGATTTTAATCAGCTAAATTCATTGGTTTTTTCTGTTATTTTCAAATGTATTCTGTAGATAGAGAAAGAGGATATAGAGGTAGATCATAAAACTGTATTGTTTATGGTTCTAGTATGGGATTCAAGGAACTGCGTTTTGCATTAAAACAGATGCTACTTGGAGTATGTTGTTTCACTTGCACTGTATGATTGAGGTTGTTTAATATCCACCTGTACCAAAATACTGAAGCTATGCAAAGTATGGGTTTGCAGGAGAAAAAGTCACGAGTTCTCGGTGGGTTTTCAGGCAGTTAGTAAAATGCTTTGGTGATCTATGGAAACCTTATTTGATGGGTAGAAAACATTGTTAAGGCTATTTAATTAGCATAATTTTGTTTGTTTTGAGTTCATTCCGCTGATTGAAGTTGATAATGCATACTGTTAAATCCATTTAAAAACATTTCAGTATTTTACATAATATGGAAGTACAATTTTTGAGTTTCTTTCCATAAGATTTGAGTATTTATCTGTTCAGTGTATCATCATTAACCAACCCCTGTAAACGTTGTCCTAATTTTCTGTTTTTTCTCCATCATATTTTCGTCAAAAATTTCTGTCTTGCACCTACCCATATATATTTACTTGTCAACTCATTGAAGTATATAATTATGTTACTCTTACCTCATGGTTATTACAACAATTTTCCCCGGCTTTTACTTTAGTTTATTGATAACATGATGTTAACACAAATATTTTCCTTCAAATTGCCAAAGGTATGAGTTTTTAGCATTTTTTTTGTATATTATTTTCTGACAGTTCTTTTGTTTTGGAAATTAGTTTTTATGCTTTATGTATTGATTGTGCAGATTCCCTCATAGATGCATCAATCATTTAGTTTTGGACTCTGGTGATTCTTCTGAAGTTCCAGGCACTCTTGCAAACGAAGTCTTTAAATTTGTAGTGAAAAGTTACTGTTTGCCTACTATAAAGACCAGATTACCAAACCTGTATTTTGTTTATGTTAATTACCTTTTTTCCCTTCACGTGTTTTTAAAACAATGTAGTGCTTTGGTTCCAAACTCTTGTCTCTTGAAAAGTGTTGGGGAACAGGTATAATTTTCAGGCAGAGAAAACTGTCTCTTCAGGATTTTAAGTATGTTACTTAAACAATGCCTTTTCTATACCTTTTCCTTAGATGAACTTATGCATTTGTTTAGTAGTTACATTTTTCTTCACATTCTGTGGCCAGATTGCTCTAAATATGTGGGATGGAAAACATTTTTTTGGTTAATCATTTTTCTTTGCCTTTCTGTTTCTTAAAGCTGTTGTTAATTCTATAATGTGTTCTCATAAATGCTTAGATTATTTTATTGCAATTTCATTATTTTGATATATTTTCAAGATAGGATTTTATGTGCAGTCACTGCTTTTGGGAACTAACCATTATGAAGTTAATTAGAACAACTGATTTTTATGTCAGGTAATCCATTTCTATGGGATGTCTAGCTGCAGGTAACGTTTCTATGTGGTGCAGATAGCCGTGTTTACATAGTAATGCATCTTTGACATCCTTTTTTGTTTTTATCATCCTGTTTCCAACTATTTTCACCTTATTTTCTTGGGTCGGGCTGAGAAAATCTAAGAAAATGCACCAATGGAGTTATCATTGTTCACTAACTTGAGTTTGCAAATGCCATAAATTTCTAGAAAGGAATTACTGTGTTATTGAGGAGAAAAATTTTGTTAAAGAGAACTTGTGCTTGTCGGTTCTTTTCTTTTGAATTTGCAAATGTCTTAATTAAAATTTCAGGACCCGATTTTGCTATTTTATTATTCCAAACTTGGTCGTGAAAATACTTATTTTCCTATGGATCCCATCTGTTTCTGTTACCCATGTTTAGATTTTGGTACCCATGATGACTTTTATGGCATGGGTTAAAATGGAGCTATTTTCTGTGACTAAATGGTTGAAAGCCACTTGACATTACGTTCATTGTTTATATGCATAACGTTTTGTGAAAACTATATGCCCCTATTATGCTTTCATAAGGAACTTTGGTCCTGGCAAGATTTGTGGTGCTAGGATGTCCTTTCCACAGCTACATTGTCTGTATCTACAGAATTGCCAGGCAACTTCTTGTTTCTTCCTCCAAGGTAAGAAGCGGGTCCCCCATGGTTGCTCTAGCTGGATCTTAAGGCCATCTTTCTCTGAAATTGAAGTTCCTCTGTAGATAAGGGAGTGCTTTGAAGTTAGCTGTTGGAATTGAGAACTGCCACCTGGATCTCACCAAATTGGAAAGTTCTCCCAGGGTCAGCTCATTTTATGATTTGGAAAGATGATATATAACTAGGGAGTAGTAACATTAGGATATTAATTAGGCAGGCATTCATTTGACTTATATAAAAAGCTCAATTTGGTTAAACATAGTTTGTTTCCCCAAGCTCATCGGACTTGCTGGTGTTTGTTCAATATCCTAGCTATGTGTTGATCATTGGTAATGGCTGAAAAACTGTTATCCCATATGATTTTTTACTTTTAAACCTATCCCTCTGGGTTTCGGCAATGTGTTCTGAAATATTGTCTGCACATCTTGTTGAGGGAGGCTGATTCGATTTCACTGCTACCATCTTTTCTAACAGATGCTGGGAGGCCTCGATCCTCGTTAATCTTTCTACTTTTACTTTAAACTACTTGTGTCAAAAAATGGTTCATCCAGTTTACTATTGATGGTGCATGTTAGGCAATGTCCCGTTTTCTGAGCTCGCGGGTTTAGAGTTTTGGTTTGTCATATGCTTACATGCAACATACATTGGCTTTTTCTTGTTCTGGAAATGCAATTAGTGCAAGTTAGCCTCTGGAGTTCAATTGATAATCCTGATTAGCAACATCTGATGATATAAAGTTTAGACATTGGTGTCTAGAAACAAATTCATGTATGTATATATACAAGTAAACGTCGGTAAATGGAAAGTCTAATAAATCATAGGCATATTTATGGCGAAGAATTTTTTCATTAATGGAGATGGCGAAGACTTCCTGCCCGGCCTGAAGGCTGGGAGTAGTATTTTCATCCTTAAACTTTGATGTAATTGCAATGTAAGATATAGTTTGTTTGATTTTATCAGTTTAGTCCGTGGTACAGCCGTACGGTGGTACCTAGAACTAAAGTGCTAAACTTGAGTGAAGCATGTCTGAAGTTATTATTTTATCAAAGTTTAGCTATGAAAGTATATATATATATATATATATATATATATATATATAATCTTAATTATGAACTTGAGTGAAGCATGTCTAAAGTTATTATTTTATCAAAGTTTAGCAATAAAAGTATATTATCTAAGATTATATATATATATATATATATATATAATCTTAATTATGAAAACAATACTAATCTCTTAACTTTACAAAGTTAAAATATCATAAAATTTAAATTTTTTTAATTTTACAACAAAACCCTAGTTGAGATTAACCGAAGCAAAATATCAGCTAAGCACAAATTTGAAAAAAATAATCAAGAAGAGTAATAGTCTATTCAATAAATGAGAAAAACATATGATTTTAGCTCAATTTTTAATAAAGGAAGAGAGAGAGAGAGAGAGAGAGAGAGAGTGGCAACAAAATGAATTTGAGTTTTTATTGTAAGTTTTTGGAATATTGACAATTAGGTCTATAGTCTTTAATAAATAATAAATTAAAAAAATTAGTACAAAAAATACCCACATAATGTAATATTATTCTTAACACCAAGTTAACTTACAATTATCTATCTTAAACTTTAGAAGTCTCATAATAGTTTTAGAATAATTAGCTCATGGAGAAAAACAATTAATGTTGAAAAAAGTCAAATATTCTTTTTGTGAAAATTATCTTGAAAATGAAATGTATTAGGTTTTATGAATATTTTCTTTGTGTACATACAAAAATTAAACTAGCCCAAGAGATATTTTTCAGACACATTTGTCCTTTCTCAACCATTATACCAGAAAACTTGAATTTTTCTTTCTTCTTTTTTTTTATATATCCTTCTTCTTTCATTATTCAAACTCTAATAATTTAATTTGTCATCATTTTAAGAGAATATAATATTTGATTGGATTGTTATATGTAATATTTGAAATATATTATATACATGATTTTTCAAGTCAAAGTGATTTGTTGAGGTTGATAATAAACTATGTTCGTTTTTAAACTTACAAACTGTACTCGAAAAATAATTTTTGAGTAAGGTTAAAATATTTCTCTCACTCAAATATATGGTTTGTATTGCAGTTGAAGGCTGTATTCAAATTGTCATTGTCGTCGTTCCTGAAGTTGATCGTCACTTTGCTAATTGCTTTCAATGCTAATTTATCGCAACTTTTTTACTTCATTGATTTCTTAATTTGTCATTTTAATTTATTGATTTAGTATTTGAGGATTTGAGAACTCAATTATGACATTTATCTTATTCATTTTCAAAACTCGATTTCTTAATATGTGCACATTTATCAAATAATTTACATATAAAATTTAAGAGATATTTTGTTTTCAATTTTGAAAATGAATTTTGGACAGTATTTTCTATTAAATTAAGTATATGTTAATGTAGCGATTTTACATTTGTTTATAAGATATTTTTTTGAATTAAAATTTTGATTTGTAAATATTTGATAGTGGATATACTACAAATATTTAACCCTACTTTTTTAGATTCGTTACTTTTAAAAGAAAATTTGCTCGTTTCATTGAAAAAAATTATTTGTTAAAATCTTTTTGATAATTAATATTTAAAAAAAAGGTATAACTCGAGAAAATATGGGTTACCATCAGCAAGAATACTTAAAAACAAAAAATAAAGGCCATCCAACTCTGTTGAGTTGGCCAGCATCTGGGCTGAACTTAAAATAATTAAATTGTATTATGTTAAATTATACGGACTCAAGTATTAAAAGCGATAAAAAAATACACATATTTGTATTAACTTAAATTATAGGGACAAACATGATATTATTCCTTTCAGGGACGAAAAGGTTATTATCCTTTGCAAGTAAAGTAGCACGTGTGTGGATTTAGTTGACATAAAATATAAATTATATTTTTAGTTACAATATGTATGAAATACGAGGAGGTCAAAGTTATTAGGTGGTAATCTAGGGTTTTACGAGTACAGCAAACATTTGGCTTTGATTAGGACTGTGAAAAAGAGAAAGTTTCCCTAGCTCAAGTAAAACACTACTACACTCACACAGCTAAGAGCCATTTTCAATCCTACTTTACTTCTTTCTTCCTTCTTTCTCCCAGTCTCACGTATAAAAGCAAACCCACTACGCAGTCTCAGTCCACGCACACTTGTGCTGCCTCCTCCTCCTCCTCATCCTCCGCCTCGTGCACTGTTGTTTTCTTTTTGTTTATTTTGTTGCCGTTTGGAACTTGCATTCATCCTGGTTCAAAAACCCTAATCGCGAAGAATAAAGCCCTGTTGAACGTTTAATTGCAACTGTGCGATTGGTGCTGCCACTTTCTATTTTATTCGTTTAACTGTTCTTCTGCAGGATTGTGTTTGATTTTTCTTTTTAATTTAATTTATTGGAGATTGGAAGACGTAGGGATTATTATGGTTATGGCGGAGAATGAAGGAGGAGATGATCAGAAGGAGATGACAGTGAGTGGGCCCAAGTCTCCTTGGAAGAAGCCTGTTGTTACTGATGCTCCTGTTATGGGTGCTGCTGATTCTTGGCCTGCGCTTGGTGATGTTCAACAACATCGCCCTAAGAATGCTGATTCCTCCGCTAAGCCGCCTTCCTCCGATCCATCGCTTGTCCAGGTTATCTCTATTTTCTTCTTCCTTTATTCAATTCCTTTATTTAGTTTTTTTATTTACGGAGTGTAAATATGTAAGTTTTTATTACTTTATTTTAAATTGATATAATTCTTAAATGGGAGATTGTATATTGTTGGGTTTATTGCCCCTTTAACATATAACTGAAATATAGTTTAATGAGTGGAAACCTTTCAAGCACTAAAAAATTAATTTTTCAATACGCTGTGAAGCAGGTCATATACTCTTCTTCCATAGTGTTTGATTTTGTAGTTTACTCTGTCAGCACTGTGTTTTTGTGTGTGCTTTTCTAGTTTATTTTCAGCAGGCTGTTAGTTTCTTATTTTAAGAAAAATCTATTCATAATTAGAATTTTTATGTCAGCAGGCTGTTGTGTCAGCAGATTGTTGTGTTCTAGAAATTAATGTTAAATTTTCTAATGAGCTGTCCCTTTGGAGTCAAAGGACCATAGTTCCTCTATTCTTTATCCTGTGACATCTTTTCATTAAGATGTGGAGAAATGTTTCTGGATGTTTAAAGTGATAAAGTTTGGCTATGTGGTATCCTATTTTGAAGTTGTCTATTTATTAATCGATAAATTTTTGAAATTATAGGTTACTACAGGTTTTGAGCTTTTCTTAACTATATTTTAATTATTTTTTTGATCATTCAGGGAGCAGTTGGGCAGCAGAAGACACATGGTTCTGGAAATCCTAATCCTTCCCACAAAGGTATGCCTGCACGAAATCAAAAGCCAGGCTCTAAGCGCAATACTGCACCACCTTTTCCTGTTCCCTTTCCTTACCATCAACCTTCAATGCCGCCTATTTTTCATACTATGGTGCCTCCACCACACCTTGCTGTTCCTGGGTATGCTTATCCAACTTACCCTGGACCCTTTCCCGGTGGTGAAAATCAGACACCAGTACCAGCTTTTGCTCCCCCAGTTCATGCCGTTGATGCTGGAAGAAATGTGCAGCCTTCTCCTCGTGGAGATCCCAATTCTTCTGTTGGCAATTTTCCTAATAGAAGACCTAATATGCAAGAACCTGGTGGTCCTATGAATCATGCCTGGCATCATCAGCGAGCATTTGGTCCCAGAGACAGTATTCCTGTGCAGCAAGGTATTGGACCGAGGCCTTTGGTAAGGCCTGCATTTTTTGGTCCAGCTCCTGGTCCCGGATATATGGTTGGTCCGAGCTTTCCTGGTAATAACTTGATACTGGTGCAAAGGAGCCATTATTAATTTCTTATTACTTCTTGTCAAATTGTGCTGTGTTTTCAATGACGTAGCACACGAGCTTATTCCACTTGGATGATGTTGCATAGTTCCTTAATCAAAGACCCACTCTTTTTTACTCTTTTTTTTCGGTTGAGGTTAATTAAATGCTGTCCAAAATGATGTATATTTACAACACAGGAGCTGCAGTTTGCTATGTGCCCATTGCGCCTCCAGGCTCGATTAGGGGACCCCATCCTCCACGTTTCTTTCCGTACCCTATGAATCCAGGGGCTCCTATGTTATCCCCAGAGATGCTAACATTGAAGGCTAACATTGTGAAACAAATTGAGTATTATTTCAGGTATTAATGCACACTTTCACATGTTTGAGTTTTGGATATTTGTTGGTATTACCATCATACTTTGTTTACCACTGAAAAAGTGGGTCATTACAATATTTGATGTATAGCTGCTTAAGATTTTTGTGAGCTGATTATCTCATAATTTTTCCCTGCTGAAAAGAGCTTCGATCCAACTCTTTTTGTAATTTCTACTCTTCGTTTTTCATTCCTCACTTTCTGTTGCAATACCCAATTGGTGATTTACAATGGAAGAGTTGAATAAAGTGATGTACAGTACATTTGAATGTACTCCCAACTTTGTCCTCTATTTATTTAGGAGATGAAAATTGTTTTGGTCTCATTTATAACTTCTTTTTGCAGTAATGAAAATCTTCAGAATGACCATTACCTAATTTCCTTGATGGATGCCCAAGGATGGGTTCCAATTTCCACTATTGCGGACTTCAAAAGGGTATGTTTTAACTAGAATGCTAGGAGTGTTTCATCCTAGCTTTTGCAGGTGTTAACTGCTGTATTTGTAGCTGCTGCTATGTTAATATCTTAGAACTTTGGGTAATAACTTGTGAAGCTATTGTGACCATTTTCTGTTTGGGTAACAGGTAAAGAGAATGAGTACAGACATACCATTTATACTGGATGCGCTGCAAAGTTCTAGTACGGTTGAAGCTCAGGTCAGATATCCTTCCAGTGAGATATTTGTTTGCTGCTTTCCTTGATGTATGTGTGCTGGCTGGATTGCTGTCAATTTTCATTTGAAGGGATTAGGCGTGATCTCAAGGAATTGGATCTTTTAAAATGTTTTTTTCCAAATTCATATCCTTATCCTATTTCTGCCCTCTTTCAGACAATGTGTTCAAATGCACAGCTTACAATCTGTTTCCTGCCAGTCAATCTAATGTCAACCTTTTTTCAAATTTCAAATTAGCTAGCTTTCTTTCTATAAGCCAGCTTGTAAAGTAATCATTCATTGTATTATTCAAATTTGTTTCTTTCTGAATTTCCTTCCAAAGTTTTAAATCAATACCTATTTCACCTTGTGGTGCTAACTTGGTTCATCTCAGAAAGTGATGGAATAAATTATTGCATTCACTGATTCACTGACAATTTTAACCAGATATAGATAGATTTTTAGTGTCTGATTGGAATTGAAAAATTCATTTCAGATGTCAATATAATTTGGGTAATTCATTTTAGACGTCAGAAACAGTTCGGCTCATTGTTTTGATGATTGCATTCTCACCAGATAATGGAATATATGGTGGTTTTCTTGTTTTGTTTTCCTTTGTTTAGTTAGGTCTGACAAACATGTAACTTCTGCTTGTGGTTGCTTTTAATTCTTCTCTTGCAGTAGCTCAAGGCTTTTGTTAGTCTAAAATACTGAATTTGCAGCATAAAGCATATTTTATTTACTTGTTATTAGTAATAATGATTTTTGTTTCCTTTAAACAAGAGTTAGGCATAATTAGGTGTGATTCCTTAATTTTTATTTTGTGATTGGTTTTTCTTACCTCAATTCTTTTTTGATCCAAATATTGAATTTTCATTATAGATTCTTTTATCAAATTTAATATTACTAGTCATCATCTCCACGGTAGTACTGATATTGGATTAATTTTATTCTATCAATTTTCTTCAGGATTGAACTTATTAGGAGGTATTTTCAGAATGTTTTTATCATCTCTATAAGTGACATGAAAACTTGAAATATGTTTATTGGCACAATGTTTCTTCTAAAGTAATGTATGAGGGGCCTGTAATATGGATCTATAAACAAATGGTTTAGCTGATGATAGGTTGCCCTTACCATAACCTAGGCGCCTAAAGTGTATGGGCTGATACATAAATTGAATTAACTACAAGGTGGTTACTTCTGTATTTGTGCATCAATTCAAATTGCTATGGCCATTTTTCACCTTTATATAATATGAGGTCTAAAATTATTGTGGATATATTGACAATTGAATGGTAGCAAGTTTTTGCTTTTTTTCAATAGCCTTCACTTTGCATGTAGGGTGACATGGTACGAAGGCGTGATGAGTGGTCCAAATGGATTCCAGCTTCTGCAGAGCATACTGTGGCACCAACAGCGCAGACTGGCCAGAGTAAATCTGTAGAAAATCCTGTTGATTCTTCTGGGAATGTTGATGCCAATGAAGACAATACAAGAGAAAAGTCTGAAGAAATTGTTGGATTTTTGTCACACAGTGCAAATTTGGTGGAGGATGTACCACCAAGTAGGGTTAGTCTGGAAGTGAGACATAATAGTGACAAAGAGCACTGTGGTGAGTTTGTTCTCCCAGATGGTGGAAACACATTCTCTGCTGAAAATGGTGACTCAAGAACAACAACCACTGAATCAGATATCAAATTCTCAGACCTTGGAATCAATCAGGATATTTCCTGCAAAGATCAAGGAGCTGAGTCTACAAGATTTGGTGACTCTGGGGCTCAAAGCTTGGAGCCTTCATCAAAAATCACGGTACGGAATCTTAATGACCTGTCAAATGATTTTGCCAACACATTTATGCTTGATGAAGAACTAGAGATTGAGCAGAAGACCATGAAAAAGGATGATTTTTCAGCAGCCAGAAGGTAGTGCATGCTTTTTATTTTCAATCTCTTGTTTCTATATTTCAAATTTCTGTGCAGGATGACTTAATTAATGAGAAAATAGATTTATATATAAGGACTATACTGTGGTTAGTCTAATTGGTTATTAAGATTCGGTAAATTTGGTATTATTAGTTTGAGCATGCAAGTCCTTTGCTATTAACTTGTTATTTTATGTAAAGATATAGTACTCTAGTTTTGATTAAAATTTCCAATAAATAACTTATTTAACAATTAATTTTCTAGATAGATGACTATCAGATTATTATTGTTGTTGATATATTACTGTACTGAAATTGTGAGCATTAAAATGGACTCCGCTACAATTGAGTTCAAGTCCAAGTGGAAATTGGAGGAAAGAGAGAGTTCTCAATATGTTGCAACAAGCACTAACAAAGATCCCAAAATAGTTTGAATATAATTTGAAAAGCTATTACATCTTTTTATGTGTTTGGAAAAACTGCTCGTGGTTTTGGATTTAGAACAAGTTCATTTTTGCCTCTTTGAATATGCAAATCGAATAGCTGATGGAATAGTCTTCTTGATTTAAACTGCATTTCATCATCATTAATTCATTTAGTACGATTTTTCATAGAAAAGTTGGTGACTGTAACTTCAGATTCTCAGCACTCTCTTTTGTCCAGTTAGCATATAGGAAGTTTGCCTCTTCGTGCAGTAAAGTTTTGAATATTCTGCGACATAAGTTGGATTAAGTATCTACTGTAGATAAGTTTAGTCGTGAAAAGGAATCCAGAAGTCAATTAAGGGTGTATTGCTAATTTGATCTACGATATTTGCTTAGATGCCTGGGAAAGATGAAGTAGTGAAGGTAATGAGTTGCAAATGGAGGATATTGCTTAGAGGTCAAGGAAAAGTAAAGATGGAGAGGAAAAAAAAGTAGTGAATGCAATGAGTTATACACGGAGTGGCACAAGAACCTTGGCAGCCATGCCATAGATTATCCAATTTGCAAACTTAAGATTACTGTTTTGGTGATAATGAACTTTTAAGGAAACTAGAATATTCTGATGACCATTAAAGTCTCTGAAACTAAGGCTAACCTTGACTAATTTTGTTTTCCCTTCTTTGACAAGAAATAAGAAAAATTTATTGTGTTATTTTGGTGGAACAGTCCATTTACAGAAGACAACACAAAGAAGTATAAACAACCCACCTAGTGAATATCATTTAACAACAGCTTACCAATTAGATTGAATGAATAAAAAAGGGAGAGACTGAAGAAAATGTACCAAGTCCATAGAAAATCAAAAGCGCAAATTTTTCTATTTTTCTCTAACCACAAATAACCAAAAAAACTGCAAGAACATAATTTTTCTATAATGATGTCTTAAAGCATAAAACTCTACAAAAAAATAAAATAATAAAAGAGCACAGTGCTGTGCCATCTAACAATGTAAGAACAAATCATTAATGTTTCTGTCCCCTCATTACACGAATATGGAGATCATAAAATTTGTATATTTTGCTGAACAAATATATTTTCAAATGACTTTTGAGATTCTGTATCATTGATATTACTATCTATCCAAAGAGAATTACAGATACACAGTTTCTACTCCTTTTCATAAAGAATATCTAGTTCAGTACTGGCAGTTATGATTTGTTCTGCAAGTAAATCGTTTTCTTCTTCCTTTTTTTTCTCTTGTGGCTCTAATCAAAATGGCTAGTCACATCATTGTTTGATGTCATATTTGATAAGAGTTTTGTTTTTAGGTGCATACTGAGTGGCTAATTTTGTTTGAATCTTAACACTATGGATACAAACGTTTTGCAGCTGAATGCTGTTTAATGTGCTTTGTTTGTATGCATACTGATGGCATTCTTGATTTTCTGAATGACTTTTTTGCCAGGATTGATGATGAGGATGATGAGATTGTTGTCAATGATCAAGATGTTGAGAGGCTTGTAATTGTCACCCAGGTATGGCTGTTGAGCAGTAGATTTCTCTAGAATACTTTTCATTCTGCTTCTCTTTAAGTAGTGGGTATCAAATGCTCCAATTTGGTTGTTCATTCATATTTCCTTCGCTAACTAGTAATATGGATATATGCTATATTCGTAATTCCCAGGAAGTATATCAATGTGTAATTAAATAAAACACCTTTGTTTACATGCTCTCATATTATGGTTCAACTATTATATATTATTGTTGCTGTTACTGCGTATTAGAGATTATTTGTTTTTTCTTTGTATTGCTTGCTGTAGAGGACTAGGGTCCTGTATCCTTGAGAGTGAGGGATATTGCATTGTAAAAGCTGTCAAGAATCTGATGTTCTTTTCAAATTACAAACTCTATCTTACTGGGCAAGCAGCCGGAACTTGAGTGACCTCATCAGCTCCAGGCAGATATGAAATATCGTCCTTTTTTTTTTTTTCTCGCTTTTTCTTTTCCTGAGAACATTCAGTTCCAAGGCCAACTTTCATGCAGAGTTCCTTTTACGCTTCAAATTAGCAGAAAAACTTGCTGTGAAATTTGCCTCTGAAGTCCATATTTTTGGAAGAATTCAATTAATGCAGCTGGAAATTTTGACAATGTAGATCACCTGTTGAGAAAGTCATTATTGTCTTTGGTGATGTGAAAAGATTTCTAAGCACTTAGGTTGTTGTCATAGCTGTATGAAAGAAAATGATCAGACTTCCAATCTGAAAGGGAGAGATTAAATTTTTTTTAAGGCTTTATTTGACTATATATTAGCTATTTAATCTATTGCTCTTCTGCTTTCAAGTCTGCATGTTCATGTAAGCAAGACTTTCTGTTGTGCTTTGTTCAAGATGTATGGTATCGCTTTTATGAAGTTAAGAAAATTAATGAACAATCTTCCGGTAAAGAAAACAATTATGTGTGGGTGACAGTAACAGCTACATTAAATCACTTCCTGACTGTTAAAGCATTCCTGGTGTAAAGGTTGGATACTGTCTTAGCCACTCATTGAAAGATAACCATCCATTATCATGAGAGGGGGCACTGTGAAGGGGCCAAGAAAGAAGTCTCCTCCACTTCTTGGAAGTTCTTAGATTCTCTTTAAGCGGTTCTCTCTGGTGGGAAAGATAGTTTGAATTTCCTTCACTCAAGAGTTATTTGCAACAGCTAACCATTCTTTTCCTCTAGGGAAACTCTTTAAGTGCCTCAAAATAATAATATTATGCATTTAAGATCTCTGATGACACCGAACGTTGTTATGTCTGATCAAGAAGTAGATTAGTCCTCTACCGTACTGCTTCATCAGGGTATAGTTTGCCTGCTGATTGATGGGAGAGTGAAATGGTTTTACTTCAGCAAGGCTATGCATTTCTGGAATGCGATATATATTCTACTTTCTACTTTCTCATCCTGTTGTTGTTATGGGGTGGTGTTATCTTATCTTTCTCTGGCCCAAATATGTTAGTAGATTGACGACTCATTCTTCTGTCTCCTTTACAGAATAGTTGGATGGTTGGAGGATCAAAAACAGATGGCAAAGGATTAAAGTCTATTTCCAACGAGCTTGCTTCCGCTATAAATGATGGTCTTTATTTCTATGAGCAGGTTGAGATGCCTATTGCGTCTTTCACATTCATTACCAGCATTAAACTTTTGTGCCTTCATATTTATTTCTTTTTGGAATTTTGTAACCATACTATATTTGAATGTTCTCACCTTTGCAGGAGCTTAAAACTAAGAGATTTAGTCGGAGAAAGAATAACCTAAGTTTTGAGAATAAAGACGGAAACCTCAGGTTTACAGGCAGTGCTCCAGGAGTATCATTTTCAAAAGCAGTTGAAAATTCTTCTATAGGCAGTAGTCATGAAGAGTCTGGAAATGCTACTCCTCGCAGAAAGCACAACAAAAGTTTCCATAGGCAACAATCTTCCCATAAGCAGCGATTTTTCTCAAGCAACTTTAGAAACCATGGAACTGGTCGAAATTCTCTTGGACTTATATCAGAAAGTCCACCAAGTAATTCGGTTGGATATTTCTTTGGCTCTACCCCTCCAGAAACTCATGGGTTAGTTGATAGTGATTGTTGCTTGTCCTTATAACATTGTGGATACATTTCAATACTTTAGAGGTTGCATAGTAGTATTACTAGTTTCTTAGAGAATTGATCCACGTAATTATTGGTTTCAAGTACAATTTCTATGCTGTTTCATAATTTTTAGGTTCTACTCAATTAATACGCTACAAATCTACATTTTGCAGCCTTAGGCCTTCAAAACTGAGTGTTTCACCACACAGCACTCTTTCTGGCAGTAGTCCGCCAGTGGGTTCCATGCCAAAATCATTTCCACCATTTCAGCATCCAAGTCATCAGCTGTTAGAAGAAAATGGCTTTAAACAGCAGAAGTAAGGGGATGGTGTATATTTGTGTGTGTGTGTCAAGAGACACCATTATTATGGAGTTTGCTGAACTGGTTTTTGTTATCTGAAGGTACTTGAAGTTTCGTAAGCGGTGCTTAAATGAGAGGAAGAAGTTGGGAATTGGTTGCAGTGAGGTGGGCTTCATGGCTAAACTGTCTTCTAATATCTTAACTGTATTTAAAAAATTGAAGAAGATTGTCAATTTCATGTTTTTGATTATTTCATGGGCTGAGAGGTTTGCAATTTTTTTCACACCACACCTATTTTCTGTCTCATCACTTTTGTTCATTTTGTGAATTTATTTTATCTCACTTAGATCGTGAATGTATCATCTTTTATTACGTTCCTCTCAGTCCACAACTGTTTTTCTTCTTTTTGAGTACGAGGAAGTGAAATAGCTCATCTCCATCGACTGTCAACCTACTTAGATGTAGGATGTTCATAGATACAGTGTTGAAAACCAGTTCTGGGCTGTTTCCACCACACTGCTTATTACCGTTGCCTGAATCTAATGTCTTTTTGGCCCATTTTTATCAGCCCAAATGTCCTTGTATACTCACACAAGGATATACACTGATTTTCGAATATTTTGTTTTTTCATATTTTGAAGTTCATGTATGTTTATTTTGTCTACCAGCAGAGGTGTCCATTGGGATTCTATTGTAATATGCCCATTATTTACATGCAGGAAATGAATACACTGTACAGGTTTTGGTCATATTTTCTTAGAGACATGTTCATTCCTTCTATGTATAATGAGTTCCAGAAATTTGCTCTTGAAGATGCGGCTGCCGGTTACAATTATGGGATAGAATGTCTTTTCAGGTTTTACAGGTAATAATGGTAAATTATAATTTTTTCACTCTCTTGAGCTGTTTGAAGCCACCTTTCAAGTTGTTCCTCTGCTTTGCCTCTATAGCCTTTCATTGTAATTTGATTTTCTTTTCTCTCAATTTTTTTCTCACTTGGTGGAAACAAACGATGCTGTTTTTTCATTAGATTGGTGCACAATACTTTATTTATTTCAATAAAATGTCATTTTCCCTTTCAGTTATGGTTTGGAAAAGGAGTGCCGAGAAGACCTCTACAAGGACTTTGAACAGCTGACTCTTGACTTTTACCATAAAGGCAATCTTTATGGCCTTGAAAAATACTGGTAATGCTTTGTGCCTTCTCTAATGTCATTACGGTGCTTATATAGATCCGATGTTTGAAATTTGGAGCAGCTTCACAATGAATAACCTTGAAGTCTTTATTTGACTTAAAATTGGCCCTGTACCACGATACATGGTTATTTATTTGTTGCTTTTTAGAAGTATAAGAAATTAGAAAGTGCTGCTGGCAATGTTAGGATTACCAATTGTCACAGCTTTTTTCGTTTACTCAGTTGCTGTTACTGTTGTGAGTTTTTTGGTGCTTTAATCCCTGCAGGGCATTCCATCATTATCGAGGGCTACGCAACCAGAAAGATCCTGTAAAGAAACATCCAGAACTGGAAAAGTTGTTGAGGGAAGAATACCGTAGCATAGAGGACTTCCGAGCCAAAGAGAAGTATTAGTTGGAAAGAAGAGAGCCATTAACCTCAAGTAATTCCTTCATTTTCTTGTGGTATGGCATTGTCATTGCAATTTTGAAAACGAACCTGACAACTTAACAAGGGAGTTGAAGATATAGCTGCAGGCCTATATTTGGTTTGGACGACAACAATGGATTTTTTCTTTTTTTGTATATTGTATATTTGGGGGGATTGTGTACTGCACTGCTTGTAAGGCTTGCTGCTGCTGCTGCTGATGTTGATGCTGGTGGGTTGTGGTAATTTTGGTGGCTCCCTGTATTTTGTTTTTCTTTTTTGTTGATTCTGAGTTGTCTACAAGCTTGGAGAGGTGCCTGTGTTTTTGTCTTGGGTCATTTCACTTCCCCCTGAATTGTAACTTGTACATAATGGAAAACTGAAAAACCCCAAAAAAAAAAAAATTTAAAAAAAAAAAAAAATTGTAGGAACTTGTGAAAAATTAACAATAAGAGATTCAATTTTTAATTTTTATTTTGATGATCTGAAGCAGAGATTTTGCATTCTATGGTGGTGTTCCTTTGTGATGAATTCTAAAATTTATTTTCTGTTTTATTAATTGCTCTTCTACATCTTTAAAGAAAAGATGGCATTGAAATCATGCCCACCCACCGGATTACAATTGTTTCAGGTCTGCTTTTGATTTCATTTTCTCAATTGTGAGATACACGTCTCATGAATAAAGTGAACAAAGTTGAAACTGCAAATTAATCCTCGGATATTATCTAATAAATGAAATTGAAACTGAGACTGTAAACTAATCATGCAACACTATTGTAAAATGGGTTACACCAACCTGGGGTAATAACAGTTTTGTCACTGAGCTTTGATGACATGTTTTAGTAAACTTTTAACATTTTCATCCTTTCTATTAAGACGAAGTTAAAATCAAAGATAATTTGATATTTCGTGTTTTATTCACATTTATATTGAAATTATTTGGGAATTAACCGAAAATACCCATGTTTATTAATAAAAATTCAAAAATGTCCATCCCTAAACTTTTTAATCTAACATACTATTTTTTAAGTTTCTTGGACAAAAATACTCATTCCCACACAATTAACTCGAATATTTGTGTCCTTATTTTGTATCCTATTTCTTTTCTTCTTCTGCAATCGATTTTATTGTATAAATTCTCTAAATTTGACAGTTAATCTATTTAATTTAATTGACAAGCCTATTTTATAATAAATTTATTTTGGTAGTTAATGTGAGTAAAAAAAAAAGATTTCTCGTGTAAAAAATTAAATTTATTTCTATCGAGCAAAGACAGAGGTTTGTCGAGTAAGGAGATTTTTTTCCTTACTCGACCGTGCAACTATTGAGTAAAGGCAAAAATTTTCCCTTATTAAACAGTTGCTGTCGAGTAAGGGAGAACCCTTTACTTGAACCTTTCAAATTAATTTCTGCTATTTAATGTTTAAATTCTTATAATTAATATAATATATAATTAAGTCTCAATTGTTTGATTTAATAATATTTAAATCCCTAATTTTTATTGATATCTTAAACAAGAGGTCAAAAGTATAATATTAACGCGACTAAAATTATCTTTTAGCGTTAAATTACACGTTGTTTAATACTAATTGTTTAAGACATTAATAAAAATTAGGGACTTAAATATTATTAAATCAAATAATTATGGCTTAATTATAATTATACTAATTATAGGGACTTAAATGTTAAATAATATAAATTAATTTGAAATGTTCGAGCAAACAAAAATTTTCTTTTTGTTCGAACATTCTAAATCAATTTATATTATTTTACATTTAAATCCCCATAATTAATATAATATATAATTAAGTCACAATTATTTGATTTAATAATATTTAAATCCTTAATTTTATTAATTATTAATAATTTTATTTTATATGAGTTAAAATTTTTAATTATAGCACTACAATACTAAACAATGAATAATTTCAGTCATTTCAATATTAGACTCCTAACTTCTTGTTTAAAACATTAATAAAAATTAAAGACTTAAATATTATTACATCAAACAATTGAAACTTAATTGTATATTATATTAATTATAGGAATTTAAACGTAAAATAATAGAAATTAATTTGGAAGGTTTGAGTAAAGAGAAAATTTCTCCTTACTCGAACTTTACTTTCGAATAAAGTAAAATTAAATTTTATTCCATAATAAGATTCGAGTAAGGTGAAAATTTTCTCTTTACTCGATAATAATTTTCACCTTATTCAAATCTTACAGTCGAATAAGGTCTAATTTCATCTTACTCGATGGTACTCAGTCTTTATTTAAGCCACGTTCTCTTCTAGGGGTTGGTTGTACCTCTGGTTGGAATGTCATTCTCTCTCCGTCACAATTCTTCTACGAAATCAGAATTTGGTGCCACCTTGGCCTTTACTCAACAGATGGAATCATTGCCGTTCTATTATTTCTAACATGCATTTTCGATTTACTCATTACTTTTCGGGAGAATAACGCAGCTGCAGACAAAATAGCCAATTTGGGCTTACTGACAGACTCCTTTACTAGGTGGAATCATCCCCCAGTAGGTGTTGGTCGCTTCCTACAATGTAAAGTAATATACTTGCTATGTTTTATTGTCAATCACTATTAATATAATATCAACATTTCAACCCTTTAGTCGGGTGGTAATTGTTTTGTTTTGCAATAAAAGTAAGAGGTTAGTAAACATCAACCTTAAACCTCAACTAATAAATTTAAAAGTAAACACCAACTTTAAAAGAGATAGAATTAAATCTAACAAAAAAGTTATACGCTTGAAGCTCCCAAGCCATCTTGAGTTTGGTAATAATAAGGGGTAAGGGGTTGGTATTTCGTGAGTGAGATTTCTCACCCCTTTCCAAAACTTTCAATAAAAAAAATAATATTAAAGAAAAGAACCTCAATTAACATATTTTGATACTGTTAATACCAGAAAGTAAACATTAATTCTCAAAACCCAAATTCTACTTCGAAATTACGTTATTTTGACTACATAATGTATACAGGTATAAGTAGACTTAAGCTACTTTTTGAGGACACAAATTATGGTATGTAATAAAGAAAAAAAGAGTATCCTCAAGTCAACATAATATTATTGTCAAGTCCATTTAAATGAGCTTAGGCTTATATAATCAGGCTAATTTAAAAGAAACACAATATCTAAAATTTTTTTTGAGTCATTTGAGTCCAAAAATTTATTTTAACTAATTTATAAATTAACTAAAATATAGAATTTTATTGTAAATATAAGACTTTTACACTTTTTTTTAATTAAAATTAGAATACATACAAGTTTTTTACATAAAAACCCATCCTAAAAAAAGTAAATTCGATTAAATTAGGACATGAGATCAAATAGTGCTCTACTATAATTGCATGTTGTAAATTATAAGTAGACATAATCCAATAGACAAGAGAACAAAAATCATCACGAGATCAGTGGCATGAGGCCCTCTCTCTCCAATGAGACCTCCCTTGCTTCCTCTAGCGTCATTGTTAACATACCCTAGCAAACTCGCTCTTTAGTCGTTAGAGTTTACCTTACTCATTATTATCATTCCCTTGCATCTTCTCTGCATCTATAAACACTAAATTCACTACCCTTAGGTACAGAAGCACCTCAGTTTGTAGCCTAGAAACCACCAAGTCGCAAAATCATTTAGTGATAGTGGACGTATCGTATGCTGCTAGCGTTTGCTCAATACGTATTACATTGACTTGGTAGTAATTCCGACTCACCTTTATCATCTTGTATTTCTTTGTATTGTTATTGGACCTATCTCACTCCTACACACGACATACTCATAGTTTAGGTCTCATGCCCTATTAAATATTATGACAACAGCACTAGCAACGGTATCACATATCTCTAATATTCGTCAGCTATCTTCTAAAGTTTCAACGTCATGATTCTCAAATCACTAAGTGTGATTTAAAGGACGTGGTAAGCCTAACTCTTTACAACTTAGATCAAGGATTTAAAAGTTCAATTAAGATTTGAAGCCTAACCATATTAACCCCATTAGATAGTTTGGGAATAAAATTAAGGAGCAATTGGTGAAAAGATGAAAATGTTGTAAATAGAATTTCTCTCAATTTCTTCTTCTCCATCATCTTACTACTTTAATCTTTAATGTGTCAAAATCAGATATAAATGGTGGAAACAATATTTTTCAAGAAAAATTAAAGCTAAAGCTTCCCTCTCAATTCTTAAAATTTTTTTCCCAAATATGCAGGAAGAGGGATTTGATTAATTTTGTAATTTATCAACATAAACATTAATTTTAGCTGTTAAGTTATTGATTTGGTTATTGATGTCTGGTCAAAAACTAAGTAACCATACAACAAATTAATCTAATAATCAAAAGCTGTGTTTCATTGAATTGTCGGGAAGGCTTTTCTAATGAATTCATCACTTGCCTCCAAACTTCCCAGTTTATATTTATCAGTTTTTGATTTGGGGAGATTGAGAAAGAGAAAAGAATGAAATAGAAATTAAGAGGGAGTACCACACAACTTAACTTTTTATTAGTTTATTATTTTGGTAGGGCTTACCAGTTGGATAATTTATTATATCTTTTTGGAATACAAAGTTGATTCATTTATTTTTTAGTCAATTCATTAACTGAACTGACGATGGATGTAAATAGAGTATTTTTAAAACAGTAATAGAGTATCGGGTAATTAGACCATAGCCTGAGAGGGGTATCAGCCATTCTCCCGCACATATATAACCACACTTTCAAAGAGTGTGTGTGGATTGAACTAAATAATTGCTTCTTCCAAGGGGTTTTTGCCTTGCTGGTAGTTTCGAATATAGAAGTCGCCATAACCTTTAAACTTTTTATACAATCTTGGCCTTGTCTCATTCACCAATTCATCAATTGGTTCAATCTCTTTCTCTGAATTTGGAAGACAAAACACTGCCACTGAAATTCTTTTCCTCTCTGAATTTGTCACCACTTTGTGTATTGGGCTCTTGAATATTCCATTACTCATTATCTGCATTATTGATTCATCACACAGATTAATTAATTCACAATTCAAAAGTTGAAATAAGAGTTATTAAGTATGTTGGAAATTTTGATTTTTATGGATGCTACAAGCATGAATCAATCACTATACATTATATCTCAGTAAGTCAAAGACACGCTAAAAGTATTGTATACTTGGGATATGTATAGTTAACTTTCATTCAACTTTAAAACATGCTGTTTTTCTTAGTAACTCTAATTTTACTAATATATACTTGAATTTTGGTTTTAGGGCCCACGTTAACATAAAATTCATCTCAATAATACATTTAGACCATAAAAACTAGGGTTTAAAATTGAGATGTCATAGCAACATATCAAAGTTGTAAACATATCCATAGCCGACTTTGTATTAAATATGCACAAATAGAAATTAAAAAAAAATTTCTTTTTGATACGAGTGAAAATTAATCTCTTGAACTATTCTTACGATTAAATTAAGGTCAAATGAACTCGGTTATCATCTTGTTAAGAATAATTATATGAATATAATACAATAATACAGACCTGTGCCTGATCACCAACATTAACAAGAAGAGCTCGAGGATTGTTTGGAACTCTATACCACTTATTATCTTTCAGGAATTGAAGGCCTTCCACTTCTTTATCTTGCAACACAATTGAAATCACTGATCCATCCGAATGTGGCTTGAATCCAAGAATCGAATCAGGCCTTGTACATGGAGGATAGTAGTTGAATCTTGCTACCAACGTTGCCTTCTCTCCACACATTTCCAGAAAGCAACTTTCATTCAGCTTTAATGACCTGGCCATTGCCTTAAACAGGATTGCTCTCATCACCTCTAACTTCATTGCATATTCATGCATAATTTCCCTGCCCAAGAAGAATATTTCAAAATAATTATTAGAAATTATAATTGTCGATAAAAGTAAATAAATAATTAATCATTTATTGTGCTTTTAAAGTCAAGTAGAAGAATGACAGCACTTAAAAGTTTCAGGTTTATCGGGCCAGTATTTGGGATTCCGTTCATCTTCTGGACTTATCAAGAGATTAAACCGGGCGGCCCACTCGGGTACTTGATGTTCAGAAACGATGTCATTCCGGTACCCTTCAACTTTTCCATGTTCTCTGCTGTAATTCAGCTTGATCTCGCAAGGAAGTTCATAGAATTGATGAGTAACTTCGCGCACTTTATCTAAAAGTGCGGTCGGTATCCCATGATTGATTGCCTGAAACCAACAAAACAATAACAAAACTGTCTCATGAATAAAGCTGAAAATATATATTAATCAGTCAACATCACAGGATAAGAAAACCTGAAAGGATCCTCCGAAGCTGAGAGCTCGGAGGAGTTTCTCAAGTTCTTCACCACTGGAAGAGGGGGATGTGAGGAGACTGATATCAATTGTTGGAATATCCATCAATGATAGAGAAGCAGAAGGAGCAGGGACTCCTCCAGGCACAGCTTCTGTGTCCACTTTGCAGATATATTTTTCTGCCTCTGCTTCTTCCTTTTCTCCATCGATGAAAAGTGCTCTTACAGTTTTTGAAACTGCTTCTACTTCAGCCATGATTATGCTGAGGATGGATTTCGACAGAATTATCTGAATCAAGCTATATATATAGGAAATGCTACTGAGATATTGGAATTTATTTTTTTTAATAAATTTGTGATAGCGCCGTTCAAAGACAAAGTTGGTTCAATCATGTTAAATTACACTCTACTTACAAAGTTCGAGAAAATGTTAGAATCCAATGGTTGATACATAAAATGCACCGATTTTTTTTTTGTTATTTTTTTTAAATTTTCTTTTAAATTTCTCAAAATTTAGGCTTAAAAAATTGATGTTTTAACAAAGTAAAAAATAAAGTGTATTTCAAATATATAGTAACACTAATGATCAGTATGTCTAGTGATCTAATGGAAACAAATCTCAGACAAGGATATCATATATTTAAATTAATTGATAAAAAAATTCATTGATGTGTGAAATATTATTCTCATTATAGATTATTGATGTATATTAAAAATTTTCATTAGCCAAAATAATTTTTTTAATATTAAATTTTTTTATTTATTTATTTTATGTCCTTCAGTTAAAAATAAAATGTCAGATAAGGATATCATATATTTTATTAAATGTTTTACTTTAAAAGGTCTATTAAAACAATTCTAGAAAAATTATACCAATCATACCATCCTAGACATTTTGTACAGTGATAAAATGCTTATCTCCATTCTTTACGGTGTGAAACAAAAAAAAAATAAATAAATAACATGATGGTAAAGTTATATTTACCATCACGTTATTTTCGAATAAATATAAGTAATATAAGATATATATATATATTGTACATATTATTATATTAATTTTTAATTTGCATAAATAAAATATGTATAATAATGGGGACAAATGTTATTTTTGAAATATAAAACATAAATTAGAAATTAGAGGAAGAACTAAGCAAAAGACGCCAGCTAATTCGGTTAAACATCGTCGGATAAACCATTAACATAATATATTAAATTAATCGATCAAATCAATTTGAAAATTATTTTGTTTTATTTTAATGTTTTGGCCTTTTTGGCATGTGGTGTATGGATTAACACGACTGACTTTAAATCATAAAATTTAAAAGTAAATCGACTTGGCAGACAGCGGAAAAAGAAGACACTTGCTGTTGAATCATATTCTTTTATACAAGAAGTGATGTTTTGTTTGACGTGTAGACACCAGGATTGGCCGACTATATATATATATATATATATATATATATATATATATATATATTGAGAAAACATTTATTTTTCGATAACTCAAGACACGTTAAAATTACTGTATACTGAGGTATGTACCAATAACTTTCATTTAACTTTAAAAGTAGAGTTGAAAATATATGTCTGGTAATATCAATTATTGTGAAATCCACCTACTTGTTTTTACTGATGTTAGACATTTATGATATATTTAAAATTGAGTGTTTTGATTGTCATATAGAAGATAGCAAGTATGAATAAGAAAGTGGTGGCTCTTGAATATTCCATTACTCATTATCTGCATTATCAATTCATTACACAAATTAATTAATTCACAATTTATGTATGTTGGAAATTTTGATTTTGATGGATGCTATAAGCATTAAATCAATCACTATACATTTATTTCTCAATAAGTCAAGACACGCTAAAAATACTGTATGCTGAGGGTATTTGTTGGTAACTTTCATTTAACTTTAAAAGTAGAGTTGAAAACATATGTTGTCAGGACCCGACCCGACCCCTCCTGGAGTTCGAGATGAATCCTGTACAAACATGCACTTTTCATAAATATTTTCATAGTTCACACGTAACATAATTTCATAATAATATATTCATGGCCTCAGGCCTCCATAACCCACACTTAGTGAGGCGTCATGCTTCATCAAAAAATATATAAAATAATATATACATGCACATACATTTATACATAATGTGACCAAATCGTTTTTATGCAGCTGCGTAGAGTGGTCTTAACCTCAATTATACTTGGGTCTTGATCCTGCATCTCTCGAATCTGATCAATTGATACTGGTCTGACATGAAAATGAGCTAAAAGTGCTCTATTGTCCTCTACTGCTAAATCAACTCTAAGTGATATCAAATCAGCATATGATGAAAAATACGTCACTCTTATATGTGCAAGAGAGCTAGAAAATTTCCTACTAAGTGCATCTGCCACAACAATCGCCTTGCCTGGTTGGTAATCAATAGTGCAATCATAATCTTTAATCAGTTCAATTCATCTCTGCTGTCGAAGAGTCAATTCTTTCTGAGTAAACAGATATTTCAAGCTTTTATGATCCGTATAAATCCAACAAGTAGCACCATACAAATAATGTCTCTAGATCTTCAATGCAAACACTATAGCAGCAAGCTCTAAGTCGTGTGTCGGATAATTCAACTCATGTTTCTTCAACTGTCGAGAAGCATAAGCTATTACCTTTCCATGTTGCATTAATACACAATCCAATTCCTGTCTAAATGCATCACTATAAATCACAAATCCCTCTGTACCGGATGGAAGTGTAAGAACAGGAGCAAAAGTTAATTTCTTTTTAACTTCTTGAAAACTCTGTTCATAATCATCAGTCCACTCAAATTTCACATTCTTCCTGGTTAACTTGGTCAATGGTCCAACAATTTTAGAAAAACCCTCAACAAATCTTCTATAATAACCAGCTAACCCCAAAAAACTCCTAACTTCAGTTACACTAGTAGGTTTTTCTCAATTAACCACTGCTTCTATTTTCTGAGGATCCACATAAATACCATCAGTAGAAATCACATGGCCCAAAAATGCAACTCTCTCTAACCAAAATTGACATTTACTAAACTTTGCATAAAGCTATTTATTCTTCAATGTCTGTAAAACAACTCTCAAATGCTCTGCATGCTATTCTCTGCTTGGTGAATATATTAGGATATCATTAATAAACACAATGACAAATTGGTCTAAGTAAGGATGAAACACTCGATTCATGAGATCCATAAATGCTGTTGGAGCATTAGTCAACCCAAATGGCATCACTAAAAACTCATAATGCCCGTAACGAGTTCTGAAGGCTGTCTTAGGCACATCTGTATCTCAAATCTTTAACTAATGATAACCTGAACGCAAATCTATTTTGGAGAAGACTTTAGCACCTTGTAACTGATCAAATAAATCATCAATGCAAGGAAGCGGATATTTGTTGCATATGGTGACTTTATTCAACTGTCGATAGTCTATACACAATCTCAAAGTTCCATCTTTCTTTTTCACAAACAACATTGGTGCCCCCCATAGAGATACACTCGGTCTAACAAAACCCTTATCTAACAACTCTTGCAACTGAACCTTCAACTCTTTCAGTTCTGATGGAGCCATTCTGTACGGTGCAATGGAAATAGGAGCTGTACCCGGAATCAAATCAATAGTAAACTCAACTTCTCTATCTGGAGGCAACCCAATAAGATCATATGGAAACACATCTGAAAATTCATTTACAACCGGAATATCTTTTAACTTTGTCTGAGCAATTTGAGCATCAATCACATAAGCCAGATAAGCAAGATAACCCTTTCTTAACCATTTCCTAGCAGTAACTGCTGATATCACACATGATGAAAGGATTCGTCGTTTCCCATAGAAAATAATTTCTGGTTCATCTAGTCTTCTAAATATCACTTCCTTACGAAAACAATCAACTGTAGCATGGTAATTTGCAAGCCAGTCCATCCCCAATATAGCATCAAAATTAAAAATATCTAAAAGGATTAAATCAACCATCATATCACAACTACCAACTCTGATAATACACTCTTGATATACACTCTCAGCCAATAATGATTCCTCAAGTGATGTAGCTACAACTAGGCCATAATCTAATAATCTTAATTCTCTATCCGCATGTATGGCAAAAGTGCGTAATATAAAAGAATGCGTAGAACCTGGATCTATCAAAATGTGGGCCTTCCGACAAAAAATGGTTAACATACTTATAACAACTTCTGGTGTGGCCTGTGCCTCCTGCTCAGTCAAGGCGAATACACGTGTCTGTGTTCGAGGAAGACCAGGTTGACCTCTATGTCTACCACCAACAGTCTCTATAAAATTTGGTTGTGCCTCATTAACAGATGTAGGTTTATCTGTTAATGATCTCGCTGGTCTCACCACTTGGTTAATAATTCCTTGATGTTGCTGTGATGACATACCCTGTACTGTACTTCCCATATTCGATGCAAATGCAGGGCATTCTCTCCTAATGTGTCCAAGCTGTCCACACTGGTAGCAGTATATTGTGCCCGGTAAGCATCGCCCCTCATGAAATATGCCACATGTCACACAAAGAAAACGACTGCCTCTACCAGTACGAATACTCCTCTGACCATGTCCTTGTCCTTGCCCTCGATATATACCAGGATATGGCCTGTATTGTTGTCTCTCTGAATTCCCTTTTTGTTTTCCTTCTTTTCTGATCACTTTGCTACTACTAGCTCTACTAGCTGACCAGCTTTGGCTTTGACCGTATCTTGGTGGTTCAGTCCTTTGAATGTTTACTGAGCACTGTTCCACTCTCATAGCAGCCTCAATTAAATGGCCATAGTGTGTATACCTTGACCCAGCCACATATCTCCTAATATCATTTCGCAAGCCTGCTTCAAACCGTTTATATTTATCAGTCTCATCCTATATCACATCAGAAGCAAACCTCAACAACTCAGTGAGTTTATTCTCATAATCCTCTACTGTCATTGACCCCTGAGCTAGCATCAGAAATTCATTCCTCTTTGCATCTCGATAAATATATGAGAAATATTTATCATTAAATTCTCTGCGAAAATCATCCCAAGTGACAGCTTCGTATCCTCCATATCTATTCATAACAGACGTTCACCAGTAATATGCACTACCTCGAAGCATAAATATTGCAAAATTCACCTTTTGCTAATCTGTGCATCCTATTACTTGGAATATTCTTTCAATCGTAGTCAACCAGGACTCTGTTTTCATTGGGTCATCAACACCCTCAAATTTTGTTGCACCTAGATTACGGACACGTTCTATTGTGTTTTCCATTCTTATGTGAGGATCTACTTGAGCTTGTGGAACATCTATATGTGGTACAAATTCAACTTCTCTATCCTAGACAACTTCCCTATCTACCTCTGCATCTGAAGGTAAATTTATATCTACAACAGGTCTCGTGCTGGATTAACCACTCCTACACATATTAATTCAAATAAAATTATTCAATTATCTATGCACTATGCATATTTCACACAATAGTCTACATAATCAAAACCATGCTCTGATACCAAATCTATCAGGACCCGACCCGACCCCTCCTAGAGTCCGAGACGAATCCTGTACAAACATGCACTTTTCATAAACATTTTCATAGTTCACACGTAACATAATTTCATAATAATATATTCATGGCCTCAAGTCTCCATAACCCACATTCAGTGAGGCATCATGCTTTATCAATATATATATAAAATAATATATACATGCACATACATTTATACATGATGTGACCAAATCGTTTTTATGCAGCTGCGTAGAGTGGTCTTAACCTCAACTATAAATTTTTATCCTGCAAGACACTCTGCGTACCTGAAGTAGATAGGGAAAATAGGGAAAGGAGTGAGCTCACAGCTCAGTGAGTGGATATATATTTATGAAATACGTTTTATCTATTTCATAATTAATTCCTTAAAACTTTCATAATCAAATCATAACTGTATAATACGCATAACTCATAAATTCATTTCATAGGAATAAACGTTAATCATTATTAGTCATTCATACTGTCAACCATATATTTGAGAAAAATTATATCATCATACAACTCATAGCAAATCCATCATCTTTGCACCCAACTAATACCCAGGGGAAAATTATGCTTGGCGGAAAACATCATCGCTCAAGCGGGGGAAATACCATACTCAACCTGATGGCCTCGTATTCTCGTCCGAGGAGCCAATATCATATCATACACATGCTCAACCCAACGGCCTCGTATCCTCGTTCGGGGAGCTCATATCATATCATGTACGTACATTTTCATGGGTCCCAATGACCTATTATCATATCTGGGGATGGGTACTTCGTAGGGTGCTTCAAACAATCACAAATTATAATTTCACATTTAATATAATTTAATTCAATCATAATAAAATTAATATTTAATTTTATAAAAACATATAATAATTAAAAATAATATCCACTCACAGTCAAAAATTTAATTTCTGGATATTTCAGGATCCTCTGAATTCTCTACAGCCGCTCTACTTCCTAAAACACAATAATTAACCGATTATCATCGAGATTTATTCAAAATCTAATAATTATTACTAAAATTAATTATATAAATGAATATACTATTTACGCAAACTAATTTCCTAACTAAATAAAATTCTAAAACTCAAATATATATTAATTCTAAAATTAAACTAACACAAATCATAAATCTAACCTTTTAAATTCTTCTTTTTCCTTCTTCTTTCCCGTTTCCTCTTCTTCCTCTTCTTCTTCCTCTTCTTCTTCTTCTTCTTCTTTTCTCTCTTTTCTTTTCTCTTCTCTTTCTTTCCAAATTGCAATCAAAACCGTATACCCCCTTTAAATTATTATTATTATTCATTATTTTATTATAATATTATTATACTATTATTTAATAATAAACCTAACTCAATTATTTACTTTTATTATTATATTAAATTTTTTAATATTAAAATTTTTGTAAATGACACCTAGCATGCTAGGTAGGGGTGGCAATTTGGAACACGACACGATTATTCGATACGAATTCGATGCCATTAAACGGATTTGGATTTAAAATCTTGATACGAATAATAATCGTGTCGCATTCGTGTTGACACGATTATTCGTTTAAGACACGATTAATTAAATGAATAATTGAATAACCGTGTCTTAAACGAATAATCGTATCCTTAACGAATATATTTTAATAATGTTTAGAAAATATGTAATATAAATTTATTTATTATAAACAACTCTTAATATAAGCATCTAATTATTAAATATATATTATGTTTAATAAAATATGTTATTTTTAATATCTTAAGAACCTCAATAATAATTATTAAATTAAACGAATTTTATTCGTATTTTAAACAAATCGTATTTTAAACGAATAATAGGATCTTAAATGAATAATCGTGTCTAAACGAATCGTATCTAAATAAACGGATCGTATACGGATTTAAAAGAGTTGATACGAATAATAAACGAATTATATTCGTGTCAAACGAATATTAAACGAATCGTATTCGTATCGGCCCAAATTCGATTCGTTTATCCGAATTGCCACCCCTAATGCTAGGTGTCACATATGTTTGGTAATATCAATTTTTGTGAGATCCACTTACTTGTTTTTATAATGTTAGGCATTTATGATATATTTAGAATTGAGTGTTTTGATTGTGATATAGAAGATAGCAAATATGAATAAGAAAGTGGTGGCTCTTGAATATTCCATTACTCATTATCTGCATTATCAATTCATCACACAAATTAATTAATTCACAATTTATGTATGTTGGAAATTTTGATTTTGATGGATGCTATAAGCATTAAATCAATCACTATACATTTATTTATCAATAAGTCAAGACATGCTAAAAGTACTGTATACTGAGGGTATGTGTCGATAACTTTCATTTAACTTTAAAAGTAGAGTTGAAAACATATGTTTGGTAATATCAATTTTTGTGAGATCCACTTACTCGTTTTTATAATGTTAGGCATTTATGATATATTTAGAATTGAGTGTTTTGATTGTGATATAGAAGATAGCAAATATGAATAAGAAAGTGGTGGCTCTTGAATATTCCATTACTCATTATCTGCATTATCAATTCATCACACAAATTAATTAATTCACAATTTATGTATGTTGGAAATTTTGATTTTGATGGATGCTATAAGCATTAAATCAATCACTATACATTTATTTCTCAATAAGTCAAGACATGCTAAAAGTACTGTATACTGAGGGTATGTGTCGATAACTCTCATTTAACTTTAAAAGTAGAGTTGAAAACATGTGTTTGGTAATATCAATTTTTGTGAGATCCACTTACTTGTTTTTACTAATAAAATTTAGGCTTAAAAAATTGATGTTTTAACAAAGTAAAGAATAAAGTGTATTGCAAATATATAGTAACACTAATGATCAGTATGTTTAGTATCTAATATAAACAAATGTCAGATAAGGATATCATATATTTAAATTAATTGATAAAAAAATTCATTGATGTGTGAAATATTATTCTCATTATAGATTATTGATGTATATTAAAATTTTTCATTAGCCAAAATAATTTTTTTAATATTTTTTTTATGTCCTTCAGTTAAAAATAAAGAAGAGTTTTAGAAATTAAAAAAATGTTGTTCTTCTATTAAATAAAAGCCGAACTTTAAACTTTTAGTAATAAAATTGTTTGAAATTTTTAAAAAAAATTAAATTATCCAAATTTTCTTATTTTATTAAATATTTTACTTTAAAACAATTCTAGAAAAATTATACCAATCATACCATCATATAAATATAAGATATATATATATATATGTGCATACTATTATATTAAATTTTAATTTGCATAAATAAAATATGTATAATAATTGGGACAACTGTTTTTTTTTAAATATAAAACATAAATTAGAAATTAGAGGAAGAACTAAGCAAAAGACGCCAGCTAATTCGGTTAAACATTGTCGGATAAAACATTAACACAATATATTAAATTAATCGATCAAATCAATTTGAAAATATTTTTATTTTATTTTAATGTTTTGGCCTTTTTGGCATGTGGTGTAGGATTAACACGACTAACTTTAAATCATAAAATTTAAAAGTAAATCGACTTCGCAGACAGCCGAAAAAGAAGACACTAACTGTTGAATCATGATTCTTTTATACAAGAAGTGATGTTTTGTTTGACGTGTAGACACCAGGATTGGCCGACTATATATATATATATATTGAGAAAACATTTATTTTTATACCAATAATTGTCTATTAGATTTAGACAAATATAATATTTTTATATCAATAATTTTCTATTAGATTTAGAAATATTATATATATATATATATATAATTCGATAATCTCATATTTTTATATCAATAATTGTCTATTAAATTAAGACATATATTGAGATTAAATTAATCTTATATATATAATTAATGCATAATTATGTAAATATTAAATTAAATTTTAACTGTTAAAAATATTTAAGTTTAATTAAACTTATATAATTGTTAATCCATCCCTTGTATATAAAAGAGAGTATTAGAATAAAAAAATATAGAAAAAAATCTAAATAAATGAAAAATCAATATCCTCATATTAATATCATATAAAAAGTTGATATGAATTACATATTTAATACCAAAAAGAAAGAAAAAAATTATTTTTATATATGTTTACTGAAATCAAGGATGGGTTAGAGATGGGGATATAAGGCCCAATAAGAGACGGGTTTGAGGATTAGATTCTCATACTATCCCTTACTTAACATAATAATGGGCATATTTGGTATACCCAACTCAATTATATTGTATAAAATTTAAAAATAATATAATCTAAACCCCTCAAATTTAACCTGCATTCCCAACGAGTCGAGCCTGCACTGCATTATTTTTTTTCTTTTATTTTCTTAAAAAATAATTTTTTAGTTATCAATACATACTTTTGAAATATTTAATTCTTCAATAATAATATATAATTAATTAATAAAAATAAATTCTATATAATTAATATTTTTAGTACAAACACACACTGACACATAATATTGTATTAAAATTTAGGGACATTGTTACTTTCCCCCTGGCTTTTGGGGAAACAGCTCTTACCCCCCTGTGTTCACAACCAATCTAAAAAACCCCCCTGACTTATTAAGAAAAGCAAGATACCCCCTACAGTTATTATTCCGTTAAAAATCCGTTAAGTTGAAGATCATTTTAGTAATTTATATTAAAATATAATAAACATACAAATGCGCGAGACCACCGTTACTATTAAATTAAATTTTTTTATCCTTTTATCTTTTTAGTACCTAAAGTTTGATTAAATAATTTTTTAAGTCCAAAATTTTTAATTTTATATACAATATTTATTATATCCTTATACTTAATATTTATTATTTTATTTATATTTTAAATATATATTATTTAAATTATAATATAATTATAAATATTTATAATACATATGTTGTAAAATAAATAGATTTATAAATTTATATTTTATTAATAAATTAATATTTATTTGTATTTTATTTGTATTTAATTTTAGTAATTACAAATATGAAATTAGTTATTATTTAAGTTCTTATAATTAATTACAATAAAATTATTTTGTTAATATATTATTAAAATAAAATTGTTATTTATTCATTAATATATTTTTAACATATATAAAATACAAATATAAAATAATTAGAATATTTATTTATTAATCTATTTATATAAATATATTATATTTGATCAAATTTATAAATTTATTAGTTATTTTTAACAAATATTAAGTATAAGAGTATAATGAATGTTGTATATAAAATTAAAAAATTTAAGAATAATTTAAAAATTTTATACTTATGAAGTTATTTAATCAAACTTTAGGTACTAAAAGGATAAAAGAATAAAAGAATTTTAATTTAATAGTAATGGTGGTCCCGTGCATTTGTATGTTTATTATATTTTAATATAAATTACTAAAATGACCTTCAACTTAACGGATTTTTAACGGAATAATAACAATAGGGGGGTATCTTGCTTTTCTTAAAAAGTCAGGGGGATTTTTTAGATTGGTTGTGAACACAGGGGGGTAAGAGCCGTTTCCCCAAAAGCCAGGGGGGAAAGTAACAATGTCCCTAAAATTTATCTAATGTACGATACAAAGTAGTCCAGTACAATTTATTAAATTTCAATACAAACCAATGTAGGGTGCCAAACACACCCAATATGTTGTAAATAATAGGAGTAAAATTGGTGATTATGAAAAAATTATATCTTATTTTATTATTTTACTAAAATAATAACATCTTAGTAGGTGAAACTAGTTGAAGTTAAGAGCCTAACGATGTATTTGATAGCATATACTGAGCTATATTACATTAGAATGAACTAAATTGTATTGGATTATAATAGATTGGAATAGATAAAATTTAATACACTATTGAATATGTAAAAAATTATTTTTTATTATTTAATTATCTAATGTTACTTTTCTTAATAATTTAATAATATTTTTTAATAATTTAAATTTAAAATTATTTAATCATCGCCTAATTGCCACCCTCCATCGAATTTCATCAACCTTTAGTATTGATACAATCTCCATCGCCGTTTGAACAACTGGTTAATGTAGATTTGAAGTTGAATGTTCGAGACTCAAACATAAATATTTTACATTCACAATAATCCGTGGCTCAAACGACGACGGAGATCGTATAATTACGTAGAGCTTGTAAATAGGACTGGAATGACCTTGACGATAATTTTATTAGACATCGGTTAACTACAAGCAGTGGTGAAATTTATTGGAGCAAAGGTTTTTTTCGTTCTAGCAGAGGTGACTTGTTTAATTTATTATATATATAAATCAATATTCTGACAACATCTTCCTCTTCTTCTCCGATGGAACACACTAGGGTTTCTTTCATCTCCAAGGAAAAGCAAAAGCCATGTGGTTGTGGACGGAGGCAGATCCAGATAAGGAGAATAGAGAATACTTTCCATCGCAACGTGGCCTTTTCGAACCAAAAAGGTCTTTTCAGTAAAGTGGTGAGCTTTCCCGCTATTTGATTCAAATATTGGTATCATAGTATTTTCTGCGGCAGGGAAGATGTTCAGTTTTGGTCATCCCTCTGCTGACCATGAAGAAGACAATGATAATAATATTAATAATCCATGCAAGCAGGAAACAACGAATGAGGAATCCCCGAAATTGGCAGGAGAAGAAGGGTTTTGGTGGAAAGAATCTGTGGAGAGTTTAAGCATGGATGAGGTATTAGAGAAGTATAAGGATTCTCTGCAATTATTAAGGAATAATGTTGCTTCCAAATTGGAGGACTTGATGATGCGTAGGAAATTTGAGACATGCTTGCAGGTTATCTAGATTTTGGGTAACAATTCAGTTTAAGATTTTGTATTTCATTGGATGATTTCTTACTCTCATCCAAAATCTTTTTAACATATATATATATATATATATATATATATTATATTTTTTTAATACTAGTAGTATTTTTGTTATTCAAGATGATAGTATTTCTCTCATATAATGAGTAGATTTTCTTTTCTAAAATTGTGAAGATAAATATCTCAGATTATGTGAGTAAATTTTTATAATGTAAATGTTTATATAACATTATTGCGATAGATTCAAATGGGTTTACTTATTAATTAGGCCACTTAATTTTGGTGGGCGTTTGTGTTTACATTTATATTTATACAAGATTAATCATAAGCTCTCCTAAAGCTAGCTTTGAAAATTAATTTTTGCTAAATAACCAAAACTTTGTTAGAATCCAACACATATAATGTGTTACATGAATAGTTAAAGTCTAGAGAAGACCACTGTATATATATTCTCTCACTCTCTCCGCATGTAGTTCCAATTGTAAGCGAAAAGGGGTAATTAAAGTAATTTCACACGGTTCAAAACTTAAACTCTTCATCCTTTTACTTCCTTCCGTTGAACTAACCTTCCAACGAAATCACATCCGTCAAGCTTCACTTCAGTGGCCCACTTTGACATCAACGGTCCAAGATCCTCCCACTCTTAAGTCAAAAAGTGTGATTCCTTTAAGAAAGAACTCTATTTATAACTTTCTTGACCAGCAGTTATCAACTTTTCCCTATATGTATATATTAACTAGACAAAGTTAGAATATATTTCTACTATTTTTGTGTTAGAACTTGTTTTTTTTTTTCTTTATTTTGAATATAAATCAATTTCGGTTATTCAGATATTTTAAAAATGTTTGTTCTTTGACTTATCATTAAAAAAGCTCGATAATAATGTTCGAATAAATTTTTTAACTTAATGTTAAAATGTGAAACCCTTTATTTTATGATATACACAAATTATCTAATTGTTTATAAGTATGTGAAGTGTTAAATTATTAATGTTTAGATATTAAGAATAAAAAATTAACATACTATTCACATGTTTAAGATTTATATATTTAAATTTATTCAAATTTTAAATTCATTCAAATTTCGGATTAAAAATCAAACACTATCTAAATATGAATATATTATATTAAAGATTATTTTTCAAAAGACTATTTAAAAATGATTGTTTCTTAGTATGACATAATATATAATGAAAGTTAACACTGTTATACTTAAATATGTAGAATGCTAACTTTGTTGCAAGGACTCTGCAAATTCAAATTTTGAATTAAGAATCAAACACTACCTAAATATGAATAAATTGTAAATTGATGAATTAATTATATTAAGGGTTATTTTTCAACAGACTATTTAAATAATGACTGTTTCTCAATATGATATAATACATATTGAAAGTTAAAACTGCTATACTTAAATATGAAAACTTTGTAGCGAAAACACTGCAAATTCAAACCACCTAATTCGGCAAATCCATAAATATGAATATGAACATTAAAAGGAAGGAGAACTTGATTTGAAGCTTTTAAATAATATTTAAAAATAAATTATTTTAAATTCTTGTCTAATAATTATGTGCATCCATCGATATAATACATGTCGACAAAGAATTTGTGAATCATCTATCGATATAATATGTAGAGAGTTTATCTATATTAATTATTTTTTTAATAAAAAAAATAAACACTATCTAAAAAGAGAACATTCTTTTACATATAATTAATTTTCTTTCTTAATTTTTTCTCTAACATATAATATATTGGATATGAATTGTCCTTCAAATAAGCAAGAACCTTATCACATTTATAAAAAATATACCTACTATATTTTATTGTCAATCACTATTAATAAAATATCAACAATATTTGCAATCCTTTAGTCTGGTGGTAATTATTTTGTCTTGCAATAAATTAAAGAGGCTAGTAAACACCAACCTTAAACCTCAACTAAAAAAGTTTAACAGTAAATACCAATTTTAAAAGAGATAGAACTAAATCTAACGAGAAAATTATATGCTTTACGCTTTCAAGCTATTATGAGTTTGGTAATAATAAGGTTGGTATTTTGTGGGTAATGTTTCTCACTCCCATTTAAAACCTTTAATAAAAATAATAATAATATTGAAGAAAAGAATCTCAACTAGCATATTTTGTTACTGTTGATACTAGAAACTGAACCTTGGTCCCAGAACCCAAATTCTACTTCAAAATTACGATATTTTGTCCAAGTAATGTATAAAGGCATAAGTGGACTTAAGCCACTTTTTGAGGTACAAATTGTGGTATGTGGTAAAGAAAGTAAGAGTAGGCTCAAGTTAACATAATATTATTGTCAACTCCATTTAATAGAGTTTAGACTTATATAATTAGGCTAATATAAAAGGAACACAATATCTAAAAATCTTTGGAGTCATTTGAGCCCAAAATTTTATTTTAAATAATTTGTGAATCGACCAAAATATAGAATTTTATTGTAAACATTAGACTTTTACACTTTTTTTTAATTACAATTAGAATACATATAAGTTTGTTACATGAAAACCTGTCCAAAAAAAGTAAATTAGATTAAATTAGGACATGAGATCGAATAATGCTCTACTATAATTACATGCCATACATTATAAAAGGTACACATAATCCAATGTACAAGAGAACAAAAAATCATCACTAGATCAGTAGCATTAGGCTCTCTTTCTCTTCAATGACACCTCCCTTGCTTCCTTTAGCATTATCGTTAACAAACCCTAGCAAACTCGCTTCTTTAGTCGTTAAAGTTTACCTTACTCATTATTATCATTCCCTTGCATCTTCTCTGCATCTATCTATAAACACTAAATTCACTACCCTTAGGTACAGAAGCACCTAATTTTATAGCCTAGAAACACCAAGTCGCAAAATTCGTTAGTGGTAGTGGACGTTTCATTGCTGCTGGTGTTTGCTTAATACGTATTACACTGACTTGATAGTAGTTGCGACTCTCCTCTATCGTCTTGTATCTTTTTGTATTATTATTGGATCTCTTTCGTTCCCACACAATATCTACTCATAGTTTGGGTGTCATGCCCTATTTAATACTACGACAACTATCACTAGCAGCGGTATCAGATACCTCTAATATTCATTAACTATCTCCTAAAATTTTAACATCACGATTCTCGAATGACCAAGTAAGATTTAAAAGAAGTGATAAGCCTAACTCCTTGCAACTTAGATCAAGAATTTAAAAGTTCAATTAAAATTTGAAGGCCTAACCATATTAACCCCATTAGACAGCTTGGAATAAAATTAAGAAGCAGCTAGTGAAAAGATGAAAATTTTGTCAATAAAATTTCTCTCAATTTCTTCTTCTTCTTCACCATCCGACTGCTTTAGTCTTTAATGTGTCAAAATCAGAGATAAATGGTGGTTTTAGACGGCATTTTCCCAAGAAAATTAAAGCTAAAGCTTCTCCCTGAATTTAAAAAAAAAAAAAAAATTTGCCCAAATTTGCAGGAGGAGGGATTTGATTAATTTTGTAACTTATTATCGTAAACATTAATTTTAGCTGTTAAGTTATTGTTTTGGTTATTGATGTCTGGTCAAATTAATCTAATAATCAAGAGCTGTGTTTGATTGAATTGTTGGGAAGGCTTTTCAAATGCAATTCATCACTTGCCTCCAAACTTCCCAGTTCATATTTACCAGTTTTTTATTTGGGAAGATTGAGAAAGAGGAAAGAATGAAAAAGAAATTAAGAGGGATTACCACACAACTTAACTTTTTATTAGTTTATTATTTTGGTATGACTTACCAATTGGATAGTTTATTATATTTTTTTGGGAGTATAAAGCTGATCCATTTATTAGAGCAAACCTGGGTTGTATCAGCCATTCTCCCCATACACATATAATAACCACACTTTCAAACAAACACACACAACACAAATAGTATGGACTGAACTAAATAATTGCTTCTTCCAATGGGGTTTTGCCTTCCCGGTAGTTTTGAATATAGAAGTTGGCATAATCTTTAAGCTTTTTGTACAACCTTGGCCTTGTCTCATTCACCAATTCATCAATTGGTTCAATCTCTTTCTCTGAATTTGGAAGACAACACACTACCACTGAAATTCTTTTCCTCTCTGAATTTGTCACCACTTTGTGTATTGGGCTCTTGAATATTCCATTACTCATTATCTGCATTATCAATTCATCACACAAATTAATTAATTCACAATTTATGTATGTTGGAAATTTTGATTTTGATGGATGCTATAACCATTAAATCACCCACTATACATTTATTTCTCAATAAGTCAAGACACGCTAAAAATATTGTATACTGAGGATATGTGTCGGTAACTTTCATTTAATTTTAAAAGTAGAGTTGAAAACATGTGTTTGGTAATATCAATTTTTGTGAGATCCACTTACTTGTTTTTACTAATGTTAGACATTTATGATATATTTACAATTGAGTGTTTTGATTGCGATATAGAAGATAGCAAATATGAATAAGAAAGTGGTGGGTCTCATAAAAAGTTAGTAATACCAAATAAGTTTTCTTTATCCATTTTTAAAGTTAACTGGAAACAAATAATATTGAACATGTCTTTATAACTTTTATATCATAAATAATTTTAGTTTAAAATATAACACTTTAATTTCAAATATGTCTTCAACCGATTTAGGATGAATGCACCCACCATTTATAATTGAAAGTCGATCTGTTTGCAATCTAAACGAGTTTTTTATATATGTATCAATACAATTAAAATAAGCTCTTTTTCTTAGTGACTTTAATTTTACCAATATATTCTAACTTTTGGTCATAAACATAAAATTCATCTCAATAAGATGTTTAAACCATAAACACTATGTGTTTAGGACTGAGATGTCATAGAAGCATATCAAAGTTATAAACATATCCATAGCCGACTTTGTATTAAATATTCACAAATAGAAATTAATCTCTTGAACTATTCTTACGATTTAATTAAGGTCAAACGAACTCGGTTATCATCTTGTTAAGAATAATCATATGAATATAATACAATAATACATACCTGTGCCTGATCACCGACATTAATAAGAAGAGCTTGAGGATTGGTTGGAACTCTATACCACTTATTATCTTTCAGGAATTGAAGGCCTTCCACTTCTTTATCCTGCAATATAATTGACATCACTGATCCATCCGAATGTGGCTTGAATCCAAGAATCGAATCAGGCCTTGGACATGGAGGATAGTAGTTGAATCTTGCTACCAACGTTGCCTTCTCTCCACACATTTCCAGAAAGCAACTTTCATTCAGCTTTAATGACCTTGCCATTGCCTTAAACAGGATTGCTCTCATCACCTCCAACTTCATTGCATATTCATGCATAATTTCCCTGCCCAAAAAGAATATTTCAAAATAAGTATGGGTACGTAAGAAGCTATATGTGTCGTTATAAGTAAATAGATAATTGATCAGATGTTGTGCTTTTAAAGTTAAGTAAAAGCATGACAGTACTTAAAAGTTTCAGGTTTATCGGGCCAGTATTTGGGATTACGTTCGTCTTCTGGACTTATCAAGAGATTAAACCGGGCGGCCCACTCGGGTACTTGATGTTCAGAAACGATGTCATTCCGGTACCCTTCAAGTTTTCCATGTTCTCTGCTGTAATTCAGCTTGATTTCGCTAGGAAGTTCATAGAATTGATGAGTAACTTCGCGCACTTTATCTAAAAGTGTGGTCGGTATCCCATGATTGATTGCCTGAAACCAACAAAACAATAACAAAACTGTCTCATGAATAAAGCTGAAAATATAAATTAATCAGACAACATCACAGGATAAGAAAACCTGAAAGGAGCCGCCGAAGCTGATAGCTCGGAGGAGTTTCTCAAGTTCTTCACCACTGGAAGAGGAAGATGTGAGGAGACTGATATCAATTGTTGGAATATCCATCAACGGCAGAAAAGCAGAAGGAGCAGGGACTCCTCCAGGCATAGCTTCTGTGTCGACTTTGCAGATATATTTTTCTGCTTCTTCTCCATTGATGAGATGTGCTTTTACAGTTTTTGAAACTGCTTCTACTACAGCCATGATTATACTGAGGATGGATTCCTACAGAATTATCTAACTATATATATAGCAAATGCTAGTGAGATATTGAAAAAAAAAATTAATAAATTTATGGCAGCGCCGTTTAAAGACAAAATTTTGTTCAATAATATTAAGAGTCAGTTTAGCAGTGCTAAAAAATAAGTATTAAAATAATTAGTACTTATATTTTTTAAATAAATATTGATGAAAAGTACTTATCATACTAAATTAGGTGTTTGGAGGTGTAACTAAGAAAATATTTTTATATTGACAAATTACTAAAATGGACATATGTCAAAATAAGTAATATATATTCATATAGTAATACTTTTAATAAAAATAAATATTATGTGTGTATATAAAATTTTTGTTTTATAACATTTCTAAACAAATTGAATTAAAAAATTATTATGAAAATAATTACAACTTCAATCATTAAAAAATAAAAAAATAATATTTTTTTGTTATAAAAATAACTACAATTTTAATAATATTAATTATTTACTATACATTAAAATATAAATAAAATTATAAATATCATGAACACAAATAATATATCAATTTGAATAATTTATTCATTTAGAAAGAAAAAATATAACAAATAATATATCTCCAAATATCTAATATAATCCATCATATATTCATATATATAATCATCTAAATTAAAATCTATTTAACCTAAACAAAATTAAATATTTGAGAAATACAATTTTTAAATTTGTATAGGGATATTTTGGAAAAAATAAAAAAAATTCATTAACTACAAAAGTGCTACCTTTTTTAAGCACTTAAAATACTAATTTAATAAAGTACCAAAATTTTGCTAATCAAATAATCATTTTAAATGTTAAATATTTTTCAATAAACACTTTTATCAAAATTTGCTAAATACATGGTTTAGCATTTTACAAGTGCTAATTAGCACTTATGAAGTGCTTATTAGCACCGCCAAATTCACCCTAAATAACACTCTACTTATAAAATTCGAGAAAATGTTATAATCTAATGATTGGATAAAGTACTAATTAGTATTGCCAAATTGACCCTAAATAACACTCTACTTATAAAGTTTGAGAAAATGTTAGAATCCAATGGTTTGGATACATAAAATGCACCGAATTTTTTTGTTATATTTTTTAAATTCTCTGTTAAATTTCTCAAAATTTTGGTTAAAAAATTTAATATTTATAACAAAATAAAAAATAAAGTGTATTGTATATATATAATAACACTAATGATCAATAATATATCTAGTGATCTAATGTACTTTGACAAATGTCAGAAAAGAATATCATATATTTGAATTAATTAAAAAAAATTAATTGATATGTAGAATATTATTCCCATTATAGATTATTGATGTAAAGGAACAATTAACTTTTTAATTAGTTAAAATATTTTTTTAATGCTAATTTTTTTATTATTTTTTTATGTCCTTTAATTGACAATAGTGAAGAATTTTTAAAAATAAAAAATATCCTTTTTTATACTAAACAAAACCCAAACTTTAAATTTTTATCAATAAAGTTTTTTCAGTTTTTAAAAAAAAATAAATTGTCTAAATATTTTTTTACTTTAATTTAAAAGTTTATGTTACTTTTTTATAATATAACTTTACAAATTTATCTATACTAATTGTACAATTTTTTCAAAAATTATTTGTAACAACAAAATAATTAATAAACTATTTTTAAAAATTGAACTTATAAACATTTTACTTTAAAAGATCTATTCGAAGAAACTCCAAAAAATGTTATATTAATTAAATCCTAGATATTTTGTACAATGATAAAACGTTTATCTCCATTTTCTCCTATGTAAGAAGAGGTTTGAGTTCTTTTAATTATATTAGGATATATTATTATTTTTGAAGTACTAGAACATATTTCACTCGAATTGGCAATTACAAATATAAATATGTTAATCATAATAATTTAATAAAATAAAAAAATATCATATACTTACAAACTCTCTCTCTTTATATATAAAATTTAAAATGAAAAAAATCATATTTAGTATCACGTTATTTTTAAATAAATATAAGTAATATAAGATACGTGCATATTATGATATTAATTTTTAATTTGTATAAATAAAATATGTATAATAATTGATACAAATGTTATTTTTGAAATATGAGACATGAATTAGAAATTAGAGGAAGAACTATCCAAAAGATGCCGCCTAATTTACTTTAAATCATAAATATTAAGACAATATATTAAATTAATCAATCAAATCAATTTAAAATTCTTTTATTTTATTTTAATGCTTTTGTGACGTGATATATGGATTAATTAGATTGACTTTGAGCCATTCAGGCTAACCCTGTGGTGTTGCACAGGGTTTCTCCCACAATGTAGGGTCATGATAATTTTACAAAGCAACTGATATTTTGATTGACGTTTAGACACCAAGATTGACAGATTATAATATATAAATATATATATATATATAAATTAATAATCTTATTTTTTACACGTATTTTTTATACTAATAATTAATTATTAGATAATATTTAAATTTAATAATTTAAAAAATGATATAAAATTATGGATAAACTTATCAGACTCTTACTCTATCTCTAAATTTGAAAGCATTATAATAAAAAATATAAAAAAAAATCTAAATAAATAGAAAATCAAGATCTGTGTCAATATCATATAAAAAATTGATAAAAATTACAGATTTTATAGTAAAAAATAAAGAAAAAATTGTTTTTATATATAGTTGGTCAAATTGGGGATGGGAAAAGGACTGCTAGGTCCCAAAGGTATGACTTAATATACTGTTAAGTCCTAAATGTTTCAAAAAGGGACTGATAAGTCCTAGTCCGTGAAATATTTGACGGTGAACAGTATTTTTACGTTTTTATTTTTGGAATTATATTTTTCGGCCGCCGTTGACCACCGTTGACCAAAATTTTCGATCTCCATTTCTTTCACTATATATATGGTTAGAATCCTTGTCGAATGCTCTACACAGTGGTACTATTATTATCTTCGTTTGAGTAGCCATGAGTCGTAGATCTGAAGTTAAACTTTTCGAATCTAAAACTTTAACTTCAGATCTACGACTCATGGCTACTCAAACGAAGATAATAATAGTACCATTGTATAGAGCATTCGACAAGGATTCTAACCATATATATAGTGAAAGAAATGGAGATCGAAAATTTTGGTCAACGGTGGTCAACGGCGGCCGGAAAATATAATTCCAAGGATAAAAACGTAAAAACACTGTTTACCGTCAAATATTTCACGGACTAGGACTTATCAGTCCCTTTTTGAAACGTTTAGGACTTAACAGTATATTAAGTCATACCTTTGAGACCTAGCAGTCCTTTTCCCAATTGGGGATAGGCCTGGGATGGGATTTGTAACCCAACTAGGGACAGGACTAGGGATTCGGATCATTCATTCGTTATCGTCCCTATTTAACTATTTAACGTAATGGACGTATTTGGCACAGTGGACTGGATTATATTATTTTACTCTACATGACAAATTTAACAATAATATAATTTAAACTTTTCAAATTTGACCTACACTCCCTATAGGTCAAGTTTGCACTGTATTATTTTTTTAAAATAATTTTTTAAAGAATTATTTAATTCTTAATTAAAAATAATAATATAATTAATTAATAATAAAATTTATAATTAATATTTTTTAATACAAACACACAACACATAGTATTGTATTAAAATTTATCCAATATTATACAATATGATACAATCTAGTACAACTTTTTAAATTTTAATACAAACTCGTGCAACATGCCAAACACTCCCAATATGTTATAAATAGTGGGAATTGAAATTGTTAATAATAAAAAAAATTATATCTTATTTTATTGTTTCACCAAAATAATAACATCTTAACAGGTGAGGATGCATTTTGTAGCATGAATTGAACTATATTAAATTAGAATAGACTAGATTGTATTAGATTATAATAGATTGGAATTGATAAATTTTAATACAGACTTATGTTTGGTGTTCATTCGTACCGTAAAATATTGAATATGTAAAAAATTATTTTTTATTATTTAATTATATGATGTTATAATAATTTAATTTAATTATTTAATATTTTTTAATAATTTAAAATTTAAAATTATTTAATCATCACCAGAATACTACTTACTATTGAACTCCGTTAATGTGTTTACAATAGGAAATATGAACATTGCTCCCTTATATTTTTGGCTAATTAACTAAATCACCCTTTAATTTTAAAAAATTATCCGTTACGTCCTGCCGTTTGATTGACTAACGGAAATTTATTGAATTTACTAAAATACCTTCAACTTTTAATTTTACAAATAAAATAAGTCCTAATTTATAAAATATAGGTCCCACTAATAGCCATTTAAAAATTAAATATGAATTTTAAATAAAATAGTATTTTAACAATATTAAATTATACTTATTACAAATTGACATAAATAACCCTAAAAAAATTAAAAAAATCAAGTTCTCAAAATATTTTTGTTTAAATTAATTAAATTTATTAAATTACCTATTTACCCTTAAAATATTAAATTTTCTATTAGTCAACCAAACGGTAGGACGTAATAGGTAATTTTTTGAAACTAAGAGGTGATTTAGTTAATTGGCCAAAAACATAGGGGGGCAATGGCCATATTCCCGTTTACAATAAGAAGGGTAATTAGTTTTCTTCATTGAAAAGGAAAAAAAAGTTGGCAAAATGTTAAAAAGGAGCTGTTTGAAACAACTGGAATTACATATGATGCTTCTTTCAGCTCTCCAGATGTGACGAAAGTTAATGATTTGTCTTGTATGGAAAAACGTTTATATGCTTCTGGTTCTGCTGCTACTAAAGATCAGTCCAGGAGACGTCAATCAAGTGCTATGAGGAATTATGATCCAGAAACTGCTTGGAGGAGGATAGACTCTCTGGACAGAGTAAGTTTTCCTTGGGTTGCTTTTGGTTATTTGTTCCACTCTAAACTGCATAACGTGTAAGGTCAGACCTATCTTGAGTTGGTGCTCATACTGACATTGGATCTCCTTGTGAAAGTTGATAGTAGTATAGTTTTTCAATATTGAATTATCCAAACTGGTGAGCTCATCCTCTAATTGTACCATCTGTCCATCTGTCATATTCAATATATTCATTTGAATTGGTACTCTGGTCTCTTTTCATTAAGATACACGCATTTTCACTCCCTCCTCTATTTCTCTCTATCCTCTCCATCTGCTCCTCCATTTGGAACCAAAAAGAGCAATTTTCAGTTATGTGATTTCAACAAAATGCATGCATTCAACATTTAGGCTAGGTGATTCATATGTAGGAAGTTTTACTTTGATTACTTGACGGGAAGTCTTTTCTTCCACACACTGATGATGATGAGTTCTTTGTACATTGGTTGTTCTGACTATTACAGAGCTGGGCTAGTTTTAAACCTCCAAAGACAACTGTGAAAAGGATGGTTTTGCTAGAACATCAGAAGGGAAGTCCATTGAAACCATCCTCGAAGGATAAGAAACATGTTAGCCCAAACAAGTAGGAGAGAGCAGCAATTGTTCGCCCAAAGGATCGGACAACCCCTTCAACATCCTTGTATCCATCAGGAATGAAAGGTTAGCCTCAACTCATTTCAGACTATTTGTACACAGACACACACATTTATGTATTCAGCTACCACAACAGTGACTGTTTTCTGTATATATTTGTCCAGCAGGCATGCAGGATAATTCCCCGGAACAGGCTTCTGAAAACCAATCAAATTTGTTCAAATGGGCCAATGATCCTGCAGGACCATTGCAATCCATGGGGTCGAAGTCTCCTGTGTTCCAAAGTGATATTGCTTCTGCTTCATCATTTCTTTCAGCTACCCAGTTGGCTCCTATGGGGCGACAAGCTAGGGACATGTATGATGTGACCGCAGATAAATTAAGCAGCGGGGTTTCTTCTGTTGAGAAGTCTAGTTCCATATTGATCAATCAGACCAAGTCTGTTCTGCAACCTGAATCTAACATACTCCAAAAACCGACAATCTCTACACCCATATTGACACCATCATTACCGAAAATGCCCAGTGAAATGCCAAATTCAAATAGTAAAGATACTTTATCTGCAAGTTCAGCTATCAGAAGCGAGAGTTACGGAGCAACAACTACAAAAACTCCAACCGTTGAATCTGATAAAAATCATAATGCTCAATTGTCAGCTCCAGCTGCTGTCCCCTTATCTTCTGCCTTTCCTGGAATGGAGCCACATTTTGATGCTGCAAACAAAATTCAGCCTGGTGGAAAAGCATCAATTTCTCCTGCATTCTCATTATCTCTTTCCTCCTCATCAGCTCCCACATTTTCCTTTTCTACTTCATCTTCAAGTGCCTTATCATCGACAACGTCATTTGGTGGATCTTTGAGTAGTTCTAACGCAACTGTAGATACTGAGCAAACAATGCCCTCAACATCCATGTCCTTAACTTCTTCAGCAACTGTTTCCTCGTCCTCGGTGCCAGCTTCTTTGTCTACAACTTCTTCTTCTATCTTCTTTTCTGTTCAGCCTCCCAAAACACCAGTGTCCTCATCTAATCCACCCTCTGTAAACTCGATTTCAGAGCCTCCTAAAACAGGGCTTCAACTTCCTACAGATAAAGTTAATTCAAAAGCAGATGTGAATGCTATCACACCAACACAACAAGTGCAGCGTGGGCCTGGGCCTCCTGCATCTGATTGTAGTTCAAAGCTTGAACCTTCAGTGTCATCTGCCTCTGCAGTTGAAATGCCAAATGGATTGGCATCAGGAAGCCAGCCTAGTTTCACAAATATAACAAGTGCTGTTTCTGATGTTGCATGTCAACCGGTACACTCGGCTGCTGCAAATACTCCATTTTCAACACCAGTCCCAACTTCTGTTGCTCCCACTAGTGGAAAGAATGAAAGTTTGGAGAATACAGTTTCACAGGAGGATGAGATGGAGGAGGAAGCTCCTGAGACAAGCCAAACTACTGGACTTAGCTTGGGAAGCCTCGGCAGTTTTGGACTTGGCTCAACCCCAAACCCCACTGCTCCTAAACCAAACCCATTTGGTGGTTCCTTCGGCAATTCTGTCACAAGTCCATCAAGCTCTCCCTTCCCTATGACAGTTCCTGGTGGACAGTTGTTCCGACCTGCATCTTTCAGTTTCCAATCTCCGCAGTCGTCCCAGCCATCTCAGCCAACAGCTTTTAGTGGATTCTCTGGTGGCTTTGGTACTGGAACAACTGCTCAAGCTCCCACTCAAACTGGGTTTGGTCAGCCATCACAGATTGGTCCAGGGCAACAAGCATTGGGATCAGTTCTCGGTACTTTTGGGCAGTCAAGACAATTTGGTGTCGGTCTACCAGGAGCAGGCTTTGCTTCTTCCAGTGGTTTTGGTGGTAGTTTTGCTGCTTCTAGCTTTATGGGTGGTTTTTCAGGTGCTGCAAGTGCAGGTGGATTTGCTGGTGTGTCTTCTACAGGTGGTGGGTTTGCTAGTTTGGCCTCAGGTAGTGGCGGCTTTGCAGCTTCAGCTTCTGCAGGTGGGGGATTTGGTGGTCTATCTTCTGCTGGTGGAGGCTTCGCAGCTGCTGCCTCAGGTGGCTGTGGGTTCCCTGCTCCAGGTGTTATTTGTTCTATTCAATCTTGATTCTGGTTTAAATTGTTGTTAAGGTTGATGGCTTGGCTCATTATTCTATTATTAACCTGTACAGGTGGTGGATTTGGGGCTTTCAGCGGCCAAAAAGGATCAGGTTTTGGTGGCAGTGCTGGAGCAAGTGGAAAACCTCCTGAGCTCTTCACGCAGATAAGAAAGTAGACTACTTATTTTTTAGCAGAAGCACGGAGAGGTCTCATTTTCCTTTCTCAACTTAAATACTAAAATTCTGGTAGTGTGATTAAATTGAGATATAAATGTAACAAATCTCTGCAAATTACAATATAGAACTCAAATGTTCAGGGGCCTCAGGTTTTCTTTAAAGAAGTGATTTTCTGTTTCATCTCTCTGTACGCATGAAAGGAAAGAGATCAATGATTTATGGTCCATTCCGCTCTTTTTCCCTCTCTTATGTAAGTTCGAAAAGACTAAAAGGCTTGTTCAATTTGAAGCTGGCGGTATATTCTTAGGGATGACAATAGATATGATACAATAATCAATCGTAAATGATATGAATAGAATACGGTAAGAGGGTGTAATATATGTATCAGATATAAATATTCTAAAATATGCTTTGAATATTTACATAGGGTATTTGTTTTATAGCTTGTTATTGTTCAAATTTTTTTGTTATTGTCTATAAAAAGTTGATGATTAATTGTATATAAATTTTTATTTTTATATTTTAAGCATCATGTTAGAGGACGCTATAAATCTTGAGTGAATGAAATAAAATTTGATAGGATATGAATTATTTATCAATTATTGAATTAAATCTTCTGTTTGTTAAACTTTACTCTTTAAATACTTATTTTGATTGGACATTAGTGGAGTTTTTATAAATATCTTATTTTTGTTAAGTTTTTATAATTTTGTGAATAGTTATAGTTTTTGAATTAAAATTATATAGTTAGAATTATATATAAATTTTAAGATTTTATATGATATTAATTTTTTATTTAATTTATTAACATGGTAAATTAATTTGTAAAATATTAAAAATTGAATTATGAATTTAAATTTTTAAAATTTATTTTCTTTTTAAGTATACAAATATATTTTGTGAATATTCATAAGAATATGAATATTGATAAATATTTATTTAAAATAATATAAATATTAAATTTAATATTTATTTAAAGTATTCAGATAATATCTTATTCATTGTCATTCTTATATATTCTTTAAGTGAACAATTGCATAATAATTGTTGCTACTTATTTGCACTCTATTTTGTTCTTGAGTTTGGATGACAACTAAATACTCTCTATTATCGTAACTTTATAATTTCAAAAAATGAAAAAAGAAAAAACAGACACCAATTCAATAGTCCCTTTTATTCCAAATCTCAACATTTCAAAACCTGGTTAGCAAGGCAATGGACAAAATTCGGATACACAACTAAAATGGCCTCCAGATCTTTATATGTATTGAAACAGGAACTCTTAGATATGATATAGGGACAGTAACGGATATCGTTTTTGCGAATATCTATTAGTATGCTGTCCTAAAAGATAGGACATAAATATTATAAAATATAATATGAATAGTATATAGTAAGAAGATGTAAAATATTTATATAAAATACGAATATTTTAAAATATTCTACAGATATTTGTATAGGATATCTATTTTACTGCTTTTTTTTTAAATAAGTTATCAAAATAAAAATTATAATGTTCATGAAAAGAGGAAGGTGGATATAATAATTAATGCATGTAGTACCTTATGCTATGGACAATATATTATTATGCCTTTTTATAATATTAATATATATTTAATATCCACGAAAATTCTTATTAATTTAATTAATTTATAATATACTATATACTCTTTTTTAGATATACAATCATACGAATATATATTATGCTCTTGTTAATCAATTTTCTCTAAACTTCTGTTTGGAGATTATATATTAAAAATTATATTTATGATTTGTTAATTGTAAAATAAGTTATTTACATATTTTTTTATTTGAAATAATATGTAAATTTGCAGCGTAATTAAATGAATATTTTTTTGTGAAATTTTAAGTTTACGTAAAAAGGTGGATAATTTAATTCAAGTAATTGATCAATTGAGTTGTAATATATGTAAGTGAAAAATTAAGATATTTTGATTGCGTCACATCATTTAGATTTAATTCAAATCTCTAATTTGTGCTCCGCTTTTTTTTATTCTTCATCCGTTAGTCAGAGTTATGTGGAATCTCTGAATTATACACGGAAGAATTGATTCTCAATTTCTTACTTTTTGAATAGTAGAGGAGAAGAAAATAGATGTTTTATTGTTCTCCATATTATTGTCTGATTATAATGTCGTAAAAAAAAATGTATACTCGAAAAAAAATTGATACGCTATCTAAAATCATCTACACATTGTTATTTTTAGATAAATTATTTTATTTGTATAATTAAAGAGATGGTGACCGTTGTTATCATATTTGTATAATTAATTTTAAGATTCTATCGTACAACAATAATAAAATAATTATGAGTATGGGTTAAAATAGGATTATCTTAATTTTAATTTAATTTATTAATATAATATATTAATTTGTAAAACATTGAAAATTAAATTATAAATTTAAAATTTTTTTAGAGTTTATTATTTTTTATTAAGATATAGATACATTCTGCAGATATCCATTAAATTATAAATATAAAATTTTTTATAAAATACGAATATAGATATTGAGATATCTGTATTGTATCTCATCCATTATCATCGCCAATCCCGTATCTTTGTAACAAAGGAAAACAACAGTAATCAACAATTAATGAATACCTGCAGCTTGGGTTTCAACTTTGTAAACTTGTTTAGCAAGACGCTGAACTTGACTTCTAGCATTCCTACTGTTATAACTTGGAATGATTGGATAATGAGTTGATGAAAATTTAGCAACAAACAGAAGTATTTAATACCACTTTACTTGAACTCAGTTTCTCCACGTTTCATATCTTTTTCAGCAAGAGCTGCTCTTTCAAGCAGTTTTTTGCTCACTTTCTTCATCAAGTCAACAGAAAGGTTCAGCTCTTTCACATTTTTCTGAGCTCCAACAAACTGTCTGTGTATATATTTGAGGCAAAAGAAGAAAAGGATGAACAACTCATGAATCATATGAAATGTATGCCCTGAGATTTTATCCATGCGAGGTGTACATGTTGAAATAGAAAAATATGCACATATACTTCTATTTATACGTTCATAGAGAGAAAGAAGCGGCTATAAATAAAAGAGAGTAGATGATACCTCCTCACTTTGAAGTCGACCCGGTGTATGACGAAACAAAAACTTTCTAGGGCCTGCAATGAATTCCTTGAGGAATCAATTCTCATAAGATTCAGAATGCAACATGCATACAAGAGGGATTCACAACAATCAATAGGTTTAAAATGCAAAGAAAGATGCCGAAGAGAGAATATAACACAAGGATTCACATGCAAGGAAGTCTCAATTAGATGGTTCTAAACTAAGAGTGAATGCATCTACCAACAACATAAAGGAAGCTGGATATATTCATATTTTCTCATCAACCATTTACAGCATAAGTATATTAGTAGATATCTGCCACGGGAAACAGCTATACTATGGTTGACAATTATCAAGTCAAAGAAGTTGAGTATAACAACCTGCAGTCATATGATGACCATATTGACTATACTTAACAAAGGTAACCATTCCCCTGTGACCCACTAGGTCTCTAACTCCTTTTCCGTTAAAATGGAACATAGGCATACGACCATCCTTCAAATAGGTACTTCACAGTAAATAATTCAAACATTTTTATAGTCAGTAACTACTAGCCATATCTCCATTAGCGGAGTTCAAGGACCTCATTCATGGTCGTGAACATAAAGCATGATGGTTGTACATGCATGTCTAGGCTGCAAGGGTAACCTTTCATGAATACTTTTGAATTCTAGCTTCGTACTCTGTAGAAACTGGAGGAAACTAGCTGCTTCCGCATCCAAAACTAAGCCTAGGCACACTTTAAGTGCAATGTTAACTTCCCAATTGCCTTTACTGCTCTGTTTTTGTCCATATAACAAATGTTTGATTGCTTATCAATAGTATAACAGAACTATATTACCTTTAATAACAATGACTAAAACCAAGTATATGAAAGAAACAATAGTCCAACTGCTTCCCTGAAAAAGCCTAAGAGTTCAGTGCGTGTGCAAAAACCATTCAATGATACCAATTTGTATCCTTACAACCTAAGAGGAAGCTAGATATGGAGAAACAACCAAACTCATACCTCGAAGAAGAAGGAAACCGGTTGTAAGAGCAACCCGAATAGTAGCACCAGGATATTTCCTTGCACTCATCAACTCATCTGTAAGAAGAATTTCAGACAATGGCATAATAATTTGTTGGTAAGGTTCATCAATTTCCATCAAACACATTCCCAAATGCTTCTTTTACTAATCAAGCTAATTCCAAACTGAAGATCGGTTTGCCATGTTCTTGTCAAGTGACTTAACAAATTGAAATCAACAGCAGAAGTACTCTATCCAACAAGGATTTCAACAATGTGATTGTAAAAAAGCTTTTTCCATTGGTATGATAAGATCCATAGAATATTAATTTATCAAAAAGAAAAAACCCACTAAAAAATTTAACCCATATCAAATGCAAAGTCTTACTGAAGTGAATGACAAGAAATGACCTTTGACTTTGCTAAAGAAAGTTTCTTCATCACTAGGGTTTCCTTCATCTCCAAGGAAAAGCAAAAGCCATGTAGTTCTGGCCGGAGGAAGATCGAGATAAAGAGAATAGAGAATACTTTTCGTCGCAAAGTGGCCTTTATGAAGCGTCGGAAAGGTCTTTTCAGTAAAGCCGGCGAAGTTTCCCGGCTATTTGATGCAAATATTGCTATCATAGTATTTTCTGCGGCGGGGAAGATGTTCAGTTTTGGTCATCCCTCTACTGACCATGTTATCGACTACTTTCTTTCTGAAGAAGATGAAGAAGACGATGATAATAATAGTAATAATCCATGCAAGCAGGAAACAATGGAGGAGGAGTCCCTGGAGAGGCAGAAGAAGAAGGGTTTTGGTGGGAAGAATCGGTGGAGGGTTTAATCATGGAGGAGTTAGAGAGGTACAAGGATTCTTTGCAAGTATTAATGAATAATGTTGCTTTGAAATTGGAGGACTCGGTGATGCGTAGGAATTGTGAGAGGGATTTTTTGAGTTTTATTTAACCATGCGTATCCTCGGATATGCTTACAAGCTATTTTGATTTTGAGTAATAGTTTGGTTCAGGGTTTGATATTTCATGGGCTAGATTTTTTACTTTCATCTAAAATTTCTTTTAACATATACAAATTTTACCTATTTTTTTATACAAGAGAGTAATATGATTACATTTTTCTTTAATTTTCTTTAAATTGTGAGGATAGATATCACCGTTCATGGGAGTAAATTTTTAGAATGTATTATCATAATGTTTCGAATGTTTTGGGATAGATTCAAATGGGTTTACCTATTAATTAGGCATTTAATTTTCTTGGGCGTTTGTGCTTGCATTCATATAATGAATCATAACCTCTTCTAAAGCTAGCTTTGAAAATTAATTTGATCTAAATAACCTAAATTAACTTTGTTAGAATCCAACACATATAATGTAGTACATGAATAGCTAAAGTCTAGACAAAAGACCATTGCATATTCTCTCTCTCTCTCTCTCTCTCTCTCTCTCTCTCTCTCTCTCTCTCTCTATATATATATATATATATATATATGTATGTATGTATGTATGTATATTCCAATTGTAAGTGAAAAGGGGTAATTCAGTAATTTTATATGGTCAAAACTTAAACTGTCCTTTTACTTCCCTCGATTGAACTAACATTCCAACGAAATCACATCCGTCAAGTTTCACTTTAGTGGCCCACTTTGAAATCAACGGTCCAAGATTATCCTCCCACGCTCAAGTTCAAAAGAGTGAAATATGCCAGTTATCAACTGTTGTCTACAACCTCCATATTTAACTGTGCTCAGTTATTTTATCTCTTAATCACTAGTACTCATAGAAGTTTACTTATTTCATTCCCAGTTATTACTTTGATAATTTCTAACTTTGCTCTTTTTTTGGTCATTTACTTTTTGTATGTTATTAATTGCCTCCTTTCATTAATTTAATTTGTTTTCTGTATTCAACTAATACTCGGTTCACAGTGCATGCAGTGTCTTTGGGAATTTGTTGTTTTAATTATATGATTTTATTTATATTTCTTAAAATATATATTCTCTTGTTAAGTTTTGTTTTGTCATATATATGTATTTGTTACGAGATATCTACTCAATAATGCACGTAGTAGATTTTAATTGGTGTCATGTTTGAATTAGTTTATCTGATGCGATTGATATAATAACTGAGTTTTCAAACCCTTGATCTATTTACGTTGTGAGGAAATAGGCTTATCACATTCCTTAAATCTCACTAAACTATAATGCTCAAATTTCAGGGGATAGTTGATGAACTAGAGGTATTATCAAATATTATTGTCGTAATATTCAATGTTGGACAACCCAAACTACGAGTCTGTAGTGTATGCAAGAACGAAATAGGTTCAATAGCAATGTGAAGGAATACAAAATAAACGATGAAGTCGAGTCGCAATTACCATCAAATCAATATTAATACGTACGAGCGAAGGCTGGTGATATATGATATATCTACTAGAAGATTTTATGAATGAATGGTTCTAAGTTCCAAATTAAGGTATTTTGGTGCCTAAGAGTCGTAAATTTGGTGTCTATAGCTGTAAAGAAGATGCAAGAATATTACAGTGATGAGAGGTCAACTTGAATGATAAAAGGTGGCTTGGAAAAGGGGTTTCCTAGGGTAAGTTAAGGATGAAGCTAAGGGAAGCAAGGGAAGTTTCACAAAGCGATAGAGTCTAATGCTGCTTTAGCTTAGCTCGAGTAGGTGCTTTGCTTTAGCCAAGCTCTAATCAATTGAAACCCTTTTCTGCCTCTTTGCCCAGCTGAATAAGTATAGAAGATTCACTCGCTCACACTGTTGAACTGACAGAGTGCTTCTTTCAATTTGAAAGTCAAATGAATGGTTTTACTCTCTTTTTAATTAATTTTAAGTTAATTAAAATAAGTTTTCAAACTTAAATGGACTCTAAAATTTTTGTACTGTCTTTCTTTCGTATTAGCCTAATTACATAATAAATCTTTTTAGGCCTAAGGTCTCTTAGGTGGACTTAATAAAAAATATTATGTCTGACTTGATTACTTTCTCTATCATGGTCAATAATTTGTGCTCTAAAAAATAGTTTGAGTCTACTTATCTTTTTATATTGTTTAGATAAAATCGACGTAGTTTCAAAATTAGACACAGGTTTTGGCTCAAAGATAGATTTAGGTTTTCATTCCAAATTTATCTTCATGTATTAACAATATTAAAAGTTGAGTTTTTTTCTTCAATATTTTTATTGTTAGGTTAGTTCTATCTCTTTTAAAGTTGGTGTTTCCTGCTAAATTTATTAGTATATATAGTTGGTATGATGTGATTAATAGTGATTGACAATAAAATATAGGAACTATTTATTTTATGTGATAAAGGTACATGTTTATTTGAAGGATGATCCACATTCATATGTGTTAAAGAGATTAAGAAAGAAAAATTAATTATTCATGAAAGCATGTTCTCTTTTTTAGGTAGTGATTATTTTTTCATTCAAAAAATAATTGTTATAGACAAACTCTCTACATATTATATTAATAGATGATTCACAAACTCCTTGTCGACATGTATTATATCGATGGATGCACATTGTTACCAAACAAGAATCTAAATAATTTGTTTTTAAATATTATAAATTTGTCGAATTAGGTGGTTTGAATATGCAGAGTTTTTGTAACAAAATTTACATTTTGCATATTTAAATATTGCAGTGTTAACTTTCAATACATATTATATCACATGCAAAAACAAACTTTTTTAAGTAGTCAGTTGAAAATAACCCTTAATATAATTAATTCATCAATTTCAATTTTTTTTAATTAATAAGATTGGTTAATACATTATATTATATTAAATAACTCCATGTACTATATGTAAAAACATAATAAGGTAGTGCTTGATTTTTAATTAGAAATTTGAATAGATTTAAAATCTGAATAAATTTAGATATATAAATCTTAAATAATTTGAATGACATGTTAACTTTTTATTTCTACTATTTGAAAATTAATGATTTAACATATCATATATTTACAAGCAATTAGATAAATTGTATATATTATAAAATAAAGGGTTCCACATCTCAGCATTAAGTCAAAATTTTTAAATTAATTTTATTTGAACATTACTATCGAGTTTTTTCAGTGATAAGTCGAAAAACAAATATTTTTAAAACGTCTGAATAATCAAGATTGAATTATATTCATTAAAAGACAAACAAGCACTAACACACAAAAATAGTAGAAACATATTCTAACTTCATCTTATTAATACATACATACATACATATACATACACACACACATATATATATACATATACATATACATATACATATACATATACATATATATATATATGTATATGTATATGTATATGTATATGTATATGTATATATACAACCACACTTCCAAACACAAATTCTTTTATATATTTATATATGTGTGATATGTTTGTATAAGCTGCAGGAAATAATGTAAACTGAACTAAATAATTGCTTCTTCCAAGGGGGTTTTGCCTTGCTGGTAGTTTTGAATATAGAAGTTGGCATAATCTTTAAGCTTTTTGTACAACCTTGGCCTTGTCTCATTTACCAATTCATCAATTGGTTCAATCTCTTTTTCTGAATTTGGAAGACAAAACACTACCACTGAAATTCTTTGCCTCTTTGAATTTGTCACCACTTTGTGAATTGGGCTCTTGAATATTCCATTACTCATTATCTGCATTATTAATCCATCACACGAATTAATTCACAATTCAAATGTTGAAATTGGAGTTTTTATGTATGTTGGAAATTTTGATTTTGATGAAGCTACAAGCATGAAATCAACCACTATACATTTATATATCAATATGTTAAGACACGCTAAAAGTACTGGATATTTAGCTTATGTTTGGTACCATTAACTTTTATATTTAACTTTGAAAGCGGAGTTGCAAAAAATATTAGATAATAATATTAAGGTACTATGATTATAGAATGAAAATTTTAGAAAGCAAATATGAATAAGAAAAGTGGTGGCTCTCACAAAAGTTGATATTACTATTATTTTTTTTTTTACTTTAAAGTTAAGTGAAAATTAATAATATCCAACATAACCCTATAGTTTTTATCTCAAAAATAGTCTTAATTTAAAGTCATAACACCTTAATCTCAAATATGTCTTTGATCAACTTAAAACGACAGTATATTGATCTAGTTGTTATCTAAATAAAATTTTCTACATATCAATGCAATAAAAACTGTCCTTTTTCTTATAACTGTAATTTCTACTTATATATTCTTAACTTTTAATTTGGTCTTACGGTATACAACATAAAATGCATTTCAATAAGATATTTAAAACCATAGATACAAGTGTTTAGGATTGAGATGTCATAGCAGCATAAACGTTATAAACATATCTATAGGCGACTTTGTATTAAATATGCACAAATTGAAATTAAAAAAAAAAATTCTGAGTTTGATACGAGAAAAAATTAATCTGTTGACCTATTATTAGGATTAAATTAAGGTCAAGTTAACTAGGTTATCATCTTGTTAAGAATCATTATATAAATATAATGCATAAATATAGACATGCCTGTGCCTGATCACCAACGTTAACAAGAAGAGCTTGAGGATTGATTGGAACTCTATACCACTGATTATCTTTCAGGAATTGAAGGCCTTCCACTTCTTTGTCCTGCAACACGATTGACATCACTGATCCATCCGAATGTGGCTTGAATCCAAGAATCAAATCAGGCCTTGGACATGGAGGATAATGATTGAATCTTGCTACCAACATTGCCTTCTCCCCACACATTTCCAAAAAACAATTTTCATTCAGCTTTAATGATTTTGCCATTGCCTTAAACAGGACTTCTCTCATCACCTCTACCCTCATTGCATATTCATGCATAATTTCCCTGCCCACATAGAATATTTAAAAATAATCATGGATACGTTAGAAACTATATATAAGTGTTGTTATAAGTAAATAGACGATTAATTAGTTATTTTATTTTTTACAGTTAAAAGTAGAAGCACACAACAGTACTTGAAGGTTTCAGGTTTATCGGGCCACTCGGGTACTTGATGTTCGGAAACGATGTCGCTCCGGTACCCTTCAGGTTTTCCATATTCTCTGCAGTAATTCAGCTTGTTTTTGGAAGGAAGTTCATAGAATTGATGAGTAACTTCTCGCACTTTATCTAAAAGTGTGGTCGGTATCCCATGATTGATTGCCTGAAACCAACAGAACAATAACAAACTGTCGCAAGAATAAAGCTGAAACTACAAATTAAACACACAACGTCACAGGATAAGTAAACCTGAAAGGAGCCTCCGGAGCTGAGAGCTTGGAGGAGTTTCTGAAGTTCTTCAATGCTGGAAGAGGGAGATGTGAGGAGACTGAAATCAATTATCGGAATATCCATCAACGGTAGAGAAGCAGAAGCAGCAGGGACTCCTCCAGGCACAGCTTCTGTGTCGACTTTGCAGATATGTTTTTCTGCTTCTGCTTCTTCTTCTTCTCTGTTTATGAAAAGTGCTTTTACAGTTTTTGAAAGTGCCTCTACTTCAGCCATGATTATAATGAGGATGGATTTCGATAGAATTATCCAAATCAAACTACTATAGCAAATGCTAGTGAGATATTGGAAATTTTTTTTTTTTAAATAAACTTGGCAGCGCCGTTCAAAGACAAAATTGGTTCAATCATATTAAACAACACTGTACTTATACAGTTGAAAAAAATGTTGGAATCCAATGATTGGATACATTCAATGAACCGATTATCTTGTTTTATCTTTAAATTTTCTGTTCAATTTCTCAAAATTAAGTTTTGAAATTTAATAAAAAATTTAATGTTTAGAACAAAATAAAAATTACAATCGATTGTAACATATAATAATAATTAGTGATCAAATACAAAATTTTATATGTCAACTAATTTAATACAACTTGACAAATGTCAACAAATAGTAATATCACATATCTAAATTAATTAATAAAAAATTCATTGTTATGTAGAATATTATTCCAATTATAAATTATTGATTTAATGGATTAGATATTTTTACTAACTAAAAATTAAAATAGTGTCTTTAATATTAAAAATATTTTTTAATCTTTTTTAGTGTGGTTTGGTTGATATAAAGAATGATTTTTAAGAATTGAAAAAGTTGTTTTCTTTATACTAAAAAAACTTAAATTTTAAATTTTTAGCAAGTTGAGTTTTTTTTGAGATATTAAGAAAATAAAATTATCTAGAATATTTTTATTTTATTTTAAAAATTTTATGGTATTTTCTTATAATATAATTTTAAGAATTTACTTATTCAAATAATTACACAATTTCTTTCAATTGTTATTCATGACAAACAAATAATTAATAAATTTTTTTAAAAAAAATCTATTTATAAATATTTTACTTGTAAAATATATATTTTATATGACTTAAAAAATAAATCGACTTCCCAACAGCCAACAATGACGTGCTAGTTGGATCATCGATATACCAACTGATATTTTCTTTGGCCCGCTCATTGTTATATATAGACACCAGGATTGACCACACCTCTCTCTCTCTCTCTCTCTCTCTCTCTCTCTCTCTCTCTCTATATATATATATATATATATATTCTTAATTTTATATATTTTTTATAAATAGTTGAATTCAAATATTTTTAATTAAAATTAAATTTAATAGATATAATTAATATATTATTAAAAATACATACATATAATATATAATTTCAATCGTTAAAAATGTGTGAAATTAATTGTATACAAATAATATAAAAAAAATGTATTATTAAATGATGTATTAATCTTTTTATATATTAAAAAGAAGAATTATGAGCTTTTTTTTTACACAAATTTTACAATATTTTTAAATAGTTATATCTGTACATATTTAACTACCGAAATTGAATCTAATGTATATATTAATTATAGTACATTAATTATGTATTAATTATATTATTAAATGGATCTAAATCCAACAACCTACAAATAATACACATACACACACATATATATATATATACTCTTTTTTATTATATATAAAAAATGAAAATTGATGAATTAGTAATTAAATAAATATATTAATTATTAAAAAGATTCCACCCTTTTCCTTCGATTTTCGGTATCTATTTACAGCATGTTGCAACATTATTTTATACTTTTATGTTATTATATATAATTAAAAATAAAATAAAGGCTGCTCAATTCTCGTACTAATTAATATTCATGAACATTACTATCAAATATTTAGCTTATATATTTTAATTTTAGATTGATTTGTAAAACCAGACCAAACCTTCGTTAGCATAAAGTGGAATTTTTGTAATATAAAAAATTAAAAAAAAATCAATAGTTTCATTTTGTTCCCAGTTTATGAAAATAGCCAAATTTCATGTTTTTTTTAATCAAACTAATCAAATATACTAAATTATAAATTTTTTAATATATATTTTTAAAAAAATTATAATTAATACATACTAAATTGTTAACAAAAAAATAAAAAAAAAGTTAGGTATATTTTAATATATAATTTTATTTAAATTTTATTATTAATATTATAATTTAAATAAATACTTTTATTTTTTTAAAATATATTTTATTTAATTATTTTAATCAATCTTTTCTACGTTAAATCCAGGTATCCTCTTATATTTATTTTTTTAAATTGAGAGGATGATATTAAAATATCTCATTTTAATATAATCATATAACTTTAAATATGTTTTTACATAATTTAACTCTATTAAAAATATTTGTTGTAAACTTAAATGTTTAACTTTAATCAATATAATTACTTGATTCTCTCTATTGCTTATTATTTCTTTATGATAAGTAACAGCAATTATTTTAACTAGTTCTTAGGACATGATTGATCTATTCCACAACATCATACATATTTATGTTTATAAATTTTACTGTTTCTATTTAATATTAAAATCATATAAAAAAGCACTTTTATATATAAAAACTCACTTTTATATATTAAAATACTCACATCACTTCAATATGAAACAAACCATTCAATTATTACAAATATTATTACAAAACTTCTTATTATTAAAATATTTTAAATTAGTTTTTTTAAGTTATCACTTTTACTTTTTAGATAAATAAAAAAAATCAATTGTTATTTTTACTATTATGAAATCTAAGGATAAGTTTGGCAATGTCAACGAATAAATACTAATATAATTAATACTTATATTTTTTAGCCTTTTTTTTAGAGTTTTTAAAAAAAATACTTAAACATTTAGTTAACAATCTCTAAAACTACTCAATGATACTAAATTCAGTGTTTGAAAATGTAATTAAAAAAGTCCTTTGTATTGATAAATTTTTAAAATAGACATAAATTAAAATAAGTAATATATCCATGTAACAATATTTTCAACAAAAATAAATATTCTAAGAAATTAAATAAAAAATTGTTATGAAAAGTAACTACAATTTTAATAATCTAAAAAATAAGAATAATATTTTTTGTTATAAAAATAACTAAAATCCATCATAAAAAATAAAAATATAACTTTTAAATTTATTTAAGAATATTTTAGAAAATATAAAAGTTTCAATAACTATATAAGTGCTACCCTTTTAAACACTTGAAGTGTTAATTTGAGAAAGCGCCAAATTCTTGTTAACCAAATAATCACTTCAAGTGTTAAATTTTTTTTAATAAATGCTTTTATTAAAATTTGCCAAATACATAGTTTAACATTTTATAAGTGCTAATTAGCACTTATGGAGTGCTAATAAACATCGTCAAACTCACCCTAAAATTTGAATACATTGGTTTAATTTTAGAGTAATACTATATACAACCAATGCGTTGTAGTCTTGCCTTTAATAAAAACATATAAACATAGTAATCAATATTTTTAAATATTACACAAATTTCGCTATTTAAATACAAATTAAATAGTGTCAAGTTATATGGAAGAAAGCATTAGAATAGAAATATATAGAGAAAAGAGAGAAAAAAATCTTAATAAATGGAAAATCGAGATTCATATAAAAGGTTGATACGAATTACAGATTGTATACCAAAAAAAGACAAATGAAATTATTTTTATATATGCTTGCCTTTTGCTTTAAGAAATTAATAAGAGAGAATTAAAAAAATGGAAGATTTAATCAGAAACATGATGAAAATAATAATAAAAATGGTGTGTTTGATGATGATGATGATGGTGAAAATGGGAGAAAGCAAAGAACCAGTTCTTCATTATGTGGGAGGAGGAAAATATGATTGGTTACCCAATGTTAATCTTTCTCATTGGTCTGCTTCTCAACTTTTCTATCAAGGAGATTGGCTCTGTAAGTTTTCTTTTCTTTTCTTTTTTTAATTGCATAGTTTTAACTAATTAATGTTTTTGGTTATTTGTTTTTAGTGTTATTGGTAAATTTTTAGATTACATGCTAATTAAAATAGCACCGGAAGTGCTTTGTGGATAGCAGCACTAGAAATTTCAATGAATTTTCTTAAAAAGCACTTATGAAATACAAGTGCTTTCTCTTTAATACTCTCAAACATACCCTTAAATTAAGCATTGATATACACTTTCTTAGTGTTTAGGATAATTTTTAGACAAGTGCATGCTAATTGCAATAGCATGCATTCAAAGTATTTCGTGAGTAGCACTTGTGGACACTTACTGAAATGTCCTAAGAAAAGCACTTATGAAACATAAATGCTTTTTTTTTAACACTCTCTCAAACAGATCCTTAAATTAAGCATTCAAAGGACTTCGTGGGTAGCACTAGTAGAAACTTCAATGAATGTTCCTAAAATGTGTTAAGAAAAAGGTGGTAAATTATAAAAGCACTTATGAAATACAAGTGCTTTTTTTCTCTGAAACAGGTCCTTTAATTAAGCCCTGATATAGATTTTCCTAGTATTACATATCCTTGTAATGTAAATTTTACTGTGATTTTATAAATATATGAAGCAATGGAAAGAGAGCTAAATTGTTCTCAATTTTGTTTGCAAAGATTTTGGATTTGACAAGCACACATACAATGTTCTGGAAGTGAACAAAACAAGCTACAACAACTGTGTTGAGTCAAACTTCATAACAAATGTGACAAGGGGTGGAAGGGATGTATTTCAGCTCACTGAAGCCAAGACATATTACTTCATTTGTAGCAGAAACTCCTACTGCTTTCAGGGTTTGAAAGTTTCTATCAATGCCCAAAAGTATACACCACCACCTTCTCCTCCTCCATTACCACCAATGCCGGCCACAAACGGTGCTCCATCGTTGTCTAATTTCGGTCGCCGGAATGGAATCATTGTGCTCGTAATCATCTTGGTGTGGAGAATGATTGTTCCATTATAGAACTAGCTGGTAGATGGTATTAGGGCACTTGTTTCTTAGGCTAGAAAAAGAAGGAATTGGAGAGAAAAGCTGTAGTCATTTCAGTGAATGAAAAGGAATTATTGTGAATGATATTATTCTTAACTTTTGTGCTTTTATATATTATGCCACTGTGATGAGAAAATTTTCTCCATTGCAAGCTTGGTATTTGGATTTCGATTAATATTGAGTCATTATAGTTTTAAACAGAATTGTTAAATGTCATATATTAATAAAAAATAATAATTTTTTTAAAAAATTAGTGTTAAAACACTTTTTCAACTTTACTTTCAAAGTATAAGAGAAGTATAACATTCTCAACCGAAGCCTTGCTAATGATCATGTCGAAAATCATGTTTTGAGTAGTTGAGATGGAGAAAACAAGAAATTTGCTTTCAAAAATAAACACAAAGTTAATGAATAAATATGCTTGCCAAGATTCATGGAAATTAACACATCTCCATGATTTGGCAAGTATAAAATTAGGGTTTAAAATTTTGATTTATTAGTAAATTAAACTAAAAAGGAAAAAAGAAAAGTGCATGGAATCATTGTGAGAAGGTTATACTCGTGCAAATTAAGCACTTGTGAATAGTATGCATGAGCTAGTAGTTAATAAACAAACCCATTGAAGCAAAGGCATTTGCAGAGAGTGATCGAAGAATTGAAAATGGAGGTTTTAACGAAAATAGTTTTGTGGCTTGTGATGTTGACAATGTTGATGTGCACAGAATCCAGAGATCCTGGTCTCCACAGGGTTGGAGGAGGACAATACACTTGGGCTCCAAATTTGAACTTCACTGAATGGTCAACTCGCCAGCACTTTTATGTGGGTGATTGGCTCTGTAAGTTCTCTTGTTCCTCCCTAAATCTGTTTGGTTGCTACGAAAATGTAGGAAAATATGTGCAAACAAGCAAAATGTTTTAAGTTTTTTCTTTTTTTCCAGATTTCGGATTCGACAAGCATCGATACAATGTTCTGGAGGTGAACAAAACAAGCTATGAGAAGTGCATTCACAAAGATTTCATACACAATGTTACAAGGGGAGGAAGGGATGTATTTAACTTAACAGAAGAAAAGGCATATTACTTCATCTGTGGAAGAGGAGATTACTGCTTTAAGGGAATGAAAGTTGCAGTTTATGTTGAAAGTGACCCACCCTCCCTTTCGCCTCATCTCACTATAACTGCTTCTACTTCTGCTTTCTCACCAAGCACTCCTACCCTGTTTGCTTCTGCTTTTATGTTGATGTTCTTCAGTTAACAGTGTATGCTGTAATAAGAGCTACCAAGGGGAGAACATGGAATTTAATGTATACCAAATGCCTACATCCATCAAAATAAATTAGTTTTACATCCCATCTCCGGCAGCAAACAAGTAGCCGTGTCTAAAACGCAAAAGCTAAACCGAAATTCGGGATAACAGTGAGTCGAAACTGCGGTGATAACACAAAAGCTAGGCACATGGCACACAAAATTCTAGACCTAAATTATGCTTGCAGATTCAAGTCACTGCAAGCTTGCAAGTATCTGACACAGGATGGTCCAGATGAAAACCAAAAGGCAACTGACTATATACAACCTAACGATATTAACCTAGTTTATGTCTGCAGAGAAACAAGGGGGCATCGCGAGCCTCAACAAAAGAACATTGAATTGCACACTTTCTCCTGCAGTCTGGGCAGCTGGGGTACGGGAACAGGTCCAGCAGATGTCATCCCACCATGGCTTGAAGATGTCTCAGATGCATCTTCAAACTTAATGAACGATCCAACCTGGCTGGCTGCTAGATGAGCATAGCAGACTGGGGCAACTGCACGTGCACACATAGCAAAAGAAAATATTAGCTGCAGTCGTTTAACATAATGTCACTAAACTTTGTCTTAGATGATAAGTATTGCCTGTAGGTTATGCACCTGGTAAACACAGAGCTATTAAGAACTTAGTTCAAAAAGCACAAAGAAATTTAGAGTAATCTAATGGACTCAGAAAAGAATTATTTTATTAGATAAAACTGAAATATTATAGCTCAATCACTGTCTGATAGAAAACAGATCCAAGTGTAAACTTCATATTACCTACAGAAATGGCTGTTGTGCTTCTCTGATACCTGCAACATTTTCACATATAATTTAGAAAATTCATCATCACTTGCAGCTGTTTGAAACATATCACTGGAGCAATATTCAAATATACTTACACATATGAAAGTGAATGCACAAGTTCCTGTAGGTCATCCGGTGAAAAACCAATCTCATCAAATAGAACATGATAATGTGTTGGCCTCGTAGTTCCCTAGACATCAACCATAAATCACGTAGCAGAAGTCAATTTTTTCTGCTTTAGGGAAACCTTGGCAGATCATAAAAATATGCATGATGCAAACAGGAACTCCATAACATGTAAAACGTTAGACTTGAGCCAAATACCAGGCGAACTAATAGAGTTATCTGATAACACTCACAATCATTCCAGCATGTGCACAAAGATAGAAGTCATAGTTTCTTGGATGACAGACTTTGTTGTCTACAACAGTTCCTGCATAAGCAAAAAAATATATAGCGTTATATCAGATGCAGTACTAAACTTGTGCTGCACGAGATTACAAAGTGGCTTACCAGGTGGAACATTATCAGGAGATCCAGGTTGGAAGAATTTTGTATGGTGGTTTTTCTGTGCAACAATCACCGCAAACTTGGGGTTCCACTTCTCATCCAGAAACTTGCAGGCCTGGAAATATTAGACTATTCAATTTCCAGAGAAATTAATTACACGAGTAATAGCTTGAAAACATGTTCATAGAAGGCACGGGTTTGAAACCTCCATAATCTGATTAAGTTCAATGTTCAAGACTTGATTGAACTGCGATTCACTGACACCATCCCTAAAATACAACAAAAGACTCATGAGTACAAGTATACATTAAAACTAAAATGAAAAAAGTTAAAGAAGTATACATAAAAACTAAAATGAAAAAAGTTAAGTATACATAACAACTAAAATGAAAAAAGTTAAAGATTCTCCGCATATTTTATTGAGAATTTGAATTAATTACATCAACACTCTAGCAAGGAAATTAAGTACCTCTATAGCAATTGGCACAAAGCAACAAAATTAAGAATGAAAAAAATCTGAGTTATAACATGGTATACAATAATTCCACATTCAAAAGTAGAATTACTTAGCTTAAGTCCACAAGCCGACTAAAATCTCACTATTCACAGCAGTGAATTTATATATAAACTAACTGGGTCAGTTTACACAATTTGAAAACCTTTTAAGAGAAGTCAAAAGAAAACATGACACTATCTAAGCAGAAATCTAACTGAAAATTATCAACCAATTTTGTTACAAAACTTGTATGAAGAACCTCAGTACACTTCTGGTTAGATCTTAATACCAGTTCAAACCAGAACAATTGTTCACAACATAGCCAAAATAGATGCATAACGCAAGTATCAGCAATAAATTATAGGAAACATAAAGGATGGAAATTAGACTGCAGAATGGCTTTCTAAAGGAAGCAGGAAACTTGAGCAGGATTATAATCAGTTTATCAAGTGTAAAAGGAGATGCTTAGATTGAAATAAATATTGGAAAGTAAGCCATTGTTCTGTCTAGGTTGTACTTGTATTCCTCCTTTAAGTCATAAATTTCATATTTGAAGAAAAAATCTTTAACAATTAATGTGTTGTAATGGCAAAACACCAAAATCAGTACCCTAGTTAAATAATTTCACATCAGGACACCTTCCATCACAAAAAATAAAAATTTAAAGAAAAAAGCAAGTTATTTCATAAGCCAGTTCTGTTAAGCTTCTAACAAGTTGGCCTCCTGGTACATTCAATATTTTCTGAATCATTACTTAAAACTGACAGAAAGTACAACAATCAACAAAGATAGGAGAGATCAAAAGGAAAACATTGAACATGGTAAACATGCTTTCTATGGAGAAAGAGACAACAAACACATACCTGAATATTATGATCTGCTCAGGTTTCCTTTTTCCTGAACTAGTGTAGAAGTCCACCAGCAGCTCTCTGAAATTGACAAAAGGTCATGTACATAATACTGTGACTCAAAAGTTTCAACACAATAAATTAAATGAATCACTTTATCTCAAATATATGCAAGAGTATTAACTTAAAACAGTGACTAATTTTGAGCCATTCATTATTCCTGAACAGTGACTCAAAAAGGATACTTCTTTTTAAGTTTAGATTCTAACCGTTAGATTGCATGATCAATAGATGAAACAATGTCTAAATTTAATCAAAAAAAAATTGTTACAATACACACACACATATATAAGAAACTATCTTAATTTTTGACCATCAGCCAATTCATGAAACTAACAAAATTATCAACCTATTAACCACAGCTTCCCAACCACACCACAAAACAAGAAGGTATGTACAAAATAAAAAATAAAAACAACCTTATTATGCCATCATCCTCAGTGTCGGACACTCGCTTGAACAAACTATCAATCATTTCAACTTTTGGAGACTGTGTACGAACAGCTGCTCGGTATCGAGAAATTAAGGGCCACTGTCTTGAGCTGACTACCTACAACCTCAAGCAGAATATGACAAGCAAAGTTAAAGTAGATAAACGAATTTATCATTCCATGAAATGGCAGAAATGTGGAGCATCAATTAACAAAAAGGCCTGAAACCACAAGATATCAAAAAGCATATTACCGCAGCAATTGATGGTATATCTGAATGTCCAGGAGATCCATGAGAGACATCCATCCCAAGGATGATGGTCGGAACCTTGGAAACTATAGGGATTGAAGGTGAATGTTCGACTGCCAACAATGAATTTAATCCACCAAGCTACAAGACAATACAGAGGATACATTAAGCAGTGGAACAGCAGAATGGAAAAAATTTGTAATGCAGCTGCAAACTAAAACTGAACCGGAAAAAGAGAGGAATAGCAACCAAAACACCCCAGTTAGTCATCTGCCTAGGCACTCCTCACCTTTGCATTGATTTTAAGGAGACAATTTGTAAGATATTGATCATTGACCCTTGTAGGAGCCATGCACTGAGTGACAATTCCAAATTCAGCAAGATTCTTTCGTTTCCATGGACCTTTAACCATGCAAATGAGTTAATTTATCGGAAAAATGTTAAAAGAATCTAAACTTCTACACAAGATGAGACAAAAAAACCAACCATAAATATCAGAGTTTTTCCTCTCAGGAAGCAAACAAAGAAGGAACTGTGGAGCACCAGGAAGTTTAGACTGAATCTCTTCAAACATCTTCTCCACTCTAACCATCGGAGGGGAACGTCTAAACTGTGGATTCTCTTCAAAAACATCGAACGGAGGATCTATGTGCTGCAATATACCAATGAAAAGGACTTCTATCAATTACTTTAAACAAAAACATAAATGTATATCAAACACACCCAAAGAGGTTTTACCAACTGAACCAACTAACAACCACACTGGTAAACAAATTGATTAGATGATGCCTTAAACATAAAAATTAGCTGACAGAACTTACAATTCCTTTCATATCTCCACATTTAATCAGATCTCGAACAAGGCTACGGATATCACAACGTGCAGAAAAGTTCACTACAGCCCACCGTTCTATCTTAGTTGGCTGCACTAATTTCTGGAGAAGTATTTGATAGCATGGTTAGAATAACCTAGGAAAGTAAAAGTAAAAGAAAGTGAAAAAGGAAAAAACCTTGTGGTTGAAATTCCAACGTCCATTCCGAGGAAAAAAATCTTCTCCATTGCCAACTTTTAGCTGTTAGGAGAATAAAATAGTTAATCAGTTTAACAGCAAATCAGTAATAATGATCATCAAAATAAATTCAAACTCCTGCAAGAAAAGGTTAAATGAGACAACCACTCATAGAAAAACTCAAGACATACCCTTGGAGCTGTCAGTACACGACCTTCAACTTGAGTAAAATTAGTACTGATTGAAATGCCACACGAACGCAGCATCGGCTCAGCATCATATTTGCTATTTCTCAGAGCCTTCAAGAAAACAATGTAAACCTCCACACAAAGAATGTTGCATTCCAAAAGTCAAAAAAATTCAGACACTTTACATTAGAGAGAGCATTCATCCTTTCTTGTGGCTTCTGCCTCGATTTTTCCACAAGTGAAGCTCTCTGAAGTGAGGTTAGGGCTTTTGTGTAACGTTGTAAGGACACCAGCTGGCAAAGCTGCATAAATTCCAATGAACAAACAAAAAGCCAATAAGAAACATTTGATTATTTTAAAACAAGTTAAATTTTAGAATAATACATCTACCCACCTCAAGAGGAATATAGGTCGGGCGCTTTGGCTTACCAACATTAATGCATGGTAGATCTCCAGAATATCGCAAATCTATATTGCGATGATTAACAAAATAGTCATAAACAGTGATTTCAAGTGCCTGAACTTCACCATCACCATCCTTTACATTCTTCTGCTTCAGCGAAAACCTATAACAAGCATAGACAAACAGTAATAATTAAAAAGAGACAAATTTAATTAACACATTACTCTTAAACCAAACCTTTTGCAAGAAAGATTAATTAGAATAGAAGGAATTATTAACCTAAGAACAACTACACAAAAGAATATATGAAGACAGCAGAAGAAGCATACAATTGCTCGTTACACGGTTTCTCGCTCAACCCAGTTATCTTGTACTCTTGATTGGAGGTAATCGTCTTAATCCTCAGATTTTTTAGTGTACGCTTAGCCTATTAATTGAAACAAGTAGCTGAGGTTTACAACCAAAAGAATAAATTAGACAAAAGAATAGACATACAGCAATAAATGGATTACCTTGGCCCAGTCAATTGAAAAGGGATCTCTAACATTTTGGTTGGCAATCAGAAAATCCACCACTGGACCAGGCTGTATTATCATGGTAGTTGATACATCTGTAAATAGGAAACAGATGGTAAAGCAATATAACTTGGCACAAAAATAATTATAATAACTGATAAAAGTTCCCACCAATATTCAAAGACACGCCTCCCTGAGTGGTTCTAAAGCTTGAATGGAATCCCTTGCAACCTAGAACACCACCTCCTACATCAGCAAAATTATTTGGATCATTGTGGAAGAACGATTGGCGAACAAGGAGGCAGCCCCTGACCAATACAGGAAGGGTTAGATATACAGATAAATCAAGCCCTGAAATAACTGTATATAATAGTAAGATGGCCCATTGGATAACTAACTGCACTTTCAATAGTTGACATTGACATTATATCTTACATGCATACTTACTGCACCTTGGAATTGATATATACACACAAACACACACACACAAAAAAATTAAATGTTATCCTAAACAGTTCAAGGTGCTCCAATGTAGTCATCATTACTAAAACAGAGAGTGTTTCATATAGAAGACAGATGCATATATGTAAATTTGTGTGTGAGAGTATATATGTCTTGATACAAAATTTCCACTCACTGTTTAGCCGCATGCTGTCGTAATATGATATCCAGAACCCTAAAGGCTTCTTGGGAGTTCTCTGATTCCTGACCACGTAGTGCATTTGCAATGGCCTGTATGGGAATTTTCGCAGCATAGCTAATTTCCACTTTAAATGTTTTGGACTGGTATGGACGCCGTAATCTCTTTCGATCACTCTGGTTTGGACTTCCCCGCTCATCAGGACTAGCATTTCCATTGTTTCTATAAACAGAAGAGATTTTCCTGAGACTTAGGCCGCAAACATGAGACCTGTGGTAATGAAAGGAACTTCGGATGTCTACCTGTTAGATGTTATATCCTCAAGCACAACAGTGAATTCAAGCTTGTTGCGTGGGAGGGGACCAACAGTAAATAAACTCTTCTCCCCGTCATAAGCAAAGTCCTTTCCAGATAATTCAGCATTATACGTCTCTTGCACCCTGTCAATTACTCGTCTTCCAGTGCCCTTACCATCAACTGGGCGGCCATCTTCATAAGAAACAGAAACCTGTTCACAACAAAGAAACCAACAAAAATTTGCAAGAATAAGTTGTACACATCAAATCTCAAGGTGCTAAAAGTTATGAGATTCATTCAGAGAGAAAGAAATGTGGACTTACACTATAATGGAAGAAGTGACCCTCAACATTACTAACATTAACTTTAAAGTGATTGGTAAGCAGAGATATCTTTTGCCCTCTGGAAGCAAGGCCACGTCTGGATATTGGAACCCTCACCACTTTTTTCTTTACCGGTTCTGGTTCTTCCACCTGTGTTGGAACAAAATCAGCTGGTATAACAGGTGGAGGAGGTGGTAAACTATCAGTAGCCCCATTTCCGTCCTGAGCTCCATTTCCATCATGGGCCCCACTTTCATCAGGCCCCAATGAAGCCATATCCTAATGAAGAAAAAATAAAAGCATAAGAAAATATAGCAAAAATCAGATAAAAGAAGAAGGCAATCATCAAAGTATGAAATTCTGAGAAAGAAATGGGAATATGAACAGAATATTCAATTAAAGTCAGAAAAGAAAAATGCAAACAAATTTATGGCGCATGTGCAGTAACATACAATAAAACACCAGAGAAAGCACTAAGGCAAGAAGAGAGAGAAGGAGAATTCCCTTGTGAACAAAAAGAAACAACCAAATGAAGTTTGAAAGTTCATGATATGAACAAAAGGTTATATAGCATTCGAAAACCACATGACTAACATATTAAATCAACAAATACCATTTGAAAAACAAGTATATGAGACCAAAAAACCAAAGCTTGACCATTTCACAATGTGAGCAGAAAAGATAATGATTACAAGACATTCAACAAATAGCACACCAACAGCAGGGCAGCATATCTACAGCACTTCTAGTGAACCCAAAGATTGACTCAGACAGTTAAAATTCAGAATCACACCACATCATGCTCAAGAAAACAACAATTTCAAATGGCAGAGCACACAAGTTAACCAAGAAATAATATGGGGAAAATAGAACATTTAAACACGTACACATTACACAGTCAACAAGAGAGAGATACACATTCAAACCAACAACAAGGTCTAAAGAAACCACCGAACAGGAGAAAATTGGTATGCAAGAAAGAAGAACATAAAAACCCAAACATCGTAAACATTCTGTATACTGCCAATGTAACGTATTTAACTTACAGGTTTCAGAATGTTTACCAGCAACTAATAAAATAACATGCAAGAAAACAGAAGAACGCTCCATAAAATAAAAACCCAGAAACTCTTTGCATAACAACAAAAATTATTTGAGAACCCAGATAACTTAGTGAAAAGCTCCTAATTAGCAGACCCTCAGCATCACATTTAAAAATACAAAAAGTACTTTTGAGAAGTAGTTTTAAGAAACAAAAGAAAAAACCCATGAAAATAAAAAACCCACGCATACAAACTCATAAACAACACGAAAAAAAGGAAAACAGCAGAAGCATTACCAAAAAGGAGTTTCTTTGACTCAGAAAAAACTAAGCCGCCCAACATGCAAGCAAAAAAACATCCATGCACTGAAAACACTACCTGACGGTTCCGAGAAGGTAAAGCCTGGTGAGTTTTGCAACACACAGAGAGATAATCAACAGAAATAAAAACAGATCGCGCTTAAAAGCCAGAAATAAGAAACAAAAACAAATACAACGTTCAAAAATGCAAAGCCATTGTTAAACTCAACCCATTTTTAGACTTACTTCAGGATAAAGTTAAGAACTTTAACTCAGCGAGACACAATATTAATTAAAAAAAATTAATATATTAAAAAATAATAAAAAATAAACTGACAACGAATACTTTACCACTAAAAACACTAACAGTTACAGAAAAATAATTCCACAACAAACAAAACAAGTCAAGATCACGAAATCAAAACGAAAACAGATCAACATTGTAGAGAATCAACCAGAAAACACTTCCAAAAATCAAAAAAAAAAAAATTCAGAAACAAACTCAAACAGAAGAAAACATGCAACATCACAAGCACAAACCCTAGGGTTCGGGACAGAGAAATTGAAAGCTTACAGTGAAATTTCAAAACCCTAAAGCAAGACTTCTTCCGCTCTTCACTGTGTCTAACGACGCCCTGAGAGTGAGCGAGTAGAACTGAATTTCAGTTGAAGTGGAAGACAGGACTACTCGCATAAAATTTGTCTCTGGGCCCTTCTTCAAGTACGGAGCGAGTTTGGTTGGATCAGAGCCGTCTATGTTCGATAAGTTGAAGTGATCTGGAGCGTACACGTAGTGACTGTATGTGGGGTTAGTTGCAGAGAAACAACTCGGTGACCGAAGCGCACGCTTAAACGAAAGCAGATGGATATGTAACACCTCGGGTAACGTCATACATGTAGCCTGTAGGTATGTACTTATTAATTTTTTATTGTCTTGACTATTTTGCCCTTGTTGACTTTGTAGAATAACTGATAAGTATATGTGGAAAGAGAATAACTAATATCTCTCTACTTCCTTCCCGCCGCTGAGTAACATTTTACTGAAATTGTATTTTTGGAAATTATTTTTATAAATTAAAATAATTATTTTTAAAAAAATAGAAAGAGCAAGAATATGTTTGGTATTTTGTTAATAAGAAAATAATAAATAATCTCATATTCTTAATCAATTATTAATATATTTAACTGCTAAAATTAAATCAAACATATATAATTAATACATCGTAATTAATATATATGTTAAATTCAATTTAAATTATTAAAAGTGTTTAAATATAATTGTTTACAAAATATTATAAGAATATAATCAAATTTACGAAATTGTCTATCCGTTCATTTTTAAATTTTTAAAATTTATTATTTTAAAAAAATTATAGTTTAAATTATAATTTTTTTAATTAAAAAAATATAACTTATTTTAAAGAATGTGTTCTTAAAATTGATTAAAAATAACTACATAATTGTTTTTATTTGTAATTTTTAAAAGTATTTTTTATTTTCAAAACTCAATTAAAAATGTTCCCAACAATTTTTTATAGGCAAATGTATTGAATAAAATGAATAAGTTTGTCATCATAATTTTTTCAATTTTGATACATAATTTAATTTGATATTAAATCAGTTAAAAAAATTAATAAATAAATAAAGTGTTAAAATAGTAATTTCACTCTCACAGGTCATAAAAAGTTTTGTTAAGTACAAATCAAATAGAAACCTGACTAATATTCAAGCCAACTTTAGGGAGTTAATTGGAATATTATCTACTGTTTTGGACATGGGACCCATCTAATCGTAATAATTAATTTCAAATTTTGAAACATTTTGTTGGATAAGCTTTTTTAGTGAGCGTATCTACCAATGTATCATTTATTTATTTATTTATTATTATTATTATTTTATATATATAAGGAAATTATAATGCAAAAAGAAAGCAAAAATAAATAAATAAATAACATGAAAGATCGCGATTAGAGAAGAATATAAGTTTATTTGAATAAAGAAATGAATGCAATTAGAGAAACTAAATTTTGTCTTTACATAAATAAGAATATAAACGTGCTAAAATATTTTTGACAAATATGATAAGTTCATATTAATACAAAATTTTGGTTCATTTATGATAAATGTAAAAATAAATAAATTAAAATAACTATTAGAAAGTATGAAAATGATATTAACATCAAAAACTTTATTCTTAATTTAGCAATTATTGAGTTAAAAATAATTAAACAAAAAACAAAAGGAATGAATAATATTAAAGATGCACAAATTATACATGCAAAATATTGCCTATAAAATAAAGTAACATAATAGAATTAATAGATAAAAAATATAGAATTAAGACAGTTAATAAAAGTAAATAATATAACAGGATTAATAGTTTTTTTTTTTACACAAAATTTTATATCAAATATAAATCATTTGATCTGAATATATCTAACGATTAAAAATATATTTGACATATATATTAATTATAAATATATTAATTATACATTAATTATATAGTAAAATAACATGAATTGTTGGAGAACTAAAAAGTATATTTAGAGACATAGATATTTGGGCTTGTTGGGCCATTTGGGCCTTTCGTATTTTTGTTGTATTTACATAATTTTTTATTTTTAAAATATTATCCATTAATTGGGAATATTTTTTTTTGGTGGGGTTTGTAGGCTTTAATCAAGACACATTAAATCCAAAAAATTGATCACAAAAGTAAACGTTTTGATTCTTTACATGACAACAAAATGATTATAGATGTTTCAATTTTTTTAAGCAATAAGAAAATCCTTCCATAAAACATTATGATATTGTCCATTTTTAATTTTCTTTTTATAAATTTGAAGTGATTGTTGTGATTCTCTTTTTTGGATTCCTTTCTTGATTTACTTTACTTCGTTATTCCTTTTTAAATTTTAAAAAAAAATTAAATTAATTATCCTTCTTATTCCTAAGGTCAATGACAACATATACATATATATATATATATATATATATATATATATATATATATATATATATATATTCCTTTGAGGTCTCAATCATCTCAAACAAGTAGTGGAATATAATAGTTCTTGAAGATAGATTTTAGATAGTGATAAGAGAACAATATAAATAGTGGGGATGATAAGATTCCTCTTCAAAAGGAAGATAAAAATTAAAAAAAAATTAAGTGGGTGATTAAATAAAAAATTATATTTTCAAAATAATGAAATTAAAGTGTCCAAAAAGTTGCTTGATTGTGTGGTTAATTTTCTATTGAATGAATATTAAGAAATATAAATTATAGCCTGTTTGAGTGTACTAATTTAATACTATATAAATAATTAAGAAATATAAGTAATTACTCATGTATTTTTTACTTAATTTTCAATTATAATTAATATTAGAAATAATTTATTTTTAGCACTTTCAATTGGACCACGGATTTGTTAAATAATTTTTGGAAAAAAAATTTCAATTTAACACAATATAAGTAGTTAAGAAATATATTTATTTAGCTACTTATTTTTAAGCTGTTTTAATTAAAATTACAAGTAATTTTTTAAAATAAGTACACAATACATTTATTAAAATTTTAAAAAAAGTGTTATAATTGCTTTTGTGCAACACTTTTTCTTTAACACTTTCAATTTTATTTTATTTTTTAAAAAAACGAATGAGAATGAGAAACATTAAATTTTTTGAAGGGATTATGCAAAACATAATACATATTACTCCCTTATATTTTTTCTAATATCCCATCACTTGCCTGTATCATATTTTTTTTCTGATTTTACCCTTCAATAATTTAAACTTCAACCATTGAACAAAATTAATTAAACCATTTTTTTTAAAATTATAAAAATAAAACAATTTTTTAAAATTATAAAAATAAACTGATATTATAATGATTCGAATTAAAACCTATAAAAATAAATTAACGTCCTTACCATTACACCCAGTATATACTTGTGATCAAATATTTAATAAATAATTATTTTTAAAATATATAAAATAAATTCTATTAATAATAAATTTTATTGATAATAATTTTTTTAATATAAAAATTTTTATAATCATTAAAATTTAAAATATTTCAAATTCAAATTATTATTATCGTAAAATTATAAATTTTTTAAATTTAATTTAAAATTAATTATGATTTCAAAATAACTTCAATTTTACAATAAATTATATTTATTTCCCTTAATAATTTTAGAAATATTATAAATTGATATAATTAATGATAATTTTAGAAAATTTTATAAAATAAGTTTATAATTTCAAAATAAATTTATTTTTATAATAAACTAGATTTATTTTCTTTAAAATAGTAATATTTCAGAATAATTTTATAAATATAAAACTATTTTTATTACGTTAATAAAAATAATTTTTATTTTTAATAAAATTTATTATGTGTTTTGAAAATATATGCGTATTAAAGATTAAAAAAAATCAAAATAAGTTATTTAATACAATAATAAAGGTATTGAAGTATTTTATTTTATTCTCAAAAATAAACTTATTTTTACAATTTAAAAAAATCGATTTACTTTTATAATTTAAAAAAAAATCGGTTTAAAATTGTCCAAGTTTAAATTATTGAAGGATAAAACTAAAAAAAAATATTACTCAGGGGAGTGATAGAGTATTAAAAAAATATAGAAGAATAATAAAATATTAGATAAAAAATAAGAAGGAATCGGACATTCTTTCTTTTTAAAATAAGTACGTAATACATTTATTAAAATTTTAAAAAAAGTGTTATAATTGCTTTTGTGCAACACTTTTTCTTTAACACTTTCAATTTTATTTTATTTTTTAAAAAACGAATAAAAATGAGAAACGTTATTTATGAAACACTAAATTTTTTGTCCCTTTTTTATTATTTAAACTTAAGAAACTTAGAGTATATTTGATAGACAAGATTACCTTGTATTAATGGCCCAATAAATTTTTTTATCTTTTATTTGGCAAAAAGAATTGCCTGCACTGGATTGGTTTGTAAGGGTGGACAAATTTTGATTGGGTCCAAATTTTTACAAAACTAAATATTTTAAATTTTTTATTTTTAAGACCAGACATGACTCAATATAAAAGAAGAATCGGATCAAATCAAACCGAATATATAATAAATCATATTATGATTAGATTAACTAGTTTGGTCCGGTTTTTAGTTTAATTATATATTTTAAGAATTTCTTAAAATAGAAAAATGATGACGTTTATCTTAACTTACAATAATAATGTTGTTTTTATCAAAAAAGAATAAAAAATTCGGTCCAATCCAAATTTTTTGGGCCAAAATTAGAACAAGACAAAAAAAATTTTATTTTTAAGTTTAAAAATCAAAATCGGACCGAGTTACATAAAAAATAGATTAAATATGTTGGTTTCTGTTTGATTTTTTTGCTCATTCCTATAAGTCCATACTATTTTCTCTTAATTATTTTAAAATAATTTTTTATTATTAATATATTTAAATTATTAAATTATTAATTAAAAATAATAACATAATCGCTTACTGCCTTATTAACTATATCCAATTACCGTCGATCGTCATCAATCACTGAAGAAAATATCATCATTTTGGATTTTTGTAAACACCATTAAAATCTTTGTCGAATGTTTTATGCTATAGTATGATTATCATCACCATTTGAGTTATTATTCGTTATAAATTTGAAGTTAAATATTTGATATTTAAACATTTAACTTTAAATATATAGTAAACGGTAGTTTAAACGGTGGAGGTAATAGTACTATTGTGTATAGTATTTCATGAGAATTCTAATAACGTTCACGAAAATTCAAAAGTGTAATGATTGCCAGTGACGGTGGATGGTGATAGCAATCAATGACTATGAAAAACAATTCAAATTTTTTTATTATCATCAAATATATTTTTTAATTATTTAATCTTTAATTAAAGTAATAATACATAATTAAATAAATAAAAAATATTTAACAAATTTAATACTTTATAATACAATCACATACAAAATATGATTCTATATTAAATTTTATCTATTCCAATCTAATTAAATGTAATCCATTAAAATTAATACAGTGTGTACCCTTAAAGGATCAAGTGCATCCTAAATTATCTAGACTGCAATCAATAGCACTTTAAATTAAACCTTTAATAAGATAAACATATTAATTTAAATGGGTTTATTTATTTATTTTTAGTAAAAATTAGGTGAAAAATGAATGATTGCATTGTTTGACACGGCTCATGATAATGAGTGGAATGGATGACTCATTAACGAAATTAAATTCAAACAAATCAAATATGACTTTAGTGGTTACACTTTTGGAAAGCAATTTCATTTCATTTGAGGAGAAAATACATAGTCAAACTTGGACCAACTCACTTTGACCAAATCTAAATTAAAGAAAAAAGTGGACTTACTTTTATTTTCTGTCTTTATTTATTATTTTCACTATTTTGAATGCACTTCTAATCCATTTTCTTCTCATCACATTCACACCAAAACCATTAGTCATTTTAGTGGCAAGTAAAACAATAATTGCAACTATAGACTTGATGCACCGAAATCATTATTATAAATGCTCATCTTATGGATGATAATTTTATGTACAATACCATTTTGTTTTGTATTATAAACAAAGTTAAAAGAAGTAGAGAGTTTTTTTATTTATTTTTTATTGTAACTATTAATACTATAGATTATAATATTTTTGAGGGTTTAAATAATTGTTATTATACGCATTTCAGAGATTTAAAGACACAGGGATCTGAGATATGTTTCATATTATGTCGAAAGAGTTCTGCAATTTACAGGACTCGAACACACGCTCTTTTAAAAGAAAATGATGTATTCGACCACTCATACTGACCAAAAGAAATAGAAAGTTTAATTATAAAATAAAATTAACTTTCAAATATATAAAAAAGATTTTTAAATGTGCGTACAAATATTTTAGTAAGCGACATTGATCATATTACTTTGAGAAACACGATCATGTAATATTGTTTTATAATCCATTAGCTAATTTCACTTACCAAGTTTTATTTAATTACATTGCATATCCGAATGTGATTATGGCTACATTTTTTAAATATTATTTTAAGTTGAAATAATAATTATTAATTAGATGATAAATCTTTATATAATTTTTAAGACTATTTAGTATATTATTATGTAATTTCAGTAATGAATGTCATATCATTTTAAATATAGAAAGATTGAGAGAATATCTGAAAAATGATAAATTGTAGTATTTCTTTTGTAGTAAATTTAAAGTAATAATAAGATAAAATTAAAATATCTTAACTAATATGACACTCAGACATATTTGATACTGTATAATAATATTATTATTTTTATAATAATTTTAACAGTAATAAGATTACTGAAATATCTCCATTGATGTGATAATATTTGATATATTTAAAATTAGGTAACTATCTTATTTATAATAGTACTAAAAGTCAATAATTACCTCACCATAGAAGATTAATTGTTGTTAATTAACAAAGAAGTCATGAGTATACAATTGTTATACACTGTATCTACAAAAAATGGCAAAATCATAATTTTTGGGTGTTTTGCGAGTCGAATTAGGCGAATTTAACTAAATTTATATCTAATCCATCACTTGGCGGATTAATAATTTTTCAATCCAGTTGGATCTATTAAAAGAAATTTTAAATCCGATCTAATCCAACTGGATCTAAATAAAGTAAATTTTTTTAATTTTAATATTAATTATATTTCATTAACTAAGATAATTGTGAAAATATAAAATATTTTATTTAAACTTTCAAAATAAATATATTCATTAAAAATAAATAACAAAAAGTGAATACATAAATAATTATAATTGGGTATTTTTTAATAAAAAAATTATATACTCTTGTGTTGGACTTAGTACAAATATGCACAATAATTGTGTAGGACTGTCCACACTTGCTTTCGAAAAATAGAGCCCAACATAACTCATAAAACTCAAGAACAAGTGGAATAAGAAATAATTTTTTTCGATAAAATAAAATTTTACTATTATTAATTATAAATAATAAAATTTAAACTATAAATTTAAAAATATAAAAAATATTTTATTTAAAATATTATTATATTATTTTTAACAAATTTAACAAATCGACAATATAAATTTAAAACTCCATTAAAAATACATCAGAATTAGATGAATCAAATCGAATCCTGAACACTTCTAATTTTCATAAGTAATCTATACCTTAAATTGATCATAGATTGTAATTTGAATAATTTATGGATACAAATATTTAACTGTATTATATAATTACTGTACCATATCCCTACCCTTAATAATATCTAATTAATTTGGGTCAAAGTTGAATGCCAACTCTCTATAAAACTAATATTTTTCTAAAAAATAAAAAAGAAAAATAATCTTTACAACTACAAAGCACTAGCCTAAGCAGTGGAACAACACAGGAAGTCACAATGCAAGAAAATATTCAAAAAGACAACGAATGAAAACACAAATGAGATGGAAAAAGCAAAACTAAAATAAAAAAAATAAAAAAATAAAAAATAAAAAACACTTTTGAAAAACAAAAACGAAAGTACAAGTTTTTACTTCTACTACTTCTAAACTCTGATATTCCCAAAGCCGATCCTCTCGTCTCCTCTTCCCTTTAGAATCTTTTTCAACTCTCTCTCTCTCACTTATGGTCTTGCCCATTAATTCTTTCCTTGTTTCTTTCCTTCCTCTTTCATAAAAGTTAAAACTTTACACCAAACCAAACGAAACCCTAGAGCCCATAATTTCTGTGTACTCTCTAAATTGATTAACATCTTTAGCTATGGCAGCACCTACCTGGTTCTGTCTGTGTTTAACGCTAACCCTAGTGTTAGTTTCTGAGGTGCGGGGTAACTCTGAAGGAGACGCTCTTTACACCTTGAGAAGAAGCTTGTCGGATCCGGATAACGTGTTGCAGAGCTGGGATCCTACTCTTGTTAATCCCTGCACTTGGTTTCACATCACCTGTAACCAGGATAACCGCGTTACTCGAGTGTATGCCTAGACTATACGTCTCTCCTTTTCTTTCTCTGAATTTGGTGTTGGGATGAGTTTAGATTTGGATATGGGAGATATAATTGCTTGATTGATTGGGATTTTGGCTTGTTTCCATTTGGGTTTGTTGTGTTAATTTTTGATATTTGTTTGATTACTTTCTTATTTGGTACATGGTATTAAAGTTTGAATTTTTATTTTCTTAATATCTGGTGTTGGGAAAAGGGAAGTAATTTAAGGGTATGTTTGGGTTAAGGTGTTGTGTCTTTTAATTTATAGCTGCTGTAGAATGAAATCAGATAAACTTTATCTAGCTTTGTGGTGGTTCCAAATATACCCTACACAATAGGAGTTTTTCTTATAATTTGCTTTATTTGGGGTTTTGGGAATTGGGTCGACAAGTTTATATTGTTTTCTTTTATGCGATTTTATTTAGTGAGATAATTGAAATTTTCTTTCTTTCAAAAGAAAAAAAAAATAGTGAGATAGCTATTCTATTTCCTATTGCGTCTTTGAACTGGTGGAATATCCCCCAACTGCGGCCTATAGATTTAAAACATGTCTACTCCTTTCTCTTTACACTAAAAAAAAGTACTGATACTGGAGGAAAAATATGCCCTGGTGCTCAATTTTCCCTGTAGATTTTGGTCTCTCCCTACCTCAAAAAATAAAAATTTTATGGATAGATTCTAAAGGGCAATAAGTATCTATCTCGTTGTTTTTTTCTTAATGAAAAGATTCCTGTGCATGTTTCCCCTGTTATATACTGAGTTCTTTCTTGTAAGTGTAATTGGTGCTCCTGAAAATATGTGGCTTTGTCTTGCTGCAAATTGTTTGTGTATTAGTTAGAATGTATTACGATCATTGACATGCTAATTGGTGGCCTTTGTTTTCTTTTATTTATATATACTTTTTTCCTGCAGAAGGTGAAGGTGTTGTCACTATCACTTTTTGGTTCTGTTTCTCTTTTAAGAAAAGATTTAGATGTTATATTTCTTCATTAGTTTATGATATTTTGTGCAGGGATCTGGGCAATTCAAATCTATCTGGACATCTCGTACCTGAACTTGGGAAGCTAGAGCATTTGCAATATCTGTATGTTTTTCTCCTTCAGTTTCCCCCTGCTTCAATAGAATGCACTAGTATTTGCTAATGCTTTTTTGTTTAATAAATTGATGGCTTGGAGGTGATCACTTTTTTCTGTATTCAAATTTGGACGGCTTAAAATGCTATTTACAGCTTGGGGTTGATAACTGGGTTTTGTTTTATTTACTCTGAACCACTTTTGTCTGTTTGGATGTAGGGAACTTTACAAAAACAACATCCAAGGAACTATCCCTGCTGAGCTTGGTAACTTGAAGAGCCTCATCAGCTTGGACTTGTACAATAACAATATCTCTGGGACCATACCTCGTTCCTTGGGAAAATTGAAGTCTCTTGTATTTTTGTAAGTTTCATTGCTAACATCAATCTTATTTATGAATGACAAGACTTTGCTTGGGTTGTCTTTTTAATTTGGAATTGGGTGATCGCGTTTCTAACTGGATTGGACCCGGAGAAGTTAGAGTTACAAAACCATTGCGTGGGTTTGCAATGCACTTTTATGGTCTAGGGAGGCTTACTTGTCTTATTGATTTTTCGTATTTCTTCTCTTGTTTTCTGGATGCAGAATATATGTACTCTTTTTTTTTCTTCAGTGCTTGTTCTTTATCTGGTGCAATAATGTTCCTTATTCTAGTGAGTTTTATCAATGCACTGGCCATAATTATCAAGCACAAGCATTTGGCTTTATGTTTATAGACGGAATTGGGGCTAATATGGGATCCACTTAAGGATCTACGAGTTTAAACAGATATCTTATTTTGGGGCTAATATGGCAGGCCTAACTAGAGAAGGTTTTTTTAGTAGAAACCATGTGTTCTTGTGCCTTGCTTATTGGTTCAGGCAGGATATTTATATTTAACTAATGTACTTTCTCTCATTATTATTTGCTTTTGGCAGGCGCCTTAATAACAACCGGCTAACTGGACAAATTCCCAGGGAACTTGTTGGAATTTCAAACCTCAAAGTTGTGTAAGTATAATGGTGTTTTTTCTTTTCTTTTTAATTGAAGTTTTTTCTGATGCTATCCTTTGGTGTTCTCTTGTGTAGCTGTAGATTTATAATCTTGAAAATATTTTCTGTTTTTCAGGGATGTTTCAAGCAATGATCTCTGTGGAACAATTCCTACCAGTGGACCATTTGAACACATCCCGCTCAACAAGTAGGTTTAAATTTCCTGTACTTTGTTGCTTGCTTCCCTGCATATTATTATTTTTATCCTGACTAACATTCAGGGGTGTTGAATTTTTTGAGTTAATTCATGGCAACATCTGTTGTTTGTGATCCTCATGTCACTCACCGGGGTTAGATATTGACTACATCTGTGTTTGTTCTTTATAGACATAGGAGGAAGAATTCTTTTTGTTTCTCTCGCTCTCTTTCCCTACCGCATTAGATTCTGCTGTCTAGCTAAAAGCTAGCTGTAATCTATTGATCTCTGTCTCTCTTCCTTGCCCTTTTGAGATTCAATATCTAAGTTTGTTGTATGTGTGGTCTTATTTGTCTCAAGCTCTGAACTTAATCTATACCATACACTATTTTTTCAGGAATTTGATGTCATCTAGAGGTCTTATTATGGTTAGGGGGTTTCATAGCGTGGAACATAAACCTATCGACTTGGATAATAAAACATTTAACAGTAAACATTCAACTAACCTTCCATGTTGTACTTCTATGTTCCTTGCTGCAAAGGTTCCATAGGTTCCATAGGTTGCATACCTCTCTCCTAATACTCCTTTAATGCTAAAACTCCTATACTTCCAATAAATGGGAATTACGAGTTGTGCAATAATGAGGAGTAGGGGTGTACACTGTGCATACTACTTTCTCCAGTACATTTAATTTGAGTGATTATAGGTGGGGAGGGTATTCGTTATTTACCCCTGTATTCTATGACCTGCCATAGTTTTCTTAGTGTCAGAGAGTTCTAATAAATGACTGTAATTTAAATGATTATATACACTATGGATAGCCGATTTCAGCTTCTGAATAGTCAATTTGGTGTCAATTCAAATGCACTATGTATCACTAGTGATTTTGCATTAGAATTTCTAAGGGTTAAGTCATGCATTTTTCATGGGTAAATCATGGTGATTTCAGGTATTTTAGCATCTTCATATAACCAGAAAATAATAGGCATAATTCTACAAGGTACCTAGATATTGTTAGATATGTGGATCATATATTTTAGAACACACTAGGTCACTTTTTGCCAAAGTTTCATCAATAAGCCGTAGTGGGAACCCACGAAAATTAACTATATACATTGTCGTCTCAACTTATGTTCTCAACTTGTGTTGTGTTGCAATTCAATTAATTAAATGAAGGATTTGAAAGCATGACCTCTTGGTGTATGTGCTTTGATGCTACACTGAGGAGCCATTTGTCCCATGCTTTCATTACAAGGACCCAACAACATTTAAAAGTCTTTAATAATATATTCAACTATACTTATGTACATAGGCAAAATGCCTGTTTTTCTGTCTGAATGAGATTCTGGAGTCAATGAAATCTGCTGATTATTGCCACTAGTTGATCCTATAACTTGAACTGCTAATAGCTTAAGTGATTTGCTAGTCCTTTTCTGGTTATGAAACTTACAATGGTTGCGAAGTATCATGATTAGTTGAAGAATGGCAATACAAGATCTCACAACCATATACTAGCTAACCGTGTAGAATACCAATTTTGTTGCCCAAAGATTCCAGATTTGCATCTTTGCTATTGGATTCTGGACTTTAATTTTGCATATTGGAAATCTCAACCTTCTAAGTTGACGTGATTTTGGCCCCTTGTTAACCACTCTAGAAACTTCTGTTTTTGTGCCCATGATACATCTTCTCATTGGTTATTTTATTTGTTCTTATATTTGTGTGCTTGTTGATTGATTATCAACAAAACAAGGGGCCTTTGTCATAGCGGATATTACTATTGAATGATATCATAATGTTAACTGGTACAGAGACTTGCATTCTTCTCTGGTATTGATTGCTGTTTCAACCAATTCCTGGTAGTAAAATTTGAATTGTTTAGTATTCAAAGTACTTTGGAAACATCCGACTTTATCATGTAGACATTATTTTTATACTTTTTTAAGTTTGAAATAATAAGACTATAGGCTGAGATGGGCCTTAGGTGCACTTTATTAGCTGGTGACTGGATACTTTGCAGCAAATATAAGCTGGCAATTGATCCTCATATCACACTTGCTGTATGCTTTTGTGGAGTTTAAATAAGCTTTCATCAAGGTCATTATATTATATTCGATATGCTTAACATATCAAAGATAAAAAGGAATCCATTGAAGAAAGCTTGATAGTTACAGGTTTCTTATATTCTCTGTAACGTCTTAGTGACCGAATTTTGTTTTAATGTTGTAGCTTTGAGAATAACCCTCGACTAGAAGGTCCGGAGTTGCTGGGACTCGCGAGTTACGACACAAACTGCTCATAAATGATTGACTTTTGGCTCAAGCTGTACTCAGCTTCAGATTAGATATGTACTCGGAAAGATTGAAAGTGTCTTTACCTCAAAAGTGTAGCGTTATTGGTGAAATGAAACCCATTATATATGTAAAGTTTACTATACTGCTTAAATCATGCCATAATCTGTAATAGCATTGCCGTGTCTCCTCAATTCAAGAAAAAAGAAATGTTCCAAGACAGAATATTATTGATGTAATACTAGCCAAGGGATTTTGTCTTGGGTCTATATGCTTTAAATTGAATATTTTTGTGTTTATTTTTATCTTTATATAATAATTTGACATTATATTCTATTTCAAAGGCATATTTATATAACGCACGTGAATCTCTTAAATTAACAGGACAAGGTTATATTCTATTCCATAAACATATTTGTATAACTTACGTGAATCATTTGAATTAATGGTAACAGGTTATATTTTTTTCTTTTAAAATATTACATATTACGTGCATAGTTTATTAATATTATATTAAAAATTAAGAGTTTTAATCAAGTCTAGTGTCGTCTGAGTCTAGCACTGTTTGTATATTTATATTCAAATAGAGCGATGCTTGTTTAGGTTTATTTACCACTCTGTTGAGGTCTATTTATACTCTAATATAGTAAACTTTATTTATATATAGTAAAAACCTTACGTAAAGTGGGAAATTTTTTTACTATTGGAGGAGTAAGCTCTTAGCCATTTGAGCAACCCAAATGGTTGGTAATGGATTATATCTTAAAGAAAGTTACAAAAATAAATGAATTATAACCAAACCATTTAAACTTCTTGGTTGGGCCATATTTACATCATCACAAACCTTTCCCAAAATCCTCTCCTCTTCTACTATTCTCCTAAATTATTGTCAAATAAAATGATGAAATATTCTTATATTTTGCATTAAAACACAAACACTTTGATATTATATACCAATAAAAACACTGATATTTGACAAATTTGCAACGACTCAAGGATCTTTCTTTTCATTTTTGTCCACTTCTAATAATTCAAGTATATATATTCTTTTACGCGATTCACTCAAATTAATGGGGATAAGTAATACCTTAAAGAAAACGACATTTGTGTAAATATTCTTTCCTAACATCACAATCTTATAATTGATATTATAAATAAAATTATTCCGATATTTAATCAGGTATTTTTTTATGTCCACATAACATAAATAGATAATAAATAATTAAAATAAATTTTTCTATGTCCCATTGCTTTCAGAGAGAAAGAGGAATCTTCCCAATTAATTTCCAGTAAGAAAATTTTGCAAGTAGAAGAGAGAAAAAAGAACAAGAAGACAATGACAATACGAGAAGCTCGATCAGAATCCTGAGTAATGTTAAATGATACAAAGAAATTGGGATCCAAAAGCCGAAACTGAGGTTGCATATAGACTTGTCTGAAAAAGATTTGGAAGTTTTTTCCACATAATTATTTATTGTCATGTTTCCACTTTAATTTCCACGTGTATGAATAATTAATTGTTTTTGAAAAGAAAGAGTTTGTGTGGCAATATATTTATACTATTTTTACATTAAGATTTGTTGGATAAAAATATACACTTGAAGGAAGCTTCTTCTTTATTTTTTTTTAGAAAAATTTTAGTTACAAAAACTTTGAGTTAGCTTCTAATAAGAAAAATAAATATATGCTTTAATCAAAATATCTTTATTTAGGGAAAATTTTACTTAGTTATATATATGAATTAGTATTGCAAGACACGTATTAAATTATTAATCCTCAAGAAATTATTAATCCTCAAGAAATTATTAATCCTCTTCCACAATTCATAATTCATATCTAAATTGAAAATATAAATAACATATAAAATTAATTTAATCATCATTATTGAAATCAGACAGTAAAACAAAATGAATTGGCAGCAATCAACTTTGCAATAAAATATTTTCAGAAAACAGAATAGGGACTGAGGCTGCCAAGGCTGTTTGCTTGATTCTGATAATATTTCCATGGTTGCCAAATTGGAGTTGTTAAAATGTTTCTTTGCCTGCAAGGAAGACATTATTTCTTTCTTTTCAATTACACCCTCTTTTAAATTTGCTTTTCCTTTTCTTTTAGGTTTTATTTGTTTAATTCTATAAAAGGAAAAAATAAATAAATATGGTCCCAATATTTATGATTCTACTTCTAGATATTTATAAATTATTATTATTTCCTGTCATTATTATTCCTTCAAAGAGAATAGTGCTCAAGTCAATTCAAATAGTTGAATTCATAATTTTTTTTTGGGAATAGTCTCCTCAAGAATAAGTTAAAGGAGGAATACTCCCTCATATTTAAAATAAAAAATATCCCCTTTAAATTTAAAAAAAAAAACTTTTAAATATTTAAAAGGCATATAAATAGACTATTTTATCTTTATTACTAATACATAATAACTAATATAATTTTTTAACTTTAAAATAGTATAATAAATTATATTCTTAATTTATTTCTTTTAAAAATTATATCATTATTTATTTATAATTTTATTCTAAATTATTGTTATTTTAAATAATTTTATTCTAATTATATTAATTCATTATTTATAATCATTAAAATTAAATAATATTAGTTTTAAAAAAAACTGTGTTTCATTCACATGAAAATTTAATATCATAAACTTATATAAATTGAGATAAATTTATTCTTATTATATTATTTATTGTGCGTAAACTATTAAAATAAAATTTAAATAATATTAATTTAAAAAAAATTGTATTTTATTCACATGAAAATTTAACTTTATTTTGTATATTATTTGAATAGTTTATTTATCATAAGTTAATATAATAAAAATTAAAATTTTTAAAATAATAATATTTTAGGATAAATTCTAAAAACATTAAAGTATATTTATTAAAATAACTATTATCAATAAAAAATATAATTTATTATATTATTTTAAAATAAGAAGGTTATATTGATCATTATATATTAATAATAAGGATAAAATAGTATATATAAATACTTTTAAAAATTTAAAATGTGTTAAAGTACTCATTTTAATTTTTTTTTAACTAACAATTATATATACAAGAGACACAATATTCTTTACTTGATAGTAGATTAATTAAAGAAACTATATACCAATAATTTAAAATAATCGTTTTATTTTTTTTATAACTAAAATATATTCAAAAAGCAATATGAAAGTACATAGAAGTGGAGCACTAGTTATAGAAAAAAGCTAGCTAAAGGAATCACGTACGAAAATGATCAAATACTCTCCCACTATATGTAACCTATATGATGAATTAAAAAGAATATGTATATGCATTCATAACCTCACACTCAACCACTCTCTTCTTTACAGCCAGGCACACCGTGTAAACAATATATAAAACGAAATTAATATCCAATTATACTAATCATTAATTTAATTCAAGAGCATCATTACGATAAAAAACTAAGATTTATAGATATCCACTTTTTTAATTATATATTATTTTTAATTTGTTTTGTCTCGTTCTTTATATTTTTCAGATATAACACAGAAGCTTCCCATTTTGACATAGGTCGAACAGTGATTTCTGGTAGTTGTGAATTCCAGTAATAGTAAGGTACTGTTAGAATAGAACACATTTCAGACATGTTTTAAATATTTTTGAAATTAGTTTTTTATATAATGCCATCAGTTTTATTTGATAACAAGAAATAGTCGTATAAAATAGTTTTATTTTATTTACGGTTAAATATATTTTTTTATGAATTATTTTAAAAGACGAAAATTGTTTTTTATTTAGTGTATTATTTTAAATATTTTATAGTAATAAAAGTAAAAATTGGATATTTGGTGAGTAAGATTTATGTCACTTTTTTAAGAAAATAATGTAAGTTGAAAATTAAGTCCACCTTACGCGTCTTAGCATTACCTTTAATAATGCAAATTGAGCCACTGTAACATGCATTCATGTATATATACACCTATGTGTAGTCTTGTCCATGGCACAAACAGAGAACCATCCCTAGCTAGCTAGCTAGCAATTTGCTTCTTCTTTCTTTTTTTCTTTGCCAATTACATACATATTCTTCATTATTTTTGTATTACCTCCAAAAAATGGGCACATTTTGTGGTTTTGATCCAAGAAATCTTCTCATTTGTTGCATTTTGTTGTTTTTGTCTTCTTCAACTGCTCAACTTTCATTTGCTGCCAAGACCAGGCATTTCAAATGGGCAGTGGAGTACATGTTCTGGGCACCAGATTGCCAAGAGCATGTTGTCATGGGGATTAATGGTCAGTTCCCGGGGCCGACTATCCGAGCTAAAGCCGGCGATACCATCGCCATCGAGCTCACCAACAAACTCCACACTGAAGGAGTTGTCATTCATTGGCACGGAATCAGACAGGTAGGTAGCTAGCTAGCAAGCTTTCCAATCTTCATCTTCTTCTTCTTCTGCATGAGTTCATTAATTTCTTTGCATGGAATTAGTCTGAATCCTGAGGAAGCATTCATTTGTTCATTTACAGTTGGGAACTCCATGGGCAGACGGAACTGCTTCCATTTCTCAGTGTGCTATTAACCCTGGAGAAACCTTTCTCTACAGGTTCAAAGTGGACAAGGTAAATATGTATATAAAACTATTTAAATATCTGTTGTTGTTCTGATCGATGTGAACGGGATTTGAACCTCAGAGCTCGAAACCTGAAATGAATGTTTTCTGATACAGGCAGGAACATACTTCTACCATGGACATCTGGGGATGCAGAGATCAGCAGGGCTGTATGGATCTCTGATAGTAGATGTAGCAGAAGGAGAGAAAGAACCATTCCACTACGATGGAGAGTTCAATTTACTGCTCAGCGATTGGTGGCACGAAAGTGTTCATGAACAAGAAGTTGGTCTCTCTTCAAACCCATTTCGTTGGATTGGTGAACCGCAGGTAATTAAACAAATTAATAAACCCAAAAATTAAAAAAACAAAAATAATAATCGGTTCCTTCTTCGAAATTATCATTACCCAGGTAAATACTGAGAACAGTAGAGTGTAGTATACGTTTGAAAAGAGATCCCGGTCAAAAACTAAAAGTATTATATATATACATATAAAATTAGGGTTGGTGGTATTTCATTATTTATTAACAAAAATATATGTATAAATCTCGCAGAGAAGGTTTATTTTTTTACTTTTTTGGAAAAATCTTTTCTTTATTTTTTAATTTATTGTAAATTTCTGATATGATTTTATTCGTTGAACGCAGTTGCAAAAGTGTATAAACAATTCATTAATTTCTTTTAATTATTATTTAACTTGCAATGATTTGGGGCCTGCAGAGTCTTTTGATCAATGGGAGAGGGCAATACAACTGTTCACTTGCGGCGCAGTTTAGCAACGGCACGACTGAACAGTGCAAGTTAAGGGGAAATGAACAATGCGCACCCCAGATCCTTCATGTTCTTCCAAATAAAACCTACAGAATCAGAATTGCTAGTACCACTGCACTTGCTTCACTCAACTTGGCTGTTGCTGTAAGTCCTCTTTTCCCCCCCCTTTTATTACTCAAAATTTATTAACCCCTTTTTCAAATTTAATTTAATCAAATTAAGTAATACCCACTTGAAATATAAAATTTTACCATTTTTTTATAACTTCATTTAGTATTAATATTGTACCTTTAAAATCACAACTTGAACTTACAACATCATAATCAAGAACTATGTATATATATTATAATCTCAAATGAAGTTTAAGAAATATATAGATTTTGACTCGCATTAGATAGTGATCATTGGTTGGATGGGATCAAATATTAATATATATATATACACACACACATGCATCTTTATTGTGTTCTCATTGAAAAGTTGAGAAGTGGTGATAAAAAAGTGATTCTATAGCTAGAACAGTGGAAGTGCTTTTAATGTGGACAATTCAAAGACGATAGGAACTTTGATACTTGAGCTTAGCGCATAAATAGGGTAATTACATTTAATACATTTCAAAATAAAGAAAAAGTGAAGATGAGTTAGAGTTATACATATAAGTCAAAAAGTATTGAAAAGTATGATAAGTTTTAGGAGTGGTGGGTAAGAAATTATGGTGGGAATGTAATTGTAATGTAGCTAAAGTTAAAAGCAATATCTTCTAAAATATTAATTAGTCAAAAAGATTATGATAAGAAATTTCTCTATTTATACGCGGATGTTTATGTTTTCTTAAAATTTAAATTAGTGAATAAATTATGATTAATGTTCTTTTAGTAATATTTTTATTTTTATAAAATATAAATATTCACATTTTTGGGTGTGAATTATTAATTTTATATTTTTAGTAATTATTAAATTTAGGTATTTTAAATGAATGAGATTATAATATATTAATTATACGAGTTAAATTTACTTTTAAACATTAAAAAATATTTAAATTTAATGATTAAAAATAGTTTAAATGATTGTATAAAATTAAAAAATTATTTTTTAATATATATATATATATATATATATTCTTTGTTAAAGTGAATAATGAGGTGTAATAATAAAGTAGTAGACATATAGTGGTTGTAAAATGACAAAAAGATGGAGATTCAATTAGATTATAATTGGGAAATGCTTGCCAAGCTGATGTCCACTAATTGAGTTCTTGATTGATCAAACGTGTAAAAATATCAAGAAATAATAAAACCTATGATTAAAAGTAAACTAATTAATAGACTAAGTCAACTTACTCTATATATCATGACTAGAAAATTAACAAAATATATATATATATATATATATATATATATATATATATATATATATATTGCTTGACTCATTCTAGGGCCACGCATGCATGATTACTCTTTGGTATGACATCACAATATCATATGCCTTTGAAAATTTGAATGCTTCTGCAACACTCAAAGCTGCACACTAATTCTGCACCTCTGATTCCTCCTGAGTGCTTCTTACGCATATGGCTTTTGAACTGCTCCCATATCCGCTCCTAATACATAATTTACATCCTTTTTAATTTTCTTGCTTTTCTTGCATTGATTGATCTGTACATTCTCTGTCTTCTTTTGTCTGTTCATGATGAATTCGTCACATGTAATCTGAAAAAGAATACTCAGTACAGAAAACTGTTCATTGATTCTCCTTTCATTGTTAGGTAGCATGACATATGTAGGAAAAATGACTGTTTGGTGCTTAATTTAAATCTCAAGTTCCTTAAATAGGTGATATACACACGTAATAAACTTTTATTAAATACTCAATTTAAAAATTTATTTCAAAAAATTTATATTAAAAAAATTATAATAAACGGAGTCTAAGTATACTTATTTTTCAAAATTAAATGTATATCGAACATCGAAAAAATTTGAAATTAAATGATATCGACGTAGATTTATTCTAATCATATTATCAACTTTAATAAAAATTAAATATGTAATTTTCAAGTTACGAGAACTAAAACATATATTTAGCAAAATTTTAAGAATTCATATAAGTCCTTTACTCTATAATATACAGATTGTCTTGTTTTTGTTTGTACAATTTAAGATAATCGTTTTAGGGTATATTTAGGACCGTTATGCTTTTAATTAATTAACTTTGATACAAGACGAAGTAAAGTGTTTAATAATAATCATAATTTCTAGTACGGATTTCAAATTTCAAATATCTTTTACACCACTATCTAATTATACGTTGATTGTTTTTATGTTTCAGAATCATAAAATGGTGGTTGTGGAAGCAGATGGAAATTATGTGCAACCCTTTGAAGTGGAAGACATGGACATTTATTCTGGTGAGAGCTACTCAGTTTTATTAACAACAAATCAAGATCCTTCCAAGAATTATTGGGTTTCAGTTGGTGTAAGAGGAAGAAAACCTCAAACTCCTCAAGGCCTAACCATTTTAAACTACCGTCCAACTTCTGCTTCCAAGCTTCCTCTCACCCCACCTCCTGTAACTCCAAGATGGGATGATTACAATCACAGCAAATCATTTTCCAACAAGATTTTAGCCCTAATGGGGTCCCCCAAGCCTCCGAGGAGTTTCGACCGTCGGATCTTCCTTCTCAACACCCAAAACAGGATCAGTGGATTTACCAAATGGGCAATCAATAATGTTTCATTAGTTTTGCCTGCTACTCCTTATTTGGGATCCATTAAGTTCGGTCTTAAAGGGGCTTTTGATCAGAACAGTCCACCAGAAAACTTCCCCGGCGACTATGATGTGATGAAACCGGCTCTAAACCCTAATTCAACTCACGGGAATGGGGTTTATCTGCTTGGTTTGAATACCACAGTTGATATTATACTTCAAAATGCTAATGCATTGGCAGCAGACGTAAGTGAAATCCACCCTTGGCATTTGCATGGGCATGATTTCTGGGTTCTAGGGTATGGAGAAGGAAAATTTTCCGAGAAAGATGAGAAGAAACTGAACTTAAAGAATCCACCATTGAGAAATACTGCAGTAATTTTCCCGTTTGGGTGGACTGCACTAAGATTTGTAGCTGATAATCCAGGAGCTTGGGCGTTTCATTGCCACATTGAACCTCATTTGCATATGGGAATGGGTGTGGTTTTTGCTGAAGGAGTTCATCGTGTTGGGAGAATACCAAATGAAGCTCTAGCTTGTGGTTTGACCGGGAAGAGATTCTTGAAACCGACAAAAAATTAAGCCTAGCAAATTAATATTGTGTTTAATTAATGTTTATTTACGAGTATTTATGTATTGAAATCAATTTGAAGTTGATTATGTCATCTAAATGAGAAGAGGAAGGTAAGAGGGAATGAATGCTTTTGATAGACTGTGTTCTATGATATGTGACTAATGTGAGAAGCTTTTGATCGCATTTCGAACAAGCACTTAGCTATATGTTACATATAATCAACAACATAATCACTCAATTAATAATATTAAATTATATATATATATATATATATATATATTATCCCAGATATTTTTTCGTCTGTCTCTCTTTCTTTTTCAATGTTAGCTACCATTGATTTATTCACTACAAGAAAAATATCTTAGTTTGATAACAAAATTTGATCGAAATATGTGAAATGCAATCGAAAATATTTATTTTTCATAGCCTAAAGCCATCAATCGTATTGTAAATGCACTGATTATGAATTTTCTATCTTGTACCAATTATCCATGATCGCACGTGCGTTGGTTAGAAATAATCTTTTGTATATCACCCATCACGAGTAAAATTAATTTCGACAAATATGAATAATTACAAATCAAGAAACAACTCGTAGAAAATGCAAATTGTTTGATAATTAAAACTCGTAAAAAAAGCTAATGCAATTGAAACCAATTTTATTTTAATCAGAGACACAAATAGATAGATTAATTACGACGGATAATTTTTATATGATTATAAATACATAATTTAGTAATAAAAGGTTATTTTATTAATTGATTGCAACAATTAAAAATAATGAATAAATTGTCAAGAATAATGTTTTAACATTGACATTAACTTTAATAATATAATGTAATGACTAATAGATCAAAAATAATATATTTAATTGTAATCTATTAATTATTTTAAGGGGTTTTAACACATACTTTTCCTGAGTTTTGAGACTTTAACACTTAGATGGAAGGTTTGAGGAAAAACACACTTACCTCTTTTGGGCCATTAGTTGATCATCTATTTTTACTTAAATGACTATAATACCCTTATTTGTTTTAAAGTAAAATTTAAGAAATTCAATTTTAATATATTTAATGTTTAAAAAATTAAAATAAATAAAATTTTAATTAACGATAATTTTAATTTATATTTATTTAAAATTATTAATTCACCCATATTGATATATTTTCAAATTTCTTTCGTTGATTAATTTTATTTAAATTTTTGTATAAACATGAAAGTCTAAATTTACTTTACGAGTTATAGGATTGATGTTTAAGCGCGAATTTAGTGTGAATATGTATGATATAAATCTTATATTAAAGAGTTTTTGTAGGAATAGTCAACTTGATAACGTTATGAAGTTGTTTAGTAAAAAAATTAAAAGAAATATAGTTAATGCAGGACGATTTACGAAAGAAAGGAGTAAGAAAGATAGTCACTTCGCGTATTAGAGTTTAAAATTTGGATAAATATGATCGTAAATAAAAATTAATTAAATTGTTATTAATTAAATTCTTAATTTAAATAAATATTAAATAAATATAAATTAAAATTATCAACTTAAATTATCATTAATGAAATTCTTAATTTCAATAAATATTAAATAAATATAAACTAAAATTGTCAAATTAAATTATCATTAATTAAAATTTTAATTTTAAATAAATATAAATTAAAATTATTGTTAATTAAATTTTTAGTTATTTTAATAATTTTAAACATTAAATATATTAAATTTTAACTTTAAAGCAATTAAAGATATTATAGTCATTTAAATAAAAATAGATAGTCAACCAACGGTCCCGGAGAGATAAATGTAACTTTCTTCAAATCTTCTATTTAAGTGTTAAAATTTCAAATTTCAAAGGAGGTATGTGTTAAAATTTTATAATATAAATATAAGTGTAAAAATATAGTACTGTTAATTTATTCTCTCATATATATATATATATATTTAATTAATTTATAATAATATTATTTTTAACAAGTAATGTATGATGCAGTAGAATTAAGTCATTATTGGGATTCAAATTATAAATTGTGGTGTGAAAGGCTCTAATAAGATCTAATTGCATAAAAAAAATTTAGAATAAAATTATTGCTTAAAATAATATTAATTCTCTTATTATTGTTTATTAAAATTATCTATGATTGTGTACACCTTAATCAATCGCTCACTCATATTATAATAAAGTTTTGACTTTGGTGTCTAAAATTGGATTATACTGTAGTTTTGATAAGGTAGAAATCAAGAAATGGAAAAAGTCAAACGATAATCGGGTAAATCTTTGAAAAGAAAATTTTCTTAATTGCAACACCAATCATGCATACTTTTTGCAAGTATTTAATTTGTTCCCTCACCAATTCAAAAATCAAATCAATTATATTCTAATAAGAGGGCCTTTGATTTAACTTTATATTCCAATACTCATTTCATGCTTTTAATCTCGATAATTTAGCCAAAAAGAAAAAATCTAAAATTTTAAAATTATGTTAAATAACTATTAACTCAAATTTATATGAGTGATAAAAAAATATATTGTCAACCTCTTTCAAATATGAATCTATCTAATTTGAAAGAGAAGAATTTGTATTAGTATTTCAACTTTAGTTCAAACATGAGTTTGATTCATATTTTATATTTTAAAAAATATTTATTATTAAAAAATATAAAAAAATAAAATTTGTCTAAAAAAATGTGTTGATAAAAGGTAAATGTATAGAAAAACCTTTCAACGAAACAATGTCTTTCAAAAAATATATATAATAATATTATTTTTAATAAATAATATATGATATAGTAGATTCAAGCTATTGTTGCATTAGGGATGGCAATGGATAGGGGTGGGCACGGTCCGGTTCGGTCTAGGTTTCGTTGAAATCGAACTGGATCGAAATATTTTCGGGTTTTAATTTTTAGAATTGAATCGGACTGAAATTAAAAAAAACCAGAATTAGAATCGGATCGAATAAATAAAACCGATTGATCAGGTTCGGATTTTATTATTTATTTATTTTTAATTTAATTTTATATTCATATTTTTCTTATTTATTAAAAAACAACGTCATTTTACTATTTATTACTGTTTCGGTCCGGTTTCAGGTTTTTATACTAAAATCGAAATCGAACTGAAATTTTTGAGTTTTTTAAAAATAAAACCGAAATCGGACCGAACCGAACCTATCGGTTTCGGTTCGATTTTTCGAGTTCTCGATTTTTTGCCCAGCCCTAACAATGGGACGAAGATCCCAATCCTCAATTCCAACCCAATTTACGAAAAAAAGTTCATACTCGACTTGTTCTTTTTTTTTTGTAAATCAGGTTTGGGTCAGGTATGTGCTGTTTAAAATAGTAAATCTTCGGTCTAATCCATTGATCTATTTAACTACTATTTAGTTATCGTTAGATACTATTTTACTATTATTTGGTTACTATTAAACTCGTAACTTTATTGAACTCACACACTATTTACTAGAAAGACTATAATTTTTTACTAAGCTCATATACTATTTAATATCAAAGCCATAATTCTTAATAAGCCCATTATTGCTCATTTTATTTTATGAAATTCAAGTTTAAATCCATAATTTCAAGCCCATTGATTATTCAAGAACAAAATAAAAGTATACATGTTATAATTAAATCATGAAAATAAAAAATAAAGATTATATAACTTGTATTATATTTTGTAAATTTTTTGCTCTTTGTTCATCTTATATTACTATATTAAAAAAATTCATTTAATTATAAATTGATTGTTTTGTTTGACATCAATTAATTATTTTTATTTTATCAAAAGTCATTATTTCAAATTAAATTATTAAAAATTATTTAAATATGATATATTTCTAAATCCAATCCAATTATTGAAAGTCGTTTAAATCCATTTTTCAATTCCGATAACTTTTAATAATTTATATAATTTATAAGAAATTATTAAATTATTAAAATACTTAAAAAAATTTGTCCAAGTAAGAATACATATTTAATTGTATGTGGGTAATTAAAATATTAAGATAAACAAGTCTCTCTTAGAATATATATTTAATTATATATGGGTAATTATAATTACTAAATCTAAATTATTATATATATATTAAATATTATATTCTCCAAAGAGTATAGTGATCAAAGTTTCAAGTATCACAAAAATAATATCAAAAGTTAGTAAAATTATAAAAATAAAAATTATAACTATTATCAAGTGATTCATATTTATGAAAATTATTTTTATCTCCAATGAATAGACCGTAGCAATGAAAAGGATTATTTGGTTATAATATGGGTGTATATATAATTAAGAATTTAAAATTATAAAAAAATATAATAATTTATATTTATATTTATTTACCAGTGAAAAACGTAACATAAATATTAAAATATTAAATTTAATGACTTAAATACATATTTAAAATAATTTAAAAAAATTAACTTTTATAATTATTAATTTTTTAAATTATTAAAAAAAATAAAAAATAATCATTTTTTTAATATAAATATAAATTTTCAATCTTTTCAATAATAATAAAAATATTTACATGTAAAGTTCCCAGTTCACTTATCATCAAAATAATATAATAAAAATTCTCACAACAATCATTATAAATTATAATTTATAAAAGATCTAATTGACTAAATTAAAAAATTATTAAACTTTTTTGAAGAATTTAATTGATAAAATGATAAATATAAAAAATTTTATAATTATTTTATAAAAATAATAGATATATATGTAATTAAAAAAAATTATTTTAATTATTTTGTGAGGAGAATACGGGCCCGTTTTCAACTCGGGTTTAATTTTTTAGGCCCATACCTGGCCCAATAGAAAATTTTTTGAAAATTTTTTACTTATAGCCCAACCTAAATTGGTTAGGTTGAGCTGAGGCTTGAGCCCGCGGGCTTTTTTGCCTTCCCTGTATATAACGCTTTAATAGGATTTGATTAGATAAAAACCTTAGATGAAATCCACTTGAAAGTCTATCTATCTCATCAAATTGCTCAATCTTAGTCTACTATGTGTAGTTGGGGAATTTTATCTGCATAATAGTAAATGAGAGATAACTATCCATCAAATCATAGCAATATTAAAAGGTATAATCATCCATTAAATTATAGTAATATTTAAAAGACTTTGCCATGTTATAGTAAAATAAAGCAACAAAATAAATCGATACAAGTATTTTATGTGGAATATCTCTAAACAAATTAGGATAAAATTCACGGGTAAGTATAAAAGTATTTCACTATAGAAAAATAAGGATTATAACTCTCATTTTTTCCTCTAACTACAAGGAGAGAACAACTCTCTAAATAGAAATATTTCACACTCTCTTTTCAAATAAGAGAAACAACTATCAAAGAGGAGAATACTATAAAGGAGAAACAATTTTTTCTCTCTTTCGATGAGCTCTCGAAGGATAATTTGGAATAATTAGAATGGTAAGAGGGATGAGGTACTTATAGTGATTTCTTTCTCCCTTTTTCCACGTACATTCTACAATTTACTCCACAAATTTTTTTACCTACCAACCACTACCTAAATTTAAAGAAAGTTAAAAAAAAATATATTCATAGATATTTATGATATTTTAGAATATACGTATTTATATTATATTTTAAACAAATATTATACACTCTTATTATATCTATATCATATATAATTTTAAACTTACTATATACTTACTATCAAAATAAAATATATACAGACATGCTAATAAAGTGTGTAGTATATATGAGTTTAAATGACCTTATATCTCTTTTTTGTGTTTATTTAATTTAATGTAAAGAGATTTTCTGAATTCTTATTTATTTAATCAAGGTAAATAAATAATTATATAAAAAATTGTTGCTAGTTTGGATGATAGGGATTAATTTATTAATATCATCTAAATAAGTTATAATTTGTTATTTCACTAAAGTGTATGGACTATAATGTTATTATTTTATTTGAGTTATTAAGGATAAATTTGTAATTGTGACAAATTATATTAAAGCATAAATTTCAGGGGGAAGAATATAATATTATTCATTTACACAATACTATTCACCAAATGTGAGCTTTATAATTTCACAAAGAATAAAATTGTTGGTTAAAATGAAATTAATTCTCTCAATTATTTATCGAAAATATTTATGGTTACGTGCACTTTAATTAATTAATTGATGACCCACATTAATAATTGAATTTTGTTTCCTTTTATAATGAAGTTTTGACTTTGGTGTCTACAATTGGATTATACTATTAATGGATAAGGAAGAAAAAGGATTGGAAAACGTCAAAAGAGAATTGGATAAATCTTTTGAAAGAAATAGTTCTAAATTGCAATTGGAAAATGTCAAAAGAGAATTGAATAAATCTTTTGAAAGAAATATTTCGAAATTGCAACACCAATCATGCATACTTTTTGCAACTTTTTTTATTTTATAGAATCAAATCAACAATATTTAGACTTTATATTCCAATATTCACTCACATGCTTTTAATTTTTCAATAATTCAACCCAAAAAAGTAAGGAAAAAAAATCTAGAATTTTGAAAACATGTTAAATAACTATTAACTCAAATCTATATGAGTAATATAAAAATATATAATAATTTATCAGAAAACACTTTTTGGTAGTATTTCTTTATGATAGAAAATACATCCATATTAACTATAATATATGTTTAAAATTAAAGTTTTATGATTTTGAAATTATGATTCTTGTGGAATTGAAATTACAAGAAATTAGATATTATTTAAAAAAAATGAGTAAAATTTGAGAATTAGGAAAAAAAAGGAAGATAAATATCTTTAAGAAATTAAAATTTATTTAATTAAATTATAATATCATATCATATCATTACAATTTATAAGTCTTTTTAAAATCAGATCAAATTTTTGACATGAAAACCCAATTAGATTACATGTGGTCAGCATGTATTTTAAAAACTAAAAATAATTAAAAATATACAAAATAATAATTGATCTAAAATTAAATGCAGAAGTTAGTTTAATAGGTGAATGCATATAGTAATAAATATCTACTCAATGGATATACATCTAATAACATATATTTAACATTCACCAAATTAATTTTACAAAAAGAGAAAGAGATACCATATAATTAATGATTTAATATTTAAATTTTTTAAGAGTTGAATGAGTAAATATTTCTCAATTATAACTATTTGAGTGTTGTAATTGAAAACTCTAGGCAAGGCCTATAATAAATCCAAGCATATTCATAAAACCACTCAGGCCTAGCTTAAGTGGCCAGAGGAGCTGACTCCTGAGTCCTGAGTGGGAAGTCAGCTCTTTAACCCCTGCAACTAACACAATAACAAAAAAATTATATATGTAATATTAAAAAAAATACCCATAAAGATTAAAAATGGTATCTATAAAATTCTGGGTTAGACAAGAAGTAATTGGACTAGAATCATTGTTATATACATTATAGGTAGATAATGCATTAAATGAATTCAACAAACGCACCTAACCCTTAAAGATGTTCATGTGATTTGACTTTTAGTTTATGGTAGTTTCTTAATAGTGAGGTTATTTAAGAGGCAAGTGAATGATAAGTTCCAAACTCAATAACATAGAATTGTTGATCTGCTGCCAGCTTGGAGATGAACTGTCTTTGATGAATCAATCATTCATAAAATATTATATAGATGAAGATGCTGGTCAACTTCGGCATCTCATTCATATTTAATACAAACAATAGTTGTGGGTCTACTCTTCACATGGGGTTGGATAAACAACTGCAAACACAACCCATAAAATGACAATGTATTTGTTGCCCCCACCACCACTACTCTTCCCCATTACTTTCACATTCAGATTCCTATTCCTTTTCCTTCTTGCTGCCCACATCATGACTGGATTGATGAATGATGATAATGTTTCAACTCAAAAGAGAAAAAAAAGAGTGCACTAACTTATTTATGTCACATTTCATAAGGAACATAGTTTAACAATAAGCTTACTTTACCTTCAGGAATGATCTAGAGAGTAACGTTGCTCATTTTATGAAGCACAACTGCATACATGAGTGAGTAACGTCACTTACTAGATCATTTCTAGGTTTACTTGCTTGCTTCTAATTCTACAGCTACAAAGGAAATACAACTAACAACAATTTTGTAAGGAATTATTGAAGTTTTCATCGGCTAACACATAAGCCAAAACTGAAAGTGAGAGTAAAGTTACCAAGGACTAACTCTTCATGCATGGTTGTAATAAAAGAAAACCAGAGCCAGATTTGCCAAGACGATGAGAATTTGGAGTTGTCACTAGAACCACATTGAGGTGTCCTGCTGCTTTGGCAGAGTATCGATTCCTGCTGCTTGCAGATCCTCTTTGTAGTCAAAGGATCCTAAATCGTAAGGGGTACTGAACATCAACTGAAAGCTGTTATTGCTCTGGTTGGTCTCGAGTGGAGAGTTCATAATCTTAAAGCGATCAAATTGATTTTCCTCTCGGGCGAACATTTGATGATTGTTGTTGCGCATGTTTGATCCTTCGAACAAGTTTCCATCCATTACAACTCCTTGACGATTGAAGTACTCCTGTTGATGCTGAACTGTTGGATGGAGAGGACCTTGACCTTCTGTCACAATGGCATTATTACTAGGATTTACATTCCTGTTGCTTTGGATATTGTTATCATAGACTGCCATGAGCTCACTTATCATTTTCTGTCCATCCTCTGGAACTCCAAGTCCTGATATGTCAAAGGCAGGCTGTACTGGGTTGAATGATGGGCCAGCTGGCTTGGATTGCGCAAATGTTTGAGGGAAGATAACTGGTTTCACCTCATTAAGTTGAAAATTAGATCCTCCAAAGTTTGAAACATTAGTTCTATATGGGCATGTCAACTGGTGATTGTCCCTAGAAGTCCTGTCATGATAGCCAAGACGAGGATCACTGTAAGGACACTGAATGTACTCGCATGTATAGATCTTTTGATCCATCTTCGTATTTAGATCATTGGATGGCTTCCTCTTCCTACCAAAATCAAAGTTGGCGACAACTTCTCCCTTAGCTGGATATGGCGGTTGTTGAATATGAAGCCTTTCCCTCATTCTTTCTATCCCCAAATTGGATGAAATGAGATTCTGTGGTTTGCGCTCCACCACATCAAAGTTTGGTTCATCTTCTGCCCCTTCAACGTCATACTCATTGCAATCATTAATGACCAAAGATCCGCTTGCCCCAGCAGAGGACAAAGTGGGGCAAGAGTCGGGATAAAGTTCTCGAGCCAACGCCTCCTCCTGATTGATGATAGCAAGCCATGTGGCACTCTCCTTGGCCGTCATTTTGTCCTGCAAGCACTTAGATTGCCTCACAAGCTTACGGATCTTGGCAATATCTGGCGACATATGCTTAATCACGGCTGTTAAGACACCCACTTTCCATGCCTTCTTCAAGTCATGAGGCTTCTTGTAAGGTGGAGGGCCTTGATCCTTGGGCAAACCCAATTGTGGCCACCATTCCTCTTTTCCAGTAGGCCACCATGGAGGGGGAACACCTTTCTCCAATGGAAATCGCCTCTGAGGAGGATCACAGTGTTGCATGAGTGCAGACAAGAGTGAACCAAGGGTGGTGTCTTGCAGCTCTTGCAAGGTATGCGGGGTTGGACCAATTGAATTACAGCCATCATTACTGCCAGGAATTGAATTATCAACTTGGTACTTAGCTATAGCAGCTGGACCATTGCGATCAAACCTAACCTTGTCCTTCCACCATTCACGGAGATTGTCAGATGCCCCTGTCACAGGTTTTCCTTTCTCTGGAATAATCCCATAAACAAAACCTTGAGCTTTACAAACTTCCATCATCTTTAGCATGTATTTCAAGATCCCATCTTGAGCTCTTGACATCTTCTTCCTCCGAGCCTGCTCTTGAGACTGCCGCTGCTTAACCATGTCAATTCCCTCTTTATCCTTATTTTGTTCTTTAAGCCGTTTGATTTTCATTTTGTACCTCCACATCCTCCTCTCAAGTTCATCAACATCAATTTCTTCATCACTATATTCATCCTCCAGAGTAGCCTCTGGTTCAGTTTTCGGGGGAGCCATGTCTGTGTCTCCCAAAGGAGCAGAGAAAAAGTTCATGTCACCACAAAACCCCATGTCATCAAACATTATTACCATTCGCACAAAGTTAACCCCTACGGAAACTCCAAATTTGCAAGATTCCGGTAGGACTCAAACAATCAACTTCAAGTGCTCAAAGCTACCTCCTCCTCTTTAGAATCTACAAGCGCCAAATGTATTCACAACTTGAAAGTTGCCAATTCTCCCTGCCTTTCACCTGTAAACATCATGATAACAATATGAAGTTCCAATCATGCAATATTCAAGCATAATAGGTGCATCTAATCGTTGAAACAGAATTAATAGCCTAAAGAGTCAATGAAATTGCAGAAGTATTATGCACGCAGCAAAGATCAACCGACAATTATTTGGAACTGGTTCTTCAAAGTCACTGTTCAAATCAAAAGCATTTCCAGGAAAACAACTACCAAAAGCTCATAATTTCAAATTAATATACATATATTGCTTGCTTAAACACAACATATTTGCCCAGGTCACATACTCCCATTCGACAATTAACAATCAGAAGTCAGATTTTACCAAAAAAAAGGTGGAATCTGAAATTTTCCAGGAAAACAAGGATAGAAAAGTTCAACTTTTCTAAGAAATGAACAGATAAAACAAAAGGCCATACTAATCTCAAAGCTGACCGGATTTGATACAATAACAACTTAGATTTTCTCACCCTATCTACAGAACCCATATCACAGTTTTAGCAATAAACACAATCAAATCAACAAACAACACATAAATCCAAACAAAAAGCAAAACAACCCAGAATAGAAACTCATCAAAAACAAACCAGAAGTTGACAAGTGATCAGAACACAGAAGCTCAAATAAAAGAAGGGAAAACTTACCAGAAAATCTTGGACAGCAGCTGAAAGTCAATCTGCCTACAAAGAGACTTATTTTTCCACATAAAGAAAGATAGAAAAGGTAGTTCTAGTTGGTGGGGTATGGAAAGGTAAAGCTAAAACCTTTGAACATTGATAATAATAAAAAACATATTTTTTAATAATAATAATTGTGCAAGGTAAACGAGGAAAGGGTCAGATTAATCCAATCTGAGGGGGAAGGAGAGCATCGGGATGGCAGATTTTTGGAAGAAAGTATTTAAGACATGTGAATAATGCAGAGTGGGGATCGTGTCTCTCTCTGTCTTCGTCTCTTCTTTTCTTCTTTTATAATTCCCCCACATGCAACTCATCCCCTGACCAGTTACATTGGTCCGAGTAGTGGCATCGGATTTATCATCTAGCTCCCTCTTATTTTTGTATTATTGTAAATGAAGATAAAATTATTTTATGTATACTAAATAGGGGTTCTTAACCCCTATTCAAGTGATCCAAATATTTTTTAGTGATGAATTTATGTTCTCTCATTTTATTATGACTGAGAAAGGATTTCTTTTACTGACAATAAATTTTTTGAGAATTTATTTATAATTTATTAATAATTTTATTATAAGAAAAAATTGATTAGTCAAATATTAGTTCTTTCATCTATATTAGTTATACAACGACACCGTTTTAATATTTGAAACTTAAGACGAATTTAATATAAATAAATAAATTATATTTTTATTTGAAAAATATAATATTTGTGAAGAATTTAGACGTAATTGTTGCAGTAAAAATGCAATTATTTTGGATTTTAATAAACTTTTGCGGTTGAAAATTTTCATTTAATGATATTTTTATTTTACACTGAACTTTATATGACTCTTCAATTGAATGGATACTTATCCAATTTATAAGGTTTTCTATTATAATTTTTTTTTTAAAAAGTAAATATAAAATAGTTTATTTTAAGTTATAATTAATTATATCATCAATTTAACATTTTGGATTTTTGACTTTTGAGTATAGTTTGGGTGGTTTGAGATATGCTTGATACTTCCAATTTATTTTGAGTTTGAATAACAATAAAGGGTAAAAGTTTGGTATTTCTAGGTAAGGGTTCTTACTTTTGTCTAAAAAAAATTTAAATAAAAAATTTAATATTTAAATTGTGAATTATAAATTAGTTATTCAATCATATTTTTAAAATTGTCGTAACATTTTAAATTTATTTAAATACAGTGACAATAATTAAACATTCAATAATACTAACTAGTTTGACATTTAAAATCAATTTTTTTAAAAGAAAAAAATCAGTTTAATTTTTGGTCCAAGATATCAAAATTCAAAATTAAATCAAAATTGTAAATAAATTTTTTTATATATACACATTTAATCATCAAAATATAATTATATTATCTGAAAATAATTTTATTCATAATTATTCTAAATAATCATATTAAAATAAACTTGAACTAAAACTAAATTATAAATTTTGTTTCACACTCTACTCAATTTAGTTCTATATGTTCAACGATCAAATATTCAATTCAATTTCAACATGATTTAAAATTAAATCATATCAAATTTGTGGACCCTTATTCATGTTAAAGGTGAGATTATATGTACTATATTATTCCAATTTTCTATCTTTTTCTCTAATGGTTAATGATTTCGTTTGAATATAATCAAAAAGTTAAAATAATTATTTAGGAAAGAAAATTTACATACCGCCCAATAGTTAAGATCTTTACTTAATATTAGGGTTTAGAGACTTTTTTTAATAAAAATACAAACTTTAATACCTTTATTAAAAATATAAAAACTAAGGACGTAGATGATAATACCGTTAGGGAAAATTCATTAGCTTGGGATTTTGGCAAATCCTACACTTAAAAATTTTCATTTAATGATATTTCTATTTTTAACCCTAAAATCTGATCTTCAAATTTTGGTTTTATGAAAATATTTTCAATATTAACCCAGCCCCCTATTTGCGTGGACCTTATCTAATTTATATCTTAAAAAGATTATATATGGACTTTTATCAATCAAGTCCCTTTTATTTGATAAAAACAACTTAAAACTTGCTATGATAGATTAATTAACTAAGAAGAAAAAGAGTTCTAATTGTAAGATATCTAATGAAACTATTGCTGGAATTAGGGTCTCGTTCAAAGAGAAAGATATCAAATATCTGGAGTTTCTTTTTATATATTATATAAATAATCTAATTTGTACGGACTATAATTAAGAATTGTTTGATCCTCTTTTTTCTGAGTTAGGGGCAAATTTTATAAATGTCTCATTTGAATTCTTATTTATTGTATTTTTGTTAAACTAAAAAAATTATGTAATCATTTCTAGAGTTTTTGTAGCTTTTAACATCTTTATTACTTGCTTGGACCTTAAAAATAAAATTAGAAAATTTGTCAACAAGTAAAATGATTATTTAAATAGTTATATAGGTAAAAATAAATTACTTCAAAAGGAGATAAAGTGAAAGTAACTCATAAATAAATTTGGACCACTTTCTATCAATAATATTTACATATCATTGTTTCTTCAAAAGTTAGAAAAAATGAAAATGCGTTAAGAAATTTTAACGCCATACAAATAATTATTTCTTAAATCATTAAAGTAAATACTTAACGGTGTATATGTCATTATTTAATCATATTGATAATATCATTATTTTTATTTAGCAATTAAAATTGGTCAAAAGTCTAAATCATGATATCAAGAGACTTAAGCGAAGAATTTATGTTACTTCTAATTTATCAATCCTTTTTTAATTGAACCACGGACTTAACTAATCAAAACCTTTTTTCAAAAATAAATAATAATAATATATGTTACATTATAGTTTAGGCCATCAATGATACTAGTTAAAATTGCAACAAAATTTTAAATTTATATAGAGAGAGAGAGACATGATAACAAATGACTTAAATAAGTAATTAATTGATTAAGATAAATTTGTAATAAAAAATTTTTTTTTCAAATACATATAACAATCTATTCATTTAACCAGATAGCGTTATACATTGAAAACTATAATAATATATTAAAAAAAAGTCATTATCTTATTGAGATTTTAATTTAATTATTGTACAAATAGGGTAACTAAATTTTTTTTTATTAAAATTAATGTAAAAACGTTTTAGTTTAGGCATTCAATATCCCTTTAAATTTCTCATAATATGAAATACATTTTAGTTGAATTTTAAGGAATGTGATTGTAAAATCTATGCATAATAGTTTTTTGTAAGAGTTTTACTAGAATAAATATAAAATTTTGTTGGGATTAATTTTTTTAACGAGAAAATATTAAACAATCACATCATAAATTAGAAATTAATATTGAATATATAACTTAAGATACTAACAGTAACAATAAAAACTACTTGATTTATAGATATTTATTTGTTAAGGGATGCACATGTTGATTAATTAATAAATCAAAGATAAAAAAAAATTCAATAATTGAATATGATTTTATTGTTTCAACGAGATCAAAGACCTGTTCAATACAGATAGATGAATTATTTCTATATTTTAAGAAAACATAAAACTTCAGGGGTCTTGATGAAAATCTCTAAGTGGGAATACATTTATTTTACATACTTTTAAAGTCTTTATCTTTAAAAATTCTGAATTTATGGAAATATATAGAATCCAAATAAGTCCCCACTTGCATTGATCTTATCCAATTTATATGGTACATTATTATTGTTTTTTAAAAATATTGTACTTCGTAAATATATATTTTTAAGTATATCTTTATTTTCTACTGAAATGATAACAATAACAAATTAGTGAGATCATAATATTAATTTTTTTAGTTATAAATTTATGGGGTTATTTAAAATTTTTATTATTGTATTGAGATGGAATTGATACTTATTATTGGTAATATTCTATTCATTGTGTATTTTATGACATCGGGGATTTTATATTATAATTAATTATATAATTAATCTAACTTTTGTTTCATCAATTGACAATATTAGTTAAAATAGTCAAAATTTTAAAAATTTATGAAAATTTGAAAGATTTTATGTAACATATTTAAAAAGTTAGTTAATAATAATAATTAAGGAGTGGACTTACTAATATTAATAAGTCTTCTAGGATTTGATATTAGATTTGACTATATTGCATCACATGTTTTGTAATAGTAAACAACAAAAACTATAAAAAGTTTATAAAAAATTCAAAAATTTGGCATAAAAGTTGACATTTTGACTTGAAAATCTTACGAAAGAGTTGAAATTTTAATTTGAAAAATTTCAACACAAATTTAAAATGTTGAACAATATTAAACATGGAATTTTAGTTTACAATTGCGAATTTCATTTAAATTTAAATATATTCAAATAAAAAATATTTCAATTGTAAAGTATTTTAAATATTGAGTAACAATAGTAGTTCTCCTAGTTAAAAATTTAAAGCATTTTCTAAATTATAAAGAATATTGTTATTTTTCATTCTTTTGTTTTAAAAAAAATATATTTCTGAGACACATTATTAAACAAGATGACATTATGCATAAAAAAATGTAATAATTTTAAAAATGTTATTTTATTAAATGATTATTTAGTTTGAAACATAATATAATTTAATTTAGTCATTCATATACTTTAAAATTTTGTTTTTTAACATAACATTAAAAATTTGGTATTTACATATAAATAAAATTAAGTTAAATTTTTAAACTTTCAACTTGAAGTCTAAAATTTAAAAAGTTATTTAATTATACTATTAAAAACATCGTTATAAATTTACATTCAAACGAAATAAATAGGTAAATAAAAAATAAAAATATTATTCAGAATCATTCACATTTTATATTTATTTAAAATTTAGATGATAAAAAAAATACTACCTTAAAAAATAATAATATTTTTAAATAATATTCAATAAATATATTATAGAAATAGATGTCATACTTGGTAAAAATATATTTTAATAATTTAGTTTTGAAAAATCAATAAATATCTTTGCTTTTTGAGGTCATTTTAAGTTTTTAACACACCTTAACTCCCTTCAACTACCTTCAAACTTCACTTCTTTTCTTTCTTTCTTTTTTTTAGATTCTCAAATTAATTTAAATATTAATAAATAATAATATTGACAAATTATTATATAAAATTTGTACATCAACAAATGTAGATATATTTAAAAATATTTAGTTTTTAATTTTCTATTAAGAGGAGAGCTAACAAATTTTTCAATAAGTTATCGAATAGCTTCAATCTTACAAATTCAAATTAACATCTTGAATAGTAAAACATATATTAACCTTTAAATTGACTTATTGATGTCATTATACACATAATCTATTTTTTAAAAGCTTAATTTTTTAATGCTTTGGATATTAATTTTCTTAAAAAAATAGAAATTACATTATTATTATTATTATTATTATTATTATTTTTGGACTTTACTAGAAGAAGTATAAATTTCATTAGTATTCACTTGAGTCGTTTCCTCTCTGTAATATTGAAATACTCAAAACTCCATGCATTAAAATAATAATGGTCAAAATTGACTTTTCAAAGGCAAAAAGAAAAAAGCATTTAAGAGAAAAAAAACTGCTAACACGTGGGAGAAAAAAAGTTAGCTCGAATGTGACAAGTCATAAAAAGAGCGAAGAAAATTAAAAAAAAAATTACATTAAACTAATTGTTATTTTACAAAATCAATAATTTAATATAAAATAATTATTTTTACAATATTATTATTAGTTTAATATTACAAAAAATATATATTTTTGATAATTTTTATAAATTAATTTGAATTTATAAATTGATATTTAAATAAAATTAAAATTTTATTTTTTTATATTATAAAAAATTATTAATTTAATATTAATAATTTATGTTCTTATTATTAGTTTAATGTTAAAAAAAATCAACAAATATTAACTTTTATCTTCAAATTTTTTCTAAAAATTAAAAAATATTTATTTTTACAATATTTATTTATTGAAATTTGGCTAAAAATTATATACATTTTAATAAAGTTTGATATGATTTGGTGGTTCAAATTTCCAATCTTTTTATTTTTCATACATTTACGATTTTGGTCGGCGGCCACCCCCCCATTTGTCTAACCAAATTCAGGTTATCAGAAAAATATATATTTTGTAAATATTGAATTAATAATTAACTAATAATATTAAATAATTAATAATTATATTCTATAAAATTAAAAAATAATTTTTTTATTCTATTTAAATATTAATTTATAAATCCAAATCAATTGATAAAAATTGCTTTGGCGACCTTAGCTAATGTTGATGTTGTAAACAAAAAATTTATAAAAAATCTATAACATGAAAAAATTAAATATAAATTTGTAAACTATATTATAAAAAAATTATGTGCACAACAATATTATATCATTGAAAAAGTTACAATATATTTTATAATAAAATAATAAATGTGGGATAATAACATTTATTTTGTTTTATTATGCTTGTTTCAAAATCAATAAAATTGAGGGTAATATTGTAAAAGAGCCAATTTTCAAATTTAATTATATCATATTTTTATTTTTATGTTTTGTAGTAGGCACATCAAAATTTGTACACAAAAAAATTAAAAATAATTCTCTTTTAAAATTGATATAGGGAGATTTAATATTGAAACTTTTTTTGTCTAATATTAAAAATCAACGAGTGACACGAAAATATAAATAAATAATTAATTTAAAAAAAATAGATTTTAAAACAAAAAATCAACAATTGTATACCACCAATTTTTAGCAGTTGAAGGAATGATATTGGTACTGATACCTGCGAAGAGAAGCCATTGAATTTCAGAAATGCCATTACCCTGAATCACAAATGGAAGAAGCCTAACCTACTGAACCTCATTGGGATTAGTGAGAAGTGGTTGAAATTGAAAACAGAAGAAATGCAGGTAAGTCAAAAAGGAGCAATTTTTAACAACTCCAACTTGCGTTTTAGGTGCATGTAACAGTAACATACAGACACCTCAACACAACACAAGCAGTAAATCTGTCTCTATCTCTTGTTCTTTGATTTTGTTTGCACATAATAAACTGCATCACCTACCACACCACTCTGATCTATACACCACTCTGTTGCTAACTCTTCTTTCAGTATTCCCTTGCTCCATTTTCTAACATTTCCCAACTGGGTTAAGCATTTTGCTGCTTGGTTTGTTTACTGTACTGCTTTTATCACTTAACTGAGCTTGCTTGTTCTTGAAAATGTGGGATGATATTAGTATGCATGAATTCTTACTCTTTTTGGTTAAAGATTGCTGCTTTTCTCATGTTCTCTCTTCAATATCTTGATTATTGCTTCTTGTTTTCTTTACTGGTATAGTCTTTGGGCATTAGGAGGTTAGGACTAGTGTAGAAGGAATGCAGACAGTTAGTTTGATAGTATTATTATTGGTAGTAAATGCATTAGGAGAATCAGATTTTGAAGCACTTTTGAAGCTAAAGAAAGGCATAGCAGAAGACCCATCTGGGCAAGTTACAGATTCATGGGACTCCAAGTCTTTAGGTTCTGATGGGTGCCCGCGAAACTGGGTTGGGATAGCTTGTAGTGATGGATATGTAACTTCTATTATGCTGAATGATATGGGTTTGGTTGGAAATTTCAGTTTCCCTGCTATTACTGGCCTTAAAATGGTGCGCAACATCTCGGTTGCTAACAATCAGTTGATGGGGACTATCACTAATATTGGCTCCATTCACTCTCTTGAATATTTGGACCTTTCCCGAAATTTGTTTCATGGGTTAATACCTTCTGGCATTGTTAGTTTAAAGAATTTACTGCTTTTGAATCTTTCTTCAAACAATTTTGAAGGTACTTTTCCATCTGGTTTTGGCAATCTTGAGAAGTTGATGTACTTAGATTTGCGGGCTAATCATTTTAATGGGGATATTATGCATTTTGTATCCCAATTTGCTAGTGTAGTACATGTTGATCTAAGTGGTAATCAGTTTTCTGGTTCACTGGATTTGGGCCTTGCAAATTCCAGCTTTATTTCTTCGGTTCAATATCTAAATATAAGCAACAATTCTTTAGTTGGAGAGCCCTTTGCTCATGATGGAATGCCATTTTTTGATAGTTTAGAGGTGTTTGATGCCAGCAACAATCAGTTAGCGGGTACTATACCTTCTTTCAGCTTTGTAGTCTCCCTTCGAATTCTTCGACTTGGAAGCAATAAGTTCTCAGGGTCTCTACCAGAAGCTCTTTTTCAGGAAAGCTCAACAATGCTGTCTGAACTGGATCTCAGCCTTAATCAGCTTGAAGGTATTCTAATTCTAGCAGTTAATTATTTTATTACAATGAAATTTGTGTTTTTTTTTCCCTTTAACTATAGTGAACTACATTGTGCAGAACATGCCTCTAAGCAATTCACTTTTTTATACATTTATTTATTACCATATACATTTCATTAGGATTCTGTCAATGATAAACCTGGTCTATTTGCTAAAGAGTCTTTCTTAAACCACTATTTCTTAAACTTTTCTAGTCATGAAGGAGCATTAGGCATTTATTTATTATGAGGTTGATGCTGTATTTTACATACTTGTTAATATAGAAAAAGCAACAAAGATTTTGAAGGTTCTTAATTAAAAGAGACTTTAGATTTGGGACTGTAAAAATTTAAGGGTTTCCTCACCCTTGATAAGAGGCTGCTGATTTTCCTTTCTGCAGCTGATTGGATTCTGTACTTATTGTCAACTAAAGGATGTTCGCACAACTTATTATTCGTAGGTTTCAATATTAGTTGTTACATTGTGAGGAAAATGTAAATCATCATTTGGTGAATACTAATCAAATGCAGCATTGAAACATGGAATTGTGTAGCTCATTTTTATCATCAATAGAAAATGAAAATCAAAAAATAGAAAAAACTAGAAGCCGCACATACAAGTTTTGTTCGATATTGGTACAAGAACTTGAATACCATTGACCTATTCTTTCACACCATCAAATTTTCCTGTTGTGATTATCAGCTGTATCTGAAGAGTATGGTTAGCAATATAAATGAACTCCTTTTTTTTTGTTTTTGAAATGTTTCTACTGATCACTTACCAAAACTCTTTAAGGTGACAAAAATAGTAGACAATAATTTAAGGTAATTACTTTTAGTGGATTCATCTTGGTACATTCCTATTGATATTTATAGAAATGCATAATTCATGGTTGGAAGTGGATGATTAAATATTGAACCAATAAAGGGCCTCAGAGCAATAAATCAAAAGAGATCTCCATTCAATGATGTTATCAAATAATGGCTGGTAAAATTATCCCTTCAGATATATGATGAAGAATTATATTGTCTAAATTTCTCTATTTTGGCTGTGGATTTTATTTTCTGCTGCATAAATCACTATATTTTCATTTATCTGAAAATTAGTTCTGAAAGTGACTTTATGATTTCTTATTATGTAAGTAATCGATACGTAGCTGCTGTTTTTAACATTTCACATTTTTGGCAGGTCCAGTGGGAAGTATAACATCTGCAACCTTAAAGAAGGTTAATTTATCTTCGAACCAGTTTTCAGGTTCCTTGCCTGCTAAGGTGGGGCACTGCACTATTGTAGATTTGAGCAATAATAGGCTCTCGGGAGATTTGTCCAGAATGCAGAATTGGGGAAATTATGTGGAACTTATTCATTTGAGTTCTAATTCATTGACTGGAAGATTGCCAAACCAAACTTCTCAATTTTTGAGGCTGACTTCATTCAAGGTTTCAAATAACTCATTAGAAGGAGCTCTCCCGGCAGTTTTAGGAACATACCCAGAACTGAAAGTGATTGATCTTAGCCTCAATCATCTTAATGGTACCCTTCTTCCAAGCTTATTCACCTCCACAAAACTGACCGATTTTAACCTGTCAAACAACAACTTCTCTGGCTCGTTACCTCTTCGAGAAATCCACAATAATCCAACAGATTCTACTCAAAATTTGAGCCTGGTGTCCCTTGATTTGTCTTATAACTCATTGAGTGGGCGTTTGCCATCTGAGATCAGTAAATTTCAGAATTTGTTGTATCTTAACCTGTCCAACAATGAATTTGAAGGTAGCATTCCTGATGACCTTCCTAATGACATACAAGGATTCAATGTTTCATTTAATAATTTCTCCGGTACAGTACCAGATAACTTAAGACACTTTCCTGATTCAGCATTCCATCCTGGAAATTCCTTGCTTAATTTACCTCATTCTCTGTCACCTCAAGGTGTTCCAGACCTGACTTTGCACAATCATCGAAATCATTTGAAACCTTCAACTAAAATTGCCGTGATTGTGGGTTTGGTTTGTGGTGCTACAATGCTTGCTCTTTTGTGCATAATGATCTACTACAGAGCACTCTGGCAAAGACATGGAAGGGACAGTTTGAAAAGAGATGGGGAAGAAAAAGGTGTCTCACAGGGGGGTTCTTCCCTTTCCCATTCATCAGCAGTTAACAAGAAGGTTGAACCTTCAATACCGTCTGTTAGTCTCCATCAAGATCCTTTACCATTTTCCCAAATGGAGTCTGCATATGATTTTGGTGAAACTTCATCAGTTATAAAGAAGCCTAAAGAACTTTACCAACCTGAGTCAATAAGAAAAGGTGAAGGATTATCTTCCCCCATGTCTTTCTTGTCATCTTCAAGTCCTTCACCGTCTAAAAACCAGCGTTCCAGCAAGAATTCCAATGTCCTCAATGTTTGTTCGCCTGAAAAATTAGCTGGGGATTTGCATCTCTTTGAAGGCTCACAGATGTTCACAGCAGAAGAACTTTCACGTGCTCCAGCTGAAGTTATTGGAAAGAGTTGTCATGGAACGTTATACAAAGCTACACTTGAATCTGGTAAGGTATTGGCTGTTAAACGGTTGAGGGAGGGGATAGCAAAAGGAAAGAAAGAATTTGCAAGGGAAGTAAAGAAACTTGGAAACATCAAGCATCCAAATTTAGCTTCACTTCAGGGTTACTACTGGGGCCCAAGGGAGCATGAGAAGCTACTCATATCAAATTTTGTTAATGCACAATCTTTGGCCCTCTATCTTCAAGGTAACCATCTTGTCCCTGCATTTGCCTATAAACATATATTCTAGAATTTGTGGACCTTGTTTTTGAAATATTTGTTCAAAGATGGCCATGTCAGATGTTGGGCAATCAATCAGATAAACCTGGAAAGTTGATTTTATAGCATTACGCTTATCCTGTCCATTGCATATTATAGACCTTTTTCTTTTGGTGAGTACAAAAGATCTGACTAGTCTAGAAGCAGCTCAGGTTGAATCTACTGCTGTTACCTTGTTGCTCAGCCATTCACCTGTATTTGTTTTAACATCCTTCGACTCCTACATTGCATTCTGCTGATGTCTTATTTATTTGCAACAACGGTTCATCGATCAATTTGTTTTATCATTTTGTATTCCATATAGCCTGTCAATTGTTGATGAATTGGGTCCCTGTAACTGATGCCTTCATCCTGCATCAACCTTAAGGATTACTATCTAGTTTTCCCGTGTCTTTTTGTTTCGTGGGATCACAATCTAGTTTGGCCTGTATATTGATTGGAACCAACTTGAACATTTTGTGGGCAAGAAATGAAGTGGTTGAGTAATTCTAGATCTCGGGTTTCTGTAGCTTGTGGATAACCTTAAAGAATTATTGTCAAACAGTTTTGATGATAAAATTTTGATGTGTGTTCTTGTCAAAATCATTTTTGCTTTTTTTTCCTTTTTCCTGTAAACTCCTCGCTTTGCAACTGGCCTTTTAGGAATGTTTTTTGTGCTCATTGTCCAGATTATATATTATTATGAATATCCAACCTCTTGGAATCTTGTGATGTTTATTAGAAATTCAACATTCAATTTTAAACCAAATCTTCCATGAATATTCATGATAGAATTCAGATGTGCAATTGAATTCATGTAGTTCTTTTTATGCTATAAAATTTGCATTTACAGTCAGTTAAATACAATGGATTTCCAATTCTAGAACTCCATGTCATCTACACTGTCTGCTTTTTCATATAAACTAATGATTTGAGTTGTGAAATTTATATCAAATGGTGGTTAGTTTGTGCAGCAAGTTTTAGTTGGCTACCAATGCTCATTTATTGCTTTATTGTATTTGATTAATGTGATTTTATAAGTGTTCATGCTCTTAAAAATGGATGGCCTTTCACTTGCCAATGCACCTAAAATTGCCAAAACTGCGGGAAATGAAGTTAGAACCTAATTCATGATTTAGATGATTCAAGTTATCTTAGTCCTAGTTAGGGTAATTTTCCTGATAACCGACATAAAATCAAGTAAAAGATTTGACAAGACTACTAATTTCTGCGCCCTCACTAAGAAACTTTTCATGTCTTCTGCAGAAACAGGTCCAAGAAAGTTTCCACCCTTGTCTATTGAGGAGCGGCTCAGAATTGCAGTGGACGTGGCTCGATGTCTGAACTACTTACATAATGAGAGAGCAATACCTCATGGCAACCTGAAATCCTCTAACATCTTGTTAGAAGCTCCCAACATGAATGCAGTGCTCACAGACTACAGTCTCCACCGAATACTGACGTCTGCTGGCACAGCAGAGCAAGTTCTGAATGCCGGTGCTCTTGGCTATCGACCTCCTGAATTTGCTAGCTCAAGCAAACCATGTCCATCACTGAAGAGTGACGTCTACGCATTCGGGGTTATCTTGCTTGAGCTCCTGACCGGTAAGAGTCCCGGGGAGATTGTTTGCGGTGACCCAGGAATAGTTGATTTGACAGACTGGGTAAGGATATTAGCTTTTGAAAATCGCTCTGGTGAGTGTTTTGATGAGGTGATTATGGATGTACACAATGTGGAACACCCTCCAAAAATTCTTGATGACATGTTAGAAGTGGCTCTAAGATGCATCCTACCAGCATCCGAGAGGCCAGATATGGTGTCAGTTTTCGAAGATCTATCGACAATGTTGAGCCAAGGTAAATAGAAACCTCTAACTGTTTCATCACTAACCCCACATTAATTGGTTCATTCCATTGATAGTTTTGAATCATGATGTCTGATTATTGTATCAAACTGTAAGCTGAAACAGTATTTCTCTTTTGATCTTAGTGAATAATCAATGCCTTTGAATAGGCATATATATAGTATGAGTAGTCATGATCAGGGAAGCAACTGAGGTTCCTTGTACATGTGTGTAGTAGGGTTGTTAACCATATTTTTTTCAACCCTTTGATTCAGGAATTTAATCTCACCGTTGAAAAATTTCCTTTTTTTTTTTTTTTTGAACATTGGTTAGTAAGTAGCTATATTTTTTTTGTCCCAGCGTAATTTAAGTGGTTTGGGATACACTAGATTATATTAAATCATTCAAGTTCGAGAAACAGGAGCAAGAGTTTGGTGTTTCGTGGGTGAGATTTTTCACTCTTATCTAAAATCTTTTTTAAATTAAGAAGAAGAATTGCAGGTTACAAATGTATTCAGTGGTTAAAAATGCTGGGCAAATGAAAACAAGCAAAAGGGCTAAGAAGAGAAACCATTGAAATGTTCAAATACTGACTAAGAAGCTGACAATATTAAATTCAGCATTGGGTTTACAAAACATTTCAATATTTAACCATTCAGTTTATAATATTATTTTAAAAATTAAAATAAAAAGAAATTGTCACCTACTCCCACAAAATCAACTTTTACTAATTTAATTTTTGCTCTTATGATTGAGAAGTTGCCCCTACCAAATCAAAAGTGTTACTATCATTTGGTAAATTATTTTATTATTTTTAAAATCATGAAAGGTCTACAATATTAAATAACTGCAATTAAAAATTTACTGAGAGTTCATATACATATATTATAGTGTATACATCTACGTATATACTATCGTGTAATTTTTATCGTCAAATATGAGAAAAATCCACTTATATATACTCGTAACATTCTAAACATTTATAAGCAAATTACGTGATTACTGTACTCAAATCTCACACATGAGTTTGTATTCTCAAATCAAAAGGATAGAAATTTCTACCCCTATATAAGGTTAAACCTTGTACTTAAATTTTTATCTTTAAATAAGATGAATATCTACCTTTTATTTATATATATATATATATATATATATGGGATAGGATCAAGAGTCTCTTTTTTTTATACAAAATCTTACATCAACTATTAAGATTGCATCTGACATATCTATTAATTATATATGCACTAATTACATGGTCAAATACAATCTCAACCATTGATGTAAGATTTTATGTGTGTGTGTATATATGTGTATATATATATATATATGGGATAGGATCAAGAGTCTCTTTTTTTTATACAAAATCTTATATCAAATGTTAAGATTGCATTTGACATGTCTATTAATTATAGATGCATTAATTACATGGTCAAATGCAATCTCAACCATTGATGTAAGATTTTGTGTGTGTGTATATATGTATATATATATATATATGGGATAAGATCAACAGCCTTTTTTTTTATACAAAATCTTATATCAACTATTAAGATTGCATCTGACATGTTTATTAATTATAGATGTACTAATTATATGGCCAAATGCAATCTCAACCATTGATGTAAGATTTTTTTTTTTTGTGTGTATGTATATATATATATATATGTGTGTGTGTGTGTGATTTTTTGTGTTTGTGTATGTATATATATATATATACATATATATATATATATATATATGTGTGTGTGTGTGTGTGTGTGTGTGTGTGTGTGATTTTTTGTGTTTGTGTATGTATATATATATATACATATATATATATATATATGTGTGTGTGTGTGTGTCAGTGGGGGGGGGGGGGGGGGGGGATAGGATTAAGAGCCTCTTTTTTTTTTATATAAAATTTTACATAAAATATAAGTCGTTAGATCTATGCACATCTAACAATTGAGATTACATCTGACATGAAAATTAATTATGCATTAATTACATTGTCAAATGTAATCCCATTTAATGTGCTTAGATCATACGGCCTATATTTAATATAAGATTTTGTATAAGAAAAAAAAGTTCTGATAGTGTATTAATTATGCATTAAATATATGGTTACAATTTTAACTGTTGGATATATCTAGATTCAACGCCTTGCATTTAATATAAAATTTTATATATAAAAAAAAAAACTATTGATCCTGCTCATATATATATGATAAAATATATCGATTCATGATTGACTGGTTGATGGAAGTTCTAGGGTATAACATGCCAAATTAAATTAAAAGAGATAGTCTAGCCGGATATTGGAAGAGTATCCCAAATTTTATTTGTTTGTGCAACTAAAAAAAATCAATTTGTTATTTTATTTATTTTAATAATTGGATATATAAATATATATATAAAATAGTAATTATTGGTTGGTAGAAATAATTAAATTTAAATGAAATATGACAGGGAAAGACGTGAAGAATAGTTCAAAATTAAAACATGTGTGGGTTGATTAAAAAAAGGGGAATTAACACATACCTCTCTTAAAGTTTAAAAACTTTATATTTAAATAAAAGGTTTGAAAAAACTTATATTTACCTCCCATGACCTGTTAGTTGACCACTAGAATTAAGAATATTTTAGATATTTTATCAATTTAATTATTTTTTAACTTATTAGATAATTAGTTTCTACAAAATATTATATTATTATTCATTAATCATTCAAAATTTTAAATTATAAGGGTGAAATTTTAAAATAAATTATATGAAAAATCATATAAGATATATATAAACAAAATAATATTATTATATTAATTTATAAGTAGAATTTATATATTTAATATTATTATTTATCACAATCATAAATTTTTTTAAGTTAATAATAATTTTAAAATTATACTTATTTCATATGTATATGTACCCAGTTAATAAAAAATAATATAAAATATAATTTAATTAAATGAGTAAATGGATATATCAGATTTGTTTTACAAAAATTCTAAATATCAATTATAAATTTAGATTTTTTTTAAAATTATAAAAAATAAAACTAATTCATATTATATAAAATGGTATTATTATATGAACAATAATACAATATTTTATAAAAATTAATTATGTAATAAGTAAAAAATAATAATGTTTAAAAATACACTTAATTCTAACAGTCTTCTAACAGTTAATTAACGGTTTAGAGGAGGTAAGTATAGAAGTTTTTAAATTTTTTATTTAAATATAGGTTTCTTAAACTTTAGGGGAGGTATATGTTAATTCCCCTAAAGAAGAATTGTCGACAAAATGCAAGCACTGAATGCTGTTGATTTTTGTACGAACGCGTTGGTAAATTATCACAAAAGGAAAGAGGTGCCCAATCCCCAACCAACATTGAATAATAATAATAATAATAATATTGAAATCCCCAACACAGCAACAAAATTAAAAAACAAAAATAAATTTTAAAAGAAAAGTCCTTTTTCTTTAATGATGAATTGACAAAATTACCCTTCCAATTATTATTTTGTTGACAAAAAAATAGAGTGACATTTTATCACAGTTCACCCAAGAATTTTTTTTCTTTTTTCTAAGGTAATGAATTGATTTCTATTTTTTTCTCTGTTAAAAATTGACATTTTATCATGTATCATTATTATTCGAATTCAAGATGATTTGAGATTATCAAATATACTCCATATAATTTGAGTTATATTTTAAGAGATAATTAATAAATTATAATTAATATACGTATAATATATATTAATAATTGTTAAAAGTGTTTAAGTCTAATAACATGATATAAGAAATTATATATATTTATATATACGATGAAGGATTAAATTTTTTTTTTATATTATTTGTAAACGGTCGGATCTAATCACATCTAAATTGAAAGTAAATATGACACACACATATATATATATTAATTATAGAATATTAATTATACATTAATTACATAGTTAAATTCAATCTCAATTATTAAATGTGTATAGATTCAGATGCTTATAAATAATATAAACGGTTGTATCAAAACAAAGATTTTCATTTTTTTTTCATATATATAAATTTTTTAGTTGACGATTATATTATGTTGTAAGCAAGATAATGTTTATATAGTTGTTTTTTCTTGCCTAGCATAGAAAAGATGTGAGAATATGAAAGTGAGAAAGGAAGCAAGAAAGAAGTTTCTATTCTTTTCTTTTCATTCACCTTCCTTCTCAACGACCAAAAGCTGTAGTCTAGTGAGCATGATATAAGAAATTATATATATTTATATATACGATGAAAGATCAGAGATTTTTTTTTTACACAAATTTTTACATTATTTATAAACAGTCGAATCTAACCACATCTAACTTGAGAGTAAATATAACATATATATTAATTACGATATATTACTTATATAGTTATATTCAATCTTAATTATTAAATGTGTCTAGATCTAATTGCTTACAAATAATGTAAATAAGGTTTTTGGTCTTTTATATATATATATAAAATTTTTAGTTAATGATTATATTATATTGTAAGCAAGATAATATTTATGTAGTTGTTTTTTCTTGCCTAGCATGGAAAAGATGTGAGAATATGAAAGTGAGAAAGGAAGCAAGAAAGAAGTTTCTTTTCTTTTCTTTTCATTCACCTTCCCTTCTCCTCAACGACCAAAAGCTGTAGTCTAGTGAGCTCCCATTTCTTCACATACAATACAATACAATAATATCAAACTATGTATGAACTGTACTCCATTATTATTATTATTATTAATTAAAGAATAAATAAACAAATATTAATTTTACTCTTTCAAATTAATATTTTCTTATATATATATATACATAATTTGCTTGCTCATTCATAATTCCCTCCTCAGCCTCCTTCAGGCAACAAACAACACAACTTGAGGTTCCTCATTTCCATCATAATTCTGATCTACAAGCTTTGGTGATTTTTTTATCTGGTATGTTCTTAATTTTTGCTTTTCATATCTTCTATTTTTATTTAATTTTTTCTTCATCTTATTCTTCAATACGTTTTATAAATAACTGAATTTAAAGTTATTAGAAATTGATTGATCAACAATAGATATTAGAAATTGTGTAAAATAACGAAAAATATAAATGCATCCTATGAAAATATTAGTTCATCTTGTTTATCACAAAATTTAAGTTTATTTTTCTCTATAATATATATGAAATATATATATATATATGTATATATATACACATACGTTAATTGCAATTAGTGATATAAAAATATTATATAAATCGTCCATAAATCTCTAAATGTAATAATGTTAGCTTTTTTCTCAAAAAAAAAAAATACACACCGAATTCGAATTGAAAATAGAATGAAAATATCAAAATTTTATTAATTAAACTGCAGAAATTTGGCACGATCTTTACATTAGGACAAGAATTACGATAATTTAATTAATTAACTAATTGGAACATGATACTCTGTCGAAGGTCGTGGGACGCATTACTTTTAAATTTTATGTACGAATTATTATTATTAGACTAATTCATAATTATTGATAAAACCTGCCTAGAAGATGGGATACATAAATCCGGCTGCTGTATTGCTGTTGGCATATTTATCTTTAATTAATTAATTAATAAGAAAATAAAAATATATATTACTTTACTTAATGGAAACCTTTACGTTAGTTCGTTTAGTCATAGCACGTTACATATTTACACATGCTTACATTTTTATATGTCTTAGCTGTCAGTTTGTCCATTTTATAACTCACATCCAAACACCAATTACTATTTTCCCCATCGAAGATTCACCGACTAATTTAATTTCTACATTTAAATATTAAATTAATTTTAATTACTTAATTATATCTAAAACAAAATGCATTGCATTGCATTCACGTCTTTTAATTTTTCCAAATTACGTATATAATTAATAATTTATTTAAAATAAAATCTCCTCAAATTTTAATTTTATTACTAGTAAATTAAATATCACACGTGTCCCACTCCACACGCGAGGACACACAGGCTTCAAGCTTCAGTACGCTGCTGCCTGTCACTATCAGTGCTGCCGCGTACGCGGTTTCACTTCCACCTTTTCTTATAAACTCGTATATATAAATACTGCCTTGTATTTAACCCAACCCAACATAACATTAACGTAACGTTATTTTTGCTTAGTAGACTTTCTCTCTCTCTCACTACTGGCAACTTAGAGTATCCATGGCCGAAAGAGTTCATCCCCAAACGACGTCGCACGAAGACGAGGAACTTGGCGCTCCTCGACCCGCTCATCCTCCTCCGCAGAAACCTGTTCCTCCGCCGGCCGGCACTTACGTCGTTCAGATCCCCAAGGACCAAGTCTACCGCGTTCCTCCTCCCGAAAACGCCGACCGCCTCAAGCGTCTCTCCGGCCGTAAATCATCTCGAGGCAGAGCTTGCTGTTGCTGCCGGTTCTTCTGCTGCTCTCTTCTTCTCCTTATCCTCCTCGTCGCCATCGCCGCTGCTGTTTTCTACTTCGTTTTCCGTCCCGAGGCTCCGAAGTACTCCATCGATTCCGTCTCCATCAGCGGCCTCAATCTCACCTCCGCTTCTTCTCCCATTTTGCCTGAGTTCGACGTCACCGTGAGGGCAGACAATCCGAACAACAAGATCGGGATTTACTACGAGAAAGGCAGCTCTGTTAAGGTCTATTACAGGGACGTCAACTTGTGTAACGGCGCTCTCCCTCAGTTCTTCCAGCCTCGAAACAATGTAACAGTTTTCAAAACGGCGTTGAAGGGTTCCGCTATCGAGTTGACGAGCTCAGTACGCAACGACCTGGTAGCTGACGCGAAGAGCCAAACGGTGCCGTTCAAGGTGAATTTAAGAGTTCCGGTTAAAATTAAGGTGGGGTCAGTTAAGACCTGGACGATTAAAGTCAAAGTGAAATGCGATCTAACGGTGGATCAGTTAACGGCGAAATCAAAGATCGTATCAAAGGATTGTGATTACGGTGTGAAGTTATGGTAGAGAGAGTGTTTGGTTGTAGACTTAATACTATTCTACGTTTGTTATTATATACTTATTATGTTGTGGTATTACACACACTGATTCTTTGTAGTTTGTGGTATACCTGTTGTCGTAGACTTATCCTTGATTGAGAGGAATATTTACTTATACTCAATACAGAATATAAAAACGAGGATAGTATTTATTTTCCTAAATTTAAGCATGAAATTATGCCGGAGAAGTGAAAAGAAGCAGAAAAATCAATCCTATACAATGTTTTTCAACTTTACAACTGGAAAAAGAATTTATATTGAATTTAAATATTTTTTTAATTTAAATATTTTAACCATCTTACAATTTATATATATATATATATATTTTATAAAAAAAATATATAAAATTAAGAGAATGTTTATTGGTTCTTTCTTCTACTATTAATTTAATTTAATTTAATTTAATTTAATAATTGAGTTAAATATTCAGCAGAAGAAGAACAACCCATGACTGATCCAGCACTAAATAGATAAATAAATAAGATATTAGATGATGCTATTCATATATAATATTTTTATATTTAATAAATAAATTTTTTATCTCTTTCTTTAATTTAAAATAAATTAAATATTTGACAAATTCAATGCATGCACGTCTGCTGCAGGATTTTCTAAATGTCCTAATCGAAAAGGGATTTGTACAGAATACAAGACTGACTAGTTCCAATGTTGTAGAAAATAAGATAAATTTATAAATAAAAATAAAAATTAAATAAAGGAGAAAAAGTCATAAATATTTTATTTAAACCTAACAAACATTAGATGTCATATTAACAATTAAGCTTAGTTTGTTTTGACTAATTATAATTGGTGATGTTATGATGTTAGGTATTATTATTTATTATTTTGACAAATAGATTATAAATATTAGATACACCATGACTTCTATTTTTGGAAGGTTAATTAACACTATTTACTATTTTCTTTTCTATTTATTTTCATAATTCAACTCAACGGCTAATTTAAAGTATTTGACTGATATTATTACTATCTAAATAAATTTCTCCGTATAAATTAAAAATAGTGTAAAATATTGACTAAATTAAAATTTTTAAAAATTAATTTAATAATATGTTAAATTGTATTTAATTTAAATAAAAGTATCCTATCTCTAAATCTGTTTAATTAATATAAAAAATTAAACTAAATTATAATCATATCATTCGGATTTAACCTCATTGACAACGAGTCGTCTACTCTACTAAATTCATCAATTAACAAATGATGTAAGAATATATATAAATTTATGAAATTACTAATTCATCTTTGTATATATATATAATTTTGTTTTGTAAATAATTTTAAATCTAAATTTTAAATATTATTTATTATAAATCATTTTAAGAGATCTTTTACTTATTAGTTAAAGAATTTTCATCTCAATTTCAAGAAGAGAAAAAAAAGAATATTACATAAAATTGAAAGATCGGATTGAACCATTTGCAATTTGAAGAATTAAAATTGAACCCTAAAACCCTTAATCAAACATGAGAAAATAAGAAGTTTAAGCAAGTATAACAGTGGATGGATAACTCATTCCATTTGAGAATATATAGCAGCAATGAACATTCAGAAAACTACCATTTTCAATACATCAAATACTATACACAAAATAAAATGGAACGTGAGGAGTGGAAATTTACCCAAATTTCTAAAGCTCAATTTACATTCTGTTCTCTGTCACTTGTACAACTCCCTTAAACAGTCATCTTTTGTCCTCCACTAATTACAGATTTTGACCTAATCTTCGTATTAAATGGTTTATAAACCAGCTTCCTTTATTTTCTGCCTGAATTTAACTTAAAAGCACCACCAAGTAACTGCCCATTTATTCCTTTTTCCAAACAAAAATGCCATTTTAGTTTTAACTCATACCTGAAATGCTTCAGAAATGGCTTCTATTTTTTTTGGTATTTTGAACACCATAGATGAACTTCCAACTATTTGCAATTCTTTTCTTCCTTTTGTCTCCATGTCCGAATTCATTTGGGCGTCAAGACTCTAAGATTGCGAATTATACTGATCATGATTACTCCTGTCATCTCGGCTGATCATTTCATCGTACTTAATCTTAGCTTCTTCGATAGATTTTTTGAGGTCTGCATACATTGTCACAGAAGCCTCAGCAAAGTTGTTCAACTGACCAATAAATCCCACCAAGCTTGATCTGAAGCGGTCAAAGCCTGAAATCCAGTCCTCCGAAGCTTCATCTGTCAACAAATTAACTGCTGCTGAATCACCACCACTTTTCTCTTGATTCTTCTCTTGACGTGGTAAAAAGAGACCAGTTTCTGCAGCTAAATTCTTGATGGAATCAGTGAGTTGTTTGCTAGGTAAGGTCTCCAGCAAGTCCAACCAGACACCACAGGTGGCATATATTGGAGGACCAAGATTTCTCAAGGGAGGAGGTTGCAAACGCCTTTTTCTCCTAGAGGACTTTTGAGGAAGAGAGACGCACTTGACCAACCAATTGTTTATGGCCTGCAGGTAGAATTTCTGAGCACTCGTCCACTTCGTAAAACTTGAAGACAAAGAGCTCAGTTCATTTTCGAGATGAATGGTAATCTGTCGATGTGAATCTGACTTTATGGAGACTCTGCTATTGCTGTTGTACGCTACGGAGATCATATGAAACTGAAGCTTGTGGCATTCAAACATCACTTCCCACATCCGGCTTAACCTGCCATCAGTACACAGAGAAAAACACATGAAATTTGCAAGTGAAACATCTAGAACTGCAATCAGCAATTATATGCCACTAGGAACCTCAAATAATTGAAAACGAAAGGGTAAAAAAGAACAAAAGATGCCAGTCTGATTGCTAGTTGTGCAATACATTTTGAGGACAAAATGATAAGTTTAAACACTAATAGAGAAAATATCTACGGTTGGTTTAAGAAAAATCTTCTCCGGGACAAAAGAAGTAATGAACAAATATGTGAGACAACAGTTCATTAGTCCTTGGAAAGATACTGATATGCATCCTTTAAGACAATTCCACAAACACTTGGGAACGAGGGGACAGGAAAAATTATATTTTGTTTAAATCATTTTTATCAACAAAAAAAGCAAGTAAAATTAAAATATTTAGAAGCTAAATCCGACACCCAACCACCTTGGTCCAAAGCAATGAAAAAGTGATAATTTTATATTTAATCAAGATCGAGAGGATGCAGATTACACTTCATAAATTGTCAATATCATATATACATATTTTACCACAATATATTCTCAACCACCAATCTCCTGAGTAGATGTTTTTTAAAATGTGCATGGTCGAATAATTAATTGCTCAATATGTTTTTTACTGCCTTCTATGCAGTTTTATTGGTTTGAAGAATCTGCTTTTGGCAATCAAGGCAAGAAAGGAAATAAATAAATAACTGGTATCTGATAACTAGCAAATAAACTGTCTTTTAGAGCATGATCCATAATCCTTTGTTAATAACTGGAATCTTTTCGTTTTCTGCAAGTCATCAGTTTAATGTGCATCTACAAACCAAAAGAATAAAACTCAATATACACAAGGCAAGATCAATGACACAAATTTTTGAAATTAAAGGGGTGAGATTACCTGTAATCTCATTTATTCAAAGTACTTCAATTTAATGGTCTACAACTTAAATTATAATTTGTGTAAGGAAAATGGGGCATCAATCATAGCCAGCTATATGAATATGTGAGAGAGGATATCTTTTACATTTCTTTTAAACTTAAAATTGGGACATAAATTGTCATTCGTTGATTCCATGCAACCTAATAGTTAAAATCTGAAGTTGAAAAATAGTATTTAGCATTGCCAACTTATGGATCCTCTTTACCATTGAATAATAGAATCAATGGTCTGAGTATTTATGTCACCACTCATTTATTTATGTAGAAGCCTAGCCATAAGAAAATAATAATGACAATAACAACGAAATGCATACCCTTCAATCAACTCTTCAAGTTGTGGCTGCAGCTCTTTGTCCCGTAATTCTTCAATCCTCTTTGATATTGAGTCGATTCTGTGTATTGCAACTCTGATTCTTGAGTGTAAATCCTTGACTACAGCACGGGTTTTATCAATTCTGTGGGCACTTTCGCCTTGTGATTCCAACTGTCTTAAGGTCTTTAATTTTGTGTCATACTCTCTTCTGACCATCTCACTAGCCTGTATTTAATTAAGATCATTATGTAAATTAACACATTTATGACAAAGATGCTTCCAGAAAAATAGCTACTCGAGAAGAAATGCCCATGTCTGGGTATCAGTAGTAAAGAATGCTTATGAAATCTGATGCACAGAATATTATGATTTGACAAAAAACCAATCAAAATTTATAGTGCAATGGATTGATTCAGAACTAATAAAAAAAATCTCCTAGTCAACAGACAATGAAAAGTTTTATAATCAAATGACATCCTCTTACATCAGTAGCCCCTATCCTTCATTATTCTATTCCCACTAAAAAGCACATACCATAATTATAGTTGAACTAACATTATTTTAACCACGTGAGAAGCATGTAGACAATTTCAAAAAGTTAGATGAAAAAAATTGATTTCACAATCTGAAAACATTTATGTCCTTTCTCACTTAGAAGGGAGGACACAGTAGAGTTTGTCAATATGGAAAAATAATGTCAATATCAAATTTTGAAAGCACAATATCATTGCTTAAAAGGATGTTAGAAAGAATTTTGGATCAAGGTTTCCATTTATTAACATAATTCAGTGAATAGCCAAAACACTGAAAATATATAGTGAAGTCTAAGTCTAATTTCTCTCCAAAAATTTAAAAAAACTCTCCCAGAATTTTACATCTGATGGAAGGCATTGTTCTCTTCTTCAGTTGATTCTGAATGATCTGTAAATTGATCATCATATAATTTACCACTTGGAAAACTAGTGTCAAATAGGAAGTTCAGGATCAAAAACTTTGATACGATAAGAAATCAGCATACCTTTACTTCATCATAAAGTTTTCTCTCCCATGCATATAGCCTATCCAAAGTTGACGCATGACTGCTAGAGATCATGTGCAGATTATCAAAAATATCACTGGTAAGATCCTCAACATCGTCCTTTGAGTTCACACCCAAAGGATTCCTTGAAGAAGATGATCGAGATGATGCAGTCCTATGCCAAGTCAAGTATTTCATGTCTGTTTGAGGGGGCTCTGAGCAAAACATACAAAAGAGATACTTAGTGATGAAGGAAGAAACATCAGCCACAATTTAATTTAGAAAGAGAAAACATTGTTGTGTAAAGTCATTACAAGAAGAGAGGCTTTATCAGATAGTTAAACATTTCACAAGTGAGAAACGCATTGTATCAGTGATTGTCAGTCTGTATCAGTGAATCATTAGAAGAAAGGGATATTAAGATATATTTATCAACCTTGTATGACAAAATTGGTATATTGCATCAAATTGACCTATTAATTTCCATAGCTATTTCTACATTAAGTCAAAATGTGATGAAATGTGTGAATCACAAAATATCTCAATCATAATCATTTATATGATTCATCTATGATCACCAATGAATCAAAAATACCTATTAAGTTTTAGCTTAAGATAGCTTTTGGTTTCATTTTCTCAGGGGTCTCCAGGTGATTTACAAATTCAAATTCAAATTTTAAAAGCATTTCCTTCTGTAACCAATGGTTTGCGAGATTTGTGAATCAACACAGGCCAGAAAGGAATGTCAATTGAAGAGATCTAAAAAATGATTATCAATAAGATGTAGCACGAGTTTCCCAGGTAAAAAGAAGCTAAATTTTGAAAAGTGCATCCTTACACTAGGAATGTATATTTTATATTACTAAAAATAGAGAAGTGAATCTTCACACTAGATATTAGAAAATGTCATGTCTTCGCATGTTCTGGATATCAAGTGTTAAGAACATAAGTTAGACATACATCACATAAGATCTCTAAAAGCCATCAAGCTAATATTCAGTTCTGTCATTGCATCTCTATGTCATGTCAGATATTGTTAAAATATCTGTCCAATTCTAATATGATGCATTATACTAAGTGTCCTCAAGAGAGTAGAAGTGCTTTATTTTTCCCTTTCTTGGTTATTATAGTGTTTTGATTGTGCGGCTATAAGATAAGGAGGCCTACCTTCTTGAACTTGGCTAGGGTCTTCCCCACAAGAGAAACAAGCCTTCAAGAATGTAGATGCCACTGAACCACCTGCCAAATAGAAATTTCTCTGTGAAAATCACCGAGCAACTCATACCAAGGGAGTACACAACATCTAATTAGTAATTCCCATCATCCTCAGAAAAGAATATATATGTATAGATAAAGAGGATTTTCTTATTGGCCCTCCATAAGACATCAAACTCTGAGTACAATTTCCACATTAATCCTACCAGTTGGGACATCAATAATCAATCACAGTAAACAATTTCTTTTATAAGAAAAAAGCACTCAATCCCATTAAAATTAATATATACAAACAAAATGAACAAATGAAAGGCAACACTTCATTGGATTTTAGAAGTAGAGCTAGACTAGTTGGATCGAACTCTTGTTTTATATGAATTAATATAACCCCTCTCATTTTGTTCAGTTCATATTACAACACTTTTTCATCAGATGAAAATTTTGTTTATATTAATATTGCCACAGATTCATACAAACACCCATATATATAGTAAGTAAGAGGCAATAAGATCATTCTTTAAAATAAAAAAAATTTCACAGAGAGAGAGAGAGAGAGAGAGCTCATACTTTCTTTCTCTGGGAATATAGGACGGAAATGCAGCTTGTTAGCTTCAAGCATCCTTGGAACTTCCTTCCCAGACTCGGAAGCTTTTATAAAGAGAAATTCAATGTCTTTTATGCTTGAGAGGAAGTCCTTGGCAGCAACCTTACTTTCAATACAATCTTCCTTCACTGGTGTTTTCTTCACTTCGGTCGGAAAGGGAGCTATTGAGGGATTAGGTCTTACTGGTGATAAATCAGGAGAGTTGATTTTCCTCCCATTCACAAACTCACTTTCAGAAGCAACACTTTCAACAGAAGGCATGGTTGGTGAAGTACTAGGTGCATCATGCTCATGCAACCTGTTTAGATTTTCAAAACTTCTAACTAGAGTGTCGGCAGAAGGCTCATCAAATTCATCCTCTGAATCCCGAGACTCTTCCCTCTCATGAAGAGAAGCCTTTTCTTCTTCATCTTCCAGCTCAGGAATTCCCTCCTCTTCCCTAACCCGTCTTAAATCATCAACATTCTCATACATTTGGTTCATTCCCTTCCCTTTTTGAAAAGAAAACTCATGATCGGTTCTATGAAGATTAAAGTAATCCCACGGTGGGCTTTCTGGTGGAAGGGGTGAATCTTCAAATTGTGATGATTCTGCCTGTTCAGTTGAGCGAGGTGTGACATTTTGTGGGGAATTTGAGGATATTACTGTCTCAATAACTGGTGAAGGAGGTTTCTCTTCAACTTTTTTGGAAGAAAAGCCCCTAAACTTCATGTGATTTTCCTGAAACCGACTAGAGGAAGGAAGAGAAGGAAATGGAGAATGGGTTTTAGCAGCATCTACAGGTTGTGAAAATTTTGGAGAGGAAAATGATAAATGAGAAACAGACTTCCCGGTTGCAGAGCGCGGTTCCGGAGTTGCATTGGTGGAAGTGTATAAAGAAGATTCAATTGGACCTTCAGGTTCAACAAACTTTCTCAGAGCAGTTCCTGTATTTCTCAGTGACTGAACATAAGTAACATGAGTGGCTGCTAGTGAGCACCTTCCATCAAGTGCTTGCCGAACAAATTTCTTTCTTTCACGACATAGCTGCAAAGCCTTATCTTCTTCTATTCTAGAGGTGGATACCCCCATTTTCCCAGTTCTAGATGTCGGGTATCAGTCGTTGTGACCAAACAGGACTTAGGCTTTCCCTGGAAAGTAAACAGCATTGTCTACATTAGATGAACAACTAAATTCCAGCATTGACGACTCTCAATACTTATTGCAAAATGAAATTCCCACATATAAAACAACTCAAGCTTGAGAAAGACCCAAAGCCCTAACAAAGCTAAAATTCCATTTATCGAAAGGAAAATATAAGAAGACATTAAAGACATAAAAAAGCTACATAGAAATTTACAACACTGACCATTCAAGTCACTTGTTCCTGGTTATTAATGCACCAAGAGATATTTCTTTAACATATCATCTAGGAAGAAAACATCCATCATTTCATTTAATTTTCCAAATACAATAATTCTACATCTCTTTTTAATTTTCCTGGCTAGTGATCGGTTATAGTCTCAAATGCAAAACTTTTTCAAGCATGAACAAAGAAAGAAACTCACTGGGATAACTATCTCAAGAAAATCAGGCACAAAATAGCTTCTGAACATTTAATTTTACAAAGAATATAAACAAACAATTATCCAATACCAAAAGAATTTGAATCATCATAATAAACCAAATAGAGGAGTCATGAGTCATAAAAACACCTAAATAAGACCAGCGCAGGAAACAAATGCAGAAAACAGAAACCCATAGCAGCAATATTAGCAACATCTCCACCATCATGAAGAAAACGAGACAAAAAAAAAGGACTAGGTCATAGTCCTAGGTAATCAACCAAAATAATACAACCCCAGTTTGTAGTTAACAAGATCAAAAGTTATGCTTTGGCATATGGGACACAAGTACTAATTTGTACAATTTTGCATTTATGGTATTATACACACAAAAAAACACTATTATGGTGTGTTATTCGTTATGAAAAAGAAAAATGGAAAGTAAACATTTATCAAGCTTGCAAGTTGTAAAAAGTTCAGCTAGTAAATTTGTAGAGAATCCTGACAATATTCACGCGTAATTTATGCAAATGAGTAGTTGAGGACACCATAATCGTGTTTGCGGACATGAGTCTGATCTCTTGAAGCTTCCCACATACAAAAATTTTAATACAACTGTCATACAAATCATAGCTCAACACACACAGATGTCAAACAAGACACTACGAATAATCAAAAAGAAACTATGAACAAAAAAGTCGTAAACATTTAGAACTAAACCTGAAAATGCTGACTGGGAAAAGTTTCAAAGATAATCAATTTCAGGAACCCATAGACCAACAATTGTTGAAGAAAAGCTAAAGAGAAAAAATAGAATGTCTACAAGTTTATAATTTTTAACAAAAGAGATAAAGAAAGCTGCTGAGCTCAAAGTTCAATATTGAAGCCCAAAAAGAAGAAAACACAAAAAGACAACTGGGAAGATCTCTAAGAATATTCAGAAATACAAAGTCCAGAGCAAAACCGATATAATTGCATAACCAAAAGCCAGACCACAAAAACCTCATATAAACAGCAAATCAATCCTCAAAACCAATCCTAAAAGTAAACTTCACTATTACAGCTTTCTCAGCAGTGAAAAACACAAAAGACCCACCAGGTAAAAGAGAGCCAAAGTAGCATAGAATTAAAAACCCAGAAGATAGTAAAATCTGTGGAAGTGAACATGAACAAGCAAAATTAGGTTGAACCACAAACACACAACAGAAATCCATTAAAGCAAAACTCATATCAACTACCACAACACCCGTATCATGATCAAATCCAAAACTCAAACCAGAATCAACCCAATTAAAAAGATAAATCTTTGTAAAAGAAAACACAATACTCCAATCAAACCCAGTAACAATAACCGCCGCCGAAAGCAGAAGAAAACGTATCATACACATGAATATTAATAAAAAAAAAAAAGGCCACCTGGGAAATGAAGGAACACTCGGGACTAGCAATCAGAAGAGTTCAGAAGGAGCTAGGCTGCGTGGGTTTCAGAGAGAATCGATGCTATGTTATTCTTAAGTTCAGTGAATCATTCAGATACGTGTATAGACTGTACTGTACGGAGAAAATTTTCTAAGAAAGAGAAAAAAACATTGCTTATGAAAAAGAAAATAAAAAGGAAAAAAGGAAAAAAAGATAAGCAATGAGGAGAGAATCTGATCGAGTCGAGTCATCAGCCATGGCCGGTTCCATGCAAAAAGCATATAGAAAGCCAGACATCACTACAGCGTTTCGTGGACCGTGGTCCCCACCTATTTTCTATTTTATTTAGTTATTTTTATTTTTTTAATTAAATCAATAGTTTATTTATATTGAATTGTTTAAGTCTTTCTTAAATTTACACTTTAGTTCTAATAACTTTAAAATTACTCATTTAACTTCTTCTATTCAACATTAGTGACTACTTAAAATAAATTATTATCGGTATGGTTAAACTTCAAATTTTTTAATTTATACGATAATATAATAATTTTAAAAATTAACGACAAAAGAAGATAAACGTTTATTACAAATTTCTTAATTTAGGTATCAGTATTTATGTCCTATTCAATCGAATATATTTAACAAATTAAGAGTTGAATAAATAATTTTAAAAAATATTAAAATTAAAATATATATTAAATTATATTTTAAAAATCCGACGGTTCTTTTATCTTTTTATCATACATATACAATATTTTTACATATAATTATGTAATTTATATACAAATAGGTCCATAATAAAACAACCAAATAACCTCTATTAGTAAATAATTTCTAATATGCGAAAAAATCTCTTTTTATTAGTAAATAAAAATCTTTCAATTGATTATAGATATCTAAGTAAAATTATTAAAAATATTTATAAAAATATTTGATAAACTTTTAATTTATAAAAAATCATGACATAAAGATTATACATTATACAATGTTAAAGACTAAAGAATTTCAATGATTTGAACAGAAGTTGGGAGTTCACATGTGAGAGAACGAAGATAAATATTAGAGAACTTAAGAAAGATAGAGAGGGATGGAGACATATTTAATTTGAATATATAATTATATCTTTTTGTAAAAACATAAAACTCAAGGATCTTTATGTTATTATCCTCATCTCCATAGGTAACGCCTCATCTCCATGGGTAACAATGGACGGCTTGACCATCCTCAATCTTTCTTCCTACTAATTATTTATGTTTCTTTTAACTGTTTTCAGTTTTATCTAAATTACATATCATTTTAATGATATTTTATTTATTTAATGCTCGGTAGATATAGAACAATAATTTATAATTTGTTAAATCTCTATATTTTTAACGGTTGATATTAAATTTGATAAATAAAAATAAATTTTTTTTTAAATATTTTAAACGAGAATCTGGTTTACAAAACACCGAACTTATTTTTACTATTACTCACAACAAAACAAATAAAATTAACTATAATTTTAAAGTAGGGTAACAAATTAATCTCTAACATTTAGTTGTTTTTAATTTCATATAATCTTTGTTAGAGATGAAATCGTTAAAATTAAATAAATTATATTTTAACTTGTAATTTGGATAAAATTTAAATACAAAAACATCAAATTAAATAGAAATATGATTGTCCAAATATACCATGAATAAAATCAAGATAAAAACATTATAATTGGAGAACATAGCTGGCATTAACTAGAAGTTTCACTTGCTTTTCCAATGAATCCAAAACTTTTTGGTCCTCCTTTTTTCTAAAATAACATCTTCTTCTTTTTTATTTTGTTTTTAAGTTTAAAGTTAAGAACTCGTTCATACAATTAAAGTGTATGTAAATCAAAAGATAATAATAATAATAATTGAAGCTTTAGGGTGGATTTAGTAATTTAATAGAAATAATTGGGGTAAAATATATAATTAAAATGCTTAATGAAGAAGAATAGTGTTTTACCTTTCTTTTAGCTACTTTTAGACAACCTTTAGTTTTCACTTCAAACTTTTAATTTTTATTTTTTTGGAACAAGCAATATAAAATGCCAAAAATGATTAGGAGGCACTTTTCAACTAGTAAAGTTTCTTTTTTGCATTAACATTAAACAAATACCATTTGCTTTTATACCTTAACCATTCATTCATTGTAACTAAAAAGAAAAATTAGTGAATAAATCATTAATTTTTTTAAAAGTATTCATTTATATTAAATAAATTCTTAATTCTTTTTGTGTATTGCCCATGTTATTTTTTTTTATGTTAAAACTTGACATCAAAGAAATATTGTAGTGATCTCATTAAAGTTTAATTACAATTTTTAACTTTTTGTTGTAATTTCTAACTCACGAGTTGTATACAAAAAGTAAAACAAAAAGTTGAGAATCGAAATAAAAAGATTAAGAATAAAAATATAGAAAAATTTAAAATTGCAACAAAAAAATTGAGAAAAATAAAAAAAAAACCGTATTTATAAATAAAGATATACCGTAACATGATAAATAATTTAGTGTAAAAATTAGAAAAAAATAAAAAATTTAAAAAAGATTAACGTGTACAAATATTTAATGACAAATAGGTTAAAAAAAGACAAACCCTAAGTAGTTATGTATAAGTACAAGTTACCTAATTTCTTTAAGAAGATGCGACCCACCCCCCTTTCTTGATAACATACAATAAACATAGCCTTTCAATTGTCATTTTCAATTCTTTTACCTCAACCAAACAAACCCTAGTGCCTATATAAGTAAGTGTACGTCTTTTTAGATCAAAGAAATAAAGATCCATGCCCATTTATATCATTTGCCAAGAACACCACTTTATCACGTAACTCCACTTCTAAAATCTAAATGTTTTTGGTATTTAAATTTATGTTCATTTAATATATCTTCTATTTTGCTTTTAAATTTTAAAGAGAAAAAGAAGAACATATATATACATTCTTAAATTTTGGTCCTATATATATTAATCATATTAATATACCCACACATTAATTTAATATATGAATTTGAACAAAATTAAGAAATATTTTAATTAACGATAATTTATGCAAATATTTGTAAAATCAATAAAATTAAAGTATTTTTTTGACCAAACGTTGAGGGTGTACACGTAAAAATGTATATTAAGAGAGAATTATAATATAAATAATAATAATAATAATAATAACATTAACAATATTTTTTATATTATTTATAAACTATTAGATCTAATATTTTTAATATAATTAATACATAATAAATACATATCATATTGTAAAACGCAATCTTCATACTTAAAAACACTTAAATGGAATATAGTAAACGTGTAAAGTTCACTAATAGTAATAAGAAGAATACTGGCATTGGGAACTACTAATTGCAGTTTACATGTCGCCCTCCCAACAAGAAAAGAAAGTAAATATGCAATTATTTATTTATTTATTTATTTATAAAATATTGACTTCTAACAGCCAATGCTTTTAGCTGAAGTTGACACAGAAAGTTGAACAATGAAAGTGATATCCTAAGTATATAATAAATAAAACAAACGTAGAAATAAACATAAACCATCAAAATAATAATAATAATAAACAAATAAACAAATAAACAAATGAACTTTAGTATGAACCATGTGCATGTGGACTGACCGAATCCAAAGAGAACAGTAGCTTCCTTTTTTTCTTTTCTTTAATGGTATCAGCTTTAGTACTAAAATTTTGCACAGAATCTTTGAACTGTATAAAACAAATAAATGTCAGAGATCATGTTCATACAGCATCTGCGTCCAGTAGAATTCACTGTTAAAATATTTCTTATATTCCACTGCCAACAAATTTTCACAATCTTTAAAACGCTTTCCAATTTTATGTAAGGCAAGAACCTGGTGATCTACAGCCAGAGTTGTTGTGTAGTCTTCTACTGTTTTGAGTTCAACTATTGACTATAATTGACCAATAATAAAGACAGTTTTTTGCTTAGTTGTGAAGTAAATGTAGAAGCCTACAGCATCCCAGAAAGATTTTTGGTGTAAAATCTTGTGGGAAATTTGCTAAAAAGTTTTTTCAGTAGGGGGTATTTTTGGTCCTTGGCATATTTGCCTGACAATCAAGGGCAAAAATGTCTTTTTCGCTAGGCAACCATAGTCATCAGTTGAAATTAACTATTGGGGTTAACAGCTAATAGTGGATTGATACCTTGCAACAGCTATTAGTAACCAATATGTACTCACTATTCAGTTCTTTTAGCCATACCACAAAACTATCCTGCTGTTTATAGAGCATACAAAATGAAGAGTTTTTGGAAGTTGCAGAATTAACTGAGACTCTAGTTACAAAATATTTATCCACAATAGAATTTGTTTCGAAGCCAAATTTACATCAATTTCCAACTTATGCTCCTAGAATGAGCAGAAAAAAAATAATTACCTCTGGCTGGCAGAACGGGTAGAACTCCGAGTTGTTCGTCTGAAATCAGAACTAGGTAGTGAAGACTGAGAAGAACTACAACGAAGGATATCTGTGTCATGAGCTTCATTGGTTCTAAGCCTCTTTCTTTTAGGTCCTGGAGGTGGCTGGCTCGGAACTGGCTCACTTGGCTCCTCCCCTTCCTCTATGACTTCTGCTTTCGGTACTTGAATCTGCCACTGCAAGCCACAGCCTGGACAAAGTGTTTCACCCTGAAATTTGTAGGGTTAGCAGATTTGGCCACAAGAAATCCATTTATAGTATGAACAAGACAAAAAGAAAGCATCAAGAATGATACCTTTCTTTGAGAGAACTTCTTCAGGCAGTAGTGATGAATTCGAACTGCGCAACCTTCTTTTCTGCACAATTCTCCCTGTCAAACATAGTTGCCAACTTAATATCAGATATAACAGTGGTAGTAAAGGACTCCAGAAATTACTCTCAAGCTATTGATTAACTTCTGTATCAATTGGAAATTTAAAGCCTTCTTCGGTAATGGACCGAACTAGGCATTACATTGTCATTTGGAAGTATGAATATCTTTACATATTTGAACTTCAAATTAACAGATCCACCAAAAACTAGATTAATGTCCAACATTTTTGAGTAGTCATTCCTTCAAACTTGGTCATGGTGTTTCATGAAGCATTGAGAGCACAGAAATAAACCTTCCAATTAAGGCTATTCCGATAATGCAATATGGATTATCCTATCCCATATGCGCTAATAAACTTAAATAGTAAAATAAATAACATAAATAATAAGCTTTACACTAAACAAATGTCAAACAGACTAGGCAAGTCCACTAAAAAGTGTAAAAGGATTGAATAGAACCTTCACTACAGCTTCATTGCACACTTCACAATATGGAACATCCAAATTGCGGAACCAACCCCGCAGGTCAAGGCAAGATCTAACACCGAGTCCCATTTTTCCATCTGACATGCGACAAAGCCACTTGTCCTGCACAAGTTCATTCAGTGTTTTTTCCTTCTGAGACATCGTGAAATTTCTGAATGCAGCAGGAATATGAAGTGGACCATCACGCGACTGTGATTCCATAGTGGCCAAAACCTGAAAAAGACCATGGGAACTGTTAAGTATCATATCTCTTTTCCTTTTTTTTTTTTCCTCTTTTTCTCTCTTTTTTGGATCCACTGATAAGAAATATGAATTTATTGGCAAATAGAAAATAAGAGTACAATGTAATATTGACAAGCAGTCAACTAGAAATGTAAATTAATACAGAAAACAGAAGTTAATAACATAGATAATGGAAATCACAAAGAAGCAGCATCCTGATCTGAATTAAATGGAAGTAAAAGAGGAATTCCTCAAAATTCATAAGAACTGGAATCCCAGAAAATGTCCAAAAGCAAACCCTATCTTGTAAAATCTGTTTCTTTTCTTCCTTCATAGTTTATCTCCTTCCATTCCAATAGTAACTGCACACTTGTGCAACAGTAAAGCCTTCTTTCATGGCAAAAACAAGAATTTTTAGAATTACAAGAAAAATGAAACAACTGAACTCGTATTGAAAGAGCATTGGATACAAAATCCATGTAAACTGATCATTATGATCAGCATACTTGTTAGGATTGTTCAACTACATTTGGCTTTCAAGTTGTTAAGGTAGACTCTCTTCATGTAAACTCAGCACTAATAGTCATGTTCAACATTTCTTTGAAATAGAAAAAAAAATATTCTAAAGTACTTCTCTCCACTTCCTTGATTATTCTGCCACCACGGAAGCAAGGGTGCTGTTTGGCACCATTTAGCAATAAATATTTTCATTTTGAAATCTAAAAACAATTGGAAACACATTTGGTGAAAAAAGTTAGAGAATGCTTTTGTTAACAGCAAATCAATTTCTCAAAAATTACAATAAATTTCCCTAAATCTAATTTCAAGTAGGAAACAAACTTGGATGACATATTGATGATGGTGATGGTGGACAGGGTAAACTCAAAAGAATTGGTAACTTATGGAGGGAGGTAGGAAGTGGTGCTTTTGAAATATTTACTGTATGAAGTCTCAACAAGGAGTTGAAGGGTGGTTGTGGTGCTGGCTATGGGGGACTAGAATTTGTAGGTGGTACAGGCAGCTGCCGACAGTTGGGTGGGGAGACATTACTGGTAATCCCAACCAAAATGAAACTTTTGTTTCACCTATTTTTGTGTACTAAGATCTCCGATCTCAAAGCCAAAGCCATTTAGCTTTTAGAATTATGTTTGTTACATATTAAGTGATGGCGAGTAAAAACAATGCTTTTGTCAGGATGAATTGAACTTTTATAGTTATGTTTGTTATATATTAAGTGATGGTGAGTGAAAACAATGCTTTTATCAGGATGAAGTGTGCAGCTTCTGGAACAATAAATTAGATAATTGTAAACTGTATTTGTTACTTTGTTGGATATGTTTGTGTTAGACATATGTCCATTATTTTTGTCATTTCAAATGGAAGTACTAGCCACAATTTTTATGGTTTTCATTTTCAGATAATGCAATTATATGTGTTCTCATATCTTGAAAACACTGTCGTTTTTCATAGTAGTTTTCCAATAACAAATTTGCAAAAATGATATAGAATAAACCTTTATTATGAAAAGAATTAGAGTTCTATGTTCATCAAACCCGCAATCAGTGTAATACTTCAGCTTGTTCCACGTAAGCATGTATACGAAAAGATATTTTTGTAGAAATCGATTTATATGATATATATTCCCAAGTCATATAGATTGTAAGTTGTAACATGTAGGTTATATTTTATAATGGACAAGGATGTGCTAATAGTTAGAAGGTCAAAATACCTGATTCTCCAATTGTATATTCAGAGCATCAGTGTTGGATATGCTACCTTGAGCTGTCACATCTTGGGCAATTGCTTCTATCTGATATCAGCATTGAACACATATAAAATTTATTCTTCATAAGAAACAGGAAAAGTGTTATGAATACTAATAGAAAATAATAATAATAATAATAATTGTAAAAAAAGTGAACAAGCTATTTGTTACACCCCTAGATTTTGAGCATACTAGCTGGTGGGGGGAAATTGGTGATGAGGGCATCTAGTCTCAAGTGCGGGCGTCAAAAAAGATCTTGGCCAACCCTGCACAACCTGGTCTGACATTGGAGCTGTCCTTCTGAAAAGGCCCAGCAAGTTGAAAACTGCTAGGCATGCATGGAGAAATTTGAGGGCTGATCTTTAGATGGGGGAATTGCGATCATACTGCACAACATTTTCAGCCCTTGACGTTTTGGTATTAGAGCTGGGACAAGAGTGTTACTCCAAGCACCGCTCTTCAATCTTTGAGTATTCTCCCTGAAGCAACATTTCAAGTAACCTGCAATTGGTTATAGTGTTCTAAGCCAAGCGCTTCACCAGATATGCTTGCTTGCACAGAGGGTGTCTCTGCCGGTAGGGGGTCATCTTTGAGTCAGGGAAGATGAGCTAGGCTGGGAGTTCTAGGCAGAGTAGAATCCTTTGAGGAATTGCTGATGGGTGAAGGCAGAGTGCAATTATTGGATTCATAGGTGTGCAATTTTGTGAGAGGAGAAATACACACCGATGCAAGAGGGCATCTAGTCTGAGCATACTATTTGTGGGGTGGGGGTGTCGGGGTGTGCGGGGGCGGTGAAGTTGGTAAAGAAAGCCTCTAGTCTCAAGTATGGAAGTCAAGAAGGGTCTTGACCAACCCTGCATAAACTGGTTGGGAACTGGAGCTATTCTCCTAAAGAGGTCTGGCAGACCAAAACGAGTTAGGTTTGTGCGTAGAGGAATTTGAGGATTGATCTTCACTGGGGGTATCTGAGGGTGTTTCACGGGCGATTATACTGCACAAAGGTTTTTGGCCCATGATACTATCCATAATAAGGCTGATACATGTATAGATCTAGACAATTCAAAATAATAAAAAAAAAAACTACAACAGGAGAGAGGGGGGGAAAAAAGGGAGTCCCAACATCAGCAAAACAACGCAGATACAAAAGTCCTTGATCAAGTCATCCACCACTCTCAGTTGTGATGATAAAATATGAAAGGAACATCTTGGAATTGAAGGGAAACAGAAACTCAAGCAGAACCCCAAAACTTGAGTGTATCTCATAGGGACCTTGGCCATAACTAAGGAGTTTTTGAATAATGAAATGGCAAGGAATAGAATCAATGATAATTACAATTCAGTAACCAACATTTTCAAAGATAATAAACCAGCACAACAGATAAAAATTTTGCAATGAGACTTACAATTCCCTTATAAAAAGCAATCTGTGGAGCTGAATATTTTGTCCCAAGCTTGGATTGTGCATCAGCAACATTATTAACCACCCCGTAACAAATTTGACCATCATATTGGTCTCTGCAGCCTCGCAACTCAAATTGACAAGAGGAAAGTTCCCTGTTTATCCTTAGTAGATATTCATTGAACAGCGCTTGATGAGCACCTGTATCAAAGAGTAGAACACACAGAACAATTACGTTGATGGTAATTAAGTAAAAGGCTTGCAACTAGCTTGACTGATTTGTATACTATAGACACTTACTTCAACAAAAACCCTAAACCCAATTCTTTAAATAAACAACAGAGACAAATATAATTAATAAAGTAAAAAAAAAAAAAGTTCAGCCAAACGTAAGAGTTCCCGTGGGTTTAACAAGAAAATTATGAGCTATAAAAATTTCGTTGTCAATTTCTCAGTTTATTCTCAATCAAACAAGTTGAAACACATATCACAAATAAAATTTTACACAAAAAGAAAACAAATTATAACTTTAAAAATTTTTAAAAAAAAGAAAGGATAAATGTAAAAGCAAGACCTGGGCTTTTTCCGGTGACGCCAGAGAAGACGGCGTGGAAGTCTTTCTCCTTGAGAGGGCCGCGTGTGATCAATGCTTGAATGAGCGTGTGGTGCTTCCAATTCAATGACGGCATTTTTCAGTCTAGTTTTCGAAATTTCCAGATTGGGATGGAAAACCCTAACATGAATTGGAAGGAAAGTGCTTGGATTTCTCGGAAAGTTTTGAGATTTTCCGGAGAAAGAGGGTTTCGAATTGGGAGTTAGGGAAACCACTGAGAAATCTGGCGGGAAACAAGAGGGTCAAGGGTGTTACTGTCAGCTGAATTATTAAGAGAGTTAAAAAGAAAATGATTAAAAAAAAGCTTTTAAATATTTTTTTAAATTATTATAAAATAATAATAGGTTATTTTCCAGTTCTATAAAATAAAAGTGGATGAAAAGATAAAAATCACAATTCTTTTATAAACATTATAAGAAAATAACTTAAAATCGTTAATTCAATGTGAGGAACATTTAAATAATAAATCTCTTATATTAGGTCTAAAAATTTTACAATTGTAGAACTAATTGAACATCCATAACTCCCTATTTTTATTATTAATTCTAAATGTATAAGATTATATTTTAAATATAATTAATTTTAAGTAATATATAATAGTAATTAAGCTTTAAAATATGTAAATTTAATTTTTTTTTCTCATAAATTTATTTTTATTCTTGTAAAAATATAAAATACATGGTAATAATATGTCACATGTCAATTAAAATGATTGAGTGTGTGTGTGTGTATATATATATAGTATCACTTTTTTTAAAGAAAATAACAAGAATGATACAATATAATTTTTTTAATTATGGGACTATAACAAGTCTTTCTCCGAGAAAAATATTTTATACCAAGAATAAAACTCAAAAGCAAAAAATATCAACTTGAAAAAAAATACCATAAATGAAAAAAAAATCACAAGTTAAGAAATATGGTTCATGTAGGCACAAAAAAATCAAAACCCTAACCTAAAATTTCGAAAGTTGAAAAGAAAATTATTATTTACGAAAATTGAAGCTATTGTAAAATAAATAAAGTTTAATTTACTAAAAAAATAGAATAATAATAATAATAATCTATATTGAAGATAAACAAATTTAAAATGTATAAAAATGAGATAAAAATAACAAAAATTATATATCTCGATCTTATGTCTTGTAAAGAAAAAGTGAAGAATTGTGTAAATTATCATTTTTATTTGAAAACAAATATTTATTAATTATATATTAATTTCATCTTATAATAATTGTGTATTAAAAATCACATCACGTATAAAAATATATAATTAAATTGAATATATAACATATATTTTGAATTTATTTATTTTTAATTTTTGGTGTTCTAATTAAAAAAAATGCACATGGCTGTATGTTTTCAAAAATATAATTCGAAACACCAAAAAAGAAACATGTTCAGTGGATACTTGAAGAGAAGGAATGACACCAAAAAGGAAAAAGGAAAAAGGAAAATGGTGAAAACAATATATTAGTGTTTTTAACTTTTCTTCACAAAATATATAAACACTAATTTCATTTCCAAGGATCATTTTCCATAAAATACTCTTAACAAACATGTTTCAACCAATTCTCATTTCTAGAAAGATGGAAAACAAGATTTGGAAAACAAATCCAAACACCCTCTAAACCAGTATCCACAATTGCCCTTAACCTCCTATAATATCAATCCACACTAGAGAGATTGTTCAGCACGAACAAGTACAACAAGCAATCTCGATGCTCAAATTCATGGCAACTGTTTTACATCAAGTGTTAGCTTGGCACAGATGAGGGCATTCTCTCCATTTGTAGCATTTACCAAAATACATATATAGCAGGATAATGGAAAATAGAAATCATTAAAGATAGATCAGTTTCCTGTGTAAATGATCTCCAGAGGAAACCAAATTGCTATCATGATCGTGATCATGATCGTGAAAGATGAGAGTCAAGATTCCAACCAAGCATAGCACTGAACCTACAAGAAGTTTGTCATACCGCTCCACCCAATGAAATTTGATCTGGCTGGCACCATAGAACGATAGGGCCACCAGTGAGGTCATCACTGTAATAGTGCTGCAAATACAATACAACCAGGTATCAAGCTTTACGTTTGGAAAATAAGTTGCAATGTATATAACTCAAGACCATATTGATAATCTTATCAACCGCAGTCAATAAAAGAAAGAGCCGGGCTAGTATGCTCAACTATCCAGTTGATTAGACAGGATCGAGGATGTAAATTTGATAGTACAATGGATTTGACATAATAAACAATAGCAGCAGCAATGTTTCAAACAAAATATCCAATAATAAAAGGGCAAAAATCTCAGGTCCAGTGCATCTGGAAAACCACCAAGTCAAAACGCTTATGGAATGAGTCTAAAAACGCTTACAACACATATGGCAGTGAAAAGCCTAACTTTAACTATTTAAACTCAGTCATCTCACAACTTATAATAAGATTATTAACTGACTAGATTGCCCCTCAAATTGTTCACTTGAGCAAGAATGTAGGAAGGAATTTACAATTTGAGAAACTTCGGTAACAGAATTATGGTCAATCAGAAACAGCTATCCATGAGTATATATTTGGAATTACTAAAAATTAAATGATAAATAACCATGCATGTGTGTGTGCATGTTAGAGAGAGAGATTCACTGGTCATTTGTACATTTGCCTATTGATACAAAACTTTCATGTGGTATATGCAATTAATCTTTCCAGCTTTGCTCCAAATTAGTTTTAGTCAATCTAACAAACTAAACACCTTCTTGATGATTTGCGAAACATATAACCCAAATATAGAAATTGAAAGTGTAATGCCTTCAGCATTGATACCTGAATAAAAGCACTATGATGGCCAGCACCATCATGGAGGATGAATTCCCAACAGCAAGAAACACTGGAAGTGTGGTTGCACAAGGAGATAACGCAGGAACAAGGACAAGCCCTGCAACAGCCATTTTCTCCATGGGTTGGTTGTGGGAATGACTGTGGCCACCCTTCCCAGATAGAAACAACATTACATAGCTACCACCAAGAACTACAAGCAGAAGTGAAGCAAGTTTATGCACTGTCTCTTCACCAGCAATAGTATTTGCCATGGTGATTGCTGTTATTCCAAGAAGTGAAGTGGATATTACATGCAAAACTGCTCCAAATGCAGCTGCACAAAGGGAAAATAAAAGGAAAAATGAGTATCAGGAGCACTGCCACATCAATATTTGAAAATTTTATTTTTATGCCTTAAATATATACAGATATCCTAAAATTGAATGTAAAAAACCAAACTTCATGAGCAAATATTGACAGTACCAATTTCAGATTGCAACTTCTACATGTATGATGTCTACATGTTCATATATAATCCAGGACTGATTCAGAAATAGCATAGAGAATTATATCAAAGGCAACCATCAAGGAGCCACAGTCTCTTGAAATTTGGAGAAAGTACAAAACTGAACAAAATTCAATCAGGACAATAACGACCAAACTAGAAAACTAGCTAAATTAGTTTAAACGATAAGAGTTAAGTGGCAGACAGAAACATGGAATTCAGATCCATAACAAAATATAAACAAGCAAAACCATTGAGAATATACTGAAAGGCATTTATTTGAAAATCTACATCCACAGTTTCCTATAACTAAAAAATCATCCAAATCATTTAATGTTAAATGCAAGTCAGATGCACCAACCAAATATTGAGTTACTCACCAAGAACAAGACTTGCATCCTGACATAGCACCACCAACACCAAGCAAAGGTTCTCCAATTATCTTATCATTTAACAAATGAAAAATTATTTTTTAACTGATACTAAGTTACTAACAAGAAACAAGAAATTGCATCATGATACGGCACTCTCCAAAGGTTGCCCCGTTATCTTATGACTTCAACATTGCATAGGATTTGTCAACTGACACTAAGCTGTACATGCTAAGTTACTAACCAAAAACACAAAATTATATGATGATGTGGCACCAGCAAGCAAAGGTTCATGTGTTATCTTATTACTTCAACAATGCACAAGTAATTTTTTCAACCAATATCACAACCATTCTATCCTTTGAAAATTCAGAAAGATATCTACTTTGGAAATGTAAAACTCTATGCAAAATTATATGCCCATAATATTAGCAGAAAATCATTACAATGAGTCTGCTATTCTACCTAAATAAGAAATGCAACTCATATAGCTAGCATTAAGGATATGCTAATCTAAGCCATCTACTACATATAAGTTGAAGTCAATAAATACGATACACACACACACACACAAGCGGGGCACATATATATATACCATTTCTACCCAACTAGTTGTAAACTGAAGTCGAATTGCGGAAAATCTTTAATGTCCAAGCTCTTGTAGACCAACATGTTAGAGAGAAATAAAAGAATCGGATGCATATACCATGCTACAAGTTACAACAAGAAGGATAAATTTTGGAAACCATCATTTCCATAAGATAGCTAGCCCCTTGTTCTTTTCAAAACCCTAAGACAACTTCACTGTCAGATAAAAAGATTACTAGAGCATTTCCATAGTCCCCCACATCAACAAAAACCTATGTCATAGAAGTATACTCACATACAAACATTCATATGCATTCTTATCTAAAAGAAGTCTGCAAATGTAATGCATACATTAGACCTATTTTGGCACAGTGGACTATCAAAAACTCAAGAGAAATTAATGAATACAATCATTTGAGAAGATACTGTCGATTCCAATCAAACCAGATTATGCAAATAAGTGTATCCCTCGAAACACCTATATGATCTGTTTCAATACATAGAGAAAATGGTAAGTAAATATATACAGAGAGTGGAGAAGGGGATTAACAGAACAGAACGTACTGACAAATAGGGTTCTCGAGAGAGTCCATTTCTGGGCGCGGCCGACAATGGAGAAAGGAAGCCAATGCGTCGGAATAAACGAATGCAGAAGCGAAACGGTGGCGATGCCTCCAATCGTCGATAGATCTTCCGCACTGAAAGTATCCATTACCTAACCCCAACAAAAGATTATTCAGTTCGGGTTGTTCAGAGATCGGCGATTTGTGAAATACAATTTCGTGGGTTTGCGTTAAATCACATTATGTTTGAATTTTTTCTGTTTTAAATTCTGATACTGATAATGAGGAAGATGGAAGAATGGTTATGTAATAATGATGGGATCTGAAGATGAATTACCAGGAGGAGAAAGATGTTTGGCGGTTACGGGTACCCTCTTTATATCCCGATTCGGGTTCGGGTTTACAGGACTAAAACGACGACGTTCCAAAGAAAGCGAAATACTCCACCGTCTGCTGGATCTGATTTTGAGTTTCTATTTTAAGTAAAAAAGTGTTCTCTAAATATTTATCTAATTCAATTATTACAAATTTAAATAATTTATATATAATTATAAATGTTTAAATATATACTTTTGGTATTATAAAATATATTCTCTGTACTATTACTCTATTCTTAATACTTATTTAAATAATTCATATAAATAATAAATTTAAATGAATTATGAAGTAAACGCAAATATTTCAAACATAAAAAGAATTTTTTTGTGGGAAAAATGAATTTGGATGAACACAAAAAAAATCAGGTCCGGTCCGATCTAAGTGAACCCAATTTTTTAAGGTCGAGTTTTAATCTGATTTTAAATATAAATCGGACCGAGTTCAGGTTATTTTCATTAAAATTCGGACTGAGGTCGGGGTCAGGTCGAGTTAATTTCGAATTTTTTCGGATTTTAAATAAATTGTTACCGAATCGGGTTAAAACCCGGCCTGTAAATAAAAATACAAAAAGAAAATTTTAAATTTTCAAATTTTTTTACGACCCGATTTTAATCCAAACCAGTTTTATTAAACTCGAATCTAGACTGAACTTTTAAAAATGCAGATCGAACTAAATTTTTAAAAACCCGGCTCGAACCCAATTTTTTGTCAAGCTTACATGTGAGTTCGCATACACTTCGACCAAATTTACATTTCAGATACAAAAGTTGAACGAAACAACATATAGACGACATGTAAATTCACTTAAACTTGCATTAAACTCATATTTTAAACACAACATTTTAATATAACAACAATAGATAGACCACCACCACTACGCATTTCTCACCTCTAATTCTAGCTAGCATGAAAGTAATTAATTATCGGCAACAATCCGAGCTCTAAAACGTTGATAATGGGTCAACAAGTTCTCAGGATGAGGAAGATTTTCTTTGATGACATCAACTTGTTTGAAGTTATGAATCCAAGCATGCAAGCGAGGGAAAGTGGTTGAATCCAACAGTTGAATCCCCACAGTTTGTTGCATGGGTTGGAGCCAATGTGCTAGCCATCCATATGCTATATCAAGCATTCCAATTGACTCACCACTAAAAAACTTTTGATCTCCTAGCACTTGTTCTTCCATCACTTTAAGCACTTCCATTGCTTCTTTTTTTGCCTTTTCTTGGGCCTCTTTCTCTTTTGCTCGAAAATATTCAAAGAAAATTAGACCCTGCAATATGTTATATATTTATAAATCAATCCAGATAATCTTTGGTTTTGAAACTAATCAATCATGATAATAAGTAGGGTGGATGAGATTAAAAAAACCTTGACATATTATTAATGAATACAAAAATAGGTCTAACCTTGCTTTCTGCGAACTGGATCCAGAACTTAGCCAAGGCTCTATGATAAGGATCAGTGGGGAGCAAGGGAGGGTGAGGCCAAGCATCTTCAATGTATTCAAGAATAACAAGAGACTCTGCAACAGGTTTTGAACCATGAACAAGCACGGGGATCTTCTTATAAACTGGATTGTATTTCAGAAGCAGATCGCTCTTATTGGAAAGGTCTTCTTCGATGTATTCATATTTGATGCCCTTCAGTTTCAGTGCCCATATCACTCTGTGACTGTATGGACTTGCCCAGAATCCATGGAGCTTCACTTCCTCTTCCATGGAGCTCACTTCCTCTTCATCTGAAAAGTCAATGTGATATTTGTCTTTGCTATCCTTTCCGTATGGAAATTAATGATTATTTTCTCTTTCACGGGTGTCTCCCTGAAGTTGGTTCTAATATCAAACCGATCACTTGGCTTCCAAAATTCACCACCAATAACCCTACCTAATACCTATATTGAAAACTTGTTAAATTATTCCTTTTTGTGCGGAAATTAACGTTAAGGATTGTTCTTTATCAAGGGTGTCCCTGAAATTTGCTTCTAATACCATGGTCCCATGGGTATCAAAATTCACCACCACCCTATCATTATTAAAAATTTGTTAAATAAATGTTCTTTGCGTGGAAATTTGTTCTTTTTCATGGGCGTCCCTGTACTTTGTTTTAATATCAATCACATCATTTGGGTTTCACGATTCATGACTAATAACCCTGTCGTTAAAATGATAAATGTGGGCGTTTAGTATTTTGATCCTCTTAAGGGTTTCAATTTTTAAACAGAGTAAAGATCAATTTCTTCAAAATTTTTCTCCCACAACGTAAATGGTTACAGATTACAGAATCATCCAGTTTGCAAATATGTATACTCATTCACTCTGAACAACCAAGAGCTCTATTCATTAGTTGAAGAAATTTACCTCAGTACTGAAGACCCATGGCTTCAATTGATATAATGAAAAATCATTTCACTTCTTAATTGAGGAGTTTAGGTTGTTCTCAAAATACAAAGCCTCAATGTCTCCACAACCTAGCTGGTTATTTACAATTATTGCTGAGTAGTATATCATGCTTAAGAGCAATGTCAATGTGTCAACTACGCAAGGGAGATACACCATCTCTGCTGTACTACGGTAGATATTGCAATTTTTCAGATACAGATAGATGGTGCATTAGCAACTGTGAAATTTTGCAAGTTTTCACTAGATTCTTGTCAAATCCTAGTTTTAAGCAGTGAAACAAACCCATATCACATCCAAGAATTAAAAGCTAAAAAACAACATAAACACCTTAACAAAGTTGTAACAAAACTCACAAACATATTGTAGTACACAGCACCATATCAAATTATGTCTCCATCAAAAAAAGGCTACAAAGCAGCTTCTGAGTTCCAAATATATGTTCTAGTTAACAAAAATAAAACCTTGCAACCTAGAATAAATTTTGAGAAAAATGACACAATTCCTAGTAAGATTTTGCTATTGTTCTTGGCTCACTCATCAGTGCTCACTAGGCATGCTCTTGATGATATCCGAATCACCTATTAAATCACAAGATTACCACAAATTATCTTACAAAATTTTGTCACTTTTAAAAGAAAAAAATTAGTTCTAAGAAAACTAATTAGCTTACCGGCATCAATAATGCTGAGGCAGCAAACTCTGTAATATTTTCCACAAGCAGTTCCCAAGTCTACATTGTCTGAAATAACAAACAAACACGGCCAAAGTTTTAGAGAGAACATTACCAAATGAAAAGCTTGAGTTATACCATGTTCAGCTGCTATATAGTGAAGAAATCATATTTGAGATTGTACACGTAGGCAGCCAGCTATATATGCAGTACACAAATAAAATACAAGTTATGCTATATCACACGTTGGCATGTTATACAATCATAAGCACACATGTTTTCATATATCCCAAAAAATCTATCTAGGGATGTATAAACCAAATACATTAGGATCACTGATCTATCACCTGCACATGTCAATCAAATGTAACCTAGGCCCTATATAAAACCCAAATTAGAATGAAATATGATCCACAAAAATTGGAACACTACACAAACTCAATTTAAAATTAGCTTCCTGTTCAATTAAGCCAACATAGCGTATAAGTTCAAATGCCTTTTCAAATTTAAACCTAACCCACCATTTATACTTAGTAAAGCAAAAATAAAAACTACATATTACATAAAAACTATTAAGTGACCAAAGCATCAAGCTAAGAAACTTACTTCCATTGTAATGGTGGACTCCAACCTTTGCCAACATGGCATAATACTCAATCTCAGACTTCCTGAGAGGTGGGCAGTTGTTGGCAATGATAACCAATTTCCCTGCCAGAAGAAGAATTCCATTTCAGCAAATTTCTGACAGCTGAAATCTTCAGATAAATACATTCAAGTAACACAAGCAGCCTAAATTTAACAATCTACATTCAAGTACCACAAGCAGCCTAAATTAACAATCTACAATACTAAAATGATCTGTTCCACACTGACACAGGCATCTTGCATAAGATTGGAAGATAAAACCTTGATTTGACAATTAAAAGTAAAAACCAATTACTTGCAGCACGAATTCAGCAGCACCCAAGATCTTCATAGCTTAAATTTACAAATTGCTACTTCAAAAACTTATCCGTATAGTACTTCCCAAACTAACTTAGACAACTAATTTGTAAACAGACAAGATCCATGGTACGCTAAAAATAAACAAAAATAAAATTTTAAAAAAAATACCTTTAGAGTTTCTTAGGGATTTAAGAACGGTCTTGTATCCCAAAGTGTACTTGCCACTTTTCATCACAAGAGCCAACCTGTTGTTGATGCTCTCATGGGTCTTCTTCTGCAATATCCCAAACAAGCACATTCAACCACGTGTTCAATTCGCTATCCAATTTCAAAATTTTTCGCAGAGAAGATACGATAAGGAGTAAGAAAGAGAGATGGGTGACTTACGGTCTTCTTGGCGGCCACCATTGTTGCTTGCTCCTGCTTGTTGCTTCGACCGAAGATAAAATGTACGGAAGATGAGCGCTCGCCACAGCCAAGAAACCCTAAGTGGCTAAATGAAGCTTATTTATATAGAATCAAGATTAGGGTTTTGTGTGAATTTTGGGTCTGTTTGGACGCATGGATACGTTATTCTACTCTTGGTTTGGGAGTTTCACGTGCTTGCCAGTTGCCCAGTGCAACCTTAAACTGGAGTAGTGGAGATCTGTCTACTTCTTTTATACCTTCAATTATAAATGAGTTGAAAAAATAAAATTAAAAAAATTGATTAGTGATTCAATAATAGGGGTATAATTGTGCATAAATACTATAAAATATTACAAAGATCCATTGTAACATATAATCAAATAAATCATAACATTCACTTATAGAAAATAAATATAACACCTTAACATTTTGTGTTTTAAATTAAAAAGAAATATTTTAACTCAGAGTCCGAAAAATTTCGCAACTCTTTTTCTTTATTCTCCACTATTTTAATTAATCTTTCTTATCTATGTTGCAATAAACCTTTTTACAATAAACTTATTATAGTATAAAATTCTCTAAATTTAGAACATAATATTTTCAAATTTTTTCATATAGATCTTCAAAATTATAAATTTGAAAAAAAATAATACCATAATATTATAAACAACTAAATATCAATAAATTTACTATAGATCTACTAAATCTAGAATAGATTATACCAATATTAAATGGAAAAAACTATCATAAGACAAAAATAAATCATTATAGATATTGACTTAGGTGAAATATGCATTCATTTAAGAATAAATAACAAAAAAAAAATAGAAGAAGAAAATTAAAGAAATCTCACTAAAGAGGGAGTACCTCACTAGTGAGAAGTAAGACTATGATTTTAGTAGTGAGAGTTGAGAGAATTTTAGAGAAAGCCAGAGACCCATGATCTAAATATCAATTTATCTAATTTTTTTAATATTTTAGAACACAAACATGTTTACTTGAAAGCTATTAGTTTATGTCATTTTTTAATTAAAAAGTCATATTATTCTCCATTTATTAATATTATTATTGGATTCTTAGTGTTTTGATTATTGGAGTAAAGAAATGTTTCTTTGATTGTAATTAATTTTAATTAGTAAGAATATCTATTAAAATTTCTCTTATTAATATAATAATTACAATTAATGGTTCATCAATAGTGAACATATATGATAGAAACTGACAACAATATCTTACATAAGAATGTTACTACCACAAATTAGATTAAGACATCTCTTAGGGTTCGAATCTAGAATAAGTAAGGGATAAAATGAATTATTTGGGATCCTGCCCCACCTCTCTTACCTTTTTTTAAAAAAATAAAAATTTGTTGTATATATATTTTTTAAAAATATTAATATAAAATTTTCTCATTATTATCAATCAAGTTACGAGCATATAAGTGACAAATACACTATAAGTGTAAAATTTAGAGTAATTGAATTGTAACTTCTTGTACTACCTTTCTTTTTACTTAAAAAAGTGCATAGCAAAATTAATTTTATTAAACTTAAATTCTTAAATTTTCTTAGATCGCATCTAATGAGTCGTGTTGGATGATGTAATTCATGTAAACTTATAATATCCTTTAACTAAACTTATTTTTATTATTATTTTAGTTGAAATTATTAAACCAAAGGAATAATAAAATTTTATTAATAATTGAAAAGTTAAATTCAAATCTAAAAAATAACAATACAAATAATTAAACACATAAGATACATGATGTTCACCCATATAATATTGGTGACTATATATATAATTTATAAACAACAAATAAAATTTATCACATGTGTCAAATTTTCCTAACATCATTCTCTTGTTACCATAAGAATGATCAAATCATGGAAAATTACTTTATTTTTTAAACAATATTAGAGGTGGCAAAAGGGGAGGGCTGGCCTATTTGTTATATTCACAAAACAGCGTGGATAAATTTGATAATTGCCTCTCACGAAATACTTACCCCATTCATTAAAATATACTCGATGATTCCACCTCGATGCTTCCACCTCGAAGGTTCCCATTTCTAGTTTTCTTGCCCTGTCCCAAGTCAAAATCACGTAGACCTATTGTTATCTTCACAAAACAACGTGGACCAATTTGATAATTGCCTCTCACGATATACTTACCCCTAGTCATTAAATATAACTGATGAATGATAGTTTCCCTTCTCTCTGGATCGAGGCCCAATTGTGCCCAAGTTGCCCACGCAATACCAAAACACACTGAAAAAAGAAAATTAAAAAAAAAAAACCTTCTCGTTCATTTGATTTCATTTCTGACTCGTCATCTTCTAGGGTTCCTCCCACTGATGGCTCAGGTCATGAATATGTCGGTCGATTCACTCGACCGACGCCGTGACCGCAAAGATAAATCCTCCGCTGGTGAAGGCAACGACGACGACGAGAACAGCAACAACAATAACAATAATAATAACAACAACGCAACTCAGTCTTCGCCGCCACCGCCTCCACCGACTTCTAGAAGGCGCGATAGAGACTCACGTGAGAGGCGTGACGACCGCGACCTCGACAGGCCGCCGAACCGACGCGGACCGGATTATTACGACAGGAACCGGTCTCCGCCGATGCCTAGGGATAGAGATAGAGAGTATAAGAGGAGGAATACCGTTAGTCCTCCGCCTCCGCCTGTTCCGTACAGAGATAGAAGGCATTCTCCGCCGCCACGAAGGTCGCCTCCGTATAAGCGGTCCAGGAGGGAGGATGGAGGGTACGAGGGCAGGAGAGGAAGTCCACGTGGCGGGTTTGGACCGGGCGATAGGAGGTGAGATGTGGTTCATGGATTGATTTATTGTTTATGATTTATTGTTTCTTATGGTAATTATGAGTTTGATTTGGGACAATCTTTTAGATAAGGAAAGAATGTGGTAAACGCACGGGTGTTGAAGTTTGGGATTTAGGTATTTTTAGTGTTCTCTATTGAAAACTGAGGAAGCTAGAAACAGTTAACTGTGCCTGATGAAGTGTTTCTTTTCTTCCTGATTAGGGAATTTTGTCTTATGAAGATCGATTGTGTATGAATTTTGTTAGTTTCTTGGCAATAAGATTGAAAATTCACTCTACCTTTTTAGGTGTCAATAGAAAACAATTACTAATGATTGTATAGCGAGGAAGTTATAATATGTTAGAGAGGTGGAATTATATTCAGAAGACATCTTTTTTCATTTTACCTGGAAATCCCTTAACCTCTCATGCGTGTGCTGCCTTGTTTTAAGTATTGGACTACTGTTTTTGAAGTATTCAGGGTATATTTGGGATTTTGATATTTCGCATAGGTTGGTCTAAGGAATTTGAATCTAACCTCTTGGTTGGAAATAAGAGTTCTCACCCTTTGATCCACCCCTATGGCTATAATGTATGTAATACCCTAAAATCCATGAGCATTGCCAAGTTTTCATGTAATTCTTTCACAAGTCATGCAATATAAAACATGTTAATTCACCAGTTGATTGACAACATATTTCAGACAAACATGCTAGATGTGTATGTTTAAAGTTTTTCAGCTGCATGCTACGAGTTGATAATGAAGTATACATTTAGAAGCTTTTCTGCAAAACTTATTGCTGAAGCAAGTTATATGAAGGAAGTTGAGAACTCTATTGGTAATATGATAGGCCGATGCTGATGAATTTCAGCTGAAATTTCATCTTTTATGCATGGATTAAACTAGACCAGTTCTTCAGTTATGTGCAACTGTAATTTGGTGAGACAATATCCAATTACAGTGAAGTGCAAGATAGTTTAATGAAAAACAAGGACATTTTATGAAGTTAACAAAATTATGAGTCTATGTAACACAAAGGATAGAATGTAATATCTTACTTTTTATAAACAATACTATGACAATGCTACCCACTATTTTCATTTCTATCCTTGCATAGGCTGTGATCTCTTTTAGAGCTTTCTACATCTGCAAGACATAAGTGCCTTTAGGGCAGGCAAAACGTCATGCTTCTGCGTAAAAAACTCTGTTTTTGCCAAAATGTAGACGCGTTTGTGATGACAGCAGTAACGTACCTCAGAATCCTGGCCTTCTAATACACAAAAAAGCATTATTAACAAATTCCTTGATTCTGGTGTTTATTTGAGATGTAGAGTTTCTACCATTTTGGTCATATTTGATATCTGAGATATATAAGCACAGCAATATTCTATCTGAAAGAAAGCTGCAATGATAGTTATTCATTTAGAAAACCAAGATATTCAAGAACAAGAAAGCTCACTTTTCTTTTTCAAAATTATTATGTTTTTTATAAATAACCAAAGTGGAAAGCTTGATTACATGGAATGTATACAAGAAGCTTTATAATCATGAGTTTCAGAATAAAGCTAAAACTCTGCCTTTGAAACTGTGACATGCCACGCCATGTATAGTTTTCGTATACTGTTACTGAAATATCATTAGCAATTGTTTGGTGAGAGAACCTTCTAAGTTTTTAATACCTTTAACTGTCATGATGTTAGTCATTTTATATGGTGGAAAGCATGTGGTCTGTATCCTTGACAGAGTTGCCCAAGCCGTGGAGGAATTTTTTTATGTTAGTTTGAAAGTCCTCCATACATTTTCTGAAAAAAATATGCCTCATTCCATGTTTTGTAATCTCTTTAATTCCGGCTTTATGTGCTCTTCATGGATAGTATGTTCCTTTAATTTTTGTTGTGTCATTTATTTATTTTCCCTTGTCCTTTATATCCACAAAAAAGAACAAAAAATTGATTTCCCCATGCCTGCTCATATTCTTACCTTAAAATTGCTTAAATTGACTATCAGGTTGTTCTGCACAAGTTTTTCAAGTAATGTAATCTGGTATTTTTGTGTTCTCAGGTTTGGGTATGATTATGCTGGTGGATACGAACGTGAGCTTGGGGGCAGGCCTGGCTTCGGTGATGAAAGACCTCATGGCCGGTACATGGGTCGTTCTGGTGGTTTTCAAGGTGGTCCTTCTGGCAAGTGCTTTCAAACTGCTACAGTTAGGGGTTATGACCTATTTTGATTTTTGACCCTATTGTACTTTGAATATCAGTTAACTCTGGAACAGTTGTTATGTTATAATTTGTCAACTAGTTGCAAAATATGGACATGAGTATGCATAGATTGGAGCCTCCAGTATCATTCTACATTCTCAAATACACTGGTGATATTTTATATTAGTCATGCTCAACTTATAAGATGAACCCAATTAGGATATTTTATGCAGATACTGAATTAGTTATTTTTGGGCTTGCTTTAGTGGTTTCTTTTACAATTTCTATGCATGAAATTCTGCCATGCAGAATAGCAAGGTAGTTGTTTGGGGCACAAAGGAGCATGTCCTTGCTTTATGCTTAATGACCTTTGTCAGCAATATTGGAAAAAGAAGGTGTTGTTATGTGGAAATGTGTGCGTGTTATAGACAGAAGCAACATACTTTCATAAATTTATTTAGTGGCTTAGTGTGCCTTCACTTTTTATAAGTCATATAGGTCGGATCGGATTGCATGCCTCTCATTGCTGATTTCAGTTTTATAAATCATATAAGCACAAAGAGTTATGCCAAACTCCAGGCATTCTACTTTTTCCAAATGTTCTGTTCATTTTCTTGAGCTTTGTATACACACACACATACTATACATATTTATTTACTTAAATTCATATAATACTCACTTTTTTTGTTCTAGTAGAACTTATTGGGTTCTGTAACTTCTGTTTCTATAACTTCTGTAGACTGGGATTCAAGTCGTGGTGGTTATGGTGATGCTTCCAACGCTGGGAGTACCCAAAGGTTAGCATTCCATGATGGTTATGGACTTTAGTTTTCAGTGATGTTGGATTTATTCTTCACTTGATTGTTTCTTCATAAAGTTTGTTCTATTGAGATTTTTTAATGTATTTAAATGAGGGTATGAATACTAAATTGAGTTAAAGCATTATTTATATTTCATGTATTGATCTGGAGATAGGTGGCATGGTAATCTTGTTGATCTGTTTGAAGGGTTATTATAAGTAGGTGGTAATCACTTCAACATAATGAAGTTATTGGTTTTTCATATGGAGGAAGAATATTGATCGTTTTTCTTTTTCTCAAAATCTTATAGTTAGTACCGCCACAGAAGTGGCATTCTTTATCTTTGGATTGTACATATCTTATTTAGTATTTTTGCAGATATGTTGTTGTCTGTACTGATAACAATGAACATTTTCTGATGCACATTGGACAACTTCATGACTTTTAATCTATTCCACATTTGGAAAGCAGTTCTGTTCATGAGACGAGTTTAGTTGAAATGAGTCTGTTGACAGATGATTTGAAGTTAGGAGTTCCCAGATGGTGGAACTGACACATACTAGTTAGCTGAAAGTTAGGATCAGTAGCAGTCAATAGAGGATTAACATAAATGAGTTGTTTTAATGTGCAATTGAAACCAATGGTTAAACTAATTATGAAGGGTGATATGGCTGTTTAAAAGCTCCCTAAGTACATGGATGCCAATCTGTGTAGTTAGAGAATACTTATACCTTCAGCACATATCATAAAATAGTCCATTCATAAAGTGCGATGGAATGATCAAAGCTGTATGGCCATCTGTTACTAGTTGCAAGGCTTTGGGTTGGCGTCTTTTAGTTGCAAGTGCACTTTATTCAGTGTCCATGTTGTTACAACTCTTCGACTTTTATGGTATTAGAAAGTCTACCAAGCATTGTAATTTGAATATTCAGATTTACTTGGTTCAGAAACTCTCTATGACACTTTGACTAGCAATTTGTGTGAGAGATGTGCATACTAGTATAGGTTCTATGGTTTTGACTGTCTTCATATGTAGTATATAGCATGCACAATTATTGCAACAGGAAATCCTTGCTTTCCTGTAATTTCAGCGTTTCTTTGATATTATTAAATTGTATATAATCTCAAAATTGAGAATTAGTGATGCAAAGAACAATTAAATAATTGTATGAATTCAGGATTCAAAAGGGTATCAACTGTATTTGTATAACTGTGGTTTCTTTACCAAGGAGAACATTAGAGGGAAAAAGATGGAAAAGTTATCACCTTGGTTCAATTTGTTTTACTGCTCAATTTCCTATGTTTGACAAAGATGACATTCTGTTGAAGTGTATGGGACTATTGGGCAAGGGGAAAAAAGATGACGTTCTTTTTGGACTGTTGAAACTCTTTATATTGCATTAAATAATGTAACATACTGATTCAAATTGTTTCAGGGAAGGCTTGATGTCGTACAAGCAATTTATTCAAGAGCTTGAAGATGATATCCTGCCATCTGAAGCAGAGCGCAGGTGCAGAATGGGGACTAATTCAGTCTTTCTAGAGTTTGTGTGGCATACTTGTGATCTAAGTTTTTTTTAAAAAAATAAATAAATGAAATGATGGTTGTCTTCTTTGCAGATATCAAGAATACAAGTCGGAATATATTTCAACTCAGAAGCGAGTATTTTTTAATGATCATAAAGATGAGGAATGGTAGTTATCTTCTTTCATTTATTCCTGCTCTTCTTTCATTTAATCCTGCTTTGTTGTTCACTTTATTGTTCTAATTAAATGTGCTTATTTTTCTAGGTTAAGAGACAAATACCATCCAACTAATTTACTTGCCGTCATAGAGAGGTGAGGTCTGCTACTTATCTATAGGAATTTTTGAGTTGAAGATATACTAATGAAATTTTGTTTCCCAACATACAAAAGCACGAAGTTGATTCTAATATGCTCCTAACAATTTTTTAATCACCTATGATGTTGAAATAATTGCATTGGGGAAATTCTATCTAGGAGGAATGATCTTGCGCGAAGGGTTGCAAAGGATTTTTTGCTTGATTTACAGAGTGGGACATTGGACTTGTGAGACCTGCCTTCTTCTCATAATTTATGTATTTCCTTGTGGTTAGCCTGGCCACCGCCTTTTTGTTTTTACTATGGTAAACAAATGTTTTCAACACTGATGCAGAGGTCCTGGTGTCAATGCCTCGTCATCAAATAAATCTGGGCAGACTAGTGAACCAAATTCTGATGACGAAGCAGACAATGGTGGTAAAAGAAGACGGCATGGTCGGGGACCGGCTAAAGAAAGTGATCTTCTTTCTGCTGCACCTAAGGCACACCCAGTTAGTGCGGAACCCAGAAGAGTTCAAGTTGACATTGAACAAGCACAGGCCCTTGTGCGCAAACTTGACTCTGAGAAAGGGATCGAGGAAAATATTTTATGTGGATCTGATAGTGATAAAATGAACAGGGAGAAATCCCACACTGGTCCAGTTATTATCATACGAGGCTTGACCTCTGTCAAGGGCCTGGAGGGAGTTGAGCTGCTGGATACGCTTATTACCTATCTTTGGCGCATCCATGGTCTGGATTATTATGGAATGATTGAAACAAGTGAAGCTAAGGGTCTCAGGCATGTGAGAGCTGAGGGAAAGCTTTCTGATATTACTGGTAATGGAGCTGAGTGGGAAAAGAAACTCGACTCCCGTTGGCAAGAGAGATTGAGAAGTCAAGATCCCTTGGAAATAATGACAGCTAAGGAAAAGATTGACGCTGCTGCAGTTGATTCTCTGGATCCCTTTGTCCGGAAGATTAGGGATGAGAAATATGGGTGGAAGTATGGTTGTGGAGCTAAAGGTTGCACAAAGCTTTTTCATGCTGCTGAGTTTGTGCACAAGCATCTTAAACTGAAACATCCAGAACTTGTGATGGAGCTCACAGCCAAAGTACGTGAAGAGCTGTATTTCCAGAACTACATGAAGTAAGTGCTATCTTTTCGGTAGCATGTTGGCTTTGTCTATATGTTGTTTCTAAAGATTTATCACAATACTCTTATGTCATTCACAGTGATCCAGATGCACCTGGTGGGACACCAGTTATGCAGCAACCCATGCCGGTATGAATTATCCAATCATAATTGTAATTTTTCTCCACACCTACACGCATTTGTATGTTGCTATATGCAAATATTGGTTTTGCTTATATCATTTAATCTTCAGAGAGCTTTCTGTAACTAGTAAGAATAATTTACACGGGTCCGAAATTATCGAAATAGGAATATATGGAATTCAAATAGAACAACTCTATTTTTATAATATTTCTGCAATAAATTGCTTAGGCCTATGCTCTTCATCCGTTTTATTTCTTTTTGCTGTTACTGTGGCATTTTTTCATGAGAACTTTAACTTGGCGAGGCAAGCTCACAAAATATTTCAAGCACTGCCTGGTAGCAAGAATATGTACCTTTTCAATGCTTAAGGTTCACTCTTGTAGTTTCTGGAATCTGCATTGTTCCTTGTGACAGTGGTCATCATCTCAGATTGTTTTTTTTTCTTGTCATTTATAATGTACTCAATGAGGAAACAAATGAATTTCTCATTTGAACTCTAGGGTGGGGACAACATGTAATGTATGTCATCTGTATTGGTTAAATATCTCCAGTTATCTATACACTGTGGGAACATTCTAGCTACTAAGACTTTGGTAGTTTAATGTTGCTTCTCAGATCTAGGTCTCAGCTTCTGTTATCAAATAATAAAATGTGGTTGTATGTTCACACACACACACACACCAGCTCAAGCACACACCCCAACTCAAGCACACACACATACATATATGATGCTTCTTTTGTTTAGTTCTTTTTTTTATTGTGTATGCCCAATCGCTGTGCATGTTAGTTTCTGTTGTCTTAAGCTCCAACTCACATGCACCATCTTATTGAAGCTGACTAAAATAGCTCATGACCACCTTCTCCACTGAAATCTCTGTTATGCCATTCTAGATCCCAGGTCATATTCCATGTATTTTTCACACATGACAATTTTCATTGTTTATTATCGTTATTGGTGGTAGTGTTATTTTTTAAATCTATTTTTTCATCCCTTGCAGAAAGACAGGCCATTGAGACGCAAACTTGGTACGGACAATAGATTGAAAGATGAACGTGGCAATCGTAGAGAACGTGACTATCGCGCTAATGGAAGTGATAGATATGATAGGTCTGATAATGCACAGTCAAGTGACTTCCCATCCAATGATGATGGACCTGATGGAGCAAATCGTGATGAAGCAATGTTTGATACTTTTGGCGGACAAGGCATTCGTGTTGGTCCCCCTTTTCCCTCAGATTTACCTCCTCCACCAGTATTGATGCCTGTTCCTGGTGCCGGGTAAGTCAACAGTTAGTGCAACATTATTTTTTCTTTTTTTGTTCATGTTGAAGACAATAGTTGTCCAAATTGTTTGGTAGTTTTTGCCATTTTCTGGAAACCTTACATAGTGTTGTACTTGCAGTCCATTGGGTCCCTTTGTTCCAGCACCACCTGAAGTTGCCATGCAGATGCTCAGAGATCAGGGTGGCCCTGTTCCTTTTGAAGGGGGTGGTAGAAATGGACGGCCTGGGCCCCAAGGACCAGGCCCCATTCTTTTATCTCCAGCTTTTAGACAGGATCCTCGACGGATAAGAAGGTATATATTCTATTGGGCATCTTTTGGCAAGTTCATAGTTTTCTTGACACTGGCTTTAAATTTAGTCTATTTAAACTTGAAAGTTGTTATGGCATAAACTGTTAGTAATATCTGGAGTCGGTTTCAGTGAATTGTTAAAACCCCTTGATATTTTTTACCTCGAGCATAATTTGGATGTTAAGAGATAATGGTCAAATGTTTTCTTCCTCTCAGTTACTTCTTTTACTTCCCATTTTTCTTTTAATAGCTGTCTATTTCTATGTTTTTGGTTTTTTTTTTTAAGCTCATTGTATTCTTAACTGTAGTCTCCTTTTCTCATTATTGTTAATTGCATGAAACACAATCATGACTTTGCGAGCATTCTATCATAATGATGCACATAATTTTTCCTTTTTTCTGCTTCTAAGGGGGAAAAAATAATTTTTACAGTATAAAAAATTTCTGTTGAATATTTAAGAGTGTTCTGTGTAACATTATTTATGCAATTAATTTTGTATATTCCTGTTTTGCTGGAAATGATTGTATGTTATGTTTCTCATAAAGCCTGGAATTTGGTTTATGTACTTAGTTTTGTCTTTATGTTTGACAATCATGATATAAACTCTTTGTTTTTAATTCATGCAGTTATCAGGACCTGGATGCACCAGAAGATGAAGTCACCGTTATAGACTACAGGAGTTTGTAGATATCTGAACCAGTGGGACATTGAAACGATTCAAGGCAAAACTCGGATTATATCTCGGTTATCCAATTATAGAAGCATCCACTGCTCTGCTTGAAAATGAATATCCGTTGGGGATGTTAAAAACACTTAAGGTGGTCAACTCTATGTCTCCGCATCTGGCTGATGATATTGCTTTTTGTTGCGGCTGATGCTGCAAATATCGCATGGGTAATGTGTGTTAGTGATATGCAAACTCTGTAATTTTTTGTTACCCTCTTACAACACTGACTTGAAAAGAGATGTTCTTTCTTTGTTATTTACCAATTTGGAGGGTTTGGGGTTGGGTTTAACGGCGCAGTTAATGGAAGTAGATTTTTTATAGTTGTTCATTCGATTGCTCCCAATCTCTGTATCTGTGTTGAATAGCTGAACCAAAATATTGCCTATTTGACTGACAATAATATATGTCTGGGTGGCTAAAACCATTTGTGCCTCATCATCATCACTACTACTACTACTACTACTACTACTACTACTGCTAGTGTTTGTACCTACGAGGTACGGCTTGGGTTAATGCATAAGCGAGCAGTGTAAAAGTCTGGTTGATCTTTGTATGTATGAGATTGTTCTGAATGCTGTAAGCATTACATCACTTGTAAGACAATGGCACTAGAAATCTGAAATCGTTGTAGCATGCAACTACATTGAGGAAGACGGAGAAAATTATTTGTTAATACCGATACAACATAAAAGTTGGGATTCCAATTCTGAAGCATTCTCTTGTTAAAATTGTTTCTGAAACCCTAAATACATACATACACTAAATATAAAGTGTTTGGTATTCTGTGAGCTTAGTTCTCTTTGATTATTAACTCACGGATTATCAATTATAAATATTATTCAGATAAAATTACCTTACGGATCTTTTCGAAAGAGAATTTTACCTTTAATCTTCGTACTTCCATTGACAAAACAAGAGCTAGGACTGTAGTTCGAGCCAGTTCATCATCAGTTACGTAATTACATATTTTCTATTTTCATATTATGAACTTCGCAGCACCATAAGCGATTGAATGATATTCTGTAGTCCAACAAAACCATTTTCTCTGTTCTCGTTTCGGAAGTAATGGGCAAAACATTTCAGAGATAATGCAAGTCTGCTTGTCAATTCAATACAATCCATAATAATACACACTGGTTAAACCAGCTTTTCTGTTTGCCCTCTTGGCTTCCATTGTAACTCGGACCTCGTCTCTGTTCAAGCCTGTTGTGATTCTCAAATTGGTGCAAAGTACACAGACAGCTGATTCCATCTAAGCAGGTAAGTTTTGTATGCCACAGCAGAAAATTCAATTCTGCCTCGAACACTTCGATAAGAACATCAGAAGGATGATAAATGAGAACGGTGAAACTACTTGATCCCTGAATGAGAAGAGAATGTTCAAATGGAATACCTTTTGAACAACAGAGAAATGCTTCCTACGTTAAGAACTGTTTTCCGTACTGTTTTTCGGAAGAATTTGAATAGGACATGCATTAATTTAACAAAAGCAGCCCTTGATGGTTGAAAAGGCAGTACATGCACAAATGCTACAGTATATTTACAGAACATAATTGTCACTACTGTACTTTTTGAAGCCCAAAAAAAATAAATAAAAAAATTACAAGCTCAAGAAGAATTTGATGATTCACGACAATAACTCCAAATCCCCTTCCATTCTGTTTTCATTCGATGCATAGATTATGCCTTTGGCAATTTAATGGTTTTGACATTTTGCAATCATTTAAATTCTCGGGCCACAAGGGGAAAGTGCCTGGGAGCAGGTGGGCACTTTATAACACAACAGAATCGATCATCCCAAGATCAGAATTCCAAAAGTCTCCAAAAGACTGCTTTGGTATACACAGAATGGTAAAATTTCATGAATCAAAAGGTAAGATGAAGAAAAACATATAGCAAGACTGTTACAGAAATGTTTGCTCATCATACCATTAGATGCAATCAGAATTAAATTGAATTACTTTTACACCCTCCATTCGGGCCAAGCTAGAAATGATATGAAAGACGTGATGTCAACTATTCCTAAGTAAATATAGCAAAGGATGACATTAATCCTTAAACTTGAGCTCTCTTTTATGCCTTGGATTTCTGAATCTGATGCAATACATGTACAAATATGGTACATAAAAAGCTTACACAAAGATCAGGCCAGGTAGAAAAAAGACCTAAAAAACAGAAAATAAGGCTAGCAAATACAAGAGCTCAACAGAGCACCCCAGCTCGCTGAGGCTGGCGACCAAAAATTTGGTGAACACTTTCCATCCATAAAGACAAGTTAGTTGAACACAAATGGATACCTACCAATTTAAATGACTTTATTTCCGATTCTTCTTCGGTAGAGGTTCTGAATGAGGCTCGGCCTGTGGAATAGAAAAATTTCTCCACAATCAGAAGATACACTCAAGTAATATGAGATGAAAAGGAATCCATTATTCAACATAAATGCTTTGTTGCAAGGTTGCTAATACATAAGTGATTTAATTGAACAGAAATAGATAGTAACTCCAAACTTGACAAATGCTACATTAACGCTAATTCCAAATTTGAATTGTTATAAAAATTGCAGCCCAGTGAAGTGCTTGCTTCCAAGTAATAAGGGTACATAACAGGAAAATGCCATGTGATGCCACTTATAATTATACTTGAATCAAGCGTGAATAAATATATTTAAGAGAGCTATGGTAGAAAATCAACTGACGAAGGTGCCAATTTATGGCCTTTGACTCTCACAAAACAAAATGTCCGACCTACATTAGCTGACATGATAAGAACCTAAAACATCTCATACCTGGCGGTTTTTCAAATAAAAAAACTCCAAATAGATATGGTCATTCTGGAATTAAGAGTTCAAAACTAACACAGCAATACTACAAGCGTGGTGCAATCTCTAGCAGAGGATATCAAAATATAGGACTGAGAGCAATTTCAGGTTAGGAAAAAGAAATATATGAATGGCTCTGGAGATTGTTTATACCATATATTTTAACTCCAAAGAGGACTGGCCCAATCATTGACTTAAGTGTTAAGCAAGAGGCTATTGAGAAAGAAAATAACATAGGCCGCAGAGGGCCCAGTAAAGAAAAGAAAATATTTAAAGGACTTTTAATGATTCATTTTTTGACACAGCCAAACATTGCAAGCCATTTACATTTGAACAGTAAAAAGCTTCTTTTTCTATTTGGAAGGTTAAGTTTACACGAAAAAGGGAACAATTTAAAGGCTTGGTGGATATACAAAGGCCGCCCAGGAAATAACATCCTTTACACCTGGGATCATCAAATTACTGAAACATTCCTCAAGGACCAACATTCTATCAAACACCTATGCTATTTTCATCCAGAGCTCTCTCCGCAGCCATAAATGGAAGTTTCTTACCCAAAATAGGTAGCTAAACGCTAAGTCAGTTTCTAAGGCCTACTACCAAATCAGCAAGGCAGCCTGTGCTCTATCTATATCAGACCCATACCAGTGGAAGGATGCATCTAATTAACTTGCCAAGGTAGTACAATTAGACCAATCGGGTATAAACGTGAGACTGAATACTATTGTCCAATTGGAGCCTTGTTCACATTTCTAAACATCATAAATAATTATAAACCCTACAAGTTGATGTCCCTATATTTTCTCTGAACATTGCAATATCATTTTGAAAATGAAGAACCATGCCTTCAACGAAGGCATTTACAACCAAATCCAAACACACAATGAATGTACCAAAAATGTATCAGCTGCATTGAAATTTATTGCGACATTAAATTAGTTCAAGCATAAAAAAGAGTGCCTTTTGTTTTTGTACATCATGCCTGTCGACAAGATCATACAGCTGATATAAACCTACAGTATTTGTTAGAAACTTTCAAGAAATTGAATAGAAAACATCCTTGAAGGAAGAACAGAGCATATAACCAATTTTATTAAAAGACAATGTTCGTAATCCATGTACCAAAAGAGATAGTGATAACAGGAATAGGGAATCGTGATAACAGGAATAGGGAATCGATGCTTACAGCATTTGAAAGCTGCTCTCGGATGTAGGCCATTGATCTTAACATAGCACCTAAGGTATCTCTAGACACCTGAAATTTAACCTCCGACTCTCCTGAAGTTGTCTCAGTATCTTGAAGCTGAAATGAGAAAGAAAAAATGAATTCATTAACTGAATTAAAAATGAACCCCAGAAATAACTAAACATTCAGGGTTATCACATCAAAATTACTCATTAACTAAAGATGTGGGTATATACTGACATATTAGGAGTAAATAACAGCTGAGAAAGGAGATTCTAACTAATTGAGGATATCTGAAACACAAACCAAATAGGAAATGAGGGTTGAATAGCGATGACTAATATGAAGTATCTGAATCTTTGCCATCATTTTATATTACACAATCTGATGGGAATTAATTGACATAAAATCCAGGTCCAGAACAAATTTGAACTAGAAAAAGAGAGAGAATTGACATGATGTGAATAAGTTATCTTCTTAAGTGAGATGAGGTCATGGGTTGGAACTTCTTAGGCGTATGAGAATTATTTGACAAGAATATGAAACTTTATTTATAAAAAGAAATAGGAAGTTTATTATGAGGACAAATATCTGTTGGCATGGAAACAAAGAAAACATAAGAAAAGGAAAGAAATATGTCAAATGGATAAACTGGTCTAAGAAAATTTGGCAACATGTGATACTACTGGCTTGATTAAGAAAATCTTTTAAAGAGAACAAACAGTAATTGACAAACAGATGAGCTAGACAATGTCTAAGAACTGGGAGGTGGAGATCTATGAGAGGAGAGAAAGGAATCAGAAAGGACATAATATGGGGATGAGATTGAGGGGAAAACCAATATTCTTTATTAAATAAATCATTGGAGTCACTTAAAGTACATAATTTAAGGCACTATTAGTAGCAAACAAGTCGTATTTAAGACATGAAAATAGAAGCCTTCTCGTCACAAACATAAGTCTTACTCAAATAAGAAAATCGCAGCAATAAAACCAAATCTCACACAAGAAGTAATAGAATCTGACTCAAACAAGTACAATAGAACATAGCCTTAAATTAAGAAAAAATAAAATGCCCCCAAATAAAATCTGTCTTCATAGTTTGTCCTTCATCAATGGAGGTTTATTTGCAGACGTAGGGATGGTTTCTATTTTAATCTCTCTCGCACACACACTGCGTAGACACCCATGGGGTAGAATCTAGAAGTGGGAAAATGTCAGAGTGATTTTTAAAATATAATGCATATGATCAGAAATAATAAAATGGATTATTTTATGCCAAGACATGCAATCAGTCACAAGTATATTTAAGTACCACTACAAAAAGAGAACTTTAACAGTCATCAAATCAAGAGTTAAGAAAGCGTACTATTTCTTGAAGGAAAATTTTTTCAATTGCTTTCAATCTGACACATGTCCTATCCATAAATCACCTCTTTTAAATTCATAATAAAATAGACCATCTATATAGTTCATTCAATTTAATTCCACATTATACTGAGGATTGATATAGTAATTTCAGTTTCACCTTTAAGTCACAAGTCATAATACAGTATCTATATTCTCCTCTATGGCTAATGTATTTTTACTCTATCCTCTTTATAGTCTTTTGTTAATTCTAATTTTACCACTCCATAGTGCAGTTTTTCACCTTCCTTTTTTATCAAATTGTGCATAAAGCATAATGCTAATTCAAGTGTACTCTCTGCATTTCTTCTAAAAATTCTTACAATTTATTTCATGATAGAATAGAACTGCATCAACTGATCCATGATCTGCGGAAACACTTAAAATGAAGACCAAACAGAAAATGAAATGAAGGCATGAAACTAAGGGTTGATTTTGATCCGTAAATTCCAAAAAGAACAAGGTACTTAATACCTAGCATTTAAAATAAAGAAAAAGAAAAGGATGAAAGAATTTATTAATAGTTAGTAGTGTGAGAACATTAGAAGCATTTCATCCAAATATACTCTCTCTTTAGGAAAGATTTAAGTTAAAAGTATGTCACAGCTGTAGGTCACCAATAATCAGATAGTCAGCTTTATGTGATATAAGTCTTGAATTTGGATTCCATACCTTCAAATTGATGACCGCAACCCTGTTAGCTGGGGTTGAAAGCTGCTCACTTATGTAGGCCATGGATCTCAACATGGGTTCCAGTGTCACCCTAGAGAGCTGAAACTTCACCTCCATTTCTGCTGAGGGATTCTTGCTATAATCTTGCAACTGCAGTAGTATAAACAGAATAGAAAAGTTAATTACTTTAATATATCTCAAAGTTTCATTTATTTATGCATGGGCCATCAGTTGTCAGATAAGCCACTTTTCAACCTGACATGGCTCACACCTGTTATCAAGGTTTAGATTACTAGATGCTTACCTTCAGGTTAATCACAGCTACTCTATTCCCTGGTGGTGAATTCTTATTCTCCATCACCCAAGTCATTGACTTCAGACATGGAAGAACCACCTATGCAAAAGGGCCAAATATAAGGGGTAAGTTAATATCAGTAGTAAATGAAACAAAAGAAACAGAAATAAGATTTCTTATCCAAACCATGTTATCAGAAGGACCATCATCTCGATGAAGGGACACAGGTGCCATACGTGGCAGATTCAAATCAGAAACAGGTTGAATTGGAGGCCCAGCATCATTAAGATTAAATCGCCTTGTCATTTCATCTTGCCGAGGCCATAACAATGGTGTACTATCTGAAGCTGATGTAGAGATCTTCCTGTCATCATATCCAGTGGCACTAGCCTGTGAACTGGGAGGTGCAACTTTGGCAACAGTTTTCTTCACTGCAGCAGCCTTTTTCCCACCTTCTCTAAGAGCACTTATTGCAACATTATAAGTCTCTACAGCTATTGCCCCATCCTCTGCATATTTGATAGCTTCCCGACATAGATTGTTATACCGCATTGTCAGAGTCTCCTGGCCATGTAAATCGCTACTACGATCATCTATTCCAGGTCCAGTCTTAGCATTTCTTGTCCATCGTTTCAAGATATAATGAGGTGGAAGTGTAAGTACATTTGTTACGGTGAAAACTGTCAATACATGTCTACAGAGAATGCCCGAATACTCAAACATTTGACAGCTGCAGTTTGCTCTCACTTCAGGATAATTTAATGTAACAATGTATGCCTTATTGTCATCTTCAAATTTGGCAACCCTGAATGTCCCAATAGCTCCATCACCTTCAATTCTATTTGCAGTATACACAAAAGTTTCAACCAGCTCTTCCTGAAATTTTGCAAATATTTTCCTTGTGTAAAAATTTGCTGCCTGTTTCTCCATAGGTGATGGTGTCCTCAAGACTGGTGTTGTACAAATTGTCTCAAAATCTGCTTCTATCTCCCTTTCAAATGAGTTCTCCAAAGCTCTTTCATATTGCCTGAAGAACATCGGTATAGTTGTCTGTTGATTCACATAGCCATCAAAAAAGGAACCATCAAATCCTTGATTTGGAGATGTTGCAGCAAAAAAGGAATCCCGAAAATACACTGGTACCCATTGAGCACGAGCATTATACAATGACTGAAGCCAGTCATGTCCCCTGAGATCATATTTATCAAGAATTGCACTCCAAGACAATTCAAATTCCTCAATAGTTTCAGTCAAATTTATGGAATTATACAGCTCTACCTGAAAATTAGGATGTGCATGACATACATGAGCCAGCTTTTCCTGGCCTTCTCTTAACACATGCCACTTACTGATACAGTGGCGAGATTCTGGAAACACCTGAGAAACTGCTGTTTGGATGGCTCTGTCCTGATCCGTGGTTATAGAGACAGGTTGGCGATCATTCATTGCCGTCAGAAACGTCTTGAACAGCCAAACAAATGAAGCCTCAGATTCATCTAGTAGTAGAGCACAACCAAACAAAACTGTCTGACCATGATGGTTTACTCCTGTAAATGGAGCAAATGGCACTTTATACTGATACACCCTATACATTGTGTCCAGTGTAACAGCATCACCAAAATGATTGTAAGATGTCCTTGACCTTGCATCAGCCCAAAATACATTAGCCATGCGATTGTCATCATCAAGTTGTATGGCATAAAAAAAACCAGGGTTTTCAGCTTGCATTTTCTTGAAATAGTCCAACAGATTCTGCGCATCCCTCCCCAACGTTCTTCTTCTACTAGCAGGCCTAACAATATAATTCACTGCCCCACTGTTCTTAACTGGACGATTTGACTCTATGGGAGGAGTTGTCCTAGCCCCGCGGTTGTTTGTTTCTACAGTAGCACGGTTTCCATCCATGGAAACATACATAACACCGCTCGGCACAATTCCCACCCCTTGGTAAACCTCAGTCATGTTCTTTGCAGCACCAGCAAAATGCCTCCGGGGACGAAGGTAGTGCACCTTACTGGGACTCACCAGAGAATGCGTATGGTCCTTTACAAATTTCGTAACAACCCACTTGTCCTGACCCTTCAATTCTATTCTAAGCAAAGCATCACAACTATCAGCATGCCTTCTTTTCAAGCCCTCTCTTCCACACACAAACTCCCGAAAAACAATTGATCCATCGGCTTTGGAACGGCTATTTTGACTAACTTTGGAACTAAAACCTATACGTCTAGCATACTCATCATAGAAAGTCTTAGCCGCATCTTCAGAATCAAATTCCATACCCACAAAAGGCTCAATAATCCCATCATCATCACCGTGAGCCGATGAATTCTCGGCATTGTTTGCTTCTCCACTTTCATTGGGTTCAGCATCTCCATCATCTGACACTCCACGGTGACCCATGTCTCCTTCAACTTCGATTATGTCAACATCCATACGAACTCTATATTTATTTGTTTTATACTAATTAAGAGCCAATTGTGCAGTACTACCATACATGCTTTTCAGTCTCATTAACGCAATCTGCACATAATTTTAACTATTTCAATTCGGAAATAACACCATATATATAAGAAAAGGGCAAACAACATTCAGCTTGATTTTCAAGAAACCACCGTTGAAAGAATAAAAAAACATAAAATACAAAAGGAATTTAAAATCTTAAATTAACCAAAAACTCACTCATAATGCAACCCAATTCCCATTATTTCACGTTCTCATAATTTCACTCCAAAACAAAACACAACAAAGAAATTCAACTTCAAGTAGCTGAAACCCACACCATACAAGTTCCACGCATAAAACTCCACCAAACAAGAAACTCAACACTCACTATCAAGTAAACACTCAAAACAACAAGTACACACACCAGAGAGAAGAAGCAAAAGAAGAAGAAGGGTACCTTGTGTTGAAGAAACTGAAGTGCAGAGTGAATAATAGAGTGTACAACGAAGGTGAATTGGCGAGACAGAACCAGTATTAGGGCAGGAGTGAGAGTTTGATCACATCATTTTATTGGGAGAGAAATTGAGAAACCCTAACATTGGTGGTTTAACTTTATTTAAATTTCACAAATGAAACCTTAAACACCCCCGTCCCCAATTGTATTGTATTGTATTGTATTGGTGCTGACAACTCAACCCGGATTTTTCATGGATCTTTCCGGTTTTATTTTGACCCGATCAGCTTTTCGGGCTAGTTTCATCCTTCGCGTGGAAAGAGGTAATAATATTTTCGTCTTTAAACTTTAATAAAACAACAAAGTTTTATATAGTTTTCTCAATTTGGACATTTTAACCCCCGCATAGCTCATGTCGATATGCTATTTTACAAGATATGCTATTTTACAATATCCATATTCTATTCTGATAGATAGAATATAAACGAATATTTGTAAAAATGATATTTGTTGCCATCTCTACCCAAGACCGAAGAGTGAAATGAACACTCTTTGCTTTTCAACGCCTTATTTTTGAAATATCCTGTAGATATTTGTATAGTATATTCGTTTTTCTTTAATTGAATTATTAAAATAAAAATTATAATACATCATGAAAAATAGAAGATAAATATGATAATTAATATAAATCACTAATTTAATTTATTTATTATTATATTGTTACAATACATATAATATTTTATGTAATAAACAATATTTTGTTATGCCTTTTTATAATATTAATATATAGTCTAATATCCACGAAAATTCTAATTAATTTAATTAGTTTATTAATATATTTAATTAATTTATAATATACTATCAACTCTTTTTGCGATATATAATCATAAGTAAATATTACGTTTTTTTTTTAATTTTCTCTAAACTTCTGTTTAAAGATTATATATTAAAAAAATATTTATGATTTGTTAATTGTGAAATAAGTTATTTGTATATTTTTTATTTGAAATCATCCGTAAATTTGTAACGTAAATAGATAAATATTTTTTGTAAAAATTTAAGTTTAGGTGAAAAAATGAATGACTTAATTCAAGTAATTGATCAATTAAATTATAATATGTAGGTGAAAAATGTAAATATTTCAATTTTGTCACACCATTTAAATTTAATTCAAATCTCTAATTTCTATTTCAATTTTTTTATTCCTTATTAGTTAATCAGAGTTATGTGGAATCTCCAAATCATATATGGATGAATTGGTTTTCAATTTCTTACTCTTCGAGTAGTTGAAAAGAAGAAAAAAGATATTTTTGTTGTTTTTCAATATTGTTATCTGATTGTAATTTCATGGAGAAAAATGTACACTCAAAATAAAATTGGTGCACTATTTGAAGTCAATAGCGGTTTGCTACTTTTAGATAAGTTATCTTAGCATATTTTTTGTTATTTTGGTTAATTTGATTATAATTAGAGAGATAATGATAATTGTTATCACATTTTTATTGTAGAATAAAATAATTGTGGGTATAGACTAGATAATAAAATTATTTTTATTTTAATTAAATTTATTAATGTGATATATTAATTTATAAAATATTAAAAATTAAATTACAAATTTAATTTTGTAGAGGTTACTGTTTTTTAGTATGATATGGATATATCATGTGGATATCCGTTAGGATATGAATATTGATGAAGGGTTTTAACACATACTTTCCTTAAAATTTGAAATTTTATCATTTAGATGGAAGATTTGAGGTAAGACATACTTACCTCCTTTGGATCGTTAGTTGACCATACATTTTTACTTAAATAACTACAATACCCTTATATGCTTTAAAGTAAAATTTAAGAAATTTAATTTTAATTATTTAATGTTTAAAAATTAAAATAATTAAAATTTTAATTAATGATAATTTTGATTTATATTTATATAATATTTATTTAAAATTAAAAATTTAATTAGTGATATTTAAAATTAGTAATTTATTCATGTTGATGTTTTTTTCTAAATTTCTATAGTTGAGTAGTTTTATTGAAATTTTTGTGTAAATCTCGAAAATCGAAAATTTACTTTACAAGTTACAGGATTGATGTTAGAGTGTGAATTTAGTGTGAATATATATAATATAAATATTAAAAAATGTTTATAGGAATAGTCAGGTTGATAAGACTATAGAATTATTTGGTAAAAAAATAAAAAAAATATGATTAATGTCGGAGGATGTGCGAAAAAATAGAGTAAAAAAGACGATCGCTTTGCATATTAGATTTGAGATTTGAATAAATATAACACATGAAAAAAATTCATGAAGTTATTATTAATTAAATTCCTAATTTAAATAAATATTAAATAAATATAAATTAAAATTACCATTAATTAAATTCTTAATTTCAATAAATATTAAATAAATGTAAACTAAAATTTTCAAATTAAATTAATTTTTTTAATTAATTTTTAGTTATTTTAATAATTTTAAACATTAAACAAATTAAAATTGAATTTATTAAATTTTAACTTTTAAAACAATTAAAGGTAATCGTTTAAATAAAAATAGATGGTCAACTAACGGTCTAGGGGAGGTAAGTGTGTCTTTCCTCAAATCTTTCATAATCTCAAATTTCACGAAACATTTATGTTAAAACCTTTATTGACAAATATTCATTTAGAAAGATATAAATATTATATAAAATATCTGCAAAGGATATGGATATGAATTTTTTTGTAAGATGTGAATATGGATATCATATCCTATATGTTGCTATCCCTAGCCTTTGGGGACCAAATTGATACGATTTGAGAAATGATGTCCAAATTTGTTATTGAATAAAAAATTAGAGGAAACAATGTTGTTGTCCCTTCCAAAAATCTCCACTTAAATTTATAGTAACTCCCATGTAAGAAAAGTTGTCACTTAAGCCCCCAGAAATTAGGCAATTTATAATACTTGGATATTTAATAATTTTGGTTACTTTCTGTTCATATAATTATAAAGTCTAAAATTACAAGGATGGCAAGTGTTTAAAGTTACATACAATAATTATTTTTACTTGAAATTATGAAAATTCATGAAAAAATTATAAATATTTTTCTTCATTTTTAACAAATATGAAATTGGATAAAATTAAAGTCTAATTAGTTTGAAAAGTCTTTATTATTTTATCAATTTGGGTTATCATATTTGATATATTATTAAAGTCTTAGTTGTCTTACTTATGTATGAATTATTTTCTTCTTTGAATTAACTTAGAAGAGTAAGTAAGGAGGTTAAGTTATTGTCTAATCATCTTCTAGATCAATAAAAATTATGTTTTTCATGAATTTTTTTTTTTGAAATTTTAATTTTAATATCTTTTCTTATTTTGACTATGTTAGTTGATAGCAACGCTGGTTGAATATTGAAAATAGCAATGTAACGAAGATCACAGAGTGACGGCTATGGCAAAAGCTATTACAGCCCGTTGCATAAGACATGATTCTATAAATTCAGTTTGAGTTGGTGCTTTTTTTTTATTTTTTATTATATATATATATATATATATAACAATTTTTGAAAAAAATTCGTGAACTCAACGGCAACTTCATACGAAATTAACGAATTGAAATTGACTTAAAATAACATAATTAATAAATGGGTAATATGAATAAAATAGAATTAGTAATTATTTTAAGTATCGACTTAGAGATCTTAACATGTAAATTTGTTTATGATACGATTCATAATTTGAGTAATTGTATTATGCTAATTTGTTAATGATTTAATAGATAAAAATATTGAGTTATATTTTTTTTACATTTTAAAAAATATTTCAATGTATCAATTTTGTTTAGAATAATATTTATTATTATTTGAGTATGAGTATTATAAATATTTTAGTATATATATAATATATATTAAAATATTTAAAATATATGTTAAGTAGGTGTTATAAACATAACATGCTTAATTCGTTTAAAATCATGTCAATTTTGTGTTTTAATTCTTGATACAATTATTAAATGGATCGAGTTTGAGTTAACTTAAATTATTTATATTTTTTTTATATAACAAAGTACCTTAAATTGCATCCTTAATTTTTTATAATGAGAATAGCTATATTTGCGTAATAAAATATTTTCATCCAAAAACAATATTAAATTATACATACATACACATAAATTTATATTATTATAACAAATTTATATTATTATCACGTACGAGAGAGAATCAACAATCCTATCAGTTTACACATCTTTATATTATTTATTGACCGTTAATTCTATATATATATATATATAATCAACAGTTCTATATTTTTGTAAATATTTTTATATCAATTATTAACTCTTAGATCTTTAAAGATATATGGAGAATATAGATTGAATGAAATAAAATATAATAATATTTTATATTTATTAATTAAGATTTTTAACTTTTTTTTCTTACCTCATTATTTATAAAATCTCTTTCATACTTTTTTTTTCTTATTTATTATATTTTCTCTTCCCTCAAATATTTTAAATATAGTGGTTTCTACTTATAGTGAGTGATTCTATATATAGAACACATGGTAGAGAAAGTCTTGTCTTCACCCATGTCTTCACCCAAACTAAACCTAGATGGTATATGATAATGAGATTTTAGGTTAGGAATAATTATCAACAGATATCTCTCCCACTTTTCTCTAATACTTATATTGATTAGGGTATTAACATATATAACCCTCACATTTTATTAATTATAAAATAAGAATATTTATATTAATATGTTGATCAATATAGATTTTAGGGGTATTTATACTAATGTATTAGTTAAAGACAAAAAAAAAAAAAAATATTGATAACGTTGCACTATTTAGTAAAGGTTAAATGCAAAAAGTAACAAAAGGGTATGATTGATAGTTATTTTTACTTCGAATTCCTTTGTCATATTTACCATACGCTGAGGGGTCTAAAAGTAAGTTTCTCTATCAATATATCGTGACAACTGACAACCATCTGGTGACGCTTGTTCCGAATCACCAGTCGCCACATCAGTGATAGTTGGAAGCAACAAGCTACATAGACATAGTAGTAATCACAAGTCAAAGAGACTGAAGCCAACAACAGCCGAACAAAGTTCGTCGGAGATGGCAGCAACGAAGATTATCCCTCTGATTCTGATGGGCTGTGGAGGCGTTGGACGCCAGCTCCTCCAGCACATTGTCTCCTGCCGATCTCTACACGCCAAACTGGTACATTTCTTTTGTAATTTCCCAGAAAATGATACGTTTTTGATTTCTTATGATATTTCTGTACCATAATTTCGTGTGGGAATTCATCGTCAAATGATCGGTCTTGCTTAATAATCAAACTTCGTTTGAAAGGAAATGCACTAGCAATTTTACTAGTGTTGGTTTACAGGGAGTCCATTTGCGGGTGGTGGGAGTATGCGACAGTAAATCATTGGTTGCTACGTCTGATGTATCGGCAAGGGAGTTAAATGATCACTTCTTATCAGAAATTTGCCGGGTCAAGTCGGAAAGTTCTTCTCTCTCAACACTTAGTGGTTTTGGTAATTTTTCTAAGTATGGTTGTTGTCGTGATGAGGATATACTACTATTTTGTTTATTTCTTATGCTTTTCTTTTGGGTTGCTGTTATTTCTTTAATGAAGGTGAATGCCAAGTGTTTTTGGATTTAGAGCTGAGAGGAAAACTTATGGAAATTGCATCTGTTCTGGGTCACTCAACAGGTTTGTGGCATTTATCATGTTACTTGCGCTTATAATTTAGGGGTGGCAATTCGTGTAAAGGAATGGTATTTATGTCTTGTGTTATAATAAAATATCCAATTTGTTTATTAATCGTATCAAAATTCAAATACGGATACAACCCGTTTATTAATCTTATATAAATGAATTATATTCGTATCGTGACAATTTTTTTAGGCACGATGATTCATTTAGATCCAGTTATTCATTTAGACATGATTAAATAAAATTAGAATTTTTAATTTTTATTTTTTGTATTTTTTGTATTTTTCTTACATTTATATATTGAGTTTGTTTGGACATTGGATTTGGGCAGGGTAATTGTAATTTTTTTTTTCATTTTAAATGTTTTACAAATATGATAAAAATTAATAATAATTCTAAATGAATGGCAAACGTGTTTTAAATGAATAAATGGGTTAAGAAGGTGAAACATGAATATGACACGATTATTAAATAGGTGATATGAATACGACACGATTATTATTCGTGTTAATTTTTTCAACCCAAACCGTTTTGCATCTAGTCCGCGTTGACCCAAATTGCCACCCTTGGTTTATATGTGTTAAAATTTTCATTGTACTAGTTATTTCCTTCATTTAACATTATTTGAAGCCTGATTTTGTGTTTAAACTTATAACAGGTTTGGCACTTGTTGATTGCTCAGCCAGTTCTGAGACTGTTGGAGTATTAACTAGTGCGGTGGATTTGGGTTGTTGCATTGTCTTGGCAAATAAGAAGCCTCTTACGTCTTCGATGGTAGTAACTTTAGAAGGCATCACTTTTTGGTTGTAATTGGGCACATTTGTGCATGTATGATCATCCTGTGATTGCATCATTCTCTTTTTTGTTTCTGGATATCATTTTTAGGTGTAATTTCTTTGAATGAGTAGACACATTGTGATTAACCATTGCTGGACTTGATTGGAAAGACTTGAAATGGTTGCATATCTTGTGGATATCAAATAATGCCATGCCATAAATTTCTCTTACCATTTTAGATGACTTATTGTCGGTGTTAAATCTTATAAAATTTTCAAATGAAACAAGAAGTTTCCTTGCAGCTATTAAATGTGGCTTTAATATTTTGCATTTTTCTAAAGAACAATATTTGATATTTTGTCCTCTTTAAACCACTCGTTGCATACATTAAATGGAATCAGAAGAGCATATATTATACTTCTTTTAGGGTAAAATCTTTCTTATTTGCTGTCTCTCTGTTTGCCATATTGCTTTGTTCACTATTCATGTTTAACAAGTTTTTGCTATTGTATGTGAAATATCCATAAAATCTTATGCTGCTCTGTCATGTAGGAGGATTATGACAAATTGGTCTCACATCCACGCCGTATTCGACATGAGTCAACTGTAAGTCAAGTTTTTTCTTGATGGTACTAATATTGCTACTTATGGAAGTTTCTTTTAAAAAGGAATGCAGTTGAAACTGAGTAGTAAACAGACGCGACTCAGCTACAACATATAAGATTGAATGCAGGGATGAATATAATCAATTTTGAAGCTATATTAATGTTATCTGTGTGCTCATTGCTCAAAGCAAAATCCTTTTATATTAGGTAACGCCTGAAGTTATGAATGGTAATTTAGTTCCCTATACTTTGAAGGTTGTGAAGTGTGTGGTTCTGTGATAGAATTACATATCTGTGACAGATTTTGGGACTAATTTTTAGCAAGAAATTAAGAGATTAAGTGAGTTTTTTTTAGCAAAAGCATCATAAGGCTCCCATAGTAACGTAAGAAATACATATCTTGTTTTAAATCTGGAGAATTAGGTTCTCACCTACTGATTCCTGTAATTCGTTGGATAATTTTTAGAATTTATAAAATTCGTCAGCTACCAAGGATGAGTACTTCCATGTTTCCACATCTGATGTTACTCCACTGAGCATATAAGAGTTTTTAGGACCTAGAGCCTTCTATCCTTATCTACTCTCTCTCCCTCTCTCTTCTCCCCTCTTTCTTATAATTTTTAAGATTTTCTTTGCAGAGTTAGCAATCTGAACTGTAATTTCTTTTTCCGGCAGTGAAATAAATTTATTGTTGTACTATTAGCTGGGAATTTTATTATGTTTTGGCTCATTTAGTACATGGATATGATTGGTGAAGTGTCTATTATTTTCTAGTGATATGATGTTTGTCTCTTGATAGGTTGGTGCTGGTCTTCCTGTTATAGCATCCTTAAATCGCATTCTTTTATCAGGAGACCCTGTCCATCGTGTTGTGGGAAGTCTGAGTGGTATTAGTTCTGTTGAGATATTCATTCTACCTTCTTGTGCTTATTTCATGCTTTTCCTGTAGCCTGCGTGCACTTTGGTGCAGCTATCATTCATATATGAATATTAGCCACTTGCATTACATGTTTGTAATAGGTACACTGGGGTATGTAATGAGTGAGCTTGAAGATGGGAAACCACTAAGTCAAGTTGTTAAAGCTGCTAAAAGTCTGGGATACACTGAACCAGGTTTTAATTTGATTTTAAATTTATGTATTTGCTGTATCATAATTTTTGATGAACTTATTCTGTTGCCTTTCTAATTATGTGGGTGAATGTATATAAATTTGTAAATAAATGCTTTCCACTCTTAATAACAGAAATCATATAGTAAAAATTTCAAAAAGATTTAATTCACACTATTTTATTTTATGGTGGATTTTGTTTTCTTGTTATAGTATCGCTTCCCCAAATAGTCATGTATGTATCAAATAGTGTCATTGTGATGCAATATCTGAATTTTTACTGTTTTCTTCAATGTGTTTTACTCTAATGAAATGTTTGTTTGAAGATGAAGAAAATAAAAAAGCTTTTGAAAGAACTCCATGTGTTCCATAGATGCCCAGCACCCAAAGGATAAGAATAACCAATATATGTCATTGTTTAATCTTTACCATGCCAAATATTTGTTGACTCTTTCAACAATGATAGGTGAAAAACAATTGATTTGACTTCCTAACATATTTGAAATAATTGTAATCTTCAAAAAATGATTTATTCAGATTTTAGATTTATTGAGAATTCAGATAAAAGGAAAATTACTCAGATATAATTTAGTTTCAATCATTTAGATATTTTAAATATGCTTAACTTAGCATTCAGAAAAGGTAGTTGCATTTTGAGGGAAATGCTTAAAAGATATTAGGGGAGAATATTGAGCTTATGAGCATTAAGCATTTAGTTTTTTGGAACGTAAACTCAAAAAAGGAGGTTTTTTTTTTTTTTTTTTTTAATTTGGTCCAGGTAATTAAAACACTGGAACAAAGTCCACTTATCTTTAATCATATCTGAGGGACTCCAAATTTATGGAGGTGATATCATGATGAAAATAACACTAAAGCAAGAACTTTGATACACATGCTTTTATTGTTGCGCATGATTGTAATTCATGAAGTTCAGACTCTTCGGTATTAATTTTCCAAATAAGATAAATTTGAGGCTGCTTGTAAGGACTGATATCAGTCATGCTAAAGGGACCAATTATGATATAAGATTGAGATTTAATTATTCTAATTAAAGTCAATGAGTAATTTGCAAAGAGTATTAACTTAATTATTAATAATTGTACTGAGTCTTGTTGCGATTTTCGATATGCAAATTCTTGTGGCCTTAAAGAGTTAAAAACACAAGTATATACAAGCTCTTCACTCGAAGCCTTGGCTTGAAAAGGAAAAAAAAATATTGCGATAAGTTTTTCTCAGCTACCATTTACTAGACGAATATTGTTATCTTATTTAATGTTTCAGTTTTTCTATTACTGTTCAATATTATAACTAGAGATTTTTCTAGTATGGCTTTTTAATAATGTTATTAATGCAGATCCACGTGATGACCTCAGTGGTATGGATGTTGCTCGGAAGGTCTGGATATTTATGTTCCCAATATTGTGTTTTAGTTGCTTTTATGCTATTTTAGGTTCCCATGCTTTGAGCTATGATGTTATTAGATATAAAAAGTTTGCAATCTGTCAGATGAAACTTAGGATCGCCAGTACATTATGATCATGCCTTATGTCAGACATGAATGATCCCTATTATTAACTTTGTGTGTCCTTGTGAATGAATCATGCTTTAGATAATCATTTGATCCTGCAAAATTGTAATGAGCAGAATAATCTTTTTATCGTTCTTTTTTTAAAATTATGCACAAATATTCATAAATTTATTTTGTGAAATGCAGCATTTTGACCCCCTAAAAGACTTTTTTGACTTTTGTAAAGGAGCTGATATGTCCTGAATAATTGGTTGATTCTTCCTTCATCTATAACTGTCTTTGTACTAAGGCTTGTTAAATTTAGCAGTTGGTCAAACTTCTTTTTGTCATGACTGATTTTGATGTAATTAGACACTCATATCATTGTCCAAGAGATTTAAAATGTTAGGGTTGTCAAGGGATTCGTCTTGTTAGTGAGAATATATAATTACAGATACGTTTGTTGAGACATTAAGTCATACATTATATTTACATCCCATTATTTGTTTTTTATTGACGTTGAAACAGGCTTTGATCCTTTCTCGACTTCTAGGAAGGCGAATCAACATGGATAGCATCAAAGTAGGTGCAGTTAGTTTTTTATTTGTTTTCTTTTTTTGAAATGAATGCTATGATGTATTATGGCTTTAGTTCAACCTTTTTGTTCTTTAGGGTCATACAAATCTTAAAATTATCCTAGACCTAGTCCTCCTGATTTTTTTTTTTTAAATATTTTGTTTCATAGATTCAGAGTTTGTACCCTGAAGAAATGGGACCTGGTGTAATGTCTGTGGAAGACTTCATGAGCAACGGGCTTCCGTTGCTTGATAAGGATATTGAGGAGAGAGTTAGAAAGGCTTCTCAGAATGGGAATGTTCTCCGTTATGTCTGTGTAATTGACGGCTCAAGGTATTATGACCATTCTTTACAAAATTTATCAAATACACACTAAGACACTCATATATTGAGTAATGAATATCTAATGCACAATTAATCTAGCAATAGTTCACAGATAATACACTCAGGTACAATATGTTGAGAGTCTGATCACTTTCTTGTCTCTTTATATGAAGTGCAATAATTTGGTAATCCTTAAATTCACTATTTATAAGTCTCCACAATTTAGATTGGATATTTGAGGTTCAATATTCAGTTAATTGAGTAATTTTAATAAAGAGAAAAAGTTGAAGGTTGAAGTTGGATAATTGAATTGCGTGGTCATTTGAACAGGCTGATTTTACAACCCTTATGATTTTATATAGAGAATTGGTAGTGGGAGATAAAAGGTAAAGGTTTAAGGTGCTGGAGATAGAATCTAGTGTCTACTTGTGTTTGAGACATAAAGATGGAAAATGCACCTTCATTTGTTCATAATGTGTAAATTGAAACTGCTATTTGAATTGTTCACATATTTGCAAGCTTGATAATTGTTTTCCTTTGTGTTCTTTGCCCTGTCAAGCTCATGATCCTGGTTTAGAAATTAGAGAAACATACATTTATATGGTTATACTCTCATCTATGAATATTTGAATAGTTGTTGGGACCTCATGTTCATATCTTGAAATCATACTAAAATCATTACTGATGGCGAAGTTAACTGAGAATGTAAAATCAAACTGTGGTACTTCCAATACCAGTCATGTTGTTCGAATATTTATCATTTCTAGCTTGCTTACTATCAGTGGCGGAGCATAGTTAGGGCCTTAGGGGCCCCTGCCCCCCAGGTCCCACATATTTTTTTTCAGAGTTCTTATTATAATATCTATGTTTTAGACCCATTTTTTTAGATTTGTATATAGTTTGGCCTGTCAAAATAACTCAAAAATGTTGTATAAAATGGCTCCGTGCCTGGTCTTGTGATTTCTCTCTATTATATAATCTGTACAAAAGAATTCTATACATGGAAACAAGGCTAAATTATGGCTAAATTATCTCCTTATTCTGAGAAGTAAATCAAGGAAATAAATAGAAATCAATATGGACAGCTCAATATGGACAGCAAAGCTGTCCATTGACAAATATGGTGAGCAAAGCTGTCTATTGACAGCTGTCCATTGAGAGCCCCCCTCAAATTGATGCGAGTTGATCAACAAGCATCAATTTGCTACTTAGGAAGTAATGTCGATGACGAGTGAGAGCCTTGGTGAAGATATCAGCAATTTGTTGTTCAGTGGAAATGTGTGGAAGAGTGATAACACGAGCTTCAAAGGCTTCACGGATAGAATGACAGTCGACTTCAATATGCTTTGTGCGCTCATGATAGACAGGATTGGCCGTGATCTGAATAGCACTGGTATTATCGGCATGTAAAGGTGTAGGAGTGTTCTCAGAGAAGTCTAACTCACCAAGCAAACCTCGAAGCCAAATAATTTCGGAACAAGCAAGAGACATCGCTCGGTACTCAGATTTTGTAGATGACTTAGAAACTCTGTCTTGCTTCTTGCTCTTCCAGGAGATCAATGCATCGTCTAAGAACACGCACCAACCAGTGATGGAGCGACGTGTATCCGCACAACCAGCCCAATCAGCATCGCTATAAGCAACAAGACGAGGAGAATTGGCTGCGGGAAAGAATAAACCACGGGCAGAAGTGCCCCGAACATAGCGTATGATCCTACGAACAGCAGCCAAATGAAGATGACGAGGAGTCTGAAGAAACTGGCTGACTTGTTGTACAGCAAAAGAAATATCTGGTCTAGTGATGGTGAGATAAACAAGGCTACCCACCAATTTCCGATATAAACTGGGATCAACAAGTAGGTCACCCTCCTCTTTGCGAAGCTTGACATTTAATTCCATGGGAGTATCAACAGAGGTAGCTTCCTGCAGTCCAGCGATAGCCACCAAATCACGAGCATATTTATGTTGATTAAGTGAAATACCAGAGTGACTACGATGCACCTCAAGACCAAAGAAATACGTGAGAGACCCAAGATCTTTCATATGAAAGGATTTTGAGAGATGGGTCTTAAGCTGGACAAGTAAAGCAGAATCAGAACCAGTGATCACAATATCATCAACATAAACCAAAAGGACAACAATACCCATGTCTGATTTCCGAAGAAATAATGAAGTGTCATACTTGCTCTGCTTGAAGGAAAATTGTAATAAAGTGGTTCGAAATTTATCAAACCAGGCCCGCAGAGCTTGTTTGAGACCATAAAGAGAGCGACGAAGTTTACACACATTGGAGGTCGGAGAGGAAAACAATCTCGGGGGTGGCTTCATATAAATACACTCTTTAAGATCCCCGTGAAGGAAAGCATTCTTAACATCCATCTGATGTAGTGGCCAATCATTGGAAGCAGCAATAGCTAGGATCGTATGAACAGTGGTCATCTTAGCCACAGGAGCAAAGCTCTCCTCATAATTGACACCATATTCCTGATTGTTCCCAAGGACAAGAAGCCGAGCTTTATAACGATCTAAACTTCCATCAGAGCGAACCTTGACGGAGTAAACCCATTTGCATCCCAAAGGAACTATAGTGGAAGGACAAGGCTCAATGTCCCAGGTGTGATTGGCCTCTAGAGCTGCAATTTCTTCCTGCATAGCCTGTCGCCAACATTCATGCTTGACAACATGTGAGTAGCATGTGGGAATATCAAAATTGGATAATGCAGCAGTAAGAGCTGAAATAGAATTGCCAGTAGAAGACCCATACCTATCCGGGGGTACAGACACTCGAGAAGAGCGACGTACCAAAGGTTCTGGAGGTGCTGTAACGGACTGATTCTGGTGCATGCTAGGATCAGATATCGGGTGAGCCACCGGAAGAGACCGTGGGTGGGATCGTCTCGTATACACCATACCTGGTTTAAAGTGAGAACTGACTTGATGAAGATCTGAGAACTGCTTCTCAAAGGAGGGGAGGACCACAGTAGAAGAAGAGGGCATAGATGACATAGGAAAGAAATGTTGATTTTCAAAGAAAATAACATTCCTAGAAATACGTGTACGATGTAATGTAGGATCATAGCAAACAAATCCCTTTTGACACACATTATATCCTAAGAATGCACATCTAACAGATTGAGCAGATAATTTATGCCGCTCATGAGGAGGTAAATGAACAAAACAAACACAACCAAAGATACGAAGATTATCATAACTAGGTTGCTTAGCAAATAAGCGGAAATAGGGAGACTCCATGTGTAAAACTTTGGAAGGTAAACGATTAATCAAGTGAGTAGCAGTTTTTAGAGCCTCAACCCAAAACATGGATGGAACAGAAGATTCTAACAAAAGAGTACGTACCACATCAAGAAGATGACGATTTTTGCGTTCAGCTACTCCATTTTGTTGGGGAGTAGCAGGACAAGAACGTTGATGGATAATACCTTTAGAAGCTAAGAATGTCTGAAACTCAATAGACAAATAGTCACCACCAGAATCTGTGCGTAATGTCTTAATTTTCGCAGAAAATTGATTTTCAACATACGCTAAAAACTCAGTGAAAGTACGAAAAACCTCAGATTTAGAACGAAGAAAATAAACCCAAGTGAATCTGCTATGATCATCAATGAAAGTCACATAGTATTTAAATTTATCATGTGAACTGACCGGGGAAGGTCCCCAAACATCACTGTGAATAAGATCAAAGCAGTGAGAGGCTCTACTAGCATGCAAAGGAAATGGAAGAGTTTTGCTTTTACCAAGTTTACAAGAATCACACTCAAGAGATAAGGAAGAACGTTCTTTATTACCAAGAAAACCGGAGTTCAATACATGAGATAAGATTTGAGTATTGGGATGACCTAAACGACGATGCCACACCATACTCAGATTAGGAACATTATTACAAGCAAAAGACGTAATAGAAGAAACTGGAGAAAGGTGCTGGTATAGGTAAAAATAGTGGAAACAAGCGCCCCACTTTAGGTCCCTTCGCGATCGGCTCCCCCGTTACCTGGTCCTGCACAACACAACCATCACCAGAAAAATTAACGACACAATTGTTATCAACTAATTGACCAACAGAAATAAGATTCGTGGAAAGCTGAGGAGCAAGAAACACATCAGTAAATGTAGAAGAGGCATTTTCGACAGCAGTGATTGGCAAAGAATTGCCATTGGCTGTCTGAATGGCAGATTGACCATCATAGGGCCGAACATGAGACAGAGTTGTGGGAGTATTCGTCATGTGATTAGAAGCCCCCGAGTCTACATACCAGAGTGTAGTAGAATTTTTACCTTGAAACCCCATCGTAGATAATGCTGAAATTAGCATCTGTTGCACCATTTCAGGGGTGCAGTAAGTTGCTGCATGAGGTGCAAAATCAGAGGAAGCACTTGAGGAAGAGCCATGTGCTGCAAAAGTTGCTGCTGGAGGAACAGTAACAGAAGTCTGAAATGCTTGGGCCTGACGATTCTGGGGGCGGATACGACATTCTTTGATAATATGACCTTTTTTCTTGCAATAAGAACAATATTTTTTAGGACAATTGGCAGCAATATGCCCATATTCTTTGCAACAGAAACATTGCAGATTTTTAGAAGTCATAAGTGGTCCACGTCCTTGGGCAGCATAAGCTATAGTTGCTGTCCCGGAACTGCCATGAGATTGCTCTAGAATAACTTGAGTACTAAGACGTTGTTCTTCGTGAAGTAACTCACCAAAACAAAGATCAAGAGAGGGAACAGGAGATCTGTTCAGCAGAGAGGAACGAACTGATTCATATTCCGGGCGTAGTTTCATAAGAAACTGATCATGCTGGCTAGTATTGTGAAGATTCTGAATAGTCTTAAGAGCAGCAACAGGAACATCTGCTGTAACCAAATCAGTATATTCATGCCAGAGAGTCATAAATGCCGAGTAGTAGTCTTGGATGGAAAGACTACCATGTTGAAACATGGCAATGGCATGTTCCAACTGAAAGCGACGAGCATCATTATCTTGATGATAAACTCTCTGCAAATAATTCCATATGGATTGAGCGGAGCGGTGAGCCCGCAAGTTGGTGACAATATGTGGCTCCACCGAACCAAGAAGCCAAGACATTATTCGAGCATCAAGCACAGCCCAAGAAGGGGAAGACACAACATCTTTGGATTTGGCAGTGTCGGAGGTTGGGGCAACATCCGTGCCATCAATATGGCCCCAAAGGTCTTTTCCCTTGAGAAAAAATTCAAACTGAAAAGCCCAAGTAGAGTAATTTTTGCCTGTAAACTTGACACAAATGGGTGCAGAGTCCATTGGAAATAAATGGAACCCGAGACAACGCAAAAAAAAATTATCGAAGAAAATAAAGAAACTGAAAGAAGGACCTTAAACAGAGTTTACCGAAGAATACCACTCCAGAAAAATGTCCAGAAAATGCCCAGAAATCGAAAACGAAAATGCTCAGAAACTGAAAAATTGAAAACGAAAAGGCTCTGATACCATGTCAAAATAACTCAAAAATGTTGTATAAAATGGCTCCGTGCCTGGTCTTGTGATTTCTCTCTATTATATAATCTGTACAAAAGAATTCTATACATGGAAACAAGGCTAAATTATGGCTAAATTATCTCCTTATTCTAAGAAGTAAATCAAGAAAATAAATAGAAATCAATATGGACAGCTCAATATGGACAGCAAAGTTGTCCATTGACAAATATGGTGAGCAAAGCTGTCTATTGACAGCTGTCCATTGAGATGGCCGTTGTACTTTTCAAAGTTATCCATTTACCCCTTACTTTATTAATTGTTTTTAAAATATTAGCTGACTAACTTTACTTTTTAAACATTTTGACAGCCCTGCAGTTATCCATTTTTGGCTCTGCCCCTGTTTACTATCTTTTTATTTTTATTTAATTCATGTTATATATTTGGGCCATAGCATTTTCATAAACACTTACTTTGAATGTAAAGTTTTGGAGTCAATAGCCACCTGCCCATGTTTATACTGTTGAAGACTGACTACTACATCCCTTTGTCAGTCATACTGAATTAGGTTGTTTAACAGCACAAACCCCACTATTTAGCCCAGTTTATTAAGAGGTTGTGCACGTGCTTAAGATTTTAATGCTGCGCCTTATCTTAATTCAGCAAAAATATTTTATTTCTTATATCTGTATTAAAGTGGCTTTTTAGATATTAACATTGCAGTACAGAGAAGTTAACTCTTACTCTGGGAAGAATCTGCTTCAATATGCGGTAGTTGTAATCTGTAAAATGATTACAGCTTAGGTACCTGCATATCTTAATGTGCCTTTAAGTTAGGATTGCTAATGGCATGCAACTTGCGGTTATCAATGCCAGTTACGCTAAATTTATACATGGTCTACAGGATTAATCTGCACGAGTGCATTCGTTAGGAGTTTCCTATTTTTGTGCATGGAAGTCTAAATTCGCTCAGTTACTAACTGAAGGCTTTCCTTTAGTATGTAAATAGCTATTTTCTGTTCAGAATACCATGCTTAGATCTTTTTTTTTTTTTTTAATCTTTACTTTGGTTCTTAACAAATTTCATAGAGAAGTTTTGATCTAAATTCCCTGCAAGCATCACAAACTGGTTGCTGTCTGGCCAGCATGGAAAAGATATCCCCTGCCATCTGGTTGGGAATTAAACTTTAGTAGCGATCTTGCTCAGAATGGGCTCTATGCTTATCAAAATAGGCTATGCTACGCTGTGACAGACTTTCACAAAAAGATTTTGGTGTTGTCATGTGTTATAGCCATCATAATCATGGAGACAGAAGAATAGATTCTATTATTGTGACACCCTAGGCGAATCCCAAATCGGCAAAGCACGGGAGAGATGTTGGGTATATAAGATAGTAAGTTCTAACCCCCAATAGACGCGTTTTGGGTTGAAAAGTCCGAAAACAAAACCGTGATAGGCTGTGTGCCCAAAGCGGACAATATCTGTTATGGGTTGGGCTGTTACAATTGGTATCAGAGCCACTCCGCGTGTCCTCTTGAGCGATGGTGAGGCAAACCTCAATGAGGACGCTGAGTCCCTAAGGGGGGTGTATGTGACACCCTAGGCAAATCCCACATCGGTAAAGCACGGGAGAGATATTGGGTATATAAGATAGTAAGTTCCAACCCCCAATAGACACATTTTAGGTTGAAAAGCCCGAAAACAAAACCGTGATGGGCTGTGTGCCCAAAGTGGACAATATCTGTTGTGGGCTGGGCTGTTACAATTATATTAATTTGTGTCCAGGTAATGACTAGTATATTAAAATATATAAAATAGAGTTCTAAGTTTATGTTTAGCTGCTTTATCAGTAAGGCTTTATCAGTAAGGCTTCTTATTTTGTCTTGTCTATGGGTTGTCTTTAGTTTATTTCGACTAAGAATGCTGCCAGGAAAGTAAGACGAAGGAAAGTTGGTGCCCTGCTTAATGCTTAATTTTCAAGGCTTTGTTTAAAAATAAGATACTGTTTAGTGTTTTTTGTCTTATCTACAATTTTCTTTATTTTAGCCTCTTTAGGTTTTAAAATCTCCTTTGAAAAAAAGAAAAATAAGTCTTAAACCCAAGGCCTTGCAGCTCATGACCCTTATTTATTGGCATTCCTCGTTATACTGATCAAAGCACACCTGAAATTTTTCCACTCTTGATATATTTTTAATTTGGGCCAGTTATTTCTCTACTCAGCAACACTCTATACTTGATCTCGAGGTTGATATAATTTTTGGTTTCTAGTGGCAAAACGGTTACTTTGTTTAGTATTAGTTTGTGATAGAGCTGGACTTTTCTGAAGTATTCTGAAATTGATATAAATTTTTAAAATCAGAAACTTGAGTAATTATAAAAATGATCCTAGAACTAGTAATACATTTGAGTTGTTAACACTCAGTTTTAATCTGTCCCTATGATAACTTCTTTTCTAGTCACAAGCTTGAGATCTGACTGGAATTTAGATAGTTGATCAATAATTCAATACGGAAGAAAACCAATTACAAGTAATTTTGCATTGCTGATCACCATTATGATCCTAAATAGCTGGTATGAAAATTTATTTTGGTTTAATTTGAATTTTTAATAAGATATGGTAAGGTTGACTCTTGTATGTTCAAAGGAGTGTTGACTTGGCTTTTTATCATAGTTCTTCATTGAAAAATAATGGCTTTGTCTTTGTTCTGCACTAATTGTTGGTGTATCTCAATTAGTAAGATACAGTATCTGGTATGGTTGCTTATAATTTAGATGGGATGATTTAATCACTTCCAAACATTTTGAGTTGGATGTACCCAATGTGTTTGAGTCAAGTTGTTAGTTAACCCCATTGGGTCTTGCACAAGAATCATTTGGTTAAGAATTATTTAGGTATTGGCCTTCTTGTACAGGGGCCAGTGTAAATGTATTCCACATTGATAAAAGATAGAATTTTGTGCGCTACTAATACTATTGTTGGACCCTTCACAGAATAGCTTAAGCTTTTTGGTCAAATTGTCTAACAATAAATTCTTTTTTAACCTTTTGCTTCCTTGGCAGGTGTGATGTTGGCATTCAAGAACTTCCAAAGAATTCTGCTTTGGGTAGATTGAGAGGAAGTGACAATGCGGTAAGGACCTCTTTTCTTTCGAAAGAGATTGAATTGTGTAAGGTGGAAATGCTTGGTAAAAATGGATCTCAAAGTAAAGGTTTATGATGTGCTAGAATTGTATGAAAAATGAAGAAATGACTTTCTTCTTGTGTAGAAATAGTGAAAAAATCAATTGAGCAGCTAGTGCAGTAAGGAAGAAATGAGGATAAATTTTCTTGTTTTACCCTTTCCTTTTAGAATTTGCTTTCCACCTGTACATATCAAACATATAAAAGTGCCAACCCCAACTACATCCCACCCTTTGCCACTTGAGATAATGCCCCAGGGCAGATGAGAAAAATTTTAGTGATTTGGTCAGAAGCGAGTTAAATGTATGGAATGCATTAATGAAAGGGTCAATTTGTGAGAGGTAACAGAATGACAGCAACACATAAGCTGCAAGTTCATTATTGCAGGTATTCAGTTTTCAATTTATGGCAAACGACAGGTATATCCATGAAACAAAAAAACTAGAATTTTCCCTCAGCTTATTTGAAATTAAGAGGCAGTACAAGATCTCTTCATTGACACACCTAAGCTTATTCGGGTCTATCTGGCAAAACTATCTAAACAGACTACTAATTGATTGCGTTTGATATTCATTGAAGCTAATAAACTGGATGAATATGCTTCCCTTGCAGAAACTAATAAAATGATGGCAATGCCCATTTGAAGTATTGACCTCTTGACTGCTATTTTCATTATCGTCAGATAGATAGACAAACCACTGCTCTCACTTCGTATAACCATGGCATAGAAAAAGTGATTTCATTCCTTTCATTCTGAGTAGTGCATCTGGTAAATTAGCAAATTTGCCAAGCATGTTCAACTGTGGATATCATTTGAAACATACGGTTTCAGACATCACAAGTGTTGCATGTGCCATATGTTCATGAACAATTAAAAATCCCATCTATTTCCTTCCATTTGTGGTAAGATGGGCTCCTACCTTAAGCTGTTTTGTCAAAAACTGACCATTACTTATGCATTTGCAGTTGGAAATATATAGTCGGTGTTACAGTGAACAACCATTGGTTATTCAAGGAGCTGGAGCTGGAAATGATACAACAGCAGCTGGTGTGCTTGCTGACATCCTTGATCTTCAGGATTTGTTTCCTTGAAACGAAGTTGTGCTCCCCGCGTACAAGAAACTGAGGAATTGATGTTGCTAGGTACACATGTAGATATCTGGATTTAAAAACAATGTTGAGCCGAATGATTAATAAAGCGGTTAGTGCACCCAGTTCTATTCAGTTTTGTGTTTGTCCATGCTTGAAAAAATTGTGTTAGCATCCTTCAGCATTGTTGATGGTCCTTGTGTCATGTTCAACACCAAAGATTTTTGATGGATTCATAAGCTTTTTCAGTTTTGAGCTCATAGATCAGCAGATAAGCACATGATCTTCCTCTAAAATTAGAATGAAGTAATTAATTGAACCAAATAATTGTAAGCAAAAATTATTATTAAACTAAGTATGCAAGTTTACAACTAGCTATAGGTCAAAACTCACAGTTGTGTCTGATCAAAATAGCAGCCAGTAGGGCTTCCATCTGGTAAAAGAGCACACATGACTGGACCTTTAGCCCCCTCTTTCCACTGTCATTGGACCTCTATGCCAATTCAGATCAGTGGCTACAAATCCAGGATGCACACAATTAATGCACATAGTTTGGTACTTCTTTGCAAGCATTCTGGTATATGCATTGAGCATGGCCTTGGATATGCTGTAAGCAGGCATCATTTGTGGCCAGCCATTTGCTTCTATTGCATTTTCCTTCAAATCTTGCACAAAGCTTCTTGCTATCCCATCCCATCCAGTTTCTTTTTTCGGTGTTTCTACATCCGCAAGTTCATTTCTTGTGCTCTCTCTTGTAATCCTCTGCACAAAATAGTGCTTTTATTAGTTATAAAATGTGTAATATTATTCTTTCAATTTGCAACTTGACCCATTAGTGCTGAAGCTTTATGCTTTCAACTCTGTAGCAATACCCAGTTGTGCAGTAACTAGCTAATGGCATACTTGAGACTGTTGTCCTTTGGCTTAATTTTGAAGACAACAACTAAATAGAGACTGTTATTTGGTAGTTAATTTCGTCATTCACCACCATATAAGTTTTTGATCGATAGTGTTCCGTTTAACACCAGTCGTGAATTAAAAGCTACAATATCTTAATACTAAATAGGGGTTTTAACACATACCTCTCTCTTGAGGTTTCAGACTTTAACACTTAAATGGAAGGTTTGAAGAAAAACACACTTACCTCCCCTGGACTATTAATTGACCATCAATTTGTACTTAAATGACTATAATACCCTTAATTACTTTAAAGTTAAAATTTAAGAAATTTAATTTTCGATTTATATAATGTTTAAAATATTAAAAAAATTAAAAATTTAATTAACAATTTTAAGTTATATTTATTTGAATTTTACTTAATAATATTTTAATTTGATCATTTTAGTTTATATTTATTTATTATTTGTTAAAATTAAGAATTTAATTAATAATAATATAATTTGATAATTTTAATTTATATTTATTTAAATTAGAAATTTAATTAATGATAATTTAATTTTTATTCATCTATCATATTTATTCAAATTCTAAACCCTAATATATAAAACGGCCGTCAGTTTTTAATTATGTATCATATTTAATATTTATTCAAAATTAAATTTATAACTTTAAATAAATATTAAATAAATTTAAATTTAAATTATTGTTAATTAAATTTTTAATTTTTTTTAATATTTTAAACATTATATAAATCGAAAATTAAATTTCTTAAATTTTAACTTTAAAATAATTAAGGGTATTATAGTTATTTAAGTAAAAATTGGTGGTCAACTAATAGTTTAGGGGAGGTAAGTGTGTCTTTCTTCAAACCTTCCATCTAAGTGTTAAAGTTTGAAACCTCAGGGGAGGTATGTGTTAAAACCCCATACTAAATATACCCTAATACCGTATAAGGTATTGTTGGGTGGTAGCAGGGCAAAGGAGAGGAGAGAAGAGTATTGAGTGCTTACTCATAGTTATACCCTGAGAGAGGAGACATTCACAATCCTTGCTCCTAAAATTGAACATTGCAACAGTGGAAGAAGAGCTTCTGTTGCCCTTTTGGCTCCATAACAATTAGTATTCCAGCATTCTTCAGCCTTCTCACATGTATGTTCAATAACACCTTCAACCATTTTGGCCACCTTCCCAGATGGCTACATCAATCACAACCCATAGCTACAGTTATACTACGCACAACTGCTTCACCATAGCTTTGCCTTTATTGCAAACCTCTTACTTACCCGGGAACTAGGCTCTATATCCAAGGCCATTAGTCTTTTCTCGTCAATTGTAACTGAAGAAGCTCCAGCATTATTAACCAGCATAGAAAACATGAATAATAATGATCAGTTATCAAAGGTAGTTAATTGGTATCTTAATTTTTATTAGTTTTAACTTCAGGACCCAGCTGATATACCAAGATGTCAAGCCTTCAAAACTTGTTTTGGATGAATTTTGGTGAATGCCCCTATGCTAGCAGGATCAAGAACATCAAGCTGATGGATAACTACATTTTTCAAACCCAATTCACGGAGCTTTGAAGTTGCATAATTTCCTCTCTTTAAATCTCCGGCTGTTAATACTACTGTCACTCCTTGAGATGCAAGCTTCTTCACAATTTCAAGGCCAATGCCTACCTGCAACAAGTATTAATACACTCAAAAGTATTCGACAAATACGATCTGAGTACTTGAGAGAAATGTATTTCTCTTTCTATTGGGTTTGATAGTGCTGAAATTCTACTCAAACTTTAAAAATAAAATTGAAAACAATGTTTGATGGCGCCAATTTTTTTATAGAACTCCGCCTATGTATTTGACTAATGTTTGACATTTAGAGCTTCTATCACATAGCAACTACGATTTCAAAGATAGATTACTGATTACCTCAATCCCAAACATAATCTCAGGTTAATGTCAACAAATCACTGACCTCAAAAAAAAAAAGAAATTTTGTTCAGCTGCATGCATTTCTGTGATCTCCATTGCTATAGAACTGACTTGATGGATCGAGGGGGAAGTACTCTTTCGGTCTGTTCTGGAGACAAAGAAAAGCACTGGTAAGCCTAGCCTGCAGTTGAGCTTAGCATGTGTTATTTGCGTTACAGAGACCATGTAGACAAAGCAAAATTTTCATATTTTTTTTCCCACGTAATTTGTCATGCATGTCTGAGACTATAGCCATTGTGTTTGGTACAAAATTCGGTGAAAAATATTTGGGTAAATCTACAATTGAGTATTGGCATTTTGTTTGTTTAGTGTTCATGGGGTACAAATTTTCTAGTGATAAAAAAGCTGTTTAGAGAAATGCTTGGTCTCCACTTATATCTTAATTTTTTTTTGATTATATGCTTGTTAGAGTCTGTTTGATATATCCTTTTAAATAGAACTTTTTGAAGTAGACTTTTTATCTGAATTTTTTTTGAAAACAAGAGTTTTTAACAAAAATTTATTAATTGTTTAGATGTCATAAATAACTTTTGAAAAAATTTGAGTAATTATTTTAATAAATAAATTTTTAATATTTTATTTTAAACAATAATATATATTTTTTAAAATAAAATAAAAGTATTTTAGATAATTTTACCTTTTAAAAAAATTAGATAAATTTTATTGACAAAAATTTAAATTTTAGGCTTTTCGAGTACAATAAAAACGATTTTTTTAATTCTCAAAAACCTTTCTTCAATGTCATGTCAACGAAATAACATAAAAAAAATTTTAAAAAAACTTTTATCATTAAAAGAAAAGACCCTTTTCACCTATGGATAAGTTGAAAGTGTCAATCCAAGAGGTCACTTAGTGTTGTAAGATCTAACTAAAAGATTGTATTTGCAAACCAAAAGATTTTGTTATACTCGAGATCTTGTATTTTCAAGGATATTTTTAAAATTAAGGTGTTATGATTTTAAATCATTATTTATTATGAAATAAAATCACTTGATCAAGAGTCATGTTGAAAGAAAAAACTGGATAAGTAATTGATCTAGAGCTTAATAAAAATAAAAAAACAGAGAAAACCAAACTGTCAATCAGCATGAAGAAAGGGAATATATATAGAAAACAAGGAAAAAAAACATATATATATAATGAAGTGATGCTGATGATGCCACAACTACCCAGATGAGTCACAAAAACAGAGAGGACTAAATGGAAGAGATATATGTACATATAGATAATTATTATTTTATGAATAATGTAGTTTAAAATTGGATTCAGGATGGCGGAAAGGACACCTGCAAATGTTTCAATTTTCTGGGGAATGTCAAGCAAATAGAAGATGCCAAGAATCATACCAAGATATGCTACATAAAAGCTAAAGGTAATAATACAACTGATTCCAGCAAAAGAAATTTTGGCTGTTATGCTCATGATAAAATACAGAAACATTAAAACCGGCTTCTGATGATTATAAATAATTGGTTTTTCTTTGTCAGGAAAACAATTCCAGGAACAGTATAATGGCATATGGAAAGATCTAAATCTTTGTTTTTAGTCGACAATATTGATACTCATATGTCAAGGCACTGGAAAGAGTGTACAAAACTTTATTGATTATGAAAAGTTGATCATAAAACTAAGAATATCGACAAGTTTTTCATCGTCTAGGAACTAAAACACAAACAATGTGGTATTAAAAGGGTTATTGCAGAAGTCAAAACTCAGCCATTTCAGTCTGACGAAAGTAGCAGCCTGAAGGACCTCCATCAGGTAAAAGAGCACACTTGACTGAACCTTTAGCCCCCTCTTCTGCGGTAATAATCCCTATATGCCAACTTAAATCGGTCTTGACACGGCCAGGATGAACACAATTTATATACATGTTTGGATACTTTCTTGCTAGAAGTCTAGTGTAGGCATTGATAGCAGCCTTGGAGATGCCATAAGCAGGAAGTATTATTGACCATCCATTGGCTTCAATTGCATTTTCTTTAAAATCCTGCAAAAATCTTGTCAATATGGCATCCAGTTTTTCTTCTGTTAGAGTTTCAACATTCCCAAGTTCATTTCTTGTATGTTCACTTCGAATCCTCTGCAGATAATGATGTTTCTATTAGATAATTTATGCATCGCATTGACTTAATCAGTGGGTATTGTAATCCAAATCTAAATTATGCATCCATAGCAGACAAACATAACAATAAGAACATCACAATAAGAACTACTATGAGGCACTCCTCAATGGTTCATCAAGTAGAATAACCAAATTAGCAGAGATGAGTTAATTGGTTCAAGCTGCCAATCAAAAATAGTTGACGGCACGGGTAACAGTTGCAAGGCAGGGAAGAAAATATGTGCATACCTGCAGTTCACCACTGAGAGAGGAGACATTCACAATCCTTGCTCCTGAAGAGGACTTCTGTAAGAGTGGGAGCAGAGCTTCTGTCACTCTTTTGACACCATAGAAATTAGTATTCAAGCATTCTTCTGCCTTCTCATAAGTTTGTTTTATCACACCTTGAACCATCTTCGTAACCTCATCTGGGCCCTGCAGCGACAAGTTTTCGAATGTGCCTGTTCCTGGTTAGTGTGCGTTGGTAGAAACTTCAAGTGTGAATAGAGATTCTAACTTACCAAAGAAGTTGCATTTATATTTAAAGCCTTCAAGTCATTCTCATCAATTATAGCTCCAGTAATGGCAGCATTATTAACCTGCAGAAACAGATGGTTAATCCACTCAGTCATATGAAATACCAACAAATTGTATACTGCTGTTCTGAATCAAGATAGAACATTCACATTTGTTCAAATTGTACTCCAATCAATATAAAAAAGATAATGATTTCTTGGCTTCTCTGTTAGTGATACATACAAATAAGACCATGTTGCTGTATATATCTGAAATTAACTGTTATCTAAGGAATTGATATTTTATTGCTTAACTACACAAAAGTTATCCATCCTCTCCTCATTTCAGTGGAGATGAAAATTAATTAGGGAAATGGACGAATTTGTGTGTGAAAAGACTGTAACTTTTGATGCAGAGACTGGATCATCACTAGCCAACTGCATAGATATATAGCAGTGAAAGTTTTTGAAGGATGTGACCATTATAGTCTCCTTGATAGATGCCTAACTTAAAAGATCCTCCTTATGAAAGTCTACAAGGAACAGCTTAGCTGTAAAATAATGGATATGGGACCTGATATTGTTGCTGCCTGCAGACATATCCATTAAAGCAAATCCCAAATGCCATGGAACTGCTGCAGATTCCTGAGGCAGCTAAATGGTCAATTAGCATAACCACTCAACTGCACTCCAAGAGCTAACATTTAGATCGGGAGGACTTCAGCCTGCTAATGTAATAGATGATTTCAGTATGGCTTTTCGCTCGATATAGCGATAGAATTGAGCATTAGGTACTCTTCCTGATAAATGTGGTTCTTCTCGTCTTAGTAAGCAGCTTACTCTTTGATCAGTTATCAATTAATATGATTCCAAATCATCGATCCCTCACCATTGCTATTCTTTAGAGCGCTGATCAACCCAATTTGCTTTAGAATGCTAATACCTTAATCTATGGTTATACCAATCTACACAACACTTGAAACCAGTTCCATGAAATTCGAAACCTCTAATATCAAACTCAGAAACGTTTAAAGAAACACTTGAAACCCCCAACACAAAATTCGAAATCTTTGTTGTGTAGCAGTGAATCCTTGAATTCTCAAGGGGATATCCTAGATTTTTCTGTTATCCTAGAACTCCGATCACTTAATTTTCCCTCCATTACATCAATATTACAGCTAATCTTTTCAAGCATCTATGACAACTTTTAGCTATAAATTACAAATACAAATTCAAAGTAAAGCAAAATCATCCTTACCAAGATATCAAGCCTTCCAAATTTTTTCCTGATAAACTCAGCCAAGGACTCTACACTAACTGGATCCACAACATTAAGCTGGTGGAAAACAACGTTCTTCAATCCCATTCCATGAAGAACGGAGGTCGCCTCCATTCCTATCTTTTCATTTATAGCGGTTAAAACGACTGTGATGCCATGAGATGCAAGTTGCCGTACTGTTTCAAACCCGATGCCCTTGTTTGATCCTGTAACCACTGCATACCTACAAAACAAAACAAAACAACCCCAAAACCCAAAAGACAGTCATAATTACAACCAGTTTTAGAACCCAGAAGAGAAAAGCTAGTCAAAATTGTAGTCTCAGACTCTTAGTTTTACATTGCTGATAATTGCTTTCCGCTTGTTTCCATTGCTGGAACAGTGTTGAAAGATTTTTATTTTTCAGTAACTGTATTGGGTTGCTGTGCTCTGTAAGCTGAAGCTGTTAAATAGTAGCATTAGTCCTGAAGGTGATGTTGGAGATAAGTTCAAGAAACTTTATAATATTATAGGATATTATCACATCATTAGATTTCAGATTGTATCATTTACATTAAAATGATAGAGAATGTCTCATATATTTTTCTTTAATTAACTAATTTTAAATAGTAAATTTATCTAAATATTTTTAATTATTTATTTTTTTAAAATATATATTTTTAATATTTATTTTTGACTTATTTTATATACTAATTAATTTAAATATAAAAAATAATTATAGAATAGAATAGAAAATAAAAAAATTAAGAACTTAATTTAAAATATAATTTTTTTAATAATTTTTTAAATAAAATACGGAGATATATATAATTAATAAAATTAATTAAAAAAATAAAATATATAAATTATTTCTAATTTCTCTTTTATTAAGTAAGAATTTAAGAAAATAAAATTATCTTTTTTAAATAAAATAACAAATAATAAATAATAATATTTTACGTATTTACCCTCGCACCTAACGATCAATTAATGGTCAAATATAATTATAAAAGAGGTAAATGATACATTCTTCATAATTTTTATTTAAGTGATACATTCTTTATAATTTTTATCTAAATAATACAATTCTAAACTTTATAGGAGGAATGTGATAATATCCCATAATATTATTATTGCAACTAAAATTTAAATTTTTGTAATAATATTGCATTCACCTCGAATTGTATACATTATTTTCTTGTAACGAAAGCTCTCAAAATTTTGATATTTTTCTTCTTGGTAATTATATTCAAGAGTTAAAGTTTTTATTTTAGAATTGGAGAAATATGTTGATACTGACATAATTTTTTTTAACTTTAAGACAATGTAATAAAAAGATTAAATTTTTTTAATTACTTTTTTATTTTAATTTACAATCATATTGTTATTTATTAATTTTATAATATTTTTATAATTCAATATAAAATAAATTAGTTAATATCGTATTATATCTCTAACACGTGTCACACATTATCTTCTTTTTCTTCTTTCATGGATTTACTTTACATATAAATTTTGATAATTATTATTATATTATAATTTAAAAATCTTATTTTATGTTGTGTGATTTTCTCTATACGATATTATTAAAGATCCAAATTAAATTGCATTATATCATAAAAGAAAGACAGTTACTACGAGTTGTTAACTCTATTATTTAAATTTAAAATTTTATATTTTAGGATATAAGAATTTACTTTATCTATCTTGATCAAGTAAATTAATGTAAGGGTAAAAATAAAAATGTATAATCTAAGATCTAATTAAACATTTGACTGTTATTTAAAATTGTCAAAAATCAACTTAAAATCTATATATTAAAATATGATAATTATATTATTATTTGAGTTTTAATCGATAAAATAATTTCTCTCTCTTTATATTTTTATATATATTATATCATTAATATATATTAAAATAAAATCCTTATATCTTTACAAACTTCTATGTTTTCAAAAAAAAATTGATTGAAAATTATTAATTGAGTTTTTATTTATTTTAAAATATGCTCAAATAATTTATTATAGACAAATTTATACTAATTAGTTATAAGTATAATATGGTGTAAAAAATTATCTAACTTTAATTAAAATTAAATTATAAATAAAAATAAGGTTTTAAGAAAATTTTGGAAAGGTAGCAGTAACATCACTCTTTTATAATTTTCAATAACTAATTAAATTATGATGATATTTAAAAATTAAAAACTAAACAAATTTATAACAAGAACTTGGGTTATGTTAAAGAGAAAATTTATAATTTTATAATTTTATAATTTAGAATAATTAATTAATTAAAATATTATCATTGTTATTTTAAGAATGAATAAATTGACCAATTATTTGCGTGGTTATTATTATTATTAAATAGAGCTACAAAAGCATTTGCTGGAGTTGTACCATGGTTAGGACAACCGACAGTGGACAATTAGTCGGTTTCCAAACAAAGTTGACCGGTCATCTAAGCGCCGTCAGTCGACGACGGTCGGTCGTTGATAGTGCCGGTGATTTAGGTGATGTTGGCGGATACCAAAAAGAGTTTCAATCCTTTATATATACTGGATTCACAAAGTCAATACATTTATTTTTTTATTATTTAAAATTTGACAAAAACTATTTTGTATTTTCAAAAATAAAAATCATAAAAAATAAGTGGTTATATATTTTGTAAAACTCGTTTTCAAAAATAAAAAATATTGTTTCTAAATTTTAACTAAAACGTGGAAACACATTTTTTATGCTTTGCACTATTTTTAAAATGAGTTTTTAAAATTAATTATAATTTTGTATTGATAGCAATTATCTTACTCATTTTCGAAAATAAAACAGAAAATATTTCATTATTTTTTATTTTAAAAACTACTTTTAATAAATACTACCAAATAAATCTTCTATTTTGACAAATACTATTTTTAAAATAATAAAAATCAAGAGAAATTATGAAACGTGGTTATATATAAAAATTAGCTACTAATTAGAACTATAAATCAAAATTTTCTATTTTTTTTAAATGTTACAAACGATTTTTTCACATATTTCTCCTGAAATTTTAGAAAATCATAATTTTTTAAAACAATTGAAAAAAAGATTACAAATCTCCCTTACAGATTACAGTGCTTATCTTCTGTCAATTAATAGTAAATTAACCAAAATGCTTTCAATAGTTTTATCAATTTACTGTTTTTTAAGATAAGACAAATACCGAAAGGTTTGTAACCCTTTTTAAAAATATTTTTAAAAATTAAAATTTTTATAAATCTCATAGAGGTACATGAAAAAATCCTAATGTTATAATTACTAATTTTTAAAAAAAAAATTAATATTAATTTATTATTTTTTAACGAAAGACAAATATCGTAAGAAAAGTTTGTGACTCTTTTTCTAAATATTTTTGAAAATTAAAATTTTTATAAATTTTAGGAGAGGTATATTAAAAAAAACCCTAATGTTACGATTACTAATTTTTTTAAAAAAAATTATAAGTCGGGGAATGATAAAATTCTAGACGAAATAGGTTGAAGGATAAGTTAATAAAGGACATAGACCCATAATTGAAGGGCCAATTATTTGGTTTAAAGGAGATGCCTGCCCTACACACAAATACCCTTCTGCTTTTATCCCCACCGCTATAATTATTAGCTGACGGCCGGGCCACGTTCGGTATTATTTTTCTTTTCAATTAATATTTTTATGAAAAATGTTATATTTTACTGTAATATTTAAGAAGGATTTTAACAATATTTTTAAATATTATATTTAAAAAAAGAGAATTGTAAAATTAATATGGTTAAAATATTTTGAAGAATTTAAAATTTTAATTTTTTTAATATTTAGTAATAAAATTTAGATTAATATTGCATTTTTTAAATTTATATTTCAACATTTTTATTCTAAATCACTTGAAAGTTTATGTGTAATTAAAACAATATATTACATATATAAGTAGTCAACTTAATATTTGAGATGATATAACAATGACACTATTTTTTATATCACTTGTTATAAAAATTTTAACATATAAATTAAAAAATATAATATTACGTATGTTGTTAACATATAAGTTAATAATATTAACCTAATTAATTATAAAATATTAAATAATTTCTTTCTTGTTTTAAAGAAAGTTGTTTTCAACTTGATTGTCGTAAATGGCAAAAACTCATTTTTTTTTTAATGTTTTGTGAATTATTTTTCAAAAATATTTACTGAATATTTATTTAATCTATTTTCAGATAATAAAAATAAAAAGTGATACCCCCAAAATTTTATGAAACCATCTAATATATCATACTATAATTTAACTTTTTAATGCAATTATTAATAAATCAAATTAATATAAAAGTGATAATATATATATATATATATGATATAAATTTATTGAAAAGTTTTAGGTTAATATAGTTTATAAGAGTTTTTTTCAAATATATGAATTTGGATTATTGTCTTGTCTTCTTCATCGTCTCCTCAAGTGGATGTTGTTCTTGAGCTGTCTATTAGGTTTTGACATGAGGTTGCAAACTTTATACTTTGTTTTGCTTATGTCAAAAATATATAATATATATTTATATATATATATATATATTGATAAAAATAAAAATTTAAAACATACGTCATTATTTTATGCATAATCCTATTAAAGCCATTATAATAAATTAATTTTTAGTTTTATTATGATTATTATTATTGAATATATCTTATTTTATCTATGAAAGTAGAGATAGCATATAAATCAAGTCATCATGACACGATATGTGTTTAACACGTCACGATACCGATACATGAGTATGAATGAGCTCATATATTAGACACGGATTAAAATTAAATAGGATAACATACAAGACAACACAGAAGTATATATAATTAATTAAATAATTTAAAAATATTTAAAATACTAAAAAATAATTAACAAGCATACATAATAACTATTATGTAAAACCAAATTTATTGGTATTTTAATAATTTTAGTTAATTAAAAAATGTTTAAAAATTTGAAAAAGAAATAGTCTAGAGCCTAGTACAAACTTAACTAGCTTTTGAAGTAAATCAACTTTTTAAAAATTAGGCACCACCTTAAAACAACACTACATATTTATTAACTTTATATCAAAATAAGTTATTATTTATTTACTAATTTTGTATTTAATATTACAATAATTTTTTTATTGTACTTGTTTCTAAAAAGTCTCACTCTATAATGAAAGTGACAATTAATAAAATTAATTGCATCATCCAGAATAAAGTAGTATTTGATATTTATTATTAGTAATAGATATGTGATGCAATAAAATTTAAAAATTTATAAGAATTTACTTGATAGCTTGAGAGTATCAAGAGTGCAATAGCCTACTCGAACAATATTTGAGAGATAAGAGGAGATCTTATTTTGTTTATATACTCATGTGTAAAATTTTAATAATTTAAGTTTATATATTTTAATTTTTTGAAAAATAAACTAAACTGTTTATTTAATATAATTTTTTTATTTAAAATAATGTTTTAATGTTAAAATTTCTTTAATTTTTTTTTACATTGTTGGAGAAGAAGTAAGAGGGAAAAAAAGATGCATTAGAGTTAAAATAGAGTATTTTTAATTCAAAAAATAACAATAAAATATGTAAAAATAATATTTGGTATTGTTGATTTTCATTTAATGTTGAAACTATGCGAAATAATTATATGACTCACATCTTTTTCTTTTTTAATATTTACATATTATATATTTAATTTACTTACAAAAATAATAAAATTTGTACTCTCATGTAACATAAGTCTATTCGTATAAAATGTTAGAGCTTTTAATATCATAACTATTAAAATTATAAAATCACAACGTCTCAATTTTTAAACATACTTTTAAGATGTATTAAATCAAAAATCATCCCCAAATTTTGGTTAGATCTAAAAAAATTTCTCTAAGATCCAAATAATTAATGATGTTATGGTATGAATGGGGGTGGAATACTGACCGCGATGGACAAACAACATAAATGCAATTTCTACGTTGTTCAAGGTATGAATATATATATCTAACTTCCAACCTCCCTCACCCAAACCACAAATGAAGAAATCAAATTATTCCAACCACCAAATATTAGAAATACAAAATTCTCACGCCTCCTCTTTTTGTTTCTTCTTCTCTAGGGCAAAAAGACCATATATATATTAGCATTAATTAAAATTGTGACTATAAAAAGCAAGAAAGTTTGTGTATTTCAACAAGACTTCTCATGCGCATTGTTTGGTATATAAATGGGAATGAAAACTTAGCCTTTCTTGTGATCTCTCTCTCTCTTTTCATGTATGTGTTTGCAATTTACATAAGAAAAAAAAATAAAAATTACACATTTTAATTATCGAGTACAACCGTAAAAAAATGTTATGTTTATTTAAAATTATTAATTAATCAAATAATACCTTTTAACAGTATCAATTTTTGTAATATGAGTAACAACGATCATCAACTATGATATTTTTATATAATAGAAATTTAAAATATGTATTCACTTTTTGATGGTATTTTTTGTACAAATTCTTTATGCCAATTATTTATTTATTTATAAATTTGAGGTGATTCTATTGTATCATTGTTGTCTTACCTATTTTATTAATTACATTGAATTTTTTGTTTTTATTCTGTCAATTTTTTTGTCACATCCATATGAGGGTGGATTATGTTGCAAAAAATAGTATTGTACAACTTTTCAAAATTTTTATCTCTTTATTGTGATCTCAAATTCCCTCACTTCCTACAATAAACATAGAGTTGGGAATTACAATGAATAATTACAAAATAAAAAATAAAAAGTTAGATATATACAATGTAAAAATTGAAAAAACTTGTGAAATATATTTATTACATGTGAGCACATGACATAACATGATCTATGAAGTTATATATAACAATTTGTGTAAAAAGTTATATTTTTAACAGAAAAAAATTACTAACTTTTTAATTTTACATATTTTTTTACGTTTGCTATCGTAAAAAAAATATAGCTGAGCATGAACTCCTAATAGTCTTAGAAAACACCAAATAGAGCGGCCAACCTCGTCACTATCTCAACGTAAGATAAACATCAGGTGAGGTGGCCAATTTTGTTAGCAGTTTGACATAGGACAAGCACCATGTAAGATGGCCAATCTCGTAGTTACCTCGTGTAAGCGAATCACTAGATCAAAAGTAACTAGATAATTAATATATATATATATATATATATATATATATATTAATTATGGGGGTGTGATCTAAAAGCGAAATAGTTGGGAGCTAATGCCAGGTTGTAAACTGTTGCTTGTATACAACTGTTTGTTAGATATCTATCTAAGACAAGCTACCTTCCATTATTTGATGAGAAAAGTTTGTTTAACCTTACTATAATTTTACGTCAATAAAAAATACCCATATTTAGCATGAATTCTCTTTTTAAAGAATTGAAAGTTATTGGGATTATACCTCCATTTTAGTCCATTACTTCTTATGATGAACATATCATTTGATTGGACTACAAGAAAATTGTGTGTGAGAGATAGAGTATGAGTATGATTACATTAATTAATTGGATACTTCAAGTGAACACAGCCTTGTATGAACTCAAGATTTGTCAAATCACGTGATATTTTTGAAGATTCTTTTTCTGAAATATATGTATTTATTATCTTTTATTACAAACAATATTATGTAATAATCGTGTGAATATTGAATGATTCGTTGAATCACTGCTTAATTAATTAATTAATTTAAAAAAAATTAAGATAATAACTTAAATATGCAAAAATATATTGAACTTCTATTATTTGAGTTAATTGTAGAATGAAATCTATTAATTTTTTTTTTAGAAAATTTTAATAAAAATGAGAAATTTTCGTCGTGAAATAATAAATTCTTATCTTATATAATTATTTTAATCGATTAAAATTTATTAACGATAATTTTTTTTTTCTGTTTAAAGTAAAAGAATCCATCCAATACATTGATATTGTCAAAATCTAAAGTGCCAAAATAACACTTCGTATTGTCATATCTCATCAAGCATTTATTTCACTAATTTAATTAAATAAAAAAATTAAAATTAAAATTATTTAATATTATTTTCTCTTACAACTCATAAATTAGAAAAATACATTTAAAAAAAAAATTGCTAAAGTCACAGCCAACAAAATTAAATACGGTGGTAGCAAATTTTGAACAAAGACTACTACAAACAATTAGTTAGTTGTTGCCTCCATTTATTAGCCTTCTCTTCTCTTATAACTTCCACACTCTCTTTCCTCTTCAAAAGCTTTCCCTTCACACTTCTCTTCCTTCGCCAAACCCTTCTGCCATGAGCTTCCGCCGCTCCGCTCTCGTTGCCTTCCTTCTACTGACGCTTTCCGTTGCAGTTTCCGGCCAGGCAATGACTCCGGGGCCGTCGGAGGCCCTAGGACCTGCAGCCATGGGGCCGTCGGAGGCCCTAGGACCGGCAGCCATGGGGCCGACCTCTCCGTCCGATGACTGTTTGACGAAAGTGCTCAATATGTCGGATTGCTTGTCGTACGTGACGGTCGGAAGCAATGTGACAGTGCCGGACAAGCCGTGCTGCCCTGAGCTGGCGGGACTCGTCGATAGCAACCCGATTTGCTTGTGTGATCTCCTCGGAAAGGGTAGTAGTTACGGACTCAGCATCGATCTTAACAGAGCTCTCAAGCTTCCTTCCATCTGCGGTGTTTCTACGCCGCCTGTTGATCTCTGCTCAGGTACTCGCTCTAACTTTTTTTTTGAATAATTATTTTTAAATTCAGAGAAAAATAAAAATAAAAACAAAATTACGTCATGGAAATGAGTGTGTATATATATATATATGTTAAATTAAGGATTTGATTTTTAATTAGAAATATAATAGCATCTAATTTTTTTTTTATATTTTCACAAATTGCAATATAATTTTTTTATCAAATATATTATTGATAAATAAAATTGCAAATGTGTAACAAAATAGATTGATTTTTGGTTTGGATTTTAGAACTTGGTGCAATGTTTTTAATTTACAATTAAATAATTTTAAATTAAAACTGATTAATAACACTTGCATCCCTAGTATTTTTAACTTCTACAAATAATGACCTAATTTATCTTTTTATATCAAATATTTTTTTGACCTTTATTAAATTTCTTTTGAAATATTCTATAATTTCAAGTTACATAGTTTTATATTTTAAAAATTATAATGCAATATAAATATACTTGAATATTCTTAATAGGGCCAAAATACTATATAATACAATTGTGCATTTGTTTGTGAAAATATAAAAATTTTAGAGACCTATACGTTATTTCACCAAAATACTTGAAATAAAATAAATATTAATTTTTTTGCGTTGGATTGATAAGTATCATAAATGATGAACTTCCTCGATCGTCGCCTTACCCAATCCCAGCAATCACAGTAAGTGCACGAAACCCCTCATATGACGTCTACATATTACTCCTTCCGTCTCTAAGTGGGGACCAAAAAATATCTTTAATACACATGTAGCCAGCTGTGAGCATAATTTAATTTCTTGTAAGAAAAACAGAACTCTAATTAATAACCGTTTTTCGGTAGTTATCAATGCTACGGAGTCATACTGAAATGTAAAATAAATTTTTTACTGTTAAATTATATTTTAAATGCAACGGTTTTACTGTATAAACGTTGCGTTTTACTCGTTCTTAATGATGTGATTTGATTGGTGCAAAATTTTGTTCTTGCATTGATCCACCGATCACACTCACACCCACCGCGCGTGAGGCACGGACAAACGCAATGTCAGGCTTTCTCGTTTGCATGGGAAATAGTATACTCCCGTATATTTAATTTAAAGCCAATTTATGATTCTTCCTCCAATCACGTGGGCTGTTTTGCAGACAAATAAAAAAAATAAAAAAATAGATTTAAAAAATGATTACGACCATCCGATTCTATCAATTATGATGATCTGATTCTGGGGTGCTACTTGTGTTTTCACAGTTGTAGGAGTTCCCGTGGGAGGTCCAACGGCAAGCGAAGGGCCCACCTCAGGTATTTTTTTTAATTAATCAAAATTAAGCACAAATTCTCGAATATTTTCTCAAAAATATTTTGATCTTAAAATTATTATTTAGGGTATTAACAATTTCGTTTCTAAATGTAGCCGCGCATAATCTTCTCAATTCTAACATTTTAGTCCTATTACGTACAGAGACTAAATTGTTAAAATTTAGGAAATTATGTCCTAATTTGTTAATTTACTAATATTTGATATATGGATTAAAAAATTGCAGGTGTTCAGCCGCCGGCAGGATTAGCAGCGAGCCCTTCAACGGGAAACAATGGAGCTTCATGCAATGCAGTGTCTGTCCTTACCATCCTTATTGGGTTAGCATTTGGATATCTGTTTTAAATTTTAATTTTATTGTTTAATTTCACATTTATTTTTATTTATTTTTGTTTCTAATTCTCCATTAATTATATATTGTATTGCATTTGTATCCCTATCTTGTATTTGTATGCCTAGTAGTCACATCAATAAATTCACTCTCCTCTTTTAATCAAGAACTCTTCTTCTACCATTTTGACTTCGAGTAAAAAAACAAGTGAATTCTTGATCCTACATAAGAATTATTATTATGGAACTATTACCTCTACCAATAGTTATATGCTTGAATGGTCCCATTTCACATTCATATACTATTACAAAAAGAGAAGGGAGTTGTTTGATAAAGGGAAAATGTTATAAATAAATTATAATATTTATTTAACTCTAATTAATTTTAAACATTATAGCATGTAAACATAAATTCTAATAATTATCTCTAATTAATTTTAAACATTAGAGCATGTCGATTGTATTCAGCTAATTTTCGTACATGTGGTATATCACAACTATTACTTGAATGAAAGCTAGTTTAATTTATAGAATATAATTAGATTAATTAACTAACATCATGTCAAATATTAGAATAAGTTTGGTAATGATTTTGAGAGTAAAAATTGTTTGTTAAAAAAATACCCTTTTAAAGAATAAGATAGACATATAACGTTTGTTTTGATTAAGCTAATTAATCTTAATAATTGTAAAAATATTAATTGAAATGCTAGTTCATTAATTAATATTTACTTAATTTAGATGAAAAACGATCTTTTAATTCTGTAACTTAGGGACCCTATGTAGTAATAGTAAGATCCCTGAAATTTAATAATTTATAATATATTTACAAAATAATATTTATGGATATATATAATATGAATATAGATAAAATAAAAAAATAAAAAAATAAAGACAATAAAAATAATTTCACCGATAATGGCATCAGCTACTAACAATTAACAAACTAGCCGATACTGTCATATTTTGGTCATTATCTGTACCATTAAACTTCAAATGTTTTTTGATATATGTTAATAGATTATTTTCTACGACGAAGCATATAAAAAGGAGAAAATGGGTAAAAATGGTGGGTATCGTTGTTGTTATTATTATTATTATAATTACCGCTGTTTAAAATAAATAAATAAAAATAAATTTAATATTTTTTATAATTAATATTATATTATTCACTGTGTGCACGAATGAAGTTTAAAACTAAGTAGATATTATTCATTTTAACGCACAACCAATCATAAATTTATTTTCGAGTTTTACAACTCAAGATGCACACAACTAGTATAATCTCATTCAAGAAAAGGACATAGAGGTCTTTAGGTTTAGTTCAATGGACATATAAGTTTTAATAATTTCAAAATTATCCGTAAAAATCTCAATTTATCTTAAAAAGATAATTATATTCTTATTATACAATAGCTATTTACAAATATTATTATTAAATTTTTTAAAATTTGAGAAAATAGAATATATTTATAAAAAAATATATAAATAAATAGTACATTAATAATATAAAATTTATCATTGTATTGTAAACTTATATATTTTGTAAATAGTAAATTTTATTTTTATCATATTTTATATATTTTAACCACATATAAATATAAATTATAATATAATTATAAGTATTGTATTATAGTATATTTTATTTATATATTAATATATATTAATAATTTATTTTATTTATTTTTTTATGCTTAATTAATATTAAATTATTAATATATTATAAATAAATATATATTTTAGTTTTAATATATTAACAAATATTATTTCTAGTACTTATAAATATATAAATTTATAATATGTTAACAAATATTATATAATTAATATACTATAAAATAATAATATTATTTATTTTATTAAGATATTTTTAATACATATATATTATATTTTATCATATTTTAATAATTTAATAATAATTTTTTTGTTAAACAACTATTACTAATAAAAGTATAATCGTCTTTTTAAAATAATTTGAGACTTTTATGAATATTTTAAAAATTATTAGAATTTATGTGTCTATTAAATTAAATCTAAAGGACCTCCATATTTTATTTTTCATCTCATTCTCACTAGCAATATGTGTTGTGACACTTAAAAATGTGCATGGTCGGTGAAAATTTACGTTCCGATGTCAAAAAAATTGAATTTTTTGTTGCGCAATAAGTATAGAAATTAATATCAATGGGTATGATAATTCTTCCATAAAGAATTTTGTGGAATTGATTGTATCTAATTGTTCAATGTAGGGTTGCAACTTACACTATAAGGGTCAGTCATTATCTTGTTCTTTCCCGTTCTATAGTTTGTATGTTTCTTTTGTCTTCTCCATGGTAAGTCAATCATTAAGTCCCTTTTTCTGGTGGGTTCCAACACCCCCCCCCCCCCCCCCCCCCCCCCCATAAATTATATATCTGAATTGAACTGAATCAGACTAATTTGATTCAGCTCATTTTAGTTCGATTTTAAGTTCGATTCTAACTTAAGTACAACCTTGATTCAACATTTAAATTTTTTTTATATAAAATTTTAAATTATAAAGAAATTATAGAAAACGAAATTATTTTTAAAATTTATAATAATTTTTTTTATTTTTACGTGAATTTATATAAATATTTATAATTTTTATACAAATTAAAAATTTATATAAAATTTTATATACAGTGCTAATAAGTTTTTGGTTAGGGTTCAGTTTTAACTGATTAGTTTATATCTGAAGAGAACTAAACTTATATTTGAAACTAAACTGAATCTACTAATTCGGTTTGGTTCGGTTAGATATTTTTGTCTAATCCTAATAAATACTAGCATTTGAGGTAGCAGTAGCGAAGGGATTGCCTTGGGAACGTGCTCGGATGAGAGCTCCGAAGCTGAGTCTATGTTATTTTAGTAGTGTTGTTAAATATCCTTTCTTCATTCTTTCTCTATGATCGGTTAATTTTTCTTTTCGTGATAGTTTAGGAGCATCACGTGTGCAAAAATCACTCGAGCTACGCCAATGGAGCCTATAGATAATGATTACAACAATAACATGTGATAAGTTTAATTAATTGGCACTTGCTTATCTTATAACTGATTACTTATCATAAGTATTAATATGTTGCGATAATAAAAGCAATAAACTGATTGGTTGTTTTCTCCAAATAACTAATTTTGCTTGGCTAAGAATAGAAACTATTAAGAGGTTTTTTCCGTTTCATATATATTTTGTAAGAAGTTTGTTTATTATTTACAATGACATGGGATAGGTAAACTTTCGAGTATTTGCATATTACAATAACAAATTAAAAATGTATTATAGACGTTGAATCAGCAAAAATAATTAATTTGTTTGCTCTTTTTTCTAAAAGAATTAAGATGAAGAGTAAGAACAAAATCATTGGTGGGTGATTTTCTTTTAGTTTCATATTTTGATGTGATATATATAGGTAATTTGTTAGCATTTAATATTTATAGGTCATATCCCAATGATAAATTCTTTAGAAAAATTGTTATGGTACAATCAATAAAGTTTAACATGTCCTGGTCAGAGTTTAGTTCGGTTTTTGAACAAAATAAACCGAACTCTTAAAGAGATTGAACCAATATGAACTAAATTAATTAATTCAGTTCTATTTGATTTGTTTTGATTTGGCTCGAATACTAGTATATTGGAGAAGTTTGTTAGTATTTACAATGACATGTGATTGGTAGTTTGTTAATTAGTATTTGCATGTTACAATATTAATATATGATACATATGCAAATAATATGTTAAGACAATAAAAATAATAAAATTTTTCTTTTCGCTTTTCACCAAAAATATTAGAATTAAAAGGAAGAACAAAATCACTTATGGGTGAATTTTTTTCCACATTCCATATTTTAATGTGAAAGGTAATTTGTTACTAGTAATACTTTTTTTTTTGAACTATTATATTACAATCGATATTTACATCAGAATTTTGCTAAAAGTTTAGATGCCACAATTGTACTTTACCTCAAACTTCTAGCACAATATGTGCTATATCTGCCTTTAAATTCGAAAAAAAATTGACTCACACTTTAATATAATAGACTCCATGTACAGTAAATGATATATCTCATATGAGTCCCTTTTTAGGAAGACTCATCCTATGACTATCCAAGCTACGCTTGGGTGGCTGTTAGTACTAATCGATTAGTCATATGTAATAATTTTTTTTTTCTAAAGAAAAATAATTTGGTTCAACCTAAATTGTTTTTAGTTTTACTTAATTTTCTTTAGAAAAATTAATATTTTCCGATGCAGTAAAACTTAGCGTATCTCTACATGAAGTTATGTTATGTCTCCAAATTATACGATATTTTGTAATGGTATGTTATATGTGGCTAAATTATATAATTAATGTTATGTAAGGGTATAGGCATGTTCGGATTGGATCTAATTTGGTTTTATAAATTGAATGAGCCTAACTCTAAAACAGATTGAAATGATATGATATAATTTAATTCAGTTTGATTCGAGTTCAGTTCGAATACGAATTTAAATTTATTTGGGAGAAATTTGTTAGTATTTACAATGACTTATGATAGGTACTCTTTAGTACTTGGATCTTACGACACTAACAACATATGAAATGCATATAATATATTGTATTTAGGTCTTTCTTTAAATTTGAAGTTTTTGCAGTTTAGATCTAAAAGTTGCGTTGTATTGCATAAAGACCCACTTGCACTCTATAACCCTTACGTTACTCTATTCTGCTCACATCTCTCCCTATTTATCTTTCAATCACCATGTCTCCCTTTTCGGTTTTGCTTACAACTCTTATTTCCTTCGGGTCACTGTTATCACTAAAATGAAAGACTTTCAAACTTAAAAAAGGGACTTATTATATATATATATATATATATATATATATATATATATATATATATTTTAAATATGTTTAAAAATCGATTTTTCTACCCAATTAGTCTACAACTCCGCTGCTGTGTCTACTGTGTATGCGTGAGGTGCGGGAATAAATACCGCATATTTGGTGAAACGGTCTACAACAACCAACATTGCTTTCTGCCCATTTGCTTTTGCCATGCCTGAGATAAAATCCATTGAAATTGATTGCCACGGTCTCTCCAGATTAGGTAATAGTTGTAATAGGCTCGCTGGTCTCCGCTTCTCCGTCTTGTCTAGTTGGTACACACACAGAGTGCCATCATCCGCTCGATCCCTGGATGTCCGGTCCACTATCTACAAACATTATTTGAGATATAAAAATAATTTTTGAGCGTACAAATTGTACAAACTCAATTTAAACACCCTACTTCTTTATGTGTAACATTTCTTCATCGAGTGTGATAATATTTAACAGATGTATTCATTCATGCTTTTTTTGTAATCTTTATTAGGGAGTGTTCAAGAGTGTTAATTCTTAGTTGAGAGTTGAGTGGTTTGATGAAGAATTACTTGTATTAAAAATTTAATGATTTGGTTTGAAATCATTTATCAGATTTAAGAGGTCGTGTCTAGAAATTTTCTTAGTTGCTGTAATTGTTAAGTCTTGGGTTCTTATTGTTAATTGTCCGACTTGCTCTGCTGACTTTCTCTTTTATATATATATTCTTGAATAATATTAACATACAAATAATATTATGAATGAAAATGCACCATTCATAATTATTCAAACTAATCATGTTTAGAATAAGGTATTCTAATTTAAGATTTTATTAAAAAAAACTAATATTATGCATCGATTGAAATAAATCAATTTTTTTGAGGGATGTGATTTTTGTTTATCAAAATAATTACAAACAATGTATAAGGTAATAAAAAATTAATTTTTATAGCATTTAAAATATTAATATATATTAAAATAGAAATTAGAAAAAAGTAGTACTACTAATATTTTATTGACTTAATTTTGAATTATTGCGTATTGATTAAATAAACTTCATAACTAAATACCCCGCATGTCATACAACGATGTTAAAGTTAATTGAAAAAAGGCAAAATTATAATGAGATAATATTAAATTAAGGAAAAATATATTATTTTTATTTAATTTGTTTAATTTTTCTTTTTTCTTTTCGTTCAATTAATTTTATTTGTATATTTAAAAGTTCTAAAACTAGAATAGCATGAATATAATTTATGGTGTATTTGATTGGAGGAATAGAGAGATGAAATGAAAGGAATATCGAATACGAACCCACATATAAACACAAATTATATTCGTAAAATTAAAGGAAAGGAATCAAACTACATATTCCTAAATGCTTATTCCTCAAAATGAAAGAATATGATTCTAAAGTATGACCAATCATTATTCCTCCTCTTTATTTTAATTCGGTTAATAAAATTAATTATTTAAATTTAACTAATTAATTTTTAATAAATCATGATGTGCTTTTAATTATTTATAAAATTTTAAAAAATTACTTAAAAAATTTAATTATAGTTATTATTGTAATATTTATTTTAGTTTGTCAATTTAGTTATAAATTTTAAAAATTAATTTATAGTTATTAGTGTTTTTTCTTTACAAAATTTAACATAAACTTTTGTTTATAACTGTATTTATTATTATTTTTTGTCATCATTGTTATTATTATAAAATACAAAGCATCATCTTTACTTTTAAAATAAAGAAAAAGAAAAAAGAATAAAAGGAATAGAAGTGGGCTCAACTACAAAAAAGTGTGGGACAATTCATTTTAACAATTTCATCTTAGGCTATATTTTCATATTTATAACAAATATCCCTTAACATTTCTCATATTATTCACTTTACTCCAAATAACTAAGTGAGAATTACCATATTTGTACTATTATTGGTTATACTTTCAATTGAATAGTAAGTATGAAAAAAAAGCACATACTTTCCCTTATATTAATTCATTGTTCATGTTATATAAGAGATTGGAGCGTATTTTAGTAATTATAACAAAATACAAAATATATTAGCATTGATTTCAAATGAGAAAGTTTTTTACATACAAAATCTTAAAACCTTTTTTTTATCATTTTATAATAATTTTATTTGTTATCATTTAAAATACTAACATTGGAATAAAAATTAAAAAAAAATAGGATGATTGATATTTTATATGGTTTAAAATTTTAAAATGAGAATAATATTAATATACTTAAGGGTTGTATTGGTTTATTCATTATTTTTGGATCCATAAAAATTTTAACTCAATATTTCACATACTTTCCCTACAATTTATTTATTAAATCTTTAACTATGTAATTTTGTTAAAGATGATCAGCCCGATGTACTCCTCTGAGTCTACCCACCATTTCCCGCACACAAGAAAATTGTGACACTATGTCACAAAGTGCATGACAACGCCCTCGCTGCCCATCCGCGCCTCGAAATCTCGATGCAGCCACACGAAGTCCGGACCTATCATTTATCCCTATGATTTTTCCCTCCTCGTGCTTGCCTTTGCCTTGCCTTGGGAACTCCTTGTCTCGCATGCAAAGTTTCTGCTGCACTTTCTTGCCGCTAGGTTGTAGCATTTCAGTTCCGTTAGAAGCTTTGCTACCAACCCCAAATATTGCCCAGTACAATATTGTCGTCCACAAAGCTTCGCATACTCTGAGGGTAGTTTTGGAGTGTTTGATGCTCACCGCATCACTCGGCCGACACTCCTGCCTCTGCAAATCCGCTGGTTCGGATAACATCCCTCCGTAAAGGATCGGTGCTGAGGGTTTAGCACTCGTCCCATGCTTGTGGCTCGTTGCACTTTTCTTCGGTATCTCAAGGTTTTCTAGTGACTCCACCACTGCAAGCCCATCTACTTTGGCCCTTCCCAACACACTCTTGGTTGGTCCTCGCTTAACTCCCATAAGCGTGGCCTTGTAAGATTTCCTCGGCTCTACCTTCGCCTTTATACCATTGGTCCCTTGGCCGTGTGCTTGTTGGTTTGGCACGTCCAACAACTCAATTTCCGAAGACTCCACCCTCGGCGCGTCCATCCCCATGATGAACATACTTTGCAAATGAGGCACCACATATGACTTACTTTGCAAAAAGAAATTTAGACCCAAGATGAGATCAAAATCGTCTAGAGGAATTACCGTGATATTGCTGCTACCTATTCTTCAAGGTTGTTTCTCAATTTTATTTCCTAAAATTTATATTCATAATAAAATATAAAGATCAAAATAGCATAACTTGATTGGTTATATAAATTTTAATTTGAAAACTTCAAAACGATATATTATAAATAAAAATCTAACATTATTTATAAATTAATACTTATAAAACCTTATGATGAATGGATTTGATATTAAAGAGAAACATTTAGAACTTTTAATGTTAGATGGAGAGTGATAGTAATATTATTCTATTTATTACATTTTGTTAATATACATAAACAGTCGGTTAAAAGGAGGAGAGGCAAGTGACAATTTATGAATACTTTTCATTTCAGGAAATATTAGAAAACATCAGGGGCCTTATATGATAATCCCCTTAAAAATGATAACAACGAGCCAACTTTATTCTCTCTTGCCCTCTTTTTTATTCTTCAAAAGAAAAAAAAAAAGAAAAAGGAAAAAAAGAGTGACCCATAAGAAAATTAAAGCTGCGGTCGACTCACAATTTCTCCTTAACTCCCTAAATGTTTAATTATTAGCAAATGTCCCATAATATTTTTCATATTATGAACTTTACTCTAATATATTTAAGCCAATTTCATTGAAAGAGAAATATTATTTCTTTTAATGTTTGTTATAATTGGACTTAGTAACTTTAATAAATAAGCGCACTCAAAATGTTTATAATATTTATTAGGTTAATAGACTTTTTAGTATTTTTTAAAAATACAAAATTTAATTTTTTTAATCAAATGATTAACATTTAGATTTTCTTAAAAGTCATTAAAAAAATAATTAGTTTTATCTTTTATAATCAATATCTCAACAAAAATATATGGATTTACATATAATATACTAAAATTTTAGAAATAGTTAAAAAAATTAGTTAAATTATAATTTTAAGTAATAAAATATCATTTAAGATCAACAATGTCATAAAAAATTAAATTAATTGACAATACCAAACGATGTCACTATTCTACTTATTATTATTTTTTTTACTGGATTTAGTGAAATGTCAAAGGGGAGTTAACACCAGGGGAGATATGTGTCTAGTTATACATGTTTATCATTTATGTAAATTTATAATAAACTCTGGGGAGGTATATAATAATTCTCCTTTAATGGAAACCAGATTCCCTTCTGGCGGCAGATTGCTCAAGCTTTCTAAACTAATTCTTTGTAGCATTACCCTTTTCTGCAGATTTTCTCCCACTTCATTCTCCATAGTTCTTGTTTTCACTTCCAACCAGAGAAGAATCCTTCCAGCATTTCAACTTTCTGCTGATTTCTTTCTGCTTCTTTTCTATAATTTCTGTTGTTTCTTCCAACTTAAAAAATGAAAAAAGAAAAATTTTAGCAGTTCAATCTTTTGCAGATTTTCTCCTCTTCGTTTTTCATAGACAGTCCTTTCGTTTCATCAAAAGAAAAAGAAAAACACTATGTCAATCGTGGGAGAGGTGATTCTAGAGGTGACCATTGAGATGCTGTTCAAAAAATTGGCCTCGGAGGTGCTTCCGCTGTTTGGAAGGCAAGAAAAAATCCGTGCTGATCTCTTGGAATGGCAGAGAAAACTGAAGAAGATTAAGGCAGTGCTCGACGATGCAGAGGAGAAGCAGCTGACGGACGAGAGGGTGAAGGACTGGCTTGACGAGCTTAAGAACTTGGCTTACGATGTTCAAGACATATTGGATGAGTTTGCTACTGAATCTTTGAAGAGGAATTTGCAGCACCAATCACAGCCCAGCACAAGTAAGTTCCAGACTCTCATTCCTACTTGCTGCACCAAATTCAGTCCACAGTCTCTAAACTTCGATTCCCAAATGAGGCGTAAGATAGACGAGATCACTCGCAGACTGCAGAGTATTGAAACAGAGAAGAATCTACTGGAGTTGAACGAGTATTCTGGAGAGAGGAAATCCAGAAAACCTAGGGAAAGGCCACCCACAACCTCTTTGGTGAATGAAGCCAAAGTTCATGGCAGGGAAAAAGAGAAGAAGCAAATACTTGAGCTGCTGTTGAAGGATGATTTAATTGCCGATGATGGATTCTCTGTCATTCCTATTATAGCTATGGGAGGGATGGGCAAGACGACTCTTGCTCAGCTTGTCTACAACGATGAAACCATCGATAGTTATTTTGATCTCAAAGCTTGGGTATGCGTTTCCGAAGATTTTGGTGTTGTCAAGGTAACAAAAACAATACTACGCTCCGTTGATGATAAAGCTGGTGACGATGATGATCTAAACAAGCTTCAAGAGAGACTGAGGAGCAAACTTCTTCAAAGGAAGTTCTTTCTTGTATTGGATGATTTGTGGAATGAGGATCGAAATGAATGGGAACTACTTAGCCTTCCATTTGGAGCTGGAGCACCAGGGAGTAAGATTGTTGTGACAACTCGGATTAAAGATGTTGCATCAAATGTGGGTACTGTTCCACCTCACGAACTGAATAAGTTGTCGGATGATGATTGTTTGCTTGTGTTTGCTCAGCATTCTTTGGGGACGAGGGATTTTAGTATGCATAAAGACTTGAAGGCCATTGGCGAGAACATAGTGAAAAAATGTAACGGTTTGCCCCTCGCAGCAAAAACTCTTGGGGGCATCTTGTATCGTAAATACAGGCGCAGTGACTGGCTAAAGGTGCAGGATAGCAAAATATGGGAGCTACCCGAAGAAAAATGTGGTATTATGAAAGCTCTCGTTGTAAGTTACCATTGCCTTCCTGCACATTTAAAACGATGTTTTGCATATTGTTCATTACTTCCAAAGGACTATGAATTTCGTAAAGAGGAGATAGTCTTGTTATGGATGGCTGAGGGTTTGTTGCAACCTGACTCAATTAAGCAAAAAATGGAAGAATCGGGCTTTAGTTATTTTGATGACTTGCAATCAAGGTCACTCTTCCAACAATCAAGCATAGATACGTCGAGGTTTGTGATGCATGATCTCCTGAATGATCTTGCCGAATGGGCCGCAGGCGAAATATATCTAAGAATGGAGGATAAGTTGGAGAGCAACAAGCAATGCAAGTTTTCCAAAAATCTTCGCCATTTATCATACATTATTGGTGAATATGATAGCATTAAAAGATTTGAGGCCATCTCCGATGTTGAACGTTTGCGAACCTTTCTACCAACTGGAAAGAGAGAGACTTATCCTCATTACTACTTGTCTTCTAGCGTTGTTCAGGTGTTATTGAAACTTCAACGCTTAAGGGTCTTATCTTTGTGCGGGTACAGAATCTCCGAGATATCAAATTCGGTTGGCAATTTGAAGCACTTACGACACCTCGACTTATCCAAAACTCCAATTGTGAGTTTACCGGATTCAATAAATGAACTTTACAATTTGCAAACAGTTCAAGTAGAAGACTGCCGGAGATTGAAGGAATTATGTGCAGACATGGGAAATCTAATCAAGTTACGTCATGTTAATAATTCCAATGTAGATTCATTAGAGAAAATGCCTAAGGGAATAGGCGGATTAACGTGTTTGCAGACACTTTGCCATTTTGTTGTGGGTCAAAACAATGAATCCGGCTTAACAGAGTTGAAGTCCTTGGAGAATCTTCGGGGGAATCTTAAGATTTCGAGGTTGGAAAATGTAACAAATGTTGGTGATGCCAAGAATGCCGAGTTAAATAGTAAGAGGGACCTTAATGAATTATTCCTCGAATGGGGCAACAGTAGGGACAATTTAAGGGAGCCAACAACTGAAATCGATGTTCTTGATATGCTAAGACCTAGTGGAAATCTGAAAGAGCTCACTATAAAAAATTATGGCGGTGCCAATTTTCCAATCTGGTTAAGAAATTCCACACTCCGAAATTTAGTGTCATTAAGATTTGAAGGTTGTAACATATGCACTTCCTTGCCAACAGTCGGGCAACTTCCGTTTCTGAAGCATCTTTTTATAGTTGGGTTGGCCGGAGTCAAGAGCGTGGGTCCAGAGTTCTACGGAAGCAGTGACGAAGTGCTTTTTCCATCGTTGGAGACTCTTTATTTTGAGGACATGCAAGAATGGAAAGATTGGATTTGTGATGGATTTGGTGATGGGGTTGAAGTTTTTCCTAAACTCAAAAAACTCACTCTTCTAGGATGTTCTAATTTGATCAGAAAATTGCCAGAACATCTGCCTTCGCTGGAGAGTCTTGTGATTAGCGGATGTGAGCAATTGCTAGTGTTAATTCCAAGTTCTACATCTCTTTGTAAATTAACTATCGGGGGATGTAAAAAAGTGGTGTGGAGAAATGCAATCGATCCCAGCTCATCGAATTCTCTTGTTTCTAGCGAGATATCAGGACAAGTATTGGCAATTAACAACAACAATGATCTGACATATTTATGGCAGAACGGAAGTGTATTACTGCAAAATATTAGCTCCCTTCAGGCACTGCAGATTGAGAACTGTCCAAAACTTTTGTCCTTGGTGGCTGAGGAAGAGAAAGATGACCAGCAACAGCAAGGTTTGCAATGCAAACTTCATTCTCTTGAATTGTGGGAGTGCCAAAGCCTTGTGAAACTACCACATGCATTGCTCAGCCTTAGTTCACTTAAAGAGATAACGTTAGTAAACTGTGCTTCACTGGAATACTTTTTGCCGGGGGCGTCGATGCACAATACTATTGTGTCTCTTGAAAGGTTAAGTATTCGTTTATGTTTTTCTTTGAGATACGTTGCCAAGGTTCGGCTACCCTCGAGCCTTAAGCGGATGGAGATACTCTTCTGCCCAAATTTAACGAGTTTGATAGATGAAGATCAAGTATCAGTGATGGAGCTGGAAGAAAATATCAATGATGGCTACAGCAGGTACACCTCTGTTCTTGAGGAGTTAATTATTGGTAGGTGTCCATCCCTCACATCCTTGTTGCCAAAAAGCAAGCTACCTTCCACAATTAAAAGAGTCCGAGTTGCTTTTTGCAAAACTCTTGCTTACGTGTCATCGAGAGAAAAACTACCTCAGGCTCTTCAGTCCCTTTCTATTGAGAGTTGCCCAGAGCTAGAGTCAATAGCAGAAGGGTTGGACGACAACACATCTTTGGAAGAACTTGAAGTTGTTGACTGCCAAAATTTGAGATTTCTACCCAACAACCTTTACAAGTCCCGCCAACTTCGACATTTTGAGTTAGAAGATTGCCCGAATCTTATTTCATTTCCTGAAGAAGGGTTGCAAGCTTGTACGAAACTGACTACGTTTTTCATTAATCGGTGTGAGAAACTGAAGGCCCTACCCAAAGGCATCCACAATCTCGCCTCTCTCCATGATTTCAGGATAGATGGTTGCCCAAGCATAGAATCTTTCCCTGAAGGTATCTTTCACATCGACCTTCTTGGTTCACTTTCAATTAATTATGAAATTATTAATAAGCCGTTTTGTGGGTGGAGATTACATAGATTTACTTCTCTGACAAAACTCGATCTCACTGGATCAGAATGTTTGGATTTGGTGTCATTTCCACCAGAGGATACAGAAATGGCGCTTCCTGACTCTCTGAAACACTTGACAATACGGAGTTTTATGAAGCTGGAACGCCTATCCTCAATTCTTGAAAACCTCATAAAGTTGGAATCTCTTGACATCTATGGTTGTCCAAAGCTTGAATACTTTCCAGAGACCGGCTTGCCTCCCTCACTTTTGAGACTTCAAATCGGTGGATGTCCGTTGATAAGTGAAAAACTCAAGAAGGATGAAGGACGGTATTGGCCCTTGATGGCCCATCTACCTTACGTACGCCACGATTTGAAAAATCCACTCCTGGTATGTGAATGTAATAGTATATATACAAATGCAACTTTGTATTAACTAATTTCTTCAAAAAATGAAAATAGAATTGAATCTCATTGATCCTTTTTCATGTTCTCAGGATTGAAGATCCAAACAGCTGCCTAATTTGACAATTCTCCTGCCCTCCACTTGTTTGACGCCATGTCTGCTTATCAAGGTATAAATTTCATCACTCCAAAAAAATGATGATTTTTTGTCTTCCTTCCTTGATTGACAATAATTAATTAATCTGCAGATTCAGTAATTAAAACAAACTATCATGTCTTTAAGTAAAATTAGATAGACTTGCTGATGCGATGGTTTAATTATGAAGTTAAATGATAAGAGTTTCTGTAGGATCACAAATTGATTTGATTGTATCTCTGAATTTCTTCTACTTTTAAATTTTAAGTTAGTCCTTTTTTTCCCTTCTTTAAACGATCGAAAGTAATCATAGAGGATATACATAACATCTGTGACGCCATTCTTATTCTTATTGACTCCAAAAGTTCTATAATTTAGTTTACTAATTACAATTCTATTAAACATATTATAATTATTTTTTAAATTATGCATATTCATGAGTTGAAACAAATTATGATGTCTTTTTTATATATACTGACAGGACATATATATATATTGTGGAGCAGTTGGTGGTTGCTGATGTGTTATGATGGAAGTCTGTTGTGATTTGGAAGGAATTAGGATATGAATTAAAATCTCGGTGTGTTTGTGTTGTTTAGTATTTCAATATTATTGTATTCGATTTGTATTGTAATCTGAATAAATGCAGTTAGTTTGTAATCTTCTGCACTAATTCCAGTTTGCTGTTCTGTTTGGTAAACTTAATATGCCGAGCGTAAGGCTGTTGTGTCATTGATGATCTACCTATTTGTATTTCTATTCGTGAAATCTCAGACTTTAATTAATTTATGCATTCAAGATATTGTTGTTCCCAGTTATGTATTGAAATTTAATTTATGCTTATATATTTCAGTTTCAATTTCAAGTCGTTTACATGCAGTGTTACTCTCCCTTGTACTCACAGCCTGCTAACAAAACCACATAACCTGCTCCAACCTGCAGTGAAGTGTAATCTGATACTAAATTAACCATGAGGCTTCACATATGTATGTATGTATCAAAAAACTAATAAATTTTTAAAATACATTATATTTATGTAAATATATTAATAAATAAATAAAATAATTATCTTCTAGTACATATTTTATATAATTATTATTAACATATTATAACTTTTATTTATTATTATTTTAATTTTATTATTTTAATTATATTTTTTATATGTGTATTTTATATAAATTATAATATAATCATAAATATTTATTATACTGTAAAACAAATAGATTTATAAATTTATATTTTATTAATAAATTAATACTTTATGTTTTAGTTGTATTTAATTTTTAGTAATTACAAATATGTAATTTGTTATTATTTAATTTCTTACAATAAATTACAATAAAAGCATTTTGTTAATATATTATATAATGACCAATATTTTTATTTATTAATTAACATAGTTTACATAAATATAATTTATATAAATTTAAAACTTTTATTAAGTTTTAAAAATTTATTAGTTTTTTGTTAAATATTATGTATAAGGGTATAATAGGTATTCTATAGAAAACTAGGACTTTTAAGGATATTTTTAAAATTATTAAGACTTATAAAGGTATTTAGCCAAACCTTTGAGACTAAAAGGGCTTTTACCTAATAATATATCTTTTTATTTTTTTACAACTTTCATTAATATATATATATATATATATATATATCAATTTGTCTTGATAGTATTTTTTTCATATTAATTTCTTGCTTATTTATAAATTAAAGTTATTACAATACAAGAATTTGAAATTTTAATCAATTTTATATAATTACAAGTAGTTCGACTTGGTCTACTATAATTTTTTCTTTTACATAAATATTATCGAATAAATGACAATTATACAAACTCATGGATAAAGTTTATCTATAAAAGCTTATGTTTTAATATTACATTATTGAAACATATCACTTTGATTTATATATTTTTATTCTAAGATATATGATAATAATATAGTACTAACACATCGGGTTGTATAAATATACTTGCATAAAAATTTCTAGTATTGCATCAATTTGTGTATATGTACTTGTATAAAAATTTGTATTCGTTTTCTTGAACTCTCTTAAACCATTTAAGTGTATGTATCACTTATTAAAATAGAATCCACTATAAACAAGTTGTACTAATTAATCCTTTTCTTTTCTTTTCTTTTATATTTTTTTTACTGAATATTAATTCTAATTCAACTTCACTCATCCTTGTCCATATCTTCTAACTTAAAACCGAAAATTTAATAGTTATATTTGAATAAAATTAAAGTTAAAAACTTTAACTTTACGTTGAATAGAAATATTTAAATAAGAATTTAATCATAATTTTGAAAACATACTGCTCAAAGTTCATATATATATAATCATTCAAACTAACCGTGTGTAGAGTAATATAACCAAATTTAAGATTTAAGAAAAAAAAGTACCTTAATCTTAATTCCATGTCTAGTTATTGGAGATGAGATGATGAGAAGTATGAAGTCTACTGCAAAAACTAATGCTGTGCACCGATTGAAATAAATCATTTTTTAAGAAGCTTAAACGACTAAAAATTATGGTGGAATATGCATATGTTATGGATTGATTACCCACTCCAATACTGATATTAAAGAAATTAAATTTAAAAGAATTACAATATAATAACAAGATACTTGTGACGACCTTATTTTAACTCGATCGAGATAAGTATGAAAATTTAATGCAATCTTAATAATACCAGATTTCCAAACAATTTGATTAAAGTTTTCTTAACCTTGATCACATTTTGATAGTATTATTAATACATTTTTAAACTTGTAACTTATAATTATTTTTTTAAATGATAGTTAAATTAGCTTGTCACTGTCACGATAACTCACATATTAATTTTAGAGTGATGTGATTTTTATTAAAATAAAATTAGAAATAATGTGTATTAATAATGCTATAGTTAATTGAATCAAGGTAAGTTGATTATGTATCTGACAAGCTGAAAAGGGGAGCATATCTAACCACCTATGAGCAAAGTAATAAACCTCTCCCATATCAGAGTACCTGGCCCACCGAGGACTTCCATCTTCACCCACCGGAAGTTGTTCCAAAAGTTGGAAGGCCAAAACTAAAAAGGAGGGAAGTAACTGAGGGACAACATCAAAAAGCCAATCTGAAGTGTAGCTAAACAAAATGGGCATAATAAGAGATCATGACAAAGACAAACCATTCCAAGCAACAGAAGATACTCGAGGGCAACAAGGGGCAATATGGTATGCTTTTTGCTGCTTTGTGTTAGTTTTAACATGTTTCATTAATGTGAGTTATTTTGTTGGTTTGGCAAGCAAGTCCATCAATTACAACTGATACTGCTCCTGCTACACAAAGTGGCCCATCTGTCAGAGTATGATTTTAGTTGTACTACATACAAGCATATCTAATTTATGTTTTGAGTTCTTGTTCAGTTGGCATAGTGTGTATTCACTCATTATATATTGTTTTCGTGGTTTTGTAGGCAAGACAAGGTTCATCAACTGCACAATCATCAGCTCTTGCTACTGCTGCTCTAGTTGTACAGACTCCAGCATATATTATTGTATGATTTTAGTTCTGTTGCGTGTGTTTATGTTTGCTTTTCTCATTTTATAGTACTATATTGATGAATTTTATTATTGAATTGAATATAATTTTTTTTACTAATAATGTGCTCATTACTTTCTTGTTTTCCATGTTTAACAGGCGAGAGAGAGGTCATCAACATCACAATCAACGGCTGATAATCCAGTTCCACAAGCTGCCTCATCTATTGGTGTATAGTTCTATTTCTGTTGTATTAGTGTTTTATTTTATTTGGCTGGTTTATTAATTTGTTTTGAAGTTATATGCTTGTTCGTTTAGGTCATTATATTAAGTCTTTATGGTTATTTATAGGTTGCTTTAAGAGGGGGCAGAGCATCACAAACACAAGGAGGAGGACAACAATAAGAAGAAAGAAAAGCAGGTCCATTGAGATCTCCTCATTTGTCTTGAAGTAGAGTCATGACTATATTTTTTGATTTTTTGAGCCAGTCTTCATAGTTGTGAATTAACTTTTGCAAACACACATGTTTTAACATTTCTGGTAAACATATTTGGCACTTAATGGAATTGTGAGTTACACATACTACTGCATTGCTCTTTATAGATTTTTCAACATCAATAGAAATAGAATTACAGTGATAGTTAGAAGCCTTCTAATTCTTGTCACATGTTATTCAATCCTCTTCAATTTGTTATCGGTTGTTGAGGAATGGATATCACTTTGCATATCAGGTTCTGCATCTAATGTATGGTTGGAGCTGCTTCCTTCATCATATGTGTTTTGTTTTGTTTGCTTGTGTTTGCTGCGAAAATCATGTTGTTGAAATTAACATCAGCTGCATCCGGATTCCACCAACTGAACCATGAACATTTCTTTGTTTTGCATGTAAAGAAAAACTTGTTTGAGTTGTCACTAATTTTGGATATCTTGATGTTAGCCCTTTTGCAGTAAAAACAATATTTATTCTTGAATTTTATGCCTTCACCGTTCAATTCAGATTTTTTGAATGGAACACTCATTTTAGGAAGAAAATATGAGATTTTTGAGTTTGTGTTTGCTTGGATAGTGAAAGAATAAGGTGTCTGTTTACATGGATAGTGTAAGAAACAATTTATGTGCTGGAAATCAATTTATATCGGTTGATTTAACGGACAGGCAAAAAAGGTCATTTTTCAAGTTAACAAAAATTACATTTATGCCCTTAGAGTGTTCATTGGTAAATATATTCATTTAAGGGCATATTTGTCATTATATTCCCACATGATTTGCAACAAATCAAGCCGTTCTTTAACAAGAGAGAAAGGGTATTATTGTTATTTAACTTTTTAAAGACAGTACACCGTGGGGACAAAAAAATTTCATTGACAATAAGTTTATAAAAAGAGGGTTCAACTGTTATTTGCCGAGATATTAAAGACAGAAACAGTCTCTTTAAGCCGGCAGCATGATGACTTTAATTTTTTATGTGCCGAGTGATTCACGAAAACTCAAAATCAAATTGATTAATTCCTGATAGTAATAGATTACTCACTCCAACCCCAGTTAATTAAATTAACAAAAGAAATTGCAATTCTCAGCGACACCTTTGGGTGCTTATATTTTATACGTTTTAAAGTTTTAAAACCTGGAATACTTTTGCATTGTATACATTAATTTATTGAGTTTTTCGGGTGCTTGTAATTTTTAACTCAACCAGCATATCCGATGTGAAGTTAAAAAATTAATTGTTACAACGTATCATTTTGGCTACTCCAGCAAAAATGAGCTACAAATGAACAGAAGAGATACGGATACAAACACAGAAACTTCGGATTGCTTAAGCTTTCTCTACCCCTTTGTACATATTAATTGTTTGCTAATACTACTCAAATATAATTTTATCTGTAACGTCTACCTATATAAACTGATAGGCAATATTGTATTATATATTGTCATATATTTTTATAATCTATTTTATTTTTTTTAAAAAGAATTTTAGAATATCTGATAATAATATAACACTACTATATATTTTACGTAAAAATCTGCGTATGTTTATATCAGTTCTCTAAAATTATTTTAATGTAAGTATTATTATATGCATATACAATTTCTATTCATATATACAAACCAGATCTTGGGCTCTGGAGAATTGCATGTCTAGATAATACTAACAATATTAAAATAATTCCCGCCGACCCAAAATTCACATGGATTCCTAACGGATCACGCCCTCCAATACCAATCAATTTTTTTTTAATAATTTCGGGTTGTGTTTATTTATTTATTTTGGGTTCCTGCAATTTTTAACTCAACCTGCACATGCCATGTGAAATTAAAAAATTAATTATTGCAATGTATCATTTTGACTTCTTGAGCAAAAGGGATACAAAAGAGGAGGAGACACAGACACAGATACAGATACCGAAACACCAGATTGCTTGAGCTTTCACAACCCAAACTAAACTTGTTCCATCTTGTATTTTGAACTATGTCGATCGTGGGAGAGGTGATTCTAACTGTGACCTTTGAGATGCTGTTCAAAAAATTGGCCACAGAGGTGCTTCCGCTGTTTGGAAGCCAAGAGAAAATCCGTGCTGATCTCCTGGAATGGCAGAGAAAATTGAAGAAAATTAAGGCAGTGCTTGATGATGCAGAGGAGAAGCAGTTGACAGACGAGAGGGTGAAGGACTGGCTTGCCGAGCTTAAGAACTTGGCTTACGATGTTGAAGACATATTGGATGAGTTTGCTACTGAATCTTTGAAGAGGAATTTGCAGCACCAGTCACAACCCAGCACACGTAAGTTCCAGAATCTCTTTCCAACTTGCTGTACCAAATTCACTCCACAGTCTCTAAACTTCGATTCCCAAATGAGGCGTAAGATAGACGAGATCACTCGCAGACTGCAGAGTATTGAAACAGAGAAGAATCTACTGGAGTTGAACGAGTATTCTGGAGAGAGGAAGTCCAGAAAACCTAGGGAAAGGCCACCCACAACCTCTTTGGTGAATGAAGCCAAAGTTCATGGCAGGGAAAAAGAGAAGAAGGAAATACTTGAGCTGCTGTTGAAGGATGATTTAATTGCCGATGATGGATTCTCTGTCATTCCTATTATAGCTATGGGAGGGATGGGCAAGACGACTCTTGCTCAGCTTGTCTACAACGATGAAACCGTCGATAGTTATTTTGATCTCAAAGCTTGGGTATGCGTTTCCGAAGATTTTGATGTTGTCAAGGTAACAAAAACAATACTACGCTCCGTTGATGATAAAGCTGGTGACGTTGATGATCTAAACAAGCTTCAAGAGAGACTGAGGAGCAAACTTCTTCAAAGGAAGTTCTTTCTTGTATTGGATGATTTGTGGAATGAGGATCGAAATGACTGGGAACTACTTAGCCTTCCATTTGGAGCTGGAGCACCAGGGAGCAAGATTGTTGTGACAACTCGGATTAAAGATGTTGCATCAAATGTGGGTACTGTTCCACCTCACGAACTGAATAAGTTGTCGGATGATGATTGTTTGCTTGTGTTTGCTCAACATTCTTTGGGGACGAGAGATTTTAGTATGCATCAACAGTTGAAGGCAAGTGGCGAGAACATAGTGAAAAAATGTAACGGTTTGCCCCTCGCAGCAAAAACTCTTGGGGGTATCTTATATCGTAAATACAATCGTAGTGACTGGCAGAAGGTGGAGGATAGCAAAATATGGGAGCTGCCCGAAGAAAAATGTGGTATTATGAAAGCTCTCGTTGTAAGCTACCATTACCTACCTGCACATTTGAAACGATGTTTCGCATACTGTTCATTACTGCCAAAAGACTTTGAGTTTCGTAAAGAGGAGTTAGTCCTGCTATGGATGGCCGAGGGTTTGTTGCAACCTGATTCGAATAAGCAGAAAATGGAAGAATCAGGCTATGATTATTTTCAAGAGCTCCAATCAAGGTCATTCTTCCAACAATCAAGCATGGATGCATCGAGGTTTGTGATGCACGATCTTATTAATGATCTCGCCGAATGGGCTGCAGGCCAAATATATCGAAGAATGGAAGATACATTGGAGACTAACAAGCAACAAGAGCTTTCCAAAAATCTTCGCCATTTATCATACATTATTGGCGAATATGATAGCATTAAAAGATTTGAGGCCATCTCCGATGCTGAACATTTGCGAACCTTTCTACCAGTCAGACAGAGAGATTATTACTTTGTTTACTTGTCTTCTAGCGTTGTTGATAAGTTATTGCAACTTCAACACTTAAGGGTCTTGTCTTTGCATGGGTACAGAATCTCTGAGATACCAAATTCAGTTGGCAATTTGAAGCACTTACGACACCTCAACTTATCCAAAACTCCAATTGTGACTTTACCCGATTCAATAAATGAACTCTACAATTTGCAAACACTTCTATTGGAAGACTGCTCGAAATTGAAGGAAATGTGTGCAGACATGGGAAATCTAATCAAGTTACGACATGTCAACAATTCCAATGCAGATTCATTAGAGAAAATGCCCAAAGGAATAGGTGGATTAACTTGTTTACAGACACTCTGTCATTTTATTGTGGGGCAAAACAATGAATCCGGGTTAACAGAGTTGAAGTCCTTGAAGAATCTTCGGGGAAAGCTTAAGATTTCAAGGTTGGAAAATGTAACAAATGTTGGTGTTGCCAAGAGGGCTGAGTTAAATGGCAAGAGGGACCTTAATGAATTATTCCTAGAATGGAGCAGCAGAAGGGGCAATTTAAGGGAGCCAACAACTGAAATAGATGTGCTTGATATGTTAAGACCTACTGAAAATCTGAAAGAGCTCACTATTAAGAATTATGGCGGTGCCAATTTTCCAATCTGGTTAAGAAATTCCACACTCCGAAATTTAGTGTCATTAAGATTTGAAGGTTGTAACGTATGCACTTTCTTGCCAACAGTTGGGCAACTTCCCTTTCTGAAGCATCTTTTTATAGTTGGGTTGGCCGGAGTCAAGAGCGTGGGTCCAGAGTTCTACGGAAGTAGTGACGAAGTGCTTTTTCCATCGTTGGAGACTCTTTATTTTGAGGATATGCCAGAATGGAAACATTGGATTTGTGATGGATTTGGTGAAGAGGTAGAAGTTTTTCCTCAACTCAAAGTGCTTTCTCTTCAAAGATGTTCTAATTTGGTCGGAAAATTGCCAGAACGTCTTCGTTCGTTGGAGAAGCTTGTCATCAGCAGATGTGAGCAGTTGCTACTGTTAATTCCAAGTTCTGCATCTCTTTGCGAATTAGCGATCGGGGGATGTAGAAAAGTGTTGTGGAGAAATGCAATCGATCCCAGTTCATCGCAATCTCTTGTTTCTAGCAATATATCAGAAAACGTATTGGCAGTTAACAGCAACAATCATCTGACATATTTATGGCGGGATGGCACCGTATTACTGCAAGATATTAGCTCCCTTCAGACATTGCAGATTGAGAACTGTCCAAAACTTTTGTCCTTGGTGGCAGAGGAAGAAAAAGATGACCAGCAACAGCAAGGTTTGCAATGCAAACTTCATTCTCTGGAAATGAGTTACTGCCAAAGCCTTGTGAAGCTACCACATGCATTGCTCAGCCTTAGTTCACTTAAAGAGGTAACCTTAGCAAACTGTGATTCACTAGAATACTCTTTACCGGAGGCGTCGATGCACAATTCTACTGTATCTCTTGAAAGGTTATCTATTCAAAGATGTAAATCTTTGAGGTACGTTGCCAAGGTTCGGCTACCCCCGAGCCTTAAGCGGATGACGATATACGTCTGCGAAAATTTAAGGAGTTTGATAGATGAAGATCAAGTTTCAGTAATGGAGCTGGAAGAGGACATCAACGGTGGCTGCAGCAGGTACACCTCTGTTCTTGAGGAGTTAAATATTCGTAGCTGTCCATCTCTCACATCCTTGTTCTCAAAAAGCGGGCTACCTTCCACACTTCAAAAAGTCGAAGTTGTTAAATGTTCAAAGCTAGCTCTCTTGTCATCGAGAGAAAAACTACCTAAGGCTCTTCAGAATCTTCATCTTTATCAATGCTCAGAGCTAGAGTCAATAGCAGAACGATTGGACGACAACACATCTTTGGAAAAAATAGTCGTTTACAAGTGTGAAAATTTGAGATTTTTACCCAACAACTTGCACAAGGCCCGCCAACTTCGACAGTTTCATTTAGCTGAATGCCCGAATGTTGCTTCATTTACTGAAGAAGGGTTGCAAGCTTGTACCAAATTGACTCATTTGTCCATATTTAACTGTCAGAAACTGAAGGCCCTACCCAAAGGCATGCAGAATCTCACCTCTCTCCAAGATGTATATATACAGGGTTCACCAAGCATAGAATCTTTCCCTGAAGATGTCTTTCGCATCAACCTTCTTCGTACACTTGGGATTGATTATGAAATTATTAATAAGCCGTTGTGTGAGTGGAGATTACATAAATTCACTTCTCTTACAAAACTCACTCTTTATGGGTCAGAATGTTTGGATTTGGTGTCATTTCCACCAGAGGATATAGAGATGGCGTTTCCCGACTCTCTAAAACGCTTGGACTTATGTCATTTTGAGAAACTGGAACGCCTATCCTCAAGTATTGAAAACCTCATAAAGTTGGAATCTCTTCATTTCGCTCACTGTCCAAACCTTAAATACTTTCCAGAGACCGGCTTGCCTCCCTCACTTTTGATTCTTAAAATAGAAGATTGTCCGTTGATAAAATCAAAACTCAAGAAGGGTGAAGGACAGTATTGGCCCTTGCTATCCCATCTACCTTGTGTACGCCTCGATTACGAAGATCAATGATATTGCTTGTATGTTATCATTGTAATGATATATATATATAGAGAGAGAGAGAAACAACTTTGTATTAGTTTATTTATTTCTTAAAAAAAAAAATTGAATCTGACTGATCCATTTTCATGTTCTCAGGATTGAAGGTCATATCCAAACAGCTGCCCGGTTTCACAGTTGTTTTACTCGCTCCATATATGCTTGCTTAATTATTATATATGAAGGTATGTAGAGTTCATCGCTCTAAATCATTAAAATGATGATTTTTTGTTTGCATTTCCTTCATTTACAATCAAAATATTTAATCAATTTTTTAAAAAAAAAGAAACAATTGACAGTAATTATAATATCTTTATCTAATTTTTTTAATACAATTAATTTTATTTGTATGATTAAAAATTTAGAGCATGTTCGATTGGAGGAATAGAGCGAAGAAAGGAATGGAATTCTAGTATCTATTTTTGTTGGACTTAATATCTAGGAATGAGGATACCGAATCTTTATTTATCAAAATGAAATAAAAGATTTTTCATCTGTTTTCAGAGAAATATAGAAATGCTCTGAATGTAAGGCTGAACCACTTTAAAATAAATCTTGTTATGCTGTGTTTTCTAGTGTTTTAATTTTCTCTTTGGTAACCGAATTATTTCTATTTGTGAAATCTCAGACTCAGTGGCAATATTTTGATGTTTTCTGCATAAAAACAGTTGGTTTGCCTGGATTGACAATTGTTGTAATTGGATTATCTGAGCTTTAGTTATGTCTCTGGAAATGATCGGGCTTCTGCTTTGTATCTGAATTGTAGATGTTTGACAGAATGATTCAGTTAATTTTGGTTTAGTTTTATATCGGTTATGTATTGTTTTGGTTTCAGGAATACATGAAGAGAGCTGAAGTGATCATAGAGAAGCTGCTGCAGGTGCGTAGTGTGAAGGAATTTGATAAAGGAATATGCATTCATGTGTTCACCAAGAATCAATCTGAACTACTATCCAGAGTGTCCAAATCATGAACTCAAAGCGGGAGTAGGACCTCACTCTGATATATCAACAATCACTGTCCTTCTCCACGATGATATTGGAGGACTTTTATGCTCGAGGAGGAACAGAGGGTGACACTTGGATTCACAATCCTCGGATTGAAGGAGCTCTGTTGATTAACATTGGACATGTGCTGCAGATTTTGAGCAATGATCGGAACAAGTAGAATTGAGCATCGGGTGGTTGTGAATGGATACAAGAACAGAGTTTCAGTTTCCTGCTTTTCTAAACCCTGGAGCTAATGCTGCATTTGGTCCTTTGCCAGAATTGGTTTAGTTTCAATTCAAGTCGTTTACAGTGTTATCTCACCAATATTTAGGACCTTAATTCAAGATCACTTATAGAGATCATTTAACTTTCTCATGTGTTAGTGTTAGCATAGACTTTTGAGCTGAAATAGTTCTTGATCGAAGCTCAGTTGAAGGATGAATAATGTTATTCTAAGCAGATAAGGAATAACCAGACACCTAACTGGCTAACACCAGATTCCTTGAGCTTTCATCTCACGATCCAAACTAAACGAATTCCTTGTAGCATTACCATTTTCTGCAGATTTTCTCCCACTCCATTCTCATAGTTCATGTTTTCACTTCCAACTCAGACAAGAATCGTCACGCGCCATTCAAACTGTCTTGGCTCGCCCCCGCGCTAAATACAACGCTGCAACGCCACTAAGTTCAAAGTGAGTGACTTTTCTGATTTTAGACCCTTAAATCAAGTTTTGATAGTTAGATTTAATTTTTGTTGAGGTTTTTATGTTTTGTGAATGAAAGAAGGAGGAGAATTTTGGAAAAAGTTTAGTTTTTAGAGAGAAAGAGAGAGGAGAGGAAGGAAGTCTACTAGAGAGAGAGAAAGAGGAGAAAATCAACAAAAAGAAGGAAATTTTATCAAGAGATTGGAGGATTCTCATCAACCTTATGAATTCAAGCCCTTCTCGTCTAGTTTTTTTTATGTTCTTTTTAATTTAATCTTGAATTTAACAATATTGTGATTATTGAGATTATGTTATCAATTGTTGAATTCTTGATTGTTGGATTTGAACTCTATATTATGTGTGATAAACTTATTTTCTAGAGCAATGATTTAATCTATTTGAAACATCTAATTCCTAATATTGTGTTGGTCATTTGATTTGAGATTTAATGTCAAGTATCTATTATGATAATTAATATTTTTGAATGTTTGGTCAATATTTTAATGAATTGTGGATTACTAGGAATTGAGAAGTAAATATTATATTTAAATCATGTGATAAATGCCATAAATGACATATTAGATAGAAATATACTAACATGGTTTGCGTAATTTGATTAAAATTATCACTAATAATGTACTTCTATTTAATGAATTTCGCATAGAAATATAATGAAATTTTATGTACGAAGTAGATTCGATTGATTTTGAGTGAGACAATAGAATAAATTAGAATAATTAATTAAAAACATGTATTTTAAATTAAAACAACGTTAATTGAAAAATTGACTGCGACCAAATACAATAAAATCATTATCTCTAAATTTTTCCAATAGTTGAATATTTTAATAAATTTGTGTAATACTCAATTTTAATTTATTTTAACTTTCGCAATCAAAAGATATTTTATTTTTTAAAATAAATTCACAATTTAATTACTTTCGATAATTATTTAATTAACATTCTTCGTAGAATTCACATCTTTTATCATTATATTACTTATAATAACGTGCACTTACATTCATATAAATACGCAACATTCATTATTATTCAAACTAATCATATCTAGAAATATAAGGTATTCAAATTAAGATTTAATTAAAAAAAAGAAACTAATATTATGCATAGATAGAAATAAATCAAATTTTTTTAAGAAGCTTAAATAATTGAAAATTACGATGATTATGCAGCATGCTATAATTGCATTAATTGGTCACTCCAATACCGATTAAATCATTACTAATGTAATTAAGCTTAATACAATTACTATGTAATACAATATAGTACTCGCCTCGTTATTTCAACTGAATTGAAGTTAAGAGTTTATATTTTCTACTTATATATTAGGGGTAGTTTAATAAAGTTAAGGAAGATATTCCTATAAGTGCAAACCAGCAACACAAAGTTTCTGTAAGTGCAGAGCACAGATAAATACATATTATAATTATATTATCTTTTATAAAAATTCTATAATTTTGTTTTGCGAATAAATAGAATTCTATTATACATATTATAATTATTTAAGTGAGATTTGAAAATTGTTATATTATTTTTACTCATAGCAATCTATTTATTCATTCAAGTAACAAAAAAACAATTGTTCCTTTTCAAGTTTGTAATCTTCTGCATTCCAATTTTCTGTTTGGTAATATATATGCTCATTTTAATTATTATATTACAATTGTTTGTGTGTGTGTGTGTATATATAATATCAATTTGTCTTTACAAACACTCTATTTTTTTTATATTTCTTGCTTATTTAAAGATTAATGTCAAAGGAGAAGTCAAGTTAAGAGAAGTCTAGAATATTTGTAATTACATGTTTTCTGTTTTTCAATAAACTTATTAATTACAATTCTCAATACATTAAGTCATGAAGTTGATTATTAAAATCTAAAGATTGTTTAATTAACATTATTAGTATAGTCTTAAACTTGTATCTCATTATTATTATCTGAAAAAAATACTTAAACTAATTTGTCACTATTTCAAAAGCTTGTATATTAATTTTAATAAAATAGAGGGATATGAATTTTGTTTATCATTATGAATTACAAATAATATATAAGGTAGTAAAAAATAAACTTTTATATTATTTACGATACTAATATTAAACTAGAAATTAAAAAATAGTATTAATAATATTATATTGAATTAATTTTGACTTATTTCATATCTATTAAATAAACTTCATAACTGATCTATATATTAAACTAATGAAAAATATCAACTTTGTTTAGTTGGACCAAAGACAGTAGGAATGAGGATTCTAAATGCTTACCCTTTAAAATGGAAGAATTATAATTTCAAATGCATGAGTTTTCCATTTTATTCCTCATCTATATATTTTATTATAATTTTATTTTAAATTATTCAATAAAATCAATTATTTAAATTTAACTAATTAATTTTTAATAAATTATCATATTCTTTAATTATCTACAAAATTTTAAAAATTATTATTCCAAAAATTAATTATATTATTGTAATATTCATTTTAGTTTGTAAGTTTAATATCATTTTATTATAAATTATGTATTTATCAATCGGATGATAATGATATTTATTTTTATTTTTAAAATTTGACATAATCTTATTCACAACCATATTTATTTTTGTCATCAATCTTATTATGTGTAAAAGTGTATTTTTTTATTAATTTATTAGTTATTTCTTACTTATTGTTTGTACAACAAGTCATATTTATTTGATAATTATAATTTTTTTGCACTTTATATATATTTATAAATTCAATATAATTTTATTCATAACTGTATTTATCTTTCTTATTATGTATAAAATATATTTTCTAATATATTTAGTCTCCGTAATAATTTATTTTATATTTCATTATCATTGTTTATACAGTTAATCATATTCATATTGATAATTTTAAATTTTTTATTTGATGAAAAATCATTAGTAATATTAAGGTTTATTATTATTTATAATATTTGTAAATATTCTCTTAAAAATTTTAATTTATGACAATAAATTATTAAATATAATACTACTTTATTGTTAAAATTTTAAAAATAAATTAATATAAATAATAAATTCCTTCCCTTACCAGTTTTTATCTCTAATAAATAAAAGAATATTATTCTTTTCTTCTTATTTTTTCTTTTTCTATTCCCTTCCTTTCCTCGTTTTTTAATCATTCTTTTCTATTCTTAAACGAATTGTATTTATTTATTTATTATTTCTGGGTTCATGTAAATTTAAAATTAGTTTGTGAAGTTAAGAATAATGATTACAATTTACAAAGCATCTTCTTAGCTTTAAAAAAGAAGAAAGGATAAAGGAATAAAAGTGGAGCCAATTATAAAGAAATCATGACAAAAAAGTTGTGGGATAGTCCACTTTGACAATTTCACTTTAGCCTATATTTTCATAGTTATAATACACATCCCTCCCTATTTCCATATTATTCACTTTACTCCAAATAATTAAATTTTATAATGTGGAGCCAATTATGTGTCAAAGTTGGTTATGATCGAAGTCTGTTGCGTGTTTTGTGTTGATTAGAGTTTCAATGTTGTTGTATTCGATTTGTATTGTAATATGAATAAATGCAGTTAGTTTGCAATCTTCTGCATTAATTCTAATTTTTTGTTCTGTTTGGTAAACTTAATATACTGAGCTTAAGTTAAGGTTATTGTTGTTGGGTATATTTATTAATATTTTGTTAAATATATAAATATCACAATTACAATTGTAGATATAAATTATAACAAAAGTAATTAAAGTAAATAAATAATAAATTAAAATAAAAAAAGTTAAGAAATTTTATCCTGAACATGGTGAGGCATGCTAAAAAGTATTGTCTTAAAATTAAGTAGTTCTTTCCTCGTGTGAATAGTGATGGTTCTTTATGGTTTTAAGATTCAACCCAATGTTTGCAGTCAATTTTCTCGATGAACAAAATTATCGGAAGACAAACGTCAAGTCTTCGATGTTACAATTGTTAATATAATTTTTGTTAAAATATATAGACATATAGTTTTCTTTTCTCTTTTTTTTTAGCACATCAAAATGCATACAAAATATCCTTTATATACTAATAAAATATTAAAGATTTAAAAAAAATTAAAAGACATTAATATCATCTTTTGACTAGTCACTATCTCAAAAGCTCATTCACTCTGTCACACCATATCATCTTTTTAGAGTAATTATTCTAAATTATTTACAGTAATAATTTAGTTTTTACTCTTAACTTTTTTTATTGTCATAGTAATAATTTAGTTTGTATTGATCATAAAGAAAATAAATGTAATATTTTATTCAATGTATATTTAAAATTTTTTATTAGTGTTATTAACACAATAATAAATTTAATTCATATACTATAATTTATTATTCTCTTGTTTATCACAAATATTTATTTAGGTTTACCTAATTTATTAACATATATATATATATATATATATATGTTCTTTTGACTTTTGAAAAATACTTGATTTTTCATTCAAATTAAAATATTATAAAGAAGTAAAAAAATGTAAATAATTATTTTTGCAAGAAAAAAATTGGTTAAGAGCATTTATAGAATATTAAAAAAATTAAATAGAATAGAATTAAAAGATTATAATATATGAATTAAATTTAGTGTCATGTAAATAAAATAGATAATATCTATACTTTTATATTCTTTTTTATTATTTTAATGCAATCTTCATTAAAAATTTTAAAAAAAAGTTTCATTATCTTAATTTATAATAAATACTAAAAAAATTAAAAAAAAAAATTAGCAGTATTTTAGTACACGATTTTATCTAATTAATTGTTAATATTTTAATTTAAATGAATCATATTTTTATTTTTAATTTTTTTAAAGTGATAAAATAAAATAAAATAAATTTTTTAATATTTTAGTCCCAAATATATTAGAAATAAAGACTGAATAATAAGCAAAATATATACAAATTTTGTTATTTAGATTAAGTTTAAGGTTTAAAATGATAATATCATAATTAGTAAAATTAGCTGAAGTTTAAGTACTAGGAGTATCTTATTATTTTTACAAAATACGGGGGTATTTTTCTATTTTTTCAAAACTTAAAGAGTATTTAACATTCTCTAAAAATCTTACGAGTATTTGTTTTTTTCCCAAAAACTAGTAATATATTATAAAATCCTTTCTTTAATTACATTTTTATTACATGCATCTCTTAAATATTAAATTATAAAAAAAGTTAAATCACAAGAGATGAAGATGGATTATGAAGAGATTATTTAAGTGTTCTCAATGGGAAAAAAATACAAATCATTAACTGAAATTATGCAGATTCATCTATTATAAGAAAACTTTCTAGTTCTAAGACGATCGCATTGAGAACACTTAAATAATCTAAAATAGATGTACCTTCATTCATACATAGTGTATGAAATTGCTCCTTCAAATATACTTTATTTGAGACGCCCTTTGTCTAATACAATACCTTTATCATCTACTAAAGAACTTTTGTTGTAGATATTTTATATACATTTACCAAAATATTCTTAGATAAACACAGACGTATTGCTCTCGTAGCTCTCAAAATTCAAATCCTTCCAATCTTCATCACTCATACTAAATTTTATTGTTTCGCTAGTGCTGCTGGAAGCAGAGATTGGTTTTCCCCTCAAAGCTTTGTATAATTCGGATTGAATTAATATATCTTTAACTTATACTTGCCACAAAGCCAGTGGTTAGTGGTTGTTGATGTGTTGAAGTTGGTTATGATCGAAGTTTGTTGCGTGTTTTGTGTTGATTAGAGTTTCAATGTTGTTGTATTCGATTTGTATTGTAATATGAATAAATGCAGTTAGTTTGTAATCTTTTGCATTAATTCCAATTTTTTGTTCTGTTTGGTAAACTTAATAAACTAAGCTTAAGTTAAGGTGGTTGTTGTTGGGTATATTTGTTAATATTCTATTAAATATATAAATTATAACAAAAGTAATTAAAATAAATAAATAATAAATCAAAATAAAAAAGGTCAAGAAATTTTAGCCTGAACATAGTGAGACATGTTAAAAAGCGTTGTCCTAAAATCAAAGAGTCCTTCCTTCATATGAGTAGTGACAGTTCTTTATCAATTGATAGGATTAATGATATAAATTAAATATTATAACTACCATATACAATAATAACAATTTATAAAATATAACTTATAAAATTAAATAATAGTTTTAAAATATTTATCTTCAACAGTTGTGTCATCGATGATCTACATAATTATTCCTATTCCTATTTGTGAAATCTCAGACTTTAATTAATTTATGCATTCAAGATATTGTTGTTCCCAGGTATTGAAATTTAATTTATGCTTATATATTTCAATTTCAATTTCAAGTCGTTTTCATGCAGTGTTACTCTTTCTTGTAGTCACAGCCTGCTGATCAAACCGCATAACCTGTTCCAATATGTAGTTAAGTGTAATATGATACCAATATATATATTAACAATTAGGCTTCACATATTAGCCTATCATTTGTACAGCTGGTTGTAACTGACTGACTTGTTCCATAAAAGTTTGTTTAGTCAACTCTGCAGTTCCTTAGTTTTAGGCATCAGTGTTCAGCTGTAATTTAGGATTTCAACCTCATTTATGCCAAGTGCTGCTACCACAATAGCGCCGAGGAGTGGCGTGCCCGCACAAAGTGGAAAAATCGTGTTAACGAGAGAGGAGAGTCTTCCTAGCCCGTAGGAAGATGAGGGTTAAAAAGTGTAGTAGTAAGCAGGTTGGAGCCTCAGTGAAATGCCAACTGAACAGGCAAAGATATGAAGATTGTCGTGTGCACGAGGACGTGCACGATTTTCTGATGGGGAAGGATGTGACGCCCCAAGAATTTGCGTGCTTACTGGGTATGCTTAAGTGTGACACCTCAAACAGTCCAACGTCTGATGGTGCCAAGACGGCTTCAGTCCCATGGACTTTCATATAAGGGGTCTAGACTGCCCCGCCCAATACTAATCGAGGACTGAAGTTGTCCTCCTAACGAGGCCTTAGCAGGCCGAAACTAATAAGTAACGTGACAGACGTAAAGGCTTACCCTCGAGTGAGGGCCAATTCGACACACGTAAAACATAAAACAAGGGTTGTGGTGCAGTTGGACCAATTAATTTGTAAAAACATTTGAGACCTATTTGCCTATGTTCTGAAGCCTGACTGGAAGCACATGCTATGTGCCCATTGTTATTCTAGTACACTGAGAAACCTTCTTATTTGACAAGTGTTGTATAGGTAGCACAAACAGAGGTAAACAATGCTTGACTGATCGAGATTGAATCAGCAGCTATATTATATAGTTTCATCCATCCTGAGAGAAACAAAAGCAGAGCAAGAAACCAGAGAAAACAAGGTATTCTACTGTGTAAAATTCTGGCTGGCAATTACATTTTGGTCCTCTTAGTTGTAGCATTATAAGGTTTCTTTATTCTTTCTATAAGAGTTCCGAATTGGTTTGGCAAAATTTTTAAATATTTGCATATTGTACTTAAATTTCTCAATTGTTTTTATTTTAGTACTAATAAAGTGATTCAATCACCTGAGATCGTAGTAGGTAATGATTTTTTACTGAATCTCATTAAATTTTAGTATTATATATTTTTTATTTTATACATATTTATTATTTGCTATCATTTTAAAATTTTGTAACTACTATACTGTATAATTTTTTTTATTTATATAATTATTGGGTCAGAATTCCCAACAATAATTGTTAAATTTGTTAATCATTTTTAATTGTTAAATCTAAATACTTTTCCTCTAAAATTATTTCTTAATTTATTTATAGTATTTGAATGTAATAATATAATTTCTGACAAATTAAATTTAGAAGAGTTGGACGACAACACATCTTTGGAAAAAATTACCATTTCGATGTGTGAAAATTTTAGATTTTTACCCAACAACCAGCACAAGGCCCGCCAACTTCGATGGTTTCATCTACGTTTTTGCCCGAATCTTGCTTCATTTCCTCAGGAAGGGTTGCAACCTTTCAGTGTCACAGGCTCTTGAAGCTGTACATCGCTGCAAAACACACAACCATGGGAGGAACAACCACCATCTCCAATGGTAACTAACATGATTCATTATAAATGAATTAACAACCGGCATACATGTGAAAGGAGAAATAAAGGTTAAGACGAACACAGTTATCTCAACTTGAACATTTAATTTTCTTTACAACATAAAACAAGGGTTGAGGTGCAATTGGACCAATTAATTTGTAAAAATATTTGAGACCTATTCGCCTATATTCTGAAGACAGTGACTGGAAGCACATGCTATGCCAGTACACTTAGAAACCTTCTTATTACCATAACTAATTAATTAAGATAAGGGACAAAACAAATTCGACGAGTGTTGTATAGCTAGCACAAACAGAGGTAAACGATGCTTGACTGATCGAGATTGAATCAACAGCTATATTATATAGAAGAAGCCAGACCCTCTTGTTTCATCCATCCTAAGAGAAACAAAAGCAGAGCAAGAAACCAGAGAAAACAGATTATTCTACTGAGTGTAAAATTCTGCCTGGCAATTACATTTTGGTTTCCTTAGTTGTAGCATCTTAAGGTTTCTTCATTCCTTCGATAGGAGTTCCAAATTTTTAAATATTTGCATATTGTACTTAAATTTCTCAATTGTTTTTATTTTAGTACTAATAAACTAATAAAGTGAGGCAATCACTGAGATCGTAGGTAATAATTTTTACTGAATCTCATTAAATTTTAGTATTATTTATTTTATATTTTATACATATTTATTATTTACTATCATTTTGAAATTTTGTGACTACTATACTTTATAAATCAGATTTATTAACAATTATTGTTAAATGTGTTAATCGTTTTTTATCGTTAAATCTGAATACTTTTTCTCTAAAAATATTTTTTTAATTTATTTATAGTATATGAATGTAATATATATATATATATCAAGAAACAACTTTATATTAATTTATTTCTTAAAAAATAAAAATAAAATTTGAATTTCATTGATCCTTTTTCATGTTCTCAGGAACAAAGATCCTAGCAGCTGCCCGATTTAACAATCCTCCTCCCGTCCACTTATCAAACCAAATTTCATTACTCTAAAATGATGATGTTTGTTACGTTGTCAATATCACAATAGTTCGAATATTAATTTTAATAAAATAGAGGGATATGATTACAAATAATGTATCAGGCAATAAAAAATCTAACTTTTATATCATTTAACATACTAATAATAAAAAAATTAAATAAATAGTATTAATAATATTCTATGGATTTCATTTTGACTTATTTTATCTTTATTAAATAAACTTCATAATTGACCTTTATTGAAATTCAGAGTGACACCTAACTGGTTAACGCCAGATTTCTTGAGCTTTCATCTCACGATCCAGATTAAACGAATTCGTTGCAGCATTACCATTTTCTGCAGATTTTTTTATTCACAACCATATTTATTTTTGTCATCAATCTTATTATGTGTAAAAATATATTTTTTTATTAATTTAATTTTTTATTTCTTATTATTTGTACAACAAGTCATATTTATTTGATTATTATAATTTTTTTTCACTTTATTTATATTTATAAAATCAACATAATTTTATTCATAACTGTATTTATCCTTCTTATTATATATAAAATATATTTTCTCCTATATTTAGTCTCCATAATAATTTATTTTATATTTCATCCTCATTGTTTATACAGTTAATCATATTCATATTGATAATTTTAAATTTTTTATTTGATGAAAAATCATTATTAATATTAAGATTTATTATTATCTATAATATTTGTGAATATTCTTTTCTATTTTTTTGGTATTGATGTATAATAATTTTATTTTTAAAAGTTTGAATTTATGACAATAAATTGTTAAATATAATACTACTTTATTGTTAAAATTTTAAAAATAAATTAATATAAATAATAAATTCCTTCCCTTACCTCTCTAATAAATAAAAGAATACTATTCTTTTCTTCTTATTTTTTCTTTTTCTATTCCCTTCCTTTACTCATTTTTTAATCATTCTTTTCTATTCTTAAACGAATTGTATTTATTTATTTATTATTTCTGGGTTAATGTAAATTTAAAATTAGTTTGTGAAGTTAAGAATAATGATTAAAATTTACAAAGCATCTTCTTAGCTTAAAAAAAAAAGAAAAAGAAGAAAGGATAAAGGAATAAAAGTGGAGCCAATTATAAAGAAATCATGACAAAAAAGTTGTGGGATAATCCACTTTGACAATTTCACTTTAGCCTATATTTTCATAGTTATATTTAATTAAATGTTACAATTTCCATATTATTCACTTTACTCCAAATAATTAAATGTTATAATTTCACTTAAATAGTAAGTATGAATAAAAAATAAAAACGTATTTTCTCTTATTTATGTTAACTCATTGTTTGGGCTATTTAAGAGATTGAAGAATATTTTAATAATTTTAACAAAATACAAAATTTAATTTTTGTATCGTATAATTTGTATTGAAATTTTAAAAAAATTTATTATAAAAAATTATTTTTTTTTATTATTTTATAATAATTTTATATTTGAGGTGTATGTACACTAGAAAATCAACTTTCGTGTCATCTAAAATGCTAACATGGGAATAAAAATTAATACAAATAGGATGATTGATATTTTATATAGTTTAAAATTTTAAAATGAGGATAATATGAAACAATGGATGCATACCTTTTATCTAATTGAAATAGTAGAAAACATCAGGGGATGTATGTGATAATTCCCTTAAAAATGATTGCAACGTACCATCTTTATTCTTTCTTACTTTTTTTCTTATTTTTTCTTTAAGAAAAGAAAAAGAAAGAGAGAGATACGCGACGAACCTGTAAAAAAATTAAAGGTAGAGTCAATTGACAATTTCTCCTAAGTCTCCTAAGTTTTGTATTATTAGAAATGTCCCATACTCTTTTTCATATTATGAACTTTACTCCAACATATTTGAGCCAATTTCATTGAAAGAGAAATATTATATCTCCTAATATTTGTTATAATTACACTTAGATAGTAACTACAATAAATAACCGTACACAAAATGTTCATATTATTTGCTATATTAATGGGTATTTTGGCAATTTTTAAAAAAATAAATCTAATTTTTTTATCAAATAATTAACATTCAGATTTTGTAAAACTCATCACAAAATTTTTATCTTTTATAATTAATATCTAAACAATAATATGGATTTACATATTAAAATTTTAAAAAGTAGTTAGAAAAAATTAGTTAACTTCTAATTTTAAGTAATAAAATCTGATTTAAGATCAACTATGTCATAAAAAATTAAATTAATTAACAATAACAAGCATGACACAATTAATGCATATTTATCATTTATGTAAATTTATAAACTTTGCGGGAGCTATATAATAATTCTCCTTTAATGGAAATCCGATTCCCTCGGAGCAGCAGACTGCTTGAGCTTTCGTTTCACGATCCAAACTAACCAATTCCTTGTAGCATTACCATTTTCTGCAAATTTTATCCCACTTCATTCTCCATACTTTCTGTTTTCACTTCCAACCCAGAGACGAATCGTTCCCGCATTTCAACTTTCTGCTGATTTCTTTCGGCTTCTATTCTATAATTTCTGTTGTTTCTTCCTGCTTTTAAAAAAAAAAAAAATTAGCCGTTCAATATTTTGCAGATTTTCTCCACTTTGTTTTTCATACACAGTCCTTTCGTTTCATCGAGAGAAAAAAAAACAAAACAAACACTATGTCGATCGTGGGAGAGGTGATTCTAAACGTGACCATTGAGATGCTGTTCACAAAATTGGCCTCAGAGGTGCTTCCGCTGTTTGGAAGGCAAGAGAAAATCCGTGCTGATCTGCTTGACTGGCAGAGAAAACTGAAGAAGATTAAGGCAGTGCTCGACGATGCGGAGGAGAAGCAGCTGACGGACGAGAGGGTGAAGGACTGGCTTGGCGAGCTTAAGAACTTGGCTTACGATGTTGAAGACATATTGGATGAGTTTGCTACTGATTCTTTAAAGAGGAATTTGCAGCACCAGTCACAGCCCAGTACAAGTAAGTTCAAGAATCTCATTCCAACTTGCTGCACCAAGTTCAGTCCACAGTCTGTAAAATCCGATTCCAAGATGAGGCGTAAGATAGATGAGATCACTTGCAGACTGCAGAGTATTGAAACCTAAAAATGTTTACTGTAGTTGAACGAGAATTCGGGACAAAGGAAGTCCAAAAAAGTTAGACAAAGACAACCCACAACCTCGTTGGTGAATGAAGACAATGTTTATGGTAGGGAAAAGGAGAAGAAGGAAATACTCGAATTGTTGTTGAGAGACGACTTAATTGCTCATGGATTCTCTGTCATTCCCATTGTAGCTATGGGAGGAATGGGCAAGACAACTCTTGCTCAGCTTGTCTACAATGACAAAACTGTGGAAAGGCATTTTGATTTAAAAGTTTGGGTCTGTGTGTCCGAAGATTTTGATGTCGCCAAGGTAACAAAAACAATACTACGCTCCGTTGATCATAAAGCCGGTGACGATGATGATCTAAACAGACTTCAAGAGAAGCTGATGAGTAAACTTCGCGAAAAGAAGTTCTTTCTTGTTTTGGACGATTTTTGGAACGAGGATCGAAATGATTGGGAATTACTTAGCCTTCCATTTGTAGTTCGAGCACCCGGGAGTAAGATTGTTGTGACAACCCGCATTAAAGATGTAGCGTCAAATGTGGGTACTGTTACACCTTATAAAATGAATAAGTTGTCGGATGACGATTGTTTGCTTGTGTTCACTCAACATTCTTTGGGGACAAGAGATTTCAGTATGCATCAACACTTGAAGGCAATTGGTGAGAACATAGTGAAAAAATGCAACGGTTTACCCCTCGCAGCAAAAATGTGGTATTATGAAAGCTCTCGCAGTAAGTTACCGTTACCTTCCTGTACATTTAAAACGATGTTTTTCATACTGCTCATTGCTTCCAAAGGACTATGAATTTCGTAAAAAGGAGATAGTCTTCTTATGGATGGCCGAGGGCTTGTTGGGACCTGACTCAAATAAGCAGAAAATGGAAGAATCAGGCCTCCTTTATTTCCAAGAGTTGCAATCGAGGTCATTCTTCCAACCATCAAGCATGGATATGTCGAGGTTTGTGATGCATGATCTCATAAATGATTTAGCTGAATGGGCTGCCGGAAAAATATATCGGAGAATGGAGGATACATTGGAGACTAACACGCAACAAGAGTTTTCCAAAAATCTTCGCCATTTATCATATATTATTGGCAAATATGATGGCATTAAAAGATTTGAGGCCATCTCTGATGCTGAACATTTGCGAACCTTCCTACCAATCGCAATGAGAGATACCACTAATTACTTGTCTCCTAGCGTTGTTCAAATGTTGCCGAAACTTCAACGCTTAAGGGTTTTATCTTTGCATGGGTACTTGATCTCTGAGGTTCCAGATTCAATTGGCGATTTGAAGCATTTACGACACCTCGATCTTTCCAGCACTGGAATTAAAATTTTACCCAATTCAATAAACGCACTCTACAATTTGCATACACTTCTATTACAAAATTGCTGGAGTTTGAAGAAGCTGTGTGCAGACATGGGAAATCTAATTAAGTTGCGTCATCTCAATAATGACAATGTATATTGGTTGGAAGAAATGCCTAAGGGAATAGGCAAATTAACTTGTTTACAAACACTCTGTCATTTTGCTGTGGGCCAAAGCAATGAATCCGGGTTAAAAGTGTTGAAGTCTTTGAATAATCTTGGAGGGAAGCTTAAGATTTCGAGGTTGGAAAATGTAACAAATGTTGATGATGCCAAGAAGACCGAGTTAAATGGCAAGAGAGACATTATTGAATTATCCTTAGAATGCAGCTACAGTAGTGGCAATCAAAGGGAGCCAACAACTGAAACAGATGTGCTTGATATGCTAAGACCCAACGAAAATGTGAAAGGGCTCACTATCAAGAACTACGGTGGTACCAACTTTCCTATCTGGTTAAGAGATTCCAAGATTTGAAGGTTGTAACATATATGCACTTCCTTGCCAACAGTTGGGCAACTTCCCTTTTTGCGAAGCATCTTTTTATAGTTAGAATGCCTGCAGTAAGGAGCGTGGGTCGAGAGTTCTACGGAAGTAGTGCCGAAGTGATTTTTCCATCGTTGGAGACTCTTTATTTTGAGGATATGCGAGAATGGAAAGGTTGGATTTGTGATGGATTCGGTGAAGAGGTTGAAGTTTTTCCTCAACTTAAAGTGCTTTCTCTTCAAAGATGTTCTAACTTGGTCGGAAAATTGCCAGCACGTCTTCGTTCGTTGGAGAGGCTTGCCATCAGGAGATGTGAGCAGTTGCCGCTGTTAATTCCAAGTAGTCCATCTCTTTGCATATTGAAAATAGGAAGATGTAAAGAAGTGGTGTGGAGAAATACAATCAATCCCAGCTCATCGAATTCACTTGTTTCTAATGATATGTCAGAACAAGTTTTGGCGACTGGCAACAACAATGAGCTGACATATATATGGCGGAATGGAACTGAGTTACTGCAAAATATTAGCTCCCTTCAGACGCTGCAGATTGGGCACTATCAAAAACTTTTATCCTTGGTGGCGGAGGAAGAAACGAATGAGCAGCAACAGCAAGGTTTGCAATGCAAACTTCATTATCTGCAATTGAAAGACTTTCAAAGCCTTGCGAAGCTACCACATGCATTGCTCAGCCTTCGTTCACTTAAAGAGATATTGTTAGTAGAGTGTGATTCACTAGAGTACTCTTTTCCTGAGGCATGGATGCATAACACCAATATATCTCTTGAAAGCTTAATTATTGAATGTTGTAATTCTTTGACATATATTGCCAAGGTTCGGCTACCCCCAAGCCTTAAGAGGATCAAGATTCACGACTGCAAAAATTTAAGAAGTTTGATAGACGAAGATCAAGTTTCAGTAATGGAGCTGGAAGAGGACATCAACGGTGGCTACAGCAGGTACACCTCTGTTCTGGAGGAGTTAGATATTTACGAGTGTCCATCTCTCACATCCCTGTTCTCAAAAAGCGGGCTACCTTCCACAATTCAAAAAGTCAGAGTTGTTAAATGTTTAAAGCTAGCTCTCCTTTCATCGAGAGAAAAACTGCCTAAGGCTCTTCAGTATCTTCATCTTTATCAATGCTCAGAGCTCGAGTCAATAGCAGAACGATTGGACGACAACACATCTTTGGAAACAATTAGAGTTGAGAATTGCCAAAATTTGAGAATTTTACCCAACAACCTACACAAGGCCAGCCAACTTCGACATTTTGGATTATCATGTTGTCCATAAGTGATTGTCAGAAACTGAAGGCCCTGCCCGAAGTTACCTCTCTCCAAGGATTGAATCCTTCCCTAAAGATATCATTCGCATCGATCTTCTTGGTTCACTGTTGATTGATTATGAAATTCTCAATAAGCCATTGTGTGAGTGGAGATTACTAGATTCACTTCTCTTACAATACTCAGTCTCTATGGATCAAAATGTTTGGACTTGGTGTCATTTCCACCGGAGGATGCAGAAATGACGCTTCCCGATGTATACGCCTAGAGTTAGAAGACCAATGATATTGCTGGTATGTATGTATATAAATACCCGAAAACAACTTTAAATAATTATATCAATTTATTTCTTAAAAAAAAAGATAGAATTGAATCTCATTAATCCTTTTTCATGTTCTCAGGATTGAAGATCCAAAAAGCTAGCTAGCTGCCCCTCCAATTGTTAACTCCATATCTGTTTATTATATATGAAGGTAAAGTTGTATAATTTAGTTAGTAATCAGAATGCTATTAAACACATTATAAATATTATTTAATTAAATTAAATAGATATATTAATAATACAAGTTATTATGTCTTGATATATATTGTATACTGACAGGAAACTAAATGGCCAACATATTATCTATTATGAAACAGTTGCTGGTTGCTGACTGATGTGTCAAAGTAAGTTGGTTATGAATTAAGTCTGCTGTGTTCTGGAAGGATACGAATTAAAATTTAGGTGTGTTGTTGTTGTGTCGTTTAATCGGTTGAATAAATTTGAAATTTTCATTCCAATTTTCAAGTGAGTTTGTAATATTCTGCATTCCAATTTTCGGTTTGGAAATATTCTCAGCTTAAGTGTGTTGTGTAATTGATGATATACCAAATTAATTTATTCTATATCTGAAATTTCATATATATATATAAATTCTCATTAATATTTATTAAATGTACACAAAATTCTACAAATTATTTAATTAATTTAAGACACAAAATGGTCTTATTTTTTAGTGCTGATATCTCTGATATTTCTTGAAGGTACAAGACTCCACAAATTATTATATCACAATTTGACATCTTAAAAAATGGGAGATTCTAAAAAAATCTCTTCTAACTCTTGTGAACATCTCCGATGTTTGAAAACTTTTAACAAAAATATTACAAATATGATATATGATAAGAATTAAATAATAGAAAAGGTCTATTGTCAAATTAAGAGTTAAAGGATGTCAAGGAAAAATTCAAGTAAAATTGAGCTTTGTTGGTGTTAATATATTGTGATTTTAAAGTGTTAGTTGTAGTGAGATGAGCTGAGATGTATGAAGTCTAGCTGCAAAAACTAATACGCATATGTTATGCATTAATTAGACACTCCCAATATCGATTAAACTATTAATAATTAAACTTAAAAAGAATTACTATGTAATACAATGATACTCGATTCCTTAATTATTTTAATTTGATCAAAGTTAAGATTTTAATAATTTCTCTGTACATATTTAGGTTAGATATTAATCAGATTTGAATTAAGTGTGTAATCTAATGTAATCTTAGACAATACCATCTTTTCAAGCAATTTGATGACGATTTCCTTTGCCTAGACTTATTTTAATATTATTATTAATATAATTTTAAATTTATATCTCATTATTTTTTTTAAATGATACTTAAATTAATTTGCCACTGTGATAATAACTCATATATTAATTTTAATAAATAAAAGGATGTCACTTTTATTAAAAAAAATCAGAAATAATATTTAAGATAATAAAAAACTTAATTTTTATATCATTTAATATTAATATAAGAATAAAAATTAAAAAAAAAAACAGTATCACTTAACGTTATTTTGATTTTTTTTTCATATTTTTGAATATGTAATTTTATTTCTTAATTTAACTCAAGGTTGGGAGATATGCAGGTGGATCAGTGAGATGGCAACTCTTAGATTACCCATGTAAATGAAAGCATACATAAATATTTTGTTAATGGATGTATAAGTGGGGTTAAAAGGAGGGAGGTAAGAGACAATTAATGAATGACGTTCCGTATATCAGAAATATTTAAAAACATAAGGGGAGGTAGGTATATGATAATTCCGTAAAAATTATTAGGACCCGACATCTTTATTTTCTCTTTATTTTTGCTTTTTTTAAAAATATATTTAAAAGAGGAAAAATACAGAGAAACGCAACATCTTGGACCCCACGAGAGAAATGATTACAGCTTGTTATCTTGACTTTTTTGGCAAAAGGTCTGACATTTTGCCTTAGTCCTCTATGTTCGTATTATTGACAAATATTTTATACTATTTATCATATTATGCACTTTACTCCAAACCAATGGAGCCATTTCATTAAAAGAGAAATATTATATCCCCGGATGTTTGTTATATTAAAACATGTCAGGGGAGGTATATGATAATTCCCTTAAAATTATTAGGAACCGACATCTTTATTTTCTCTTTATTTTTTGCTTTTTTGTTTATTTATTTAAAAGAGAAAAAAGAGAAGACACGCGACATCTTGGACCCCATGAGAGAAATTATTAGGACGCGGTTTCTCTGACGTTTTTATCAAAAGGTAGGACACTTTTACCTTAGTCCTCTATTTTTGTATTATTGACAAATATTCTATATTATTGTCATATTTTATTATGCACTTTACTCAAAACCAATTGAGCTCGTTTCATTAAAAGAGAAATATCATATCTCCTTGTGTTTGTTATAATTGCACTCTAATAGATAGTAAGTATAATAAATAAGCGCACACACAGAATCTTCATGTTATTTACTAAAAAAAAAGATATTTTAGTAATTTTATAAAATATTAAATTTATTATTTTATTAAATAATTAACATTTAAATTTTTTATAAAAGTTCATAAAGAAAACAATAATTATCACTTTTTATTCTTTTATAATTAATATATAAACAAATTTTCACCTAAAGACACTAAATTTTTTATGACACAATAGATTGTGTTAGTTTAATTATTATTTTGGGATTTGTATAAATTTTAACTTAATATACATACTTTCCTTAAAGTTTATTTCTTAAATTATTAAATATGTAATTTTGTTTCTTAATTGTGATACCCCGGCTACCTAATCTTCAATGTTAGAGAAATGGAGGTGAATTGTTAAGATGACTACTCGTAAATACCTATGTAAATGAAAGCATGCACAAATAATTTGTTAGTGTACATATAAATATAGTGGGTTAAAAGGAGGGCAGGTATAGACTGTTAATATGTTCTTCCATCAAAGTAAAATATAAAAGAAAATAGGGCTATTATATGATAATTTCCTAAAACAATTAATATGACGCGGCGGCTTTAATTTTTCTTTATTTTTTGATTTTTTTTAATTTAAAAAATCGATATCTCGGATACAGAAGCGGAATGATTACAAAACGACATCTTGACTTCAATTATTGAAGACACATAGTAATATGATGGGTAATTTATATGATTTTTATTACCCATTTTCTCAAATAAAATTGGACCATTTTTATTATTTTATAATAAATTTAGGCAATATACATTGACAAATCAATTTAAATTAAGAAAAATAAGGAGATTGATATTTTAATGTGGTTAAAAAAATTAAAATTAGAATAATATGAATACTATCAAGGGTTGTATTAATTTATTTACTATTTTTGAGTCCATATTGATTTTAACTCAATATTTCAATTTTTAAATGTGAATCATTAAAATGGCCCCTCTTAAATGTCCATCTAAATGCATTACTTTCCATCTATCTGAAATATTGGTCTTTCCCCTTAGTCCCCTTTATTAGTAGTATTGACAAATATTCCATATTCTTTGTTATGTTAGCACCTTAATCCATACCATTTGAACCGATTTCATTGAAAGAGAAATATTATATCTCGTGATTGATAAATAGTAAGTATAATATTAACAAATAAGCCCACACACAAATCTTCATGCCATTTATTAAATTGATTGGTATTTTAGCAAGATTTTAAAAAAATTAAATTTATGTTTTATAAAAAAATTAATATTCAAATTTTCTTAAAATTCGTCACAAAAGAAAATAGAAATGATCAGTTTTTATCTTTTATAATTAATATATAAACAAGAATATATGATTCACATACTAACCTTTATAAACAAATATCAAAAGTGTTATGGGTAAATCAAATTAGAAAATAAATTATATAACTTTTTAAACTTAATTATAATCATAATTTCTTATTTTGTTAAACTATATAATTATTGGGATTTAAATTAATTTTTTGCTAGATATGGTGAAATAACTAGGGGAGATATGTGTCTATTTATGCATATTTATCATTTATGTAAATTTATGACAAACTTTGGGGGAGCTATATAATATTTCTCCTTTATCGGAATTCAGATTCACACCGAGCACCCAGTTGCTTGAGCTTTCATTTCACTATCCAGACTAAACTGCTTCCTTGTAGCACTACCATTTTCTGCAGATTTGCTCCCACTCCATTCTCCACAGTTCCTGTTTTCACTTCCAACTCAAAGAAGAATCGTTCCAGCATTTCAACTTTCTGCTAATTTCTTGTACTTCTTTTGTATAATTTTTGTTATTTCTTCCAACTTAGAAAAGAAAAAAAAAAAAACTTCCAGCAATACAATTTTCTGCAGATTTTCTCCATTTCATTTTTCTTTACAGTCCTTTCCTTTCATCAAAAAAAAGAAAAAGAAACACTATGTCGATCGTGGGAGAGATGATTCTAAACGTGACCATTGAGCTGCTGCTAAAAAAATTGGCCTCAGAGGTGCTTCCGTTTTTTGGAAGGCAAGAGCAAATCCGTACTGATCTCCTGGAATGGGAGAGAAAATTGAGTAAGATTCAGGAAGTGCTTGACGATGCAGAGGAGAAGCAGCTGACGAAAGACAGGGTGAAGAACTGGCTTGGCAATCTTAAGAACTTGGCTTACGATGTTGAAGACATATTGGATGAGTTTGCTACTGAATCTTTGAAGAGGAATTTGCAGCACCAGTCACAACCCAGCACAAGTAAGTTCCAGAATCTCTTTCCATCTTGCTGCACCAATTTCAGTCCGCAGTCTGTAAAATTCGATTACAAGATGAGGAGTCAGATAGATGAGATAACTCGCAGACTGCATAGTATTGAAGCAGAGAAGAATCTACTGGGATTGAACGAGTATTCTGGAGAGAGGAAGTCCAGAAAAACCAGGGAAATGCCACCCACAACCTCTTTGGTGAATGAAGACAAAGTTCATGGCAGGGAAAAAGAGAAGAAGCAAATACTTGAAATGCTGTTGAAGGATGATTTAATTGCCGATGATGGATTCTCTGTCATTCCTATTATAGCTATGGGAGGGATGGGCAAGACGACTCTTGCTCAGCTTGTCTACAATGACAAAACTGTGGAAAGCCATTTTGATTTAAAAGTTTGGGTCTGTGTGTCCGAAGACTTTGATGTTTTCAAGGTAACAAAAACAATACTACACTCGATTGATGATAAAGCTGTAAAGGATAATGATGATCTAAACAGGCTTCAAGAGAAACTGAGAAGTAAACTTCTCCAAAAGAAGTTTTTCCTTGTTTTGGATGATATGTGGAACGAGGATCGAAATGATTGGCAACTACTTAGCCTTCCATTTGGAGCTGGAGCATCAGGGAGTAAGATTGTTGTGACAACTCGGATTAAAGATGTTGCATCAAATGTGGGTACTGTTCCACCTTATGAATTGAATACGCTGTCGAATGATGATTGTTTGCTTGTGTTTACTCAACATTCTTTGGGGACAAGAGATTTTAGTATGCATCAACAGTTGAAGGCAATTGGCGAGAACATAGTGAAAAAATGCAATGGTTTGCCCCTCGCAGCAAAAACTCTTGGAGGAATCTTATATCGTAAATACAATCGTAGTGACTGGCAGAAGGTGGAGGATAGCAAAATATGGGAGCTGCCCGAAGAAAAATGTGGTATTCTGAAAGCTCTCGCTGTAAGTTACTATTACCTTCCGGCACATTTGAAACGATGTTTTGCATATTGTTCATTGTTTCCAAAGGACTATGAATTTCGTAAAGAGGAGATAATCTTGTTATGGATGGCCGAGGGTTTGTTGCACCCTGATTCGAATAAGCAGAAAATGGAAGAATCAGGCTATGATTATTTTCAAGAGCTCCAATCAAGGTCATTCTTCCAACAATCGAGCATGGATGCATCGAGGTTTGTGATGCACGATCTGATCAATGATCTCGCTGAATGGGCAGCGGGCGAAATATATCGAAGAATGGAGGATACATTGGAGACTAACAAGCAACAAGAGCTTTCCAAAAATTTTCGCCATTTATCATACATTGTGGGCTTCTATGATGGTATTAAAAGATTTGAGGCCATCGCTAATGCTGAACATTTGCGAACTTTTCTACCAGTCAGACAAGGTTATTACTCTGGTTACTTTTCTTCTAGCATTGTTGATAAGTTATTGCAACTTCAACACTTAAGGGTTTTGTCGTTGCATGGGTACCGAATCTCTGAGATACCAAATTCAGTTGGCAATTTGAAGCACTTGCGACACCTCAACTTATCCAGAACTCGAATTGTGACTTTACCGGATTCAATAAATGAACTCTACAATTTGCATACACTTCTATTAGAAGACTGCTCGAAATTGAAGCAATTGTGTGCAGACATGGGAAATCTAAAGAAGTTACGACATGTCAATAATTCCAATGTAAATTCATTAGAGAAAATGCCAAAGGGAATAGGCAGATTAACTTGCTTACAAACACTCTGTCATTTTGTTGTGGGTCAAAACAATGAATCCGGGTTAACAGAGTTGAAGTCCTTGAAGAATCTTAGGGGAAAGCTTAAGATTTCGATGTTGGAAAATGTAACAAATGTTGGTGATGCCAAGAGGGCTGAGTTAAATGGCAAGAGGGGCCTTAATGAATTATTCCTAGAATGGAGCAGCAGAAGGGGCAATTTAAGGGAGCCAACAACCGAAATAGATGTGCTTGATATGTTAAGACCTACAGAAAATCTGCAAGAGCTCACTATCAAGAATTATGGCGGTGCCGATTTTCCAATCTGGTTAAGAAATTCCACACTCCGAAATTTAGTGTCATTAAGATTTGAAGGTTGTAACATATGCACTTCCTTGCCAACAGTTGGGCAACTTCCCTTTCTGAAGCATCTTTTTATAGTTGGGTTGGCCGGAGTCAAGAGCGTGGGTCCAGAGTTCTACGGAAGTAGTGACGAAGTGCTTTTTCCATCGTTGGAGACTCTTTATTTTGAGGATATGCAAGAATGGAAAGATTGGATTTGTGATGGATTTGGTGAAGAGGTCGAAGTTTTTCCTCAACTCAAAGTGCTTTCTCTTCAAGGATGTTCTAATTTGGTCGGAAAATTGCCAGAACGTCTTCGTTCGTTGGAGAAGCTTGTCATCAGCAGATGCGAGCAATTGCTAGTTTTAATTCCAAGTTCTTCATCTCTTTGCGAATTAGCGATCGGGGGATGTAGAAAAGTGTTGTGGAGAAATGCAATCGATCCCAGTTCATCGCAATCTCTTGTTTCTAGCAATATATCAGAAAACGTATTGGCAGTTAACAGCAACAATCATCTGACATATTTATGGCGGGATGGCACCGTATTACTGCAAGATATTAGCTCCCTTCAGACATTGCAGATTGAGAACTGTCCAAAACTTTTGTCCTTGGTTGCGGAGGAAGAAAAAGATGATCAGCAACACCAAGGTTTACAATCCAAACTTCATTCTTTAAAATTGAGGTACTGCCAAAGCCTTGTGAAGCTACCACATGCATTGCTCAGCCTTAGTTCACTTAAAGAGGTAACCTTAGCAAACTGTGATTCATTAGAATACTCTTTACCGGAGGCGTCGATGCACAATACTACTGTATCTCTTGAAAGGTTATCTATTGAAAGATGTAATTCTTTGAGATACGTTGCCAAGGTTCGGCTACCCCCGAGACTTAAGCGGATGAAGATTAAGAACTGCGAAAATTTAAGGAGTTTGATAGATGAAGATCAAGTTTCAGTAATGGAGCTGGAAGAGGACGTCAACGGTAGCTGCAGCAGGTACACCTCTGTTCTTGAGAAGTTAAATATTCATGGCTGTCCATCTCTCACATCCCTGTTCTCAAAAAGCGGGCTACCTTCCACACTTCAAAAAGTCAAAGTTTTTAAATGTTCAAAGCTAGCTCTCTTGTCATCGAGAGAAAAACTGCCTAAGGCTCTTCAGAAGCTTTATCTTTATAAATGCTCAAAGCTAGAGTCAATAGCAGAAGAGTTGGACGACAACACATCTTTGGAAACTATTTCCGTTGCCATGTGTGAAAATTTTAGATTTTTACCCAACAACCTGCACAAGGCCCGCCAACTTCGACAGTTTTGTTTAGCTGAATGCCCGAATTTTGCTTCATTTACTGAAGAATGGTTGCAAGCTTGTACCAAATTGAGTCTTTTGTCCATATTTAACTGTCAGAAACTGAAGGCCCTACCCAGAGGCATGCACAAACTCACCTCTCTCCGAGATTTATATATACAAGGTTGTCCAAGCATAGAATCTTTCCCTGAAGATATCAATTGCATCGATCTTCTTGCCTCACTTTCGATTGATTATAAAATTATTAATAAGCCGTTGTGTGAGTGGAGATTACATAGATTCACTTCTCTTACAGTACTCACTCTTAATGGGTCAGAATGTTTGGATTTGGTGTCATTTCCACAAGAGGATATAGAGATGGCGTTTCCCGACTCTCTAAAACGCTTGGACTTATGTCATTTTGAGAAACTGGAACGCCTATCCTCAAGTATTGAAAACCTCATAAAGTTGGAATCTCTTCATTTCGCTCACTGTCCAAACCTTAAATACTTTCCAGAGACCGGCTTGCCTCCCTCACTTTTGACTCTTGAAATAGAAGATTGTCCGTTGATAAAATCAAAACTCAAGAAGGATGAAGGACATTATTGGCCCTTGATAGTCCATCTACCTTGTGTATGCCTCGATGACGAAGATCAATGATATCGCTTGTATGTTATCATTGTAATGATATATATATAGAGAGAGAGAGAGAGGGAGAGAGAGAGAGAGAGAGAGAGAGAGAGAGAGAGAGAGAGAGAACAACTGTGTATTATAATAATTATAATATCTTTATCTAATTTTTTTAATACAATTAATTTTATTTGTATGAAAAAAGGAATGGAATCCTAGTATCTATTTTTGTTGGACTTAAGATCTAGGAATGAGGATACCGAATCTTTATTTATCAAAATGAAATAAAAGATTTTTCATCTGTTTTCAGAGAAATATAGAAATGCTCTGAATGTAAGTCTAAAGGCTGAACCACTGTAAAATCTAATTATTTCTATTTGTGAAATCTCAGACTCAGTGGCAATATTTTGATGTTTTCTGAATAAAAACAGTTGGTTTGCCTGGATTGACAATTGTTGTAATTGGATTATCTGAGTTTTAGTTATGTCTCTGGAAATGATCGGGCTTCTGCTTTGTATCTAAATTCTAGATGTTTGACAGAATGATTCAGTTAATTTTGGTTTAGTTTTATATTGGTTATGTATTGTCTTGGTTTCAGGAATCAAGTAGTAGATAGAATACATGAAGAGAGCTGAAGTGATCATAGAGAAGCTGCTGCAGGTGCGTAGTGCGAAGGAATTTGATAAAGGAATATGCATTCATGTGTTCACCAAGAATCAATCTGAACTACTATCCAGAGTGTCCAAATCATGAACTCAAAGCGGGAGTAGGACCTCACTCTGATATATCAACAATCACTGTCCTTCTCCACGATGATATTGCAGGACTTTTATGCTCGAGGAGGAACAGAGGGTGACACTTGGATTCACATTCCTCAGATTGAAGAGCGTTGATTAACATTGGACATGTGCTGCAGATTTTGAGCAATGATCGGAACAAGTAGAATTGAGCATCGGGTGGTTGCGAATGGATACAAGAACAGAGTTTCAGTTTCCTGCTTTTTCTAAACCCTGGAGCTTAATTCAAGTCGTTCGCCAGAATTGGTTTAGTTTCAATTCAAGTCGTTTACAGTCCAATATTTAGGACCTTAATTCAAGATCACTTATAGAGATCATTTAACTTTCTCAGTTGAAGGATGAATAATGTTATTCTAAGCAGATAAGGAATAACCAGACAGATGATCTGCCTCATCACCTATGGCCTGACATTATTCAAAAATGAATGCAAGCCTACTAAATCAGATAATTTTATCAACTCTTATTAAAATGCTATTAAGCATATTATAATTATTTAATTGAGATTTTAAATTTTTTATATTATTTTTACTCATATATAGTAATCTATTTATTCATTCAAATACCAAAAAGCAATTGCTTCCTTTCGAGTTCGTAATCTTCTGTATTCCAATTTTTCTGTTTGGTAATATATATGGTCAGTTTAATTATTATATTACAATTGGCTGGGTATGTGCTAAGTTATTTTAGCTTATTTTGCTTAATTATTTTACTCCTGCGTTTAATTGTAAATTAAATTTTTTCAAAATTTAACCCATATTTTACAAAACCAACACCCGTTAAGAATTAAATAATACAAGAGGTCCATTATCAAATTAAACTTACTAAAGTTAAATCTACAAAATGATAAAAATAATTAATAATTAACAGCAAAATTCTAGCAACAAGAGAAATTGAGAAATAAAAGGTATCCCTAAAAAAAATAGAAAAACTTAAGTTAATATTTGTTTGGAGCTTGTGATTTTTATGCCATATAACACTTGAACAATCTAAAATAATGTACGCATAACTTGTTACCAATATTATGATGTAAAAGGAGATCCGTGTGATAACTAAAAATTTATTATTTAATTTATTAAAAATTATCAATTACAAGACTCATATTTTCATTCATTCTATCACACCATATCATTTTTTTAGAGTAATTTCAGATATCCTAAATAATTATTCTAAATTATTTACAGTTTTGAAAACAGAATCATTCCTTAAAATGAATATTAGAATATAAAGTTTATTATTACTCTTTCTTTTATCTTAATAAGCTCATACAACATTAATTTTAATAAATTTATTAAATACATTATTTAGTTCAAGTATAAGGATCATTTTCTATTCATATAAAATAATTATTATGTGAATTATTTTATATATATATATATATATTTATATATATAAAGAATTATTATGTAGTACAATACAATCTCTACAAACAATTTGATCATGGTTTCCTTATTCTTGATAATATTTCATTAACATTATTAATATTTAGTCATTATTATTTTAAAAGATACTTGACTTGTCACTATCTCAAAAGCTCATATTAATTTTAATAAAATAGAGGGAAGAGATTTTTGTTTATCATATGAATTACAAATAATGTATAAGATAATAAAAAATCAACTTTTATATCATTTAGAACACTAATATTAAAATAAAAATTAAAAAAAAAAGTGGTATTACTAATATTTTATTGACTCAATTTTGATTTATTTCATATATATATATATATATGTATATATATTCTTTTGACTTTTGAAAAAGACTAGATTTTTTATTCAAATTAAAGTATTATAAATAAGTAAAAAAAATGTAAATAATTATTTTTGCAAGAAAAAAAATGGGTTAAGACCATTTATAGAATATTAGAAAAAATTTAAATAGAATAAAATTAAAAGATTATAATATATGAATTAAATTTAGTGTCATGTAAATAAAATAGATAATATCTATACTTTTATACTCTTTTTTATTATTTTAATGTAATCTTTATTAAAAAAATTTAAATTTTTGATTATCTTAATTTATAATAAATACTAAAAATATTAAAAAAAAAGTTAGCAGTATTTTAGTACATAATTTTATCTAATTAATTGTTAATATTTTAATTTAAATGAATCATATTTTAATTTTTAATTTTTTTAAAGTAATAAAATAAATTTTTTTAAAATTTAACATTTTAGTCCTAAATATATTAGAAATAAAGATTGAATAATATATACAAATTTTTGTTATTTAGATTAAGTTTAAGGTTTAAAATGATAATATCATAACTAGTAAAATTAGCTGAAGTTTAAGTACCAGGAGTATCTTATTATTTTCACAAAATACAGGGATATTTTTCTATTTTTTCAAAACTTAAGAGAGTATTTAACACTTTCTAAAAATTTTAAGGATATTTATTTTTTTCCCAAAAACTAGTAGTATATTATAAAATCCTTTGTTTAGTTATATTTTTATTATATGCATCTCTTAAATATTAAATTATAAAAAAAGCTAAATCACAAGAGATGAAGATGGATTATGAAGAGATCATTTAAGTGTTCTCAATGGGAAAAATACTACAAATCATTAACTAAAATTATACATATTCATCTATTATAAGAAAAGTTTCTAGTTTTGAGACGATCGCATTGAGAATACTTAAATAATCTGAAATAGATGTACCTTTATTCATACATAGTGTATGAAATTGCTCCTTCAGATATACTTTATTTGAGACTCCCTTTGTCTAATACAATTCCTCTATCTTTTCATAAAGAGCTTTTGTTGTAGATATTTCATACAGATTTACCAAAATATTCTTAGATAGACATAGACATATTGCTCTTATAGCTCTCAAAATCCAAATCCTCCCGATCTTCATCACTCATACTAGATTTTATTGTTTCACTAGTGCTGCTGGAAGCAGAGATTGGTGATAAGTACGTAAAACACGCACTAAATCATTTACTTTCAAACTTCAATTGTTTGTTTAATCCTCAAGTTTCCTTTGGATTTGATGTATTTTGGTTGTTTTTGTGCAGAAAATGATAATTTAACTTTTGGAAGTTAATTGGGCTTGAAAATGATTAATTCGGTTTGAAAAGGAAGAAACCGGAGCATAAGAACAGAGTGGACCAAAATGCAATATAATCAGGATTCAACTGAAGAACTATCGCAGAAAAAAAAGAAATCGCAAATATAAAAGAGAGAGGTGATCTAATTGAAATTTGCCAGATTTTATACCTCAATTGGCAGAAGCTGGTGCGCGATCGCGCGCCTTGCCGCGCGGCCGCGCACTGCGTTCTGCCCAGGTGGACTAAAGTGCAACAATTTCAGGACGTAAGTGAAACAAAGGTAAAATCGTTAGCTTAATGTATGATTAAGCATAAGTTGAGGGATTCAATTGATATTTTCCGGCCTTTGAATTTCTGGGCAATTGAACGAATTTTGCGGTTTAAAAAGGGAGAGAAGGGAATAACAAAGGGAAGTTGGTCACTGCTTGGGAGAAATTGGAGAAGGAAAAGGGAGAGAAAGAAGAGGAGAAGAGGAAGAAATTGGAAGAATAATTTGGTGGAATCATCAAGTTCGATTTTGGAAGACAAGCTCTCCATTCTAGTTTATCTCTTTCCCTTTATTTCAATTTTATTGTTTTGAATTGAATAAATTTGTGAAATTCGAATTCATGTTATTAATTGTTGAATTATTAAGTTGTGAATTTGGATTATACCCAATGAGTGGCTAAACCCAATTTTCTAGGGCAATGATTTAATCTATTTGAAGCATCCACTTCTAATATTGTGTTGTTTAATTGATTTGAGATTGGGTGTTGAGTATTTATCATGGTAATTAATGCTTTTGAATATTTGGCCAATATTTGAATGAATTGTGGATTGATAGGAATTGAGAAATGAATATCATATCTAGACCGTGTGATAAATACCGTAAATTGCATATTAGATAGAGATATACTAATATGGTTTGCGTAGTTTGATTAGAAATTATCACCAATTGTAATGCACTTCCGTTTAATTATTTCACATAGAGATATAGTGAAATTTTAGGTATGAAGTAGACTCGATTGATCTCGAGAGAGACAATCGAATAAATTAGGATAATTAACTAGCAACACGCGTTTTAAATTAGAACAACGTCAATTAAAGAAGTGGATGTGACCAAATACGATAAATCATTAGCCATAGACATTTCCATTGATTGAATTTTAAAGTGTTTTGATTTATTCTTAATTTTAATCTTATCAACAAAACAATTTTGATTTCTTTAGATAAATTCGTAGATTAATCACCTTCGGTAGTTATAAGATTACATTCCTCGTGGGATCGACATCCACTCATCACTTTATTACTTGCTTGCGACACGTGCACTTGCGTTCGTTTATTTTACACGCAACAAGTTTTTGGCGCCGTTGCCGGGGAATGTTAAATTCTTATAATATCGATTTGGATTAATATTGAGTTTAATCTAAAGTTTATTTTTATTTGTGAGTGTTTCCAGGTTTGTCTTGTGGTGCATGAGAAAAGCCGGAAGTAGTGTTCTATTGCCTTTCGATATTGAGATAGAAAGAACTTGTAAAAGGAATAGGAAAGAGAAGAGACAAGCATCAGTGCAACAACAAACTTCCGCTATGGAACCAAATATTGGAAATGATGATGGGGTAGAGAATCAACGAGCTCTAAGAGATTATGCTATTCCAACGGTTAATGGAGCCTCAACTAGCATTAGAAGGCCGGCTATTCAAGCTAACAACTTTGAAATCAAGCCAGCCATCATCCAAATGATTCAGACTTCGGTTCAGTTTAACGGGTTAACACATGAGAATCCGAACGCCCACATAGCGAATTTCTTGGAGATTTGTGATACTTTTAGATATAACGGTGTGTCGGATGATGCTATCAAGCTGAGACTTTTTCCATTTTCATTAAGAGAGAAAGCTAAGAGTTGGTTGAGTTCATTGCTACCCGGAACCATCACTACATGGGATGAATTGGCACAAAGGTTCTTAGCAAAGTTTTTCCCACCTGCAAAAACAGCCAAGTTAAGAAATGACATTACCACTTTCACCCAATTTGACATGGAATCTCTATATGAAGCTTGGGAAAGGTACAAGGAGATGATGAGAAGATGCCTACACCATGGCTTACCCAAGTGGCTTCAAGTTCAAACATTCTATAATGGATTAGGAGCTTCAACAAGAACATTGGTGGATGCAGCAGCTGGAGGTGCTCTGATGGGTAAATCAATTGATGAAGCTTATGATTTACTAGAAGAGATGGCTGCAAATGCCTTTCAGTGGCCCGCAGAACGTTTAACACCGAAGAAAGCTTTTGGGGTTAATGAAGTAGACAACATTTCTGCACTTACAGCTCAGCTTGCTACCTTAACCAAGCAACTTGGAGTCATGACAGCACAATCTATTCATATTCCGCAAGTTGTTTGTGAGTTATGCAGTGGCAACCATCCTAGCACGGATTGCCAAGTTGGTAATCCATTTGCTCCATCTTCCTCTGAACAAGTGTCATATGTGGGTAATTACAATCAACAGAACAACAACCCTTATTCTAATGCCTACAATCAAGGATGGCGGAATCATCCTAATTTCTCTTGGAGGGGAAATCAAAATGCAGCAAGACCACCCTCAGGATTCCAACCTCAAGAGAAAAAGGTCAACCTAGAAGAAGCATTGACTCAACTTACCGTGAACACTTCTAAGTTCATGACAAAGACTGAAACGACATTGCAAAATCAAGCAGTTTCTATTAGGAATCTTGAAATGCAAGTGGGGCAACTTGCAAGCATGATGACAGAGAGGCAACAAGGATCACTGCCTAGCAATACCGAAACCAACCCAAGAGAGCATGTGAATGTCATTACACTTCGAAGTGGGAAGAAGCTTGAAGAACTGAAAGACAAGATGAAAGAACAAAATGAGGAACAACATAAATCTTCATCATTTAATCAAGCAAAAACAGGGGAAGTCCATGATGAAGAGCAAACTGTAAGCACCAACCACACCCCTAAGGAAATAAGTCTTTCAAGACCACCACCGGAAGAACCAACTCCTCCGAAGAAAGCTATATCGCCTCCACCATACGTGCCACCAATTCCATTCCCTTAACGTCTCAGGAAGAACAAGCTAGATAAGCAATTTTCCAAATTTCTTGATGTTTTCAAAAAGTTACATATTAATATTCCTTTTGTAGATGCACTTGAGCAAATGCCGAGCTATACAAGGTTCATGAAAGAAATATTGTCTAACAAAAGAAAATTGGAAGAGAATGAGACTGTGATGCTTACTGAAGAATGCAGTGCAATTTTGCAAAATAAATTACCGCCAAAATTGAAAGATCTAGGGAGTTTCACTATACCTTGTACCATTGGGGACTTTCATATTGAAAAAGCTTTATGTGATCTAGGTGCAAGTATCAATCTAATGCCCTTTTCTGTTTTTAGGAAATTGGGGCTTGGTGAAGTTAAAGCAACAACCGTATTACTTCAATTGGCGGATAGATCAATAAAGTATCCAAGAGGAATTGTGGAAGATGTACTGGTTAAGGTTGATAAGTTCTTATTTCCAGCAGATTTTGTAGTGTTGGATATGGAAGAAGACCATGAGATTCCTCTCATTCTTGGTAGGCCATTTCTTGCTACTAGTGGAGCTTTGATCGATGTCAAACATGGTGAGCTGACATTAAGAGCAAATAAGGAGGAAATAAAGTTCAACATCTTTCATGGCATGAAATCTCAAGGTAAACCAAGTACTTGCCATAGGATAGATATTATCAACAGTGGTGTGATGAACACTCAAGAAGATAAGATGGAGAAGTTTCCAAATGAGGTATGCAAAATTGCCAAAATTCCTAAGGAGACAAAGGAATGGCATGATAGAAAATCTATTAGGAAGCATTTTGCACCCGGTCATCGTGTTTTATTATTCAATTGGAAATCAAGGTTATTCCCAGGTAAACCAAAGACAAGATGGTCGGGCCCATTCATAGTGACTCGTGTGTTTTCTCATGGTATAGTCGAAGTTCATCATGAAACTAGAGGAACGTTCAAGGTAAATGGACAACGACTTAAGCATTGTTTGAAGAATGAGTTCAAGCAATCCAAGATCATCATCACATCGGATAGTGTTTGAATTTTTCTTTGTTGCAAAAGCACTTGGTCCGGCTGAAGACGCTAAACTTAGCGCTTATTGGGAGGCAACCCAAGTTTCATTGTGTTTTGTGTGAATTTTTTTTTTTTGTTTTTTTTAGTGAGTTTTGTTTAATTTGTTAACACCAATGAAATTAATTTTTGTGTGTATTTTTGTAGGTGGATAACTTTAGGAAGCTCATAATCAATATTGGAAGATGGAGGAGAAGTTTCGGAGCACAAGTGCAAGTCTAGGAGCTTTTACTTGATTTTGAATGAAAACTGCAGAATTTGACATTTTGCATATAGTGTACTCAATCTATCATAACTTTGTGTACACACCTTGGAATTGAAATTCCTTTTCAGCATTAGAAACTAGACATCCGTATCTTCAATTTGATATATTATATGACAGTATTTGGTGTGCGACCGCGCAATCTGGGCGCGCGACAGCGCCTGACTCGCACAGGTCTGCACCTAAGGCAGAAGCTGGTGCGCGACCGCGCCAACTGGGAGCGCGACTGCGCCCTGCATTCTGCCTATAGCGTGCCTGCACAGCCTCCCCTCCTTTATTTCTTTGCCTTCAATGTTTTCCCTCTCCTCAACTCTCCTAAAACACAAATCAAAACCCTCTAGACTACTTATCCATTCAATTGTATCCAATTCATTCACAAACCGCATACATTCATCCTCAAACTTGTAAGTTCTCTCTTTTATTCAACTTAAATTTTCATTGTGCATTTAAATTCGGAAATGAGGAAAATTATGAGTTGGTGGACGAATTTATGTTTGTGGATTGAATTTATTGTAGAAGTTGTTGGGTATGTGATATCTTAGAAGTGTTTGTGACTATTTTGTGAAAAAAATTTGGTGAAAATGAAGGGTTTTGTTGTTGTGTTGGGTGTTTTTTCACAATTGCACACAAAGTGTTCGACAATTTGATTGAGTGAGGTTTAATGTCGAATTCTTAAGTTTGATCATTTAGGATCATTGAAAGAGTGTTTTAAGAGTGAATGGAAATTAATACAATGGTTGAAGTGCAATAAAATATGATAATACAAATGGACATTCTAAGTGTTTGATGAATTGCCCAAGAGAGATTTTCAAGTGAAAATGACATCAACAAAGGGCATTACTTTTCCAAACTTCCTTCATTTCCACAATTTTTGCCTCCACAAAAGAATGAGAGTGATAATGCACAACGAGAGGCAAGATTTTCACATTTTGCCTCCTAGGTATGATCTCTTTGTCTTAGCTTTTGATAAGTTTATGCTTAAACATTAGGGGCAATGTTTAGATTAAGTTTGGGGGGGTATTAGAGAGTATTATTGTGAAAGTGTTTTGTATGATGTATTGAGAATGAATTGATCATGCCACCAATTGCACACATTTTTTTTTCTTTCTTTTCGATTTAAGTTTTAATTGTTATATTTTAGGAGTGTTTATGACATGTTTGTTTGTTTTTTTTTCAAACATTTTCTTTTCATGGCTTTTATTAGTGTTCTTTTCTCTCCTTTTTGAGATTGGGCTTATATTTGTTGAACATGCTTTTGAGCTATATAGAAAGCCAATGATATAATTGTCATGGTAAGTGCTTAAATTGTGGAAAATAATGAATGTTGTTATAACTCTTGGGTTTGATTTGTTGACAAATTTATTGTACTTGATAGTTCCTCAAGAATTTTAAGCACTTAGTTACAAATGCTTGGGTGTGTGAAAATTTAGAGAAGGTTTGTGTGAGCTTTGTAAGGATTAAGTCCTATTGAACTCTAGAACTTGATTGATTGTCACTTGAGGCAAAATTCTAGAGGATACTCCATTAAGGAAATGAATTAGGCATTCTTTACTACGTTTGAGCCTTTCAAGCCAACCTAGAATTAATCAATCCTTAGTTTACCCCCTTTGAGCCAAAAATTTCTTTTATTGTTTTATCACTTACATAATAGCTAGCATGAAATAAAAATACCTTCCTTTTGAGCAGCACCCTAAATTTCCAACCATGTTAGAGCTTTGAAAATAAGGGGGGTTGAAGGAGTGTAGATAAAAAAAAAAAAAAAACCGAATTCTTATTGAGTAACCGGGTCTCATGCCTAGGCAAGCATAGAGAACTCGCGTCAAAAGATAAGAGTAAGGCCAATTATGAGAGAAATATGAAAAATAAGCTAAACTCTTACCGAGTAACCGGGTCTCATGCCTAGGTAAGCATAAAGAACTCGCGTCAAAAGGTAGAGCGAGGTTTTAAAAAAAAAAAAGAGAGAAAAGAAGAAGAAAAAAAAATGAAAAAAAAATGATGAAAAAAACAAAAGATCAATCTTTGCAAATAAATAAGCTTGGGGTATACATCTATTCTTTGTATTTGAATCATCATTTGAGAGGTGAATGAAAAAGATGGTGTTGAAATTTGGTGATGATAAAAGGATTGAAGAAAAAGCTCTATAATGGTTGAGATAATTAGGGTGCTTGTGCCTACTTAAATATCTATTTTCCGCACCTTAACTTTATCCATTACAAGCTTAATGAAGTCCTAAAGATCCTTGATGTAATTTTCTTCTACATTAGTGGAGAGTGACATGAAAATTAAGCTTATGGAGTTCCTAAATGAGTTTAAATTGTGCACAAACTTATCCGAATTGAATCAAAACCCATCATTTGTGACATTTCACACACACACGAGCGAGGAACTTTTGAGTACGATAACGTTTGTTTTTCAAGTCAAATTTAGAGACAAATTGAAAGCATTGTTTTCTTCAAGTTAAGTAGGTAACTTAATCTTTGAGGTTTTAATTTGTTTTAGCTTAAAGTAAGTTAAAATATTTTTATATAATCTCGATTGTGTATAACTTTGTTAAATCCCTTACCTTCCTTCTCTTTGATTTGATTTAATTTGCTTGAGGACAAGCAAACATTTAAGTTTGGGGGTATTTGATAAGTACGTAAAACACGCACTAAATCATTTACTTTCAAACTTCAATTATTTGTTTAATCCTCAAGTTTCCTTTGGATTTGATGTATTTTGATTGTTTTTGTGCAGAAAATGATAATTTAACTTTTGGAAGTTAATTGGGCTTGAAAATGATTAATTCGGTTTGAAAAGGAAGAAACCGGAGCATAAGAACAGAGTGGACCAAAATGCAATATAATCAGGATTCAACTGAAGAACTATCGCAGAAAAAAAAGAAATCGCAAATATAAAAGAGAGAGGTGATCTAATTGAAATTTGCCAGATTTTATACCTCAATTGGCAGAAGCTGGTGCGCGATCGCGCGCCTTGCCGCGCGGCCGCGCACTGCGTTCTGCCCAGGTGGACTAAAGTGCAACAATTTCAGGACTTAAGTGAAACAAAGGTAAAATCGTTAGCTTAATGTATGATTAAGCATAAGTTGAGGGATTCAATTGATATTTTCCGGCCTTCGAATTTCTGGGCAATTAAACGAATTTTGCGGTTTAAAAAGGGAGAGAAGGGAATAACAAAGGGAAGTTGGTCACTGCTTGGGAGAAATTGGAGAAGGAAAAGGGAGAGAAAGAAGAGGAGAAGAGGAAGAAATTGGAAGAATAATTTGGTGGAATCATCAAGTTCGATTTTGGAAGACAAGCTCTCCATTCTAGTTTATCTCTTTCCCTTTATTTCAATTTTATTGTTTTGAATTGAATAAATTTGTGAAATTCGAATTCATGTTATTAATTGTTGAATTATTAAGTTGTGAATTTGGATTATACCCAATGAATGGCTAAACCCAATTTTCTAGGGCAATGATTTAATCTATTTGAAGCATCCACTTCTAATATTGTGTTGTTTAATTGATTTGAGATTGGGTGTTGAGTATTTATCATGGTAATTAATGCTTTTGAATATTTGGCCAATATTTGAATGAATTGTGGATTGATAGGAATTGAGAAATGAATATCATATCTAGACCGTGTGATAAATACCGTAAATTGCATATTAGATAGAGATATACTAATATGGTTTGCGTAGTTTGATTAGAAATTATCATCAATTGTAATGCACTTCCGTTTAATTATTTCACATAGAGATATAGTGAAATTTTAGGTATGAAGTAGACTCGATTGATCTCAAGAGAGACAATCGAATAAATTAGGATAATTAACTAGCAACACGCGTTTTAAATTAGAACAACGTCAATTAAAGAAGTGGATGTGACCAAATACGATAAATCATTAGCCCTAGACATTTCCATTGATTGAATTTTAAAGTGTTTTGATTTATTCTTAATTTTAATCTTATCAACAAAACAATTTTGATTTCTTTAGATAAATTCGTAGATTAATCACCTTCGGTAGTTATAAGATTACATTCCTCGTGGGATCGACATTCACTCATCACTTTATTACTTGCTTGCGACACGTGCACTTGCGTTCGTTTATTTTACACGCAACAATTGGTTTCCCCCTCAAAGCTTTGTATAATTCGGATTGAATTAATATATCTTTAACTTATACTTGCCACAAAGTCAGTGGTTGGTGGTTGTTGATGTGTCGAAGTTGATTAGAGTTTCAATGTTGTTGTATTCGATTTGTATTGTAATATGAATAAATGCAGTTAGTTTGCAATCTTCTGCATTAATTCCAATTTTTTGTTCTGTTTGGTAAACTTAATATACTGAGCTTTAAGTTAAGGTTGTTATTGTTGGGTATATTTGTTAATATTCTATTAAATATATAAATATCACAATTACAATTATAGATATAAATTATAACAAAAGCAATTAAAGTAAATAAATAATAAATTAAAATAAAAAAGGTTAAGAAATTCTATCCTAAGCATGATGAGGCATGCTAAAAAATTCTTTCCTCGTGTGAGTAGTGACGGTTTTTTATGGTTTTCAGATTCAACCCAATGTTTCCAATCAATCTCCTCGATGAACAAAACTATCGAAAGACAAACGTCAAGTCTTCGATGTTACAATTACTAATATAATTTTTGTTAAAATATATAGACATATAGTTTTCTTTTCTTTTTTTTAACGCATCAAAATACATATAAAATATCTTTTATATACTAATAAAATATTAAAGATTTAAAAAAATTAAAAGACATTAATATCTTTTCGTAACTTATATATTAAATCTAAATAATTAGTAGGATTAATAGTGTAAATTAAATATTGTAACTACCATATACAATAATAATAATTTATGAAATATAACTCATAAAATTAAATAATAGTTTTAAAATATTTTTCTCTAACAATTGTGTCATTGATGATCTACATAATTATTCCTATTCCTATTTGTGAAATCTCAGACTTTAATTAATATATGCATTCAAGATATTGTTGTTCGCAGTTGTGTATTGAAATTTAATTTATGCTTATATATTTCAGTTTCAATTTCAGGTCGTTTTCACTTTTCATGCAGTGTTACTCTTTCTTGTACTCAACCTGCTGATCAAACCACATAACCTGCTCCAACATGTAGTTAAGTGTAATATGATACCAATATATATATTAACCCTGAGGCTTCACATATTAGCCTATCATTTACACAGCTAATTGTAACTGACTGACTTGTTCCATAAAAATTTGTTTATTCAACTCTGCAGTTCCTTAGTTTTAGGCATTAGTGTGTAACTCAGCTGTAATTTAGGATTTCAACCTTATCTATGCCAAGTGCTGTTGCCACAATAGCGCCGAGGAGTGGCGTGCCCGCACAAAGTGGAAAAATCGTGTTATCGAGAGAGGAGAGTCTTCCTAGCCGTAGGAAGATGGGCGTTAAAAAGTGTAGTAGTAGGCAGGTTGGAGCCTCAGTGAAGTGCCAACTGAACAGGCGAAGATACGAAGATTGTCGTGTGCACAATTTTCTGGTGGGGGAGGATGTGACGCCCTAAGAATTTGCGTGCTTACTGGGTATGCTTAAGTGTGACACCTCAAACAGTCCAACGTCTGATGGTGCCAAGACGGCTTCAGTCCCATGAACTTTCATGTAAGGGGTCTAGACTGCCCCGCCCAATACTAATTGAGGACTGAAGTTGTCCTCCTAACGAGGCCTTAGCAGGCCGAAACTAATAAGTAACGCGACACACGTAAAGTCTTTACCCTCGAGTGAGACAATGCTTGACTGATCGAGATTGAATCAGCAGCTATATTATATAGAAGAAGCCAGACCCTCTTGTTTCATCCATCCTGAGAGAAACAAAAGCAGAGCAAGAAACCAGAGAAAACGGAGTATTCTACTGTGTAAAATTCTGCCTGGCAATTACATTTTTGTCCTCTTAGTTGTAGCATTTTAAGGTTTCTTCATTCTTTCTATAAGAGTTCCGAATTAGTCTGGCAAATGTTTTAAATATTTGCATATTGTACTTAAATTTCTCAATTATTTTTATTTTAGTACTAATAAAGTGATGCAATCACCTGAGATCGTAGTAGTAGGTAATGATTTTTTTACTGAATCTCGTTAAATTTTAATATTATATATTTTGTATTTTATACATATTTATTTTTTACTACCATTTTAAAATTTTGTAACTACTATACTGTATAATTTTTTTTATTTATATAATTATTGGCCAGAATTCTCAACAATAATTGCTAAATTTGTTAATCATTTTTAATTGTTAAATCTAAATACTTTTCCTCTAAAATTATTTCTTAATTTATTTATAGTATTTGAATGTAATAATATATATATATCGAAAACAACTTTATATTAATTTATTTCTTTAAAAAATAAAAATAAAATTGAATTTCATTGATCCTTTTTCATGATCCAGGATCAAAGATCCTAACAGCTGCCCGATTTCACAATTCTCCTCCCATCCACTTATCCAACTAAATTTCGTTACTTTAAAATGATGATGTTTGTTAGGTTGTCAATATCACAACAGATTGTATATTAATTTTAATAAAATAGAGGATGTGATTTTTTGTTTCTCAAAATGAATTACAAATAATGCATAAGGCAATAAAAATTCAACTTTTATATCATTTAACATACTAATAATAATAAAATTAAATAAATACTGTTAATAATATTCTATATATTTAATTTTTACTTATTTCATATCTATTAAATAAACTTCATAATTGACCCTCCCCACACACCATCATCTAGTAATGTTCAAGTCAATTGATGCAAGTTAAAATTATAATTAGATAATATTTAATTAATTAAAAAATATTATTTTTATCTAATTTTTTTAATTTCTCATTTTTTGTTTAATTAATTTTATTTGTGTTTAAAATTCTAGAATTATAATAATACGAATATAATTTACTGTGTCATTGGAAGAATGGAGGAAAAGAAAGGAAAAAAATATTTAATTTCTCTTTTACTTTTCATTCAATTAATTTTATTTCACTGTTCTATTTTTCTCTTTCTTTATATGCTAAGCTTATTGTTGCGTGTAAAATAAACGAACGCAAGTACACGTGTCACAAACAAATAATAAAGTGATAAGTAGATGTCAATCCCATGAGGAATGTTAATCTTATAACTACCGAAGGTAATTAATTTATTAATTTATCTAAAGAAATCGAAATAATTTTGGTTGACAAGATTAAAATTAAGAATTAAGCAAAATATTTAAAGAATTTTGGTAATGGAAATGTCTAAGACTAATGATTTATCATATTTGGTCGCATTCACCTCTTCAATTGACGTTGTTCTAATTTAAAACACGTGTTGCTAGTTAATTATCATAATTTATTCGATTGTCTCTCTCGAAATCACTCGAGTCTATTTCGCATCTAAAACTTCACTATATCTCTATGTGAAATTAATTAAACGGAAGTGCATTATAAATGATGTTAATTTCTACTCAAACTATGTAAACCATATTAGTATATCTCTATCTAATATGCAATTTACGATGTTTATCACATAGTCTGGATATGATGTTCATTTATCAAATTCCATCAATCCACAATTCATTCAAATAATGGCCAAATATTTAAAAGCATTAATTATCATATAAACACTCAACACATAATTTTAAATCAATTGAACAACACAATCTTAGAAATTGATGCTTCAAATAGATTAAATCATTACCCTAGAAAATGGGTTTAGCCACACATTGGGTAGAATTCAAATTCACAACTCATAAATTCAACAATTAATAACATGAATTCGAAATTTACAAATTTGTTTAATTCACAACAATAAATTGAAATAAAGAAAAAGAGATAAACTAGAATATGAGAGCTTTCACCCAAATTCGAACTTGATAATTCTTTAAATTCTTCTTCCAATTCTCTTTCTTTTCTCCTATTCTTTCTCTCCCTTCTTCTTCCCAAATCTCTCCCAAGAAATGATTAACCATTTTTTCCTTCCCTTCTCCGCCATTTTAAGCCCAAAAATCGTCCAATTATAGGGGACAAAGAGTCGCTTAGCCGCACACCTCATTCTGCCCAAAAATTCAATTCGTCTGAAAAATATCAATTGAGTCCCTATATTTATAATTAACCAGACATTATAACACTTTTGGCGAACACATTTACCACTTAATGGAATTGTGGATTACACATACTACTACGTTGCTCTTTATAGATTTTTCAACATCAATAGCAATAGATAAAATGTAACTACAATTACAGTGATAGTTAGAAGCCGTCTAATTATTGTCACATGTTATTCAATCCTCTTCAATTTGTTATCGCTTGTTGAGGAATGAATATCACTTTGCATATTAGGTTCTGCATCTAGTGTATGGTTGGAGTTGCTTCCTTCATCATATGTGTTTTTGTTTTATTTGCTTGTGTTTGCTGCGAAAATCATGTTGTTGAACTAACATCAGCTGCATCCGGATTCCACCAAATGAACCATGAACATTTCTCTGTTTTGCATGTAAAGAAAAAGTTTGTTTGGGTTGTCACTTATTTTAGATATCTTGATGCTAGCCGTCTTGAGGCAAAAATAATATTTATTCCTAAATTTTATGCCTTCACTATTCAATTCAAATTTTTTGAATGGAACACTCATTTTAGAAAGAAAATATGAGATTTTTGAGTTCGTGTTTGCTTGGATAGTGAAAGAATGAGATTTCTGTTTACATGGATAATGCAAGAAACAATTTATGTGGTGAAAATTAATTTATATTGGTTGATTTAGCGGTCAGAAACAGGCAAAAAAAAATGATCATTTTTCCAGTCAAGCAAAAATTTAATTTCTGCCCTTAAAGTGTTCATTGGTAAATATATTAATTTAAGGGCATATCTATCATTATATTCCCGCATATGATTTGCAAGAAATCAAGCCATCGTGTAAAAGAGAGAAAGGGTATTACTGTTATTTGCCTTTTTAAAGACAATCATACTGTGGGGACGAAAACAATAACAGAAGAAATGTCGCTGACAAATATGTTTGATTCGAGAGTCTCATTGACAATAAGTTTATAAAAAGAGGGTCCAACTGTTATTTGCCCAAATATTAAAGACAGAGACAGTCTCTTTAAGCCAGCAGCATGATGACTTTAATTTTTTATGTGCCGAGTGATTCACGAAAACTCAAAATCAAATGGATTAATTCCTGATAGTGATAGATTACTCACTCCAACCCCAGTTAATTAAATTAACAAAAGAAATTGCAATTCTCAGCGACACCTTCGGAATTCCGTCTGCCAAAATTCACGGGTGCCGGGGCCCTGATTATATATGGTACGTTTTAAAGTTTTAAAATCTGGAATACTTTTGCATTGTATACATTAATTTATTTAGTTTTTCTGGTGCTTGTAATTTTTAACTCAACCAGCATATCCGATGTGAAGTTAAAAAATTAATTGTTACAACGTATCATTTTGGCTACTCCAGCAAAAATGAGCTACAAATGAACAGAAGAGATACGGATACAGACACAGAAACTTCGGATTGCTTAAGCCTTCTCTACCCCTTTGTATATATTAATTGTTTACTAATACTACTCAAATATAATTTTATCTGTAACGTCTACTTATATAAACTGATAGGCAATATTGTATTATATATTGTCATACATTTTTATAATCTATTTTATTTTTTAAAAAAAGAATTTTAGAATATCTGATAATAATATAACACTACTATATATTTTACGTAAAAATTTGCGTATGTTTATATCAGTTCTCTAAAATTTTTTTAATGTAAGTATTTTTATATGCATATACAATTTCTATTCATATATACAAACTAGATCTTGGGCTCTGGAGAATTGCATGTCTAGATAATACTAACAATATTAAAATAATTCCCGCTGACTCAAAATTCACATGGATTCCTAACGGATCACGCCCTCCAATCAATTTTCATTTTTAATAATTTCGGGTTGTGTTTATTTATTTATTTTGGGTTCCTGCAATTTTTAACTCAACCTGCGCATGCGATGTGAAATTAAAAAATTAATTATTGCAATGGATCATTTTGACTTCTTGAGCAAAAGGGACACAAAAGAGGAGACACAGATACAGATACCGAAACACCAGATTGCTTGAGCTTTCACAACCCAAACTAATCTTGTTCCATCTTGCATTTTGAACTATGTCGATCGTCGGAGAGGTGATTCTAACTGTGACCTTTGAGATGCTGTTCAAAAAATTGGCCTCAGAGGTGCCTCCGCTATTTGGAAGCCAAGATAAAATCCGTGCTGATCTCCTAGAATGGCAGAGAAAATTGAAGAAAATTAAGGCAGTGCTTGATGATGCAGAGGAGAAGCAGTTGACGGACAAGAGGGTGAAGGACTGGCTTGCCGAGCTTAAGAACTTGGCTTACGATGTTGAAGACATATTGGATGAGGTTGCTACTGAATCTTTGAAGAGGAATTTGCAGCACCAATCACAACCCAGTACAAGTAAGTTCCAGAATCTCATTCCAACTTGCTGCACCAAGTTCAGCCCACAGTCTGTGAAATTCGATTCCAAGATGAGGAGTCAGATAGATGAGATAACTCGCAGATTGCATAGTATTGAAACAGAGAAGAATCTACTGGAATTGAACAAGTATTCTGGACAGAGGAAGTCCAGAAAATCTAGGGAAAGGCCACCTACAACCTCTTTGGTGAATGAAGCCAAAGTTCATGGCAGGGAAAAAGAGAAGAAGCAAATACTTGAGCTTCTGTTGAAGGATGATTTAATTGCCGATGATGGATTCTCTGTCATTCCTATTATAGCTATGGGAGGGATGGGCAAGACGACTCTTGCGCAGCTTGTCTACAATGATGAAACTGTCAATAGTTATTTTGATCTCAAAGCTTGGGTATGAGTTTCCGAAGATTTTGATGTTGCCAAGGTAACAAAAACAATACTACGCTCCGTTGATGATAAAGTTGGTGATGATGATGATCTAAACAGGCATCAAGAGAGACTGAGGAGCAAACTTCTTCAACGGAAGTTCTTTCTTGTATTGGATGATTTGTTGAATGAGGATCGAAATGACTGGGAACTACTTAGCCTTCCATTTGGAGCTGGAGCACCAGGGAGTAAGATTGTTGTGACGACTCGGATTAAAGATGTTGCATCAAATGTGGGTACTGTTCCACCTTACGAACTGAATAAGTTGTCGGATGATGATTGTTTGCTTGTGTTTGCTCAACATTCTTTGGGGACGAGAGATTTTAGTATGCATCAATAGTTGAAGGGAATATAGTGAAAAAATGTAACGGTTTGCCCCTCGCAGCAAAAACTCTTGGGGGTATCTTATATCGTAAATACAATCGTAGTGACTGGCAGAAGGTGGAGGATAGCAAAATATGGGAGCTGCCCGAAGAAAAATGTGGTATTCTGAAAGCTCTCGCTGTAAGTTACTATTACCTTCCTGCACATTTGAAACGATGTTTTGCATATTGTTCATAGTTTCCAAAGGACTACGAATTTCGTAAAGAGGAGTTAGACCTATTATGGATGGCCGAGGGTTTGTTGCAACCTGATTCGAATAAGCAGAAAATGGAAGAATCAGGCTATGATTATTTTCAAGAGCTCCAATCAAGGTCATTCTTCCAACAATCGAGCATGGATGCATCGAGGTTTGTGATGCACGATCTGATCAATGATCTCGCTGAATGGGCAGCGGGCGAAATATTTCGAAGAATGGAAGATACATTGGAGACTAACAAGCAACAAGAGCTTTCTAAAAAATTTCGCCATTTATCATACGTCATTGGCAGATATGATGGCCTTAAAAGATTTGAAGCCATCTTTGATGCTGAAGATTTGCGAACTTTTCTACCAACTGGAAAGGAGATCTGTTATAAGTATTACTTGTCTTCTAGCGTTGTTCATGCGTTATTGAAACTTCAATACTTAAGGGTCTTATCTTTGCGTGGGTACGGCATCTCCAAGATATCAAATTCAGTTGGAAATTTGAAGCACTTACGACACCTCGACTTATCCGATACTCCAATTGTCACTTTACCGGATTCAATAAACGAACTCTACAATTTGCATACACTCCTGTTAGAAGACTGCTGGAAATTGAAGGAAATGTGTGCAGACATGGGAAATCTAATCAAGTTACGTCATGTCAATAATTCCAGTGTAGATTCATTAGAGAAAATGCCTAAGGGAATAGGCAGATTAACTTGTTTACAGACACTCTGCCATTTTATTGTGGGTCAAAACAATGAATACGGGTTAACAGAGTTGAAGTCCTTGAAGAATCTTAGGGGAAAGCTTAAGATTTCAAGGTTGGAAAATGTAACAAATGTTGGTGATGCCAAGAGGGCTGAGTTAAATGGCAAGAAGGACCTTAATGAATTATTCCTAGAATGGAGCAGCAGAAGGGGAAATTTAAGGGAGCCAACAACTGAAATAGAAGTGCTTGATATGTTAAGACCCAGTGAAAATCTGAAAGAGCGCAGTATTAAAAATTATGGCGGTGCTGATTTTCCAATCTGGTTAAGTTCCACACTCCGAAATTTAGTGTCATTAAGATTTGAAGGTTGTAACATATGCACTTCCTTGCCAACTGTTGGGCAACTTCCCTTTCTGAAGCATCTTTTAATAGTTAGATTGGCTGGGGTCAAGAGCGTGGGTCCAGAGTTCTATGGAAGCAGTGACGAAGTGCTTTTTCCATCGTTGGAGACTCTTTATTTTGAGGATATGCAAGAATGGAAAGATTGGATTTGTGATGGATTTGGTGAAGAGGTCGAAGTTTTTCCTCAACTCAAAGTGCTTTCTCTTCAAGGATGTTCTAATTTGGTCGGAAAATTGCCAGAACGTCTTCGTTCGTTGGAGAAGCTTGTCATCAGCAGATGCGAGCAATTGCTAGTTTTAATTCCAAGTTCTTCATCTCTTTGCGAATTAGCTATCGGGGGATGTAGAAAAGTGTTGTGGAGAAATGCAATCGATCCCAGTTCATCGCAATCTCTTGTTTCTAGCAATATATCAGAAAACGTATTGGCAGTTAACAGCAACAATCATCTGACATATTTATGGCGGGATGGCACCGTATTACTGCAAGATATTAGCTCCCTTCAGACATTGCAGATTGAGAACTGTCCAAAACTTTTGTCCTTGGTTGCGGAGGAAGAAAAAGATGATCAGCAACACCAAGGTTTACAATCCAAACTTCATTCTTTAAAATTGAGGTACTGCCAAAGCCTTGTGAAGCTACCACATGCATTGCTCAGCCTTAGTTCACTTAAAGAGGTAACCTTAGCAAACTGTGATTCATTAGAATACTCTTTACCGGAGGCGTCGATGCACAATACTACTGTATCTCTTGAAAGGTTATCTATTGAAAGATGTAATTCTTTGAGATACGTTGCCAAGGTTCGGCTACCCCCGAGACTTAAGCGGATGGAGATTAAGAACTGCGAAAATTTAAGGAGTTTGATAGATGAAGATCAAGTTTCAGTAATGGAGCTGGAAGAGGACGTCAACGGTAGCTGCAGCAGGTACACCTCTGTTCTTGAGGAGTTGCATATTTTCAGCTGTCCATCTCTCACATCCTTGTTTTCAAAAAGCGAGCTGCCTTCCACACTTAGAAAAGTCGCAGTTCATTGTTGTTCCAAGCTTGCTTTCTTGTCGTTGAAAGAAAAACTATCTCAGGCTCTTCAGTACCTATATATTGATGATTGCTCAGAGCTCGAGTCAATAGCAAAAGAGTTGGACGACAACATATCTTTGGAGGAAATTAGCGTTATTCAGTGCCAAAATTTTAGATTTTTACCCAACAACCTGCACAAGGCCAGCCAACTTCGATGGCTTTCTTTAGGTTTTTGCCCGAATGTTGCTTCATTTACTGAAGAAGGGTTGCAAGCTTGTACCAAATTGACTCATTTGTCCATATTTAACTGTCAGAAACTGAAGGCCCTACCCAAAGGCATGCAGAATCTCACCTCTCTCCAAGATGTATATATACGGGGTTCACCAAGCATAAAATCTTTCCTGAAGGAGTCTTTCGCATCGACCTTCTTCGTTCACTTGGGATTGATTATAAAATTATTAATAAGCCGTTGTGTGAGTGGAGATTACATAGATTCACTTCTCTTACAGAACTCACTCTTTATGGGTCAGAATGTTTGGATTTGGTGTCATTTCCACAAGAGGATATAGAGATGGCGTTTCCCGACTCTCTAAAACGCTTGGACTTATGTCATTTTGAGAAACTGGAACGCCTATCCTCAAGTATTGAAAACCTCATAAAGTTGGAATCTCTTGTTTTCCATGAATGTCCAAAGCTTGAATACTTTCCAGAGACTGGCTTGCCTCCCTCACTTGTGCTGCTTGAAATCGTTGGATGTCCATTGATAAGATCAAAACTCAAGAAGGATGAAGGACAGTATTGGCCCTTGATAGCCCATCTACCTTATGCACGCCTCGATGATGAAGAGCAATGATATTACTGATATGTTATCATTGTAATAATATACATAGAGAGAGAGAAACAAATTTGTATTAGTTTATTTAGTTCTTAGCAAAATTAAAATAGAATTGAATCTGACTGATCCATTTCCATGTTCTTAGGATTGAAGGTCATATCCAAACAGCTACCCGGTTTCACAGTTGTTTCACTCACTCCATATGTCTGCTTATGTTGTGTTTTCTAGTGTTTTAATTTTCTCTTTGGTAACCTAATTATCAAATTAAGAGTTAAAGGATGTCAAGGAAAAATTCAAGTAAAATTGTGCTTTTTTCGGTGTTAATATGTAATTTCAACAAATAAAGGGTAAAGTTGAAAAAATATCCCTTGCCTACTCTGCTGCACCTTTGGCAATGGCTTCAACAAAATCCAAAAATCCATTGGACATTTGCATGCATGTATTTGAATAAAAATTTGTATTCATTTTCTTGAATTCCCTAAAACCATTTGAGTATATGTATCACCTATTAAAATATAATCCACTATAACTGATTATATCAATTGAATAGCTAAAGTTAATAATTTGTTTCTTTTTCTTCATCTTATTCTTTTTCTTTTTTATTGAATATTAATTATAATTCAATTTCACTCATTTTTTTCCAGATATTTTTTAATTTAAAACTAAAAAATTAATAGTTATATTTAAATAGAATTAAAATTAAAATATTCAACTTAACGTTAAATAAATATACTATCATTAATATGTAATCATTCAAATTAATCGTGTTTGCGGTAATGTAACCAAAGAAAAGAAAATACCTTACTTTTAATTACCATGTCTAGTTATTGGAGATGAGATGAGATGAGATGTATGAAGTCCAGCTGCAAAAATTAATATTATTCATAGATTGAAATAAATCACTTTTTTTAAAAGAAACTTAAACAACTGAAAATTATGGAGGAATATATATGCATATGTTATGCATTAATTAGACAATCCCAATACCGATTAAACTATTAGAAATTAAACTTAAAAAAAAATATTGTGTAATACAATGATACTCAATTCCTTAATTATTTTAATTTGATATATTTAGGTTAGATATTAATCATATTTAAATTAATTATTTTAATTTGATATTAATCGTATTACTTTCCTTGAATTCAAACAAGCCGGTTTGATTAAATTATAATTAGATAATATTAAATTAATAAAAAATTAATATTTAATGTGGAAGTGGAAGTCGAATTGGAAATGATATAAAGTTGTCTTTAGTTATTATGTCTATTCAATATTTGAAGGGCGGCTATCCCTTTTAAGCTTTTTTCCTCATTATTTGTCTTGCTATATATACCAAATAAGATTAATTTAATGAAAAAGCTTGATGTTTTGTTTTTGGGTGTCGTTTTGTAATCAATTTGGATCCATGAGTATTCTCACTTGCTATATGTTTATTGGAACGTCTAAATCCCTAACCCAAAAGTCATCACCAAACAAATAAATAAATAAGTAAACAAAAATAAATGTCATTTTCGAGATGACCATCTTTGGTACATTTTTTTTCTTAAGTATGAATATTATGCACTTTACTCCAAACCATTTGAGCCGATTTCATTGAAAGAGAAATAACATATCTCCAGTTGTTTGTTATGCTTATAATTGCACTCTAATTGATAATAAGTATAACAAATAAGTGCACACACAAAATATTCATGCTATTTGCTAAATTGATGGGTATTTTAGTGATGTTTTCATAAATATAAAATATAATTTTTTTTAATCAAGTTTTCGTGCAAGTTCATAAAGAAAACAAAGCAAATCACTTATTTTCTTTTGTAATTAATATATAAACAAGAACATATGAATTCACATACTAACCTTTATGAACAAATTTTAAGTATAATAAATAAGCATGCACGCAAAATGTTTATGTTATTTACTAAATTGAAGGGTATTCTAGTGATTTTTTAAAAAATATAAAATATATTTTTTTTATCAAGCTTTGGTAAAAGTTCATAAAGAAAACAAAATTTATGACTTCTTATCTTTTGTAATTAATATATAAACAAGAACATATAGATTCACATACTAACTTTTATGAACAAATTTTAAGAGTATTATATTTTGCTTTAGCTTATATATTTTATTTATGTATATATAAATATAATAATTTTTCTGATGTTAACGTATTATTCAAATTTAAGGGATTGAAGGGCTTTTTTTTAATAATTTTAACAAAAATATAAAATCTAATTTTTTATCAAATAATTAACATTGAGAATTTGAGAAAATTTGTTCAAAATAAAAATTGGACCAATTTTATTATTTTATAATAAATTTACGTGTGAGACTATATACAATGACATAACAAATTTTGCGTCATTTAAAACACTAATTTTATAATATAAATTAAAAAAATAGAGTGATTGATATTTTATACAGTTAAAAAATTTAAAACTAGAATAACATGAATATTATTAAGGGTTGTATTAGTTTATTTATTATTTTTAGGTCCATATTGATTTTAACTCTAATATTTCAATTTTTAAATGTGAATCATTAAGATGGCTACCCTTAAATACTTATCTAAATGCATTACTTTCCGTCTATCAGAAATATTGGACTTTCCGCTTAGTCCCCTATATTAGTAGTATTGACAAATATTCCATATTATTTGTTATGTTAGCACCTTACTCCAAACCATTTGAGCCGATTTCATTGGAAGGGAAATATTATATCTCCTGATTGATAAATAGTAAGTATAATATTAACAAATAAGCCCACACACAAATCTTCATGCCATTTACTAAATTGATGGGTATTTTAGTGAGTTTTTAAAAAAATATTAAATTTATTTTTTATATAATAATTAATATTCAAATTTTCTTAAAATTCGTCACAAAAAAAAAATAAAAACTATCAGTTTTTATTTTTTATAATTAATATATAAACAAGAATATATGAGTTCACATACTAATCTTTATAAACAATATCAAGAGTGTTATAGGTAAATCAAATTAAGAAATAAATTATATAGCTTTTTAAAATTAATTATATTTATAATTTCTTATTTTGTTAAACTATATAAATATTGGGATTAAAATTATTTTTTTGTTAGATATGGTGAAATAACTAGGGGAGATATGTGTCTATTTATGCATATGTATTATTGATGTAAATATATGACAAACTTTGGGGGAGCTATATAATATTTCTCCTTTACCGGAATTCAGATTCACACCGAGCACCAAATTGCTTGAGCTTTCATTTCACGATCCAGACTAAACTACTTCCTTGTAGCACTATCATTTTCTGCATATTTGCTCCCACTCCATTCTCCATAGTTCCTGTTTTCACTTCCAATTCAAAGAAGAATCGTTCCAGGATTTCAACTTTCTGCTAATTTCTTGTACTTCCTTTGTATAATTTTTGTTATTTCTTCCAACTTAGAAAAGAAAAAAAAAAACTTCCGGCAATACAATTTTCTGCAGATTTTCTCCATTTCATTTTTCTTTACAGTCCTTTCCTTCAATCAAAAAAAAAAAAGAAACAGTATGTCGATCGTGGGAGAGGTGATTCTGAGCGTGACTATTGAGATGCTGTTCAAAAAATTGGCCTCACAGGTACTTCCGTTTTTTGGAAGGCAAGAGCAAATCCGTACTGATCTCCTCGAGTGGCAGAAAAAATTGAGGAAGATTAAGGCAGTGCTTGACGGTGCAGAGGAGAAGCAGTTGACGGACGAGAGGGTGAAGGACTGGCTTGGCGAGCTTAAGAACTTGGGTTACGATGTTGAAGACTTATTGGATGAGTTTGCTACTGAATCTTTGAAGAGGAATTTGCAGCACCAGTCACAACCCAGCACAAGTAAGTTCCAGAATCTCTTTCCAACTTGCTGCACCAATTTCAGTCCACAGTCTGTAAAATTCGATTCCAAAATGAGGACTCAGATAGATGAGATAACTCGCAGACTGCATAGTATTGAAGCAGATAAGAATCCACTGGAATTGAACGAGTATTCTGGAGAGAGGAAGTCCGGAAAACCTAGGGAAAGCCGACCTACAACCTCTTTGGTGAATGAAGCCAAAGTTCTTGGCAGGGAAAAAGAGAAGAAGCAAATACTTGAACTGCAGTTCAAGGATGATTTAATTGCCGATGATGGATTCTCTGTCATTCCTATTATAGCTATGGGAGGGATGGGCAAGACGACTCTTGCTCAGCTTGTCTACAATGATGAAATCGTCAATAGTTATTTTGATCTCAAAGGTTGGGTATGCGTTTCCGAAGATTTTGATGTTGTCAAGGTAACAAAAACAATACTACGCTCCGTTGGTGATAAAGCTGGTGATGATGATGATCTAAACAGGCTTCAAGAGAAACCGAGGAGCAAACTTCTTCAAAGGAAGTTCTTTCTTGTATTGGATGATTTGTGGAATGAGTATCGAAATGACTGGGAACTACTTAGCCTTCCATTTGGAGCTGGAGCACCAGGGAGTAAGATTGTTGTGACAACTCGGATCAAAGATGTTGCATCAAATGTGGGTACTGTTCCACCTTACGAACTGAATAAGTTGTCGGATGATGATTGTTTGCTTGTGTTTGCTCAACATTCTTTGGGGACGAGAGATTTTAGTTTGCATCAACAGTTGAAGGCAATTGGTGAGAACGTAGTGAAAAAATGTAACGGTTTGCCCCTGGCAGCAAAAATTCTTGGGGGAATCTTATATCGTAAATACAATCTTAGTGACTGGCAGAAGGTGGAGGATAGCAAAATATGGGAGCTGCCCGAAGAAAAATGTGGTATTCTGAAAGCTCTCGCTGTAAGTTACTATTACCTTCCTGCACATTTGAAACGATGTTTTGCATATTGTTCATTGTTTCCAAAGGACTACGAATTTCGTAAAGAGGAGTTAGACCTATTATGGATGGCCGAGGGTTTGTTGCACCCTGATTCGAATAAGCAGAAAATGGAAGAATCAGGCTATGATTATTTTCAAGAGCTCCAATCAAGGTCATTCTTCCAACAATTGAGGATGGATGCATCGAGGTTTGTGATGCACGATCTGATCAATGATCTCGCTGAATGGGCAGCGGGCAAAGTATATCGAAGAATGGAGGATACATTGGAGACTAACAAGCAACAAGAGATTTCCAAAAATCTTCGCCATTTATCATACGTCATTGGCAGATATGATGGTATTGAAAGATTTGAGGCTATCTCTAATGCTGAACATTTGCGAACTTTTCTCCCAGTCAATTTGAGAGATTATTACCCTCGTTACTTGTCTTCTAGCATTGTTCATAAGTTATGGGAACTTCAACACTTAAGGGTCTTGTCTTTGCGTGGGTACCAAATCTCTGAGATACCAAATTCAGTTGGCAATTTGAAGCACTTACGACACCTCAACTTATCGAAAACTCCAATTGTGACTTTGCCGGATTCAATAAATGAACTCTACAATTTGCATACACTTCTATTAGAAGACTGCCGGAAATTGAAGGAATTGTGTGCAGACATGGGAAATCTATTCAAGTTACGACATGTCAATAATTCCAATGTAAATTCATTAAAGAAAATGCCTAAGGGAATAGGCGGATTAACTTGCTTACAAACACTCTGTCATTTTGTTGTGGGTCAAAACAATGAATCCGGGTTAACAGAGTTGAAGTCCTTGAAGAATCTTCGGGGAAAGCTTAAGATTTCAAGGTTGGAAAATGTAACAAATGTTGGTGATGCCAAGAGGGCTGAGTTAAATGGCAAGAGGGACCTTAATGAATTATTCCTAGAATGGAGCAGCAGAAGGGGTAATTTAAGGGTGCCAACAACTGAAATAGATGTGCTTGATATGTTAAGACCTACAGAAAATCTGCAAGAGCTCACCATCAAGAATTATGGCGGTGCCGATTTTCCAATCTGGTTTAGAAATTCCACACTCCGAAATTTAGTGTCATTAAGATTTGAAGGTTGTAACATATGCACTTCCTTGCCAACAGTTGGGCAACTTCCCTTTCTGAAGCATCTTTTTATAGTTGGATTTGCTGGAGTCAAGAGCGTGGGTCCAGAGTTCTGCCGAAGTAGTGACAAAGTGTTTTTTCCATCGTTGGAGACTCTTTATTTTGAGGATATGCAAGAATGGAAAGATTGGATTTGTGACGGATTTGGTGAAGAGGTCGAAGTTTTTCCTCAACTCAAAGTGCTTTCTCTTCAAATATGTCCTAATTTGGTCGGAAAACTGCCAAAACGTCTGCCTTTGCTGGAGAGGCTTGTGATTAGCGAATGCGAGCAATTGCTAGTTTTAATTCCTAGTTCTGCATCTCTTTGCGAATTAGCAATCGGCGGATGTAAAAAAGTATTGTGGAGGAATGCAATCGATCCCAGCTCATCGAAATCTTTTGTTTCTGGCAATATATCAGAAAACGTATTGGCAGTTAACAGCAACAATCATCTGACATATTTATGGCGGGATGGCACCGTATTACTGCAAGATATTAGCTCCCTTCAGACATTGCAGATTGAGAACTGTCCAAAATTTTTGTCCTTGGTGGCGGAGGAAGAAAAAGATGATCAGCAACACCAAGGTTTACAATCCAAACTTCATTCTTTAAAATTGAGGTACTGCCAAAGCCTTGTGAAGCTACCACATGCATTGCTCAGCCTTAGTTCACTTAAAGAGGTAACCTTAGCAAACTGTGATTCATTAGAATACTCTTTACCGGAGGCGTCGATGCACATTTCTCTTGGAAGGTTATCTATTGAAAGATGTAATTCTTTGAGATACGTTGCCAAGGTTTGGCTACCCACGAGACTTAAGCGGTTGGACATTAACAACTGCGTAAATTTAAGGAGTTTCGTAGACGAAGATCAAGTTTCAGTAACGGAGCTGGAAGAGGACATCAACGGTGGCTACAGCAGGTACACCTCTGTTCTTGAGGAGTTAGATATTTACGAGTGTCCATCTCTCACATCCCTGTTCTCAAAAAGCGGGCTACCTTCCACACTTCAAAAAGTCACCGTTGTTAGATGTTCAAAGCTAGCTCTCTTGTCATCGAGAGAAAAATAACCTAAGGCTCTTCAGTATCTTCTTCTTTATCAATACTCAGAGCTAGAGATAATAGCAAAACGATTGGATGACAACATGATAAGTACGTAAAACACGCACTAAATCATTTTCTTTTAAACTTCAATTGTTTGTTTAATCCTCAAGTTTCTTTTGGATTTGATGTATTTTGGTTGTTTTGTACAGAAAATGATAATTTTAACTTTTGAAAGTTAATTGGGCTCAAAAAGGATTAATTCGGCTCGAAAAGTAAGAGACCGGAGCATAAGAACAGGGTGGACCAAAATGCAACAAAATCATGACTAAAATGAAGAATTATTACAGTAGAAGGATGAATCTCAAATACATGAGAGAAAGGGGACCCAATCAAAATTTGCCGGATTTTCTAGTTTCATTGGCAGAAGCAGGTGCGAGATCGCGCGCCTCGCGACCGTGCACCACGTTCTGCCAAGGTGGACTAAATTGCAACAAAATCTGGACTGAAGTCCAATAAACTCTCCATCCATGGCTAAATGTCTAATTAATTGTAAATACAGTAATTCAATTGATATTTGCCATTTAAATTGCATTCCTGGACAGAATTGGGGGCTGGACTGCGTGGCACTTGGGGACCTCATAATTGGACGAATTTGAGGTTTAAAAAGAAAAGAAAGGGAAAGAATAGGGCAGTCAGACCTAGGGTGAGATTTTTAGACAAATTTGGAAAGAAAGAGAGAAGGAGGAAGAAGGAGGAGAGAGGGTGGATTAGAAAGAAGAACTTGGAAAAGAAAAGCTCTCCTAATCTAGTTTATTTCTTTTCTTTATTTCGATTTATTGTGTTAACTGAACAAATTTGTGAATTCCGAATTTATGTTTTCAATTGTTGAATTTATTATTCATAAATTTGGATTTTACCCAATGTGTGGCTAAACCCATTTTTCTAGGGCAATGATTTAGTCTATTGAAGCATCCATTTATGAGATTGTGTTGTTTAATTGATTGAGATTATGTGTTGAGTGTTTATTATAATAACTAATGCTTTTAAATATTTGGCCAATATTTAGATGAATTGTAAATTGATGGGATTTGAGAAATGAACATCACATTTAGACCAATTGATAAACACCGTAAATTGCATGTTAGATAGAGATATACTAATATGGTTTGCGTAGTATGATTAATAATTATCACAAATCGTAATGCGTTTTCGTTTAATCAATTTCACATAGAGATATAGTGAAGTTTTAAACGCGGAATAGATTCGAGTGATCTCGAGAGAGACAATCGAATAATTTAGGATAATTAACTAGCAACACGTAGTTTAAATTAAAACAACGTCAATTGAATAAGTGGATGCGACCAAATATGATAAATCATTAGCCCTAGACATTTTCGTTAATTGAATTCTTAAGTGTTTTGCTTAATTCTAAATTTTAATTTTCTCAACCAAAATTATTTCATTTTCTTTAGATAAATTTGTTTATTAATCATCTTCGGTAATTATAGAATTAGCATTCCTCGTGGGATCGACATCCTTTTATCACTTTATTACTTGCTTGCGACACGTGCACTTGCGTTCGTTAATTTTACACGCAACAAGTTTTTGGCGCCGTTGCCGGGGAATGTTAAATTCTGGTAATATTGATTTGGATTGATATTGAGTTTAATCTACAGTTTATTTTTGTTTGTTTGTTTTTACAGGTTTGTCTTTTTGGTGCATGAGAAAGGCCGGAAGTAGTGTTCTATTGCCTTTTGATATTGAGATAGAAAGAACTTGTAGAAGGAATAGAAAAGAGAAGAGAGCAGCATCAACGCAACAAACTTCCACCATGGATCCAAATATTGGGAATAATGATGGGGTAAATGATCAGCGAGCATTAAGAGATTATGCTATTCCAACGGTTAATGGAGCCTCAACTAGCATTAGAAGGCCGGCTATTCAAGCCAACAATTTTGAAATCAAGTCAGCCATCATCCAAATGATCCAGACTTCCGTTCAATTTAACGGGTTAGCACATGAAGATCCGAATGCCCATATAGCAAATTTCTTAGAAATTTGTGATACCTTCAAACATAATGGGGTCTCAGATGATGCTGTGAAGCTTAGGTTATTTCCGTTTTCACTAAAGGATAAAGCCAAGAGTTGGTTGAGTTCATTGCCACTGGGTACCATTACTACTTGGGATGATTTGGCACAGAAGTTCTTGGCAAAGTTTTTCCCTCCAGCAAAAACAGCTAAGCTAAGAAATGATATTGCTACTTTCACCCAATTTGACGGAGAGTCGTTATATGAAGCTTGGGAAAGGTATAAGGAGATGATGAGAAGATGCCCACACCATGGCTTACCCAAGTGGCTTCAAGTTCAAACATTTTATAATGGATTAGGAGCTTCAACAAGAACACTGGTGGATGCAGCAGCTGGAGGTGCTCTGATGGGTAAATCAATCGATGAAGCTTACGATTTATTAGAAGAGATGGCTGCAAATGCATTTCAGTGGCCTTCAGAACGTTTGACACTGAAGAAAGCTTCAGGAGTTCATGAAGTAGACAACCTTTCTGCACTTACAGCTCAGCTTGCTACTTTAAACAAGCAACTTGGAGTCATGACAGCACAATCTATTCATATTCCGCAGGTTGTTTGTGAGTTATGCAATGGCAACCATCCTAGCACGGATTGCCAAGTTGGTAATCCATTTGCTCCATCTTCCTCTGAACAAATGTCATATGTGGGTAATTACAATCAACAGAACAACAACCCTTATTCCAATACCTACAATCAAGGATGGCGGAATCATCCCAATTTCTCTTGGAGGGGAAATCAAAATGCAGCAAGACCACCCCTCGGATTCCAACCTCAAGAGAAAAAGGTCAACCTAGAAGAAGCATTGACTCAACTTACTGTGAACACTTCTAAGTTCATGACAAAGACTGAAACGACATTGCAAAATCAAGCAGCTTCTATTAGGAATCTTGAAATGCAAGTGGGGCAACTTACAAGTATGATGACAGAGAGGCAGCAAGGGTCTTTGCCAAGTAATACTGAAACAAATCCTAAAGAGCAAGTTAAGGCAATTACACTTCGAAGTGGGAAGCAACTTGAAGAACCACAAGGTAAAATGAAAGCTCAAAAGGAGGGGCAGTCTGAAGTTTCAGCCTCAAATCAAGCAAAAACAGAGGAAGAGGTTGGTGAAAAGGAAATGGAGTGCACGGTAGATACAAATAAGGAAGAGACTCCTTCCTTAGCAGCACATGAAACAATGACTCCTCAGAAAAAGTTATTATCACCTCCACCATATGTTCCTCCGATCCCATTTCCTCAACGACTCCGGAAGAACAAACTAGATAAGCAGTTTTCTAAATTTCTCGATGTTTTCAAGAAATTGCATATTAACATTCCTTTTGTAGATGCACTTGAGCAAATTCCAAGTTATGTGAAGTTCATGAAGGAAATATTGTCTAACAAGAGAAAATTGGAAGAGAACGAAACAGTGATGCTAACGGAGGAATGTAGCACAATTTTGCAAAATAAGCTACCTACGAAATTGAAAGATCCAGGGAGTTTTACCATTCCTTGCACCATTGGAGAATGTTATTTTGAAAAAGCATTATGTGATTTGGGTGCAAGTATAAATCTAATGTCTTTTTCTGTTTTCAGGAAATTGGGGTTAGGTGAAGCTAAGTCTACAACAGTGTCACTGCAACTAGCGGATAGGTCAATCAAACATCCAAGAGGAGTTATAGAGGATGTGTTAATCAAGGTGGACAAATTTATATTTCCAGCTGACTTCATTGTGCTAGATATGGAAGAAGATAGAGAGATACCACTCATTTTGGGAAGACCATTTCTAGCAACCGGAAGAACACTTATGGATGTTCAGCAAGGAAAGTTGATTTTGAGAGTTCAAGATGAACAAGTGGAGTTTAATGTGTTCAAGGCTATCAAGTATCCATCCATGGCTGACAGTTGTCTTAGGATGAACATTATTGACAGATTGGTGCAGGAAACTTTCAAGGAAGAACATCCGCAAGAACCTCTAGAAGCTTGCATCGTTCATGCTCAATCAACAGATGCGGAAGATGAGAGAGTTGTTGAATGTGTAAGATACTTGGAAGCTACACTGCCATTTATTCATAGGAAGCCTAAGTTTGAAGAGTTGATAAGAACTCATGATCCATCCTTGCCAACGAAACAAAAGGTTCCGAAGATTGAACTTAAACCGTTACCGGCACATCTGCGCTATGCGTATTTGGGCCCAGATTCTACATTTCCAGTAATAATTTCAGCCTCACTCAGTGATTTGGAGGAAGAGAAGCTGATCCGGGTGTTAAGGAACTATAAGGCATCCATTGGGTGGACCATTGCTGATATTAAGGGTATAAGTCCTTCAATTTGTATGCATAAAATCCTTATGGAAGAGAACTTCAAGCCAGTGGTACAATATCAGCGTCGTTTGAATCCAAACATGAAAGAAGTGGTGAAGGCTGAGGTTTTAAAGTTACTTGATGCAGGCATGATATATCCAATATCCGATAGCCCATGGGTCAGTTCGGTGCAAGTGGTGCCTAAAAAGGGAGGAATAACGGTAGTACGGAATGATAATAATGATCTTATTCCAACTAGGATAGTAACGGGGTGGAGAGTGTGTATTGAGTATCGCAAGTTGAATGAAGCTACTCGTAAAGATCATTTTCCACTTCCGTTCATTGACCAAATGTTGGAAAGATTAGCTGGTCACTCTCACTATTGTTTCCTTGATGGGTATTCCGGATACAACAAGTCCCAATTGCTCCCAAAGACCAAGAAAAAACTACTTTCATATGTCCTTACGGCACCTTTGCCTTTCGAAAAATGCCGTTTGGATTGTGTAATGCACCGGCTACCTTCCAACGTTGTATGATGGCCATTTTCTGTGATATGGTAGAGAAGTTCATAGAGGTTTTCATGGACGACTTTTCTGTTTTCGGCTCTTCTTTTGATAATTGCTTGGAGAATTTGGCTTTGGTGTTACAACGTTGTGAAGAGACTAATTTAGTCTTGAATTGAGAGAAATGCCACTTCATGGTTCAAGAAGGCATTGTTTTAGGTCATCACATTTCAGCAAAGGGTATTGAAGTTGATAGAGCAAAAATTGAAATCATTGAGAAGTTGCCACCACCAACATCAGTGAGAGGAATCAGAAGCTTCTTGGGACATGCAGGCTTTTATCAACGATTCATCAAAGACTTTTCAAAAATTTCTAAACCCCTTTGTACTCTTCTTAGTAAAGATGTACCTTTTAACTTTTCCATTGAATGTTTGCAGGCTTTCAACACTTTGAAGGAGAAGTTGATTTCAGCCCATGTTATTGTATCTCCGGATTGGGAAATACCGTTTTAGCTAATGTGCGATGCAAGTGATTATGCTCTTGGGGCTGTTTTGGGGCAGCGAAGAAACAAGAACTTGCATGTCATTTATTATGCAAGTAAAACTTTAACGGATGCTCAGTTGAATTATGCAACCACAGAAAAAGAGTTGCTGGCTGTGGTGTTTGCATTTGACAAATTTCGTTCATATTTGATTGGGTCAAAAGTCATTGTTTACACGGATCATTCGGCCATCAAATACTTGCTTGCTAAAAAAGATGCCAAACCAAGACTCATACGATGGGTACTTTTACTTCAAGAATTTGATTGGGAGATTAGGGACAAAAAGGGGTTTGAAAACCTTGTAGCTAACCACTTGTCAAGATTGGAACATGAGGATAGTGAAGAAAATTCGTCAAGTGCTATTAAGGAGGTCTTTCCAGATGAGCAGCTCTTCTCTCTCAAGACATGGAAAGCGCCTTGGTATGCAGATTTTGTAAACTACTTGGCATGTAACATTCTTCCTGATGATCTTTCTTTTCAGCAAAAGAAGAAATTCTTTTCAGAAGTTAAGCATTATTATTGGAAGAATCATTTTCTTTACAAGCAATGTTCAGACCAATTAATAAGGCGTTGCATTCCGGAAGAGAAAATGGTAAATATTTTGAAGCACTGTCACTCATCAGAATACGGAGGACATTTTGGTGGAACCAAGACAGCAGCAAAGGTGTTACAATCTGGATTTTTCTGGCCAACCTTATTCAAGGATGCACATACATATGTTACCACATGTGACCAATGTCAGAGGTCTGGAAATATCTCACAAAGGAATGAAATGCCACTCAACAGCATTCTTGAGGTGGAGTTATTTGATGTGTGGGGTATAGACTTCATGGGGCCTTTTCTATCTTCTTTTGCAAATCAATATATATTAGTGGCAGTGGATTATGTCTCAAAATGGGTGGAAGCAATAGCATGTCGAACCAATGATGCAAGAGTTGTGACAAATTTTCTACGGAAGCACGTCTTCAATCGGTTTGGTACTCCACGAGCAATTATAAGTGACGGAGGTAAACATTTTCGCAATTGTCATCTTGAGACACTATTGAGAAAGTATGGAGTCACTCATCGAATAGCAACTGCTTACCATCCTCAAACAAGTGGTTAAGTAGAAATTTCGAATCGAGAGTTGAAAAGAATCCTCGAAAAGATAGTGAATAACTCAAGGAAGGATTGGGTTAAGAAATTGGATGATGCACTATGGGCTTACCGCACTGCATTCAAAACTCCCATTGGAATGTCTCCATATAAGTTAGTCTTTGGAAAGGCGTGTCACCTTCCAGTCGAGCTTGAACACAAAGCATATTGGGCCATTAAGATTTTAAATTTTGATATGATGGCTGCTGGGGAAAAGAAGTTGCTGCAACTCAATGAGATGGAAGAATTCAGAAATGAAGCTTATGAGAATGCTCAAATCTACAAGGAGCGTGCGAAAAAGTGGCATGACAAGCATATTTTGAAGCGAGAATTTGAGGCGGGTCAGAAGGTGTTGTTGTACAATTCTCGACTTCGACTCTTCCCCGAAAAATTGCGCTCTCGATGGTCAGGTCCTTTCACAGTGGTCCGAGCGTTTCCTTACGGTGCAGTGGAGATCAATCATGAAACTAAGGGAACATTCAAAATGAATGGACAAAGGTTGAAGCACTATGTGGACAACCATTTTGAGCAATGCAAAACGATCATCGTTTTGGATATTTTTTGAGTTTTTGCTTGCCGGGGTAGCATTTTGTCTGGCTGAAGACGTTAAACTTAGCGCTAATTGGGAGGCAACCCAATTTTACAAATTTTTATTTGTATTTGGTTTATATCTTTAGTTAATTTTTTTTTTTTTTACTTCTTTTATCTTGGACTAATATAGTTTCCTTTCTTTTACAGGTGAATATATATATATATATATATATAATATAAAAAAAAATCCAGACTTAAAAAAAAAAAAAACCAGAAAAACCACGCACAGGGGCAACAGTTGGTGCGCGCCTGCGCTCGCCTTGCGCCCAGACGCAAGGCAGCAGCTGGTGCGCGACCGCGCGCCCAGCGCTGACCCCCCCCCCCCCCCCCCCCCCCCCCCCCCGAATTTTTTTTTTTTTGTTTTTTTTGTTTTGTTTGTTTGTTTGTTTGTTTTTATTTATTTTTATTTTTATTTTTTTTCTTTCTCCCCCAGTTTCAGTTTTTGTTCTTCCTTCTTTTTGTCTTCCGTCTTCTTCTTTCTTTTGCCCAACAAAATACAATTACACACACACAAATTCTCCACTTTCATTACTTCAATCTCTTCACCAAGCACATTTTTTTTTTTTTCATTCTCATTGTTGGCCTTCATCAAGTAAGCTCTTCCTTTGCTAAATTTATATTTTTATCTTGAATTTCAATTTAGAATTTAAGCTTATTGTACATTGGTGCAAGTAAATGAATTTGTGGGTTGAAATTATTGGAGTAGTTGTTGCCATTATGTGATTAGAAGTGTTTGTGCATTTGTTTGACAAAAAATTTTTTTTGGAAAAATGGAAGTGTTGTGTCATGTGGTTTCATACACTTTTCTGTTGCACATTACGTGTTCGATAAAATTCCTGAGTGACGTTGGTTTCAATGTTGTTGCAGTTAATCATTAGGAATCACTTGGTGGGCTTTTTAAGAGTGACCAAAAGGTACTTCCAAGGTGACGTGAGGAAAACAAAAATAGCGGAAGTGAGCATTCCAAGTGTTCGGTGAATTGCTAACACGAACATTTGGAGTCAAAATGCCACCAAAGAAGGGAAATTCTTCGAAAACCTCATCCTCGTTTGACAATAAAAGATTCATTTCATTGGAAGCACAAACAAAATTCAACAAATTTGAAGAAGAGGATAAGGGTTTAGTGCGAGAACGCGCTTTGAAACCGATACCGGGAGATGGAAGGATTTTAGAATTTATTCAGGCTAGGAAATGGGAAGCACTTACCGACACACCAGCACCAGCAATATCGTCTTTAGTTCGAGAATTTTATGCTAATGCTTCGGTAGATTGTGATCATGATCGTGTGTTTGTTCGAGAAAAACGAATTTCATTCAGTTCAAGAGCCATTAATACATATTATGGTATACAATCCATTGATGAAAGCGAGGATCTTTATGATGCATTCTGGAGGGATGATGAGAACTACACAATGATAATTGAAAATTTGTGTGTTCCCGGCACTGAATGGTTAAAGGGCAAGGGTAACTCTAGCAAGCTTATAGCTTTTCCAAAAAACACACTCAACAGATATGCCAAGGCTTGGCATAAATTCATTTGTTCCAATCTTATGCCCACCTCCCACCTTAATGTAGTTACAACGAAGCGAGCTGCCTTACTCTATTGTATTTATGCAGAGATTACCATTGACATCAGGAAGGCTATAAGAAACAGTTTGGTGGAATCAATTGAAGCCAAGACAACGGGCGGTCACACACACCCTTGCCTCATAACTGCATTATGTTTAAAGGCAGGGGTAATAGTTAAAGAATGGGAATTGAGAGTGAACCCAGCGGCTACGATTGACAGCTTAGCCATTTCCAAATACATTTGTTGGGAAGGAGGTGCTCCTCTCCGATCAGGCTTAGGATTTAATATTGCTCCAGCTAATCAAGCTCCACCTCCACGACAACTTTTACCTCGTCTCAGAAAAACCCCAGCGGTAACACCATCATTCAGAACAATTACCCCAGGCTATGAGCAAGCTTATCAAGCAAGATTGAGACTTCAACAAAGACAACTTATTCCCACCCAGGATAATCCAAATGATGACACCGGTTCAGCATCCTCATCACAAGATGACCGCAATAACTCTCGGATAGCTGCAATGCACCAACAAATAATTCAACAAGGAAAAGAAATCCATGAAATCCGGCAAGAACAATTCCGAATGCAACAATATCAGTCAGATTGTTTCAACACTTTTGCATCGTACTTTCGGCAATTACAACCAGATGCTCAATTTCCACCATTACCGCAATTTCCACCTTCCTGCAGAAATGACAATGATGAAGACCAATGAGAGGTATGTTTTTCTTGATCTCCTCTTTTGTTTTTCAGTTTTTCTTTCTTTTAACATTGAGGACAATGTGTTTTTTAAGTTTTGGGGTATCAAGAAACTTTTAGGATATGTTTTTAAGTTTTGTGATTTCTGTTTGTTTAAGTGTTAGAAATTTTATGCTTTTGTTTTTAATTTTTTATCTTCGTTATCTTCCTTTTGAGAGTGAAATGTTTGTTTTAGTTGAGCATGCTTTTGCTTGAGTTGAATGAAAAGCCAATGATATAATTGTGATGATGAGTGCTTAAATTGTGGAAAATGATGAATGTTGTCATAATTCTTGAGTTTGACTTGTTGGCAAATTTATTGTACTTGATAGTGCCTCAAGAATATTAAGCACTTAGTTATAAATGCTTGGGTGTGTGACAATTTAGAGAAGGTTTGTGTGAACTTTGTAAGGATTAAGTCCTAATGAATTCTAGAACTTGATTGATTGTCACTTGAGGCGAAATCCTAGAGGAGACTCCATGAAGGAAATGAATTAGGCATTCTTTGGTACGTTTGAGCCTTTCAAGCCAACCCAGATTAATCAATCCTTAGTTTACCTCCTTTGAGCCAAAAATTTCTTTTCTTGTTTTATCACTCACATAATAGCTAGTATGAAATAAAAATACCTTCCTTTTGAGTAGTACCATAAATTTTCAACTATGCTAAAGCTTTGAAAATAATGGAGGTTGAAGAAGTGTAAAAATAAGCCGAATTCTTATTGAGTAACCAGGTCTCATGCCTAGGCAAGCATAGAGAACTCGCGTCAAAAGATAAGAACAAGGCCAATTATGAGAGAAAGTATGAAAAATAAGCTGAACTTTTACCGAGTAACCGGGTCTCATGCCTAGGTAAGCATAGAGAACTCGCGTCAAAAGGTAGAGCGAGGTTTATAAAAAAAAAAAAAAGAGAAAAGAAAAAAAATGAAAAAAAATAAAAGATGAATCTCTGTAAATAAATAAGTTTGGGGGTATACATCTCTTCTTTGTATTTAAATCATCATTTGAAGGGTGAATGAAGAAGAAAATGTTGAAATTTGGTGATGATCAAAGGATTGAAAGAAAGAGCTCTAGGATGGTTGAGATAGTTAGGGTGCTTGAACCTTACTTAAATATTCATTTTCCCCACCTTAACTTTATTCTATCATTGCAAGCTTAATGAAGTCCTAAGGATCCTTGATGTGGTTTTCTTCTACATTAGTGGAGAGTGACATGAAAATTAAGCTTATGGAGTTCCTAAATTTCAAAATGAGTTTAAATTGTGCACAAACTTATCCGAATTGAATCAAAACCCATCATTTGTGGCATTTCACACACGCACGAGCGAGGAACTTTTGAGTAGAATGACATTTGTTTTTCAAGACAAATTTCGGGACAAATTGAACGCATTGTTTTCTTCAATTTGAGTAGGTAACTTAATCTTTGAGGCTTTAGTTTGTTTTAGCTCAAAGTATGTTAAAATATTTTATTTAATCTTGATTGTGCATAACTTTGATAAATCCCTTGCCTCCCTTCCCTTTTATTTGATTTGATTTGCTTGAGGACAAGCAAACATTCAAGTTTGGGGGTATTTGATAAGTACGTAAAACACGCACTAAATCATTTACTTTTAAACTTCAATTGTTTGTTTAATCCTCAAGTTTCTTTTGGATTTGATGTATTTTGGTTGTTTTATACAGAAAATAATAATTTTAACTTTTGAAAGTTAATTGGGCTAAAAAAGGATTAATTCGGCTCGAAAAGTAAGAGACCGGAGCATAAGAACAGGGTGGACCAAAATGCAACAAAATCAAGACTAAAATGAAGACTTATCACAGTAGAAGGATGAATCTCAAATACATGAGAGAAAAGGGACCCAATCGATATTTGCCGAATTTTCTAGTTTCATTGGCAGAAGCAGGTGCGCGACCGTGCACCACGTTCTGCCAAGGTGGACTAAATTGCAACAAAATCTGGACTGAAGTGCAATAAACTCTCCACCTATGGCTAAATGTCTGATTAATTGTAAACGCAGGGATCCAATTGATATTTGCCATTTAAATTGCATTCCTAGACAGAATTGGGGGCTGGACTGCGTGGCACTTGGGGACCCCATAATTGGACGAATTTGAGGTTTAAAAAGAAAAGAAAGGGAAGGAATAGGGCAGTCAGACCTAGGGTGAGATTTTTAGACAAATTTGAAAAGAAAGAGAGAAGAAGGAAGAAGGAGGAGAGAGGGTGGATTAGAAAGAAGAACTTGGAAAAGAAAAGCTCTCCTAATCTAGTTTATCTCTTTTCCTTATTTCGATTTATTGTGTTAACTGAACAAATTTATGAATTCCGAATTTATGTTTTCAATTGTTGAATTTATTATTCATAAATTTGGATTTTACCCGATGTGTGGCTAAACCCATTTTTCTAAGGCAATGATTTAGTCTATTGAAGCATCCATTTATGAGATTGTGTTGTTTAATTGATTGAGATTATGTGTTGAGTGTTTATTATAATAACTAATGCTTTTAAATATTTGGCCAATATTTAGATGAATTGTGAATTGATGGGATTTGAGAAATGAACATCACATTTAGACCAATTGATAAACACCGTAAATTGCATGTTAGATAGAGATATACTAATATGGTTTGCGTAGTTTGATTAATAATTATCACAAATCGTAATGCGTTTTCGTTTAATCAATTTCACATATAGATATAGTGAAGTTTTAAACGTGGAATAGATTCGAGTGATCTCGAGAGAGACAATCGAATAATTTAGGATAATTAACTAGCAACACGTAGTTTAAATTAAAACAACGTCAATTGAATAAGTGGATGCGACCAAATATGATAAATCATTAGCCCTAGACATTTTCGTTAATTGAATTCTTAAGTGTTTTGCTTAATTCTAAATTTTAATTTTCTCAACCAAAATTATTTCATTTTCTTTAGATAAATTTGTTTATTAATCATCTTCGGTAATTATAGAATTAGCATTCCTCGTGGGATCGACATCATCTTATCACTTTATTACTTGCTTGCGACACGTGCACTTGCGTTCGTTAATTTTACACGCAACACAGCACATCTTTGGAAAAAATTTCCGTTTACAAGTGTGAAAATTTGAGATTTTTACCCAACAACCTGCACAAGTCCCACCAACTTCGACGCTTTACCTTACATCATTGCCGGAATATTGTTTCATTTCCTGAAGAAGGGTTGCAAGCTTGTACAAAACTGACAAGCTTGTCCATAACTTCGTGTGAGAAACTGAAGGCCCTACCCAACGGCATGCACAATCTCACCTCTCTCCAAGCTCTATATATACGGGGTTCACCAAGCATAGAATCTTTCCCTGAAGGTGTCTTTCGCATCGACCTTCTTCGTTCACTTGGGATTGATTATAAAATTTTTAATAAGCTATTGTGTGAGTGGAGATTACTTAGATTCACTTCTCTCACACAACTCAGTCTCTACGGATCAGAATGTCTGGACTTGGTGTCATTTCCGCCAGAAGATACAGAGATTCCCGATTCTCTAAAACGCTTGGCCTTATGTCAGTTTGAGAACCTGGAGCGCCTATCCTCAAGTATTGAAAACCTTACAACGTTGAAATCTCTTTTTGTCGCTGACTGTCCAAACCTTAAATACCTTCCAGAGACCGGCTTGCCTCCCTCACTTTTGATTCTTGAAATAGAAGATTGTCCATTGATAAAATCAAAACTCAAGAAGGATGAAGGACATTATTGGCCCTTGATAGCCCATCTACCTTGTGTATGCCTCGATGACGAAGATCAATGATATCGCTTGTATGTTATCATTGTAATGATATATATATATAGAGAGAGAGGGAAACAACTTTGTATTAGTTTATTTATTTCTTAAAAAAAAATTTGAATCTGACTGATCCATTTTCATGTTCTCAGGATTGAAGGTCATATCCAAACAGCTGCCCGGTTTCACAGTTGTTTTACTCGATCCATATATGCTTGCTTAATTATTATATATGAAGGTATGTAGAGTTCATCGCTCTAAATCATTAAAATGATGATTTTTTGTTTGCATTTCCTTTATTTACAATCAAAATATTTAATCAATTTTAAAAAAAATATAGAAATGCTCTGAATGTAAGTCTAAAGGCTGAACCACTTTAAAATAAATCTTGTTATGTTGTGTTTTCTAGTGTTTTAATTTTCTCTTTGGTAACCTAATTATTTCTATTTGTGAAATCTCAGACTCAGTGGCAATATTTCGATGTTTTCTGCATAAAAACAGTTGGTTTACCTGGATTGACAATTGTTGTAATTGGATTATCTGAGCTTTAGTTATGTCTCTGGAAATGATCGGGCTTCTGCTTTGTATCTGAATTCTAGATGTTTGAAAGAATGCTTCAGTTAATTTTGGTTTAGTTTTATATTGGTTATGTATTCTTTTGGTTTCAGGAATCAAGTAGTAGATGGAATAACATGAAGAGAGCTGAAGTGATCATAGAGAAGCTGCTGCAGGTGCGTAGTGTGAAGGAATTTGACAAAGGAATATGCATTCATGTGTTCACCAAGAATCAATCTGAACTACTATCCAGAGTGTCCAGATCATGAACTCAAAGCGGGAGTAGGACCTCACTTTGATATATCAACAATCACTGTCCTTCTCCACGATGATATTGGAGGACTTTTATGCTCGAGGAGGAACAGAGGGTGACACTTGGTTTCACATTCCTCGGATTGAAGTTGCTTAACGTTGGACATGTGCTGCAGATTTTGAGCAATGATCGGAACAAGTAGTATTGAGCACCGGGTGGTTGCGAATGGATTCAAGAACAGAGTTTCAGTTTCCTGCTTTTCTAAACCCTGGAGCTAATGCTGCATTTGGTCCTTTGCCAGAATTGGTTTAGTTTCAATTCAAGTCGTTTACAGTGTTATCTCACCGATATTTAGGACCTTAATTCAAGATCACTTATAGAGATCATTTAACTTTCTCATGTGTTAGTGTTAGCATAGACTTTTGAGCTGAAATAGTTCTTGATCGAAGCTCTGTTGAAGAATGAATAATGTTCTTGTTTATTTTTTGCCTATCTTGATTCACAATAATTAATTTTGCGCACTCATTAATTAAAATAATTAATTGTCATGCCTTTAGATATACACGCACTTGAAGGAAGAAAAATTAAACGGTTTAACGAAGTCAGATAATTATATCAATTTTTATTAAAATGCTATTAAGCATATTATAATTATTTAATTGAAATTTTAAATAATCTATTTATTCATTCAGGTACCCAAAAACAATTGCTTCTTTTCCAGTTTGGAATCTTCCGCATTCCAATTTATTATACGACAATTGGTTGGGTATGTGCTAAGTTATTTTAGTTTATTTACTTAATTATGTTACTCCTGCCTTTAATTGTAAATTAAATTTTTTCAAACTCTTAGCTCATATTTGACAGAACCAATAACCATTAAAAATTAAATAATACAAGAGGTCCATTATCAATTAAATTTACTAAAGATAAATATATAAAATGATAAAAATAATGAATAATCTAGCAACAGGAGAAATGAAGAAATAATAGATATCCCTAAATAAATAGAAAAATTAAAATTAATATTTGTTTGGAAATTGTGATTTTTATGCCATATAACAGTTGAAAAGTCTAAAATAATGTCCGCATAACTTGTTATCTAGATGTGAACAATTCAATTTTACAATAAGATTTGAAAAAGAATTTTATAAATTTGTTATTTAATTTATAAAAGAATTATCAATTGCAACATTTATATTTTCATCAATCTATCACATCATATCAAAAATAATTATTCCAAATTGTTTACAATTTTCAAAATAGAATCATTCCTTAGAAGGAAAATTAGGATATAACTTGAAAATTTTAGTATTACTCTTTCTTTTATCTTAAAATAAGCTCATACAACATTAATTTTAATGAATTTATTAAATACCTTATTTAGTATAAGGATCATTTTTAATTCATATAAAATAGTTTAATATCAAATATATATTTTTTTAGTTTCACAACTTTCATTATTAATTTTAAAATATCTTTCGTATATAATTTATTAACAAATAAAATTGTATTTAATTTTTTTTCTTTATATATATATTAATATATTAATTTGTCTTTATAAACATTATTATTTTTATATATAAATAATTATTATGTAGTACAATACAATCTCTACAAACAATTTAATTATGTTTCCTCATTATTGATTATATTTCATTAACATTATTAGTATCTCGTCATTATTTTTTTAAAAGATACTTAAACTAAATTGTCAATATCTCAAAAGCTCGCATATTAATTTCAATAAAATAAAGAGATTTTTGTTTATCATATGAATTACAAATAATGTATAAGATAATAAAAAACTAACTTTTATATCATTTAAAACCCTACTATTAAAATAAAAACTAAAAAAAAAGTTGTATCACTAATATTTTATTGACTTAATTTTGATTTATTTCACATTTATTAAATAAACTTCATAATTGACCCTATCCCACAAGGTCATCTAATCATGGTAAAGTTAAGTGAGTAAGATAAAATTATAATTAGATAGTATTAAATTATTAAAAATATATTATTTTTATCTAGTTTTTTAATTTCACTTTTTCTTTTCGTTCAATTAATTTTTATTTGTGTGTTTAAAAATTCTAAAACTGAAATAATATGAAGAATGGGTTCCAGCATTTCAACTTTATGCTGATTTCTTCTACTTCTTTTCTACAGATTCTTTTCAACTTTATGCTCATTTATGTAGGTTTACTTAATTTATTTACATATTTCTATACATATATTCTTTTGACTTTTAAAAAATACTAGATTTTTCCTTCAAATTAAAATATTATAAAAAACAGTTAGCAGTATTTTAATACATAATTTTATCAAATTAATTGTTAATATTTTAATTTAAATGAAACATATTTTCATTTCTAATTTTTTTTAAAAATAATAAAATAAAATATATTTTTTTAAAATTTAACATTTTAATCTTAAATATATTAGAAATAAGAATTGAATAATGAGCAAAATATATTCAAATTTTATTTTTTTAATTAAGTTTAAAGTTTAAAATGATAATATCCTACCTAGTAAAATTAACAGGAACATTTAACAATTATTAGAAATGGGTATTTGTTATTTCCTCCAAAAATTAGTAGTATATTATAAAATCTTTTTTTAATTATATATTTTATTATATACATCTCTTAAATATTAAATTATAAAAAAAGCTAATACACAAGAGATGGAGATGGGTTATGAAATTATTAATAAGCCGCTGTGTGAGTGGAGATTATATATATTTTCGTTCAATTAATTCTATTTCAGCAGTTTATTTTTCTCTTTCTTTGTATGCTAAGCTTATGGGTTTTATGTCTTCATCATGAGCTAGCAAATTACTTTATATATAGATATACTTTTTTCATATTAATTTCTTGCTCATTTAAAAATTAATGTTATTATCATATTTTTAATCAATTTTATATAAGCACATGCAGTTCAACTTGCTCAAATATAACTTTTTTTCAACATACAAACTCATTGACAGAGTTTACTATAAAAACTTGTGTTATAATATTACTTTATTGAAACATATCATATCACTTTGATTTATACTTTTTAAAAAAAGTAAGATATATGATAATAATATAATACTAATACATCTAGTTGTATAAATATATTTACATAAAAATTTCTAGTATTAAATCAATTTGTATGTATATACTTATATAAAAATTTGTATTTATTTTCTTGAACTCTCTTAAACCCTTTAAGTGTTGTAGCATTTATTAAAATAGAATCCACTATAAACAAGTTGTACTAATTGAATAGCTAAAACTCAATAATTTGCTTCTTTTTCTTAATCCTTTTCTATCTTTTCTTTTTTTGATTTTTCAACTTTACTCATCCTCGTTCATGTCTAACTTAAGGCTGAAAATTTAATAGTTATAATTGAACAAAATTAAAGTAAAACTTTTAACTTTACATTGAATAGAAATATTTAAAATAGTATTTCATTATAATTTTAAAAATATACATATAAAAAAATATAACATAATTGATAATCATTCAAACTAATCATGTGTAGAGTAATGTAACAAATTTAAGATTCAAGGGGGAAAAAACTACATTACTCTTAATTATCTTGTCTAGTTATTGGAGATAAGACGATGAAATGAATGAAGTCTACCTGCAAAAACCAATAATATTGTGCACCGATTGAAATAAATCAATTTTTTTTTAAGAAAAGAAGCTTAAACAACTAAAAATTATGGGGGAATATTTTTAAGACTTTTAAATTATTTTATCTTTTCTTAATTATATTTTTATCATATGCATCTCTTAAATATAAAATTATAAGAAAAGTTAATAGACAAATGATGAAGTTTTAGGGGAAGAAATCTAAATACAATTAGAATCAACATTTAACCCCCAAAGAAATTAAATTATTATTATAAAAATTATACATAATTGATTGGGAAGTTAGCTTTAATAATTGAATTGAAATGAATAATAATAAAAGGTGAGGTACACCTCATTAATTTAATTTAATTTAATCAAAAGAATAATTATAATAACAATAAATTAATAGCTCATAATAGGAAATAACCTTTTATATCATATCAGGATTGCCACCTCCACTTTCGTATAATTATAATAACAACAAATTAATAGCCTGCATATTAAGTTTAATAAAATTAATATTGAAATAGATTTCAATTTAGAGAAACAGTATTATTGATATTTTATAGGGTTAATCTTGGCTTACCTCGTTATTGATAAATTTGAAAATGGATCCTACCTTGTAATATTATCTAATGATTTAAAGTTAACTGATTTATGGTAAAATTATAGTAGACGATATTAAATTAATGAAAAAATATGTTTTCAATTTCTTTTTTATTATTCAGTTGATTTTATCTATATGCTTAAAAATTCTAAAACTAGAATAATATAAATATTATTTAGGAATTTAGCTTACTTATTTATTTATTATTTTAAGTAAATATAAAGTTTCAAACTCAATTTGGTCATGTGATGTGAAGATAAAAACAATGTCATTTTCACTTGAAAAAGATGAGAAAAAAAAGGGCAATTAAATATCCCGTAATAATATTTCTCATATTATTCACCTTTACTGAAATTCAGAGTGACAACTAACTGGCTAACGTATTCGTTGCAGCATTACCATTTTCTGCATATTTTCTCCCACTCCATTCTCATAGTTCATGTTTTCACTTCCAACTCAGACAAGAACCGTCACGCGCCATTCAAACTGTCTTCGCTCGCCCCCGCACTAAATATCACGCCGTAACGCCACTAAGTTCAAAGTGAGTGATTTTTATGATTTTAGACCCTTAAATCAAGTTTTAATAATTAGATTTAATTTTTGTTGAGGTTTTTATGTTTTGTGAATAAAAGGAGAAGACTTTTGAAAAGAGTTTAGTTTTTAGAGAGAAAGAGAGGAAAGGAAAGAAGTTTGCTAGGGAGAGAGAGAAAGAGGAGAAAGTCAATAAAAAGAAGGAAATTTTATCGAGAGATTGGGAGATTCTTATCAACCTTCTGAATTCAAGCCCTTTTCATCTAGGTTTTTTTTCTGTTCTTTTTAATTTAATCTTGAATTTAACAATATTGTGATTATTGAGATTATGTTATTAATTGTTGAATTCTTGATTGTTTGATTTGAACTCTATATTATGTGTGATAAACTTATGTTTTAGAGTAATGATTTAATCCATTTGAAACATCTAATTCCTAATATTGTGTTTTTCATTTGATTTGAGATTTAGTGTCAAGTATGTATTATAATAATTAATATTTTTGAATGTTTGGTCAATATTTTAATGAATTATGTATTAATAGGAATTAAGAAGTAAATATTATATTTAGATCATGTGGTAAATGTCATAAATGACATATTAGATAAAGATATACTAACATTGTTTGCGTAATTTGATTAAAATTATCACTAATAATGCACTTCTATTTAATTAATTTCACATAGAGATATAATGAAATTTTATGCACGAAGTAGATTCGATTAATTTCGAGAAAAACAATAGAATAAATTAGGATAATTAATTAACAACACATATTTTAAATTAAAACAACGTTAATTGAAGAATTGACTGCGACCAAATACGATAAAATCATTATCTCTAAAAATTTTCAATAGTTAAATATTTTAATAAATGTGTAATAATCAATTTTAATTTATTTTAACTTTCGCACTCAAAAGATATTTCATTTTTTTAAATAAATTCACAATTTAATTACTTTCGATAATTATTGAATTAACATTTCTTGTAGAATTCACATCTTTTTATTATTATATTACTTATGATAAAGTGTACTTATGTTCGTATAATACACAGCATTCATTATTATTCAAACTAATCATATCTAGAAATATAAGGTATTCAAATTAAGATTTAATTAAAAAAAATAAACTAATATTATGCATAGATAGAAATAAATCAAAATTTTTTAAGAAGCTTAAATAATAGAAAATTACAATGATTATGCAGCATGCTATAATTGCATTAATTGGTCACTCCAATACCGATTAAATCATTACTAATGTAATTAAGCTTAATACAATTACTATGTAATACAATATAGTACTAGGGGTGGCAATTCGGATAAACGAATCGAATTTGGGCTGATACGAATACGATTCGTTTAATATTCGTTTAACACGAATACGATTCGTTTAATATTCGTTTAATACGAATACGATTCGTTTATTATTCGTATCAATTCTTTTAAATCCTAATACGATCCGTTTATTTAAATACGATTCGTTTAGACACGATTATTCGTTTATTCGTTTAATTACAATTATTCGTTTAGGATACAAATATGATTTGTTTAAGATACAAATTTAATTCGTTTAAGATACGATTAATTTATAACAAAAATAATAAAAATAAATTAATTTATTATTTTTAACTAAACAACATCCGTTTAAATTTTTAAGTAAAAACACACAAATTCTAATTCTCTTATATTACAAATAACAATATAAATAATATATTTTATCATCTACAAACAATGAACAAATTATATTATAAATTCAATTTTCATCCTTTCAAATAATAATATCAACATAAATAACAACTAAAATCTAAATAACAAAAATTCAATTCTTTCAAATAAAAAAATCAACGTAATAACAAATCAACAACTACAAATTAAATAACATAAATATGAAGCTTGGAGACTTGGAGTGGTGGCTACAATTCCAAATCAAGTAAGAAATATAAAGATTCTAAATTGGGATGGCAATTAGCAATTAGGTTTTATTTAGTTATTTTTAATAAAACCCTCTAAATAATAAAAATAAAATATTTTATTAAATATTAGATATATATAATAATTAGGTACTTATATTAGGATTTATTTGTTATAAATAAATTTATATTGTATATTTATTTAATTTTTAAAATATAGTCATTTAAGACATGATTATTCGTTTATTCGTATAAGACACGATTATCCATTTATTCGTTTAAGACACGATTATCCGTTTATTCGTTTAAGACATGATTATTCGTTTAATTAATCGTGTCTTAAACGAATAATCGTATCTTATATATCAAATACGGATACGACACGAATAATAATCGTATCGATACGAATACGATTCGATTATTATTCGTATCAAGTTTTTCAAATCCAAATCCGTTTAATGGCATCGAATTCGTATCGAATAATCGTGTCGTGTCCCAAATTGCCACCCCTATATAGTACTCGCCTCGTTATTTCAACTGAATTGAAGTTAAGAGTTTATATTTTCTACTTATATATTGGGGGTAGTTTAATAAAGTTAAGGAAGATATTCCTATAAGTGCAAACCACCAACACAAAGTTTCTGTAAGTGCAGAGCACAGATAAATACAATACCAGTAACGAAACATAATTCAAAGGAGAAGTCAAGTTAAGAGAAGTCTAGAATATTTGTAATTACATGTTTTCTGTTTTTCAATAAACTTATTGTACATGTATAAATATTAATTACAATTCTCAATAAATTAAGTCATGAAGTTGATTATCAAAATCTAAAGATTGTTTAATTAACATTATTAGTATAGTTTTAAACTTGTGTCTCATTATTATTATCTGAAAAAAATACTTAAATTTATTTGTTGTTATCTCAAAAGCTCGTATATTAATTTTAATAAAATAAAGGGATATGATTTTTTTATCATTATAGATTATTTAAGATACTAATATTAAACTAGAAATTAAAAAAATAGTATTAATAATTTTTTTAATAGTTGAATATTTTAATAAATTTGTGTAATAGTCAATTTTAATTTATTTTAACTTTCGCAATCAAAAGATATTTCGTTTTTTAAATAAATTTACAATTTAATTACTTTCGATAATTATTGAATTAACATTCCTTGTAAAATTTATAATTTTATTAATTTATTAGTTATTTCTTACTTATTGTTTGTACAAGAAGTCATATTTATTTGATAATTTTTACAATTTATTTATATTTATAAATTTAACATAATTTTATTTATAACTGTATTTATCTTTCTTATTATGTATAAAATATATTTTCTCATATATTTAGTCTCTATAATAATTTATTTTATATTTCATTCTCATTGTTTATACAGTTAATCATATTCATATTGATAATTTTAAATTTTTTATTTGATGAAAAATCATTATTAATATTAAGGTTTATTATTATGTATAATATTTGTGAATATTCTTTTCTATTTTTTTGGTATTGATGTATAGTAATTTTATTTTTAAAAGTTTTAATTTATGACAATAAATTGTTAAATATAATACTACTTTATTGTTAAAATTTTAAAAATAAATTAATATAAATAATAAATTCCTTTCCTTACCAATTTTTATCTCTAGTAAATAAAAGAATACTATTCTTTTCTTCTTATTTTTTCTTTTTCTATTCCCTTCCTTTCCTCGTTTTTTAATCATTTTTTTCTATTCTTAAACGAATTATATTTATTTATTTATTATTTAAATAAATTTAAAATTAGTTTGTGAAGTTAAGAATAATGATTAAAATTTACAAAGCATCTTCTTAGCTTTAAAAAAGAAGAAAGGATAAAGGAATAAAAGTGGAGCCAATTACAAAGAAATCACGACAAAAAAAGTTGTGGGATAATCCACTTTGACAATTTCACTTTATCCTATATTTTCATAGTTATAATAAATATCCCTCCCTATTTCCATATTATTCACTTTACTCCAATTAATTAAATGTTATAATTTCACTTAAATAGTAAGTATGAATAAAAAATAAAAACGTATTTTCCCTTATATATGTTAACTCATTGTTCGGAATATTTAAGAGATTTAAGAATATTTTAATAATTTTAACAAAATGCAAAATTTAATTTTTATATCGTATAATTTGTATTGAAATTTAAAAAAAATTATTATAAAAAATTAGAACTTTTTTTTATTTTATAATAATTTTATATTTGAGGTGTTGTACACTAGAAAATCAACTTTCGTGTCACCTAAAATGACAAAGGTGAGTTAACATTGGGGGAGGTATGTATCTATTAATGCATATTTATCATTTATGTAAATTTATAATAAACTTTGCGGGAGCTATATAATAATTCTACTTTAATGGAAATCCGATTCCCTCGTAGCAGCAGATTGCTTGAGCTTTCGCTTCACGATCCAAACTAACCAATTCCTTGTAGCATTACCATTTTCGGCAAATTTTATCCCACTTCATTCTCCATACTTTCTGTTTTCACTTCCAACCCAGAGAAGAATCGTTCCCGCATTTCAACTTTCTGCTGATTTCTTTCGGCTTCTATTCTATAATTTCTGTTGTTTCTTCCTGCTTTAAAAAAAAATTAAAAATTAGCGGTTCAATTTTTTGCAGATTTTCTCCACTTTGTTTTTCATACACAGTCCTTTCGTTTCATCGAAAGAAAAAAAAAAGAAGAAACACTATGTCGATCGTGGGAGAGGTGATTCTAAACGTGACCATTGAGATGCTGTTCACAAAATTGGCCTCAGAGGTGCTTCCGCTGTTTGGAAGGCAAGAGAAAATCCGTGCTGATCTGCTTGACTGGCAGAGAAAACTGAAGAAGATTAAAGCAGTGCTTGACGATGCAGAGGAGAAGCAGCTGACGGACGAGAGGGTGAAGGACTGGCTTGGCGAGCTTAAGAACTTGGCTTACGATGTTGAAGACATATTGGATGAGTTTGCTACTGATTCTTTAAAGAGGAATTTGCAGCACCAGTCACAGCCCAGTACAAGTAAGTTCAAGAATCTCATTCCAACTTGCTGCACCAAGTTCAGTCCACAGTCTGTAAAATCCGATTCCAAGATGAGGCGTCAGATAGATGAGATCACTTGCAGACTGCAGAGTATTGAAACCGACAAAAATTTACTGGATTTGAACGAGAATTCGGGAGAAAGGAAGTCCAAAAAAGTTAGACAAAGACAACCCACAACCTCGTTGGTGAATGAAGACAATGTGTTTGGCAGGGAAAAGGAGAAGAAGGAAATACTTGAATTGTTGTTGAGAGACGATTTAATTGCTCACGGATTCTCTGTCATTCCCATTGTTGCTATGGAAGGAATGGGCAAGACGACTCTTGCCCAGCTTGTCTACAATGACAAAACTGTGGAAAGGCATTTTGATTTAAAAATTTGGGTCTGTGTGTCTGAAGATTTTGATGTGGTCAAGGTAACAAAAACAATGCTACGCTCCGTTGATGATAAAGCCGGCGACGATGATGATCTAAACAGACTTCAAGAGAAGCTGAGGAGTAAACTTCGCGAAAAGAAGTTCTTTCTTGTTTTGGACGATTTGTGGAACGAGGATCGAAATGATTGGGAATTACTTAGCCTTCCATTTGTAGTTGGAGCAGCAGGGAGTAAGATTGTTGTGACAACTCGCATTAAAGATGTAGCGTCAAATGTGGGTACTGTTACACCTTATGAAATGAATAAGTTGTCGGATGACGATTGTTTGCTTGTGTTCACTCAACATTCCTTGGGGACAAGAGATTTCAGTATGCATCAACACTTGAAGGCAATTGGTGAGAACATAGTGAAAAAATGCAACGGTTTACCCCTCGCAGCAAAAACTCTTGGAGGCATCTTATATCGTAAATACAATCGCAGTGATTGGCAGAAGGTGGAAAATAGCAAAATATGGGAGCTACCGGAAGAAAAATGTGGTATCATGAAAGCTCTCGCAGTAAGTTACCATTACCTTCCTGTACATTTAAAACGATGTTTTTCATACTGCTCATTGCTTCCAAAGGACTATGAATTTCGTACAAAGGAGATAGTCTTGCTATGGATGGCCGAGGGCTTGTTGGAACCTGACTCAAATAAGCAGAAAATGGAAGAATCAGGCCTCCTTTATTTTCAAGAGTTGCAATCGAGGTCATTCTTCCAACCATCAAGCATGGATATGTCGAGGTTTGTGATGCATGATCTCATAAATGATTTAGCTGAATGGGCTGCCGGAAAAATACATCGAAGAATGGAGGATACATTGGAGACTAACACGCAACGAGAGTTTTCCAAAAATCTTCGCCATTTATCATATATTATTGGCAAATATGATGGCATTAAAAGATTTGAGGCCATCTCTGATGCTGAACATTTGCGAACCTTCCTACCAATCGCAATGAGAGATACCACTAATTACTTGTCTCCTAGCGTTGTTCAAATGTTGCCGAAACTTCAACGCTTAAGGGTTTTATTTTTGCATGGGTACTTGATCTCTGAGGTTCCAGATTCAATTGGCGATTTGAAGCATTTACGACACCTCGATCTTTCCAGCACTGGAATTAAAATTTTACCCAATTCAATAAACGCCCTCTACAATTTGCATACACTTCTATTACAAAATTGCTGGAGTTTGAAGAAGCTGTGTGCAGACATGGGAAATCTAATTAAGTTGCGTCATCTCAATAATGACAATGCATATTGGTTGGAAGAAATGCCTAAGGGAATAGGCAAATTAACTTGTTTACAAACACTCTGTCATTTTGCGGTGGGCCAAAGCAATGAATCCGGGTTAAAAGAGTTGAAGTCTTTGAATAATCTTCGAGGGAAGCTTAAGATTTCGAGGTTGGAAAATGTAACAAATGTTGATGATGCCAAGAAGACTGAGTTAAATGGCAAGAGAGACATTATTGAATTATCCTTAGAATGGAGCCACAGTAGTGGCAATCAAAGGGAGCCAACAACTGAAACAGACGTGCTTGATATGCTAAGACCCAACGAAAATGTGAAAGAGCTCACTATCAAGAACTACGGTGGTACCAACTTTCCAATCTGGTTAAGAGATTCCACACTCTTAAATGTAGTGATCTTAAGATTTGAAGGTTGTAACTTATGCACTTCCTTGCCAACAGTTGGGCAACTTCCCTTTTTGAAGCATCTTTTTATAGTTAGAATGCCTGCAGTAAGGAGCGTGGGTCGAGAGTTCTACGGAAGTAGTGCCGAAGTGATTTTTCCATCGTTGGAGACTCTTTATTTTGAGGATATGCGAGAATGGAAAGATTGGATTTGTGATGGATTCGGTGAAGAGGTTGAAGTTTTTCCTCAACTTAAAGTGCTTTCTCTTCAAAGATGTTCTAACCTGGTTGGAAAATTGCCAGCACGTCTTCGTTCGTTGGAGAGGCTTGCCATCAGGAGATGTGAGCAGTTGCCGCTGTTAATTCCAAGTAGTCCATCTCTTTGCATATTGAAAATAGGAAGATGTAAAGAAGTGGTGTGGAGAAATACAATCAATCCCAGCTCATCGAATTCACTTGTTTCTAATGATATGTCAGAACAAGTTTTGGCGACTGGCAACAACAATGAGCTGACATATATATGGCGGAATGGAACTGAGTTACTGCAAAATATTAGCTCCCTTCAGACGCTGCAGATTGGGCACTATCAAAAACTTTTATGCTTGGTGGCGGAGGAAGAAACGAATGAGCAGCAACAGCAAGGTTTGCAATGCAAACTTCATTATCTGCAATTGAAAGACTTTCAAAGCCTTGTGAAGCTACCACATGCATTGCTCAGCCTTCGTTCACTTAAAGAGATATTGCTAGTGGACTGTGATTCACTAGAGTACTCTTTTCCCGAGGCATGGATGCACAACACCAATATATCTCTTGAAAGCTTAATTATTGAATGTTGTAATTCTTTGACATATATTGCTAAGGTTCGGCTACCCCCAAGCCTTAAGCGGATCAAGATTAACGACTGCAAAAATTTAAGAAGTTTGATAGACGAAGATCAAGTTTCAGTAATGGAGCTGGAAGAGGACATCAACGGTGGCTACAGCAGGTACACCTCTGTTCTTGAGGAGTTAGATATTTACGAGTGTCCATCTCTCACATCCCTGTTCTCAAAAAGCGGGCTACCTTCCACACTTCAAAAAGTCAGAGTTGTTAAATGTTCAAAGCTAGCTCTCTTGTCATCGAGAGAAAAACTACCTAAGGCTCTTCAGTATCTTCATCTTTATCAATGCTCAGAGCTAGAGTCAATAGCAGAACGATTGGACGACAACACATCTTTGGAAACAATTAGAGTTGAGAATTGCCAAAATTTGAGAATTTTACCCAACAACCTACACAAGGCCAGCCAACTTCGACATTTTGGATTATCAGGTTGTCCGAATCTTGTTTCATTTCCTGAAGAAGGGTTGCTAGCTTGTACGAAACTGACTTACTTGTCCATAAGTGATTGTCAGAAACTGAAGGCCCTGCCCAAAGTTACCTCTCTCCAAGGTTTAACTATACAGGGTTGTCCAAGGATTGAATCCTTCCCTAAAGATATCATTCGCATCGATCTTCTTGGTTCACTGTTGATTGACTATGAAATTCTCGATAAGCCATTGTGTGAGTGGAGATTACATAGATTCACTTCTCTTACAATACTCAGTCTCTATGGATCAGAATGTTTGGACTTGGTGTCATTTCCACCGGAGGATGCAGAAATGGCGCTTCCCGACTCTCTAAAACATTTGACGATAGGGAGTTTTAGGAAGCTGGAACGTCTATCCTCGATTATTGAAAACCTCAAAAAGTTGGAATCTCTTTACTTCTCTTTTTGTCCAAAGCTTGAATACTTTCCAGAGAAGGGCTTGCCTCCCTCACTTTCGCAACTTACAATCGGGGGATGTCCGCTGATGAGCGAAAAACTCAAAAAGGATGGACAGTATTGGCCGTTGATAGCCCATCTACCGTATGTATATGCCTAGAGTTAGAAGACCAATGATATTGCTGGTATGTATGTGAATATATACCCGAAAACAACTTTAAATAATTATAGCAATTTATTTCTTAAAAAAAAGAAAAGATAGAATTGAATCTCATTAATCCTTTTTCATATTCTCAGGATTGAAGATCCAAAAAGCTAGCTAGCTGCCCCTCCAATTGTTAACTCCATATCTGTTTATTATATATGAAGGTAAAGTTCTGTAATTTAGTTTAGTAATCAAGATTCTATTAAACACATTATAAATATTATTTAAATTAAGTAGATACATTAATAATACAAATTATTTTGTGTTGATATATATTATATACTGACAGGAAATTAAATGGACATATTATATACTGTGGAGCAGTCGTTGATTGCTGATTGCTTGCTTTGTCAAAGTAAGTTGGTTATGATTCTTATGAAATCTGTTGTGTTCTGGAAGGATGTTAATTAATATCGTGGTATGTTGTTGTTGTGTTGTTTAGTGAGTTGAATAAATTTGGAAAAATGCATTCCAATTTTTAAGTGAGTTTGTAATCTTCTGCATTCCAATCTTCGGTTTGGAAATATTCTCAACTGAAGTGTGTTGTGTAATTGATGATATACCAAATTAATTTATTCTATATTTGAAATCTCATACTTGTGCAATATTTTGATGTTTTCTGCATATAAACAATTGTTTAATTTTTTGGATCTACAATTGTGTAATTGGTAGCTCTTTTTTTTTTTTGAATCAATGACCCCAAATCGATTCTTTCTAGTACTATGCCATAATTAGTGAATTGTTTTATTCCACAATATGACAAGTTTGGCCAATCTTCAATGTATATATATAGCAATTTTCTCATTAATATTTATTGAATGTACACAAAATTCTACAATTATTTAATTAATTTAAGACACATACCTTAAAAGACTTAGAAAAGTCTTATTTTTTAGTGTTGATATTTATGATATTTCTTGAAAGTACACAAGGCTCTACAAATTATTATATTACAATTGGACATCTTAAAAAGTGGAAGATTCTAAAAAATTTCTTCTAACTCTTGTAATCATAAAATTTAAAATAATAAAAATTAATGCTTTAGTCTTGTGAATATCTCCAATGTTTAAATTTTTTTAATAAATATATTATAAATATGATATATGATAAGAATTAAATAATAGAAAAGATCTATTATCAAATTAAGAGTTTAAAGGATGTCAAGGAAAAATTCAAGTAAAATTGAGCTTTTTTTGGTATAATATATTGTGATTTTAAAGTTATAGTTATAGTTATAGTGAGATGAGATGAGATGTATGAAGTCTAGCTGCAAAAACTAATATTATGCATAGATTGAAATAAATCCTTATTTTTTTAAGAAGCTTAAACAACTGAAAATTATGGAGGAATATATATATGCATATGTTATGCATTAATTAGACATTCCCAATCTACAAGCAGCTTGTGTTTTCGGATTACTTCAATTATTTCTTCGGTAAGCCACATGACGGGAAGTAGACTATTGATTATGCAAAAATATAGCTTTGTTGTCAGCAGAACAGGTTGAGCTTTGAGGGACATTGATTTATGTTTTATAATGGGCAAGGTTTGTTGTTGTTCCCAGCTATGTATTGAAATTTAATTTATGGTATTTCAGTTTCATTTAAGGTCGTTTACAGTGTTTCATTATCAATAGATAGAACCTTAATTCAAGATCATTTATGGATATTAAAAGAGGAAAAAGGAGAAGGAAAGGGCCAGAACAACTCGTTATGATACCCGTTTCACTTGCCTCACCAAAGTAAGTCAACACCAGCAGTTAACCAAAAAATTTTGCTTCACCTATGACCTGACTTTATTAAAAAATGAATGCAAGCCTACTAAATCAATAAAAAATGCATCACAGTAATATAATGCAAACTAATCACTGAGATCTCCAGCAGTATTAATTGTATTATGTTACAATACAAAAGAAATTAAAAGTTTTTAGAACAAATCTTAATCTCAAAGAGATCTAAGCATCTAATAGCCATTCAAAAATAGCTAGAGTTGTGATTGTTTTCTATATTTCATAAACTTTTGTATTTTGAAAACTTATTGGGCCTAATTTCTCAACAATAATTGTTAAATATGTTAATCATGTTTAATTGTTAAATCTCAATACTTTCCTTCTAAAAATATTTTCTTAATTTATTTATGGTATTGGAATGTAATAATATAAATTCACAAACAACTTTGTATTAATTTATTTCTTAAAAGAATAAATAAGCTTGAATTTTTATAAAACATATTTTCTTAATCTTTTGTTTACCCTACCTTGATTCACTTCAATTAATTCTTCGTACTCATTAATTAAAACAATTAATGATCATGCCTTTATATACACACACTTGATGGAGGAAAAATTAAATGGTTTAATGAAATCTTATTGACAACAAAGATAATTAGATTATCTTTCAATAAAAATTCGTATCATTTAGTTTGGTAATTAGAATTCTATTAAACATATTATAATTATTTAATTGAGATTACAAATTTTTTATATTATCTTTAATCTATTTATAAAAAATTATTTTCTGTTTGGTAATATATATGCTTAGTTTAATTATTACATTACAATTGGTTGAGTGTGCTAAGTTATTTTAGATTTATTTACTTGAATTATTTTACTTTTGTCTTTAATCGTAAATTAAAATTTTCCAAATTTTAACTCATATTTTACAAAACCAATACCCATTAATATTTAAATAACAAAACAGGTCCATTTAGTAAAAGTAAATATATAAAAAATGATAAAAATAATTAATAGTTAACGGTAAAATTGTAATAACAGGGTAAATTAAGTAATAACATGTTAAGGGACTATAATATTATTATCCTATTTGAGTTGTCAGTATAAATTTATAATTGTGATAAATTGTTTAACTTGTTATAAGGGTAAAATAAAGTCGAGTTGGTAAGTGATCATTTTTATAAAGATATTTTTAAAGTGATATTATGTTAAGCCTAAGAAGAAGAACATAATAATACCTCTTAATAGAAATAGAAAGATACCCCTTAAATGACTTATTTTACATTAACTATTTTATCCTTCTATTTTTAATTAACAATATTGTTTTTATTTTTATTTTTTAATAATCTTATTCTAATAAAAATAATTAAGAGTCAAAATATTATTATAACTTTCAAATTTAAATGTTAGAATAAGAAATATAATATTTAAGAGAGTTGTATAATGAATAAAAATTTATAATTTAATTTATTAAAATATTATCAATTACAACATTTACATTTTCATTAACTCTGCCATTGATTTTTTTTAGAGTAATTTTAGATATTCTAAATTATTTATAATTTTTAAAATAGAATCACTGCTTAAAAGAAAGATTAGGATATAACTTGAAAATTTTAGTATTACTGTTTTTTTATCTTAATAACTCATACAACATTAATTTTAATGAATTTATTAAATAACTTCTTTAGTTCTAGTATAAGGATCATTTTTAATTCATATAAAACAGATTAACATACAATAGTTTCTTTTTTAAGTTTTTATAACATTCATTATTAATATTATAATTTTTTTATATATAGTTTATTAACAAAGAAAAAAATCCTAATCTTTATTTATTTAAAATAAAATACTAACAATAAATTTAGAGGGGTTTAGAGGGGTGCCAAACAAAATATTATTTATTTAAAATAAAATACTAACAATAAATTTAGATAAAATTATATACTAAAATAATCCTAATATTTTTTTAATTTTCTTGATAATCATTTAATATATAATTATCATAAGAATTTTTAAACAAAATATGTATAATAATTTATTTAATATATATATATATATATATTTAAAAATTACATTAGTTTCATTGTGTCTTGTATAAAAAATTATCAAGCATATAATATAAATACATACTATATTACAAATTAAGATAACTAAAATTCTCTTTTAATTTTTTTAATCAATTTTATGTTAAACTATTAAATAAGAATATAAAAGTATATATAATATCCAGTTTATTAACTGAACATTAAATTTAATTTATATACTATAATCTATTATTTCTATTTTATTTAAAAAATTTCTTTTTCTTTTTAATATTTTATAAATGCTCTTAATGCATTTTTTCTTGCAAAATAATTATTTATATTTCTTTCTACTTATTGTTAATATTTTAATTTGGATAAAAATTTAGTATTTTTTCAAGAGTCAAGAGAATGTGGAATATGTAAATAAGTTGGGGGTAAACTTGCATAAATATTTTATGATAAAATAAATAAATTTAAAATATATGAATTAAATTTATTATTGTGTTAATAATTAATTATATTAATAATATCAATTTTAATTAAATAAAATATCATATATTTTCTTTAGTTCATATTCAATTATTACAAAAAAGTTAAAAAAAATGAGTATTTTAATACATAATTTATTCAAATTTATTATTAGCATTTTAATTTAAATAAATAATATTTTTATTTCTAAGTTTTTTCAAAACAATCAAATAGAACAAATCTTTTTAAATTTAATATTTTAGTCCCAAATATATATTAGAAATAACGACAATTTGATTGTCAATAATGAAAAATATATATTTTATTTCGTTACGTTAATTAATTTTAAAGATTAAAATAATAATATTTTAATAGGTCAAACTAACGGGATTTATATCAAAAGGTATATTCTTATTTTCTCAATACTCAAGGAGATCTTCGTGTTTTCTCAAAGTTGTATCTACCACTATAAAAATTTAAAGAGAGTATTTACACTTTTCTTAAATATCCTATAATATAGAAAGTTATTATAAAATAAAAAACTCTAAATATACTTGGTGTTAACTTTACTTTTAAAATTAATTGGAAACCAACAATACCAAACAATATCCTAAAGCAACATGACTGTATTTGTCGTTATCATAACCGTTAAAATGACATAAATAACAGTTCACAAATAATTCTAAAAAATATTTAATTTAATTTATATATTATAATTCATTATTTTTTTTATTTAAATTTTTTTCTTTCTAATATTCTATAATATAGAAAGTTATTATCATGACAAAAACTCTGAACACACTTGATGTTGCCTTTATTTTTAAAATTAAGTGAAAACTAACAATATTAAACAATATCGTAAAGCAAAATAGATCTTTATTTGTTGTTATCGTTGCCATTAAAAGGACATATCTAACGGTTCACAAATAATTTTAAAAAATATGTGAAATTAAAAGGTTACTTATAAAAAGTTATTACCATATAGAATTTTTACATGTACTTAAATGTTAACTTTTATTTTCAAAATTGAGGAAAATTCCACGATATCAAACAATATCCTAAAGCGAAATTACTGTATTCATTGCTATCTCGGTATGATCAATCTCCTTCTCTGCAATCACCGCCAGTTTCGACAACCTAAGCAGACTTCCGGTCGCTAATATCGCATTAGGGTTTATGTCATGCAACGACCTCGCGTACAAACTTCTGCAAGCACTGCTTGCTGCTTCAAACAATTCTTCATTCTTCTTCGTCCCCATCAAACAATGCCCTAATATTCTCAGAACCGGCTGCAACAGCTCCCACGGCAGCGGCACTCTCCCCTCCTTTCCGGCCTTCTCCTTCTCCTTTTCCTCCTTCGTCCTATCCCCATTTTCTCCCTCGCTGTAAATTTCGCCGTCTTGTCCCGCCCACGCTTCGCAGAACTCGCAGAACTCGATCTTTGACGCCGCCGGCATCTGCCAAATCTTGCTGTAATACAGCTCCAATGCGACGGAGACAATTCTAGGTCTTCTTGTTGATCTCACCGTTCCGTGAGGCTCCAGGCTCGGGGATATTACAGCGAGGTTTAAATCCGTTGCGTTGTTTTTCGCCGGCGCTTTGGATTCGTGGTACACGCTGGGGTGAGATAAGTCCGGGACGTTTACCGTTAGGGAATTGCCGGCGCGGGATGCGGTTTCGTGGGCGTAGAGTGCGAGTAAGACGGCTTCGAAACCGGCTAAGGGTTTGCGGAGAGTGACGCGGCAGAGGTAAACACCGGCTACGATGGGGAGGAAGCGGATGACCACGAGCTGGAGGTCGGGGTCGGTGGTTTGGAACGTGTCGTAGAGCCAGCGGCAGAGGTTATCGTCTCCTGCGCCGGAGTCGGGTTGGCGGAGGTAAGCGGAGACCTGAGAGGAGATTTCTGAGTCGTGGAGGAGAGAGAAGGCGGGGTTTTGGGAGGGGGCAGGGATGGAAGGGATGATAGAAGAGAGGGATTGGTATGCTGTTTGTGCTTTGGAAACGGAACTTGATGTAGAGGGGGCCACGGCTGCGGCACTGGCGGAGTTAGACATGAGGTGGCCGAGCGCGGAGGATGAAATTAATAGGAAATAATCTCTTAAAATTTGTCTTTTTCTAAAATAAATAAAATTATATTGTTTAAACAATAAATGAGTTGAAGAAATTGAGATAATTAAGGAGGAAAAATAGGATCATCTTTTACTTAGCAAGATATGCATAACTGGGAAAATTAATTCGATCCATTATTTAAAAATTATTTTAACAAATTTTATTTTTAATATTTTAATTTTTATTTAAAAATTTTGATATAATATCGTAAAATAATAAAAACAAGAAACATTTTCCTTTTTAACTATTTTGATCGAGGACTCGTTAAGTAGCTCTAATTAAACATTAGATAAATACTAAATTTAAGAAATATAAATATTTATATATTTATTTTAAAGGCCCATGACAAATTTAATTGGTATTAATTAGAAATTATTTTTAAATTAATACATAATCGCCCACTAATAAAAAATAGTTATGAGTGGTTCACAAGTAACATTATAAATTTTAAATAAATATTTTAAAAAATGTTAAAATATATAAATATTTTATCTTTGGCATTCATGAACAAACCCTAACCTCATGTAAGATGGATTTTGGCACAAATACTTTTTTTATTTTGTATTTAGGTTTTATTTAAAGCTAAAGTATGATAAATTTTTTATTCAGTTGACTATATTTTATGAAATTGTAAATGTGTGAGTAATTATGGATAAATTAATGTTTTATTTATAACAGTGCTATAAAAATATTCTTAAAATCTCAGTTACTATTTTTTTTTTAAATGAAGTGTAAGTAATTTGATAAATTTATTTTAATATAATTAAGTTAAAATATTTTATTAGTGTTTGTTTGTTTTTCAATTTAATACCAAAATCTTGGAGTGGGCAGCTTCAGGATCAGTTTGAAATTGAATTGTTAGAGAATTGAATCAAATTAATCGATTAAGTTTAAGTTCAATTTCAATTCTATACTAATTCAATTTTAGTTTAATTTTGATTCGATTTTAATTTTTTTTAGTTAAATGTTTAACTTTTATATATAAAAAATTATTAAAACTTCATATTATTTTTTATTTTTAAACAAAATTTCGTTTTGACTTGGTTTATTTTAATTTTTAATTTAAAACTAAATTAAACAAATATTTTTAATTAAAAAATTACATCTAATTGTTTGGTTCGAGTTGAGTCGATTATATTGTCCAACTCTACTAAAATCTGGATAATTATCGTTAATTGTTGTTGTTGATAGTTGTGGGAACCAAAGCTTAAAGGAAATGCGTGCGGTGGATCCTAACTAATAACTTAAACATTTGTCCTAACAATTAACAAGTAGTATTAGACCACCTAATAAGAGTACTGTGTATATAATTATACTTTTAAAAATACACTTATAAATTTTATTTATTTTTTAAAATATATAGAATTTATCTAATCATCTATAAGGTATGGTATTTTAATTCACTCGTTTTCTAATTTTACATTTAGTCTTTATATATAAAAAATAAAATCATTATTTTTTATTCTACTTCTAATTTATTGACATATATCAAAAAAATATATATATATTAAAAATTATTACTCCGTTTTCAAATAATGATAACTAGTCATTAACTTTAACACCATCATGGATAAAATAAATATTGTAAACCTTTTTTTTTTTTTAAATATCATTATTAGCCTTAGTGTTTGCCCCAAGGCAGCCTTCGCGGCCACATGCAAGGCAATGTGAGGTTGCCTTGGCCACCGCAAGGCAGCGTGAAGGTTGCAAGCAAGGCTACATTGGTCGCGCCACTATCTTGCCATCACCGTTACCACCGTGTTGTAGATTTAGGTCTTTTTATTTTTAATTAAATTAAGACAAAATAATCATCTATCAAATTCTATTAAAATTAAAGTTAACGGCTTATTTTTGTCATTTAAGAATGAAGATGTGACTTTTAATAAATTGTATGTATCTCTGATATATGTCAATAAATTAAGAGAGAAGAATTAAAAATAATCCAAAATAAAAATATTATTCAAAATTATTTAGACATATATTAAGATCCATTAATATTTTAAATCGGAAAAAATGCATTAATAAATATAAATATTTAAATAATTTTATTTAATTGTAATTTTAAAATACTCGTTCGTATTATATTTTTTAGAGTTTATCGAATTATTCATATGGACATTAAGTCAAAGCACTTAATTTAAAATTTTTATATTGAGATCGCATAATTAATAAGAAAAATAACCATATCATTCATTATATGATTGTTATTTTAATTTTAACCCTTAATAAATAAAAATATGTGTGTTAAACTTATTTTTAAAATATTAGATATGTTTAAATCATTACCGGATCCTAATTCCTAAATATAACATATAATTAATATACTATAGTTATTGTATTTGAAATATAATCTTAGTTATTTTATTGATCAAAGTGTGTTGATCTAATTTTGTAACCCTTAAGAATTATAATCTTTGCTAAGTTTGTTTCGTTAAATATAATCTTACTTATTCAGTATGGTTAAAACAATAATATTGTATTTTGAAATCTTTAATATAATATATTGATATATATATATATATATATATATTAATTTTTTGTGTCAAATAGAAGACAATTTTTTATGTACCATATATCTCAACAACTTTGTCGTTATATTTCCAATTCTTTTAATGTTATTTTCTAATTTTTTATTATAACAAAAATAGTAGTGAATTGTAATAAACAGAGATGTTGTATGGCCCAAATTTTTTCAGCTTACTTATATATCATTAACTATGTTTTAAATTTATAATTATGATTATGTTACAATTGAAAAAATGATACAATATTTAATAGTAATAAAATTTTAAAAATAAATTAATAAACTATGAGTAAAATTAAAAGATAAAAATTAGAAGAAAAAAAATTGAGGACGAAAAATATTGAAACTTGTATACTAAATTACTAATTACAATTTACACATAATTAGGTAGTTTGGTAGTAGGTAAAATAAAATTATAATTAGGTAGTCTATATTTATGACTTTTTGAATATTTGTTATCACTTATAAGTTAAAAAAAAAAATTGCTTACAAAACTGGTTTCCCGTGTAAACAATCAAATAATAATATTTTTCTTGTTAATTTGTTTCAATTAATAAGAGTGCAACAAAAGATCAAAAACTACCAAAATTAATAAAAAAAAAATAGGTAAGATTTGGATCACTATAAGTTATAGTAAATTCCAACTAGGGAAGCACATACTAAACTATCAATCATTTACATTACTTAACTCTTTAATTATATTAAACTTGTAAGATTACAGATTAAAAAATAAATACATAGTTGATAATCTAATTAAAAGAAAAAAAAATTATGCCACGTGAATTTTTCGCCACATGAATCATGATGGATAGCACGAAAATCTCTTTCATGTGCTTTCCATCATGACAAAAAATCAATTTTTGTTGTTGTTCAGTATAATATTTTTGAAATTAAAAATTTTCATTACATTACATATACTAGAAAAAATTTCACTAATATATTTTTGGCAAAAGCTTCACAAATTTCCTATTAAAAAAAAATGTAAAACTAAACAGGTGGTTGGTTGATACATAACTAAACAAGCAACAATAGCTTAATAAAAAGTTTCAAAAAAAGAAATAAGACTAAATGCAATATTCCAATCTTCATCCATAAGAATTTCATAATTTAACTTTTGATTATAAAATAAGGTAATAATTTTTTTATAATTCACACATGAATTTAACATTAGATAAGTAAAGTTTTATCCCGTTTTCATATCAAGTAAAAAAATTCTCTTACACAACAAAAATATTATGCACGATTCACCGCATTCTTTACTTTTAGACGAAGAATACAAAATAAATTGAATAACATCTCTAATTTGCTCGATACGCTTACGAATCAATTTTAAACCATCATGTACAAATAAATTAATTATATGGCACACGTATTTAATGTGAAAAAATTTACTATCTTTCATGAATGTTATATTATGCAAAAATATTTCAATCACGACATTATTAGAAGAAGTATTATTAAAAGAAATACTACAAAATTTTCTACAGCAGGCATATCCAGTTTTCTCAATATGCTTATCAATCAATTTTAAACTATCTTTAACAATTAAATTAATTATATGGAACACGTATTTCATATGAAAAAATTTACTACCTTTCACGAATGTTATATAAATGCAAAAATATTTCCATCACCATATTATTAGAAGAAGTATTATCAAAAGTAATGCTACAAAATTTTCAACAATATGCATCTCTTTTAAAATTTCCCATTATTGCCTGAAAAATAACAGATGATGTAGTTGGGTATTCTAATTATTTAAAAGCAATTATTCTTTTTCTCATAGCGCAATTTTCAACAATGTAATGCACTAACCTATTACACTTAGTTCAACAATCATATGTATAGTAATAACTCCCCTAAAATGTGTAAAATAATCATTCAATTTTTGTTTAATCATATGAAGTAATTTCGCAATAGTAATTCTACTAATAGGAGTACAATGGGTTTAAATATACCTCTTTACAAATTTTGCCATGGTCAAGTGACAATTTTTCTGCATGACTTTAAAATGACCCATTACCTATGTCTGCACAAAAAGGCCATACTAAATCAAACCGTTCGCTCAGTTCTTATAACATAATGAAAATTATCCAAACCGTTTGAATAAATTTATAATTTATAATTTATAATAATTAATTTAAATTAATTAAAATATTATAATTTATCGGTTACGTAAAATAAAAGAGAAAAAAAAAATCTTTTTTATTTTGTTTTTATCTGTATTTCTTACTAATACTTAAGTAAATAAAAAAAATTATCTTATATTTCTCTAAATTTCTTGGCTATAAATAATTCTAATTTTATTCAAATTATAAATCTTTGTAAATAATTATAATTATAATTTTACTAAAATAAAAATATATAAAGTAATTATATTTTACTTGTTTAATTTTTAATTAACTACATTTTATACTGCAAATATAAAGTTTTTATATTACTATAGACATCTATTATTTTACAATGATAAAAATAATATAATACATATAAATTAATATAAAACTATTAAAATTTATTATTTCTGAACCAATTAAAACCTATAAATGCAGTGATACCTTATAATTCAAATTTGTACTTCTAAGTTCTAATTTTTAATATAAAAATTAATTTTTTTGATGAAAAATTATAATAAAATAAAATATTCATAAAAAACTAAAATTAAAATAATAAGTTACAAAATTAATGTTAAAATAAAAATAAAAAACTATCATAAAACAGTAAAATAAATATCGATTTTATAAATTCAACATAAAAAATATAAATTAATAGTCAATTGTCAAACGATAACGACATAGTTGTAAATAAAACAAAAAAATTATAATTATGCCTTAAAAATTATAAATCTTATTAAAATTTATAATTATACATAAAAATTAAATTATAATGTTTAACTTGCATGTATAATAAAATATTTATAAAAGTTAAAAATAAAAAATAAAAAAATAATAAGTCAATATAAAAGAGTAAAAATGAACATCTATTTCATAAATACAATATAAAAAATATAAATATACTGAGATAAATATAAATTAATATTAAATTATCAAATAACAACAGTATAGTTGTAAACAATACAAAAAAAATGTAATTATGATGTAAAAATTATAAATTCACATAAAATTTGTAATCACACATAAAAAAAAATTATAACTTATAACTTGTATGTAAAATGAAATACTTAAAAATAAAGAACATTAAACCGACATAAAAGAGTAAAAAAAAGCAATTTAATAAATATAATATAAAAAATACGAATGCAATAATTTATATATAAATTAACTTTAAATTATCAAATGACAACAGTATAGTTGTAAATAAAATAAAAAAAATTGTAATTATGATGTAAAAGTTATAAATTTGCATAAAAGTTATAAATTTGTATAAAATTTATAATCTTCATATAAAAATTAGATTATAACATATAACTTAGATGTTAACAAAAATACTTATAAAAGTTAAAAATTAAAAAAATAAATCAACATAAAAAAGTAAAAATGAGCATCAATTTCATAAATTCAACGAAAAAATATAAATACACTCAGATAAATGTAAATTAACATCAAATTATCAAATAACAATAATAATTATAAATAAAACAAAAAAATATAACTGTGACATAAAAATTATAAATATACATAAAATTTATAATCTTTACATAAAAGATTAAATTGTAACATATGACTTATATGTAAAATAAAATATTTATAAAAGTTAAAAATTAAAAATAATAAACTAATGTAAAAGAGTACAAATAGACATCAGTTTCATAAATACAACATAAAAAATATATAATAGTAATGAAATAAATATAAATGAATAAAAATTAATAAATAATAATGTTATAATTGTATATTAAATAAAAAGACTAAAAATATAACATAAGGATTATAAATTAATATTTTAGTTGTAATCCTGATATAGAAAATTGAATTACAATTAAAAAATTATATTCAAAACACAACACTATAAAATTATAAAAATAATTACAAAATTTAATATAGTTTCAAATTAATTATAAATAATTATGTAACACATAAATGTATGATTTTTTTTAAAATATGAATACACTTTATCATAGGAAAAAAAGTAATAGTGATGTTTTTAAATTATTTCATTTATTATAATAATTTGATTTTACATATATACTAATTAATTTTTTTCTTATTCTTTTTTTGGTTGCATGACATTAGATAAAGTATCATTTTCTAAATAATAGATATCGGTAATTTAATTATAGTATTTTTGTTATGCAAAATAAAATTTGCATTGTGATTAAGATTCCTCAAATTTTGTGTTCATCATAATTAATATCGATTTATATATTTTTTTTTATTCTTTTTAAAACTATTTGTTTACATTTGTACACCTACCTATATACTTTTTTTGCTCATGATTTATTGATTTTAAGATATTCTCATTTCTTTTTTTTTATTAATATGATACTAATTATACAGTTATTTTATTATATTATTCATTTCAACTATTACAATAACATTTACATCCCCAAATCAACATATGTTTCTCGTGAAATTATATAAATAAAATCATCATAGGTAATAAATTAAATATATCTTACTTTTTAATATTAATTTTTGAGCTCTCATAATATATTTTATTATTAATAATTTTTTAGAAAAATAAAGAAAGAGTATATATTTTGATAATATTTAAATTAATATTTTTAAATATATTATTTTTAGTATGCATAACACGTTGTTTAACATTAAATTTTAATTGTAATATATAAATTTTGTATTTCAAATATATTTTTAAAAATTAAACTATAACAAAATAAGTTTAATATATTAAAAAAATAACTTTTAACATAAACAGTAGATAAATGTTTCATATTACCTAATTAGTAGAATAATTATTAGTATATAAAATTAATGGTCCAAATCTTTCTTTTGAATGTACAAGTAAAAAAATATAGGTTATTGATACTGGGATTCGTTATCCCAGTATCATAGAATTTTCTTCAGTTCTATTCAACTTTAAATCAATTGGTTTTAAACGAACTCAAATTAAAAATAGACTAGGACCGAACATAAAAGAAATGAATATTTTTATTTAAATCCTTAAATTTATAAAAAATTACAAATGAAGAAAAATTATAGATAGATTTACAAAAATTAAAATAAAAAAGGAGAAATTTTTATATGAAAAAATTTCTCTCCATCTATAATTTTTATAAAATTTAAGAATTTATATAAAAATATCCTTTAAAATTTGAAAACCACCACGAATAGAGATATTAGTAAAATTAGTTTGATCTGATTCAGTTCAGTTCAATTCATAGTTCCATTAAGTTCTCAAGTCTCAACAGCCAAACTGTAATTTGGTCCGGGGCAATTTCTGAGATAACTAAACCGAACCCAAATTTGTGTAGCCCTACTCATACCTTCTGTTGAAGTGAAAGAAGGTATGAGTAGAAATAGCCCTTAATTCGATTTGTTTTAATATTTTATAATTTTCGACAGTAAATATCTCCAACAATATGCTTTTCTCCTTCCCACAGTACTAACACTACTTTGTGTTTGAGATTAGGAACAATGAGGGAAGGGAATATTAAAAGAAACAAGTTGATCACCAAATGCAGTATCATCAAAATAATTATCAAATTCTAGATTTTGAATTCTGTCGTTATCCGTTGTAAAATTATGAATTTTTATAATTAAATAGAATGTTAATAAAATTGTAAACTAAATTTAAATTGAAAACTAGATTGTATCAAGAATGAAATAAGATGTAGTAACAATTGCAAATGAGTAAAAGAACTTGTATAAAACAAATTGTAAGAGAAAGCAAACTGGAGAATTCAGATTGAGTTCTTGGTTGATTATTTGAAGAAAGTTATAGAAAATAATAGTTTATTATTGTTCTTGTTAATATATAATAGAAACAATATTATATTTTATTTAGCACCCTATATAAATTTAACGACTCAAATATTTAACACATTAAAATCGTAATTAGTAAATGAGTAAAAGGCTTTAACTTATTAATTACAAACCAACCCCATCTTTAAATTTTATCATCATTTTATAATTATTTCGATACCAAAATTTGTCACTTAATATAAACTAGTAAATTTGTTTGTATGTACAAAAAAAAACCATTTTTTCTCTTTTTTTTATATATTATTAATTCCTTAAGTTATATGAAATATTAATTCCAATGACATTATGATCGGAGATAATTAATAATTTAGTAGAATTTTAATTAGAAACAATTTGGGATTTTGGCGTAGCCCTAATTCGAATGAAATAGCTATTTTACAGAGCTAATATACAAATAAAAATCAACACAATCTGGATGTTAAAAAAATGGTCGAACAAGTTATATTTTTTTTTGAAAAAAATAATTATTATAAATTCATAGGTGAAATGGCGAGGTTGGTAAAGTATGACTTTTATCACTATTTCATGATTATAAATGGATCATTGAAATAATTTAAATTTTTTTATTTTATCATTACAAAATACAAAAATATCATCACTTATTACAATTTATAAATCAACTTCTATCCACATCCTTTTTAATATATATATTAGTTGTGGCCCACCCCTAATTTACTTCGATTTGAACTTTGTTAAAATTAGATAAGACTGAAAAATTTCAGGTCTTTATTTTAAGAATTGAACCAGACCAAGTATAAATGTGAAATTGAACTAGAATTGTATTGAATATATGTAAAACTGGATCAAAATTATCATTTTTTGTTCGATTTAGTCTGGTTTTTTTTATTATAATTTTTTGAGTTCCAAGAATTTTTATTTTTTTATTTATTTAAAAAACAATATCGTTTAACCATTAACAAATAATGTTGTTATAATACTGAAAATAAAAAAATTAGTTTAATCCTTATTTTTTATGCCAATATCAAAATCAAACCGAAAATTTTAATTTTTTTTTTAAATTAGAGTCGATTCCAGGCCAAATACTATGTGAAACTAGACAAAACCTGTCTATTCAAGTATGATAAAAGTTCTATTTTGTGAATTTAGAATTTTTTACTCAGTCTAAGGAGCATCCATTACAATCAAATATAAATATAAACTATAGAAACTTTATAATTGAGAAGCCCAAATTGACTATTTGTACTTGTGCGCAGGACAAGTGCAAAGCTCATTCGAGCTCCTGCGAGGCACGGTTAGATGGGCTTCAAGGGAAGTCCAGCACGTCACAAATTGGGCCTCTGCACTTCTACAATAATTGAGTTGTATATACCAGGCCGAGTTCATGCTGCAATAATGTCGTTCCAGGCCCAGCCCAATTTACATCTTTAGCGATAAAATAGTTTAAATTACAACAAAAAGAGCTAACATTTGTATAAAAAACTGGAACAATTACGAATAAATTGTTATAAATTAGATATTAGAGAAGAAAAATGTCTAATATTATTGTCTTTATGAAATTTAACTTTTCTTGTTTATTTATTTTAATCATTATCATGACTAAATTATTTTAAAAAATATAAAAAAAATTACAAGCAGTTACTAATATTATATACTTGCATCTACAATTTATCGATATGATAATCAAATATCTATTAGATTAATTTAAATCATATAAATTTATTTCAATTTAAGGTAAATAATTATTACTAAGTTACTGGTATCTGCCTTAACATTCACTTTCTAACTGTATCTTTGTAATCTATATAATTTATTTTTGTTGGATTATTTTTCTCAATTCGACAACAAATGTAAATTAATTTTTTAAAAAGAATCTAGGGAACAAAACAAAGGAAAAAGAATAATCTTCAAGGCTTTTATTTCTAATTAACTTCCACCGTCGGATGTGCGAACAATGGATCTAACGAAACACAGCCAAAGTTAGATCTTCTAATCTTACGGCTCGTCTCATCCTATTACGTCTCGCTCTCCTCATCTACACCGTCCGATTCCTTCCCCATGCAACGGTGATTACTGCTCTAGCCAAATCCACCACCGTTTGAACTTCGAACCAATTTCCTTCCTCTCGCTTCGTGCTTTCCTCCCATAAAATCCCTAACTTAGCGGTTAACGAACCATCACTTCAAATTCTTCTTCCTCCGGAGATCGCGGTTGCTTATTACTAGTTGAGGTAAATTTCACTTTTCAGATTTACCAATTATTTCTCCATTTCCGATTAATTAATTTCAGATCCTCAACAAATAGCGTTGAATTTAATCTGCTCTGATTCTTGGGTTCCTGTTCTGTTTTTTAGGAATTAGGGTTTTGATTCTTCAATTTTCTAGTTTCGGGCAACGATTTTTTTTATGGCATTTGAATGCCAACAAAGCAATCAGGTTTCGAAGGATTTGGCGATTTCTGTTGAGAATAGTTTTCAAAAACAAACTGAAATAGCTCACTTCAATTCCGGAGTTGAATCTGAGAGTCTTGAACCAAACGATTTGAATGTGTTATCTGAACCCAAATGCGAAAATTCTGAAATTACAAAACCCTGTGTTTTGAAGAAGGGAGTTTTAAGCTCGTATGGTGAGGAACAGGTTCCTTGTAATGATGTTTTATCGAATTTTCGTCGCTCAATAACTGACCTTCCCCCAGCATTGATAAGTGAAATCCTTAACTGTCTTGATCCTAAAGAGCTTGGTATAGTTTCTTGCCTATCAACAGTTCTTCATAGGTTAGCATCGGAGCACCATGCTTGGAAGGAATTCTATTGTGAGAGGTGGGGACTTCCGGTAGTGTCTGCACCATTGGGTGCTGGGTTTTCGGATGAGAAATCTTGGAAAGACCTGTTTGTGGAGAGAGAGTTTAGGAGTAAGACTTTTCTGGGCCGGTATAGCCTTGATGTTCTATATGGCCACACTGAGGCTGTTCTCACAGTTTTTGCTTTGGCTTCTGCAAAGCTTGTATTTACCTCTGGGTATGACTCAATTATTCGAATGTGGCACTTGGAAGATGGGTTGTCCATTGCATCCTCAAAGCCGCTTGGTTGCACTATTAGAGCTGTTGCAGCAGATAAAAAGCTCTTGGTTGTTGGGGGTACCGATGGATTTATTCACTGCTGGAGGGCAGTTGAGGGCCTCCCATATTTGTTTGACCTTAGTGGTTCAGAGAAACAGAACACCGAGTTTAGGCTTTGGGAGCATGAAGGTCCAATAACATCACTTGCATTGGATTTTACAAGAATTTATAGTGGTTCATGGGACATGACTGTACGTGTATGGGATCGAACTTCACTGAAGTGCTTACAGGTCTTGAGACATGGTGACTGGGTTTATGGCCTTGCACCGCATGATACTACAGTTGCTAGTACGGCAGGTTCTGATGTGTATATTTGGGATACTAACAGTGGTTCCCTACTGACTCTTGTGAATGGTGCCCATGTTGGTAACACTTATTCATTGGCAAGAAGCCATGCAGGAGATTTTCTTTTTACAGGAGGGGAGGATGGAGCAATACACATGTATGAGATCATTAATGACAGTACTGAAGCTAATGTTTTGCGGGTTGCTACATGGATTCCTCACTCTGGACCTGTTAATTCTCTTGCATTTGAGTTTCCTTGGCTTGTCGCAGCTGGTGGTGATGGGAAACTTTCACTAATTGATGTGAGAAAGTTGCTAAGGACTAGCAGGCGTTCTTCGGGGAAGAAGGTTTCAAGGTTTATCAATGTGGAGCCGCCTCAGAGGATGTTACATGGGTTTGAGTGCAATTTATTCTCGGTGGACATTGGTGCTGATAGGATAGTATGTGGTGGAGAGCAAGGAGTTGTTAGGATTTGGAACTTTTCGCAAGCGCTAGAAATTGCCCAGAGGGCCCGTGCTCTTAGAGGAATAAGATTGGAGAATAGGATGAGACGGCGTAAGCTTCAGACAGAGATGAGTTCTAAGGGTGGTCGAACTGATCAGTGTTCAGTTGCAGCCAAGAAGAACCCAGTGAATGGTGATAGGAGTGGTGTTTGGCACAACAAACGTGCGATGAGCAAGGTGAAGGCTTAGCAAGCTCCGCATATCACCAAGCTATTCCACTTGGGTAATTAGTTGCAGGTTATACTTGGAATGTTTCAGTACACCGCTAATGTGGTATTCTTTACGTTAGTGTTTGGACATTAGACATAGCTCATTTCATATTAGTTCATAGACAAGCTGATTATGATGGTTTCTCTCTTGTCATCCGTACAAAAAAGTCTTCATTTTCCCTGGTCCACAGGAGGTTACATGCTTTTTTTCCCCTTGTGTAGTAATGCTTCTGAGAAGATATACCTTTGTGTGTTTTTCATTAGTATCCACAATTATATCTGCAAATCTGACTTCGTATATATGTCATAAAACCCTCTTTTTGCGGCAATCTTAGATGTGCACTAGACGAATCTTTTGGGAAGAAATGCAGTCACCCTGCATCTTAATATGATGTCTCATTTAATGATAATTTAGCAGGAAAACAATTAGCTATGCTAATAAGTTGGCTCATTCTTGAAGCTCCTTAGTAATTTGACATACAACTTTTGATTGAGAGAGTTAATGCTAGCAGAGTGATTATATGCTGAACTAATGTATGGTAGTAGCTGTACATCACTATTTGCAATACTTTCTCCGCTGGATTAGAAAGAATAGAATGGAAGCTGGTGATTGAATTCCGAATTGTGGTCTTTTCCCCCTGCTATCATCTTTTTTGTTCTTTTATGCTGTTCTACTCTGCCACCATCATCATCTTAGCCCTAATTTTTCATCATTTGTGTCGGTGTTGGTGAAGATTGAATTGTCATTTATTAGATTAGAACTGATGAACTGATGAACCCATGGAGAAAACTGAAATGTTGATATGATAGTGGCTAAATTACAGACTATGGATATAGGATTTCTGCTATAGATGACCGTGGAGTTGACTTGTTCAACAGTATAATGAGCAATTCTGTGGCTAGGATTGAGATATTATTGAACAGATTTTTGCTTAGCATTTCCTAAAATGCCTCAATACATCTTTAAATAAGTTTTCAATTTGTGTATTTATCTGTCTAGCCTTACTATTTTCCAGTTCTATCAATTAAAATTGCAGACAGAAAAGTTAAAAAAGAGAAGAAAAATTGAAAGAAAATTATTATTTTTTTTAATCCTATTAAGATCTTACCTAAATTAGGGTGAATGAAATAAGTACATATGAAATATAAGTACTTATTACATATTTGATTATCTATTTTAAAAATGCTTATCAAATTAATTAGTATTAGCTGTGATGTGACGACACCGTGAGTATTTCAGGTGTAACATTAGATATTTTAATGAATTTTTCTGAAAGGTTTATTGTTTTATATAGCTATTATTTCATTTTATAGTTTAGTAGTTCGTATTGTTTTTGAAGAGTAAAAAATGATTTTGGCTTATACTTAAATTTGATAGTAAAATTAGCACTTAAAATTGTTTAATCTACATTAATCTTTAATGAAGATAAGATGAGACGTGATTTAAAGTAACAATACCTACAATTAAACATATTTTTCATAATCTTGATTAAAATAGCCTTTGGCTAAAAAAAATGCTTATTGTGAAATTTAACCCCTCCAATAATAACTCATTATAAAATTGATAAATGTTTTAAATAAAATATATTTTCTAATAAATAATTCTAAAAGAAAAACAATAAAGTTTTCATTTGATTGATGTAACCTGATAGTTTAATATATACTTAATACTCTTAGATTATCTGAATTTGAGTGACAATATGATATCAATTTAAATTTGAGTAACAATAAGATATTAATTTAGAGAATTCAATTTTTTAAAAGTTTAAAATAAAGAAAAATAAAATAAAATGAACCTTAACTTTTTACACGTCATTTTTTAAAATTATATATATTTTTAATTTTAATATGATAAATTTTTTTGTCTATTTTCAGTAAAATTTAATTAAAAATTTTACCTATTATTTCTTATTTTTTACACTATTTAAAACCCTCTAATGAAATTTCTTCTAATATTATCATTCCCCACTACTTCGGAACCTAATTACAAAGTCCACGGATGCTTTCTCGACCCACCCGACCCGACCCGACTACCCGCGGAAACTGAAGCGTTTCTCAAATCAAAGCTACTTCCCGCTAACAATAACAAACGTGCAACGTTCCCAGAAGAAAAGCTGGAGAAGAGAAAAACGAAGATGAAGAGAGAGATTTTTCTTCTTTCAGTAGCAGCTGCTGTAATGAGTATGAGCAGTGTATCTGTAGTAGCACAAAATGGGTCTGGATCATATGTGACGGCGTTTAATGTACTGGGTGATTCTTCAGTTGACTGCGGAGAAAACACTCTGTTTTATCCTATTCTTCATCACAATCTTTCTTTGCTTCCCTGTAATGGGTCTGATTCTACTCTTCTTCCGCATCATCTTGGTACTTCTCTTGCTCTTTTGGCTCTATTTCTTGGTTCCTTTCTTTGTTTTACATTTCTTTTCTTGAATAGTGAAAAGGGTCGTTTGGCAGTGTCTCTGGAAGTGCTTTTGGCACAATAAAGCGCTTTTAAATTGTTTTGTTCCAGTTTTGTGATTTTTTGTTGGAATTAGATTAATGCTTTATATTTGTGAGGAAGTATTAGGAGTGGGTTATGCTAAAGCACTTAATGATGTTTCTTAGAAAGTGCTTTTTGGAATGCAAAAGGAGTTGAAGTATTTGTTAAAACAGCTGGGCTCTGTGGAAAGTTCATTTTTCAAGTGATTTTGTAGAAAGTGCTTTTACTAGAATGTGCTTTATACAATTGTGTTGGATATTCATAGGAGCTTAACACATTTCATGAAATTCAACTAGAAGTTATCTTAATATTTTCATGCGCTGAAAGGCAATATTGGTTGTAATTTCTTTCATGAAAAACTTGTACTACAACTTTGTTCTTTTAACTGCTCAATAATTTAGTTTAGATTCTTTAAACAAATGTTTATATTTGAGAATAATGCCAGGGAACTGAAGGGGGACTGATTTATAAGTTATTTGGTAAGATGTAGAGAGCAACAAGACATCCACCAAATGTTGCTGCTCACATAAGATTAGATCGTAGGAGTAGAACACAAGTCGATCACACTTTAGGTGGGCCAATTTTGTGAAGCTTTTTGTTGGAGGTGATGCTCACTTCATATTCATGGATTTAGGTCATTATGAGTTTTTCAGAGTAATTGGAGTTTGTGCTTAATGCACATAGCTTTTTGCATTTGCTACGGTAACTCTAGGATCAGGCCTTGATTGAAATACAGATGCATTAGCAGCTTCTTATTCAATTAAAATCCCAGTTATTTATGACTTTAGCTAATTTCAAGAAGATTATTTGTTTAGTGCTAGTGTGTTACTTTGCAATTTGACAAACACTCAGCTGCTTATGTAATGAAGCACCTGGACAGTGTTACACTAACTGCCTTTACCATTGAATCATTCAATAGATGCTTTTCTTTCCTTTTTATTTTTCATCACTTTTTGTCCATGCTAGGTGTATGAATATGTAAATGTAAATTATCTTAATTTGCTCTAGACCCTAGTAACTTTGGTAAAACAGGAAAGGATTTGCGATTCCATATTTCCCTTCCAAAACAACTCAGTTTTGCTTATCTTCAACTATGATTTCTAGTGCAATCAATTTTTGCTTGTTTTTGTGCTAATTGTGATGATGATATGGTTAATGCAGCTGAGAAAATGGGCTTACCACATACTCCACCATTTTATAGCCAGAATGGATCGATAGAAGGGCTATCAGGTGGTTTGAATTATGGTTCAGCACAAGCCACAATCATGAATCCCAGCAGGCAGAACCACCAGTCTCTTAATCAACAGCTACGCCAAGTATTTGAGACCTTTGAGCTTCTGCAGCTGGAACTTGGCATAGGAAATGCTGACAATTTCATCAAATCCTCCGTGTTCTACCTTTCATTTGGCAAAGATGATTACATTGACCTTTTTCTCCAAAACTCCTCAGGTGTAATGGGCAAATACACTGGCTTAGGATTTGCTAGCATTTTAGCAAACCAGATGGTACATGCTATGAGGGACTTGTATGATGCTAATGTGCGAAAGATCATATGCATGGGAATACTGCCTTTGGGATGCACACCACGTATAGTGTTCGATTGGTATAATTCAACTGCTGGAGAGGAGGGAAGCGGTTGTGTGGATGAAATAAATGAGCTGGTCGTGGAATACAATACAATACTAGAAGGACACATTGTGAAGCTTAATTCAGAATTTCCAGATGCTCGTATTATCTTCTGCGATGTTTACCAAGGAATTATGGAGATAATGAGCAATCCACAACACTATGGTATGGACTCCTTTCTACATTTTGTCATTTTCTTTTTCTGAAGGAATTGTATTTGAAGGTGTTCAATCAAGTCATATGGAAGCTTATGGCCCTAAAACAAGTTATACACATCTGATTTACCTTTTCATTTTAGAGTTTTACTGACTCAAGGAAAACTTCTGCAAAATCAAATCCTGTAAGCTTGGCTTAAGGATGGTAATACTATATTTCTATAATAGTATCCTTTACTGTTTGCTCCTCAGATTGTGTTTAAATAAACTAATTTTGGCACAAGAATGTGTGTGAATAAATAGTATATTGACTTCAGTAATCAGACTTGTAAAGACTTGGCTGATGCTTGAAATGAACCTATATTGTGATGTTTTCATGTGCAAGTGCATCAGTTTTATCTCAATAATCACTGCTTTAAGGTTAATAATTTCTGCCAGAAAAAGACAACGGGATGACTTTATATCCTTGAAATTTTCATAACATATATGAAATATCTGTAAATTCAAATGCTGTTCGGATTTCCAATTGCCAAACTTGGAACTTTTGTACCTTATTTGTTGCAGAAGTTTAGAATCCGGGTACATGTACTCATTACTACCTTTAAGATGTAGGCACTAGGAAACATTTTCATCCTATTAAGTTACCATGGAAAGAGACTAGCTAAAGCCTTTTCTCTTTTGTTTTCTGTTAAAAAGCCTAATTGATCTCTAATCCAATGTGAGTATTTCCGGGTCCTGAATCCAGGATTTGAGGACAAAAGGAATGCTTGCTGCGGTCTTGGTTTATATGGAGCAATGATTGGATGCATGTCTGTCGAGATGGCTTGTGACCAGGATTCAGTGTATGTGTGGTGGGATCTCTACAACCCTACGGAAGCAGTCAACTCCTTGCTCGCCAGTTCAGCCTGGTCAGGTTGGCCTCTCGTCGGTATTTGTCGCCCTCTATCCGTTCAGGACCTGGTTTACATGCCGGTGTCACATTTGACCTGAGAGCTGCCATATTGCAGATGTATGCTTGCTTGACCCAGTGACTGAACAAGGCCATGGTGAGAAACTCAGATTGAATGTACATTCTCTTCTGTAACCCGGTTATCTTGTGGAGATTCAGGCAATATCTTGGATCATTCAGAAAAGATTTTGTAGAGGATACTGCAAATAATGTTGGCAAATAGTCTGTATTAAAGTGGATGATAGTAAACTGATGAACAGATCACAAAAATGAAATACACTGATGATAGCATGTAAATAAAATTGTACAATACCTATTAAATAATTTTTCAGTTGCAGAACAAACGGGCAATTTCCCGCACAATAACATCGTCTTCGTGATATTTGTTTCATCTCTTGTTTTCATTTGTATAGAATCTCATTATAAAATTGATTAAGCCATTCATTACAATTCGTGAAAGTGCCTTGAACGAACAAAAATCAAACATATTATAATTGCCCATCACAATCGAATATTATATAATATAAAATGAGATAATAATATTTGGGTTATTGAGTTCTAATAAATTACAAATAAGAACATAGTTTGTAATTTTATACACATCTTTGTTATTAAGTTCCTTTAACGAGTATTAAATAAATTATCTATATTTACAATTATATCCTCATAATGATTAAAAATAACTATAATTCTAACAAATTAATACATAAAAGAGAATAACATACTAAAAAGATTAAATGTTTAAAATTTTATCATGTTATTATAATCTTCTCCTACTCTAATACAGTCCATAAACTCATTATTCTTATTATTCTAAACTATAATTTTTTAAATATTATTTAAAAATAATAAAAATGTCACATAATTTCATTACATAATTATTATTTAGGGTATTATTGACCTTTTAAATTTATTAATTATTTTAAAAAATAATTAATCATATAGTAACTTTTTGCTAATTCAATATATATATATATATATATATATATTTTTTTTGCATCATGATTCAATCTATATTTGTATCCGCAGACCCAAATGAAAAAGAAAAGAAAGACTAATTTAGGGATTATTTTTTTCCCCTTAATGGCATTAACAATAAGTCATAAAGCATAACCACATGTACTTGTGTAAGAAAATTACAACGTATATCTCTTTTATAAATATACAAAAGCTAGGGACCCCAATGTTATTATTCAAATCTGCAGTCGCTTTTTCCCACTCGCTTTCTCATTCGCTCTCACAGTCTCACTAAAGCCCAACACAAACCAGCCTCCATTTTCACTCCCCACAGCCGCCTGCAACTCCAAGATCCAAGCTCACACTCTTCGTCCCTTTATTTCCGATTATTCACCAAATCCAGTCTCAACCCTTCAATGGCGTTTTCACTGTCTCCCTCATACGCCTACTTTTCACCCCATTTGATCCCAAAAACAAACAAATCCCGTTATTCTTTCGTTATCGCTGCTTCTTCCACCACCAACGCGCCCCTCCCCGGCCGCAAGCTACGCGCCGCCGTCATAGGCGGAGGACCAGCTGGATCCTCTGCAGCGGAGGCGCTGGCGGCTGGCGGCGTCGAGACTTTCCTCTTCGAACGTAGCCCTTCCACAGCCAAGCCATGCGGCGGCGCTATCCCTTTATGCATGTTGGAAGAGTTCTCAATCCCTCTTCATCTCATCGACCGCCACGTCACCAAGATGAAAATCATCTCTCCCTCTAACCTAACCGTCGATTTTGGCGCCAAAACTCTCAAATCCCACGAATCCATCCCCATGCTCCGCCGCGAAGTACTCGATTCCTTCCTCCGCTCACGCGCCCAATCACGAGGCGCCAACCTTATCCACGCCCTCGTCACCGCCGTCGACCTCCCCGCTTCCTCCTCCGCTCCCTACATCATCCACCACACGATCAACAACTCCCGACACACTCTCACCGTCGACGTCGTCATCGGCGCCGACGGAGCCCACAGCCGCGTGGCGAAATCCATCAAAGCCGGAGACTACGCCTGCGCCATCGCGTTCCAAGAGAGAATCAAACTGCCGGACGACAAAATGGAATACTACAAAGACCTCGCCGAGATGTACGTCGGAAACGACGTCTCCCCAGACTTCTACGCGTGGGTTTTCCCTAAATGCGACCACGTGGCAGTCGGCACAGGCACCGTACGCTCCAAAAAGGACATCAAGCAATACCAGAGAGGAATCAGAGAGAGAGCGAAGCACAAAATCAACGGAGGAAAAGTTATAAAAGTGGAGGCCCACCCAATACCGGAACACCCACGTGCAGTACGCGTGCAGGGGAGGGTAGCGCTGATTGGGGACGCGGCGGGATACGTAACGAAGTGTTCAGGGGAAGGAATATACTTTGCGGCGAAATCGGGGAGAATCTGCGGGGAAGGAATAGTGAAGGCGTCGGAAGGAGGGAGGAGAATGGTGAGCGAAGGGGATCTGAGGAGGGAGTATTTGAGGAAATGGGACGACGAGTATTTGAACACGTATAGGTTTCTGGATTTGTTGCAGAAAGTGTTTTACGGAAGCAATTGGGGAAGGGAAGCATTGGTGGAGCTTTGTGGAGATGAGTACGTACAAAGAATGACTTTCGATAGTTATTTGTATAAGAAATTGGCGGAGGGAAATCGGTTTGAAGATGTGAAAATGGTTTTGAAAAGTGTTTCGAGTTTGGTTAGGTGTAAGATTGTTGGCAACGAAATGGAAGCTTTGAAATTGTAGTAATTGTTGCTGCTCTTGTTTTGTAATATTATTGTTGTTGTTATTTTTATTTTTATTTTATTTTATTTTAAACAAGTTTTAATACTTCGTTTGGATTAAGAGATATTTATGTTAATGCTATTGATGAATGCAGGTGAAAAATATAAAAGTATAGAAATGGTAACGGAAGAAATTTTGTTGACAATTATTTTTAACTCGGAGTCACATCGTTATGTAAACTAAATTTTTAAAATTTTAAATTAGTCTTTTATATTAAAATATACATTTGATCTGATATGCTTTAATTGAACAAATTTATTTATTTTTTATAATATAATTAAACCGTATATATTAAAATAAAATAAAATAAAACATATATTTTTTATTTTTTTGTCTTTTCTACAAATCTGACCCATAATTTAAAGAGGATATTACATTAATATCTATGCATTTTACTTTCAATCATTGCATTGCCCCCACGCCCTTTATGATCTGCGATCATTTTTCATTGTATTAATCAATACCTGTTAGAGGGGTATTTATGACAATTAATATAAAAGTATTTATACAATGCTCTTACCAACATTTCAAGATGGGGACCTTCAAATCATATCAATAACGGGAAAACGCCACGGAGGTTTAAAATGGGTGGAATATGCATAGAATGGGAAGAAAGGGGAGAAACAGGGGAAGGGAGGGAAAAAAAGGAAGGAGGGAGAGGAAAAAGAAGGAGGGAGAAAAGAGGAGAGGAAAGGGGAAAAGGGGAAAAAAGAGAAGAGAGGGAGAAAAAAGAGAGGAAGAAAGAGGACAGGAAGAAGAGAAAAGGGAGGAAGACAGGAGAAGGGAGAGAGGGGAGAATAATTTTATTTTTATTATATTTAATTATATATAAATAAATTATAATATAATTATAGTATTATATTATGATATACTTTATGTATATATTAATATTTATTTTATTTATTTTTTAATACTTAATTAATATTAAATTATTAATATATTATATAATAATAAATAAATTTATATTTTAATTATAATATTAACGGATATTATTGTAGTATTTATAAAATATATAAATCTATAATATGTTAAGAAATATTATAGTTAATAATTGTAATAATATTACGATTTAGCTATTATATATTTTTATTATATATATATATTTTGTCATAGTTTAATAATTAATAATTATTTTTATTAAATAATTATTATTAATAGTGTGTCATCGTCTTTTAAAAATAAATTAAAATTTTAATAAATATTTTAAAAATTATTAAGATTAATGTACTTATTAAGCAAAATTTTCAAAACGTCTGTCTTTTTTTCATCAATATTTTATAAGGGTAAAATTGTCATTTATCATATTAATTGACAAAACATTACCCATTGAAAGCGTTCAACAGAGTTGGTCCATAGTTGATCATTGAAGCGTAGATGATCACAGATCATAGATCTATATCAAGCTATCTAATAAATATTCAACACAATAAGACTAGTGTGTTTAATCATTAATGCTCAATGCTCATCACACAGCCATTTTCATAGAGGAATCTGCGTCCATTTTTCCCGTTGAATTTTCTTTCACACTTTAGATGTAGATGAATATTATTTATTTTATTTATTTAGTTATTTTTTAAAAATAATTTTGTATTAATTTTTTTAAAAAATAAATTATTTTTATTTAATGGAGAAACCAATCTAACCAGTAGCTATTGCTGCGCACTAAGCACCACCAATGTCGTGCCTTTGAATAAACAGAAAATTCAGGACGAGATCTAATCTCCATAGCTCTCTCTCAATCCAAGCAGCAAATCTAAATGCAAGAGCAATTCAAAGCAAAAACTTGTTGAGGAATCATTAGTTTTGATGGAGTTTTCGAATCTCCAATCCAGAGTTTCCAGTCCCTACATTCCTCCCCACCGTACTCAGCTGCACCCTCGCATGCACTCCTTCTCTCCCGCACCTTCGCATCCAAATTCCAAACTCACCAACAAGAGAAACAAGCTTCTCATCCTCTTAGCTCCTCTTCTAATCATCCCTTTTCTTTACTATCTCTTCTCCAACGCCCAACAGGTTCACCAATCCGCTAAATTTGCGGAGCCCAATGTGCTCCATTTCTACGGCATTGTCATCGATTCGGCCCCCAGCGTCGCCCGCGTGCGTGTTTTTAAGTTCGTCGGCGAGGGACAGACGCCGTTTGTTGATTCGATGAGGGAGAGAGGGGATGTTGACCGTACGATTGGTCTGTTGATCGGGTTTGCGAAAATTAGGGTGCCCAAGAAGGAGTGGGAGAATACAAAGGTGCAGCTGTTGGTTAATGGAGAGGTGAGAGATGGAGTTTTGGAGAAGTGTAGGCGCGTTCTGAGAGCGTCTGGGTTTGCGTTTAAGGATTCGTGGGCACGCGTCATTGAAGGTGCGTTGTTTAGTTTAGTTTTTGTATTCTTCGATTTTGAATTAGGTTGAAACGGAAACGGAATTGTGTGATTTATGGTTGTTTCAGAGTTTCAGGTTGCTTGCTTGTAGAATGAATACATTAATAATTAGATGCTTAAGTTATTAGTAATTAGCAAAGAGTTGAGGAGGTTGTACTACTCCCTCTAGTTTGAGAAAGTTGACACAGTTATCTACAAATGATACAATCAAAGGGCTCAGGTGATCTTGGTTGTGGGAAACCCTGAACATAAAACTAGCAATTGAATTAACTGGGGGATTTGTATGAAGATTTAAAGATACAAGGGAGTTGCTATCATTTTATTTAACTAGAAGGCATTACAGAGTAATTTGTGCTACTAAATTATGCAAATGTGAGGGATCTTCAGTTAATAGCATGTAAATATGGGCAAGTCGGAAGAAGTAATGTTTTGCAATATATCTTAGTGAGGTCTATGCAGAAATTTGGTAAAAGGTTGTTAATCAAGCTTAATTTGTAAATGAGAAATGGTTTATCTAATATTCGTTGTGTTCTTTAGTAAAAAGTTGTTAATTTTAGCTTGATTTGTAAATGAGAAAGGATGTTTGATCTAATATTCCTTGTTTTCTACGTTGCATCTCCTTTTTTAGTTGCAAAGGCGCTTACTAGATTGTTTTTCCTTGACAATACTTGGTGGATATTGCTTAAATTGCTTGATTTCTAAAATTTACAACTTTTAGGCATGATGTCTGTCTTATGAATGATCATGAAGCACGATGATTTAAACTGAATCTGATTTGATAATTTTGCAGGTGAAGACAAAGGTATGTATGCTTGGATTGCTACAAACTATGCTCTTGGAACCTTGGGAGGTGAACCTGATGCAACAGTTGGGATAGTTGAACTTGGTGGGGCTTCCTTAAAGGTTCTTTTCAATCACTAAGTTTTCTTTGCTATCTTTTGGCATTGATGCATTCGTATGCCGATGATATGTGGCCACTTCTTTATTGTGACACACCTATTTGCAGCTTCTGTCTTTAGAAATATACCCCTGTGTTGCATGCATTAAAAATTGATAGTAATATCTGAATTGCCCTTTTGGTTGGGAAAAATTTTCATACATATTTTATTATTGTTCAACTTTATAGGTTTGTGCATGTACGCATGCAAATAGAGATGAATTACTAAATATGCACATACTAATAATATATTTGCATAGATATGTTGACTGCTATTCAAGTTATTGTCCTTAACACCCCATTCCTGTGTTTAAATGTGTGTATCTATTCATGAGTATATTGTGTACCGAGTTCTTATATGGGTGGAAACCATTTGTCTTAATTGTTGTCGATATCAAAACCTAATGAGATTCCTTTTGTAACAATACCTAGCAAAAGTTGACCAGTCACAGTTCTAAAATTGAGTGTTTGAATTTCGTATATAAACTTATGAGACCATATTGACTAGGTAACTGTAGAGGGGCATTCCACATTGCTTACCTTATAATGCTTGGGAAGTTATTGTGGCTTACCACGGCGATGAAACCTTAAACTATGTAAAATATTTAAAAGCATGTTTGGTATTGTTGGCTTCCACTTGACTTTGGAAGCAAAGCTGAAAGTGTTTGGTAAACCTCAATTTTTCTGCCTTTGAGTAACTATTGTGAAGGTTAGGCGATTTGCAGTTTGCATTTAATTGTTCTAGGACACGTAGGATGAGATGCTTTCTGTCATGGAGGTCTAATATTGGAGTTGGGTTATCTGCTGGGATGTTTTGAATTCTTAAATAAGGAGGACGCTTGAGCTTGTTAATTTTGTTAGATTCTTCACATCATGGTTTATTGTATGTTCAGATGAATTATTTTATCTATCTTTTGTGATGTGTGACAAAAAGATGATAAGAAAGGGAGAATGTTATCTACCTGCATTTGCCTAAACGTTAAGCCCATACACCTCATTTAAAAATCATAAAAGTCTACCATTTAAAAGCAACTTGAAAATAAAAATGTCATGATTTACCAAGTGAGGATATGTAGCCTACCTCCTGATTTTCACTTGATCAGTGAATACAAGCATTTAGAAGATTCATAACTTCAGCATAGAACGGCATTTTTTTCACCATGTAACTTGTATAAGAACAGCCAAGTTTTTTTTCTAAGAAGCCCTTGGTTAATCTGTAAAATGTGTTTGCCAGTTTCTTTGTTGGTGAAGCACGATAAAAGTGAACAGCCATCAAGTTGTCTCCATTTATTCACCATTAGTGAGAAAATATCCCATGAATGGTCTTTGGAAATGTTCTGCAATATCATTTTTAAACAAGAATATTTTAGGATAATTTGCATCTAGATATTGTTTTATCTGTTTTTTTAGCCATCATTATAGAATTTGGTTTAATGATAAATTGTTTTTTTGCAAAAGTAGGTGCATTACTTTTATCTTGGTGGCATATGTGCAAGTAATCATTTCAGAATGATATTTTCTGCCTCAATGTTGTTAGGAGACTTTCTCAAATTCTTTTGAAAATTGAAACAAATGATAAACCTAAAGGCCTACAGATCTTTATGCAAATTGTGGCCACTATATTCTGGTGTGTTGTGTTGCCTATTTTTTTATTAATGTTATTCTTTGATTAAGTTCTTAATTTAGTTTTGAACCATCTAACTAATGTTTGCAGGTTACATTTGCTACGAGAGAATTGGCACCAGAAAAATCTTCAAAAGTTATCAGATTTACTGGAGTTAATTACAATCTTTACACGCAGAGCTTGCCAGAATTTGGTCAGGTGTTTCCTGTGTAGATATACTTTTTAAACTTACATGCTCAAATGTTAAATCTTCAGTTCAGTCAGTCTTATAATTGAATGTTGACGTTAACCTCAGTGGTAGTTATTTATTTCTCATATTTGTTCAATAAGCAAAGCAGAATCTTAAGCTTTTTGGAAGAGCTGTTTAGCTCGTATCAGCTTACAATGTTACTTTAAAAGCATAAATCTTCAAGCTAACTTGATATTGAAAGATGATCCTATCTACTGTCTCCTAGTTCTTCCAATGTGTGGTTATGTGTATTTTCATGTCTGCATGTTCAAATCCCTTTTTTCTTCTAACATGTTGTGACATTTAGTTTGAGCTTACATGCATTTAGTTATTTGATACGGCATGGTTTTGACAGGGAATGGAATTTAAAGATAGCTTTCATAGTTGTGGTTGACTTCTATTGGGCATAACAACATACCTTACATTTTTAGTTATTCTTTTGTGAGGGAACTACAATTGTATCTTCATGTTCCTTCACTGCTATGTTATTTTCTGCATTGAGCTTTAGGTTACTTTTGCATAAGTGACTGTATTGCGATAGGCTAACAGAGAGAAATTTTGATTCCTGTTTTCACACAGGATGCAGCTTGGAAATCAGTGCATGAGCCACAGAATTCAACATTTTTGAAATCCTGTAAGTTTTAGGTTGGATTTCTTTGTGTAGATTGCTGTTAGATAAAAAATTGTTGGATCATACTCTTATTATTAAGGTCCATGTGTGTATGCTGCATGCATGGTTGTGTTGCATGATTTTATATTGCTTGTGGAATTATTTTCATGTTGCCTTGGATCTCCTCCCTTAACAGTTGACACTAGTGTATCATCTAAAAGTATTTTATATTAGGTTTTCATACTGAAAATTTGGGGTAAGCAGCATACTTCTTGCTATGGATATTGCTACCTCTTCTTTAGTAAAGTTTGCAAATATTCCAATGTTTGATTGTTTAGTTTTTTCTTCGTCATTTTTTGCGGTTACTGCATGTTGTTTGGGGTCTACCTGAAATCTAGATTCATACAATGATGCTATAGCCACCATTATGAGCAATTTGTACTCCTGATTATTATGGGAGAAATCTATCCCTGCTATTCACTTGGGGGGCCTTGAAGTTTGCTGGCAGAACCCACCAGGCAGTGAGAATGCCACCCAGCTGGGGGACTACATTAATACAAGTTTAATCATTGTCCCTCTTGGGTTTACTATGAATCTTCTGTAAGTTATAAACTTGGTATTGATGTTGTTTTCTTTTATCAGCGCTATGTAGTCAGTGGGACTTCCATTAACTCCCAAACCTTTTTCCTTAAAACAAAATTTTTATGGTCCCCAAGTAATTTGATTGTTTTGACCCAGGTCTCATTCTAATGCATTCCAAAGTAGCATAAATTATGGGAAGAGCAAAGCTCCTGTTTGATATAGGACGACTTAGTATTTCTTCATTCATTCTCATTCTGTCAACACTGGCATATCGACCTTGTTTCTAGGATTGTCCAATCAAAGCATTTCTAATCCGAATTTTTATCCATACCGATAATATCACCTTCTTGTAGATAATTATTGATAGGGAGACCTCCCAGCATAGCAAATAATTTGCCTTTCTTTATATTGTAATTATAAAAAAATCTCTATTTTATGCTACATATCCGGTTTTGACACCAAGAAATGAAGTTCTTTTTAGAGTTTCTGTAAATTGAAAAGAGTTTTCAGGAATTCACTCCATTAGACTTTGATATTTTGGGGTGCTCTAATTCAGTTTTTGAGTGAAAAAGGGTCAGAATTGGTTGGGAGTGTTCAAAATTGATCTTGGCTCCCTAAGAATTTCACTCTTTGACTGAGGGTTTGTTCATATTGCAAGACTCATCTGATCTTATTTACTGCATTACCTTGCACTGGCATGCCTCATAGAAGCTGGTTTATGGCAGTACCACCTTGACATTGTGGCACCTTTGTACCTTGAATATTTATGTTGTTCCTACTCTATGTAGTGCTGATACTAGTACTGTAATGTCATTGTGAACAAGTATCAATGCAGTAGAAGGGAAAATAAATAAATAAATAAAGACTGGATAATCTTAGATGGCTGTTCTATTTGATTCCACAAAAAGGTCCAATGGATGTGAAGTTTGCTAGGTAGAGGTGATGCTTCATATCATATATTTTGTTGACTGATTTTCTTTTAGCTATCTTGCTGTAGTTGAACTGTTTTTCAATCCAGAAGTCAATGCAGCTGCACCCTTTTCCTCTTCTGTGACTTCCAAATGACTCATGTTTACCATAGACTGGGTGGTGGAGATGATGTATTCCAGAAACTTAGATCCTGAACTTAGTAAACCATATTGAACAACTTAAAGGGAAGGCATGGCTCAGTGTGCTTATCCAAATATTGAAATCCTCGTCACAAAATCTATTATCTAATTCCGTTGTCTCTCTTTATGTAGTGACTGTTGAAAGCTGGGATGAGGCAAGGTTTCAATGAATTATGGCTAGTTAACATGAACTGCTGTGTCCATATTATTCAAATCTATTAGGGGGTGGGAATTGTTAAAATACAAAATATTTTAGTTTAGATAGTTTGGTTGACACATTGTCTGAGGTTGGAGTTTGTTGTTTGGTACAGTACTTCATTGATTGGGTTCTTTGAGATGTTTAGGCAAACTATTTGTGTAGTTGTTTCTATGGATTGAACTTGCTGCTTGTGTTTGCCAATACATACATGGGGCCCAGTGTTGGTGGTAATTGTTTTGTTTAGGTGAAGTGACTTCGTGCTGAGTTGATAGTTTGACTATCTTGATTTCTACTAAGTGTGAATTGCTGAATTTTGGATGTTAAAAAATAAATATATCCTGGTTGTCGAATGTGATGCATCCACAAGTCTCACAATCTTGTCAACATTTAGATGGCATGCATGCCTGCTGTTCTAGATCTAACTATTTGATTGAAATACTGTTGATTTTATGCAGTTTCAAGTTCTGGCAGGGGAATCATTGATAATCCTTGCATCCCCAAAGGCTATGAGCTAACATCAGATATGAGCAATTTGAAACTTCTTATGTCTCGTCCTGCTGGAAACTTTTCTGCATGCAGATTTGAGGCTTTAGCTTTGTTGAAGAGAAGACAAGGTACCATATGCCCTTTTTTCTTTTTGTGCTGTTACTTTTATTTGACCAGTGCTTACTACGGAGGCAAGTACCATCTCATAGTTGATCTCTTTTATTGTAGTTGACATCACGTAATTTATTTAATCTTTTGACATTTTCAATCTTATATCTAGCACCTACAAGAAAGAAAAAGTAAATATAAAGCTTTGGAAACATTGTACTTAAGAGAGATATTGAAAGGAACTTTCGAATAGGAAGAACTAATGTGATAATATTTGATGTCACCCAGATATATACTTATCTCCTTTCTTTGAACCTTTTTGGTGTCAGAGAAATAATTTGCGAATCATTTGGTAACAGAGACTTTCTGATTATTTGCTGTAATTAAGGAAAACTTACTTTTTAAAAAGAATGGTAATAGCTCTATCAGTTTATATATCATTAGTTTGCTTTGCCTATGCATTGTCACCATCAAGTATTTCCTGGCTGGGTTTTGTGAGACTCTGGATCAGGTCCCATTTCAGGTTAATTTTGGTGGCTTATGGAGTATTTTAGGGAAAAGTCAGTTATGTTTTGAGACATTATAATTAAATTGACCGCTTCCAGTGGTGATGGAGTATTTCCTGAAATTCCTTTAAATGGGGTTAGAAATGATTTGGTGGTGGCAACCTCTTCGGTTGAAGCACCTGAATAATAGAGTGTCTTCCACAAGCTTTCTACTAACCCTGGGCGATCAGACTCTGTTAATTTTAGGCTTGTAGAAGAGGTTGGAGCTTACATAGATTTTGTAGCTTGTAGAGGAGACTTGAGTTTTGACTGTAAATATGGTTAGTTTATCTGTACAAAATTTCATTGTTTTGAGTTGAAATAAATATAGTGGGTGAGAATGGGTTGGTATGGGTAGGGTTGTATGACAGTGTTTGGCAATTGACTTGAAGGATTTTGTCAAAGACTTAAGTTCTACTACATGGTTCAAGGTTGTCCATTTTTGCCCAAACAACTTGTTCCCTCCTTTTGTAAAGTTTGTTTTTGTTAATGAATTATTTTTGTATTTTAGCCCAATACACACACACACACAGAGTTATGATCAAGTTTGGTTGTCCGGATTGAATCAAAATCCAGACCTGATGCTTACATCTGTTGGCTTCATCCAACAGCTGTAAGCACGTAACTTTAAAATTCATTAAAAGAAAATATTGTGAAAAGATTGTCTTAATATGTAATATACCTTTCGCTTAATCTTTTTCTCCCTCTTCCAATGCTTTCTCTCAAATCTCTCTCTCAACTGTAGACGAACTCTCCCTCTTTAGTATTGTTCTCTTGCCCTGAAAATTTTTGCTCACCATCTTTGAAAAACCTATACATATAAACAATAAATTTGATGGGTATGTTGAGTAATTTTTCAATTTTCTTTCTCCACCATTTCTCTTTATCATGATGTGAATATGTTTCGCTTTAAGTTTATTGTTAAAAAATATTATGCAGACCCTGTCGTTATGGAAAAGTTTAGAACATAGATTTGAACTACACAATTTTACAAATGATAGATACGTTTTCATCATTTAGGATTAACTAAAAAGGGAAATTCCTAAAAGTAGAGATTGATTTCTATCCTTAACTAGTTTTAAAATGATTGTTTGGTGCCCATTTCTAAAATGAAAATTTTGGGTAAAACAATAGGAAAGCTTGAGAGAAATTTATTATAATGTGAAAAAAGTTTTTTGAAATATGAAATAAAGAGAATTTTATTTGTCAAATCCTTTCACAACCTTTTTGTTAGAATAATCTTCTAGATACATATTTACTGCCGTTGAATGCATCCGACAGCTATAAGCACAGTTCTGGATTTTAATTCAATCCGGACGACTGGACTTGAGCACAACTCTGTGTATGTTAGTGCTGGCTTCTAACTGAAAAAGAAAAAGAAAAAAAAAAATGAATCTCTTTGCCAAATTAACCCTGAATCCTTAGAGTGGAGAAAACTTCACAAAACCTAACTGGTGGTTATTGCCCAAAAGTTTGATTCATAAAAAGTTCATATTAGATTTCAGTTGAGTTCACACGGATGGAACTCAATTTTTTTATTTGCATTGCTGTTTACAACCAGATCTACATAAGCAACCAAATTATTGGTCCTTTGATCTACTTTTAATCAAGTAGAGAGAACTTTTACTCTAAATACTAATTCAAAATAGATTATCCCATATTACTAGCTCTTGTGACTCAATTACCAAGGTGTTGGTCTCAAAGACCTCTCATTGGTGAGTCAAAATAGGTAGAGAGTTAACAAGAGTACATTACCCTCGCAGGATTGAGAGTAATAGTCTATTGTAATAACGAGAGCTACATTAATAGGGGCAATTTTCAGCTCATTATGATTTATACATGCTTCTCATATGCTAGTATATCAATTTAGACTCAGCTATTGAAATGGTTGATATATTCATCTTGTACATCAATAGTACTGCAATCTTCTATAAGGAATGTCCAACTTAATCAAGATTGTGATCAAATATAAGTAAATATGATCTCACTATAGATGTCTCAATTCATGGTGGACATGCTGATATTGTAGAAAATATTGACAACATCCTTAGAGAAAGAAAATAACTGATGGCATGTTTATAAACATTTTAACATGAACCTTGAATGTTAGATAATTAGATGGCATTACAACTATTGCTGTATGTGAATGCATCTCTTTTCAGTTTTAATGTTAGATTTTAAAATTATATTATGTGTAATTTTGTAGTCGTCTTCTTTTCATAATTCTGTATGTCAGAAAAATATCTTTCTTATCGATTATGGAAAACTATATTCAGTTGTACTTTTTCATTACTTCAGATAATTGCTTGCAAGCCCCTTGTCAAATTCTCTCATCTTTCTTCTCGGAGATTGAAGGCAAGCCTGTTTCACCAGATAATTTCTTCTATACTTCTGAGGCAAGTAACCTATAACATATGCTGGCAGTTAATGGCTAAAAATTTTATTTACATTTTTAATCCTTGCAATGGGCTATTTTTGTTACGAGATTAGACACAGTTAGGTCATTGTCGTGCAGTGACTTTCCAACCTGAATGTCTTGCGCTCAACAATTTAAAGTTTGAAACACAAAGGAGTACCTTGAAACAGTTGGGTGATGGTTGGCAGTTGAAAAACTCTGCTTATACTGATGATTATCTCAGGAATCCTGACAATTAAAACTCTCTGAGGATTATGAAGACTTCTGCATAGTTTCAACGAACAAACCGTTGACTCTAGTAATGGAATGAAAGAAGAATCTTTATTTGAATTTTAAATATTTGGATAGCCAGTAGAAGACCAGAACCCAATTTAAATTTAGATGTATTGACATGAGTGCCAAAATGTAAATTGTTTACATGGTAGCTCAGGGCATAAATCTAAATACAGAGCTTTGCAATTCTTGTGCGCACTTTTCATGAAGACTCCTGTCTGGTTGTGGAGTCTTAATATGGTTGCAGTATCTCACACATAAACACATTTAAAAAGCAAGCTTACGGAACCCTCTGAATTAGATACTTAAGAAATGAAAATCGAAAGAGCATGTTATGCAACTGAACTGTCTTTCTGGAATTATATGGTTGCATAGTGTATCAATGCTTCTGCAAGTCAACATTTTCACTTTTAAAACAAAGAATGACTAGATATGTCAACAACGAAGTAAATTATTCATTGATTTAGTCAAGGAAAATAATTGCAACAGTTAAACATGCTTAGATTCATCACATGAACACTCCATACTTGCTTTCGTGTATTGATTTGGCTTTCAGTACATTGTGGACTTCATAGCTCGAGTTTTTGTTTCTTTATGGTTGCTAATCTGCATCCTTTATATCCATTATTCAACCTTCTACAGTTATTTGGGCTGGCTCCTAGGGCTTCTTTATCTGAATTGGAGGTATTTGGGCGACATTACTGCAACAATGATTGGGATAAACTGAAAAATCAACATCACGATGTCGATGATTTGGATTTGTTGAGATATTGCTTCTTTTCAGCATATACAGTGGCCCTATTGCATGACAGTCTTGGAATTCCTATGCATGATAAAAGGTATTTTTTCTGTTATTGTGGCTAAGTATACATGACAACATTTTGCTTCTGTGGTCCATGTGAATTCCGAGAATCTCACTGATGGTCCATTCTTTTATTGTTGTCATATCTGGTGACTACTTCACCCTTTCTTACTCTATATATATATATATAGGGTTGAATCAATAGCCCTTTAATTTTATAGCATTTTTTACATCATTTGTAAACTATTGGATGTATATATTTTCAATAGTTGAGATTAAATATAACATATGCCATTAATGCATAATTATGACATCATTAATTATGCACATGTGAGATGTGATCTCAACAGTTAAAAATGTAGAGATCTAACGGTTTACAAATGATATAAGAAATTATGTAATATTTAGGAGTTATTGATCTTTCTCCTATATTATATATATATATATATATATATATATATATATATATTGACAAGAAACAAGAAAATATATTTATTTAACATGAAATTACAAAAGGGTAGACCAATAGTCCACAAAAAAATGCTAGGAAGAAAAGCAAACCAAAACAGAAGCATCCTCTCACAGCAGCTTCCCAGTGATGAATAAAAAAGAAAGAAATACCCTTAAACTCAGCAGAAACAGAATGCCCAAAGGGAGCCAACAAAATGAACTTTATTACTTTTTTTTAATTGGCTGTTTAGCTTTAGTCATTCACTAATTTGTTCATAATGTTTAAAAAGTTTGTAGCAATCTAGATTCAATATCTTATAACAAAACCTCAATCTAAATGCCAAGTCTATTAGACAGTCTAAATCTTATATTTAGTCATTCGGTCATTTGATCATCTCATTGCACCGGCATGTAACTTTTGTAGGCAATTTACATTTCTTACATAAAGTTTTACCTTTTCTTGTGAAAATCTATTCAATGTGAAAGCATATTAGGTTTTACCTTTGTGGATATTCTGCTTCTATGCACTTGCACACTTATTATTCTTTGGTGAAAAACTTTGATCTGGTGGCCTTAGGGTCAGAGATAGAACTCGAAAAGGTTATGTCTTCAGCAAGCATTCTTTGAAATCAATTTTGCATCTCAATATCATTTGCCTGATTATTTATTTTCCCCAATCAAATTCTTATCTGAAACATCTGTTTGCAGAATTGGATTTGTAAATCAAACAGAAAGCACTCCACTTGACTGGACTCTCGGAGCTTTCATCTTCCAATCGATGCAGGAGCCCCCTGAGCTGGAACACAAGAACCAGGATCGAATAGTTGGAAATGAGTCAGTTACATACTTCTCATTGTTTGCTTTTCTTTTAATAGCTATACTTGCTGCAATTTTTGTACTGCAATGGCGAAAACCACAATTGAAAACAATATATGATCTTGAGAAAGGACGCTATATTGTAACTAGAGTTCCAAGATAATTTTTGTTATCATTTTTCCTGTGATAAGAATTTGTATATCTCTGCTGTATAATTAATTCATTATCAATCAATTCTTAGAATAATTGAGAGAATTTGCTTCTGCTGATACCACATATGATGCCAGATCACATGTGCAAAGGAATCATTCTTATGGTGGCATGCAACTGCTTTCTGTAGTATAAATAGTATAAGCTGCTGCTCATTGGTCAATAGGTAACCATTGCAAATGCCATTATTGCTCTCTTGGAGGATATCTCTGATTTAAGTAATACTATTCATCCTAATTTTTTTTTTTTTTCTAAGTTCCCTTCTCTTTTGAAAATTATGAAGATAGCCTCTACTGATTAAATGTCATATCATTTAACACATCACTCGGAAAGTATGTTGGAAAATTAAGAATACAAATGCTTATTATCGATGTTAGATTGTAAGAAAGTACTAAAGTGTTGTATTATGTATTACTATAGGATTGGTAACTTAATGAACAAGGAAAAGCTAATCCCACTCAAGACAAGTAATGAACCCATAAATATCCATAGCAAGGAAATAAAGTTCAATAAGGAAAAACTAGAATTGCTAAATAAATAAAGCAAAGGGAATTTCACAATATGTTTATAGCCACAAAGGATATTGTTCTACATCAATGATTCTTCTATGGTTTGTGAATGTGATTAGATTAGAGAAAGAAAATAGGGACCTATAATATTTGTACTTCCTTTCATATAATTTCAATAAAGACAAATTTGTACACATAATAGCTATTTTGTTATTATCACCACATTTGGTGATAAAATGATGTTTTAAAATATAAAGGACTCTAGTGTTATTAAGAGTTTAGTATTTGATAATTTTATGTAGTGAAAAATGTTTTATATAAATGTCGGTTATATTTTTTTTATTTTTTATTTATTTACCAAACAAAAGAGTTCTCAAAAAAAAAAAGTTATGGTCTTAAATTAGAAAACAAATTGAAAAATATTTATAATATATTTTTGATAAGTCTTATTCAATTGCTTTTAATTCATCACTTTGACTGATCTCTTCTAAGAGAGATGTGTTCTCAAGAGATATAAAAGAAATATTCAAGAAATTTTAAAAAAAAAAAGAAAAGAGTTAAAACCATGTCGTTTTGAATTATAGTATAAATAGAAAAAAAAAACTATGATAAAAAAATGATATTTTAAAATATTGAGGACCCAAGTATCATTAAGATAAATATTTAGAGAGCATTTACATGATTTTTGTCATTTTTTTTTTGTTTTACATTTAGTTATGTGAATTTTCATTTTGTCATGCATTTCCTATAAACATAGAATACTAATGAAAATATTCAATAGATACTTCTCACTTTAAATAGTTTTAACTCCTCTTAAAATTTGTTTAATCTTAATAAAAAAAACTCATTCTGAAATATTAGAGAAAATTAATATAAAATAATTAAATAGCTAGTGTAGCATGTTTTATTTCATAATTTTTATAATTGTGTTCAATTCCTAGTTTTTAAGATTTACAAAGAATTATGGAATATGCAGCACTAGCATACTTACTATAAAAGATTGAAATAACTAAAAATAATTTGATTACATTAACTGATAAATCACCGTAAGAAAGTTATTCCGAATAAAATAACGTGGTGAAGAATACAAAAGTTTAAGCATAGTAATTTAAGCTCCAATGATAGCTGATGTTCATTATGTGGAAAAGGTGACGTTAAAGGAGAGTCTTGTGGGGATGAGTTTAATTTGTTGACATATATAATGAGCTTGAATTAAGAAGTTGGTACTCAATATAAAGGATGGTTTAAAGTTAACATAATCACTACATTCATTATAAATTCTCCTAAATTAATCCTTTGAATGCAATACTACCAATTCAATAGTTTGAATTTGATTAATTTAAAATTTTGTAAAGAAATTTATGCTAAACAGAAAAAATACTGTATTTGTAAATATTTGAAATTAAAAACAATTATAGTCTATTAAGAAGAAATAAAATAATAAAATTTAATTAACTTTGTAATAGATTCATAATTCGATTTATTTATTATTGTAATTTTAATAAATAAAAGTTTATGCATAAACATTTATTAAAATAAGATTCTAGTCAAGTTCTAAATAAGTCTATCAGCACACATAACTATTTTTTTATGTCGTTAAATTATTTTCTAAATTATAATATATTTTTTTATATTTGTAATACAAGATGGTGGAAGAAGAAAATATTTAATAAGAAGGATTTGTTAAGAAAGAAATAAATTTTATGTTGTTTTTTATTAAAAAAATTTGTTAAGAAATTTTTGTGTGTGATGCAAATATTTAAAAAAATACAAGTGGTAAACAAACACTAAATATTTTTGTTTTGTTTAAAATTTTTGTATCAAAGAAATATGAAAAAAAATAATATAAATTTTAATTATGAATTAATGTCGTCACAATATTAGAATATTATAAGTTAAAGAATTTTGATAGGGCATATTAATAAATGAGACATTATTAGCTAAAATTTCACTAACGATAAAATTACCTATAGTTAAAATGCTTTTAGTAAAGCTAAATCTAGCCAATTTCAATTAAGAATATAAGTGCTTATCTATTTATTTGATAATTTATTTTAAGTGTATTTATCAAATTTTAATTAGTATTAAGGGTGATTTTTTTTTAGCACATAATTATATACTAAATAAAATGACACTTCTTCACCCATATTATTAGACATTTTAATGACTAATAAGTTTTAACATAAATAACTAAAGGAATAGATTTGTATGTCAAAATTTTTCTACAGTTAGCAATTTGGTCCTAGGATAATTGCATAATATTAGAAATGACAAGTAATTTGGTGAAGACAGTTATTTAGCACGAATATGATGTTAACAAATGAGTTTGAGTTAAGAAAAAGTGACGACATGAATAATAAACATTCTATATTCGTGTCATCCATTTAACAATCATATTATTCATATTTATACTTCGTTCAACAGATAATTAGTTAAAAAAATAATTATATTATGTCTATTTATTTATGACACATATTCATTTAAGGTCTATTTAAAATTTATCTATAAATATTATATTATTATTTCATATTTATAAATATTAAAAATATTTATATTAACTTATATGAAAACTTAAAAGTCTAAATTTTTATTTCATAGATTAAAACTAATTAAATTGTATCGTATTTAAATAGTTTAATTGTGTTTATTCATGTCGTATCAAATCATGTCATAATATTAATTTAGAATTGTCTTACTAATTTTGTTAATTGTAGCATATTATCTCACAACATAAATATTACTCTTTTATTAATTGAGTGTAATCTTGTTATATGATCATGTCTCCAATTTAGTTTCTTTCTTCCGTTTAGTTAAGTGAATTTTCATTTTATCACGCATTTTTTATAAGAATAAAATATGAATGAAAATATTCAATAAAAACTTCTCTTATTGAATATTTTAACTAACCCTTAAAATTTGCTTAATTTTAATAAAAATATAATTATCAAATATTAGAGGAAACTAATATAACATGATTAGATAGTTGTTTGAACATATTTTATTTGCTAACTAATTTTAAAATTATATTCGAGTTGTAATTATTAAGATTTATAGATAATTGGCAAACATGTGGGATTAGCATATGGATGAGGGAAGATGAAAAGCTCTGAAAATAATTTTGTTATAACACTTAATGATTAGAATTAGATAATAGGAAAGAACATACCAATAATTTATTAATAATAAGATAAGCTCCATTAACCATTGGGACTAGTGAATTTGGAGAGTTACAAAGGTGCACGTGTTAGAGTTTAATTGAATTTGTTAACATTTACATGAGTTCATATTTGGATAATAAATTACTGTTCAGTTAAATATTAAGTACAAAATCTCAATACTCGTTGTAAATTCTCTCAGTTAATTTCTCGTATTCAATTTAATTCAATAATGTCACCACAAAGATCTCATAATGTTTTAAACACTAAACTTGATATAAATAATTAAAATTTAAGAAAATATAATTTATTCATATTTAATAGAATAATGCAATTTAAGTAAGTTTGTAACAAATTGATAATAATATAGTAGTCTAATGTTAATAAATAAAATGTTTATATATTAAAATATGATTTATTTTATTTTGTAGTTTTTTCACACAAAAAAATTGTTGATAAATATTTATATATGATGAAAAAATTTAAAATTTACCCAAATTAACACTAAATATTTTGGTTTTGTTTAAAAATTTTGTATACTAAACGAATATGATAAAAAAAAGATATAATAAATCTTAATTGAAAATCCGAGTACTGCTAGTTTAGTAGCGTTTATTAATAAGTGGGAAATTACCACCCACAAAATGATTTGGTTCAAGGTAAATTTAGCTTATTCTTCTTATTAATCTAAACAGAATATTATTATTTTTAATATATATATATATATATATGTATGTATGTATGTATGTATGTACATACTCATGAAAAGGCTTGGGTTATACGAGTTTGATTATTTTACAACTTTTAATAATTTATCAATATAAACTCTTATTTTATTATTTAACAAATTAAAAGTTAAATAAATTTATTAACTAATTAACTTTAAAAAATAATCAAGTAAATCTTCTTATAATTGGATACAAACTGACTTGGTCTAGTAATATTAATTTAATAAAAATAAGAACTAAGAGAATATGATATTTAGATAATAATATAACATTAATTTATATCCAATAGTTTGTATATTATTATACTACTCACAGAGCTATAAAAAGACTTAAATAATCTAAATTAAATTATTTTTATGCATTTTTGTAATTAATCAAAAGTAAGTAATTTTTAAAATAAAAACAATAATATTTGTTAGATTAACGGTGGCAACTTATAAAATAATTTTATTTTATGCCTCATTTTAATTTTAACTTTTAAATAAAAATACTGTGTTATTTTGATTAAATTTTTAATAATCCTATCTCATTGGTATACTACTTGTTACTAATTTTTTTTTAAAAAAAGGTAATTATTTGAGTTAATAGATAATCAGAATTTATTAGAATAATTTTTAACATAATTTCAATGTTATAAAATAAATATATATTATTAAAAGTATGGAGGGGTTTATGAGATTTAGTTTAACAAATTCTATCCCTCCCTTAGGGTTCGGGGTATCTTTTTTTTGAAATTTGAGAAATATATATGGAATTCTATAGACCTAGATTCATTTATATATATATACACCAAACTTTGAGAATATATGTTTCATATTGTAAATATTTATGTTCTTTTATATAATTTTATATGTCTTTTTATATAATTTTAACTAAAAATAATATGTATTTTAATACCTGCTTAGGTTAACTTTTTTATTAATTAAAAAAAATTAATGATAAAATTTTTATTAAATTTTTTTAATATCATTTGGTTAACATTAATTTTTTTTTAAAAGTTAAGAAATTATTTTTTATTAGAAAAAAATTTAAAATTTAGATTATTATCAATAAAATTTCTTTAATTTTTTTAAAAGATAAAATTATCTAAAATATTTTTACTTGATTTAAAAAAAATTTATAATTTTTTAAAAATAAAATATTAAAAATTTATTTATTAAATAATTATTTAATTTTTTTTAAAAAATTAATTATGATAAATAAATAATTAATAAAATTTTATTAAAATTTTTTATAAATATATTCTAAAAAAATTTATTTAAAAAATTATACTAATCGGACTCTTAATTACCTTGTTAAAATTAAAAAGCAGTTGCGGAGCTGACCCTTGGGCCCGAAATTTTTTTTGAAATTTTAGATAAAATATTGATTTTATCCTTTAAAATTATATATTTATTTTTTAGGCCACATAATTTTAATATATTTCATTTTGGCCCTAAAGTTTAGAATATTTCAGTAACCCATGAATATCATTCCTAATTCTGCCACTGATTAGAGGGGTGCTAGTGGCACCACCACTTATATAATTTCTAATAATTTATTTTAATAACAAATAAAATTTTCATTTATTTTAATCCTATTTTCAGTTTTATTAATAGTTTGAGCGTTTCACTACCATTGACTTTTGAAGAACAATCTTGTACTTGAAATTTCTTTCAAGGAAAAAAAATTTCAAAAAATGATAAATATTTAAATGAAAAAAAGAAAGAAAAGTCTCAAAACGTTGTTATTTTATCTGATTATAAATAGAATGAGAAGGTGATATGACTAGATATTATTTTTCATTTATTTGCAGTATTAACAAAATTAGTTTTAGTTCCTTTTTTCCATTTAGTTAGGTGAATTTTCATTAGTTCATGCATTATTAATAAACATAAAATATGAATGAACATATCTAATAAAAACATCTCTTATTAAACATTTTAACTGTCCCTTCAAATTTGATTAATTTTTATAAAAATATAATTTTAAAATATTAGAGGAAACTAATATAGAATATATAATTAAATACACAATTCAAAAAATTTCTATTTGATGGTTTCAGAATTATATGCAAGTTTTAGTTATTAAGAATTATAGAGATATTTCAAACGAGCATACTAATGAGGGAAGATAAAAATATCTCAAAATTATTTAATAGATGAATTGATTAATGAAAGAAAATAATGGAAGAGAATTTAATTGCAGTTTAAACATAGTAAAATAATCTCCATTTTTCAATAGATGCTTTAAGGTTGATCATTTCATTTGTAGACGGATCCACGTACACGGTTATTCAACTCCAATTTTTTTGTAAGATATATATAAACTTATAACTTGTAAAATATGCAAGATTTTGTATAAGTACATGCATCTCTTGATTGAAGGATAAGTTATTTTTTAGACCTATTTAGAGTTAGGAGTTCAACTAAAAATAAGTGTTTTTGATTAAGGTTCAAGATTCATAATAAGACAAAAATAATGCAATTTTTCTGATAAGACACTTATTTTTAACACATTTTATTCAAATCCTAAAAACTATAATATTTTGTAAATTATTTCTATACAATAATTTTTTATTATATTTGTTTACAATTTTCAAATAAAACTTAAATTTTTTGTGGTTGTCTATACTTGCAATTCTAAATATTTACAACAAATGTTTTTGATAAAAAAAATTATATAAAACTTACTTCATCAATTGTTTAGGGAATTTAACTACAAATAATTTTTGAAGAACAATATTACTCTTGAAATATATCTTTAAAAAATTAGGACGAATTCAAAAATGATTGAAGAAAAAAGTCAAAAGAATGTTTTGAAAAATAGAAAGACATGAAAAAAACTATTATGGTGACTTAAAATGAGATTTTAAAATATACCTAAGTGTTATTGTGGTAAATTAAAAACTATTTAGATATTACTTGCAGTTTATTTTAGTATAAACAAAATTAGTTTTAGTTTCTTTTTTCACATGTCCTTAATTTTGTTATAGGTGAATTTTTATTTTTTCATGAATTTTTTATAAACATAGAATATGAATGAACACATTCAATAAAAAATATTCTCTTTAAACTTATTCTCCCATTAAAATTTGTCTAACTTTTAAAAAATTGTAATTTTTTTAATTCTAGTTATAATTTGTTTAATTTTTTAAAAATAATTTTAAAATTTAAAATATTAGAGGAAACTAATATAAAATAATTAAACAATTAATTTAACATTTTTTATTTCATAAATTTTAGAATTATATTTAAAGCTTGGTAATTAAGACTTACAAGAAAATTTCAAATACATTAGGCTAACATGTGGATAAGTGAAGACAAAAATATATCAAATTAATTTTGTTACGAGTTGATGAATCACTGTAAACATAAAATTGCGAAGAGATTGACGTGGACGTGCGAAGAGGTTAAAAAAGTTTGAGTATAGTAAGATAAACTCTCCTATCACTTAATTAATACCTATTGTGTTGATTAATATCTTTGTACAGCAACTAAGATAATCCAAGCGATCAGTGTGGGTGAAGGTAAATCAAGACAAATTTGTTGCATACTTGACTTGAATTTGTTCATGAACTTAAACAAAATAGAATAGGAATGAAAATATTCAATAAAGACATCTCTTATAAAAAAATTTAACTAACCCTTAAAATTTCCTTAATTTTTATAATTCTAAAATATTAGATGAAACTAATATAAAATAATTAAGTATCTAATTCAACAAATTTGATTGGATAATTTTTAGAATTATATTTAATTTTCAATTATTAAGATTTATAGAGATTTTTCAAACATCTCTAATTAAGATATTGATGAGTGAAGATAAAATATCTCAAAATGATTTTATTATATCACTTGTTTAATAAAAGAAGATAAGGTCAGAAAAGGTATCGCAAGTTTAAGCACAATCAGATAATCTCCATTAGTTGTTCATAGTTTTGCTGTAAAAAATATGTCTAAACAGTTTAAATATCCACTTAGTATAAATAATTAAAATTAAAAAATATAATTTATTCAAAAGTAACTAAAATATCATAACTTAAATAATTGTTTCTAATAGTTGTATAATTTGATTTATTTATTGGTACAATTTTAATTATAAATTTGTTTTATTAAAATAGGATTTGTAAAGAGTTCTAAACTGGTGTTAATAGCCCACATAAATTTTTCTTAATGCGTCTCTAATTATAATTCAACATTTTTACTCTTCTATTTTCTCTATAAATGGAATTAATTAAATAATTTAGATAAATTAATTCCAACAAATCACAATTTACTTCCATAAATTAAAATTTATCTAGACTATTCAACTTTACGGCAAATAATATACATTAATTTTCTAAATTAAATACACAACATTTTGAATTGAAGTAAAACATAAACATGCAACTGTTAGTTGACGGGTAAGCTATTTTTTTAACCTAGTTAATTAGGAGTTCAATAAAAAAATATTTATTGTTAACACATTTATTCAAATCTTAAAAAATTATAATATTTTATAAATTATACTTAAACAATACCAAAAGGAACTGTATCATAAATTAAAAATTTATAATTTTTTTAATTATATTTGCTCATATACAACTTTTCAATCAAACTTACATTTTTGGTGGTTGTTTATACGTGTGATTCTTAAATATTTCGACATGTATGAACATTTATAACAAATGTTTTTGATAAAAAAAATTATATAAAACTTACTTCATCAATTGTTTAGAGGGTTTGACTACAATTGACTTTAAAAAAACAATATTACTCCTGAAATATCCTTAAAAACTAGGAAAATTGAAAAATAATTGAAGAAAAAAAAAACGTCAAAGCAATGTTTTGAAAGATAGAAAGACCAAGACTTATTATGGTGACTTAAAATGACATTTTTAAAATATACTTAAGTGCTATTGGTGTAAATTAAAAAGTATTTAGATATTATCAGTAGTTTATTTAGTATAAACAAAATTAATTTTAATTTCTTTTTTCACATGTTCTTAATTGTGTTCGATGTGAATTTTTATTTTTTTATGAATTTTCTATAAACATAGAATATGAATGAAAACATTCAATAAAAACCGACCTCTTTAAACTTTTTAACTCCCCTGTTAAAATTTGTTTAGCTCTAAAAAAATTGTAATTTGTTTAATTTTTAAAAAATAATTTTAAAATTTAAAATATTAGAGGAAACTAATATAAAATAATTAAACAATTAGTTTCACATTTTTTATTTCATAAATTTTAGAATTATAGCCAATTGCTAGTTATTAAGACTTACAAAAGATGTTCAAATGCATTATACCAATATGTTGATAAAAGAAGATAAGCATAAAATTGCGAAGATAGTGATGTGAGAAGAGGTCAAATAAGTTTAATTATAGTCAGATAAATTTTCCTATCACTTAATCAACGTAATTAATGCATATTGTGTTGTTTAGTGTCTTTGTACGTAACTAAGATATATTGGTAATCAGTGTGGCTGAAAGATAATGAAGATAATTAAATGTATTGCATAATTGGTTTGAATTTGTTCATGAGCCTGATTAGATGATAAAAGGATGTTCAAAGGTGAAGATGTAAGTATGAAAGCCTCACCTAGACATTGTAAATTCTCCTCATTAATCTAAGGATATCATCAGGAAAAATCTCATTAAAAGGTTTAGCCAGTGAACTTTGTCATAAACAATTGAACTTAAAAACATATATAATCTGTTCATAATTATTGCAATAATGTAATTTAGGTAATTTTATAATAGATTCTAGACATATAATTTTAAGAAATAAAAATTTTACATTGAAAATATTTATTAAAATCAGATTTTCCTCAAGTTCTAAATGGATGCTAATAGCCCATGTAAATATTTTCTTTCAGGGACTTGAATCATTTGCTATATTATAATAAATATCTTCGATATACATAACATAAAGTATTGGAAGGAGAAAATATATAATATGAAGGTTTAAGAAGAAATATGAAAAAAGAAAAGAAAATATATACCGTAAATCTTAATCAAGAATAAAGTTACATTTGATATTAAACAAGATTGATTTATAAAATATCATAAGTTTTAAAATTCTAGTAGCGTGGATTAATTAAGTTAGAATGATCTTATTCCATAAAATATAGCTACTCATAAAATGACCAAGTTAAAATGCTTTCGATAAATATAAATTTGATCGATTTGACTATAATTAACTAAATTTTATGTAATAGTAGTACTAATTACTAGTATATAAGTACCAAATTAAGAACGTAAGTATTTAACTTTATATTTGTCAATTTATTTAAAAGTAATTATCGAATTTAATTAATATTAGCAATAATTTTTATATTATTATATAATTACATTCAAGGTTATACTCACGGAGTTTGTGTAGAAAGTTTGTATGATGCTATACTCATAGAGTTATAAAAAGACTTATATTCTAAATTGAATTATTTTGCATATTTTGGTAATTAATCAAAAATTAAATAATATTTAAAATTATAAAATAAGTAATATAATTTTTAAAATATTATTTTTAAGATTTATTGTAACAAATTGTAAAATAATCTTATTCTATATATTTATTTTATTTTCTTACTTTTAAAATAAAAACAATACTTTACTTTGACAAAATTTTAAATAATCATATTTTATTGGTATATAATTATTTTTAATTTTTTCTAAAAAGTGCTAATATAAGTTAATAGATAGTCGAACTTAGTAGGATTTATTTGTATATAACTACGATGTTGCAAAATAAATATATATTGTTAAAAGATTAAAGGGTTTTATGAAATTTATTTTTAAAAAAAAAAAACAAATTTCATTCGTTAGGGTAAGGGTCTGTGACCATTTTGTCCAAATTTCACTTTTTTATCTGTATTTACACCAAATTTTGAGAGTAAATGTCGATACCCTAAATATTCATATATTTAATTCTTATGTAATAAAAAATAAATTTCTTATTTATTATTTGAATCATATTCATTAATAATTTAGAGTGTTTGACTACCATTGAATTTAAAAAACAGCCTTATCTTTATTCTTAAAAGATCTTTGAAGGAAAAAATTATAAAAATAAAAAATAATAAATTTATTTTAAAAAAAAGGAAAGTCTCAAAACCTTATTATTTTATCTGATTAGAAACAGAATGAGAAATTGTTATGACTAAAAATAATATTTCAAAATATTAAGGACTCAAGTGTTATTAAAGTAAATTAAAAAGTATCTATATGTTATTAGGTGAATTTTCATTTGGTCACGCATTTTATGTAAAAATAGAATATGAATGAAAATATGCAATAAAAACATCTCTTATTAAACATTTTAACTAACCCTTAAAACTTCCTTAATTTTAATAAAAATGTAATTCTAAAATATTAGAGGAAACTAATATAAAATAATTAAGTACCACATCCAGCAAATTTAATTGGGTAAGTTTCAGAATTATTTTCAATTTTTAATTATTAATAATTATAGAGATTTTTCAAACATGTGTAATGAAGATATTGATGAGTGAAGATGAAAATATCTCAAAGTGATTTTATTATATCACTTGTCTACTAAAAAAAGATAATGTCAGAGAAGGGAATGGAAGTTTAAGCACAATCACATAATCTCCGTTATTGGTTGATGTTGATGTTTATTATGTTGATGAGTTTACTTACAAGGCTACTAAGGTCTACAGATCAAGGTTGAATAAATATAAACTACGGATCAAAGTTAAAGATGAAGAATAAGAACGGAATTCGCAATATAATTCTCATAATTATTTTTTGAATCCAATTTATCCAATAGTGTTACCATAAAAAAAATCAGTCTAAACAGTTTAAATATCCACCTGGTATAAATAATTAAAACTAAAAAAACATAATCCATTTGTAATCAATAAATATATTTACAATTAAATAAAATATCATAATTTAAATAATTACGTTTCTAATAATTGTATAATTGATTTATTTATTGGTATAGTTTTAATTATATAAAAATTTATTAAAACAGGATTTGCAAAGAGTTTTAAACCGGTGTTAATAGCCCACACAAAATTTTCTTAATGCATCTCTAAATTATAATTCAATGTTTTCACTCTTCTAATTTCTCTATAAACTAAATTAATCAAATGATTTAGATAAACTAATTCCAACAAATCACAATTTACTTCCACAAATTAAAATTTATCTAGACTCTTCAACTTTATGACAATTAAAATACATCAATTTTCTAAATTAAATACACAATATTTTGAATTGAAATAAAACATAAAACAAAATATTTTGGAAGACCTTTTATAAGATATTAAATTATAATTTGCAAAACAAGCAAGATTGTATATATAATGTACATGCACCTGTTGATTGAAGGGCAAGTTATTTTTTTAACCTAGTTAAGAGTTCAATCAAAAAATGCATTTTTGGTCAAGGTTCAAGATTGGTGGTATCGAATATATAAATAGTAGGTAAATATCAATTGTTAGCTAAGAATGTACATTAGTAGAATATTAAAAAAGTACATTAATTGAACATTAAAAATGTCTTAAATAGGAAATAATTCTAATATAAACATTCAATAAAACAATTTGATTGAATTGGTTTATGTGAAAACCTTTTTCTTAAACACTATTTTGAAGTATAAAAAATATTTTAGGTGAGACAAATAATATATCATGTCATCTACACTCATTTAATAAAATTTCATTAAATACATATCGATTTAAAAAGAAATAAACAATTTAGTGGGTTAAAACAGCATAATTACTTGAACAATTAATTGTGATATAAACAAATTGGCTAATTTAAAAGTCCAAACTCAGTCTTAAACGAGTGATATAAATACAATATGATTAATAATTATATCAATTTAAATCAACATAAATACTTGAATTTCACATTGATTTTTTATGGGTTGTCTCTAAAGTTATCACCCCTATGCTTGGTGGTGGGATGAAATTGTTACAATTAAGCAAATTATCTACTGATTTATTATTTTGACAAAATTTAAAGATAAAAATATTATTACCTTAATTACAAATTTATGCTTGATACAAGAAATCTACAAGAACAACATTTTTTAAGTATGATATCTCATGAGCTAAAAGAAGATAAATATAAAACCCTTAAAAATAATTCCTTGGCATATTTCTATGTAACCCTAATTTTTTAAAAAAATACTATAAACCTCCTAAATTTAAATTTTAGTAAAATAATAAAATTATTTTTATAATTAACAATTTAGTCCCTAAAACAGAAGTGTAAAACCCTAGAGTAATCCCTCCAATACCTAAATTAAACCAAAACCACAAGAAACACTAGAAACAACTAGAGAGAGCACACTTACAGATCTCTGCCCTTTTGCACTTCAGAAACAAATTGAAAAGAGAGTAAACCCTAGCTCTCTCTTAACTCTCTCTAACTTCATTTCTTGACTTTCGCTTCAACTGCTATCTCAACAATGGCAGCGATGATGGTAAGTTCACATACAGACTTTATTTTTAACTCTCACTTTCCGATTAGTTCTTGTGACTGACTTTCTTGAAATGCTGGAAAAATCGAGCAGCAGCCGCAGATCATTCTATTGAAGGAAGGTACGGACACGTCGCAGGGGAAGGCGCAGTTGGTGAGCAACATAAGCGCCTGTACGACGGTGGCCGATGTGGTGAGGACGACGCTTGGGCCGAGAGGTATGGATAAGTTGATCCACGATGATAAAGGGAACGTTACCATTTCGAATGACGGCGCGACGATCATGAAGTTGCTTGACATCGTTCATCCCGCTGCGAAGATTCTTGTCGACATCGCGAAGTCTCAGGATTCTGAAGTCGGGGACGGAACGACGACGGTGGTTTTACTTGCGGGTGAGTTTTTGAGGGAGGCCAAGCCGTTTATTGAGGATGGAGTTCATCCTCAGAATTTGATTAGGAGTTATCGTACTGCGAGTTATTTGGTAGGTGATTTGAAGCAGTTCTGTGATTTATGCTGATTTCTTTTAGGTTTTGGGTTTATTAATGGTATGGAGTATTTCGTTTGATTTGTAGGCAATTGAGAAGACTAAAGAACTGGCTGTTAGCATAGAGGGGAAGAGTCTAGAAGAGAAGAAAAGTTTATTGGCAAAATGTGCTGCGACGACACTCTCTTCTAAGCTCATTGGTGGAGAAAAAGAGTTCTTTGCCCAAATGGTCGTAGATTCTGTTATCGCAATTGGTGATGAGGATAGGTTAAATATGATTGGAATAAAGAAGGTATTGTAATTTCTTATTCACTGTTTGTATTCATATACTTCCCGTTTTGTTGTTATAGCTATTATGTACTCATTGGAGGTTTTTCAATAACCTGTGTTCTCTGCATTTAATGGAAATCACATACCTAAATGTAGCATTATATTGAACTTTTTTATGAGAAAGGCAACTAGAAGAACTGAACTTTATTGGTGGTCATTCTGTTTACAGATTGGAGACTTTTAAGACAAATTTTGTGAATGAGTGTCTGAGTTACTGGCTAAAATGTTCCATGTTTTGTGTCTTCTTATTCTGATGGTTCATTTATGTTCTATGTTATGGATGATGGTGGCTGCCCAGAGAGTACCAATACAGAGTTGGAGATAAACATTACTGTCTTTCCTCTAGGCACAATATCTTTGATTGACTATTGTAGCAATCGATAAAAATGACAGCTTTCTACTGTGTGCTAAAACCATAAACCCAAATTCTGTAAAATCCTACCGGTTCTGCAGATTAGACTTCTAAGTTGTTGTCTTAGATATTTTTCATTTGCCCATAAATTTCACTTTTTATGCGTGTTGCTCTCTGTAAAATAAATTCAAGGAACTCTGAAGATGAGGGCAGCAGCTTCCTACTCCTAAAATGAAATAGTATAAAAATAGATGAATTGAAAAAAGAAGTTACAGAAGAATGATCTGCCTCATAACCCTATTTTTTGCTTGGACGAGAAACAAACAGTTGGCCCCCATAAGGTGCTTGTTTGTATAGATGCCAATGCTGCTAAACTGAATAAATAGGAACTACTTCCAAATAATGCTTTCTCATGAAAGTACAGTCATTGGTGGATCTTTTGCTTTGGTAGGATGTCGAACTCTTATATGGTTGTACTGTTACCCTGGTAATTTTAAATTTGATTTGTAGCTATCTTTTGATGTCTGTACATCTTCCTTTTATGCCTTTATGTCAGTAGGCATTTTGTTTTTCTTTTGTTTTTAGCCCATTTTATTTTATTTTGTTTGCTCTCTTGTTTTCAGTGTTTTGTTGGCTAGAAATAATGTTTTGAATCTAGTCTGACTGCAAATTGTTCTGTTTCTACAGGTTCCAGGTGGTACCATGCGGGACTCCTTTTTTGTAAATGGTGTTGCCTTTAAGAAGACGTTTTCATATGCAGGGTTTGAACAGCAACCAAAGAAGTTTGTAAATCCAAAAATACTCTTATTGAACATTGAATTGGAACTGAAGTCTGAGAAGGAAAATGCTGAGATCAGGTTATTTTCTTTTTATGTATATACCATTTGGAAAAGCGATCATTTGTCTTATTTACTATGATCTATTTTCTTATTTTATTTTTATCCCTGTTGCTCCAGACTTTCAGATCCATCACAGTATCAATCAATTGTTGATGCCGAATGGAATATCATCTATGACAAGTTGGATAAATGTGCGCAGAGTGGGGCCAAAGTTGTCCTTTCAAGGCTTGCCATTGGTGATCTAGCCACACAGGTGTTTGTGTTTCCTTTCCTAAGTTCATACTTTACCTGGAACACTAGTTGTCTGCTAAATATCTATATTCTGTTTAATTTTTCAATGTGAAAAGAATTTGCATATTTGTATTCTCACAAAAAAATAAAAATATGCAAAGAATGTTGGTAATTTTATAAAACCAAGTCTGTCCATATAATGATTTTAGTATTACTACCAGGCTTGGCTTGGTCCCTTGATATGATCCAAGGTAAATTAATTGTAGCTGTATTGGTACGCCTTGACATGAATGAGTGTACACTAAATGGGCATTGGAAGGAAAATAATGTAAACTTGTTTTTGATAATTCGTTATTACATCTCTTATACATGTTTCTTGCTTACAGTAAATATTAAACTTCGAAGAATGGCTTTTGTGAATAAAATCACTAAGGGTTTATGGTTTGTTTGTAAATAGTATTTTGCAGACCGGGACATTTTCTGTGCTGGTCGGGTGGCTGAAGAAGATCTGCAACGGGTTTCTGCTGCAACTGGTGGAACTGTGCAGACATCTGTCAACAATGTTATTGATGAGGTGATGTGATTGTTAACTTGTATATATACATATACAAAGAGAACAATTCTTTGTTCTAAATTCAAAGTTGGACCTTTTGGCCTCCAGGTTCTTGGCACTTGTGAACTTTTTGAGGAAAGGCAAGTTGGAAATGAGAGGTTTAACATATTTAGTGGATGCCCTTCTGCAAGGACAGCCACTATAGTTCTTCGTGGTGGTGCTGATCAGGTATGCCACCTTTAATTACACCATGCTATTTTTTATATGACCTTCCCGTTGACAATGACTTTTTCTTGTTCCACTACTCCAGTTCATTGAGGAAGCCGAGAGGAGTTTGCATGATGCAATTATGATTGTTAGAAGAGCTTTGAAGAACTCTACTGTAGTTGCTGGTGGTGGTGCTATAGATGTATGGTTTTATCAGATCTAATGAATCATGGTATGGTGTTTCATTTGAGGCTTTTCTGGAGTTGGAGTTTTGAATTGTTGTTTTTGGTGGCAGATGGAGATAAGTCGATACTTGAGGCAGCATGCCCGCACAATAGCTGGGAAGTCTCAGCTTTTTATCAACTCGTATGCAAAAGCTTTGGAGGTGGGTGGTAGTGGCTGTTATGTTTTACTTGGCGGCCCATAGTAATCTTATGGTTAGATTTTATAGTTTGGGAAAGAACATTGCTGCTGCGTGATGGTTAGATGTTATGTTGAATAAATTCTGACTGAAACAATAATCCAACATATACATCACTAGTGTAGAATTAAAAATTATGACAATCAAAACCATTCTCTGCATGAGGTCATAAGTTTAAAGTGTTGTATTCTATATGCAGTAGGCACCTAGCTTATTTTCTTGATACAAGTTGAGGTCTATTATATTTTTAAAGATCCTGAGGGTAGAATATTATTAGCACCCTCTAACATGTTGGTGGTACATAACTGTATGGCCACAAGCACCAGAGCAGTTTAACGATTTAAAAACTAAGGCAAAACTACAGCTTTTTAGTTGGATTAGTTTTTGAATTAATAGAAAATGCTTCACTTCTCACCTTTGTCTATTTTCTGTTTCTTATGATTTTCTCTTCTGTCTTTTTTATTTTGAGACTTGCTCTACCATAACAAAGTTGTTCTTTGTATGTTTTTGATTGGACCTATGCATAATGGTTTAAGGATTTTTGGTTATCCATAATCCAGTAGTAACATTCTAGTTGCTCTGTGATATCAGGGACCTTGTTTGATTTTTGAAGAATAATGTTATGCAAGCATCTTTATGATGGTAAATGCTGTCTGGTTCATTTTTGTTTTTATATTCTTTAGGGATAAACATTCACACCTATTAGATCATTTGGGTTTTTCCTCATCTCTTGTTAGAGAAGGAAAAATGCATTCTCAGCATCTTCTGCATATGGGAAAGCATTATAAGCAGGAATCACAGAGGCTAAGGCATGCAAAAAATGCCAGCAAATGACCCTTTTATATTTTTGTGAAATGATGATCTACTGGTGCTTTCTCAAATAGTATAGGCGTTTGATAGGATAATTTCTGAGATATTTTTCCTCATGATGCAGGTAATCCCACGCCAACTTTGTGACAATGCTGGATTTGATGCTACTGATGTGCTGAATAAATTGAGACAGAAACATGCTCTTCCATCTGGTTCGTCTTTTCTAATATTTTATTTTAGGATTTCCTTATTTCCATTTAGAGTCATGACAATCAATTTAATTAATTGTTGCTGAATAAATTGAGACAAACATGCACTTCCAACTGGTTAGTCTTTTCTAATCTTTTATTTCAGGATTTCCGTATTTCTATTAGAGTCATGACAATCAATTTAATTAATTGGTGTAACCAATCTGTGCTGTGCTCTTATTGTGGATACAGTGCCCACTTTTCCAATGGGACTTGTGTTCAATTGCTATGTATAGCCAATTATTTTGGTGGCTTCGTATTTCTGTCTCATGAATGTCTAGTATAGCTTTTGTCAGCTACAATACATGGTCATCTAGTTCTTTCGTAGTGGTTCATTTGCACTTTTGTGTTCATTTCCATAAGACAAGTCTTCTCCAGTTCCTACCAGCCAACCGAAAAAAGAAAAAGAAAAAGAGAGATAGAAAACCCACTTACGGTGCATGGTTTTTAACAGGTGAGGGTGCTCCTTATGGAGTGGATATCAACACTGGTGGAATTGCAGATTCATTTGCTAACTTCGTCTGGGAGCCATCAGTTGTCAAGGTATCTGTATATCATCAATTTCTTGTTACAAGAAAATGCCATATTTCTTTTTTGATGTTTTCTGCACCTTTGATATTTATTGTGATTGCTTAATGTTGCAGATTAATGCTATAAATGCTGCTACTGAGGCTGCTTGCCTTATCTTGAGTGTGGATGAGACAGTAAAGAACCCCAAGGTAGTGTAAACACTGATCTGTATGTTGAAGTGTTTTTTATGTCATTTTTCACTTACATGCTCCATCTGAATGATCTTTTATTAGTAGAGTTGGATGGTATCTGTGAATGGTCTTTTGGGTTTGGATTGTATTTTGATGGGGAAGCTGTTGGAGATCAGGATTAATGGATATTAGAGGTTCTATTGAAGTGCAAGATCATCAATAGAATATATTGAACCACGGTGATGGAAAACAAAACATTCATAAGAATTGAGATGTAAAAGATTGCTAGAGCAGAAAGATACGACATTAGTCTAGCAAATTAAAAAATATGGTGGTTATCAAACAAAAATCCTATTGAGATCAGCTCTGTAATTCTGAAAATACAAAGAAATATAGGATTTGACTACTTTGGTGAAGATGCCAGGTTTCCTAAAACCATCGGATTTAGGGATTTTAACTCGCAATACTTATCCAGAATCTTCAGATGACCTTGTAAAATCCGAATTACTCAAGATGGACCCAAATAAAATTACCATAACAAATGACTAAACTATTGAGGACTTTCATTCATGTGTCAAGAGGAAGGTCTTCTTAGCATCCAAGAAGTACATCTCTATACAAGCAGTTTATGATTGCTGTTGTTTGATGATGCAGTCTGAGAGTGCTCAGGGTGAAGCTGCCGCAAGTGCCATGGGTGGCAGAGGGCGTGGAGGAGCTGCTTTCCGTGGTCGTGGACGTGGCATGCGCAGGCGATGAGCTCACAAATTTTAAATTTTTGCATGATTTTTGAGGGTGAATTAGAGTGGCAGGAAGGTCTGAATTTGTTTAGATTTTAGTTTGATTCCTCTTTGTAGTTTCTATGTGCTGTTTTTTTTTTTTTCGGTGTAATTGATAATTTAAAAGATCGGCGGTTTCTCTCAGCCATGTGCCTGCTGCTTGCTCTTTGTTGTGGTTTGTGGAAGCAGCATATTATGTATTCTAAATTTTCTTGAGAAATTGAGAAAGAAAATGAGACTGTATTTTTTGCATTCTGCAATTACGATTGTCGTTTTTATTTTTAAATGACAACTTGTGCTATTTTCTTCTTCCTTGCCATTTTTACGATAAATGGTTGATGCTACTATGATTACTTTTATGAACATGATTGGGGTAGAAAACTATATATTAATACAATCATCAAACTTAATCTTTCAGACTCGGAAATGTCTTCCCCATGGCTGGATGCATGAAACTCGTATATTTTTGAAAACACGAATTATTATCCTCCTAGAATTGTTTGATTATTCTTGCAATATTTGTCCGATGATGGTTGTATATGTTGTACTTAATTTGTTCCTTCTTTATTTGTTTTTATTGTTGCTTATTTGAGCTAATGAGGGAGGTCCCTTTGTGATAGAAACTTGGGTCATCATTTAGGTTGTAGAGTGCAAGATGAATTTCGAGAGAACCTACACCATTTTTAATTCTGCAACTTTTCCATTCGATAATGATTCGCCTCTTATACCTCATGCTGTATTGTTGCAGCAACATTTGTCTAGTATATGAAAAGGGAGGTGCAATTTGTTTTCGAACGGCATGGGAGCCCAAACGAGGCCTTCTATGATCACCTGATCACCTTATTATTGAAATGAGTCACTAATTTTTCATTTTCAACAATACAATAATAAGCTGCTTGCATTCTATTATGCAACATCGAGTAAAAGTTTGAGTAACAGTGCAAGATTGCAATGGAATTCCTTTAGGCTCAAAATGATGATTGAAGGACCTGTAGGCTACCTCATAAATCAGAAATGAATTGCAATGTAACTGCATGGAAGTATCAGCGATTGAGGTTACATGGATAAAGCAAGTATCACGCCCATGGGGAGTTCCTGAAAAGCTTAAAACTGGAACTGCATTTGGGGAGTGTAACCCAGATCAATTAGATGGGCAGCCATAGCTTTATTCATGGGTGGTGGTCCACACCTTAATATCTGCAGAAGATTGGAGATTCATATTAGTTACTAGCATTATCTAACCAAAACAAAGGTGGAGAAAATGATGGACTAAAGTCACTGGTAATTCAGGATTTACCTGGATGTCAGAGGCTGGAGCAGGGCAGTGGGTTTGAATCATTTCCTTGGACACGAACCCTACCCCACCATCCCATTGTTCTGGTGGCTGAAAGTTGATATTTTAAAATTAACATGAAAGTGTGAAGGAGCGAGGTAACTGAATAGATCCATGCATCCATAAAAAACATACTCACCTTTCAATGTGCACCCATAATTTAATTCAACATTTATGCATCACTTAGGAATTGCACAAGATAAATTAATCTCTTGTATAAAATTTATACTTAGAACGACAAAATTCATCTAAACTTCTGTTCATTTTATCCACTCCACTTCCGTAATTGATTCAAAGAGTTCTTTATTCTGGCAACCGTTCATTCCCAATAACTATTACAGACAGAAAGCATGCATGTCCATTAACCAAAGTTGCTAATCTTTCATTTTTATTAGATTATGCAAGCGGAAAGTCAAATAAAATATATACCAAAATAACCATAGAATTACGACGAAACTATTGGTAGAACTAGCCATCAAAGAATTAGGGTATGTTCAGAATTAAAGTGCTATAATTTTAAAGGTACAACTGCTGTGGGATAGAATCGCTAGGTGTCAAATATAAATGAAAAAATGGGATTAAGAGTTTAAAAGTTATTAAACAACTATTGTGCTTTTAAAGTTAAGTAGAAGCACAAAAGTCATAAACATACCATTTATTCAAATCAAAAGATGAATAGATTATTATGTAAACCATACACCGGAAAAACAAAATAAACATAGCATAGATGTGGGAAAAGAACACACACAAATTCGTGTGTAACACTTTCATACTCAACTCAGAACAGAGTTTTAAGTGAAATATCTAAAATGCCTGTACAAGTTCTAGACATAAATGAAAAAAAATAGAGGTAGATATAGGTGTCTGTGTTTTGTATTCTGATAATGTTGTATGGTGCAATAGATTATGGAATGAAAACCTTCACACCATTTGCATCTTTGTCTTTAAGGACAGTTGATGCAGACAGCTTTATACATGTACTACAATATGTAAAGATTTCATGCTGCTCTTTTGAGAAGGATAAAAAATCATTTTAAACTTATTTTTAACAATATCTTCATAATATCAACAAAAGTTTCAATAGAACACAAAATGAGTTCCATATATATCCCAAAATAAAATTAAAATAATAAAAATTTGTTACAGCGTGTGCAGATTCTCATTCTAAAATTTAAAATGAAAAGGAAGGATCTGAAAGAACAAAAAAAACCACACCAGTATGCAAGCCAAAAGGAAAAAAAGTGAAAGAAAAGAGAGAACTAAGATTGAAGCAGCAAATGAAGGAATGATACCTGATTCAAAACATAGTAGACTTTAAAGCGGTCAGGAAAACTAGTGGCAAGATCATCCAGCTCTTCCTGCAAAGACGCAGTTCAAACAAAGTTAATCCATTCATGCCATCAAGTAGTCCCAGTCCCATGCCATGTATTTGGGTGTAGTTACAAGTGTTCATTGTTTTCAAATATGTCATGTCATTAATCTCATTATCAGGAACTGTCCATATCAAGTTAGCAAGATTTTTCCAGTTAAGTAATTGAAATTATTGAGATACATTTCCTTGAATTCAACAGAGGCATGCTAACAACTATCATGCTAGATCATTCACATGACAGTCGCCAGTGTCAATGGAAGATGGATACTGTTTTTTGTTTCAAAGTGTACAAAGTAGTTCGCTGAATCAAGGACTATCTTTTAGGTTTAGTTATGAATGCCAATTAACAAAAATAGAAAGAATACATGTCTAGATTATATTTAGCCCAATCTCTTAAGGTCAATTACAAAGATTTGGAGCCTTGCCTATCCACTGTCAATCATCAAACTTAAAATATTTCCTTACACAAAGATTTATACTTCTTATAGAAATTTTATTTCAAATTGTGTATTCAAGTGCTATACAGCAGATAATCTGTACTATACGTGCTTTTTGTCTCTTTGAATTTAATCTCTATCACACATTACAGCCTTGCGCTTTTCAATGGGTTCAGTTTTTTATGATTCTTGATGGTAAAAACCTTAATAGAAGAGAAAAAACCTTTATAAAAGAGTAAAAGAAAAAGAAACTTATAGTTTTTTATTGATCTGAAACCAGAATGCAAGTTCCATCTTTTTATTTCCATGGAATTGCGTCCCTTCTTGAACAATCTTCTATAAACAGTGGAAGCAATTGGGAGACCAGCATGAGCAAAAGCAAAAACCTTCTTCAAAGATACTCGGAACACCTTCTTGAACTCAATCAAACACAACATCATCTGGTCATATCTCTAAATTTGTATCTAAATTCACCAGAAACATCAGAAACACATTTCATATCAAACCACTTGAATTTAAGGAAGATCTTTTTCTCTTTGGACACCCTTTCTTTTCCATCTAAACAGTAGTCAGCTATGGAAGAATCTCTATTCTGAGTGATTTTGTGTTATGAAAAACGTCTGATTAATTTTCAGAATAAATATTAATATAAATATAAATATACAAGGATGGTCCTTATCTTAGTTCAATTTATTTCAATAAATGAGATGTAAGACTCTTATGTAGAGAAAATGGTACAAGTGTCAATTAAAGGGGTTAGCATGTGCATCCATCGCTCCAGATAGCAACCGTCACTATCACTGCTTATGAAGGAATTCCACCAAAAAGGAAAAGAAATATAGAAAATTCCAAGAGTTTGGTTACCTCAAACTCAGTTAAATAGTTATAGCTTATTGGGCAGTAAAATACAGATGAATATGATAATTGTAATAGAACTGTGCATAGCATTACCATTCTTTAAATGGAAACGAATTGGCGTTCTCAATTCTCTATGGTGTTTATGGAATAAGAGATTGCCAAGCACAAATAAAATAAAAAATCAGTAACTGAAGTTCATGTTCGTAAATACGAATTTAATATTTTTTGTATATCAGTTTAGGTAAATCAAGTATGTATTAGTCATCACGAAAATTGTAGCCGTAAAAGCAATAATTACAGGTTAATCAGCGAGTTTCACATGTTGCCCAACAGATAAATCTTCTTTCTGTTCTTCTTTCTTTTCTTTTTTTTTTAGCTAGGGAAAAAACAATGACACAGAACTAGAACTCTAAAATTTCTCAAAAGATTAGGATCTAGTACTTAAACAAAGTAATTGCAGTATCCTTTCTTTTTAATCCTTCTCTTTTTCTTTTCTTTTTCTTTTATGTTATGCATTTGTATTTTTTTCGGGGTTTGCTAACTTAACGTCCTTGTGTTGGGATTTTGAACCCTTAAATAGATAGAGAGGTATGCAGTAGACAGTGAGGCATCTTACCTTCAAAAGAATATCCTCAAATGAAACATTGGCATAGATAAGATGTATGTTGGTCTGATCATTAGGATTTTCTAGTATGGCTCTGGCAACCTGAGGGAACCATCAAGAGGGGAGAAAATATAAAAGTCGAAACAATAATCTGAGCAATAGAAAAATGAAAAAACCAAAACAAGTACAAAGCTATCAAGCAGATCCAATTCCAAAATACATACTTGAAACATTGGAGTAATGCCAGTGCCTCCAGCAAGCATCCCATAAGCTCTAACCTGGCCAGGTTGATACTTGAAGCGACCCTGGAAGCATAATATTGACATCTATATAAATCACTGAATGACAATGAATAAGATTCTTGCACAAGATAAATAATCATGTTCTGGTTTTATCAACACCTTACAGTACCACAAAAACAACTGACTTGAGAAAAGGACAAAAATAAACTGTCCATGAAAAAAGTGGCTATTCCATGACCAGACTGCACCACTCTTTTCTAGTGCTGTCTAAGATAAATAAGAAACCTAACTGGAAGCATGACTAGTAATAGATGAGCAAAGAAAGTTGACTTGCATGAGTTTAGACAAAAAAGAAAAGAAAAAACAGAAAACATTTATTTGAGACATCATGAACAAGTCTTTGTTGCAATCACTATTGTTATATATATATATATAGAATCAAACTAAATTTTCATGGTAGAGAATTAAAATTACTTCCAGAATTGAGGAAACTACGGTTTTTCATGGTAGACTAAATAACTTTTAGAATTAGGAATCAGGTTTTCTAATGTTAAAAGGTTAAGCTTATGCAGTAACAACAGATGTAAAGTAGCACTTCGTGGATTGTCTAACAGCACCGAACCAAGGAAAGCAGAACTGGGAAAACATGCAAAGTAACTCAAGGCAATATTTTCACCTTGGGTCCCTTCACAGTCAAGTAATCACCTTCTTGCATCTCACGGAAATGGTGGGACATTCTTCCTTGTGGATACATCTATTATAAAGAAAAGCTAAATCATAATCCATTGTATATATCACAAGACAATAAATTATTTGTTGGAAGAATGTAAATGGCTGATAATGTATTCCAGAATGTAAAAACCTTTATGACTAGTTCAAAGTATCCAAGATCTGAATCTAAAGTTGTTGGGGTATATGGCTTCACAACTTCTTCACCGAGAGCATCCCTTCCTCTGAGGAAAATATGTTATGTGCAGTATTACAATGATCGACAATACACAAATCCAGTAACAAGGTACAAATATGCAGAAACTGAGCATTGGACAAAACAAGACAAACCTGCAACTCATATGTTGTCCGATTGGAAGGCCCAACACTGACGTTGGTGTAGGAAGAGCAAATTTGAACTTAGCAACATTATGGCTGAGTTGAGTACGTTTAACAAGTTTGAATTCCTTAAAGTTTTCAGGGTCCAAGCAGCCTGTCAAGGCATATGAAATTATTAACTGACCAGAAGACAAGAAAGAAAACATAATCTCCAGATTTATTCTAAAATTCAAGCATAAAGAGCAGAAAAAAGGTTAATTAAAATACGAAAGTAGAATGTAGTATATGCATATGAGTGCATGCAAAAGAAATTTCAGGGCAACGGAGTAGGAGGGGGTTCAATCCCTCTATTATATGAATTATCTAAACTTGGAAAACTTTTTTTCTATATCTCTTTGCTACAACCTCATCCATCTGACGAATTATTCCATTAAACAAATAAAAACCTAAACTGAAATATTGCAAAAGTTAGTATAATAGGGCTCTTTGAGGAAAACTGAAACTTATTCGATACATGATATGGACTAATTTTGAAATAATGCAAAGACAAATAAAAAAGAAGAAATATGCCAATATCTGATGGTACAGATTTATCTCCAGTTACATACAGCAGATTTTCATTGTGCAAAACAGAGAAATTATTTTCAGTTGCAACTGAAAAAATGATAATGGTCATGGAGTACTAGTGAGCATTACTACAATAACAGCATCTTTAAGTGTACGAACAATAAAGGAAATTTTTTGGTACAAAATAACTTGGGCATAATTAACTTCCCCAAACTGTTGTATATTTTAAGGATCTACACAAAAAGAATAAGCATTATTCCAGGTGCCAAAAAGGCTTGAGCTACTTAGGTTATGAACAGCTTCCACTGGAACAGAAAAACACATGTTCTCACATGTAAACAAACCAATGTAAACCACTGACTGGCTTTGGCAATAAAAACAGCAAGAAGGAGTAATGCCAACCAGGCAGATTCTCCTTTCTCTTGCACATTTTAATAACTTATTGTTTAAGAAAACAACAATATGTGAGCTAGCAAAATCTCATAGTCTACAGAAAGAAGGAAAAGAACCATACCAATTTAAGACATAGAATAGGGTTCATCTGCAACTTCAATTGTACCAAGTCAGCTAAAGTTGATCATAGTAAATTACTCCTGTAATATGCAGGGGAACCCCTTAAGGAGAATGGAAGTCTTAGTTACTTTTAAGGTTGCAGGCCCCAATGCTTGCATTAAGTATCTTAATATTAATTGTTACTTGTCTTTTTTGTTTTAGAGAACCCACTTTACCAGTTTTGTCGTTAACAAATGAGCCTTTTACATCACCTAGACTATATAAAATTGGGAGGTTACCTGATGCCATATTAAAAGTACATGATAACGCATATGTAGTTGTATACCATGACAATTAATGTATGATTCTTTCAGATTATTTCAATTTACAAGCCGAAACACATCTTTTCCAGAAATGACAAGAACTAGACCTGCAACTTTTCCTTCTAGTCTTAATTAGGCAAAAAAAAAGAGAGAGAAAAATACATTCATTCCCTGTTAAACCATCCACCATCCAATTGAATTCGTATCACAAGAACAAACAGACTCCACCCAAAGAGATTTAGCCATTACTGAAACCTTGAGGTAACTGAATTCAGGCCTGCTATCATCTCTACCCAACATTTGCAAGCATGCATGCTGTAGTTACAAGTTACCAATTAGAATGATCAAAATAACAGCTATAACGATTAATCTCACAGCATCTCCATCAGCTAATAATTATTAAAGGGAAGAAAGTTCAGCAACAAAATTGTAAAATCCAAACCTTTAGATTTCTTGGTGATGTAGAGATAGTAAGCTGTGCCAGCTCCAATGGCGACCAGAGCGACGGCAATACTCAACATCCCTACCCTGTGAGAGTGTAAAACCTCCATTTGGATCCCTAAATTTTCCAAATTTAGGTTCAATTTGGAAGAAAATTAAGAAAAGAATGGAGTTTTTCAGTACAAGAGCTGCAAGTTTCTCTCCGTTCAGGTCAACATACATTCAATTGCAGGGGAATTCGAAAGTCTCGGTCGTAGTGGATGATAGTCTGCCCAATCAAATAGTGCCATGTTACTTGTTGCTTAAAGGAATAAGGCAAGCAGATTAAAATTTGTATAAATTTTTAACTAGTCAACGTGAAATAATTAAAAGAAAAAATTAATTAAATTTTGATTTATGTTAATTTATAAATATTTTATCCCACATAGATCATATTATTTTAAAGCAACTTTAATTCTCTTAAATTTAAAAGTATTTCTTAATTTATATAATATTTTAAAAAATATATACTGTAAAAGAATTAAAAAAGCAAAAAAAATAAGAGATTTAACTGAAAATTATTACATTTTAATCATAAAATTAAGAAAGAATCATCTTTATAATTTTCAATTAAAATTGACCATTCTCACAAATTTTGAATCAAATTATCCTTTTGAATATAGAAACGTTCTGTCCCGCTCGAGAGTGTAATGCACTTGAGAGTATAAAGTTGTTCGTTCGTGATTGCACTCACAAGAGGGCAGATTTCTCAAACAAATGAAGGGGGCAGAATTTGCCCATGTTGTGAGTGCTTTGTTGCACTCACAAGCATGACTTACTAGTAAGTGCATTATTGCACTCACTAGCAAGCCCACTCACTAGTGAGTGTATTATTGCACTTACTAGCAAGCCCTCACTAGTGAGTGCATTGCCTTACTCGCTAGTGTTTTGCCCCAGCTTGTGAGTGTAAGGCTGCACTCACGAGCGGGGTATTTCACCCCAACTCGTGAGTGCACTCACGAGCTGGGCCATTTCGCCCCGCTTGTGAGTGCACTCATAAACGGGGTATTTCGTCCTAACTCGTGAGGGCATTAGCTACACATTTCGCCCTTGAACAAGAGAGATATGCCTCGCTCGTGACTTAATTACACTTACACCGTTTTCATACAAAACTCGACCTTTTTTCGACCTGTTCCGAATTCATTCTATCTCCCATTATATGTGATTTTAATCTTTTTCAATCTCCCTCTATCCCAATTATACAGTTAATGCATTAATTAAAAATATTAAATGCTAACTTGTTTTTGAACAATAATAAATGACCGGAAACATGAAGATGTGAAAATGTTGCTAGAAGGAGGAGATGATGAATACCCACTATAAGTATACATATCCGATCCCATTTGAAATGGTTTTATAACTAAAAGGGTAATTTGGTCCAGTAAATAAAAAATGTGATCAGTTTTGATTATAAATTATTAGGATGATTATTTTTTATTTTAGAAAAAAAAATGTGATCGTTTTTGATTTATTCTCAAAAAATAAGTTTAGTATCTGACTTTTGTTATTTTTTTTTTTCAAAATGTAAAACCATTTCTTTATACTCATAAAGGAAAACCAAATTTGGTTCTTGGGGCCGAACTAAATCTATGCGAAAGATTTATATTCACATAATGCAAAATCAATTGCCAAGCTTGCTTATGGTCAAACAAATATATATATATATATATATATATATATATATATGTGTGTGTGTGTGTGTATAAAAGAACATGATTAATGACCCACTTTTTTTATACAAAATTTTACATCAAAATATAGGTCGTTGAATTTAAGAACATCAAAACGGTTGAGATTGCATCTGACAGTACATTAATTATGGATACACTAATTATGTATTAAATATATAGTCAGATATAATCTTAGTTGTTAGATGTGCCAAATTCAATGGCTTGTATTTGATGTAAGATTTTGTGTAAAAAAAGGAGGCCATTGAACCTGCCATATATATATATATATATATATATATGTATGTATGTATGTATGTATGTATGTATTTATTTATAGTGTTAAGTATAGTTAAGAATTGCGTTGAAAGTTTTCGTAAGCTCAATTGATAAGTTTCAAAAGTCAAGATCAGGTTGGGTTGAAACCTGACTCAGACAATACGAAATATGGTCTTGATCTTAATAAATTTATTTGAATTTGAACTGGATTTTCATCATTTTGACTTGAATTTAGAATTTTTCAAACTCAAATTTAAATTGGACCCGAATAATTAAATCTTATACCCGATTTAAATAAAATTTATCTCAACCCAGACTGAATTTTTTATAAACTATCCCGAATTTAAATTATTCTACCGTAGTTATTTAATAATATTTTATAAGTTTAGCGATAATAATAAAATTTATACATCTTTTTTCTTCTCGTTAGGATATCAAATTTTCATTAAAAAGAAAAAATGAATTTTCTTTTTGTTGACAGAAATTTGTAGAACTTCACAAACTATGAAAATAGTGTATTAGAAAAGTTCATAATCTCTTATTATATTTCATAAACTTATCCCAACAGTTTAACTTGTTTAGAACTCATAGCAGGACTGTCACACTTTTTCTCATATTCTTGATGTCAGATATGTTCTTAGTAGTTTACTAGATTTAATTAACATTCAAATAATCAAATTACGAAAGCATAGAATAAAATAAGAATACATATAGTTTTTTAACGAATCACTTATTTCATGGGGCTATATATCTAACTATTTAAACAATCCAATAAGTTTATAAAAGAATACAAAAGCCGATGGAACTCAAACAAATAGACGTCTTGTTTATTTACTGCAATTGAACTCCCTTCAAACCTGTTGACACCAGCGGTGAGATTTTGACTCCTTCCACATTATTAGCCATTAAGACAGTAACTCTAGGAACTGATACCAACCTTCAGCAGCTACAACAACAACAACATTCAAAATGATTGTCAGATATCAAGCGTGCTGGTAAATTATAGAAGAAAAATTAAAATCCGAGATTCTGCACTTTATTACTGTCATGAAATATACAATGATTAGTATATAGTAGTTACTGATTTGATATGAAGACGAAATCAATATACCTGATGAATTCAGGGACGAGAGCCAGAAGGGGGGCGAGGAGGTGGGGGCGGAGGGGGTAGTGGACGCCGTGGGGGCGGAGGCGGCAATGGACGCCGTGGTCCCGGGGGCGGAGGCGGCAATGGACGCCGTGGTCCCGGGGGCGGAAGCTGACCAACTCTAGGCCCTGATGGCACTTGTAAGGATGGTTGAAAGAGAGAAAGTAGGGTTATTACTATTATGAAAAACAGCTTTGAAACAAACCTAAGAGGCTTCATGATCCCCTCAATATGTATTCTTCTTTCTTTCTTCCTTTCTTATGCAGATTTATCGTTAATGCAAATTCAAAGAATGAGAACATATATATATATATATGCAGAAGCTGTGTGTGTAATATATATAATGTATTAACGCTTTCTGGGTATATATATTTAATCAATTGCTGGCCTTATTTTCCACAACGCCTTCGTAGAAGGAACTGAATTGTATGTTTGGAATACGTAATTTTATATTCCTATCTCTAGTTGGACTAATCAACACGTTAGATAGAAGAAATGAAACTTTTAAATTTCTTGAAAATCAGCTCACTTTCCATGACTTCTAAATTGTCAAATTTCATTCATATTGTCATGTAGCTACTCTTTTGGTAGACAAATTGTCTACCTAAACAATATTTTATGTATTTTTATTTTCTATGTTATAAAATCTAGATTAAATATATAATTTAAAATTATTTGAAATAACCTTTAGACGATTAATTAAATTAATAGGTAAGGGTCTATTAGTAATAATCATACAATTCAATATTGTTTTTGATATATATTCTTCTTTCTCTTTATAGATCATACCTTGATCACCTTTTTATTCTTTCTTTCTTATGCAGATTTATAGTTGAATTGAGTCGAAGCAGCCTGGCTCTGTAGTGGTCAAACTACTAGCCTTATTTTCCACGACGGCAGAAGAATATAAAATTACATATTCTTATTAGCCCATGTGGAGATAAGAATATGTAATTTTATATTCCTATCTCCAATTGACTAATCAACATTTAGAAAGAAGAAATGGAGCTTTTACGTCAAATTTCATGTTGTTATATAGCTACTCTTTTGGTAGATGACTAAATTAATAGGCAAGGGGTCTATAATTATTGTTAAATAATGTTAATTAGACATCTATTTAGGTGTTCTATTAATTGTTTGTTTTATTAAACGACTTTGAATTCGTTAAATCAATCTTTGATTATTTTTTGATGTTGAAATTTTTGTCCAAGCATTTGAAATATTTAGGTCCACTAATGCATTTTTATTTAATATATTTAAGCATTTGAAATATATTTCCCACTTTGCCCTTTTTTTTATACATTTTGTCCTAAGTTATTTCAAATAAATTACATTAACTATTTTAGCTGATTGCTTTCTTTATAAATTATCATATTAATTTAATTTTTTATAAAATATTATTTAAAAATTTTAAATTTTAATATTTTTAATAATTATCTAAAACTTATTTTGTAGTTATTATTATAATCCAAATTTAACGTCATCATGTTATAAATTTATTTAAAAAATAATTTAGAATTATTAGCGTAATATTTAATTTAATTTATAATTATTAAACATAATCTTATTATAATAATTACATTATTCTTATTACATAAAATATATTTTTCATATTTTATATTCTCTATGTTAATTTATTTGTATATAAAACTAGTCCTATTTATTTGATAATTATAATTTTAATTTGTAGTATGCAAGTTAATCAATTATCATCTAGTGAACTATTACTAATTTTACGGTTAACATTAAAATTAAATTTTATTAGTCTCGTAATATTTTGAATAATTTTAGATTAAATATAAAAAAGGAATACTATTCTTTTCACTATTTTTTCATTCTTTTTTTTATCTTATTCTAGAACTAAAATATGACCTATAGCACTTAATTACTGACCTAATTGTTTTATTTACACTAATTATATGTTTGATAATATTTTTGGACAAATACAATGAAGTAATTTAACTTTTAAATAGATATATTTAAAAATTATTCATGTTAATTATTGTCAAGAAAGTTAAAAACCGAGAGAGAGAGAGAGAGAGAATGAAGGCAAGGAGCATTTTAGTATACCACTTTCTCCAAAATCATTGTTAATATTTTCATTTAAATAATTATATAAGATTTTTTTAAAATAATAAAATAAAATAATCCTTTTAGAGTCTTAACATTTTAACATTTTAGCTGCCACATACTAGGATGACAAAAATTTTTGCTTGCTAGGGGCCGTGGGGACCTATTTTGAGGACCAGATGGGCCTCCTTTTATGGGCCGCCTCCGTTCCCACATCTTCAATTCGAATTTTTCGGATTAATTTTTTTAGGATCCGTTTTATTTGATAAATGATTATAAAAGTTTTATAATTTTTATTTTAGTTAAACAAATTCTTTAAAAAAGTTTTAATTATTTAATTTAATTAGTTAAATTCTTCATAATTATTTACAAATATTTAATTTAATCAATTTAAAAATTAATTTTCTAATGAAGAAGTTTGTTAAAAATAATTAAAAAATTAAAAAAATTAAATAATTTTTAATAATTAGATTTGAAACAATAAGATTTGATGAAATAAAAATAATTAATTGATATAAACAAAATAATCAATTTATAATTAGTGATATAATTTGTTGTAATATAATAATATGTATAAGATTAACAAAACTAAGAAGTTCTTAAAGATTTTTTTTTCCTTTTAGATCTCATTTTCTTATTTAACAAGTAAGACATTTTTTTTGCGAAATTACTAAAAAATAAAAACTCTTAAATTCATTTATTATAAATTCTCTAGTTTTATTTGTTCTATTAAGAATTAAATCATAAATTTATTATTACACTTATTTACTTTTTTATTTATACAAGATAATAAAAATTTTTTAGTAAACCTATCAATTGTATCAATCAAATTAATAATTATCTATTATTTTATTTTTAATAATTAATTTATGAACAAGTTGATTTTTATAATTTTTTATCATACGGATGTTTAATTTTATTTATGACAGATGTTTGTATATGATAAAATATTGAAGAAATATTGACTATGAAATTTTCAAATTTAGCTTCAATTTAGAAGAGAATGAAGAAAAGATTGGAGTTTTTCAGTACAAGAGGTGCATATTTCTCAACCTGCAGGTCAGCGTACATTCAATTGCAGGGAATTTCGGAAGTCTTGGTCGTAGTGGATAATAGTCTGCCCAATCAAATAGTGCCACGTTATTTGTTGCTTAAATGAATAAAGCGAGCACAGTACATTTACATAATGTGAGATTTATTTTTTCTATCTAAAATTTAAATACGACTGAAATATAAATTTAAATAAAATTCAAATATAAATAATATGTTTGTTTTTTATTTTAATCTTAAGTTTTTTATTTTAATAAAAATAAAAAATTTGAAATTAATTTTTTAACATATATATTCTAATTTTTTTATAGTAATATATTAAATTATTGATATATATATATAATATTAAGTAAAAAATTAGAGATATTATTGAAAAATAAAATATTTAAATTATTCAGATATTTATTCATTCATATTTAAGTTAAAATTTTGAATTTAATTATATTCAAATTTTTTTAACAAATATTCAGACATAAGTTAAAAAATAAACGACTTTTACACATTTGAATATTTATATTCAAATTTCAATAAAAAAATTTGAATATTTTTTCTTTTATTTTATTATTTTATTATATTAGCAGGACTTATTTACTGTCATTTTGGGTTGCACCAAAGTATGAATAGAAATTACTAGGGTTATTTTTGTACAATTATGTAAAAACTTTGATTGTTTTGTTAATTTGATTAACAGTTGGATGTAAAGGATAATTTCTAAGAAAAGTAAGGAGACACTAGATAATTAAACCAAACCTGAGGGGTATTGGCTGTTTTGCCTTTTGTAATTAAGTAGAAAATTATTGGTTATTTTATATTAAGTTCATAATAACTTTGTATAATTATTTTAATATTACATAAAGTCCTTTCTCTTTTTTTTTTTTTCAAATTATTGTCAAAAGATTGATATTTTTTGATTAAGACTTTTTTTTTTAATAAAAGAAATAAATAATATGTTATGGGAGCAAATATCTATAATTGATCTCAAATTTTTTACAAAAATTTGACCAAATCTATGACTCAACACATGCAATATCCAAATAGTTCAAATTAGAGGTTGCAAAAAGGGCAGATCAATAAGAGTAAGGTATGATCAAGCTTGTGAATAGTATCAACACGAATCAACATGGCTTGACATGGTTCACGGATTGGGTTAAGAAAAAATTTCATGGACTGAGCCATGCTAAGCTGCTCTATTATTTGGACTACTGGTCAACCATTAAACAGTAGCATTAATCCATTAAATAATGTTAGTAGCATTAATCCATTAAATAGTGTTACTGTTTGTAATTAACAAAAAAATTAATTTAAAATAATAAAATCGAAATTATAAAATTTAATACAAATTTAGTTACTCATACAATTTTGGTTACAAAAGCTACATAAATTTTTAAATTTAAATCTAAAGATCTAAAATGTAAAATTTTATATGAATAAAAAATAAAATTTTAATTTTATAACTATATTGAAATTATATAGAAATTGTATTATACTTTCATTCAATTTCAAATTTAACCTACCTAAAATAAAAATATTAGTAGGATTCTTTTTGTAAGTTTTTATAATTTGTAATATCTATTTTGTATTGCTAAATGTAATTTGCTATTTAGATATAAAATGAAATGAAGAAAAATTATTAAATGTTAAAATTTGTAATTGTAATTTATAATATTAAAAAATAAAAAATAAAAATGTCTCCACTACTTCCATTAATTAGTTATTTAGTTACAAAATAAATTAAATAATTAATATAATTTACATAAATTTTAAATTGCTTAAATTTAAATTCAAAAAATAAAAAATGTGAATTCAAAATGGATAAAAATATAAAATTTTGATTTTGATTGTTACAAATATATAAAATTTACATAAAATTTAAGTGACATTGTGAAATGACAATTGAAAATTATTTTGAAATTAATTTACAACTTTGCATGTAATATTTTTTTTTTAAAAAAATGAGAGTATAATAGATTGATTATTATTAATAATAATGTCCTTACATTATATTAATTATAACTAAGTATGAACGATAATCATATTATATGGTTATAATTTTACATATATGAACATTTAAAATATTTGATTATATTAAGATCAATTTTATTTAATTATCGTATTTTATTATAAATTTTAATTATTCATAAAAAATTTAAAATTTAATAATAAACAATAAATATCATAAACTTATTATTAATTAAATATATTATTATTTAAACTTATTTAACTTATTATTTTTAATTTAAAAAATTATTTATTATTCAACAATTTTTTTATTTAAATTAATTTTTAATTTTTAAAATGTAAAAAATATATTAATAATAGTAATTTACTATTAATATTTGGTCACTTGGTATATTTACTGTTCATAGGCAAGCTATACAGGCTTATGAGTTGTGTTGCGTTTTTTTTCTAGTCGAATTGACATGGTGCACATAGTAATCGTGCCATGAGCCTTACTAGGTTTATTAAGCTTATTGTACATGTCGTATTGGCTCGATACTAAAGCCCATATGGGCTTAAGCTTTGTGGGTCATGCCGGCTTAATTAATTATATTTGATTATATTAAGATCAAATATAATTAATTATCATATTTTATTATAAATTTTAATTATTCATCAAAAATTTAAAATTTAATAATAAACAATAAATATCATAAACTTATTATTTATTAAATATATTATTATTTTAAATTTGTTTAATTTAACAAATTATTTATTATTCAACAAAATTTTTTATTTAAATTAATTTTAAATTTTTAAAATTTAAAAATATATTAATAATAATAATTTATTATTAATATTGAGTTACTTGGTATATTTACTATTTACACGCAGGCCATACAGGCTTATGAGTTGTATTGGATTTGTCTTTTAGGCGGATTGGCATGGCACGCATAATAATCATGCCATGAGCCTTACTAGGTTTATCAAGTTTATTGTACATGCCATATTGGCTCAACACCAAAGCCCACGTAAGCTTAAGTTTCGTGGGTCATGCCGATTTAGTATGACTCATTTGCCATCTCTAATTCAAACATTTACATCACTAATATGCTCAAGTAGTTAACTAATTAGAATTTTAGAATCAATTAAAATTAAAATTTGTACATCTTTTTTTTTTAAGTTAGAATCTCAAAATTTTGGTTAAAGAGAATATTAATAAAATTTATTTAATTTGACTTTTAATTAGTCAAATTTTTTTTTTATTTTTTTGTTATTTGGTTAATATTGAAGAAAGATTTTTAGAATTAGAGTTTTTTGTACAAGAGTTTCTTTTTTATTTTTTTTTTAAAGATCAATTGTCTAAAATACTTTTTTTGGTTTTAAAGATTTTATATTATTTTCTACAATATAGCTTTGGAACTTGTCTATTTAAAGTAATCACTTAATTTTTTTAAAGTTATTTGTGAAAATTAATAATATTTATTTTCTTGATTTTACTAAAATAATATCAATTTTTTATGAAATAGAAATGAATAATATAATATACAAGGTTGGTCTTTTTATAGGCTCACATAGGTGACAAAAAAATAAAACAAAATATACGCTTAATAAATTCAAATACTACCCTAATAATGTACATATAAGATCATAATGAAAATAGAAAAAATATATTATTCTAATAAAATTAAGACAATATCATATTTTATTTTTGTTAGGTTAAATGCCATTAATAGTAAAAACCAAACAATTAAGAAACTTTTATTAAAATCTTCATTTATAAAAGTTGTATCAAACAAAATTATCTTACATCAAGAAACCTTATTTTTATATCAAATAGACCCCCAAAAAAAAACTCTGTTCCTTTTTTGACTCTAAATTACTAAAAGTTTATATAATCACTATGGCAGCGCAGCTCGGAAACCTGTAGACACCACCAACGGTGAGATTTTTACTCCTTACGCGTGAGGAAATTCGCACCATGTGTAAGTTGAAATGTCCGACACATTATTAGCCATTAAGACGGTAACTTTAGAAATTGATAACAACCCTCAGCAGCTACAACAACAATAACAATCCAAAAACATTTTCAGATATCAAGAGTACTGGTAAACTATAGAAGAAAAATTAAAATTAAAGATTCTGCACTTTACTACTGTCATGAAATATACAATGATTAATATATAGTAATTACTAATTTGATATGAAGACGAAATTAATATACCTGATGAATTCAGTTATGAGGGCCAGAAGGGAGGTAAGGAGGTGGGGGCCGAGGCGCCACTCTACGCTGTGATGGGCGGCGCGGAGACGACAGTAAAAACATTGATCTCGAGGACGGCCCTGATGGCATTTGTAGGGATGGTTGAAAGAGAGTAAGCATCGTTATTATTGTTACTATTATGAACCACAGCTCTGAAACAAACCTTAGAGGCTTCATGATCGGTAATCCCCTTGATATATATTCTTCTTTCTCTTACCTTGATCGCCCTTTCTTTCTTTCTTTCCTATGCTGATTTATAACTAATGCAAATTCTAATGAGAAGATATGTAGAAGCTGTGTGTTTGTACATATATACATATTTAGGTCCTCAATTTTCAAGTAAGGCTTTTTGGGTAGATTTTTATGCAAGTTGAAACGAAGCATGCATGGCTCTGTAGTAGTTATTACGAGCCTAATTTTTCAGAACGGGTCATTTACGGTAGAAGAAATTACTTGTTTATTTAATTTATATTCTTATCTCCAACTGACTAATCAACATGTTAGAAAGAAAAAATGGAAATTTTAAATTACTTGAAAATTGTCAAATCTCATATTGTTATGTAGTTACTCTTTTGGTAGATAAATTGTCTATTTAAACGATATTTTTTATATTTTTATTTTCTATGTTATAAAATCTAAATTAAATAGGTAATTTAAAATTATTTGGAACAACCTTTAAACTCCAAAGTTAGATTGATTAAATTAATAGGTAAGGGTCTATTAGTAATAATTATTTAAAATATACAGTAATTTTTATACAACTCGATATTGTTTTGATTAAAATATCACATATTTTGTATCTAAAGTCTTAATTCTAGTCCAATAATTTTCAAAGCAAATACAACTTTTTATTTTTCTTTGAATATTAATCACTTTCCATAGTACTTCATCGGGGAGACTTTGAATAACAAACACTTTTTTATTTTTCTTTGAATGTTAATGCGATTTTCATATTTACTTTAATTTGACGGGAGATTTTGAATAATTAAAGTCATCACTCTCCAAATTATACGACCAAATGGTAGAATACTTAAAATCACTAAATAAGATCGGTTATAAATGAGAAGGTAATGATAAATTTAATATATTATATTTTTATATATCGCTAAATAAGATTATTTTTAAAATTATTGTTAAATAAAATTAATTAGACATTTATATTAGGTGTTAAGTTAGAAATTTATAAATTAATAACTCATTGAGATGTAAATACTAAATGTTGAGATTGTTGATCCTACCTCAAGTCTTAGTCCCTGATCCTTCTAATTATTACTCTTTAGAAAATTTGCGTGTACAAAACGGGTTAAGGAAAAAGGAGCTGGTTCTGTTAATTGTTTGTGTTATTAAATGACTTTGAATTCGTTAAATTGAAAACGTAACTATGATTTGATGCTGAAATTTCTGTCCAAGCATTTGAAATATTTAGGTAGACTAATGCATTTTTATTTAATTAAGGGGAAAATGAAAAGAAATTGAAGGAGAATGTGGATTAACATGTTAGGCCAGAGGACCGAAGGTATCTAACCCATTCGAGTCGAGGATGGGACCTAAATTTTTTAGTTAAGGAAAGATCAGGTTGGGTACGGAGATAAGAATCCATCCTCGATTTAAAATTGGGTTGAGGAACAGATGGGACTCTTTTATTGGCCCGTCCCGATTCCTAGAATTTCAATTCAGTTTTTTTTTTATTAATTAACTAAGCATCCATCTTATTCAATTAATGATTACAAAAATTTTATAGTTTTCATTTTAATTAAACACATTCTTTAAAACAGTTTGTAATTATTTAATTTAGTTACTTAAACCCTTCAAAATTATTTACAAATATTTAATTTAATTAATTTTACAATTATTTAAATGAATTTTTTAATTAAAATTTTGCTAAAATAATAAAAAACTAACAAAATTGAATAATTTTTAATAATTAGATATGAAACAATACATTTTGATGAAATAAAAATAATCAATTAATATAAAAAAATAATCAATTTATAATCAATGAATTGATTTGTTGTAATATAGTAATATAAATTTAACAAAATACAAAAATTTTAAAGATTTTCTTTTCCTTTTCAGATTTCATTTTCTTATTTACCAGCCAAATATATTTTTGTAAAATTATTAAAAAATAAAAACCTCTAAGATTGGTTTATTATATTTACTCCAACTTTAACAATTTTATTAAGAACTAAATCATAATTTATTATTATACTTACTTATTTTTCTATTTATATAAGATAATAAAAAAATTGTAGTAAACATATCAATCAAAATTCATATTTTTTATAAACAAAATTTCTATTAGCTGTAATATTTTATATAGATTGCCTCAATCAACTTTTGTAAATTTTTATCAAACACGTTGATGCCAAAATTTCAATCCGGATCAACATTCAAAAATTTATTTAGGGGGACTATTCTTTAAATTTAATTGGCTAGCGTGACAAAAAACCTACCTTGATATCTGGAAGGATGTCTCCAAGTACTTGGTGTGCTTTCGTTGTCCTTCGTCTACCTTGATATCCAGAAGGATGTCGCGAACTACTTCGTTGTGTCCTCGTTGTCTTGTACCTACTTGGGCACCAAATAATGATTAGTAGGTGTCGACAAGATGGTCAACGATAACCCTCTGATGCCCAAAAAATGGCAAAATTACTTCGAAAATATCAGAGTTTGAAGAAGAGCCCTAACAATAGAGAGCTTAAGGATTCTCCCAAAAGTCCTTTTCCTATCACTCTTTCTCTTTATTTATGAGCTTACTTGTTTGGATTAAATGAGAATCCTTCTTCTTTTAAAGAGTGCTTATCCTAATAGGAATCGAAGATATTTTTTTACTCCTATTACAATCTTACTAAAATTCTTTCTTGTGAATATGTTGATAATGACGTGACTATTAAAGTTGCTACTTCAAGATATAACTCCTTAACTATCGAGGTTGCTATTTCAAACTAGAACTCCTCGACGGTCATATTACTATGGTATAGTGACGTGACTATCAAGGTTGCTGCTTCAAGATAGAGCTCCTTGACAATCACTCTACTATGGTGTGTCTATCTTCCTTAACATATAAGATATGAAGGTTACTTACCTAGTGTGTAACTATTGACGTTGCTTTGATACTTATCCCTCTTTACAAGAATTTTGTCAAGAAGTTAGAATTCTTTGTCCATATTAATTATCATTCAAATTGTTTATTTTTTCATATGATATTTTTACAAATATATTAAGAATATGCATCTTCATGGTATTCTCTTAATATTTATGGCACAACACAGTAGATGTTTAACTTTCTTTAGATAGATGTTTGTATATAATGAAATATGAGAGAAATATTGAATATGAACAATCATAAAAAATTAATTGTTTATGTATTAAAGAAATGAAAAGAAAAAATTAAAAAAGTATTATAAATTTTATGATGAGATTATTTTCGATCTTATAATGCTGATAATATACAAAACATAATAATTTTTAATATTATGATGACTTTTTAATTAGTAGGGTGTAATTACACCAAATTTGAGGTAAGATTACCACTTCATGAACCGTATGGTTATGACCCAATTTTAGTAACCATGATTTGAAGGTTTTAGGATTCAAACGGTCAAAATTAAACTTGGGCATAATTGGTTTGCTAGGCATTTGTCAAACACCTTATAACCGCAACACACTCTTCATGGGCAGAGAATTTCTTGTAATGTTAGAGAGGGGAAGCCACCTCCAGCTTAAGCAACCTACTAGTAGTTTAGTAATACAATGCCTATCTCCCTTCCTTTAAGAAAAAGGGTTCGAATCTATATAATTGTATTGAAATGAATTTCTTTGAATTAGGTACAGATTGTCCTAAATTGGACGGTCACTTACTATAGTAATTTAGTAATACAGAACTCCTTTTTTTTAAGGAAGATGCTCGAATCTCTACAGTTGCATTGAGATAACTTCTCTAAATTAAATACAAATTGTCTCTAAATTGAGTGGTCACGAGTGAAACCAAATTCAGTTCCTCAAGCCCAATTTTATAATAAAAAATTAATAGCTGATCTTCCTTATAGTTAAAGAAATTGAAACCTAGTTGGCAACTGTTGATCTGTGTATATCTTTGCTGTTGTTTTAAGCATGCATAGTTTCATTTTGGGATAAGTTGTCCAAATAAGTTGGCAAAAATAATAAGATCTGTATATAGACTGTTGAAATTTTCATTGAAGAGAATTTGGAGCAAAGATTCATTTTATTTCTTTGACAGAAATCAGTAAAACTCCCCCAACTACAACGATCATCTATAAAAAAGTTCATAATCCACCTTACATTTCACAAACTTATCCCGAAATCACAAAATCAAAGACTATCACTCTTTTCCTCATATTAATTCTTCTTATTCTCAGAGTTCCGACATTCTTAATCTTTAAGACACAGAACATTTTCACATATATGAATATTCTAAGAACATACAGAATCCAATGGCCATCAAACCTAGTAGCTTTAAACACCAGTTGCTCAGATAACTTAGGATTTTTTGGGAAATAATATTATATCTTTCTGTATTGGCTGCTTAGCAGCAAAGGAAAACAAAAAATGCCTTTTTATATTGGGCAAAACGTAACTAAAGAAAACCTAATTTACATTTGTATTTTTGCCTACATTAGCTTAGCTGTACAATACAATCATCATCGTACAGCATGCGTCTTTATTCATCTTGACAGCTGATTGTTTGATCACCACAATAACTGTTATCACACAATTTTGGTACCGCTCCTTTTCCGTCTTCTAGTGCATGAAAGGTTAGGTAAATATATGTCTAAGTAGGGCCCACATTTTGGTCTTTAATTACCAATGGACCCAGTTGGTGACTCTGATCCTTAATCTTCATCAAAATACATTACAACAACTCAACAAGGTTTCAGACATCAATTGTAACAATACGTATGTATTTATATATATATATATATATATATATATATATATATATAGATGATGATGATGATGATGAAACAAACCTGTATGTGTACCTGATGAACATATCAGGGATGAGAGCCAGGAGGGGTCTGAGGAGACGGGGGAGAAGGCAACGGATAATTGATTACACGACCAAATGGTACTTGTAAGGATGGTTGCGGGAGAAAAAGCAATATTATTATTATTATTATTATTATTATTATGCACCAGTGCTCTAACACAAACGATAGTAGCTTCATCGATATATCTCTTCTTAATTAATTCTTCTTTTCTCTATCAGACCTTCACCCTTTCTTCCTTTCTTTCTTTCTGGTGTAGTTCTGCAACGCAGATTCAAAGAAATGAGAAGGCAGAAGCTATATGTATATATTTAGAAGTCCTTCCCTTCAGTATATATATGTTCATTCTATTCAAATAAAGAACATACAGTACGACGAGGTCATTTATGGTTTGAAAACGTCATATTTTGTAAAAATATGAACCCAAACACAAATTCTAGATTTTTATTTTCTTAAAAATCTTTTTTAGTGAGAATCCGTCTATGAAAAAAAATTATGTTAAAAAAATATTTTAGTTAGTGAAAAAGAAATACCAAACAGACTATTGCCCATTTATTGTATTGTTACGGTTAACAGGGACTTCATGCATTAATATAAATTTTGAGAAGAGTGACACTGATTCAGTTGCATGCTTTTTTTTTTTTAATTATTAGATAATTTTTAACTTTAGCCACTTATTTATTAATAATTTTAATTTTGAGTGATGATCAACAATATAATTATTGTTTATGACATTTTTTATTCAATTTATACTGTGTTGAGTATTGTCGATACTGTTCATAAATTGGGTGGTGCTTGTTCGGACCCGTCCCCCCTTTTGTCACCTCTAAGGTTGACGAAGTCTAAGCTCTGTTTTTTTTTTTAAACTAATTATTCATAAGAAATTCAACTGTTTGATTTAGACCTAAAGTCTTTCTTTGATAAAAGAAATAAATAGTTGATGGGAACAAACTTCTTCTACTGTTGTGTCTTAAATTTTTAGCATGAAAGTCGTCAAAGACATAAATAAATAGTTGATGGGAAAAAACTTCTACTACTGCTGTGTCTTAAATTTTTAGTATGAAAGTTAAAAGGTGGACCAAAAAAATGAAAAAAGAATTAAATGGCATGGCATGGCATGACTTGACAAAGTTTTTTTTTTTAAATTAATTATTTTAAAAAAAGAAAAATGTCTAATATCCCTAATTTTTTTAACTAATATCCCATCACCTTATATTTTTTTTAATATCTTATCACCCTTTTATATTTTCTCTAATATTTTGTCACCATCTTGACTCTTATTTTTTTTCAATTTTACCTTATAGTTTAATCGATTTATGTTGAATTACAAATAATAATATAAAAAATATTTAAATTATTAAAAAATAAAATTGAAATGTAAGAAAATAATAAAATAATAAAATATTTAAAAAAAATATAAGAATATGATAGAATATTGAAAAAAAAAAATAGGGGTGTTTGGACATTCTACCTTTAAAAAATTCAACTCTTTGATCTAAACCTAACTGTCTTTCTTTGTAAAAGGAATAAATAGATGATGGGAACAAGCTTCTACTACTACTGTGTCTTAAATTTTTATTATGAAATTCAAAAGTGGGCCTAAAAAATGGAAAAAGAAATAGATGGCATGGCATGACTTGACTTGACAAAGTCTAAGATTTTTTTTTCAATATTATAACATTAAAATGTAATGATATTTCCAATCACACACATATATAACAGTTGTAAAATAACAATATCTACGTACAGCATATGCATTATTCATATTTAATTTTCGCCTCTACAAAGTTAGCATACATACATGTATCTCCAACTTGTATCGGCAATACCAAGTTTATTTTCAAATGAATTAATAAATCATGGCGACAAAATAATACAGAAAATCACTCAGCCCCAAGTGTTCGGATTTCAAAACCTTTGTAAATAAACGGTTGGTGTGTGTTGTTTAGTAAGAACTGAGATTCTATGGTTCCTGCCAATTCAATAGCGTCTCTCTCGAAATGGGGTTGATCTTGTTTGGTCTGTAAGACTTACGGGAATAGTCGAAAAGTCAAGAGCAGACAACTCTGGTAAAGACCAGATGGTACCATGAATTTAATCACCCTATTAATCTTAATCAATTGGGGCTTGCCTTATATCTAGTTAACCTGTTTTTCCGACGAACGTTGCCAATTTTAACCAGAAGGACCAGACCCTGAGATTTTAGCGCAGAGAGGTTGATAAATAACTTTTAGTTTTTCTCTTTGCCAGGGCATCAAATAAGCCGTGAGTACACCATGTAAATTTTTCTATATTTTGTCACTGTTAATATCTGAAAACCTTGCTGAGCAGATGGTGTTCGAGTCTTTAAAGTTCCTATCTTTTGGTGGCTAACTGAATTCTCTTTGCTGCAGGGGACATCCATTTGGCAATGTTTCGGGTCTCGAAGATCAAGAATGTGGAAGCTCCGAGCAAACCAGAAGAACCCGAGGAAAAGAGTGACAGTCCTCCTGTGAGTTCTGAAACAAGTTAAAATCGGGAATGTACAGGTTTATGACTCATATAACGGATTATGAGCTCTTTATATAGATCATTTTTGTAGTTCGCGGAATTTTACTGATTTCTGATCATTTTTATACAAGTCCATGTGCTCATATTCTCTTCAACAAAAACATCAAATTCCTAACCAAAAAAGATGATTGACATACCTTATTCTTATTATATATCTCATTTGCATAACAAATGATAAACCCGATGATTTGACCAGCCATGCTTCAGTTGCTTAGATACCTAGCCTATTTTCATATGACTAACAGAAAGCAAGAATTATGTTTATGAACGTACTCACAACAAGAGTGATGGCTGAAAACTCATCAACTTTACATTCAAAATCAATCATATAAAAATTACTCATTAGAATTAAGTGGTTTTCATTAGAATAACTGTTTGTGATTTTGAGTGCTGATGTTTATCAATAAGTCATGCTCAAAAATTTAAATTATGCAAAAAAAGCACTATCAAGAGTACATTAAGATAGCAACTCTAGAAACGTGATATGAACCCTCAGCAGCTACAACAACAATTCAAAAATATTTTCAAATATCAAGAGTACAGGTAAATTATAGAAGAAAAATTAAAGCTAGAGATTCTGCACTTTAATATCTCCACACTTTATTACTAATTTAGTAATTTGATATGAAGACGAAGGCGAGGGCGGAGGCAACGGATAGTCAGTTGCAGGCCCTGGTGATGGGACGGAGACAACTGAGGGTTGCAAGAGAGTAAGCATGGTTATTATTATTATTATTATTATGCACCACAGATCTGGAAAAAACCATGGAGGCTTCATCGATCTCCTTAGTATATATTCTTCTTTCTCCTTATATATTAGACCTTGATCACCCTTTCTCTCTTATGCAGATTTATAACTAATTAATGCAAATTCAAAGAATGAAAAGATATGTAGAAGCTGTGTGTATATAAAACGGATAGGCCGTCCTTAATTGTCAAGTAGATTTTTATGCTAGTTGAATCGAAGCGTGGGTAGTCAATTACTAGCCTTATTTTCCACTACGGGTCATCCGCGGTAGAAGTATTGACTTGCGTGTTTGGAATATGGTTGCAGGAGAATAAGCAATGTTATTAGTAATATTATGCACCAGAGCTCCAACACAAACGATAGCAGCTTCATCGATATATCTCTTTGTAATTAATTCTTCTTTTCTCTATCAGACCTGCACCCTTTCTTTCTTTCTTTCTGGTGTAGTTCTGCAACGCAAATTCAAAGAAATGAGACGGCAGAAGCTGTATGTATGTATTTAGAAGTCCTTCACTTCAGTGTATATATGTTTATTCTATCAAAGAAAGAGTATACGGTACGACGAGGTCATATGGTTTGAATACGTCAGATTTTGTAAAAATATGAACCCAAAATTACACGTTCTAGATTTTAATTTTCTAAACGGAAAAAAAAATTATGTTGAAAACACTATTTTAGTTAGTGAAAAAGAAGTACCAAACAGTCTATTGACGTGAAACTTATTGCATTTATTATATTGTTATGGTTGATAGTAACTTCATAGGTTAATATAAATTTTGTGAAGAGTGACACTAACACCAGTTGCATTTTTTTTTAATTATTAAGTAATTTTTAATTTTATTTACTGATTTATTAATAAATTTTATAAATAATTTTGATTTTTTAACAATAATCAATAATATCCTAATTTTTTTTAAAAATAATCATCAATACCCCTAAAAAAGAAGAAAATGACATATTTACCTTTGTTATTGTTAATATTGTATATAAAAAGATAAAAATGACTATGTATAATAAAAAATAAAATTTATTTTATATATATAATTAATAAAAATTTATATTTTATTAAAAATAAATTATTGATATTTAAAATTAAGTTAAAATATTTTCTTAAAAAATAAATATACTTGAATTAAATATATATCAAAATAATTCATATATAATTAATTAATTATGTACTAATTAAAAGTAATAAATAAATTGATATTTATAAAAATACTAATTAATAATTTGATATTTGATGCGTGAAAAAAATAGTAAAAAATTCAAATATACACAACAAATGATAAGTAATATCAATCAATTAATTAATAATGAATTTATATACTGTTTATCTTGATAATAATCTAATTTAAGCTTAATTTTTTATTTTTTAAGAGAATATTTTAACTTAATTTTAATATATAAGTAATTTGTTATTCCTAATAAAATATAAATTATTAATTATATATATAGAGTAAATATTTTTATTATATAAAATTATTTTTATCTTTGTATATATAATATTAATAACAATAAAGATAAATGTATTTTTTTAGAGGTACTACTGATTATTTTTTAAAAATTAAGGAGCAATATTAATTTTTATTAAAGAATTAAGATTATTTATGAATAATGTAAATAAATCAACAGATAAAATTAAAAATTATTCCTAATTATTTAAAAAAATGGACTGTGGCTATTCTGACCCCAGCCCTTGGTTGGGTGGTAAAAAAAAGCAGTGTCTGGTAATGTATTCCAGAAGGTAAAAACCTTTATAACTAGTTCAAAGTATCCAAGATCTGAATCCAAAGTTGTTGGGGTATATGGCTTCACAACTTCTTCATCGAGAGCATCTCTTCCTCTGAGGAAAATATGTTATGTGCAGTATTACAATGATCGACAATACACAAATTCAGTAACAAAATACAAATATGCAGAAACTGAGCATTGGACAAAACAAGACAAACCTGCAACTCATATGTTGTCCGATTGGAAGACCAAACACTGACGTTGGTGTAGGAAGAGCAAATTTGAACTTAGCAACATTATGGCTGAGTTGAGTACGTTTAACAAGTTTGAATTCCTTAAAGTTTTCAGGGTCCAAGCAGCCTGTCAAGGCATATGAAATTATTAACTGACTAGAAGACAAGAAAGAAAACATAACCTCCAGATTTATTCTAAAATTCAAGCATAAAGAGCAGAAAAAAGGTTAATTAAAATACAAAAGTAGAATGTAGTATATGCATATGAGTGCGTGCAAAAGAAATTTAAGGGCAACGGAGTAGGAGTGGATTCAATCCCTCTATTATATGAATTATCTAAACTTGGAAATTTTTTTTTCTATCTCTTTGCTACAACCTCATCCATCTCACCGATTATTCCATTAAACAAACAAAAACCTAAACTGAAATATTGCAAAAATTAGTATACTAGGGCTCTTTGAGGAAGACTGAAACTCATTCGATACATGATATGGATTAATTTTGAAATAATGCAAAGACACAAATAAAAAAGAAGAAATATGCCAATATCTGGTGGTACAGATTTATCTCTAGTTAGACACAGCAGATTTTCATTGTGCAAAACAGAGAAGTATTTTCAGTTGCAACTGAAAAAATGATAATGGTCATGGAGTACTAGTGAGCATTACTACAATAACTGCATCTTTAACTGAAGGAACAATAAAGGAAATTTTTTGGTACAAAATAACTTGGGCATAATTAACTTCCCCAAACTGTTATATATTTTAAGGATCTACACAAAAAGATTAAGCATTAATCCAGGTGCCAAAAAGGCCTGAGCTACTTAGGTTATGAACAGCTTCCACTGGAACAGAAGAACACATGTTCTCACATATAAACAAACCAATGTAAACCACCGACTGGATTTGGCAATAAAAACAGCAAGAAGGAGTAATGCCAACCAGGCAGATTCTCCTTTCTCTTGCACATTTTAATAACTTATTGTTTAAGAAAACAACAATATGTGAGCTAGCAAAATCTCATAGTCAACAGAAAGAAGGAAAAGAACCATACCAATTTAAGACATAGAATAGGGTTCATCTGCGACTTCAATTGTGCCAAGTCAACTAAAGTTGATCATAGTAAATTACTCCTGTAATATGCAGGGGAACCCTTTAAGGAGAATGGAAGTCTTAGTTACTTTTAAAGTTGCAGGCCCCAATGCTTGCATTAAGTATCTTAATATTAATTGTTACTTATCTTTTTCGTTTTTAGAGAACCCACTTTACCAGTTTTGTCGTTAACAAATGAGCCTTTTACATCACCTAGACTATATAAAATTGGGAGGTTGCCTGATGCCATATTAAAAGTACATGATAACGCATATGTAGTTGTATACCATGACAATTAATGTATGATTCTTTCAGATTATTTCAATTTACAAGCCGAAACACATCTTTTCCAGAAATGACAAGAACTAGACCTGCAACTTTTCCTTCTAGTCTTAATTAGGCAAACAAAAAAGAGAGAGAAAAATACATTCATTCCCTGTTAAACCATCCACCATCCAATTGAATTCGTATCACAAGAACAAACAGACTCCACCCAAAGAGATTTAGCCATTACTGAAACCTTGAGGTAACTGAATTCAGGCCGGCTATCATCTCTACCCAACATTTGCAAGCATGCATGCTGTAGTTACAAGTTACCAATTAGAATGTTCAAAATAACAGCTATAACGATTAATGTCACAGCATCTCCATCAACTAATAATTATTAAAGGGAAGAAAGTTCAGCAACAAAATTGTAAAATCCAAACCTTTAGATTTCTTGGTGATGTAGAGATAGTAAGCTGTGCCAGCTCCAATGGCGACCAGAGCGACGGCAATACTCAACATCCCTACCCTGTGAGAGTGTAAAACCTCCATTTGGATCCCTAAATTTTCCAAATTTAGGTTCAATTTGGAAGAAAATTAAGAAAAGAATGGAGTTTTTCAGTACAAGAGCTGCAAGTTTCTCTCCCTTCAGGTCAACATACATTCAATTGCAGGGGAATTCGGAAGTCTCGGTCGTAGTGGATAATATTCGCAAGTTTCTTGTTGCTTAAACGAATAAAGCAAGCAGATTAAAATTTGTATAAATTTTTGACTAGTCAACGTGAAATAATTAAAAGAAAAAATTAATTAAATTTTTATTTATGTTAATTTAAAAATATTTTATCCCACATAGATCATATTATTTTAAAGCAACTTTAATTCTCTTAAATTTAAAAGTATTTCTTAATTTATATAATATTTTAAAATGACAGAAGAAATATATACTGCGAAAGAATTGGAAAAGCAAAAAATTAAGTTTAGTCTCTGACTTTTGTAATTTTCTTTTTTAAAAATATAAAACCATTTTTTTATACTCATAAAAGAATTGGGTTGAAACCTTACTAAGACAATTCGAAATATGGCATTGATCTTAATAAATTTATTTAAATTTGAACCGAATTTTCATCATTTTGGCTTGAATTTAGAATTTTTCAAACTCAAATTTAAATTGGACCCGAATAATTAAATTTTATACCCGATTTAAATAAAATTTATCTCAATCCAGACTGAATTTTTTATAAACTGTTCCGAATTTAAATTATTGTATCGTAGTTATTTAATAATATTTTATAAATTTAGCGATAATAATAAAATTTATACATCTTTTTTCTTCTCGTTAGGATATCAAATTTTCATTAAAAAGAAAAAATGAATTTTTTTTTTGTTGACAGAAATTTGTAGAACTTCACAAACTATGAAAATAGTGTATTAGAAAAGTTCATAATCTCTTATTATATTTCATAAACTTATCCCAACAGTTTAACTTGTTTAGAACTCATAGCAGGACTGTCACACTTTTTCTCATATTCTTGAGGTCGGATATGTTCTTAGTAGTTTACTAGATTTAATTAACATTCAAATAATCAAATTACAAAAGCATAGAATAAAATAAGAATACATATAGTTTTTTTAACGAATCACTTATTTCATGGGCTATATGTCTAACTATTCAAACAATACAATAAGATTATAAAAGAATACAAACGCAGATCGAACTCAAACAAATAGACGTCTTGTTTATTTGCTGCAATTGAAATCCCTTCAAACCTGTTGACACCAGCGGTGAGATTTTTACTCCTTACACATTATTAGCCATTAAGACAGTAACTCTAGGAACTGACACCAACCTTCAGCAGCTACAACAACAACAACATTCAAAATGATTGTCAGATATCAAGCGTGCTGGTAAATTATAGAAGAAAAATTAAAATCAGAGATTCTGCACTTTATTACTGTCATGAAATATACAATGATTAGTATATAGTAGTTACTGATTTGATATGAAGACGAAATCAATATACCTGATGAATTCAGGGACGAGAGCCAGAAGGGGGGCGAGGAGGTGGGGGCGGAGGGGGTAGTGGACGCCGTGGGGGTGGAGGCGCCAATGGACGCCGTGGTCCCGGGGGCGGAGGCGGCAATGGACGCCGTGGTCCCGGGGGCGGAAGCTGACCAACTCTAGGCCCTGATGGCACTTGTAAGGATGGTTGAAAGAGAGAAAGTAGGGTTATTACTATTATGAAAAACAGCTTTGAAACAAACCTAAGAGGCTTCATGATCCCCTCAATATGTATTCTTCTTTCTTTCTTCCTTTCTTATGCAGATTTATCGTTAATGCAAATTCAAAGAATGAGAACATATATATATATATATATATATATATGCAGAAGCTGTGTGTGTAATATATATAATGTATTAACGCTTTCTGGGTATATATATTTAATCAATTGCTGGCCTTATTTTCCACAACGCCTTCGTAGAAGAACTGAATTGTATGTTTGGAATACGTAATTTTATATTCCTATCTCTAGTTGGACTAATCAACACGTTAGATAGAAGAAATGAAACTTTTAAATTTCTTGGAAAGTACTTTCCATGACTTGTACGTAAATTGTCAAATTTCATTCATATTGTTATGTAGCTACTCTTTTGGTAGACAAATTGTCTACCTAAACAATATTTTGTGTATTTTTATTTTCTATGTTATAAAATCTAGATTAAATATATAATTTAAAATTTATTGAAATAACATTTAGACTCAAAAGTTAGATTAATTAAATTAATAGGTAAGGGTCTATTAGTAATAATCATTTAAAATATATAGTGATTTATATACAACTTTTTATTAGGTAGACTTTGAATCACAAATACACTTTTTAATTTTTTTTAAATGTTAATGCGCTTTTCATATTTATTTTAATTTTTTTGAGAGATTTTGAATAATTAAAGTCATGACTCGAGAAATTAGCCGACTCCATTTACAATCAAATGGTGGAATACTTAAAATCACCAAATAAGATAAGTTATAAATGAAAAGGTGATGATAAATTTAATATATTATACTTTTATATATCATTAAATAAGATCATTATACTCATGAACCCAAAAAAAATTTAAAAATATTTTTAAAATTATTGTTAAATAAAATTAATTAGACATTATTATTTGATGATCTAAAATAGGATGGAATAGCGACTTCATAGGGATCTTCGTTCCCTCGAGTCGCTCCAATCCCTCCTAATACTTAAATTTCACGCTTTACTCTTTTTTTGTATGTTTTATGGTAATTTATTTTGAACTAATTACAATAATTATTTTAACTGATTATTTTTTTTATAAATTATCGTATTATTTTAATTATTTATAAAATATCGTTTAAAAATTAAATTAAAATTTAATATTTTTAATTATTATTAAATACTATTTTAGTTTCTAAATTTAACATCAACTTACTATAAATTTATTTAAAACTAATTTGTAATTATTAGTGTAATATTTAGTTTAATTTGTTTCTAATTATAAATTAAATATAATCTTACTATAATAATTATATTTATAATTATTCTTTTGTCATTCTTATTTTTATATTTTAAATTCTCTATGTTAATTTATTTGTATATAAAATTAGTAATATTTAGTTGATAATTATAATTTTAATTCGTAGCATGTTAATCAACTATAACTAATTTTATGGTCAAAGTTATATTTTATTAGTTTTGTAATATTTGTGAATAGTTTTACTATTTTTTAAATTTTAATTTCTGACAATTAAATAACCAAACATGATGAATGATGATGCTTCAGTATTAAAATTTTCAGAATAAATTTTATTATGTTTAAAAATAAAATAAAAAGTAATTAAAATTTTATTATAAAAAATAACTAACTTTAATAGTAGTCAATTTTGTCCAAAGAAATATAATGAATTCCTTCCTCTCTACAATTTCTTGTTTTAGACTAAATAAAATAATACTACTCTTTTCACTATTCTTTTCTTTCCTTTTTTTTTCTTATTCTAGAAACAAAATATTAATGCACTTAATTACTAGCCTAATTTTTTTATTTATAATAATTATGTTCTTGATAATATTTTTTTGGACAAATACAATGAAAAAATATAACTTTTAGATAGATATATTAAAAAATTAAGCACGCTTTATTTAAAAATATTTATGATTATTACATATTAAATTATTGTCAAGAAAGAAAAGAGAGAGAGAGAGAAGGCAAGGACCATTGTAGTATATCAATTAGATCAAATTCATTGTTAACACTTTAATTCAAACAATTATATAAAAGTTTAAAAATAATAAAATAAAATAATCCTTTTACATGTTTTACATTTTAGCCCCTAACATAGAAACATGTTAATAATTAACAAAATTGACTAATTTTTAATAATTAGATTTGAAGCAATTAATTTTAGTAAACAAAAAAAAGATCAATCCATATCAAACAAAATAATCAATTTATAATTAATGAAATTGATTTGTTGTAATGTAAGATTAACAAAACCAAAAAAAAAATTAAAATTTTCTTTCTCTTTCCAAATTTCATTTTCTTATTTACCAAACAAAGTATTTTTTTATAAAATTATTAAAAAATAAAAATATAAGATCCATTTATTATATTTTTTCTAACTTTATTAATTCTATTAAGAATTAAATCATAATTTATTATTATATATTTATTTATATAAAATAATAAAAAATTATAATAAATGTATCAGTCAAATTTGAGATTTTGTTGTTTACTATTTTACTTTTAACAATTAATTTATGAAAAACGTTAATTCTTATAATTTTTTTATCAAGCAGATGTTTAATTTGTTTCTAACGTATGTTTGTATATAAAGAAAAATTGGAAAAATATTGACTATGAACAATCTTAAAAAAAACTTAATTCTTATTGAGAGTTGTGTATTAAATAAACAAAAAAGAAAAAATAAAAAATATTAAAAATTTTAGGATAACATTATTTTTGATATTATTAATGCCGATCATTTACAAAATATAATAATTTTTAATATTATAATGACTTTTTAAAAAGTAGGGTGTAATTACACTAAATTTGAGGTGAAAAAATGAATGAGGCTTCATCAATCTCCTTATTGATATATATTCTTTCTTTCTTATGCAGATTTATAGTTGAATTGAGTCGAAGCAGCATGGCACTGTAGTAGTCAAACTACTAGCCTTATTTTCCACGACGGGTCATACACGGCAGAAGAATATAAAATTACATATTCTTATTAGCCCATGTGGAGATAAGAATATGTAATTTTATATTCCTGTCTCCAATTGACTAATCAACATTTAGAAAGAAGAAATGGAGCTTTTACGTCAAATTTCATGTTGTTATATAGCTACTCTTTTGGTAGATGACTAAATTAATAGGTAAGGGGTCTATAATTATTGTTAAATAAAATTAATTAGACATCTATTTAGGTGTTCTATTAATTATTTGTTTTATTAAACGACTTTGAATTCGTTAAATCAATCTTTGATTATTATTTGATGTTGAAATAATAATAATAAATTCTCTACTTTTATCCGTTCTATTAAGAATTAGATCATAAATTTATTATTATACTTATTTATTTTTTTATTTATATAAGATAATAAAAAATTTGTGATAAATTTATCAATTATCTCAATCAAATTAATGATTATTATCTATTATTTTATTTTTAATAATTAATTTATAAACAAGTTTACTTTTGTAATTTTTTATCAAACGGATGTTTAATTTTGTTTATGACAGATGTTTGTATATGCTAAAATATTAAAGAAATATTTACTATAAACAATCATAAAAAATTTAATTCTATTAAAAATTATGTATTAAATTAACGAAAAGAAAAAATAAAAAATATTATAAGTTTTATGATAAGATTATCTTTGATATTATAATGCTGATGATGTACAAAATATATATAGTTACTTTTAATATTATAATGAATTTTTAATTAGTAGGGTGTAATTACACCAAATTTGAGGTGAGAAAATGAAAGAAGATTACTAATCATGATTAAAGGTCATTGGATTCAAATGGTCATAATTAAACTTGGGCATAATTGGGTTTGCTAGGGATTTGGTCAAACACCTTATAACCCCAACACACTCTTCATGGACACAAAATATTCCCTATAATGGTAGAGACGGGAAAGAGGCCTCACTCCTCAGCTTAAGCAATCCACTGGTAGTTCAGTAATGCGTTTCTTATTTCCCATCCTTTAAGAAAGGGCTCGAGTCTGTATGTGTTACAACACGAATTTTCTTTTGCACTATAAACTAGAAACAATTATAGATAAGTGAAAGGTAATACTTGGAGGCACTAGCACTTTCTAGATAATTTTTAAATAAGTTTTTGTATATCTTTATTCCTTAGTTCATAACTTTTGTTAATATATAAGATATTTTTTAGTATTAATTATAAAAAAATAAATGACATATTTTTTAATATTTAAGACAATAACATAGATATAAAATATATATTTTTATTATCAATAATTAGTTAGAAATATTTTTATCTTTTTTTAAAGTTAAAGATATTTTTATATTATTAATAACATTTCCAATGACTTCTTGTCGCAAGGTAACTTTATGTTCTGCTCTAGCAACTTTAGTTAAAGGTATGTTGAAAATAGTTTTATTGTCTGAATTGATAATTCCACATAAGATTACCTCCTTATTATCCTTTGAGAAGTTCATAACTATCTTCTTAAAGTTCCACTATATAAGCCCCAAATTATGTAACCATTTAGTGACAAGCACTACATCATAGCCATTAAAAGTAGAATGAAGAAGTTTGTTGTAAATAAAATCCTTTGAAACTTGATAAGTACTTGAGTACACTTGCTTGGACTCAGGAGTTTTTATCTTAAAGCCACTAAGAATTCCAGTTTCCCATTAGCATTTAGTTTCAAGTTCAATCATTGAATGACTTGTGAACTTATGAAGTTAATTATGAGTGCTTCTTAAATCAAGTAGAACCATCGCAGGTCGTCCTATGAGATTGCCCCAAACTTTCATGTTTTTGGTGTTTGCATTCTTAGCACCACGTGCAAAGATATTATGGGGCTAATCTTTTATGCCGTCTTCAATTTTCATCTCCACATCTTTATCATCTACAACCCAACAAGCTTCAATTTTGAAGAGTTTTGGGCAATTGTGGCATAGGCTATACTTGTCATTACAATGAGAGTATAATCCTTTCTTTCTTTGTTCAGTTAACTCTTCTTGTATCATCTGCTTAGTTGTTAAAGCTAGTGTTATGCTCTTGGATTTCAAAATTTGTTCACAGAGGAAGCAAAGATCGAGAAGCTTGAGTCGATGGTTTCCTTTGTGCATTATCAAGAGCTCCACACAACTTGGCTGGTTTAATTGCCATAATAAGTGTTGTGGGTCTATTTGCTTGTACATGTCTCTGAATACTATCTTTTAATTTAGTGAGAAAGTAACTCACTTTCTTCTCCTGTGCTAAAGAATTAATCTTGACTAACAACCATTTGAACTTGCTTGGTAATTTATCACAGACGCATTTACTATAGTTTAATTAACTCACCAAAATGATCTTCAAATTGATTAGGATTGAACATAGATTGAATCCCATGCTTGAAATCTTCCCAAGTAATCTAAATGGGTTCTTGTACCAATATCTGAAACTATAAATCTGCATCTCCATGTAAATAGAAAAAAACTAGTGTAACTTTATCAGATTATGCAATCTCATGAAGTGTGAAAAACTTTTCTACTTTACAAATCCATTTCATAGGATCGTCCCTACCCTTATATTTGAAAAAATCTAATTTGACGGTCTTAGGAACAAATGCATGAAAGAAACCTTCGCCTTTTGAAAGGGAATACTGATCATTACGATTCTGAATTCTGTTAGTAGAATTTGCATGTTTTTGTATATAGGCTTTTCCAAAAACTTGTTGGCTCAATTTGTCCATTTTTATTTATGAGATGAGTCAAAAGCTATCGTTGGTTGGTAATTACTTCTTTTTGGCCTACTGCAAGAGCTTCCACTATATCTTTTAATTGCTTCACTCTTTCATTCATTACTAGACTCTTATACCAAAGATGTTACAACACAAATTTTTTTTTAGACTATAAATTAGAAACAAATATAGATAAGTGAAAGTTAACACTTCAAATGACTATCACCTTCCAAACTATTTCCAAATAAGTTTGAGCATATCTTTATTCTTTAGCTCATTATTCTTCAAATATAATAAAAAGATACCAAATAACTAATAAAATAAAAATAATCACTACAATTAAGAAAATAGATAATGATTAAATTATTGATAATTGATAAGAGTGAATCAATTCAATAACTTGATCTTCCGGTATGTGCTATGTAATATGACTGAGTCAACTTGAAGTGAGCCACTCGATTGATCTTTCTTTTATGCTTTAGTCATGCACATGTAAACACATGTTATAGTGTGGTTGTGTTGAAATGGATGTTCTCTGAATTAGGTAAATTGTCCTAAATTGGATGGCCACTTGCTAGTAATGAAGTAATATAGTGCTTGTCTCCCTTTCTTTAGGGAAGGTGTTTGAGTCTCCCAGCTGTATTGAGATAGTTTTTCTCTAAATTAGGTACAAATTACTTCTAAATTGGGCGGTCACAAGTGAAATCAAATTTGGTGCTTCGAGCCTAAATATATAATAAAATATTAATAGCTAAACTTCCTTGTAGTCAAAGAAATTGAAACTTAGTTTTCAACTGTTGATCTGCATATATCTTTGTTGTTGTTTAAAGCATACAGTTTATTTCTTTGACAGAAATCAGTAGAGCTCCACCAACTACAAAGATGATCTATAGAAAAATTCATAATCCATACCACATTTCACAAACTTATCCTGAAATCATAGAAAGACTGTCACTTTTTCCCTCAGATTAATTCTTCTTGTTTGTTCGAATTCCTAACATTTTTAATCTTCAAGACACAAAGCATTTTCACATATATGATTAATATTCTAAGTGAGAGAACTTAAATATGATCTAACCATGCTTTACTAATCATAATAGCATACAGATCAAGTGCGAAATTAAATTGAAAAACATACCTCCTGCCATTGACGTCTTTCACAATCTGATGATGAAACATCTCAGTTTATGGTTCTTTTAAACCTTACACAATTTCTTTACGATGATGTATATTACTGAAGAGAAATTGTTGGCTTAAAAACCTAACCAAAAGAATGTATGTATTTATAGGCTCTGCCCATCACAGAAGCCATGAAAAAAACTGCCATAAACTATTAGAAACTTGTAATCAACTGCTAGAACATGTAATGAACTGCCAAAAACTGACAAAAACTATATAACACACATTCCCACTTAACAGATAAAGGATCATAGGCCACTAACAGTTAAAAAACTAACATTCTCCCACTTGGTTCAGACACTTCATCATTTACTATAAAAAGAAACAAAATACATGAATCATGGCGATAGGTTCTTTAAAAACGAGTATTATCTTTCATGTATCACTATGCATTATGTCTCTTAAATAGTTGTTCATATTACTTAATGAATAAACCCCATGTTTATTTCAGGTCCAAACATCAATGATATTTCTCAAATAAATGTGTACACAATTGAAAATCAAATATGAGAAAATATCATTACATAAATAGAATTTCATTACAATAAAAATTCGTTCATATAACGAAAAAATCAAAAGGAACCAAGTCCCATTCGATCTACATGATCCTTAAATTTTAACGGTGGCATGCCTTTTGTTAAAGGATCAGCAATCATCAATTCAGTGCTAACGTGTTCAATAACAACTATTTTGTCTTTAACACGTTCTCTTATAGCTAAATACTTAATGTCGATGTGTTTGCTTCGACTACCACTTTTGTTATTTTTAGCCATAAATACTGCAGCTGAATTATCACAATATATCTTTAATGGCCTAGAAATTGAGTCCACAATTTTAAGCCCACATATGAAATTCTTCATCCATACACTATGTGAGGTAGCCTCAAAATAAGATACGAACTCAGCCTCCATAGTAGAAGTAGCAGTCAAAGTCTACTTTGCACTCCTCCAAGATATAGCTCCACCGGCAAACATAAAAATGTATTAAGATGTTGATTTTCATGAATCAACAAAGCCAGCGAAATCTGAATCTGAACAACCAATCATCTCCAAATTATCTGTTCGTCCATATATAAGCATGTAATCTTTCGTTCCTTGAAGGTATCTCATCACCTTCTTTACAGCTCTTCAATGCTCCATACCCGGATTACTCTGATATCTTCCCAACATTCCAACAGCAAATGCAATGTCAGGTCTTGTACAAACTTAAGCATATATCAAACTTCCAATAGCAGAAGCGTATGGAATATTTTACATTTGTTGTCTTTCAAAGTCATTCCTCGGACATTGGTTCAAGTTGAACCTGTCACCTTTAACAATGAGTGCTATATAGGTCTCTTGAGATAGGCCTAAAATACCTTGGAATCTGTCTCTATGTATCTTAATGCCAATGACATAAGATGCATCACCCATATCTTTCATATCAAAATTTTCAGAGAGAAATTATTTTACTTTATAAAGCAACACTTTATCATTGGCTGCAAGTAGAATGCCATCTACATATAGAATTAAGAAGCATATTTTACTCCCACTGACCTTCTGGTATATATATTGATCCATGATGTTCTCTACGAAACCAAATGAAGAAATAACATCATGAAATTTCAAATACCATTGATGGGATGCTTGTTTCAAATCATATATAGATTTCTTGAGCTTGCAAACCAAATGCTCACTATTGCTAGAGGAAAATCCTTCTGGTTGCTTCATGTAAACCTCTTCCTCTAAATCTCCATTGAGAAAATCCGTTTTCACGTCTATTTGTTATAACTCTAAATCAAAATGTGCAACTAATGCCATAATTATATGAAAAGAATTCTTTTTAGATATAGGAGAGAATGTCTCTTTGTAGTCATTTCCTTCCTTTTGAGTGAATCCTTTAACTACAAGTCTTGCTTTGTATCTCTCAATGTTGCCTAATGAGTCTTTCTTAGTTTTAAAGACCCATTTACATCCTATGGCTTTTATACCATTAGGCAACTTAACAAGATCCTAAACTTTATTACATGCCATAGAATTCATCTTATCTTTCATTGCATCATACCACAAATTTGATTCTTTGCAACTCATGGCTTGTGAAAACGTTTCTGGATCATTTTTGGCTCCAATGTTACAGTTAGATTCTTGTAGATACACAACATAATCATTAGGAATTGTTGATTTCCTAGCTCTAGTAGATCTTCTTAATGTTGTATTAACATTTTTCTGTGGAACATGTTCAATTGATTGTTCAACAACTTCTGGTAGTTCTTGAACAAATTAATATACTGAATTGTTATCAATTACTTGTGGAATTTCAACGATTGGTTGCTCAACACTCATTTGAACTTAAGGAGTGTTGTGAATGACAATCAATCTATCGTTTGAAGTGGAAGGTTGAGCATCAATATAATTTTTCTTAGAAACGATATTCTGGGATTGATTACTTCCACAGATAAAGTCATTTTCAAGAAATTTTGCATTTCTTGATTCCACAATCCTAATGTTATAAGATGGACAATAGAATTTATACCCTTTAGATCTTTTGGCATATCCAATAAAATATCCACTAATAGTCCTTTGGTCTAATTTCTTTTCTTGTGGATTATAGACTCTTACCTCATACGGGCATCCCCATACGCGTATATGTCGCAAACTCGATTTCCAACCTTTAAATAATTCAAAAGGTGTCTTTGGAACAGCCTTGGTTGGAACTCGGTTTAATATATACACTATCGTTTTAAGAGCTTCAATCCACAATGATTTAGAGAGCTTGGAGCTGCTAAGCATACTTCGTACCATATCCATTAACGTTCAGTTTCTTCTTTCTGCTATACCATTTTGGTCTGGTGAACCAGGCATGGTGTATTGGGCAACAATCCCTTGTTCTTGAAGAAACTTTGTAAATGGACCAGGTGCTTGTCCATCCTCAGTATATCTACCATAATATTCTCCACCTCTATTTGTTCTCACGATCTTAATTTGCTTTCCGCATTGTTTCTCTACTTCTGCTTTGAAAACTTTAAAAGCATTTAGTGCTTCATTTTTATTCTTAAGCAAGTAAAGATACATATATCGTGAGTACTCATCTATAAAAGAGATGAAGTATTTTTGACTATACGAGTCTATGTCTGGACTACAAATGTCTGAATGTATGATCTCTAATACATTTGAGCTCCTCTTAGCACCTTTCTTTTTCTTGTTTGTCTGCTTTCCCTTTATGCAGTCCAAACAAGTACTAAAATCAGTAAAATCCAAAGTACTAAGTACTTCATCATTTATTAATCTTTTAATTTTTTCTATGGAGATATGTCCTAATCTCCGATGCCATAACATAGAGGAATTTTCATTCATAACACATCGTTTTATACCAACTTGAACATGCATCACATCATAAGAGGTATTATTTTGTAAATTAATACAGAAAAGACCATCAGATAATATACCATTCCCAACAAAATCAGATTTATAATATAAATTAAAACATATATCTGAAAAGTTAAAGAAATAACTAAACGGTACTAGTCTTGAAACTGAAATTAAGTTTCTAGAAAATGTTAGAATATAAAATGTCTTTTCCAAATTCAAAATAAAGTCACTACTTAAAATTAAACTACATGTTTCAATTGCCTCTACATGTAAACGCATCTTGTTTCCTGAATAAATGCACTGTTCACTGCCCACTCGCTTCCTTAGGTTTTGCATACCCTGCAAGGTATTTGCAACATAGATTGTAGAACCAGAATCAATCCACCATGTGTTATGACTAGCTTCAACTGTATTAGATTCATAACAAATAAATGAGATTGAATTACCTTTTTTTTCAAGCCATTTCTGAAACTTGGGACAATTCTTCTTCATGTGTCCTTTCTTCTTGCAGAAGAAGCACTTGGATTCCTTTTTTATTTTAGCTTGAGGAGGTATTTTACCTTTCCCTTTCTGTTTAACTTGCCCTTTGTTCTTTTCTTGAGTTACCATATATGCACTTTCACCCAATTCCATTGTCAGCCTCTCTTCCCCTTGTACACACATAGTCAATAATTCATTAATTGACCATTTGTCTTTATGCGTGTTATAAGAGATTTTGAAGGGTGCATATAATTATGGAAGAGTGTTCAATATATAATGCATAAGAAAAGATTCAGACATTTCAACCTCAAGAGTTTTTAATTGAGCCGCAATGTTCCTCATTTGCATGATGTGCTCGCGCACACCTTTAATACTAGTAAACCTAATAGATGAAAACTTCATAATTAGGGTGCTAGCAAGTGCCTTATTTGAAGTTAATTGCCTTCAGTAATGCCTTAATATTATCATGCTGATCGATTGGACCCCGAATACCAGTAGCAATTTTGGTCTTTGTAAACATCATACTTAAGCGATTAGATCACTCCCATCGTTCATAAAAAGCAATTTTAGCTTGACTGCTGACTTCAGTAACAATTGGTTCGTCTTTCCTTATAGCATAATCAATGTCCATCCACCCTAAATGAAGGAGAATTCTCTCCTTCCAAACCTTATAGTTATCACCTTTTAACTCGAGAATGCCACATTTGATATCAGAAAAATTTGCAGATTATATGACTGCATAAAATAAATATACATGCTTATATATTACAAAATTGAAGGCTAATAAACAAATATTATGTTTTACCAATGTAAATCATGTTATAAAATATGAATCAATACACATAAAACTTGCTTGTGGGCTAAAATTTTAATTCAAATAAATTCATATATATTTATATAACTTTATAATAAAATTACCAAATTATGTACCTTTTTGTTAATTCCTGTGGGTAATTAAGAAAATAATTTGATATTTTATTCTCATTAATCTTATAAATATAATAAAACTTCCTGTAGAAAATATTTATTATATTAAACAAGATTAACTACAATTAATGTCAATTTCTTATACATGATCATAATGCATTTAAAATATAATTTTGCATAATTAAAGATGCTGTGGCTAATCTTTAATTAATTAAAATTATATAGATCATAAGATATTTTTTTTTAATCATAAAATTGTTCATATAAATTGCATGCAATAATAAGACATAATTTTAATTTTATGTTAAAAAAATAACCAATAATATGCATGCTAGCATTTACTTCAACAAACATAAATGATACAATCATACTATTCAATTATATCAAATGATATATAATCCTATTTTAAAACGATAAAGCGACATGTCATACCCAGTTATTCTCCAAACTACATGTCATACACCTTATAATCATACAACGACATGTCATATTTCATCATATAACAGACGACATGTCATACCCAATTAAATAAGATATATGACATCTCTTACAATTTAATGCAACGGATGACATGCCATATTGTATCACATATAATAGATGACATGTCATTTTAAGTTATCTTCAACCTCCAGAAACTCAATTTCAGAAACGAAAATTCTGCATTTTTTAATAGAAACCAAATTCATTCATTCAAGTCTCAAAATGCTAAGAATCAAATACTATAGTGATTTCTAGCATTATTACTAATCAACAATACTTGATAAAAATTTTAATTTTTCATAACTTAATCGGGAGTAAAACTGAAGTTTTACCAAATTGCACAAAATCAAGGTAGAGATGATAAGGCTCTAATACCAATTGATAGAACTTAAATAAGATCTAACCATGTTTTACTAATCATAATAGCATACAGATCAAGTGCGGAATTAAACTGAAAAACATACCTCCTGCCATTGACATCTTTCACAATCTGATGATGAAACTTCCTGGTTTATAGTTCTTTTAAACCTTACACAATTTCTTTACGATGATGTATATTACTGAAGAGAAATTGTTGGCTTAGAAACCTAACCAAAAGAATGTATGTATTTATAGGCTCTGCCCATCACAGAAGCCATGAAAAAAACTGCCATAATGTCATAAACTTGTAATCAACTGCCAGAACATGTAATGAACTGCCAAAAACTGACAAAAACTGTGTAACACACATTCCCACTTAACATGATGAAGGATCATGGGCCACTTACAGTTAAAAAACTAACACTGAGGACATATAGAATCCGATTAGCCAATAAAACAAGTAACTTTGAAAACTCAGATACCAACTGCTCAACTACATTACAACAACTCAACAAGGTTTTAGACATCGACAGTGACAATACATACATAAATACATATGTATATGATGATGATGATGATTATAAGGTATACCTGTACATATATTTAATGAATATTTTAGTGATGCGAGGCAGGAGGGTCTAAGGAAAGCAGAATTGGAAAAACATGCAACGCAATTCAAGGCAATATTTTCATCTTGGGTCCCTATAAAGCCAAGTAATCACCTTCACGTATTGCACGGAAATGGTGGGACATTCTTTCTTGTGGATACATCTATTGAAAAGAAAAGCTAAATCATAATCCATTGTAGATGTCACAGGACAAGAAATTATTTCCTGGAAGAATGTAAATGGCTGATAATGTATTCCAAAAAGTACAAAACTTTATAACTAGTCATAGTATCCAAGATCTGAATCCAAAGTTGTTGGGGTATATGGCTTCACAACTTCTTTACTGAAAGCGTCCATTCCTCTAAGGAAATTGTGCTCTGTGCAGTATTATCATGATAGACAATAAAAAATCCAGTACTGAAATACAAGTAGCAAAATATACAGAAATTAAGTATTGGACAAAACAAAACAAACCTGCAACTCATATGTTGTTCGATTAGAAGGTCCAACACTGACGTTGGTGTAGGAAGAGCAAATTTGAGCTTAGCAACGTTATGGCTGAGTTGAGTACATTTAACAAGTTTGAATTCCTTAAAGTTTTCAGGGTCCAAGCAACCTGTCCAGGCATATGAAATTATTAACTGACCAGAAGACAAGAAAGAAAACATAATCTCCAGATTTATTCTAAAATTCAAGTATAAAAAGCATAAATTTTTTATTAAAGTACGAAAGTAGAATGTAGTATATGCATATATATGAGTGCATGCAAAAGAAATTTTAGGGCAACGGAGTTGGAGTGGGTTCAATCCCTTTATTATTTGAATTATTTATGGGATTAAAGAAAAACCTAAACTTGGAATACTTTTTTTCTATATCTCTTTGCTACAACCTCATCCATCTCACCAATTATTCCATTAAACAAAGAAAAACCTAAATTGAAATAGTGCAAAAATTATTATAATAGGGCTCTTTTGAGGAAAACTGAAACTCTTTTGATACAAGATATGGATTAATTTTGAAATAATGCAAAGACACGGAATATGCCAATATCTGATGGTGGGTACAGATTTGTCTTCAGTTAGACGCATAAGATTTTCATTTTAATCAATAGCAATAAACTTGTGCAAAACAGAGATATTATTTTTAGTTGCAAATGATAAAATGATAATGGTCATGGAGTATTAGTGAGCTTTACTACAATAACTGCATCTTTAAGTGTAGGAACAATAAAGGATTTTTTTTGGTACAAAATAACTTGGACATAATTAACTTCCCCAAACTATTATATATTTTAAGGACCTACACAAAAGGAATGAGCGTTCCGGTTGCCTAAAAGGCCTGAGCTACTTACGTTATGAACAACTTCCATTGAAATAGAAAAACACACGTTCTTACATGTAAGTAAACCAATGTAAACCACTGACTGGCTTTGGCAATAAAAACAGCAAGAAGGAATAATGCCAATAAGACAGATTCTGCTTTCTTTTGGACATTTTAATAACTTAATGTTTAAGAAAGCAACAATACGTAAACTAGCAAAGTCTCGTAGTCAACAAAAAGAAGGAAAAGAACCATACCAATTTAAGATAGAACAGGGTTCATCTGCTACTTCAATTGTATCAAGTCAGCTAAAGTTGATCATAGTAAATTACTCCTGTAACAAGCATGCGAACCCCTTAAGGAAAATGGAAGTCTTAGTTAATTTTAAAGCTACAACCCCAATGCTTGCATTAAGTATCTTCTCAACATCAATTGTTACCCATCTTTTTTATTTTAGAGACCCATTTTACCAGTCTTGTGGCCTTTAGATCACCTAAACTTTATAAAATTGGAAGGTTGCCTAATGCCATATTAAAAGTTATTGCAATAAGTACGATTTTACTCTATATTATCTGTTTATGGATTTTCTCCATTAGGTATTGAATAAAGATATTGCATGCGATTCATTTTGCATTATTGCCTTTTCTACTTAATAAAGCATGTGATAATGCATATGTAGTTGTATACCACAACTTTTGTAATATATAATTTTTTTATATCATTTCTGTTAAGAAATATATTTAAATAGAACTCAAGCCAAAAACTAACTCTAGAGATGAGAGTGTCATTCCATATATAAAAAAGATAGTAGTTTGATACGATAGCGATATAAGATGATTAACAATTTCAATTTACTTGCCAAAACATATATTTTATAGAAATGACAAGAACTAGACCTACAACTTTTCCTTCTAGTCTTAATTAAGGAAAAAAAAGAAAAAAGAAAGAGAGAGAAAAACATATTCATTCCCTGTTAAACCATCCACCATCCAATTGAATTCGTATCAAAAAAACAAACAGATTCCACCTAGAGGTAACAAAACTCAAGGCTGCTAACATCTCTACCCAACATTTGCAAGCATGCATGAGGTACAAGTTACCAATTATAATGCTCAAACTAATAGTTACAACTATTAATTTCACAGCATCTCCATCAATTTATAATTATTAAAAGGAAGAAAGTTCAACAACAAAATTGTAAAACCCAAACCTTTAGATTTCTGGGTGATGTAGAGATAGTAAGCTGTGCTAGATCCAATGGAGACCAGAGCGACGACAATGATCAACATCTCTACTCTATAAGAGTGTTAAACCTCCATTTTGGATCCCTAAATTTTTCAAATTTAGATTCAATTTAGAAGAGAATGAAGAAAAGATTCGAGTTTTTCAGTACAAGAGGTGCATATTTCTCAACCTACAGGTCAACGTACATTCAATTCCAGGGAATTTCGAAAGGCTCGTAGTGGATAATTATCTGCCCAATCAAATAGTGCCACGTTACTTATTGCTTAAATGAATAAAGAAAGGAGATTACATTTGCATCAAGTAGTATTTATTGTTTTTATCTGAAATTTAAATATTAATGAAATATAAATTTGACTAAAATTTAAATTTAAATAATATATTTATTTTTTATTTTAAATGTCTGAATATAAATGTTAAGTTATTTATTTTATAAAAATAAAAAATTTTAAACTAATACATTAACACATATATTCTAAATTTTTTTATCATAATATATAAGTTATTGATATATATAAATATTAAGTAATAAATTAGGGATATTATTGACAAATAAAATATTTAAATTATTCAGATATTTATTTATTCATATTTAAGTTAAAATTTTGAACTTAATTATATTAAAATATTTTTAACAAATATTCAAACATAAGTTAAAAAATAAACAACTTTTACATATCTGAATATTTATATTCAAATTTCAGTAAAAAAATAAATGAGCCCTCAATGTGAAATAATTAAAAGAAAAAAATTAATTAAATTTTTATTGATCTTAATCTAAAAAAAAATTATCCCACAAATTATATTATTTTAAAGCAACTTGAATTCTCTTAAATTGAAGAATATTTCTTAATTTATATAATATCTTAAAACGATAGAAGAAATATATACCGCAAAAGAATATGAAAAGCAAAAAATAACTTTAGTATCTGATTTTTATAATTTTTTTAAAAAATATTTTATTGTAATTTTAGTCGATTGTATATATAATTTTAAATAAAAAGTTTATAATAAGTATAAAACCAAAATATGAGCTGAGAATAATATAACTGTATTGATTATATGATTGTAATCCAATTTTACTAATCGGGTTTTCGAATTCAAATAGTTGTAATTAAATTTGGGCGGCCAACAAACGAGAACATAATTCGATTTGCTACACATTTGGTCAAATTCCTAGAATATTAGATACTGAAAAATGAACTCTTGTCTTTAATTTTTAAATTTTTTTTTATGAAAGCAGAAAACCTCGTCTACATAGCATTAAATCTAATTCCATATTGTTACTTGAATTTAAATAATCTTATTCACAAAATATCAAACTTCTTACTTTTACTATTACTTGAACTTAAAAATGAGTAAAAGTGTTAAGCATGGCTTAATGTACCTGAGTGCCTAAAAAGCTGATTTGAATAATATGAAATATAGCCTCAATCTTAATAATTTTATACGAATCCGAACCAAACTTATATCATCTCGGCCTGAACTCAGAATTTTTAACTCAAAATTCCCTACTTTAAAAACCTTAATTTAAATTTGGCCCAAATAACAGAAACTTATCCTGAACTTTGATTATTGCATCCTATTTCAGAACATATCATAAATTTAGCATTTATTATCTATGCAAATGAGATAGCAATAAGAATATGATTTGAACATTTTTTTTCCTTGTCAGGATGACAAATTTTCATTGAAAAGAATTGGAGACAAAAAATGCATCTAATTTTTGTTGACAGAAATTAGTAGAATTTCACAAACTACAAAGATAATGTATTAGAAAAGTTCATAATCTATTATATATTTCTTAAACTTGTCCCAAAATTTAACTTGTTAAAGAACTCATAGCAGGACTGTCACTCTTTTTATCATATTCTTGATGTCAGATATGTTTTTAGTAGTTTACCAGATTTAATTAACATTCAAATAATTAAATTACCAAAGCATGAAATAAAATATGAACACAAGCAATCTTTTATGTGGTTCAAAATCACTAACTTCATGGGACTATACCTAATTATTCAAATAATCCAATAAGTCTATAAAAGAATACAGATACCGATCATACTTAAACAAATAAAAACTCTCTTTAATTGTGTCACCGTTTCATAGAATCAATTAATTAATGTTTTTTAGTAACACTCGTCTTGTTTATTTGCTGCAATTAAACTCCCTTCAAACCATACAAAAAATTGGTGGCTTTTTTTTATCATTATCATGATGATGATGATGAAATCAAAGTTTTTTTAAGTAAACTCTATTAATAAAAGCAACATCAATCATGTTTCAAGTAAATTAAAAATATTTTAAAGTTAATTTTATGATAGAATTTGTAATGGGAAAACAGCCAATACCCTTTTAGGTTTAGTTTAATTACCCAATACTCTTCACCCCCACCACCACCGTCTCGTTTTCATAGTCGCAGCCCGAGCCTGACCACTTCGTCCCTTCTTCAATCCAACCGAAGAAACCTCACCTTGACATCTGCCAAAAACCCTCTCCTACTCCTTCAACCCCTGTCGCCACCAAATCTTACGGAGTAGAAGAGGTTATGGAAAGTAAAATTAACGTATACTGGCCCTTGGATAAGGCCTGGTACGAAGGCTGCATGAAATTATTTGATAAGGTAATAAGCATTCGGTCCAGTATGAAGATGAGGAAGAGGAATTGTTGGACTTGGAGTAAGGAAAAGATTGAATGGGTCGTGGAATAAGTGATGATGATTGAGACAACAATCCGGAGGAGCAAAATCAGTGAGAATGGGGAAGTGAACGTGTTTTCTTTTTTCTTTTTGTGAATATGAATTTGGTTGTTGAATTGAAGCTTCTAGATGGCAACGGAACAAATAGGTTTTGTTGAATTCGTTTTGATGCTTGAATCAATTCTCGATTATTAACATGGCAAAAAATAATTATTTTCTTGAATAAGTTTTGCTTCGCAAATGAAATTTTGATGATTGACAAGAAAACAAATGGGTTTATCTAGCTTTGATTTCAAGGTTTTTAGATTCTAAATTTTTTATTTAGTTGTAGGACTGAAAAAAAAATATAAATAAGGGAGAAGACATAAATAAAGAAAATTAAAAATAGAAATATGAGAGAAATATACAAATTTTTGCGTTAAATTTCAAATTTCATTTCCTTTCATTTCAGTCTTAATTTCTTTTATATATAATTTCTGTGATAGAAAAAATTATATATAATTTCAGTCTTAAATTCCTTTCATTTTTGTGATAGAAAATTTTTTGGATCACAGTAATAAGGATGTAGCTAATAACATTTATTTTTGTTACAAGGTTATGATACGATATTGAGCAGAGCTTGAGGATAAAAGAGAGAAAAAGAGAAAAATTATAATTTTAAAGATTAATTTAAGAAAGTGATTGAGAAACTTTTAGTATCGTAGGCACTCCTTTGATGAAGAAAGTTGGTTATAAGAAAATTTATACTATTTTTTCTTTTATTTTATTATTTTATTATATTAGCAGGACTTATTTACTGTCATTTTGGGTTGCACCAAAGTATGAATAGAAATTACTAGGGTTATTTTTGTACAAATATGTATAAAATTTGATTGTTTTGTTAATTTGATTAACAGTTGGATGTAAAGGATAATTTTTAAGAAAAGTAAGGAGACACTAGATAATTAAACCAAACCTGAGGGGTATTGGCTGTTTTGCCTTCTGTAATTAAGTAGAAAATTATTGGTTATTTTATAGTAATTTCATAATAACTTTGCATAATTATTTTAATTACTTTGTAAAAAAAATTATTTAAATTAATTTTTAATTGTTAAAATATAAAAAATATATTAATAATAGTAATTTACTATTAATATTAGGTCATTTGGTATATTTACTGTTTACAAGTAGGCCGTATAGGCTTATGAGTTGTGTTGGATTTGTCTTCTAGCCGGATTGGCATGGCATGCATAATAATCGTGCCATGAGCCTTACTAGGTTTACAAGTTTACTGTATATGTCGTATTGACTCAACACTAGAGCCCACGTGGGCTTAAGCTTTGTGGGTCATGCCGACTTGACATAACTCATTTGTCATCTCAAGTTCAAACATTTACATCACTAATATGCTCAACTAGTTAACTAATTAGAATTCTAGAGTCAATTAAAATTAAAATTTGTACATTTTCTTTTTTAAGTTAGAATGTCAAAATTTTGGTTAAAGAGAACATTGGTATTTATTTAATTTGGCTTTTAATTCGTCAAAAATACTTTTTTTAATTTTTTTGTCATTTGGTTAATATTGGAGAAAGATTTTTGGAATTGGAAAAAAAATTTCTTTTTCTTAAAAAAAAAACTCAAAATTTGAGTTTCTTGTAGAAGAGTTTCTTTTTTTATTTTTTTTAAAGATCAATTGTCTAAAATACCTTTTTTGGTTTTAAAGATTTTATATTGTTTTCTACAATATGGCTTTGGAACTTGTCTATTTAAAGTAATTACTTACTTTTTTAAAGTTATTTGTCACAATTAATAATATTGATTCTCTTGATTTTACTAAAATAATATCAATTTTTTAAGAAATAGAAATGAATAATATAATATACAAGGTTGGTCTTTTTATAGGCTGACATAGGTGACAAAAAAATAAAACAAAATATACGCTTAATAAATTCAAATACTACACTAATAATGTACATATAAGATCATAATGAAAATAGAAAAAATATATTATTCTAATAAAATTAAGACAATATCATATTTTATTTTTGTTAGGTTAAATGCCATTAATAGTAAAAACCAAACAATTAAGAAACTTTTATTAAAATCTTCATTTATAAAAGTTGTATCAAACAAAATTATCTTACATCAAGAAACCTTATTTTTATATCAAATAGACCCCCAAAAAAAAACTCTGTTCCTTTTTTGACTCTAAATTACTAAAAGTTTATATAATCACTATGGCAGCGCAGCTCGGAAACCTGTAGACACCACCAACGGTGAGATTTTTACTCCTTACGCGTGAGGAAATTCGCACCATGTGTAAGTTGAAATGTCCGACACATTATTAGCCATTAAGACGGTAACTTTAGAAATTGATAACAACCCTCAGCAGCTACAACAACAATAACAATCCAAAAACATTTTCAGATATCAAGAGTACTGGTAAACTATAGAAGAAAAATTAAAATTAAAGATTCTGCACTTTACTACTGTCATGAAATATACAATGATTAATATATAGTAATTACTAATTTGATATGAAGACGAAATTAATATACCTGATGAATTCAGTTATGAGGGCCAGAAGGGAGGTAAGGAGGTGGGGGCCGAGGCGCCACTCTACGCTGTGATGGGCGGCGCGGAGACGACAGTAAAAACATTGATCTCGAGGACGGCCCTGATGGCATTTGTAGGGATGGTTGAAAGAGAGTAAGCATCGTTATTATTGTTACTATTATGAACCACAGCTCTGAAACAAACCTTAGAGGCTTCATGATCGGTAATCCCCTTGATATATATTCTTCTTTCTCTTACCTTGATCGCCCTTTCTTTCTTTCTTTCCTATGCTGATTTATAACTAATGCAAATTCTAATGAGAAGATATGTAGAAGCTGTGTGTTTGTACATATATACATATTTAGGTCCTCAATTTTCAAGTAAGGCTTTTTGGGTAGATTTTTATGCAAGTTGAAACGAAGCATGCATGGCTCTGTAGTAGTTATTACGAATTCAAATAGTTGTAATTAAATTTGGGCGGCCAACAAACGAGAACATAATTCGATTTGCTACACATTTGGTCAAATTCCTAGAATATTAGATACTGAAAAATGAACTCTTGTCTTTAATTTTTAAATTTTTTTTTATGAAAGCAGAAAACCTCGTCTACATAGCATTAAATCTAATTCCATATTGTTACTTGAATTTAAATAATCTTATTCACAAAATATCAAACTTCTTACTTTTACTATTACTTGAACTTAAAAATGAGTAAAAGTGTTAAGCATGGCTTAATGTACCTGAGTGCCTAAAAAGCTGATTTGAATAATATGAAATATAGCCTCAATCTTAATAATTTTATACGAATCCGAACCAAACTTATATCATCTCGGCCTGAACTCAGAATTTTTAACTCAAAATTCCCTACTTTAAAAACCTTAATTTAAATTTGGCCCAAATAACAGAAACTTATCCTGAACTTTGATTATTGCATCCTATTTCAGAACATATCATAAATTTAGCATTTATTATCTATGCAAATGAGATAGCAATAAGAATATGATTTGAACATTTTTTTTCCTTGTCAGGATGACAAATTTTCATTGAAAAGAATTGGAGACAAAAAATGCAACTAATTTTTGTTGACAGAAATTAGTAGAATTTCACAAACTACAAAGATAATGTATTAGAAAAGTTCATAATCTATTATATATTTCTTAAACTTGTCCCAAAATTTAACTTGTTAAAGAACTCATAGCAGGACTGTCACTCTTTTTATCATATTCTTGATGTCAGATATGTTTTTAGTAGTTTACCAGATTTAATTAACATTCAAATAATTAAATTACCAAAGCATGAAATAAAATATGAACCCAAGCAATCTTTTATGTGGTTCAAAATCACTTACTTCATGGGACTATACCTAATTATTCAAATAATCTAATAAGTTTATAAAAGAATACAAATACCGATCATACTTAAACAAATAAAAACTCTCTTTAATTGTGTCACCGTTTCATAGAATCAATTCATTAAATTTTTTTAGTAACTAACACTCGTCTTGTTTATTTGCTGCAATTAAACTCCCTTCAAACCATAAAACTACTTCTTTTGTAACCATAAAACGTAAATTCGCTTCATTTTCAGTCGTAATTGCATCATCTCTCTGTATCTGCTATCATTTTTCATTAATTGTTATATATTGTCGGTGTACAACATAGGTCAGTCGAAGGGAAAAACAATTTAATTAATTATTAATGATCACCATAATAAAATTTGAGTTTCATTAATAGATTAGAATGTAAGATAATTATTAAGACGTTATTTGTCTTCTTAACAATAGGAGAAGTGGAAGCCTATAAATATATCTCATCTTTCGATTTTTCATTAGCATCTATTTCAAAGTGAGTTAAAGTAACTGAAGGTCTTCAAAATTCATTTATATAAATTCTGATAATTAAGTTTCTCCTCATACTTGAAAGAGAGATTCCCAACTATATATTCTATTTTTATATTTATATAAAAATTGTTGCAAGTTATTTTCATAACACAGGCTTTTACCTCAAGTTATTTAGAATTTTTTCACGTACAAAAAATTGGTGGCTTCTTTTTATCATTATCATGATGATGATGATGATGATGAAATCAAAGTTTTTTTAAGTAAACTCTATTAATAAAAGCAACATCAATCATGTTTCAAGTAAATTAAAAAAATTTTAAAGTTAATTTTATGAAAGAGTTTGTAACGGGAAAACAGCCAATACCGTTTTAGGTTTAGTTTAATTACCCAATACTCTTCACCCCCACCACCACCGTCTCGTTTTCATAGTCGCAGCCCGAGCCTGACCACTTCGTCCCTTCTTCAATCCAACCGAAAAAACCTCACCTTGTCATCTGCCAAAAAGCCTCTCCCACTCCTTCAACCCCTGCCGCCACCAAATCTTATGGAGTAGAAGAGGTTATGGAAAATAAAATTAAGGTACACTGGCCCTTGGATAAGGCCGGGTACGAAGGCTGCATGAAATTATTTGATAAGGTAATAAGCATTCGGTCCAGTATGAAGATGAGAAAGAGGAATTGTTGGACTTGGAATAAGGAAAAGATTGAATGGGTCGTGCAATAAGTGATGATGATTGAGACAACAATCCGGAGGAGCAAAATCAGTGAGAATGGGGAAGTGAATATAAATCTGGTTGTTGAATTGAAGCTTCTAGATGGCAACGGAACAAATAGGTTTTGTTGAATTAGTTTTGATGCTTGAATCAATTCTCGATTATTAACATGGCAAAAAAAATTTCTTGAATAAGTTTTGCTTCGCAAATGAAATTTTGATGATTGACAAGAAAATAAATGGGTTTATCTAGTTTTGATTTCAAGGTTTTTAGATTCTAAATTTTTATTTGGTTGTAGGACTGAAAAAAAAAATATAAATAAGGGAGAAGACATAAATAAAGAAAATTAAAAATAGAAATATGAGAGTAATATACAAATTTTTGCGTTAAATTTCAAATTTCATTTCCTTTCATTTCAGTCTTAATTTGTTTTTATATATAATTTCTTCCGTGATAGAAAAATTACTAGGACTTATTTTTTCTTTTATTTTATTATATTAGCAGGACTTATTTACTGTCATTTTGGGTTGCACCAAAGTATGAATAGAAATTACTAGGGTTATTTTTGTACAATTATGTAAACAATTTGATTGTTTTGTTAATTTGATTAACAGTTGGATGTAAAGGATAATTTCTAAGAAAAGTAAGGAGACACTAGATAATTAAACCAAACCTGAGGGGTATTGGCTGTTTTGCCTTCTGTAATTAAGTAGAAAATTATTGGTTATTTTATATTAAGTTCATAATAACTTTGTATAATTATTTTAATATTCCATAAAGTCCTTTCTCTTTTTTTTTTTTTTCAAATTATTGTCAAAAGATTGACATTGTCTGATTAAGACCTCCCTTTTCTTTTAATAAAAGAAATAAATAATATGTTATGGAAGCAAAGATCTATTACTGGTATCAAAATTTTTACAAAAACATACCAAATCCAATGACTCAACACACGCAATATCCAAATGGTTCAAATTAGAGTAGGCAAAATTTAGAGTAAGGCACGATCAAGTTCGTGAATAGTGTTAGTACGGATCGACATGACTTGACATGGTTCACAGACTGGGTTGAGAAAAAATGTCCACTTAACATGGTTCACAGACTAGGTTGAGAAAAAATGTTTATGTGCCGTGCCACGAACAATAACCGTGCGTGTTGGACCATGTCAATATTGTTTATGAGAGAGGTCATGCTAAGCTGCTCTATTATTTGAACTACTGTTCAACTATTAAACAGTAACATTACTCCATTAAATAGTGTTACTGTTTATAATTAACAAAAAAATTAATTTAAAATAATAAAATCGAAATTATAAAATTAATAAAATAAAATTTAATACAAATTTAGTTACTCATACAATTTTGGTTAACAAAAGCTACATAAATTTTTAAATTTAAATCAAAAGATCTAAAATGTAAAATTTTATATGAATAAAAAATAAAATTTTAATTTTATAACTATATTGAAATTATGTAGAAATTGTATTATACTTTCATTCAATTTTATTTTTAGCCTACCTAAAATAAAAAGATTAGTAAGATTCTTTTTGCAAGTTTTTGTAATTTGTGATATCTATTTTGTATTGCTAAATGTAATTTGTTATTTAGATATAAAATAAAATAAAGAAAAATTATTAAACGTTAAAATTTGTAATTGTAATTTATAATATTAAAAAATAAAAAATAAAAATGTCTCCACTACTTCTATTAATTAGTTATTTAGTTACAAAATAAATTAAAGAATTAATATTATTTACATAAATTTTAAATTACTTAAATTTAAATTCAAAAAATAAAAAATGTGAATTCAAAATGGATAAAAATATAAAATTTTGATTTTGATTGTTACAAATATATAAAATTTGCATAAAATTTAAGTAAACATTGTGAAATGACAATAGAAAATTATTTTGAAATTAATTTACAACTTTGCATGTAATATTTTGTTTTAGAAAAATGAGAGTATAATAGATTGATGATTGTTAATAATAATGTCCTTACATTATATTAATTATAACTAAGTATGAATGATAATCATATTATAAGATTATAATTTTACATATATGAACATTTAAAATATTTGATTATATCAAGATCAAATATAAATAATTATCGTATTTTATTATAAATTTTAATTATTCATCAAAATTTTAAAATTTAATAATAAACAATAAATATCATAAACTTATTATTTATTAAATATATTATTATTTTAAACTTGTTTAATTTAACAAATTATTTATTATTCAACAAAAAAAATTATTTAAATTAAACAAGTTTAAAATAATAAAATGTAAAAAATATATTAATAATAGTACTTTACTATTAATATTAGGTTATTTGGTATATTTACTGTTTACAAGTAGGTCGTACAGGCTTATGAGTTGTGTTGGGTTTGTCTTCTAGCCGGATTGGCATGGCAAGCATAATAATCGTGCCATGAGCTTACTAGGTTTATCAAGTTTACCGTACATGTCGTATTGACTCAACACTAAAGCCCACGTGGGCTTAAGCTTTGTGGGTCATGCCGACTTAGCATAACTCATTTACCATCTCTAGTTCAAACATTTATATCACTAATTGCTCAACTAGTTAACTAATTAGAATTCTAGAGTCAATTAAAATTAAAACTTGTACATCTTTTTTTGTAAGTTAGAATGTCAAAATTTTGGTTAAAGAGAACATTAGCATTTATTTAATTTGGCTTTTAATTTGTCAAAAATATATTTTTTAATTTTTTTGTCATTTGGTTAATATTGAAGAAAGATTTTTGGAATTAGAAAAAAAATTTCTTTTTCTTAAAAAAAAACTCAAAATTTGAGTTTCTTGTAGAAGAGTTTCTTTTTTATTTTTTTTTAAAGATCAATTGTCTAAAATACTTTTTTTGGTTTTAAAGATTTTATATTGTTTTCTACAATATGACTTTGGAACTTGTCTATTTAAAGTAATTACTTAATTTTTTTAAAGTTATTTGTCACAATTAATAATATTGATTCTCTTGATTTTACTAAAATAATATTAATTTTTTAAGAAATAGAAATGAATAATATAATATACAAGGTTGGTCCTTTTATAGGCTGACATAGGTGACAAAAAAATAAAACAAAATATACGCTTAATAAATTCAAATACTACACTAATAATGTACATATAAGATCATAATGAAAATAGAAAAAATATATTATTCTAATAAAATTAAGACAATATCATATTTTATTTTTGTTAGGTTAAATGTCATTAATAGTAAAAACCAAACAATTAAGAAACTTTTATTAAAATCTTCATTTATAAAAGTTGTATCAAACAAAATTATCTTACATCAAGAAACCTTATTTTTATATCAAATAGACCCCCAAAAAAAAACTCTGTTCCTTTTTTGACTCTAAATTACTAAAAGTTTATATAATCACTATGGCAGCGCAGCTCGGAAACCTGTAGACACCACCAACGGTGAGATTTTTACTCCTTACGCGTGAGGAAATTCGCACCATGTGTAAGTTGAAATGTCCGACACATTATTAGCCATTAAGACGGTAACTTTAGAAATTGATAACAACCCTCAGCAGCTACAACAACAACAACAATCCAAAAAGATTTTCAGATATCAAGAGTACTGGTAAACTATAGAAGAAAAATTAAAATTAGAGATTCTGCACTTTACTACTGTCATGAAATATACAATGATTAATATATAGTAATTACTAATTTGATATGAAGACGAAATTAATATACCTGATGAATTCAGTGATGAGAGCCAGGAGCGAGGGGAGGAGGCGGGGGCGGAGACGGCAGTATAAGCGGTGATAGGCGGCGCGGAGACGGCAGTATAAACGTTGGTCTCGAGGACGGCCCTGATGGCATTTGTAGGGATGGTTGAAAGAGAGTAAGCATCGTTATTATTGTTACTATTATGAACCACAGCTCTGAAACAAACCTTAGAGGCTTCATGATCAGTAATCCCCTTGATATATATTCTTCCTTCTCTTACCTTGATCGCCCTTTCTTTCTTTCTTTCTTTCCTATGCTGATTTATAACGAATGCAAATTCAAAGAATGAAAAGATATGTAGAAGCTGTGCGTATATACAACGGATAGGTCGTCCTTAATAGTCAATTACTAGCCTTATTTTCCACTACGGGTCATCCGCGGTAGAAGTATTGACTTGCGTGTTTGGAATATGTAATTGGGAGAGTAGCCTTATTTTCCACAACGGATCATGCACTGTAAAAGAATCGGCTTGCGTGTTTGGAATATGTAATTGGGAGAATTCCCGATTCCTTTTTTGTTCTGACTTAATTTTCTGATATCTTATTATTTTTATAATATCCTGAATTTTTCTTTAACAATGTTAAATATAATAATATTTAAGTTTTTAAAATTTAGCTTATTAACTTAAATAGTTTTTATAATTTTAAAAATACTTATAAAATTCTAATTTATTAAAATAATAATAATAATATTCTTATATAATAGCAATTAGGTAAAAAAGTATTTTCAACTCTTAATTAAAAATAAATATAAAAATAATAATATATATTATTTTTATAATATATTGATAACTAAATATTTATTAATATATTATAATTAAAATATAAATTACTTATTTTATAATATATTAACAATTCAATATTATATAAGTATTAAAAAATAAAATAAAATTATAAATTTAATTTTTTATTTACTTTTTAACTAACTACTATAAATAATGATATAATTGTTATTTTTAATAAATTAGCCTTTTATGGGTATTTTTGAAACTATTAGGTTAAACTAATCAAGTTAATGGACGCACATGTCATTAATTTTTTTATAATTTAAAACAATTATGAATTTCATAACTAAAAAAAATGTTGTTTTGAACTAAAAGAATAGATTCCATAATTAAAAAATACTTCAACCTAAAATTGTTTATAAAAATATAAAATATATAATAATATGATATAACATTATCATATTAATTTATATAGATAGATTTGTATATGTAATAATAATGATATGATATTTTTTTAAAAATATATTGTTCTTTGTACTTGTTAGTCAATATAAATTAATATTTTTATATTAAATATTAAATAAATATTATAATTATTCTTTGAATAAATTTTTTTATCATATATTAAATTAAAATTTTATTTATTTTGAAAATTATAAAATTGATCTTTCAATTTATGAATATTATATTAAAAAAATTTAAAATTTAAATAAAATTTATATTCAAAGATAATTTATAAATTTATATTCAAAGTGTCATAAAATAATATATTGTATTATTTTAATATTATTTTATTTAAGAATTAAATTATTATTTTTAATAAATTAAAATTTTTATGAGTATTTTTAAAATTATTATGACTATTTAAATTATTAGAGTAAACTTTAAGATCTCATATGATATTATATTTAATTTATCAATCAACAAAGAGAGAATTCGGAATATTATAGAAGGTATCAAAATATTAGGTTAAACAACAAGAAAATCGGGATTCTCCCTATATAATTTTGTATTTTTGTCTCCAATTGACTAATCCAACATATCAAAAAGAAGAAATGAATCTTCTAAATTTCTTGAAGATCAATTCACTTTCCATGACTTGTAAATTGTCAATTTTATATTGTTATGTAGCTACCCTTTGGTAGATAAATTGTCTACTTAAATAAAATTATGCATATTTTTATTTTTTATGTTATAGAATCTGAATTAAATGTATAATTTAATAATATGTGAAACAACATTTAAACGACTAAATTAATAGGATTATAAATACTAATCATCTCAAATAAATAGTGATTTTTATACAATTTGTGTCCAAAGTCTAGATTAGAGGCCAAAATTTTTTATGAATGCAAACACAAGATTTTATTTTTTTTAAATTTTAATGAAAATTTTATATTTATTTTATTGGGAGACTTTGAATAATTAAAGTCATCACTCTACAAATTAGCTAACTCTATGTACGATAAAAAAATTTAGAATACTTAAAGTCATGACTTAAAATATTCATATATTATCAAATTAGTCCTAATACAATCAAATTGTTGATTAGTTGTGATATTAATAGCATTCATATATTATCCACAAAATATTCTTTCTTTAAATAACAAAAAAGTTCATTGACCTCGTTTTAAAAGAAAAATTAATTGACTTGCATGGGTATTACAATTATAAATGAGAAGGTAATGATAAATTTCAGATATCTCTAAATAATTAAGTTCACTATACTCGTGAACCAATAAATATTTTTAGAAATATTTTAAAAATTATTGTTAAATAAAAAAAAAATAGACATTTATAGTAGGTGTTAAGCTAGACGTTTATAAGATAATAACTCATGAGATGTAAATACTAAATATTGAGATTCCTGGTCCTACCTCAAGTCTTGGTCTTCGAGCTTTGGGCCCTTTGATTATTACTCTTTAGAAAATTATTTTTGTGCATGTACACAACCTTCCAAAGAAAAAGAAGTTGGTTCGATCAATTGTTTGATTGTTTTATTAGACGACTTTGAATTCATTAATGCATTTAGTTGAAAGTATTGAGGGGAGAATTGAAGGAATTTGAAGGAGTATGAGGATTAATATGTTTGGTTATCTAAAAATAGGATGGAATAAGAATTCCTGAAGGACACTTTTTATATGTTTCATCGTAATTTATTTTAAATTAATTAAATTAACTATTTTAATTGATTATTTTTTTTAAAATTACACATTATCTTAGTTATTTATAAAATATTATTTAAAAATTAAATTAAAATTTTAATAGTTATCTAAAAATTATTTCAATTATTATTGTAATACTAATTTTAGTTTCTAAGTTTAAGATCATCTTATAAATTTACTTAAAAGCTAATTCATAATTATTAGTGTAGTATTTAGTTTAATTTGTTTCTAATTATAAATTAAATATAATCTTGTTATAATTATTATACTTATACTTTTTTATTTTTATTATGGATAAAATATATTTTTCATATTTTATATTCTCTATGTTAATTTATTTGTACATAAAACTAGTTATATTTATTTGATAATTATAATTTTAATTCCCTGTATGCAGGTTAATAAACTATAACTAATTTATGTATAAACTATCATCTAGTAAACTATAATTAATTTTATGGTTAAAATTAAGTTTATTGGTTTTGAAAATTTGTGAATAATATTTATTTTCTACATTTTAATTTACGACAATTAAGTGACTAAATATGTTGATGCTTCAATATTAAAATTCTAAGAATACATTACACTATGTTTAAAATTAAATTAAAAAGTAATTAAAAATTAAAAAGTAATTTTTATATAGAGGTCACTTTTGTCTAAAAGAAATATAATGAATTCCTTCCTCTACAATTTCTTGTTTTAGATTAAATAAAAGAATATTATTTTTTTTTTCTTTCTTTTTCTTTCCCTATTCTTGAAACAAGCCATAATCTTAAAACACTCAATTACTAGCCGAATTTATTTTTATTTATAATAATTATGTGCTTGATAATATTTTTTTCAGAAATACAATGAGAATAGTATAATTTTTGGATAGATAAATTAAAAAATTATATATATTTTTTATTTAAAAATTCTTATGATTATTACATACTAATTATTGTCAAGAAAGTTAAAAAAAAGGACAGAGAGAGAGAGAGAGAGAGAAGGTAGGGAGCATTTTAGTATATGATCAGTTTGTTCACATTCATTGTTAATATTATAAATAATTATATAAGATTTTTCAAAATAATAAAATAAAATAATCTTTTCAAATTTTAACATTTTAGTCCCTAAGATAACATGTAGAGATGACACAAAATTTATAATGAAAAATCAATAGCTAAGCTTGCTTGTAATCGAAGAAATTGAAACCCAGTTTCCAACTGCTGATCCACATGCATCTTTGCTGTGTCTTAAGAATACATAGACCGTTGAAATTTTCATTGAAGAGAATTTGGAGCGAAAATTCATTTTATTTCTTTGACAAAAATCAGTTAAACTCTACCAACTACAGAACATTACAACAACTGATCAACAAGGTTTCAGACATCAACAGCAACAATACATACATAGATACATACATACATACATACATACATACATACGTACATACATATATATATATATATGTATATATATATATATACATATATATATATATATATGTACGTGATGAAAATTTCAGGGATGAGAGCCAGGAGGGGTCTGAGGAGGCGGGGGAGAAGGCATCGGATAATTGGATATACGACCAAGTGGTGCTTGTAAGGATGGTTGCGGGAGAATAAGCAATGTTATTATTAATACTATGCACCAGAGCTCCAACACAAACGATAGCAGCTTCATCGATATATCTCTTGGTAATTAATTCTTCTTTTCTCTATCAGACCTGCACCCTTTCTTTCTTTCTTTCTGGTGTAGTTCTGCAACGCAAATTCAAAGAAATGAGACGGCAGAAGCTGTATGTATGTATTTAGAAGTCCTTCACTTCAGTGTATATATGTTTATTCTATCAAAGAAAGAGTATACGGTACGACGAGGTCATATGGTTTGAATACGTCAGATTTTGTAAAAATATGAACCCAAAATTACACGTTCTAGATTTTAATTTTCTAAACGGAAAAAAAAATTATGTTGAAAACACTATTTTAGTTAGTGAAAAAGAAGTACCAAACAGTCTATTGACGTGAAACTTATTGCATTTATTATATTGTTATGGTTAATAGTAACTTCATATGTTACTATAAATTTTGTGAAGCGTGACACTAACACCAGTTGCATTTTTTTTAATTATTAAGTAATTTTTAATTTTATTTACTGATTTATTAACAATTTTTATAAATAATTTTAATTTTTTAACAATAATCAGTAATATCTCTTGTTTTTTTAAAAAATAATCAATACCCTATAAAAGAAAGAAGATGACACATTTGTTTTTATTATTGTTAATATTATGTATAGAAAGACAAAAATGACTTTGTATAGTAAAATATAAAATTTATTATATATATATATAATTCATAAAAATTTATATTTTATTGAAAAATGAATTATTTATTTTTAAAATTAAATTAAAATATTCTCTTAAAAAATAAATAAACTTGAATTAAATATATATCAAAATAATTCATATATAAATCAATTAATTATCTACTAATTAAAAGTAATAAATAAATTGATATTTATAAAAATATTAATTAATAATTTGATATTTGATATGGAAAAAAATAGTAAAAAATTCAAATATACTCAACACATGATATAATAGTAATATCAATTAATTAATAATTAATTTATATACAACTTATTTTGATAATAATCCAATTTAAGCTTAGTTTTTTATTTTTTAAGATAATATTTTACTTAATTTTAATATATAAGCAATTCATTATTCCTAATAAAATATAAATTATTAATTATATATATAGAGTAAATATTTTTATTATATAAAATTATTTTTATTTTTGTATATATAATATTAATAACAATAAAGATAAATGTATTTTTTTTAGAGATACAATTGATTATTTTTTAAAAGTTGAGGAGTATTATTAACTTTTATTAAAGAATTAAAATTATTTATAAATAATGTCAATAAATCAACAGATAAAATTAAAAATTATTCTTAATTATTTAAAAAAAAATGGACTGTGGCTATTCAGACCCCAGCCCTTGGTTGGGTGGTAAAAAAAAAATACGTCCTCCTTGTTCGAATACTGGACTTGTAGGGCCCCCAACAATTAAAATGCGGGTACTCTCCCCCTAATTTGAGGACATACATCATATTGATTATTTTGATTTAGACATAATGTCTTTGTTTAATAACGAAGTGATTTAGACATTATTTTGATTTAGACATAACGCCGTGTCTTAACTTTTTGTTATAAAAGTCAAGGGTGGACCTAAAAAAATGGATAAAGATTGGATGGCATGGAACGGAATGACTTGACAAAGTCTAAGCCTTTTTTTTTATTTTTTAAATTAATTATTTTAAAAAATTCAGCTGTTCGATTTAGACCTAATATCTTTCTTTGATAAAAGAAATAAATAGGTGATGAAACAAACTTCTACTACTGTTGTATCTTAAATTTTTTTTATAAAAATAAAAAAATGGACCTAAAAAAATGGTATGATTTAACTAAAGATGGTAAATGAGTTGTATTGAATCGGTACAACCCATAAAACTTAAGTTTACGTGAGCTTTCATGTTAGATTGGCACAGTACATATAATAAAATTAATAAATTCAATATAATTTATGGTACAGTTATTGTATGTATCGTGTTGGCCCAATTCGTTAAAAGATAAGTCCAACATAGCTCACAAGTTTATATAAGCTGTCTGCTAAGTTTGGGCGGTAAATGAACAGTGATACAATATTAATGATAAATTATTATTATTAATACTTTTTTTACATTTTAAAAATTAATTTAAATCAATAAAAATTTGTTGAATAATAAATAATTTATTAAATTAAAAATAATAATAAATTAAACAAGTTTAAAGTAATAATATTTTTAATAAATAATAAGTTTACAAGATTTATTATTAAATTAAAATTTTAAATGAATAATTATAATTTATAATAAAATACGATAATTAATTATATTTTGATCATAATATAATTAAATATTTTAGATATTCATACGTATAAGATTGTAAACATATAATATGATTATCAGGTTATACTTAATTATAATTAATATAATGTAAAGATATTAACAATCATGAATCCGTTATACTCTTATTTTTTTAAACATAATGTTATATGTAATGTTGTAAATTAATTTTAAAACAATTGTCAATTATCATTTCACAATATTTACTTAAAAACTTATGCAAATTCTATATAGTAGAAACAATCAAAATTTAAAGTTTTATCATTTAAAATTCACATTTTTTATTTTTCGAATTTAAAATTAAGCAGTTTAAAATTTATGTAAATTGTGTTGATTCTTTAATTTATTTTAACTAAATAACTAATTAATGGAAGTAGTGAAGACATTTTTATTTTTCATTTTTTAATGTTATAAACTATAAAGCACCAATTTTTACATTTAATTATCTTTACTTCATTTTATTTTATATCTAAATAACAAATTACATTTAATAATACAAATAAATTTTAAATATTATAAATTTACAAAAAAAAAAATCTTACAAGTCTTTCTATTTTAGATAGGTTAGAAATTGAAATTGAGAAAAAGTATAATATAATTACTATATAAATTCAATATAGTTATAAAATTAAAATTTTATATTTTATCCATATAAAATTTTATATACTAATATTTTCAATCTCTCTCACGCACACATAAATAAAAAAGATTTGAGATATAACAGTTGTGAAACAATCCAAATATTTACATACAATGTTTGCGTTATTCGTATCATAATTTAATTTTCGTTTCTACAAAGTTAGTGTATATTCACTATATGTATATATATACGAATTAGCAATCCCTTAATTTTTCACAATTTATAAACTATAAGATCTAACTTCTTTCAACAGTTAAGATTACATATCATGTGTGCATTAATTATGTATGTTTGAGGAGAAATATCCTAAGGTCAATAAGACTAGACGTCAAAAAGTATTTGAGTCAAATTCTACTAAGTTTAAGAGATTAGATATTAATATAGTTCACCTTAAGGTAACTCATATCATACCTCAAGGCGAACTCCCATCGACATCAAATGATCGGATTAACCTAGTACCAAATATCGGGCTAGGGTCAAGAGGAAATGTTTCACCTTGAAGAAATCGTTAAAGTAACCACCAACAAAAAAATAGCGAGAAGATTGTGAGAATAACTACTTAAGACCCCACTCTCTTTAAAATTTTCTTCATGGTTATCCATTATCAGAGTCGTGAAAAATATTTTTTTAAAACTCCCGTCACAATTATCCAACATTCGAATATCACCAGAGAAGATTTTAGCTTTAGATTGTAAAAGTTATGAGTTTGGGAGAAAAGGCAGAATCTCAACTCAAAAAAATTGCCAAAAGCAACCCAGTCATAACAAAATAGTGAAAAAATTATGGAGATAACCACCAAGGACCCCATTCCTCTTAAAATTCTTGCTTGATGTATACAAATTAATCTACTTCTAGTATAATAAATTAATGTCAGATATTGATACGTCAACTTTAGTATTAATAAAGATGAAAATTTATGAGCAAAAATTGGGAAGGGAATTGCTACACATTTGCTAATATTGGCAAGAAAGATTTTTAATTAAACTTCAATATATCAATCAATGTATATTCAAATACTTGTTAAAAGGAGAGAAATAAAAATACAAATTTATGATTGATTTTTTAAAACAATAGTAAAAATTGAAATCTCATTTTCCATTTTTACTACAAAAATATAACTTAATCTCTTACCATTTAAATTATTGTTTCAAAAAGTACTGGTGCACAATCTTTCCTCTTTAGTTATTTTATCATCTTAACTCTTATATTTTCTTCTTTAAAAGCATAACTCTTATTTCTTCATTTTTTCACTTTAATTCAACATGATCTCACTTCATTCTGTTTCTTTATCTCACGATTAAATCTTGCTTCCTTTATGTCAGAAGATTTGCTCTGGCTTCTTGTTTTCATTTATTTAGCATCTTTGTTTTACCTTATTAACTTTACCCTTGATTGATATTTTGTCCATTACTAGAAGAAAATTGCTTGAACCATATTTTTTTTCATGTTGACTTTCAGAAAATGAAGAGAAAAATTTCTTGTACTGCATATTATTACTATTTATACCATTCTTTTATTGTTATACTTTACTAAAATATCACATTAAATATAACAAATATTATACAGCAATAGTCCGGGAAACTTTTCACGTATTTGTCTTCTCTCCAAGAAAAGTGAAATATATTCATCATCATAATGCGTGTTAAAGTATATGTATCTTTCGGTCGACTTATCTTCACCCGCTTCTTCTGATAGTCAGATGAACTATTGATTTTGTTTAATTTGCTTTTCTTGATCTTCTCTTCATTGAAACTTTAAACTTGCTTATTTTTCTTAATTACATTCTCCTGCGATGCCTGCAACAAAAGATGCATTGTAAATAAAATTCCTGATACAAGATGCTTGTGCTGTTTCTAATTATTATGCAATGAAGGTGAAACGTTACTTGAAATCTTTGAGGGGATGAAATCTTTGAGGTGGTTGTCTGCCCGATTTGACTTCACTTATATCCTTCCTTCTGTTGCGTATTCTTGATATGCAGGCTTTAGCTTCGTTTTCTCTGATACCTTTCCTCTCTTCCCCACCAATTGTTGAACTATCCTCGCCAGATCTTGGAACCAACGAAAGAAACACAGTAAGGAGATTCATTTCAATTAGAAAAGCAGTGTCTGGTTCCAGTGAATGGCAACCATTGTCATCGTCGTGTTTCACTTCGTCTTCCGACATCTTTTCTATTTCATCATCTGCCATTTTTCTCATCTCCAACCTGTATCGGCAATACAAAGTTTATTTTCAAATGAATTAATAAATCATGACGACAAAATAATACAGAAAATCACTCAGCCCCAAGTGTTCGGATTTCAAAACCTTTGTAAATAAACGGTTGGTTTGTATTGTTTAGTAAGAACTGAGATTCTATGGTTCCTGCCAATTCAATAGCGTTTCTCTCGAAATGGGGTTGATCTTGTTTGGTCTGTAAGACTTACGGAAAGAGTCGAAAAGTCAAGAGCAGACAACTTTGGTAAAGACCAGATGGCACCATGAATTTAATCACCCTATTAATCTTAATAAATTGGGGCTTGCCTTAAATCTAGTTAACCTGTTTTTCCGACGAACGTTGCCAATTTTAACCAGAAGGACCAGACCCTGAGATTTTAGCGCAGAGCGGTTGATAAATAACTTTTAGTTTTTCTCGTTGCCAGGGCATCAAATAAGACGTGAGTTTTAATTTGTGAAATCCAATTAAACTGTAACTGGTAAAGTATTGGAAAAAAAAATCGGGAAGAGCAGGGAAAAAAAGAGAAATTCCTATATGTGTGTTGAGTTATTATTCGCTTTACAATTTAAATTTAATGGTCGAGATAAAAGTGTAGTTTTGAAAGAACAGGGATGTTAAGTGATACAATCGAATAAATCATGGGGAAATTGGTATTTTTACTGTAAATTTGTATTAACTTGAGGAGGAGGAAGATAATTAACTTGGTAATATTATGTAGAGTCAGTGCATTTGCTTTACACTAGCATCCTTTTAACTTCGTAGTTACAGAGCATCGTAGGTTTTGCATTTGTTATGCAAATGAGATATACAATAAGAATAAGATATGTAAATCATCTTTTTTGGTTAGGAATTTGATGTTTTTGTTGAAGAGAATATGAGCACATGGACTTGTATAAAAATGATCAGAAATCAGTAAAATTCCGCGAACTACAAAAATGATCTATATAAAAAGTTCATAATCCATTATATAAGACATAAACTTGTATATTCCCGATTTTAACTTGTTTCAGAACTCACAGGAGGACTGTCACTCTTTTCCTCGGGTTCTTCTGGTTTGCTCGGAGCTTCCACATTCTTGATCTTCGAGACACGAAACATTGCCAAATGGATGTCCCCTACAGCAAAGAGAATTCAGTTAGCCACCAAAAGATAGGAACTTTAAAGACTCGAACACCATCTGCTCAGCAAGGTTTTCAGATGTTAACAGTGACAAAATATAGAAAAATTTACATGGTTTTCTTGACTTTTGATCAAAATAATGGTAGCCATTTTGTTGGTTTCTGATGTTTATATGTGAAACTCAGTTGATAGGAATAATGCAATGCACCAAATAAACAAAGGAAGGCGAAAATTACCACTAATTTATTGACAGCTTGTAGTGAAAATTATAGAAAAAGGTTAAAAAATTTGCAGGAAGCTAATATAATAATCCTTCAGTCGAGTTAGATCGGATTATAAGGTCAAAACAAAAAGTACTTGAAATTGAAAGTTCAAGTCTCAGCTTCAAGCTTGATATGTTTTTTTCTTAATACTTTTGTCAATTGAATGTCACTAATTGACAGAGGCATAGCAAATGTCATCGCCATGCGATGATTTGACCAGCCATGCTTCAGTTGCTTAGATACCTAGCCTATTTTCATATGACTAACAGAAAGCAAGAATTATGTTTATGAAAGTACTCACAACAAGAGTGATGGCTGAAAACTCATCAACTTTACATTAAAAATCAATATATAAAAATTACTCATTAGAATTAAGTGGTTGTCATTAGAATAACTGTTTGTGATTTTGATTACGGATGTTTATCTTACTCTTAATCTGATGTAATAGTATATAACATCAATAAGCCATGCTCAACAATTTAAATGATGCACAAAAAGCACTAGCAATATTATAAGATGGAATAAAATTTATTAATCAGTACAAATCTTCTACCATCATCATAGAACAGAGTTCACCTGATGACGTTACAAAGTCCTTACATGACCTGAGAGGTTACTAATCCATGAAGGATTAGTAGTATAAAAGATTTTATCTAGTAAGATGGTTAAAAACCAATATTCACGTAGGTTTTTCTCCATTGATGTATAACATAAGAAGTTTAAGTGGTTTGCATAGCATTGGTCTAGAACTTGTATTGTTCTTAATTGAACAAGAAGAAAAGGCAAACAGAGGAAAGCAGTTCAGGTATAATGCAAACAGTGAAGGAAAAGTACAACAAAAAATGCCTGACTAATAAGTTGACACTGGACCATGAAGATCCTACTTTCTAAGTTCATTTTTATTTATTTCTATTTTTTTTAAAAGTTTTGGATGGAAGTGAGAAATCTCACCTATGGAATACGACCATTGCCCCTTACTATTGCTTGAATTTGGAAGAGCTTAAGAGCTTCAAGTATGCCCCAGACTATTTGAACTACGCCCAAGGGACATTGACTTGCAAATGGTTAATTTGCTTTAACATCATCGCAAACTCTTTAAATTTAAGCTAACCTTGAAAAATGACTGATTTAATTCAATGCATCCATCTGCAAGATATCTACCTTCCTAATTTAGTACAACTAGTGAATGTTTATCCAAAAAATTTGTTCTTTGCTAGTCTAAGGAATTTGAACTTCACCAACAACTTAGTCAGAAACCATCTTTGTGAACATCATATAACTGTAATAGTTTACGAAATAGCTGAAATTATACAGAGGAAAACCTAAAATGGTTTAAAAAGGCCAAGGAGCCAGTCTTCCCTAGGTTACAAAAAAGAAAGACAAATTGTTACAAGTTACTTCATAAGAAGCTTGGAACTTTTCTATATGAAAATGATTCCCAAAACAAATTTATGAATTCAATAATCAACTGTGTGGCAAACCTGCTCAATCATCTGTCGTTTTCACAGGTGACATGCAATTAAGATGGGATCTGGCCTTTCACTGGCAAAATTTCTCCAGGATGAACAGAAAAATGATATAAGGCTCTAAGCTCTTAAGAGCTCAACCATGAAAGCACATTGATATGTTCGACATTTTTTTAAGGGCTTTTAACTGCTAGGTATTAGTTATTGAAACTACCCAGCAAGTTATTTGAGTATAGATTAAAAGAACTACTGTCCAACCACCTTCAGCTATATAACTAAAACCTTGAGGTCAAAATACTTATATGACAAACTTTTGAACAGAAAACATATTTCGCAAAGCAAGTGGTAAAAAATGACTCAGAATCAAATAATAATACATCTAAGCAAGAACAACCATACATTAAGAGAAATTGTATCGAAGTAAGGAGGAGCAACAGTACCAAATGTAATACAACTCCCAGGTGATGCACTGGCAACAACTCCAGGTCTAACCCGTTTGTCATCGATGAATGTCCCATTGGTACTGTCCAAATCAGTTACCAACAGACTATCCCCTTTCTTCTGGATACGAGCATGTATACCAGATACTGTAATTCATAATTATGAAAACATTAAATCAACATAAGTGCAAAAATTCTTAGGTCAAATTACATATATCGAATACATGACTTAAATTTGTGCGATCCACGCTATACTTTAACAGGGAATAAATGGCTTTATGCACAACGGTTATAATCAGAATTCAGAAAGATATTGTTGAGTAATAGCAGAAATTAATTTAGGGATTCAATTTAGAGAGAGAATAAATGATATTGTAATTGTAAAATACCTGTTGCAACTGGAATCACCATGTCTGCTTTCTCAGCAAGACGTCCAACGGTCACCTCACTCTAGATTATAGTGTCCAAATGTCTTGTTAACTTATTGCTCTAAGGGCAAACCATTTATTACAAGCAGGCAAGAATTACTTACAGAGGCAATTTCAAATGCATTCGGCATGGGAACCTTAAATCCAATGTGCCTCGAGTCTCCGTCGCCTACAATTTATAGAGATATATTAAAGATGGTTTGTGATTCTTTAGAATCTAAGAAATTAGAATGTACTAAAGACAGAACCATGAGAATGGCTGCACTAGTAATCACAACACCATTATATCAACTCTTTTAAACCTCACTAAATAATGAAAATAGCACAATTGAATCTATAGTTTCTCTAGAAAAAGCCAATTCAGCCTTCTGCTGTGTAGTTTACTGTTTACATGCGCCCTGCATTTTTCCAAAAAACTGCAAGAACTAATCAATGACCTATTAGGAAACACTGATGCTGCGTAATCCCGTTATGAATCAAGTTTGTTTCAAATTTCATAGGCCATCCAATATTTTGCATCAATTTCCCACATTGATGGAAACCGTTAGAGATAAAAGTCAGGCAACAGTACAGACAAAGAGAAAATGAGCTCCATTAATTCAACTGGGTTAGCAAACTCTATTGGAGACACATATCATACTCTTAGAAATTCAGCATTGTTCAATGATTTCAAAGCACACACTTTGATTGAATGAGAAGAGAACAAGAAAGATAAAATTTTCAATATGAAAAACAACTTTGGCAATGTTTTTTGAACATAAGATTTCATCAAATTAAGCTCATCAAACTTGGAGAGAAGAAAGAAGTGATTACCAACTGGTTCAAGAAGCCATCTTTCTGCAACATCTGTTGTGGTACTCTGATCAGCTTCAGAAGCGTGAATAGCCCCAAGATTTTTCGGTCTCGGTCTCTTTGCATCAATTCTAAGGCCCTTGAGCTGAGTTACAATGCTCTTAGAAGAATGAAATGCAACTGAATTATAAACCAGAAGAGAAGCTTTAGAATAAAAATTAATGGATGGTGATACTGAAGATGGAGTGGTTGAGCTTGAGCAGCTCATAAGCTTGGCTTGAGAAAGATACTGTGAACAACTTATTTCCATTTGATCTTCTAAAAATTGTTAAAGATTCAACAGGAAAGAGTTTAGTAGTTTTTATTATTATTATAATTGAGTGGATAAAAGAGCAGATTCCATTAGAGTATGTGGCAGCCATTTAATGCTCTGAAAAGGATGTGGATAACAAAATCTTTGCATAGTATTTTTCAATAGAGAATGAAGATAACAAATTAACAAGCAGTATAACAAAGCATCCAAATCAGCTTCTGCAGACGAAATTATGTGCTCCAAAATTTATCTTTACAATAAATTTACATAAACAAATATATTTTCTTTTATAGGAAAATAAATAAAATATTTGTAATATTTTGTTTATTTACTTATGGTATCTATATTTGTTTCCAAAACTCTTTTGCAGTTTCATATAGTTGATGAATTTAAAATCAGTGCAAAGTTAGTGCCAATTGTTTTTGATTAATTAACCTTATTACAATTTAAATCTAAATCGGTAAAATGTTTAGAAGGAAATAAAATTTTATCAAAATTTTTTATTGAGTTAATTTAAATTGATATAATGTTTAAAGGATATCAAATTAAGTAAAAAATATTTATCACAAATTTAATCATTTATCATAATTGGGTTGAAACTTATTGTCCCATGATTTACACCGTAACCTAAATTTTAATTTCTTCTAATATTTCAAAAATTAGGTTTTAAAAGATATGCATATTGTCTGAATTAGACTGAAAATAAAATTTCGAAAATAATTTTCTTGTTAGATTCTTTTAGATATTTATGTGAGTCTCTTACCAATTTTGAGTGAGTGATTCCTCATACAAAATTTATGTTTGACAAAATAAAATTTTGTTTTACATGTTAAACTCGTCGTTTTATAAAAGAATATATATATATATATATATATATATATATATATATGCATATATATATTCACACACACAGAAGGTATCATTATACATGTTAATTTCAATGAATATATAAATACAATCAATTGAATGTACTATGATTTGATTAATAAACCAAAGAATTGTTATCAAGTTATCGAAAAAAAAGACACTAATTGTATACCATGATTAGATCATAATGTTGTTGTATACTATATAGTTTATTTGAAATATATTTTTTAAGTAATTTGTCATTTAGCAATTAAATAATAAAATACTGTATTGGAAAAATGATAAAATTTTGTAACTTAACCTCATAATGGTAATTGGATCATCTTAATAGAATTTGTTCATTATTTTACTCAAAATTTTAATTTTTAATCTTTTATACTTTTTCTTTTTATTTATTACTTAAAAAAAAGTAAGTGATTGTCCAACACTTCAAAATATGACTATATAACAACGATAACTCAAATTAAAAATAATTATTAATAAAATCATCCTTTTTAATCTTTTACTTTTAATTTACTTAGGATCAATATATTAATATAAATAATTTATTTTTATTTTATTTTTAACCTATTTTGATGTTAACAAGAAATTAAAATAAATATCATTGTAACTTTTATTGACCAATGAAATGACATATATACTCTTATTTTATAGTTATAAATGCTAACAAAATCCAAAAGAAAAATAAATAAAGTTAAAAGATAATTATTTTTAATTAATGAAAAAAAAATTATAAAATTAATAATGTAATCTCTTTTAATTAACTAAAAAGAGGAAAAAAGAATTAAGTAAAATATTTTTTAATTCGTTAAAGAATAAATAGAAATAAAAATACCAATAAAATAAACATCAACATTTGATGTAAATAATTACTTAAGAATCTAAAATAAATTATTTGAATAATAAATTAGTGATCAACATCAAATTTTGATGGTTGCTTTATTATTCACTTAAGATCAAGTTAGATTTAACTACATTAATAACATGTAATTTGAATTAAAGTAAATATAAAAAGTGGGCCACAGAAATTATATTATAATTTTAATTAAATGGTAAAAATAGTATAATAAAAATTAATAAATTTTATAGCATAAACTTAATATTGCAATTAATTCAATCATCTTTAATAAAAATACCATTGTTTTACTCAAACTTTATTCATTACCTTGTAAACACGTTTTCGTACCTTTATAGAATTAAATAGGATCTTGTTATGTATCCAAAAGATAAAAGTCTAGTTAAACTACACGAGCTTACAAAAATATAAAAATGAAATTATAAGAATAAAAAATTGATATACTTAATTTACTACATATTGTTAAATTACGTTACTAGACATTAGAAATATACAATTTAATTTTTAATTATTATTTTGTAAAATCTTTTTGACAAAAATTTTAGCGCAAATTTATTTAATTATTAAGGAAAATGAATTCGACAATAACTTAACGGCATTAGCAAATTAAAAGTATTTTGACTGCCCGTGAAAACAATCTATTAACCATTTATTGTTTGCTTTTTTTTTTTTCAAATTAACTTTGAATTAATTAATTACATAGCTCGTGAAAGAAATATATTTACCATTAATTTCAATTAATTTTTGGGATACAATTTATTTTTTAATTCCAAATTCACTATAGTTGAAATAATTAATTATGCTTGAGTACTAGTAATAATTAAAATTTTTGCAATACTTTTAATATAAGTATTGGTGTTAACAATAAATTTTAGTAGGTAATGAATCTCGTTAATTTTTTTATAGCATTGCTATTAAGTTATCTCTCTCTATATATATGTAATTATTTCATAATTACATACAAATATTAGAGTTACAATATGCTATTAAATTATATATATATATATAATTTTTTCATAATTCCATAAAATGCATTAACTTACAATTTATCTAAGAATTAGAAGGAAGTTTTAAAAAAATATATAAAATAAAATTAACCTCTTTGAAAATCAATAATTTCCCGGACAGTTAGTTAATATTTTCATTGCCAAGACAGAGTTCAGTTAATATTTTCACTGCAACGTCCGGGTTAGTGTGCAGTTTTCCGGGATATTTTACTTTTAATTATGTAATTTACATAATTAAATATTGCTCTTTCCGAAATAACAACAGCAATATTTACAGTAACAAACAACAACTAGAACTGTGAAAAACAGTAGCAGCTAAGATGCAGCAGGAAAAGTAAAGCATCATGAACACCAGTTAGGGTGGAGTTATTGTGAGATTGAATGGTGAGTGCAATTCATCTTTTCCATTAGAAACTTAGTACTACCATTGATAACAATAATTGTGCGTTTAGTTAAAATTATTATTAGCTTCCTAAACAATAAATTTTACATTAATTTCTTCCAATTTTTTAAAATCATTATTAAAAGGTTTTAAAATATTTAAACAAAAATTTTATCATTTTTTATGTATCTTATAAATTATAAGAACACAGATGATATATATGTAACTTTTACAAATATAAACTTTGTTTACAAAAGGTTTTCCTCAATTTTTTTTTATTAAGTTAATATGTTGCTAGAACATGAAAGATGGTCTATGTATTGTGACTCTCTCGCAAAACTTGTTAAGATGGTCTATGTATTTTTACATTCAACATAGTCTCTCATATATTTTTCATACTTTTATTACACTTTTAATTTACATTAATTAAATTAATTTGTATATTCAAAATATAAATTATTATATAATATTAGTAAATACAATTATTGAAATTTTATTTTTTAAAATATCTCTACCAAATATGCATGACAATGTTACTTTAAGAAATCTTTTGGGCTCTCATCAACCTGTCTTGATACATGTGAGAATTTTTATTTTAATTATCATAACAAATAGAACGTCAATCTTTTGAATTTTGGTGAAGAAATTTTTCAATCTTTTTTTTATGTACACATTTTTTTATTTAAAAAAATTAAATAGAATAGCTTTAATAAAACTATCTAATAAATTAATATATAGTATGCATTTTAAATTTTCTTCATTAATAGTTAATACTCTAATGATCGAATAATTTTAAAATTAATAAATGTGTATGAATATCAACACATTTTTTACTAGATGGACATATTATTTAATTTTGATTTAAAATAAAATTTAATTTTTTATAAACTAAATTTTCTAATACTAGAGGAAGTATCTGCTATTTTTTTTTTTAAATATTAAAGAGTATATGGCAATATGTTTTAATTTATGCATAATCCTTTTAGGGACTATAAATTATTTTAGTAAAACTTTTTCTTTATTATTTTCTGTTCAATATTTATTTCTTTACTAATATTTTTAATTTTAGATTTTAGTGAAGGAGGAATATGTACACTCACAAAGGAGGGAGGTCAATCTATACTTTTGTATAATAGCCCCCACTTAAAGTGGGTTGTGAATTCTACATTTAATGCGGAGCCACGTTAAGACCTATAGGAGTTGTGAAGAGTTTTAACACATATTTCTCATGAAGTTTAAGATTTTAACACTTAGGGTTTATTTATTTTTTTAGCTGAAGTCTGAATATAAATATTCAAATATACATGAGTTGTCAGTTTGTTAACCTATGTGTAAATATTTGCTAAAATTATTTTACTATAATTAAGTTAAATTTTTTTACTTAAATATGAATGAGTAAATGTTTGAATAATTTAAATATTTAATTATCAATAATACATTTAATTTATTACTTAATATTTATATATGTTAATAATTTAATATATTAATATAAGATTTTTAGGATATATATATATATATATATATATATATCAATATATCAGTTTCAAATATTTTATTTTTATAAAAATAAATAATTTAATATTTATATTCAGATATCTAAGAGAAAAATAAACACATCAATTAAATTTAAATTTTAATTAAATTCATATTTCAGCCATATTTAAATTTCAGAGAGAAAAAACAAACACTACTTTAGATGGAAGGTTTGAGAAAAGACCCACTTACCTCCCTTAGACCGTTAGTTGATCATATATTTTTATTTAAATGACTATAATACCCTTAATTACTTTAAAGTTAAAATTTAAGAAATACAATTTTAATCTATTTAATGTTTAAAATTATTAAAATAACTAAAAAATTAATTAACAACAATTTTATTTTATATTTATTTAAATTAAATTAAATTAATGATAATTTAATTTGATAATTTTAGTTTACATTTATTTATATTTATTGAAATTAAGAATTTAATTAATGATAATTTAAGTTGATAATGTTAATTTATATTTATTTAATATTTATTCAAATTAAAAATTTAATTAACTTTTATTCATGTGTCATATTTATTCAAATTTCAAACTCTAATATGTAAAACAGTCGCCTTACCTCAAAAGATATTATAATTATTTAAATAAAAATAGATGTTCAACTAACAGTTTATGAGAGATAAGTATGCATTCTTTCAAACCTTTCATTTAAGTGTTAAAGTCTCAAATATCAGGAGAAGTATGTATTAAAATCTCCTAAATTTTATTGTTTGTGTCTTGATCCCTACAAAATTTAATTACTTACATTTTGACCCCTAAAATATTAATCTCGGCTCCGCCACTATATATGTGTATATATATATATATAAATCTTATAATTAAAATGAGTTAATTAATTAATTAATCAATCAAATACCATTTCCTAAGTGTCTGATTGGGTTCGAGTCGGAGATAGGTGAAACAAAAAAAATGAAAAAAACTATTTGGGCCCTATTCCACTAGTTTTATTTAGCAAGCAAATCAGATTTCCTATTGAACGAACTGGATTCCCGGACAACCAAACTTTCCTAATCCAAATAGGTAAAGGATTTACAACAACCTTACTACGTTAAAATCCTTGAAACAAAAGGAATTAAAATCAGACCAGGACTTTAAAAAAGAGGATCCAAAATCACTATATATACTACCTTCCCCTCCTCTTTTAACCATTTCAATTCAATTCACAGCCTTCTTTCCTACTTTCAGAACTCATAGCCCTCTTTTCCTTCAAAAACCCTAACACTAATTCCTCCGAAAACTAGTTACGTTACGTTAATGGCGTCCGACAGCATGGCTTCCAGCAGTAAGAACCCAAGAATGGAGTCCAGCAGCAGTAACCCCATCAAGACAATAAGCCTAACAACTTCTGACGGCCAACCCATCAAGACAATAAGCCTAACAACATCTGACGGCCAACTATTTACGGTAGAGGAGAGCGTGGCCCTGGAGTTCGGCACAGTGAAGTCATTCTTCGAGGACAATTCGGACGCCGTCGAAGACGCCGTTATACCGCTACCCAATGTTTCCGGCGATGTTCTGACGAAAGTGATAATTTACTGTAGAAAACATCTCGAGTTTCGCAAACACTCAACCCCGAAAGAAGAGGTGAAATCCTTCAACAGAGGGTTTGTGCAGGACGAGAGTACAGACATGATAATGGAAATTGTGCTTGCCGCGAATTATCTGAACGTGAAGGACTTACTTGAGTTGATGGAGGATACGGTGGCCGACAGAATCAAGAACAAGAGTGTCGAGTACGTCCGCGAACTCTTCGGGATCGCGAATGATTTTACTCCAGAGGAGGAGGAATCTATTCGTAAAGAGTATGCATGGGCGTTCGAAGGCGTTGATAAGGATAACTAAACGGTAGTAATTAATTTTATTTTATTTATAAATTTTTATTAGTTTTATGTATTTAGCACAATAAAATTAAAAAATTATTTTGTCCTTATTTATTAAAAATTAATAAAATAATTATTTCATTATGTACTTGTTATATTATGCTCTTTTATTGTTCAACATCAAATGAAAAAAGAATTGTCGAGAATAAAAGTTAAGAAATAATTTTTGCACTAACCTCATAAGCCGAACCCAAACCCCATAAGCCGAACCCAAACCCAAACCCAAACAAAGGCCCAAAAGGAGGTCCAACCTCCTGAAACAAAAATCAAAGTCACCAGCATAGTGTTTTATTAGAATTATAATAAGAAAGAGAGAGAGAGCAAATTCGAATCGAAGAAGGAAACAGAACGAATTTTGGGTATAATTAATATTTGTATGTATATATAATATATATGTGCGTGTGCGTGTGTGTGTTAAAATATAATGTAGAGTAATTTCGCAACGATTATAAAAATGATTTTTTTTTAAAAATTTACGTGTCTAAGTTAAAAAACTTGAAAAAAAATATATATTTTGCTTAATTCAGTTATTATGTTTAAGGAAATATGTGAATGACGGTCGAACAGACATAAGATCCTATTATTTAATTAATAACTGAATTATTGTTGTTTAATAATAAAAAAATATTTTATTAATTGAAGAGAGTGGAATTAATACTTATTAAATTTGAAAAAAAATAGAAAGGTATTCAGTAATTTTGACACTTGATTTTTAAATTATTACTATTTTCATTCCTAATTGTTAGCAAAATAATAAATAAGAAATAACCTTCTTAATTATATTAATTTGGTCCATATTATTTTCAGTGTAAACAAAATGAGTAAAATATTAAAATTATTTTTTATATATTATTTTGATAAAAAAATTAGAAAAGAAAATATTATTATAAAAGAAATGATAACGATGAGTTGACCAAATTCATGTACTAAAATATTCTCAAAGTTTATTTTTTTTTAATTTTTCAACAATAGTTTAATATTTAATTATTAAAAAATAAATGAAACGTATATTTAATATTTTATCCATTTTTAACTATACTGAACAATACTTGATTAATATATGAATTTTATTTCATTTTTTTTTCTTTTAAATCAAGTATTGTTACCTTTTTTAATAATATCTAAAAAATTAAGAATTAGGGGAAAATAATTGCACTTTAAATAGGTTTGTGGTAGATGCATATAAAAATAATACTATTCTATTAATTTAGTAAAAAAACATTTTATTAGAAAAGTGATAAAGTAAACTTAGCATTCTACAATGTTAAAAAATTTATTCATTCTTTTACTCAAAATTTTAATCTTTTTGAGTCTTAAATTTTACATTTCATTTGTTACTATATATTACCAAAAAATATCTCGTAAAACATGTTATGGTACTAAACAAAAGAATATAAGAAATTGGCTATTCAATTGATTATTGTAAAATAGGAATAATTAAATTATTTTATATATTTTTAAGGGAAAAATCCACATACCTCTCCTGAGATTTATGAAAATTCTAATTTAAAAGAAAGTTTGTGGAAAGGGATACAAATTTCTCCTACAAATAATAAACTTACCACAATACCCCGAATTCATTTTAAAATTATAAAATAAGATTATTTTGATTAAATTTAAACCTATAACTTTAGTGAAAAAGGCCAATACATTTACCATTATGCTAAAGGGGAATTAACACATATCTCTCATGAGATTTGAGAAACCTACACTTAGATGGAAGGTTTGAAGAAACTCACACTTACCTCCCTTGAACTGTTAGTTGACCGTTTACAGCTAAATTACGGGTAGCACCATTATAACAACTAGCCATATCTCAAAATATAATTAGATGAAAAGAGATAATAATTTCAAAGTTTCTGATCAAATTTACATTGAATCTGATTGTAATTTTTATATTACCTATTGAAATCATTATTATTATCATAAACAAGAAATTTTAATGTTAATTTCTTCCAATATTTTAAAATCAATGTCTAAAATAATTTTTCAAGAAAATATACAATCATCCATAAATAAGAAAAAAAAAAGAAAATTATGAAAAATTAAATTATGAAAATGAATATTAAAAATAAAAAAGTTTTGTCAATTATTTTTATGTCTATTTTACTTAGTAAGAACATAAGAAAAATATATACCAGACTCTTATAAATATAAATATTTTATAATAATTTTTCTCAAATTTTTTGTTATATGTTGAAAGTACATAAAAGATGGTGGTGTATATGTGAGTCTCCCAAAACTTGTGAAGAGTCGCTCAACTATTTCATGTTTCATACAATAATTAATAGTTTTATCTTATATTCGATTAACAATTTCGTATATAATAAATTATAAATAAATAGTATTCTTTTACTAATTTTATTTTTTGGTCAACTAATAAACATGGACTGTTTAGGTAAAGTGATATTTTCCTAAAAAATTATGGTAAACTGAAACAGTTGAATACTTTAAGGGAGGTATCTGAAAATACCCTTTTTCATTTAAATTCTAAATGGATTTGAAATTTGAATGCATGTCAAATAATTCTGAATGATAATTTTTTTTATAAGTTTGATTATAAATATTTAAAAATTAATAATTTGACATTTCATATCTTTATAAATGATCAGATAAATTTTATATATTAAAAAAAGAGCGTTAAATTTTTTAAATTATAATTAAATAAATTTATTAAGGTTTTATTTTTAAGTATTAAGTTAAAATTTTAACTTAATTTTATTTAAAAAATAATTACAAAAATTATAATGTTAAGTTAAAAAAAATAAATATATTCAAAATATATGAATGACTAAACTAAATTATATTTAAATTTCAGAAGAAAATAAAAATTACTCATTTAAATATTTTATATATCACTCTTTTAAAATTATAGGTATATTTGAGAGTGTTAAACAAAGTGTTAAAATAGATAATCGTTTAAGTATTTTATTTCTTTTTCCTTAGTACTGTTTAGTAAAGTAAAATACATTGACAATACCAAGTATTACTCATAAAACACTTCAAGTAATATTTTAATTAGTATATAATTATGCGCTAATAAAAAAATTGCCTCCATTACTAATAATTAAATATGATAAACACATTCTTTAATAAATAGATAAATACATAGATAAATACTTATGTTTTTTAATTTAATTAGGTTTTAACTATAAAAATATATAAAAAGTTAAAGTTATTACATTCTGTCTTAATAAAATTCTATTCAATATTTTAGAACCCAAAATCTTCTTGACTTTTTTTTTTCTTTCTTCATTTCATCAAAATTTAATATATATTGTTGGGAAAAAGTCCTCCCCAAATTCTATAAAATAAAATAAGAAACAAGTAAATAAATAAAAATATAAATAGAAAAAAATAACCAATCACACAACACAAATTTGTCATAGAAAATGATGAAAGAAAATTTTATTATGCAAAAATTTGTTATAACCACACTTTCGATAATTTTTTCTTACACCCCAAACCTTAGTTATACTCAATCTCAAATAAATCTTATTGTTTCACTAGCAAAAATTTGTCTACTTCGGATATTAGTGTTTCATCTCAATAGACCTTACATTTAAATTTGAAGATTAAATATTAAATTTTAATAGATCTCATTCATACTAGAGATAATTTATTTCCGGACGCTCTAAATTTTTCTGGTTATAAAACAAGTGAATCCAACTTCCCCACATATAATGAATAATATTCTAGTTATTTCTTCTAGTATTAATAGTATTTCTTTTTTTGGTATAATTTGAATTCCATCTTAGACAAAGTTAAATCTTATATGCATTTTATTTATATAACATGAATTGTCCTAAGACAAGGAAAATAATAACCACAAATAAGCTAAGAGACCTAAATGTTTGAACTATATACATCCTTGTTGAGAAAGGGGTCATCTATCCAACAATATCCACCTTGATGTCTCTTTCTCCTTTGAAATACTCCACAAGATTGACTTATGAGAAATAATCCTCCTATAGCTTGAGTTTTCGTAGAAATGCTCTCTTCTCGCCATGATCCTCACCACATTTACCATATGTAGAGTATATACTATTTAGAATCAAATTCGAAAGATTTCTTTTGGCAAATGTTGACCACCATGCAAAAAATTGCCCACTCCCATGCTTGGCTTCTTAGGGAATCTTCAATCACCTATATAAATTTCACCACAAGCCTTGGGTAATCTATGCCTTATGTGCAAAAATAACGTGGGTACACTAATAATAATGCTTATCCATGGCAATCTACTAGCATGCCATGAAGGTGTCTTTATCTATTTCAAATGAGATCACCGTCTTCCATGAAGAAGAGAGATACACTGCGAAATATATTACTATTATCTCCGCTTGCTGATTTAGAGCTATTTTTCAAACTTACTCCATTCTCCTTCTCCTCTTGATTATCCATTTTAAAGTGTCCTGCTTGTCCATATCGCTCGTGAATTCCTTCCCTTTTGTGGTTCTTTTTCTTCCAACTGTTGGCTACTAATACATAATCCTCAAAGCTTCATTATTGACAACACTCAGCCTACTTTCCTCAGAGATTAGTGTACCGTTAACTTCTTCAAAATCAAAGTCTACTTCCCATACGTCAAGGTACGGAATATATGTTTATATAAGAAGGTGAAAGAGACCAAATAAGCCTTAATGCCTTGTCCTCTTCTTCAATTGAACTCTAATAACTTTTACCTCAGACAGGTTTTTGTACGTTCAGCCGTCCGTAGATTGTGAAATCATAGTCTAAGATACAATCAATTTGAGATGTTCTTTATCTGATACAACTTCTCCAGCCCTTCCGGAAGTTCTTTTGTTGTTAGAATTTTCCTGTATTCCCAAGAAGGTTATTTTACTGCCCCTCTCATCTAGCTCATGCCAATCTTCATCACTCATACTAGATTTACCAGATTCATTGCTAGCAAGAGGGATTGGTTAGTTCTTCAATGCTTTATGCAGCTCAGATATTGGATCAAAATATATATCCTTAACTTGTATTTTTCACAAGTCAAAGTTGATTTCCCCATCCATCAAATTTTTTCACATCAAACTTTACTGGGTTTCAAATTTTCATTTGATGACATATTTGTATTACCCTAGAACCTTGCTCTGATACCATTTGCAGGGCTTAAATCCCCAATAGATATCAGGCATTCATCTACCAAAAATCTTCTGTATCGAGTTATTAATTCACATACATAATTCATTAAACAAGAATAATCCAAGTAATACATATAGTAATTCCACGGTGAAAAATTCTAAATTAGCTTGAATCTGCTTTATAATAATATATAGAACTGTAAGGAAACCCAGCAGCAATTTGGGTAGCTAATTTGCTATAAAGAGAAGTTATTTTGTCCTTATAAAGAGAGATTCACCTTTTTATGAGGATTCTTTTGGGACTAAAGTCTTTATGAAAAACAAGAATAATAGAATTGTTTGTGACAATTATTTTTTATAAATCACATTATCTAGTAACTAATATATAGCATCAGACCCAAATAATATTTTATTATATCACTTTCTAATTCAGAAAATGTGGGAAACGATAGATTTTATTGCTCATATTTGTAAATCATCTTTGCAAAACACCTTTACCAAATAGCTCTTGAAAATAATCAATTATAATAGTAAGCATTACTTATTTTAGTTGAATAAAATTTAACCGTTGACATATTTATTTTAATGTCAATCAACTAAAATAATAATAATTGAAATGATAAAAAAAATTATGAATTTTACCGTGTGATTATAATTTCTATATGCATGCAGTCCACCAAGTTTTCTATTAAGTTTCTTAATTAAATTTCAAGTTAAACTCTAAATATTGTGTTTTATATGTAACACAATAAATTATAATAAAATTTATATTAATATATATTTTTATATGTATAAGTGAAATATATTTTATTTATTTTTTAAAATATATTTTATTAGGGGTATACATGTAAAATTAGAAATTTTTTGTTTTTATTTAAAAATAAATTTAATATTTATATTCATATTTTAAACAAAAAAAATGTCATTTAAATTTGCTTAGATTTTGATAAAAAAATGTTACTTAAATGTAATAAAGATATTTTACGTCAAAGTCATTAATGTATATGCGAGTCTCTTGATAAAAATTGTGAAGAGTCTCTCAACTATTTTACTATATATTTAAATTTTTACTAGCTTTCTTTTATTAATTATTAGTGTTAAATTTAGGCCTGAAAAAGATTATCACATTTTAAGAAAAAAAATCTTATACAAATAATTTAAAATTTATTTAAGAATCGATATAAATAGTTTATATATTTTCGTTTCATGTTATACAAACATAATATATTTTGAAGCAAAAGTTTATGAGAGTATATATCTCCCACACAAATATCTTATTTTTTAACTTTTCTAACACATAGAACATGAAAAAAAAAAGATTCATACAAATTTATTTGTAAAATATTTATATATATTCCTAATCTCTTCTTGCTATTTATGATTTTTTTTTCTTTTACAAATAAGACATTTATGATGTATATTAACAATTACACTTATAAAAAACAACTATTGTTGAAATATTGAAAAAAATTAAATAGAAAAATTTATTGGATAAAACTTTCGCTAAATAAAATTTCATACTAACAACAATACAGGATCTCACTCAAGCTAATTTCGAGCTCTCCTATTTATCTCTTTTGGTGTTCTCCATCAACAAGAAACCTAACAACACAATATCTTCTCTAAGGTAGAAGAATGCTGAACCTATTCACTCATGTTAACTTCGCACTTGTTTAGAGTGTAAGAAAGTGTTGCCATGGAGTTTGGTGTACTGAAATAATTTTTGTATGACAATTTTTACACAACTAGTTGAAAACTTTTTTATGCTACTATCACACGTTTTTCATGATGTTTTAGTGGGAGTCACGTTTTACGTCATGAAAAATTTATATTATAATAAGAATTTAAATTTATTAATAAAAATGTTTGAACAAAAAATGATAAAAAAAAAATTAATCTTTTTGAGCCTTAATTTTTACATTTCCTCCTCATTTATAATTAAAAAAAATTTCTTAAATATGTTTTGGTATCTTTTGACAGAATTAAATAGGATAAAAAATAAGAAATGTTATTAAAGTTTTCCAGTACGTTATGTTTTGAATATTAGAAATATAAGACTTAATTGTTAATATTAGTTTTGTAAAATTATCTTTAATGAAATACTAAAAACAAATGTATTTAATTCTGCAAAAAATTAAGGGAACTAAACTTGAAAATAAATTAATGAATAAATTAATTAGGTAAATATTGAAAACTGAAAATATATTTCCAATAATTTTTTTTGAAATATTACACAAATATTTGTATAATATTACTAATTTAGAAAAATCTATCTAACTAGAGTAGGGAACTCAAACTCTACCTCTTTTTATTGGAGAGAATCCAATAGACACTTTACTACTAGTATAATACCTCGAAATTAGCAAACTGAAAGCATTTGGACAATTCATAAAATCAGTCTTGTTTAATTTGTTCATGTTCTACATATATAATTTAATTTTTCCTATAACCATAATAATAATTATCCGTTATTATTGTTGATAGATTGGTGAAACGTTAAATTTGAGTAGGTGATAAATTCTCATTAGTTAATTTTGTATAAAATTCTATATAGTTGGGATTCCACAGAAATCTTCTACGCCTTCTAGTTAATTCATAAACGGTTATTAAAATATTTTAATTAATTCAATAAATGATTCAATTAAACTAATTTACAGTCAAATATAATATTAATACCAATAGTCTAGTCATAAAAGTGACATCTGGAAAGAGTCGTATTGGAGTAGAGAAGAGAATTAACATATTTTCGATCTAAGTATTAGTAGAATGTGCATAGAATTATATATTAATGATTAAAAAAAGATCATTAATATATAGACTGATGTTTATAGAGGGCACGGCTCCCTTAGACACAAATATTTTAGAAATTGTTTTTATAATATTTATATTTGGACTTATTTTTTAGATTTATAAATAGTTTAAACTCTATAAATTTATAAAATTATCAATTTTCTCTTTAATTTATTAATTGAATAGATTAGAATTAAATTTAACTTATAAGATAATAAAATTACGTATTTTAATTTATTTATTTATTAATAATGACTAATTAGACTTATAAGATAATAAAATTAGATAAATTATAGTTTAATTGATTATATCATACTTGTGTAAACAAAACATTGTACAAAAATAATTTAAAATTAATATAAGAATTTATATAAATAATTTGTATTTTTCTTTAACAAAAATTTTATATAGTTTTGTTTCATGTTATACAAACATAATATATTTTAAAATAAAATTTATGAAAGGATATAGCTGTCACACAAGTATCTTATTTTAATGTCTCCAACACATAAGACATGAAATAGAAAAAAAAACTCATACAAATTCTTTTCTAAAATATTTATATACATTCCTAATGTCTTCTTACTATTTATAATTTTTTTCCTTTTTCAATTAAGACATTTATGATGTCTAATTGAACATTAACAAACACAATTATACCAAAATAATGTTATTGAAATATTGAAAGAAATTAAATATAATAAATTTTTTGCTAAATAAATTTTTGTGTTAACACCAATACAAAACTAAACAAAATTTCATGCTACCACCAATACAAAATTTCACTCATATTAATGCTTAACAACAAACAATTTTTCTCTCAACAAGGAAGACGAGATTCTTGGTAGAGAGCATGTAGCTATGGTTGTTCGATGGTGTTGATATGGATGATTGAACGATGATAATTAATTAATTAGTTTATTAATTAATAATCATATTTATTTGTTTATTTATGTGTTTAACAATAAAATTTTACCAAACTGAAAATTGGTAAAAGGGGATTAACTAATATTTTTTTAACTTCAATTGAATTAGAATCATTTATATAAAAAAATACTATCATTAATAAAAATGACTATTTTATTAATATACTTTGTATAACAAATATATGATTGGTTAGCAAATATTTACTTAATTCATGAAAAGGTTATATCACAAGAAATTAAATACATTATTAAAAATAAATACATACTGAACAGAAAATAATAACAATAAAAATTCCATTAAACAATTATATAATCTGTAAAAGAATTATACACAAATTTAATTGAAAAAAGGTATATTAAAGCATTATTTAAATTAATTTTCTCTAATATTTTAAAACTCTAAACTGTAATTGAATGATTAGAGACAAAAAGAAAATACAGAGACACTAATTATATATCATGTCTATAATATAATGCTATTATATACTATAATAATTACTTAAAAAAATAAAATTTTGAAGATATCTCAAATTTTATTAAATTTCCATTTATAAATTAAAATGATTAAATAAAATAATAAATTTATTTTAAAAAATTGATAAAAATTTTGTACTGTAACTTTAATAATGTAATTTTGTTATGTTAATAAATTTTATTCATTGTTTTATTCAAAATTTTAATTTTCGAGTTTTATTTTTACATTGTCTCTTCATTCGTAGTTAAAAATTGATCTTGTAAATTTGTTTTGGTACTCTTTCGAGTGAATTAAGTAGGATCCAAAATAACAAACGGAAATATTTAATTATTTATTGTTAACACTAGTTTTGAATAGTAGAAATACAAGATTCCATTTTTGTCATTACTTTGTAAAATTATTTTTAATAAAATATTAAAACAAATTTTTTTAATTGTGCACAAAATTAAGGAAACTAAACTGAAAAATAGATTAAGAGATAAATTAATTAGGTAAATACTGAAAATTGAAAATATATTTCTAATACTTTTTTAAAAATATTACACAAATATTTGGATAATATTGGCAATAATAGATTGAGAATCTGCAAAAAATTAGTAGGCGAGATGGTACAAGTCTAACACCGTATGACGAAGTTTATGCCCAATTTAATAAAATTTACCTAACTTCAGTAGGGAACCAGAACCCTTTCCTCTTTTAAGGGAGTAGAGATAAACATTTTTCTTACCTTAGAACTAGCAAATTGACCATTGATAAAAGGTAATCTATTAATTATTTTTTAGTTTGTACAAAGTTAATTAACTAAATATTTTACCTATATAATTTAATTTTAAATTTGAGAAGACGATAGATTTCATTAGTTAGTTTTATATAAAGGTTTTCACATTTAAGAGAGGGGAGATAAATATTTTACTACTAATACAATATCTTAGAATTAGCAAATTGACCTTTGACAAAAGCAATCTATTAACTATTGTTTAATTTGTACAAAGTTAATTGAGTTAACTAAATATTTTATGTATATAATTTAATTTTAAATTTGTGAAGGCGATAGATCTCGTTAGTGAATTTTATATAAAGGTTTTCTCATTTAAGAGAGTAGAGATAAACATTTTACTACTAATTCAATACCTTAGAATTAGCAAATTAACCGTTAATAAAAGTAATCTATTAACTATTATTTAGTTTGTAAAAAATTAATTGAATTAACTAAATGTTTTACGTGTATATAATGTAATTTTAAACTTGAGAAGACAATAGATCTCATTAATTAATTTTATATTAAAATTTTGAATGAAAGTAATAAATCTCACTTACAAAATACTAAAATCTTACCCTCTTACAGTTGGTCGAAGTCAAATGACTCCCCAACGACCTCAAACAATCTAAACTACCGAGTACATATAACTTAGATTTCATATAAATTTTCTATGCCTTCTAATAAATCTCACTTATAAAACACTAAAATCTTACCCTTTTACAGTTGGTCGAAGTCAAATGACTCCCCAACTGCCTCAAACAATCTAAACTACCGCGTACATATAACTTAGATTTCATATAAATTTTTTATGCCTTCTAGTGCTTAAAATATTTTTTTATTTGTCATTTTATTAATATTACACCATCTTTTCCAGCTTTAACAGCCCGAATTAAGCCCACCCACTCGTAGTATCACAAACAACTCGGCCCAATCCAAGAATTTTGTTAAATTTAAATATAACAACGTTAATTTATATAAACAAAATTTATAATCATAATATTATTATGTTAATTTGTATAAACAAAATTTATAATCAAAATATTCTTACGTAAAATTGTATTAACTAAAAAGGATTTAATTTTTTTAAAATTAATTAACTTAAAGCATCGCCAATTACAAATATAGACTCTCAAGTAACGATAACAAAACATTAAATTATAAATAGATATAGTCATCTGTTGCATCTACAACAATCTTCTATTTTAATCAATTCAGCAGTAATAGTTTGCATTCAAATATAATACCGATACTAATAATTTAATAATAAAGTGTTGGCTTATTTAAAAAGAAAATGTTAAATTTCCGACCTAAATATTAATAAATTAAATATATAATTATGTAAGATTAACAAAAAAGAAATATTGTATCTCTTTCAATTAATTTCCAGTTAAGTGGTGTCGAATATACATATAATTAGTAATTACATACTGAAAAATCCTAATTAATTAAATTGAAGCTGCTTAGAAAAATCAACGGCAACTCTAGTCTTGGAAGCAGTGTCTGTTTTTTATTTTTTTGATTCTTTTACTTCTTCTACGCCTCATTATCTTCTTGTGTTTTTGTCGTCGGATGGTGCTACCATCGGCAATTAGCTTCCCACAAGTAGAACAACTGCTGCGCTCGCCAAAAACAACAAATTAATTAATTAATTAATTTTCTAAAAACTTGCTATAATATTAAGATAAAAATAATCAAATAAAATAAAAAAATAATTAAGAATTTAAATAACTAATTACTTACATGAATAATAATTCTCGATTATTATCAGAATTCACAGCTGTAGAAGAAAATCTGAGACGACAGTGACTGCACCGGTAGTAATTGTTCTTCATTATAACTATAATCAGAATTTAATTATGTATTAAGCATGAGTAATTTATCAATTTGAAGAAAGAGACGAACTTAGTATATATAGCAGCCTCGATCTCCTCTTTCATATGGAAATTTTATAATTAATATTTTGTTTATTTATTTACAATAATTTTATTTATATTTCCTTGGGGAGAAAGAATACGCGTTGGATCGAGTTTATTAGACCTGGCGATTTTGTGATTACTAGAAGGGCTAATTTGAAATAGAGATAATTACATTTGCATCTCTAAACCTTTGAAAATTAGCAAATTGGAATGCTCGTTGGCTGATATTTACAATTAGTCCCAACATTGTTGGACTTGAAGTTGAAGGCATGGTGGAAAAACGAAGGGAGTCTTTGGTTAGTATTTATTAAAGTAATATTATTTGTTTTAGGAGTGTTGTTCCATTCTAAATTTGTCACGTAAAGTATTTGATGAAGCTCAATTAAAGATTTCAAAAAGATTTTTAATTAATTAAGTAAACACCTCTTAATAAAGTATCTTTTACTTAAAGTTATAACACTAATTTCATAAATTCTCTGAGGTTAATTTTTAGTCAAATATTCCTCTACGCAAAGAAATTTACATGATAAAGTTGGAGTAACTTTAGAATCAAAATTGATATGTACAAAATTTAAAAGTGAGAATGAGTAATTTAATCTATAATTTAAAGAGTTTGTTGAGAGATAAATGATAAAATATATCATTTAAAAGAATTAATTAAAAGAATCAGATAAAAATTGATCATTTTTGTATATTTTTATAAATAGTAAGTAGTAATTCTATAGCTGTACATAGATCTCTTACATAAGACATTTATTTTTTGTTTTAGAAAATTATTTTAGCATACACTATTACTAAAAACGTTTTCTGTACTTCAAAACATTATTTTGAAAACAATGTTCTTATAATTTTCAAAAGCACTATTTTATAAAACTTTTCAAATGTACTCTTAATTTTTCTTTAAGCATAATCTATTATAAAACAAAAAATTGATGAGTGTATATCTCACACAAATATTATATTTTAATGTCTGTAACACATATAAGACGTGGAGAAAAAAATTCATTCAAATTTCTTTTCCAAAATGTTTATATTCCTAATCTCTTCTTTACTATTTACTATTTTTTCCTTTTCCAATTAAGATGTAAAGGAAGTATTTTCTTAAAATTTACTCAATTTTATTAAAATTAAAAAAATTATAGGTAAATAATATTTTTGAAATATTGAAATAAATTAAATATAATTGACCATTAAATATATTATAAGTATTAGAATTAATACTTATTTATATTTTAGGTGGTAAATTAAAGTTTAGTGGATCAATATTTATATATTAGTTATATGTATTTGTTAATTACAAAATTATAATTTAATAGTTAATTTATGATAAATAAATAATTTTAAAAAAATTTATGTAATTTTAAAATATAAATAACAAATTAAGAATTTAGCAGCTCTAAAAATCGAGCTTCAAAATTTTAAAAAAATAAAAAAAATTATTAATTTTTTGTTTACAGGTCAACTTTTGACTAGACTTCAATTTACTGAAATCCAAACGATCAAGAATTGACTTGAACCGAATTATAATGTAAATATTTCAAATTTGACTTGATCTATATCTACAGTTGAATTTAACTCAACTCTAAAATATCAGATTTATTTGAACCGAATCGGGCTCATTTTTTGCCATGCGTAACATATAAGTTGCTATGTACATGCATATCTATAATTTAAACACATAAAAAGAAGAGTGATCCGGTCAATCATAATTACTAATCATGTCATCAATCAAATAATAAATGGCATAGTTATATTTTTATTTTTTCAAATTTAGTGAAACAATGATAAAGATATAGTTTACTCGAATTTAATAAGTTAGTCCCTTAATTTTCTATGGTATTGGTAAAAATCTGGTCTCATGCCAAGTTTTATAAAAATTCACCTAAACTTGAATAGATTTATTAAAATTCAAGTTTGATTGAGATCCAAATTCTATGCTGTTCGAGCTACGTCATTTTTTTTTCTATTTTGATAAAATAAAAATTAAATATTACTAATAAAATAACAAACATTGTTAGCTAAAACAATATCGTTGAAGTTGCGTTCCTAAATTTGTTATTTTCTATTTGTTAATAATAAATCACATCTATATTTATTCAAATGATTAAATCTTAATTTCTAAATAAAATCTACTCCTATTATCAACCTTATTTTAATTCAATTTTGGAGCCATTTATACCTATCCTACATCATTTTAGGATCCTATTACATGCACGAAGAGAAACAATTTACTCAATTGAAGACTTGTTTCGAGTATTAATATAACAATATTAAATTGGTATTAGTTTTATGTGAACGGTTAACATATTATCGATGCCAATAATCTTATCGTTTATTTATATTTACTAAATATTTTATATTATATGTTACTTTTATTTTATATATTAATATTTTACCTTATGTATTTTGACAACATTCAATCACCCCATCTAACATCTACTTAAGAAACAATTTATTACTCGAAATAGAAAATAAATGAGTTTGTTATTCCAAAAATAAAATAAAATAAATAATTGATGCACTAATGATTGCCGGAAATGCTCGACAAATTGATAACATGAACAAAAATTACGTAACTTGAACTTTATAAAAATGGATAATTCCTAATAAAAAGTGAGGTCTATTAAGATTAGACACTCTTATCCATTGAAGAAGCCAATACATACATGAAGGTTTACAAGTGGTTGAAAATCAGAATTGGCTCAAGTAGAGTTCTTAAGTTCAATTTTATTTTTGTGATGAATAATTAGTTAGTTTATTAGAATCAAAATAAAGAAAAACTTAAAGAATGAATTTTTCTTTAGTAATAAGATTTGATTGTAGAAAGACTCGTGTGGATAATTAGTATTTTTTTCATTATCATCTTCAATAACCATAATTTTTTACATAAATATTTATATTATGTGGTTAGTATTTTTTATCCAAATTTTATTTATTACTTATATGATATTTTTTTAATAAGATTTAGAATTTTCAACAAGTCAAGTTATAAATATTTTTGAATCGCTTTCTCTATATGTGAATTTCTAAAACTTCAAAATAGATATACATTAATTTTTCATATTTTAAATAATTTCTCTCAAAATTATTTGTTTTGTTATATGTTAAAGAATATAAATGTGACTCTCATAAGACCTGTGAAGTCCCTCAACTATTTTATGTTTCATACAATAATTAATATTTGTATATTATATTTGACTAATACTTTCATATATAAAAAGTAAATAAATAAATGTTACTACTTTACTAATTCATTTTGTGTATATATTAAAACATAATGTAAAGTAATTTCACACCAATTAAAAAAATAATATTATAATTTTTTTAATTTTTACATGTTCAAGATAAAAAAATATGTTAAAAAATGATTATATTTTACTTAAATTTAGTTATTATGCGTTACGGGAGAAAAAGATTACCAGCCACGTGGTGTCATTAAGAAAGATCCACGTTGGAGATGGTGTATCTACCTGTCTTGGGTCTTGGTTTATCAAAATAGCAGCCCACTTAAGCATACGTTATAGGCTGGGCCATGGAGGCTTAAAGAACAGCGAGCTCGAGAAGGAACAATCTGGGCTCAACAGAAAGGGTGACATTTGCTTAATGATTCAACAAGTGGGCCTTGCAAAGGGTTGACCATTCCATAAAGACCTAATGGCTTGCACAGGCAATATAAAGGTGGCGCAATGCAACCTATGAGGAGTGGACATGTCAGAAATGGACGGTGGGAGTAGTTTGTTTCACACAAACACAATATCCGGCCTTGTTATTAATAGATGTTGAAGGCTGCCTACTACAGTTCTGTATTGATAAAGAGGACCGTGAATTCAGCGTTAGAGGTGGACTGGTGGTTGGTAATGGAGTTGTAACAAACTTGAGTTTCTTGCATGTGTGTTTTAGCTAGAAGATAACAGCAAATTATATTTGTTTTGAACAACCTATACACCCGGAAACCCAAGATCTTTAGTAAAACACCATTTAGCAAGAACAACCACAAAATTGTTGATTTGTTCAGTATTACTGCCAATGATTATCAAATCACCAACATAGACTATAAGATATCTAATGTGACCACCGTAATTAAAGATAACTAGAGAGGTATCTGCATTTGAGTTTTTTAGGCCCGAATGAAGAAGGAAGGCTTGAAGTTTGTAGATGTCAGTTAGAAGATCTTGATCAACAAATTTTGTGGCTTGAAGGAATGCGTTGTTAATATCAAGTTTCAGATAGATGATCTTGCTCAACAATACGAATTGTAGTTGGCATTAGAACTGGGCTGAATGTGTCATAACAGTCTGCTCCAAGACATTGATGGATGCCCTTTGCAACCAAGCAAGCTTTGAGCTTGTCAACAGAGTCATCAAATGTTCTTTTATTTCTAAAAATTCATTTACATGCAATAAGATTTTAACTTTTTATCAGGTAGAACCAGCTCCCATATTCCATTTCTATCTAAAGCATTATAATCTTCTGACATAGCTTGACGCTATTTATAATCTTCGAGTGAAAATTTTGAAAGTAAAAATTTACTGTCGTTTTTAAAAATAATTTATCTTGTGTATCATCAAATCTTTTTATTAATTGATATTGTCCAACAGCCCATAAGCCTAAATATTTCAGTGCCTATAAACCTAAATGATCCGAAGTCTACGCAAGTGAGCCGCATTGGGAGGCCATGGTCTTTTCCTTATAAATGGTCTCGCGGCTATAGATGTTTGTAACTAGGGTAATGTAATTTTTAATTGATAATTATTATAAAATAAAAGTATTAGATATAATATATAAGCAAAAAGGTGAATACTAAATAATGTTATAAATAGTTTTTATAGTATCCTTCTTGTTTTATATTTGGTAACTTCTAATTTTTAAAAGTATAAACTATTTAGAATCAAACATTATAATTTTCATTTGTTTCTATTAATTGTGAAATAAATTCACTGAACATAAATATTTTAAATCCAAGTGCTATACTCTCTTAATTTAATTCTCCAAGATTAATTGTTCAGAAGAATTTCATTTCTCAAATCTGTAGATCCATGATGCATTCATTAAAATTTGGGAAGACAAATTCAACTTGGTTAAGTAGACATTTATTCATTAAGAAATTATTACAATCGAAGTTCCCATCCTGAACTGGCATGGCAATTAATAACCATTTATTTGACACATTCTAGATAGGACTATCTTATTTCCGAAAACTTAAAACACACCCATTTTTTCTTATTAGCACAGAGTTCTGATCTTTTTCAATGAAAGATTTTCCACACTCTAGATAGAGATGCTGTAAGGAATTCCTTTTCCTGTAACCCCAGGTCCCGAAGTTGGCTTCAAAAGCTCATACGGCACAATCCCAGCCCCATTTCTGTTATGCAGATTCTCATTTGCATTTCTTGCATCAATAATTCCTTCAATCTCCCTTAACCTGGCGCTAAACCTCTCAAATGCAGCTCTTATGACAGGATCTGCTGCCCATGGCTGCTCCATGTGCTTTCCAAGATATTCCTCGTCGGGTGAATGACTCGACAACGTATCCATTGTTACCATAACTTTGGTAGCTTGAATCTGAGAAGGGAAGCACCGCAGAAGTGCGAGTTCAGGTTTTTCTATGAAGAATTTCCAGTCTTCTTCTGTTTTATCTTCAGTGGGCATTTTGGTTCTTGCGATCGTTGGCCTGTTAGGAAAGTATCCTGCGAATGTGTATTGTCCGAAATTTACAGCTGCATGATGTCCAGATGTTACCCAAATCATAGTTGTGATGATCTCAATTAAATCATCTGGGGTTTTCAGGACAGGCCACCATGGTTCATCTTTCTTGTCACCGTGTCCGACAGTGCGGATTTCAGTCCACCATGCTTGAAGCTCTTCGTCATATTCGACCAAGCTTTTTCCAGGGTAGTAGTGGTTTACATAATCAGTTACCCATTGTTTTAAGGAAGCCCAGATATCAAGACCATCGTTGGCATATGGGTAATCTTCGATTGTTAGCCTTAGACCGTGTGGAGAATTTGGATCTTCAACAGCCAATCCCCTAGGTAAACCAAAAAGAGGAAAAATAAAAAAATGATCCTTACATTCATAGCCTAAGTTATATTTGTTCATCTTTAAAATGTTTTGCGGGTAATTACCTTTTAATGAGATCTTTGGGGAGAGCTTCATAGTCAAAACGCCACTCCTTATCATAGGCAACAGAGCTGAACTCCATGGAGTATTTTCTAGGTGTGAAAGTGCTTTCAATGACTCCAGCGGCATTAATAAGTAACTGCCGAGCTAAAGCATTGATCTCCATTGTGTATCGGAAATGGGGTTTCAGCAATCTGTTGATTGGATGCATTGCGCTGAGTTGTCGATTTGTGGCAATTACGTAAGGTTCAACACAACAATGAGTTCTTAACCTGCAAAATATTACAAGTGAATAAGCAAATAGAACAAGATGGTTCTTAAACTTCAGCTTAAGGAATGAACATACCAATGGCTAACAAGCTGGTGATAACCAGAATCATGAGCAAGGACATGGGCTTTGGCTAGTCTCCAAAGCCAGCATTCTGTAGATTGCCAACTGGGTGAAAATACTCGTTTCCACTGTGGCTTACCGTCCATCGGATTCGGGGGCCGAGTTAGCTCAATTGCTAGCGGCCTCAAGGTGCCGTCTGCATTTAGGAAAAGTAATGTGCGTGATCCATACAATACTGAGCCTTTGATCTGCCTCACTTTTTCCACATATGGTAGCAACAAGTCATGGTAATCTAAGATGAACAATTTCTTCTCTCTTAAAGCCTGTATAAAACCAAAATTTAAGAGTTAATTTTGTTCACAAACAAATTACAGAGGAAGAAATCTAATTGTCATTTTAAATATTATACATCTTCCAAACTCATGACGCCTCCAATTTCTTTCTCGATCAATTCTCTGGTGATTGCTGATTCTGCTGGACCATAGATTGCAGGGTCGAGTTTGCTTGTTAACGGCCATTCCTACATGAATTTACGCAAATTTTATTATCTTAATACATTTTTTATGAGGATGAGAATTAAGATCTTGGCATGATACTCAAAATTCATCAATGAATTAACAGAGAAAGATCTAATTAATAAGAATCAAAATCAGATCTACCACAATCAGTAAAATCTATATATTTATATATAATGCATCCCAATATTATGATATGATTACTTTCTTTTTATGTTTGATTTTCTCGAAGGCATGTAATAAGTTTTGAATTAATGAGTGAAATTGAATACATATTACTATCTATTTAATAAATTCTTCACTACTCTAGACACAAATCAATTAGTTGATCTGTTATCCTTAGAAAACAGTTTTTCTATCATACCGTGACCAATTTTAAGCTGTATGGGTTGAGACCGGCAAGAGTCTCTCTACAAAACTCCTGATCCCTAAACCAAAAGAATTTGTCTCCTGCATTAATGCAAATACAATAGAATACACATCATCAGATCAAATTCGTTCTCAAAACCACGAGCTAACAAAAAGGTAATCAGTTCTTACTGTCCATAGCTTCCGGGGTCTCAAACCGCAGAAAGCTTTTTTCTGTATCTATAGCTCCCTTAATCAATCTGGGAAGAATTGTTTGCCACAAGGGTTTTTCTTCCAGTGCTGGAGGCAGAGGCACATTATTTCCTTCGTTGAATAATTTGTCTATTTCTGTAAAGTTTGGAAACCCTAGATCGTTGTCAATAATTTTTGCTTCCAAGGTTGGTATCAATGCATGCAACGCTGAGTATAGTGTCTTTGCTGTAAATTGTGCTTGCTTTATCTCTGAGAATGCTTCATCTCTAGGTAAGTAATTAATTGAGTTACTCCTTGACTCTGATTTTGGATCTGCATTTACAGAATGAATTTAAGATTAGCAACAAATCCTAATCCATTTTTATAATGCTTTATAATTAATTAGTATTAATTCGAAGTACCTGTTTTACAACGTGCACGCCCAGTTCTACAGCGTCTAGGATAAGGGCGTTCTTTCCCACCAAGCACTGGTCGTGCTTTTTCTCGATCACTGTCAGGATTTCCAAGATCATTGTACGCATCATAATCGTATATTCTATCAGAAGCTTTGCGCTGTCCTTGTCCATTACCTCTCAAATTAGCAAGTTCTTCAGCTCTTAACCTCTTCAATCCATCCGGTGTTCGTGATGGCAAGAATGACTAATTTGAAAGAAAATGAAAAAAAATAATACTTAATTAGTTAAGAATTAAAATGAATTATATGATTATAAACAACATTTAAAATGAACTTCCGAGGAAAAATTATTGTCCTTCATATTTTACACAATTACTATAGGTAAAACCAATTGAATTTTTTCCTTAGAGATTGTAGTTAGACATAATTGTTACAATTATTCTTGGTAGAAAATGATTTTAAAAATATTTTATGCTGCATATTAGAAATTAAAAAAAAGGGAAAAAATCCTCAAGCAAGGAACTTTCATATATTGAAAAGAAAATAAAAAATTCCATTGTGTAAGTTGAAATAAATTTTCCTTCTAGTTAAAACACAAAAATTTATGAATAAAAACAGTCTGCAAAACAATACACTATTAGTAAGCTGTCGAGAAAAACTAGAAAACAGAACCCATATTTGACCAATTGTGTTTAGATAAACTATATATATATATATATATATATATATATATATATATATATATATATCAAAATCTGAAACCAACCTTGTCAGTAAAGAAAATTCTCTTGTCTTTGACAGTGTACTCTGATTGAACCCATGAACCACAAGTTATGGTAACTGGACCATTTTGGAAACCAGTAAGGAGAATATCATTCAAATACATCTCTGAGTGGTGCTCATTTTGCACTAATATTGCACCTACTTCTCCAAAGCTTTCTGGAACTTTGAATTCTGCCTTATATACTATGTTTTCATTCTCATCCTTTGCTAGTTGTCTCCATGCTGATCCTTTGATTGTGGATTTCTCTAATCCTGTTTCTGAAAAAATATTAAAAAATAATTATATAAAATATTTTCAAAAACCTAATTTTAGCCTTTCGCTCTTAATTACGTAATACATATTATTTGTTTTGAGGACTAGAATCTATAGTTTGCTTCCGAAATTTCAAGACTAAACTCTCTGCATGGGTATTAGAAGCGTTAGTTGAAAATCTTACCACAACCTTTTTTTTTCCCACTTAAAAGCTTTCATGTAACCCTCGAGCTAGAAATGCAAAGTGATAGTTAAAATGTTAAAAAGAAAGGGTAAAATTCTTTTAGTTCCAAAAGTTTAGTCTAATACTCTTATTAGTCTTAACGGTTTCAAAAATATCTCTCTAAGTTCTAATTTATTGCAAAAGACAACTATTCCCTTATATAATAATAGTTGTTTAAGAAAAATAATTAGTAAATATCTTAAATTTGATAAAATATAATGTACTTATATGAAATATATTAACTAAATTAATAATAAAATACTTTGATAATATATTCATAAAATAATATATATTAACTAAATTAATAATAAAATACTTTGATAATATATTCATAAAATAATTATTTTGTAACCTTTTGTAAGAATACAGATTTGTATTTATTAGAAATTAAATAAAAATAAAGCATAATAAATTAGTTTATTAACAAAATATAGATTTATAAATTTAGTTATTTATTTTATAACTTATTTATACTAAATATTTATGATTATATTGTAATTTAAATAACAAATATGTATATATAGTTAACATACAAATAAATTAATAAAAATAAGATATCAATGAAAAAAAAATTATCAATATGTTATAAATATTATTATTATTAATTCAATTTACAACATATTAATAAATATTAATATTATCAATATGTTATAAATAATAATATTATTAATTCAATTAATAATATATTTTACATAAATATATTATATTTTTCAAATTTTAGAGATTTACTAATTATTTTTATTAAACTATTATGTAAGGATATAATTATCTTTTTTCAATAAATTAGGACTTGCAGGGATATTTTTTAACTACTAGGACTAATAAGAGTATTAGACTAAATAGACTTTTTAAAAAGGTAAAATGTCAATTTTCTCATTTTCGATCGCTTTATAAAACTTAAGGATTGGTCTTATAAAAGCTTGACTCTATACTCTCTGCACCTTGAGTTCATAAAAATATTTCAAATTAAAATCCACTTCACATTATTTTTATTGATGAATTAATCGTCAAATTTTGTGTAGTTTGGCATTTTTATTTTTGTGGAGATTGATCTCTGGCTTAACTTAACCCAATCCTCCAAAATGTTACTTTTATACAATGAACTATTAGAATCAAACTACCTTAAAAAAATAACTTTTTTATGCCACATTTAAACTATCTATTTAAATTTTTGTACGAAATATTTTAAAGTTTACAAAATGACGAAGAAAAAAAAAACGATTGTTGGGCTAGTTTAACTAGGGACTTGAACCTCTTAGACCTGAAGGAGATTGTATATATTTTTTAAAATTCGACTGTGTAGAGAGATCTTATGCCAACTCCTAACTTCGTTATTTGAAAATTGTACAAAAAGAGAGAAAAAATACGGTTGTTTTACGCCATACAAAAATAACTGAGATAGACTAATTTAAAGAGATTTAAATTATTTTCAAATAATTAAGAGTAAAATAAGGTACTATTATCATAATACCCACTGCGAGTCTCCACAATTTTTTTCCTAAATTAAAAAATATAATGAAATCTTGTCAGCCCAAACGTGAAAAGTAAAGAATAAAGAGAAAAATCGAGTTGAGTTAGGTCAGGCTTAAAATTTAGACTCTAGAGAAATGAACAAATAAAACTTTAACAATTAAAATAAAAAATAATATTATTAAAGTTTCGGGGTACTTATGAGAAATCAAAGTTATGGTGAGGCATAATGAAAAGCACAACAAAGTAAGCGATTGTCTCCTTAGTTTATGGAAGCCAAAAAGGGAAAACAGTATGATATAGTGAAGATCATTCCGATGATTAATTTATCAAATACTTACGACGATCAAGCTCGGCACTAACGAGCTCCAGTTCAAGGCTTTGGCCTAACAAATCTTCTATTTCATCAATAGGTGAGATCGTACTGATCACAGTTGGTTTCACAGTGATAACAGCCTTCACTTTGGTGGTTGGTTTGGTAGAGATACCGAAAAGTGCTTTGATATTGTTATTGTGATAAATCGAAATTCTGATTTTGGGTGATGTTTTGAAAAAAGGGCTTGCCTGAACTGGAAGGAAAACCTGGCTACTTCCATGGAGAAATGGCTTGGAAATTGGAAATAGGGTTGTGATAGACGACTGAGATTGCTGAACCTGCTGTGGCTTCAACATTTTGGAGATCGAGAAAGAGAAATTAATTGACCTTTGTTTTAATGGAGGTTTAGTTTGTTGTGTTGAGAACTTGGGTGATGAATTCAGTCTTTATATAGAAATTTGGAGGGAGAAAGATAATTAAGAGAGAGTTATTGCACATGCAAAACGGATCAAATGTGGCTGCAGGATGCAAATAGATAAGAATAATGTCTTAATTTAATTTAATTAATTGAGCAAAATATTTCTAACATTTGTTTGTTATTATCCGTATAAAATTCCTTATTGCGGTAATGGAAGCACATCAAAGGTTAGATAATTTTTTTTAATTACAAATTACATTTACAATATAATAATATTACAATAAAAATCTACCAGAAATTAGAATATTTAGATTGTGTGATGTTGTCTGAAAATTTGCATCCAAATTTGAATGAAGTGGATCTTCACAAATGTTTTAAGAAAAAAATGACCTGTACAAAATAGAAACTGAACCCATGCCCTTAGAGCAAGGGTACCGATGACCTTTATCACGGGTTTTAGGTCAAGACTGAACCCAAGCCCTTAGAGCAAGGGTACCAATCACCTTTATCACGGGTGTTCGCCAAGTTAGGTACAAAAAGTTTTCCTTTCTTGATATCAATCGACAAAAGTTAGGTCTCTCTCTTTAACTTTTTGGCCCTCTTAAATATGTGCTTGGTCCCTATTCTAGTTTCATTTAAACTCTGCGTCCTTTTCCTTTTTGCTCTAGACTATCTTGAATAATTTGTCTTTAGATATCCTTCTTCATTGGTTTGCTAATAAGATCCATACCCAGTTTGTATTCTAAAAATAGAACTTTTTACCTTTTATGTCTAATTCTTCTTCATTGGTTGAAACAGTACAAAAATTTTGTCGTCATCTAATTACTTGCATGAATAATAATACACGTTTATCATCTACAACGCAAGAAGTAAACCTGAGACGACAGTGACTGCACCAGTAGTGGTGGTTTTTCATTGTAATTATAAGTAGGATTTAATTATTTATTAAGAATTAGTAATATTTGAATTTGAAGAAAGAGACGCGGTACATATAGCAGCTTCGGTGTACTTTTTCGTGTAGGACCTTCATAATTAAATTAATTAATATTTATTTAATTATAATATTTATATTTGTATTTCCTTGCGGAGAAAGAATACGCGTTATGGATCGAGTTTATTAGACCTGGAAAGTGGGAACACTGTGTTCTGAAACAGGGAGCGTTGTGATTACGCTAATTTCCTATACGGATACATACCTTTTAGTCCCTGTACTTTTGAAAACTAACAAGCTGGAATACTCGTTGGCCTATTTTTACAATTACTCCCCATATTGTTGGACTAGAAGTGAAAAAATAAAGGGACCGGGCTCTAAAGAACAGTTTGATAAGTAAGTAATATTATTCGTTTTAGGAGTGGTGCTCCGTTCTAAAATTGACATATAAAAGCTCGATTAAATAAAATTTGAAAAAAAATTTAATTAATTAAGTAAATACCTTTTAGTTAAATTATCTTTTATTAGAAGCAAAATAAATAAATAATATGTGTATGTGTGTGAGACAATGAGAAAAGAGTGGTGATATAGTTTATTTGACTTTAACAAATTAGTTTTTTTTTTTTTAAGTCAAATAAAATATTATTAAAGAAAAATAGGAGAAGCTCGTAGGCGAGTACAAAACAAATAACAGCCGCAAATCAAAAGCAGTAAGCATACAGAAAAACAGAAGTCACTAGCAGCAGCATAACAAATTTGCAAAAAAGCACAGAAAAAGCAAGTTGGGGCTGCACTTTCAACCCAGCAGTCAAGCAGGGCAGCAGCAAACCACCAAACAACAGTTCTCAGCGGCAGAAGCAGCAGAGCAACAGTAACACCTATACAGCAAGCAACAGAGGAGAAGCATAACAACTCTCAGCAACAGCAAACAAATGCAGCACAGTAACAGCAACAAACTAGCTTCCTCAAAGAGCAAGACAACCAGAAATGCATAAACGGCCCAGCAGTAATAGAATTGCAGAATCATCCAGGATTGCAGAAGCAGCAAGAGAAGCAGAATCAACTTTAACTACAATGCAACATCAAAAAGCTCTGCCTTCAACTATGCTCATCAGGCAATATACTTGCATCAGAAAGGCAAAGGGCTTGAATCAAAACAGGAACTAACTAAATCGAAAATTTGGAAATCCCCAACGGTTTTTAAAGAGAAACTCTTTGATTTGAGCTAGTGGATAGGCAAACCAAGTAAAGGTAGGACAAGATAATCCTACATTAGCCATTGAATCTGCTACTTGGTTTCCCTCTCTAAAAATGTGGCTACAATAGAAAGATATTTGTGAAAGGAGAAAGTGACAGTTGATCCATTCATTATAAATACACCAAGGCGGCTTATAAGAATGGTCCAGTAAGCAAGAAATAGCAGCTTGAGAATCACTTTCCAACCAAATGAACTTCCATCCCCTTTGAGCAGCCTGATTTATTGCATAAATAATTGCCATTATTTCAGCATAAAAGGAAGTATTATGACCCAAACTCACTGCATAGGCTCCCAAGAATTTTCCAGAATGATCTCTAAAGACACCACCACAAGCAGCCTCACCAGGATTACCTTTAGAAAGTCCATCTGTATTCACTTTGATAAAAGGATGAATTGGAAGTAGCCAAAGAACTTGGGTAATTCGTGGAGCTCTACAATTGTTGGCAGAAATTCCAATAGCTTTAAGAATACGAAGGTCTGAAAACGAGTAGATAGAACCAGGACAACTTGAAGACCAAGATCTCAAATAAGATTTACAGGACATAATGATCTTTCCATGAGAATAGGTAGTGTTTTCGAAAACAATGCGGTTACGAGCCTTCCAAATGTGATAGAAAATGAGAAAACAAGAAAAGCGCCACACATGAGCAAGCTTAGAATGAAAATTCTTGGAAATAATAGCTTGCCATAAAGATATGAAGCTACCCGAACCTGGTAATGTAGTATGAAAGGTGGTCGAAATCCAGTCCCATAGAGCATGAGAAAAAGAACAGTTTACAAAGATATGGTTTATTGATTCTGTATCTGAAAAATAGAGCCTACAAACTGAAGCCAAAGGTATGCCATAATGTTGAAGAACGTCTTCCGTGGGCAATTTGTTATAAACCATACGCCAAACCAAAGAAGACAATCTTGGAGGCAGAGAGTTAGACCATATAACATTAGACCAAGGATAAGGAGGCTTTTTAAGCCTAATCTCATTAAAGCTTTCTCTAAATGAGAGAGAACCATCAGCTGAATCAGACCATATAAGTAAATCTTTGCAAGGATGTTTTGGGAGCACAATTGAATTTATACGTTCAGAGAGATCAGGAAAAGCTTGAACAAACTGCAACGGAATAGACCATGATTGATTACTTATGAAGTCAGCAACTTTTGCTTTTAATTCAACAGGACGTGAGATGCCTATATAGGAAAGAACAGATGTAGGGAGCCAACTAGAGTGCCAAAAATTAATTGAGTTGCCATCTCCAACAATCCAGCGCACTTTTTCCAAAATTGAGTCTAAAACAGATCGAATGCCTGACCAAATAGAAGAAACTTTTCGCACAACCGGAATATGGTATAGATCCAAATTAAAACGTTTCCTGAAATAAATATTCCAATCGCTAGGATTAGTGAAAATATCCCAAGTTGTCTTTAACAAATTAGTTCCTTTTTCATAGATTTGACAAAAATCAGGACTTAAACTAGGTTTATAAAAATTTACATAGAATCAAATAAATTTATTAAAATTCGGGTAGGTCGAGACTTAAATTTTATGTTGTTTGAGTCCGGCCTTGACCTAGTCCGACTCAACCTGGAATTTTATATTCGACATTTTAAAATCCATACTAGATCGATAAATATCCGATTTCAGACTAAATTTATAAGAGCTCGACTTAGACCCGGATGAATTTATTAATTTTACCCAACAACAATCACAATAACAAAATAATAATAATAACAATCCAACAACCATCACAATAACCAAAAAAATGAAAAAAAAATAGCAACCCAACAATTAAAATAACTGTAAGCGAGACAATAATCTTACTGTTTATTTATATATAGCGGAATACTATACTTACTCCCTTACGTTTTGGAAAAAGTAATATATCATGTAAATCTTTAGCAAGTGAAGATATTCTCTAAGACTACTATGCTTATTTTAAATTTATTATTTTACTCCTCAACTATTAAAAAGCATATAAAAATAACCATATCATTCTTATTTTTATTTTATAAAAATTAATATAATCTTATTCTAATATTTAAATTTAAAATAATAATAATATTTTGATCTTTAATTATTTTTCTCATTCAAAATTTGTTATCAAATTTTTTGACAATATTAGTTATATATAAATTTTAAAATAGAGTATTTATTTAAAATAGTCTTATTTTTATAATTTAAAAGTGTAATCACATCAAGCAAAAGAAATGCACATGAAAGTGCAAATTGTGCAATTTGGTGATGCTACATATTTCTTGAACTAAGGAAAAGATTCAGGTAGATGAGGATATAAAAGCTGCAATTTGAAGGTTGTCTAGACAAAGAAAACAACCTGAATATTTAACTGCGAAATTGGGCCTAAATCCTACCATAAAACTTGAAAGATTCGTTAATAGATATGTTATTGTTACTAATTTTAATTAATGACTAAATTAATTAATCAATATTATAAATTTTTACAATTAATCTAATCATAAACCACAAATAAATTAATAAAGACAAAATTTTAATGTGGTTCAGATTTTTCAATCCTACATCTACGAGGCCACACCTAGAAAAAAATAATTCACTAAGAAATAAAATAATAAATACCAATGGACTTATACAAATTAAAGATTTCTTTATTGTTGCTTTTGTGTTGAATCTTCTTCGATAATCTTGTTTTACGAGATCTCCTTACTTTTGATGTTATTGAACTCTCTTAAACGAACATAACTTTTTCTTCCAAAGAAAATCAAGTTCATTTCTTAAAGAACACTACTAAATTATCTTCACAACACTTAAAAGATTTAAACCTTTAAGTTTATTATAATAGAAACCACAGATAAATAATTCTCACCAAATTGTTCTCATTTAAAGTATAAGAAAAAATATGAACAACTAAGAAAATAATAATCATGCTTATAGAGGAGATTTCTTTGAATTAGTTTTTTACATATTGGAGGCTTAACAAATTTGGAAAATATTTCTTATTTATATGAAAACATAAACCTTAGTCCAAAAAAGATTTTTATTTCTGCATTCATTAAAAAAATAAATCTCCTAAATTAGGAATGATTCTTAATAGGTTTTATTTCTTAATTAAAATTGAGATTCAATAGTTATTTTAAGGTTAATTTTGAATTTTTTAATTTTAAATAGATATATTTAATATTATACTATTAATTCTTTTTTAAATTCTCAAAATCTGCTGTTTTCTCAAAAATAATCCTAAAATTTTTGTATCAAACACTTAAATTGACTTTTAGTGATTAAAATAACTTTTTATTCCTTTCAATAGCAATCCCAAATAAACTCTTAAAAGATTAAATATTGTCTTTTTTTTTACTATCTCAAAATAATTTATAATGACACTTATTATTTTTAACATAAAACATTATAGTAGTAGCATTGTACGATGTCAATGGTAACTGGAGTAGGAGAATTATATTTTTAAGCAATGAAAAATAAACAGAGAAAAAAGATATAAAAAGAAAAGAAGAATCTCGTTTAGATTTAATGATTTTTTTTAATTAAAGTTGAAATTCAATAATTTTTTTTATGGGAATACAATATAAAATTGTCTTTTGTCAATGTAATGGTGCTACAAATTTTTTTTAAAATCAAGTTAAAATACAATCGTGAATTATTTGATAAGCTGCTTTTATAAATAATTCCTTACTTATAAAATCTGTTATCATAATGCAATAAATTATTAAATAATTAGTTTTTTTTTTATCAAACACAATTAAATAATAATCATTTATTTATTGTTCAACAGTACGCAATATCAAACAGGGTTTAGCACTGTTACGAGGACCTAGATGCAAATTTATAATTCATAACACATGATATCAAATATCAATTAGCTGGTTTAGACCATCAATCTTGACTTCAATGTTAAATTTGTTAGGTCACCTCAAACAACGATATTTATGAATTAAATGGTACCGAGTATAAATTATAATAAATTATTTTAAAAAATAAAAAAGATTTACTTTCTCATATGTACTACCATTAAAAAGTATCACATACATCAATCGTAAAAATCACATCACATCAGATTATTATTTAAAAAGTTTAATATTACTAAATCAAAATTTAAAATACATTTAGGCAATTCAATTGAATTGTCCTCTTAAACTTCTTCACATCATAGTAATCATGAGCGCCCTTTTATTAATAGGCTCTCTATGAGGCTTCGATTAGTGCAAGGTTGTCATCTAAATAATATGGCATTGCACTCAAACTCCCAGCAATTCATTGCAGTTTCCTCATCGAAATTTTGCCCAAAAATAAGGAGTAATCGCTTTGTTTCCTTATTGAATTGGAAAGATAGCTCAAAGTTACGTTTACAAGCATGTGTAACGAAAGCCAATAAAAAAATTCAACGTCCACTGGCAGATTTTTCCTCCACGCCATGGAAAGATGCTGATGTTTTCACTTCTAATCGTTTATCCCAATCATTAAGTAGCTGAAACAATCTTATTAATTCATATTTTACCGTACGATTTGCAGTATGTTGTGGCTTTTTGGCTGGCAGGAACAGGAATCATGTGAGAAGCACATCAGAGAATTGAAAGGAAAGGTGAAAGAAGTGTTAACTGCTTCTGCATGTGATGTGGTGGAGAAAGTTTGTTTGATCGACTCAATATGTCACCTGGGTCAACTCAACATTTATTAGGAGAAAAAGGCATATATAAATCCTTAAAATTTAATTTTTTGGACTAGTTAATTTTAATAATTTTAAAAATATCTTAAAATGACGCACTGGCAGTAAAAAATATCCTCTTAAATTTTGGAGATCTAATGGTTATTTTTGCTAGGTAATCATTTCTGTACATAATTATAAGAGTCACTGTACTAATCAATTGAGACCTTAATAAGTATTTTAAACCACAGGTACTAATTAATTCAATAAGTCAAATTTTACAATTTATGTCTTTCTCTTTATTTGGTTGAATAATTGAAAAATGTATGTTAATAACCAAAACAAGATTTGCTATAATCAACAAAATTCTTTTAATACGAAAAACACATTCCTAAAATCATGACAGCTTTTTAAATTTTTTCTATAAATGAAAAAAAAAATTATAATACATTTGTTAGAATAGATTAGATATTTCCCATTTAATATTTTTTTTTCTTGAAGTAGCATTACTTTACCTGGATTAGTATAGTTTCCTAATTTATATTGATTTAAATTTGCTAGTTCATATTAGTTTATTATTTTATGTATATAAAGGTACGATCATGTACTTATTTTTAATACATTCAATTCAAATAATACAATATCTTATTTTCTCTAACAATGTTATATCAATGAGTGAATAATGCAATTCTTAAAATCCTTCATATTTAATTAGAAAACTTTGACCAATTGATATTATTATTGGTATTGCAGTTGGCAGAATGTATCAAACTTGGCATCAAAGTTTTCGTACGCAAGAGATAGAATTGTGGAAATCTACCTCTTTGCATACGGATTGTATTTTGAGGCTCGTTACTCTCATGCTCGACTAATTTGAACTAAAATTGCAATGATGTTTACAATTTTGGATGACACATTTGATAGCCATGGTACATTTGATGAGCTCCAAAGTTTTACAGACACATTACAAAGGTTTTAGTTCATCCACTACTTTTCTTTCTTTTTTATTTTTCTTTATCTATAAAAAAAATAGATACGATGCCGTTTAATAAGATAGTGACTATTTTAACCCTAATTTTCAATGAAATAATATAGGGATATTGTGCTTTACCCCCCTAACTTTTGAGGAAAAATGATATATCTCCTTACGTATTTGAGAAAAGCTACATACCCCTTAAATTTTAGAGAAAGTCTAAGATACCTCATAGGATTATTATTTACATATTAATTTGACTATTTTACCCTCTATTATTAAAAATATCTAAATAATTATATTATCTTTATTTTTTTATTTTATAATAACTAATATAGCATTATTCTCACATTTAAATTTAAAAGTTATAATAATATTTTAACTTTTAATTATTTTTTCTTTTAAATTTATTAATTATCAAATTTATATAATATTTAATTATATATTTTCTAAAAATGATTATATTATTAAAATAATTTATTCTAAAATTATGTATAATTAATATTGTCCAAATTATTATAATTATGTAAAAACTTAAGAAATTTTGACAATAAATTTTGTTATAAAAAAATCTATATATTAATTATACATAATTTTTTAAATATAATATGATATATTTTAAAAATTATATATAATTATATATTATAAATATTTTATTATAAAATTTGAAGAAAATAAATACTTAAGGATTAAAATATTATTATAATTTTTAAATTTAAATATTACAATAAAATTATATTGATTATTATAAAATAAAAAAATAAAGATAATATAATTATTTTAGATATTTTTAATAGTAAATGGGTAAAATAGTCAAATTAAGATGTAAATAATAACCTTAAGGGGGATATCTTATACTTTCTTTAAAACATAGGGGGTATGTTACTTTTCTCAAATACTTAGGGGGATATATCACTTTTTCTCAAAAGTGAAGGGGGTAAAGCACAATATTCCAATAATATATGTATCATTTATATTGTTCTAAATCAAACACATTACAGTTGTAATAAGTATTTTGGTTGTCCAAATATCTATTGCTTAATTTTTTTCTTTTTTTGGTAGGTGGGATACTAGTACCATTGATCATTTACCATATTATATGAAAGATCTTTATACTGCTTTTGTGGATCGTTTGGATGAACTGAATAATGACATGCGTAGAGAAGGAATATCTTACACAAAGGATGGTGTAATTATTTTCACTTCCTTTATTTATATATTTATTATGATAATAATGCTTAATTTATGAGTTTTTATGTTTTTGCAAATAAAGAAAGATTTGCCAGAACTATTATTATTAAGTATATAGTATTATCTCGTTTAGTAATTAAATATTAATTAGACCATAAATTAATTTTTTAATTTTTTTGAAAAATGATAATTAATTAAGTGAAAGAGTTGGCTAGAGCTTACCTGGTTGAGGCCCGGTGGTTCAATGAGGTTATGTGCCGACATTCGACGAGTATTTGGACAATGCATTCGTAACAGCTGGTAGTATTGCAAGTACAGCTGCATCGTTTGTAGGAATGGAAGACACAGAAAGGATGATCAACCCGTATCAATGGTTATTAACTAGACCGAAGATTGTTCAAGCTTCGTATGCAATCGGCTGTCTTGAAAACGATATCACAACCAATGAGGTAAATTTACTCATCTCTCGTGTTAGCATTTGAAAGATTAAAATTCAAAATAATCAATTTAATTTAATGTTAGATATAGAAACTCTAAAACAAATTTTATCTATATACATTGATGTGCTACTTCTATGTTATTGAACAAGTGATAATACTATAACACTGATGTTAGGGGAAGACCCAACTTTCTAACTATAGGACTTGAATGTCTTCGATCAAAATTTACAATGGATAAAGTATAAAAATTTTATTTTTAAACAACAAAAGGTGTAAAAATTCTTTTTAATTTTATTTTTTCAAGTGTTGGGGGTGTTTCAACACATCAATTGGTGGGAATGAATTTGTATAATAATTTATTTATATAGCACCCCAAGATAATAGTATTTATGCTGAATATTCCCTATGTATGCAAGTTTAGAATAGGGTGTATACATTATCAACATTTGTCAAGATTGGAGCCCAACACCGCAACCTATAAATTGATATTTAATTTGTTAGGTTATCACTTTATTAGAAAGTAGCCAGGGGCGTCTTTAAGCCCATTTATGTTGGGTATCAGGTACGTGTCCTATCTAATAATTATGTAAAGGTCGACATGAGTCCATGAGGCCACTTCTGTTCTTCCCTTTTTAACTAGTTATATTTCATGTATTGCTTCTGCTAATCTGATGGCCCAAAAATGATACTGCTACCTTAAAGGCTTGCACTTCAAATGAGGATTCAAAGAACACAACTTGAGTTTTGAGTAATATTGCATTTCTCAAGTATTATCCCAAATCAAGTGGTATATTATTCATTCACAAATTTTTAAAAAAATTATAGCATTATTTTACCTCGTAATTGATAAATGACAAGTAAACCTAATGTATTTCACACATCATTATACTTTATTTCTTATTTCTTTTACATTTAATTTACTCACACATATTCAATATTTTGAAGTTCGAGCAAGAGAGAGGACATGTAGCCTCAAGCGTGGAATGTTACATGAAGCAATATAGCACTTCGCGGAATGACCCGATTGCAAAGATAGAGGAAATATGTGCAAATGCTTGGCGAGGAGTGCATGAAGCCTACCGTGTTAGAATTAATTATCTACAGTGAAAACTATCACCCAAAACATAGAATTATTCATGTCAGATCATTAAGAATAAATTAACACATAAAAGCGGAAGCGTATCTAAATCCATAGTCTAAAATTGCTCTCTAGAATCCTATAGTTGGCCTTCCAGATTAACATGTTTTGCTTGAGAGCCATTTGTTTCTCTCTAAGTATTTTTTGATGATAGGATATCAGAAAAATAACATTACGTGTAATCTGGGGACCATGACCACTTTATATATAAGATAACTTTTCTATTATCATAAGGTATTTCTATTTTAGTCTATCATAAAAATAGAAATTACCCTTTAGTCTCTATACATTAAAGGCCCACATCTTATTAGATACATCAAAGCCCAAATACCCAAAACCTTAGTAGATTACTTTTAATTAGGGCTCAACTTTATTTGACAGTTCACAAAATATAATTATTCACATATAAGCCCAATGTTGGATTAAGGATCCAACAATCTCCTATTTGGGCTATATGTATAACCTTATAATAATGTCAAATAAAGTTAAGATCAACCAATTTGTGAATGAATTTCCAACTGGTCCTCTTTAAACCTTAGTGAGATCAACCAAAATTTGAAAAATGTTAAGATCATATTGCATGTAATTCCCGTGCTAGAATCAGAGTGTAAATAAACCAAAATTTTATTTCTGCAGAAAATAACTATAAAAATTGAAAAATGTTTATTATCATAAAAGCATCTAAAATTACAAACTCCCACTAAAACTGAATATCATCAAATAACATAACACCCATACGAGCAGTGTGCTCATGAAACACTTTGGGTGGCAATCCCTTAATGAACGGATCCGCAACCATAGAGTTTGTTTCGATGTGCTCTATAGACAACTCTCCACTCTGAACTCTTTCTTTAACAACTAGGAACTTGAGGTCTATATGTTTTGACTTCGTTGAGCTCTTATTGTTGTTGGAATATAGAACTGCTGACTTATTGTCATAAAATAACTTGAGTGGTCTTTCAATACCATCTACTATATGCAGCCCTGTGACAAAATTCCGCAACCATACTCTATGATTGGACGCCTCATAACATGCTATGAACTCTGCTGCCATGGTAGAAGAGGCTATAAGAGACTGTTTGACACTCTTCCAAGAGATGGCACTTTCAACTAGCAGAAAAACATAGCCTGACGTAGATTTCATACTATTCTGGCATCTAGCAAAATCAGAGTTAGTATACCTTATGATCTCAAGCTTATCCAACCTCTGATATGTGAGCATGTAGTCTTTTGTTCTCTGTAAGTACTGCAAGACCTGTTTAGTTGCTTTCCAATGGTCTACTCCTAAATTGCTTAAATATCTCCCCAACATCCCAGTAACGTACGTAATATCCAGATGCGTACAAACCTGAGCATACATCAGACTCCCTACTGCTGAGGCATAGGGAATCTTCTACATTTTCATTTTCTCAATGTCATTCTTAGGGCACTGTTTGAGACTAAACTTGTCTCCCTTAGCCACAGGGGTATCACCTAGTTTACAATCCTGCATGCCATATCTTTTGAGACCCTTTTCGATATAACTCTTTTGTGACAATCTTAAAATACCCCGAAAGCAGTCTCGATGTATCTGGATACCTAATACAAAAGAGGCGCCACCAAGATCTTTCATTTCAAAATTCTTGTTGAGATGCTTGTTTGAGCCCATAGATGGATTTCTTACGTTTGCAAACCATATTCTTTGGGTCTCCCAACACAAAGTTTTTTAGCTGCACCATGTAAATCGTCTCATCAATGTCACCATTGAGAAACGCCGTCTTCACATCCATCTATGTAACTCAAGATTGAAATGCGCCACTAATGCCATTATGATCCTAAAAGAGTCTTTCAAAGAAACCGGAGATAAAGTCTCTTTATAGTCAATGTCTTCTTTTTGTGTAAAGCCCTTTGTGACAAGACATGCCTTGTACCTTTCCACATCAGCTTTTGAATCCCTTTTGGTCTTAAATATCCATTTGCAACCAATAGGTTTCGCACCTTTTGGCAATGGGACAAGATTCCACACATCATTGACCTTCATGGACTTAATCTCCTCATTCATGGCATCAATCCACTAGAGAGAGGAGAAGTGCATTATCAGATGATTATATTGTATTTCTCTAAGAACATGAGGTAGATATGTGCAAAGATAGAGGAAATATGTGCAAATGCTTGGCGAGGAGTGCATGAAGCCTACCGTTCTCCCGATGCAATTCTTCACTCACGTTTCTCTATTACGCACGCATAACAATTTTTTTACAAGAGTGGGGACGAAATCACAAAATCAGAGTATTTGAGAGATTGCATGAACAAACTTTTCATTGATAAAATACCTATTTGAGAATAGGGGGCGTGTGCTTTCAAGGAGACAATCATATTAGTTTGGCCTCTTATTGTGAAAGTAAGAAATTGAGAGACCGATTTCTCCTCTCACTAACTTTCCAGAGGGAGAATTTCTTATTTGCGTTTAATGTGTGTGGGGTGGAGTTTACAGCGTGTGAAATCTTTTAAAAAAAAATAGAAATTTGCAGTTAGTGTATCTGGGGGATGGGTTTAGAGCGTGCTAAATCTTAGAAAAAGAAAAAAGAATTTGTTTTATTTGCACAAGTATATGGAGTGAGATGGATATAGAGTGTAGGTAATATAAAAAACAAAAATAATATTTAGTGTTTGTGTGTGTTTAGAGTGTGTAAAATTGTTAGAAAATTGAGGGTTTAATAATTTTTTCAAAATAAAAAAAAAATAAGAGACTCAATCCAACTTTGTTAAGAGAGACTAATGTGTAGAATTCTAATTTCTGCAGATCTGCTTTCGCCTCTTCCTTCTGTTACTCAATCTCCCTTCACTTTTATATAGGGAGGAAGTGCTTATAATCCAGCTACAATCTAGTTGTTTTGAGCCACTTGAATTCTTCTAACAAACTATTAAATTAATGTACTTGCAATCTAGTTCTCTTACTCTTACTCTTTCGTTTAGAACCTTTATAATTAAATTAATAATTAAATAAATAAATATTTATTTATTTATTTATAATATTTATATTTATATTTCGTTGCGGAGAAAGAATACGCGTTGTGGATCGAGTTTATTAGACCTGGGAAGTGGGGAAGACTGTTCTGAAAACAGGGAGCGTTGTACGCTAATTTCCTGTACGGATAAATACCTTTTAGTCCCTGTACTTTTGAAAACTAGCAAGCGGAAATACTCGTTGGCCTATTTTTACAATTTGTCCCCATATTGTTGGACTTGAAGTGAAAAAATAAAGGGACGGGGCTCTAAGGAACAGTTTGATAAGTAAGTAATATTATTCGTTTTAGGAGTGGTGCTCCGTTCTAAAATTGACATATAAAAGCTCGATTAAATAAAATTTGAAAAAGATTTTTAATTAATTAAGTAAATACCTTTTAGTTAAAGTATCTTTTATTAGAAGCAAAATAAATAAATAATATGTGTATGTGTGTGAGTCAGTGAGAAAAGAGTGGTGATATAGTTTACTTGACTTTAACAAATTAGTTCTTTTTTCATAGATTTGACAAAAATCAGGACTTAACCTAGGTTTATAAAAACTTACATAAACTCAAATAAATTTATTACAATTCGAGTATGGTCGAGACCTGATTTTATGTTGTTTGAGTCTGGCCTTGACCTAGTCCGACTCAACCTGGAACTTTATATTCGACATTTTAAAGTCCAGCTTGGGATCGATAAATCTCTGATTTCGGACTAAATTTATAAGAGCTCGACTTAGGCCCGAATGAATTTATTAATTTAACCCAACAATAATCACAATAACAAAATAATAATAAACAATCCAACAACCATCACAATAACCGAAAAATGAAAAAAAAAATAGCAACCCAACAATTAAAATAACTATAAGCGAGAGAATAATCTTACTGTTTATTTATATATAGAGGAATATTGTACTTACTCCTTTAGGTTCCGGAAAAAATAATATATCATGTAAATCTTTAGCAAGATAAGATATTATCTAAGACTACTATCCTAATTTTAAATTTATTATTTTACCCCTCAATTATTATAAAACATATAAAAATAACCATATTATTCTTATTTTTATTTTATAAAAATTAATATAATCTTATTATAATATTTAAATTTAAAATAATAATAATATTTTAATCTTTAATTATTTTTCTCATTCAAAATTTGCTATCAAAATTTTTGACAATATTAGTTATATATAAATTTTAAAATAGAGTATTTATTTAAAATAGTCTTATTTTTATAATTTAAAAGTGTAATCACATCAAGCAAAACAAATGCGCATGAAAGTGCAAATTGTGCAATTTGGTGATGCTACATAGAGTGAAAAAGCAAAAAAATATTTCTTGAACTAAGGAAAAGATTCAGGTAGATGAGGATATAGAAGCTGCAATTTGAAGGTTGTCTAGACAAAGAAAACAACCTGAATATTTAACTGACTATAAAGTTCAATTAATTAAATCTTTCTGTCTAGGACTCGATCTACCAGTCCATAACGGTCAAACTTCGTGTGCATGGTATGGCAAGATTACTCAATATCTTAACTTTTGAGGTTTTAAGTCTTCAAATGTAGATCCCAGTTTATATGTTAAGAAAACATCCTTGCAGTGCACAATGCTCATTGTCTATATGTATGATATTATCATTACTGAAGACGACAATGCTGAGCTAACATGCCTTTTAAATTCTTTTTCCGTTCTATTCGAAATGAAGAGTTTGGGTAATGTTTGCATGGCTTGGAAGTTGAATAGTTAGATGGTTACTTTGTCACTCAAAAAGAGTATGCAATAAGCTTATTAAGTTGTTTCGTATGGGGGAATCAAAAGTAAAGACTACTCCTGTGAAACCATGTCTCAAGTTATTTTTTTTAATCAGAATAGAATATTATTAATAGAATGAGGAGAAAGGGAGATTAAAAGAGCAATTCTTAGAAGTTTAATACAAACAAATTGCAGATGAAAAACATAATCAGCAAATATATAATGACATTGGTTCCAATATAGACATAATAATCCATTAAACCATAATTTGTAACTTAAAATATTAATAAATAAATCAATAAATATTGATTACAATATTTATAATAGATATAATGAACAATTAATTTGGATATTGTATATTTTAAAGTACACAAAATATCTAACAAAAAATAATGTAAAGTAATTTGTAACAATACATTAATAAATATGGAGTATGCTTGAAAAATAATGTTATCTAATTCTATTATATATTTATATTTATCATCGGGGTTATAACATTTTCGTCCCTTAACTCTAGTAAACAAACAAATTGTTATTTATTTTTTTTAACTTTATTCATTGACTTATAATAAAAAATAAAAATGTGATTATTTATTTTGAATTATTTTAATTTATATATAAGTAAGTTTAAAATAAATACACACATTGATTTATTATAACTTCAGTTCTTAATAGAATTGATAAAAAAAATTAGAAAAAGTATGTTAAATGAATGCTAGAGTTTTATGTTTCTCATTAATTCTTTTATAAAAAAATTGTTTAGTATATGAGAAATTTTTTTATGAGTTCTTTTTCTTGTTAATCCTATGCGTTATATTTAAAAAAAGATAACTCATTGAATGCGCGCGCACACACACATATATATATATCAACAAATTTTCTTTTGTTCTATTAAAATTTATTGACCTAGTTATTAAAAATTATTCCTTTTTTTGGTACTATTTCAGCAAATGTTTTTAAAAAAATGAAAATATGAAGGACTTCTTAGTTGATGAAGTTGAACAATTTTAATGTTTTATAATATTTTTATGAAATAAAATAAACTTATACATAACCCATAAAATTTTATTTTCTTGCGAGAAATCCTCGTCCCCTTTTCAAACCAGGACTGAAAAACCATAAAATTCCCCATTTGATTTTCCCTTTTTTTTGGAAATTTTTTTATATTTAATTAAAATTTTAAAAATTCTTTGTAAGTGACTATTAATAATTATTCTAAGCATTACGAAAAGTCTTCGGTTGCAACCTTTTTTTTTTAAAATTAAACAAAGATTATTAAGGCTGATTTGTTACTTTATCAAATTATTTATAAAGTCATCATTCTCATAGGGAAAAAAAATACTTAAAATTGTACAACAATCAGCTATGGCAGCTCAGCAGCAGCACCTCCTTAAAGGAAAATGAAAACAAATTGAACATGTGGTATATATTAATTCTAAGATGTGAGGGTTTATTCTTAATCAAACGTTGAATAACTTAGACTTAGCTTATATGCAAATTCTAGCATTAAAGTATTTTCATGATTAATTAAATAAACTATATGACATAAATGCAGATGGAATCTCATTAATAGTTTATCAGCTAAATTAAAGCCGGCTACATCTCTTCCTCGTGATCACACGACTTCTTTGATTTGCAAAACAAAATGGATTCTCCGATCAACATTCCTCCATGGACACCGAGCCCAACCAGATCATCGCACCAGCCAATGTTAAGGGCAAAAGAAGAAGTCTTAGCTCCGTCGGAAAAGGATGTTGCAAATGAGCATGAATCTATTGCTGTTGCTGCTGCTGCTGCTGTCTCATCAAACACGAAAAATAGTGGTGTTTTCGTTACATGGAAGGAGCTCTCGGTTATGGTTTCTAGTGGGAAAGAGAAAAATGGGCGCATTCCGATTTTGGAGGGGCTTACAGGATATGCTGAAGCAGGCAAGGTTTTAGCCATCATGGGTCCTTCTGGTTGTGGCAAGTCAACCCTTCTCGACGCATTAGCAGGTATCTTCGATCATTTCTCTGCTGTTATAAAACTTCAAATTTATCTCCTTTTTCTCCGGTTTCTAGTTGACAAAAACGAATTATTTAGGAAGGTTAAGTTCAAACAGACAGAAGACGGGGGAGATTCTAATCAATGGCCGCAAAGAGACGCTTGCTTTTGGAACTTCGGTAACATATATCATAAATTGTGAACAAATATTGATTAACCTCTCTTCTTAGTGTCGATTTATACATATACTTTGGATGATTTAGGCCTACGTGACTCAAGATGATACCCTAATGACAACGTTAACAGTAAAAGAAGCTGTATATTATTCAGCACAGCTTCAACTGCCTGATTCCATGTCAAGATCGGAGAAATGGGAGAGAGCTGAAATAACAATTAAAGAAATGGGATTGCAAGAGTCTATGAACACCAGAATCGGAGGTCAGAGAGTAAAAGGTCTAAGTGGTGGACAAAAGAGAAGAGTCAGTATTTGTATTGAAATCTTGACGCGCCCTAAGCTTTTATTTCTCGATGAGCCTACTAGTGGGCTAGATAGTGCAGCATCTTACCATGTTATGAATCGTATAGTTAAGCTTGCTCGTCAAGATGGAAGAACTGTTATTGCATCAATCCATCAACCTAGCGGGGAAGTCTTTGAGCTCTTCCACAATCTTTGCCTTCTTTCCTCAGGCAGAACAGTTTATTTTGGTTCTGTTTCCATTGCAGAACAGGTACAATCCTATTCAGGAATACATTATATTATTAAAAACCAAGAATTATCTCATTTTTTTTAGTTATCGAGAATAAGCTTGATGAATGTTTGCTTCAGTTCTTTGCTTCAAGTGGCTTTCCTTGCCCAAGTCTAAGAAACCCATCTGATCACTACCTGAGGACTATCAACAAGGACTTCGATGAAGTAAGTGGTCCAAGAAATTGATGAATTTATGCCATGAATTAATTTAAAAAAAATTCAGTTTAACCAATTAATATTTGTTGTCACAAAAGGATATTGAACAAGGGCTTGACAGAACTAGAACTGAAGAAGTTATTAACATTCTAGTCAACTCATACAAATCATCTGAGACTTATCAGGAAGTTCATCAACTTGTGTTAAGAATATGCCAACAGGTACATAAGTTCAATTAACCAAATTTTACTGAAATGCTTCCCACACCATAACCCACAAACTATTGGCAACAAGATTAATTTCTGTGCAATTTAGAAAGGAGAAATTTTGGAGAAGGGAAGCCAAGCAAGCTTCATCACTCAAAGCGTTGTTCTTACGAAGAGATCATGCCTTAACATGTACCGCGATTTGGGCTATTATTGGTTTCGCCTTGTTATCTACATTGCGTTGAGCTTATGCATAGGGACTATCTACCACAACATTGGATTCACGTATGGCTCAATTCAGGTAAATTGGTGAACTTTTAAGTACTTTTCTTGGACTCTCCTCATACTGTATTCATTGCATATACAATATTTGTGCATTTCAGGCTAGGGGTTCAATGCTCATGTTTGTAGCTGGATTTCTAACTTTCATGGCAATTGGTGGATTCCCTTCTTTCGTAGAGGACATGAAGGTTAATTTGGTTTAGCTTATTTCTAATGAATTGCGAGACACTGCAAGCATATATATTAATCTACGCATTATTATTGTGTCCCTCAGATATTTGGGCGAGAAAGGTTAAACGGACACTACGGTGTTGGCTCATTTGTTCTTGGAAACACACTTTCCTCCATTCCTTACCTGCTTCTTAATTCTCTGATTCCTGGAGCCATAGCTTATTACCTAGTTGGCCTTCAAAAAAGTGCTGAACATTTTTTCTTCTTCGCTCTGCTACTTTTCGTATGCATCTTGTTGGTCGAGAGCTTGATGATGATTGTCGCAAGCCTGGTGCCAGATTTCCTCATGGGAATCATAGCAGGGGCCGGAATTCAAGGGATGATGCTGCTGAATGGAGGCTTCTTCAGATTGCCTGATGACATTCCGAAGCCAGTTTGGAAATATCCCGTGTATCACATTGCATTTCATAAGTATGCAAATCAAGGATTCTTAAAAAATGAATTTGAAGGGTTAACTTTTCCTAATAATCAAGCTGGAGGGCCACCAACAATCACTGGCGAAGAAATTCTGAAAAAGTTTTGGCAACTTGAGATGGGATACTCCAAATGGGTTGATCTTGCTATCTTGCTTGGAATGGTGGTTTTGTACAGGCTTATGTTTTTGGGTATTATTAAAAGTATTGAGAAGATTAAATCTATTATCAAATCTTAATTTCATGTTTGTTTTCCAGGCCAGTTTGGTTGAACAATGAAGAAATGAAAATTCTATTTGTTTGCTTGCGTAATTTGAAATTTATTATCAATAAAAATGAATCCGTTATTCTGCACGTGCCACCGACAACGCCTTGTACGGCGGTCCCAAGTTGCGCATGGAGCCACTATTTTTGATAAAATATCATAAAATATTATTATAAATTAAATTTTTTTCTGAATTCACATTAATATTTACTTAATTACAATATATGATAGATTAGGAGTTAATTACAATACTATATTACTGGATAGTTTTTAAAGTTAAATTCTAATTTTCAAGACGTCTTGGGGCATGATCATGTTTTATGATCACCATCAGCTGGATTTTTTATTGACATTGTAAAGCATATTTTAATTATTCTAGATTTGAACTATGTAAATTACCCCTTTATAAGTAATTTTATTTTTACCAAATGTTTCGAAATTTGACTTTATGTATATATGTATAATCATATAAAATCCACTTTGCATGCAGTCAAAATGGATCAATTAGGGGATCAAAATAGTAAATATTAGATAATTGCGTTAATAACATTTGGGTCCCTGAACTTTAACAAAAGAACAAATAAGATATAGGTTTCCAGTTTTGTAACACTTTGCATTCCTAGTTTTTAGTTCTATCTATTTAAAAGTTTTCAATTACATATTTTCTCTAATTATAAATTATGATGCACCAAATAAGTTTTTGTCTCTTTCATTTTATAATAAATTAATCCTTGAAAAAACGACAATCATTTGAGAGGGAACCTTTTCAATAACAAACCCAAGCGACAAACTTATAACAAGCCAAGTAAGATTTTTTCACCGCAACAAAATAAAAAATTCTACCGAGAACATATTATAATAAAAGAAGTTACAAAACAAAATTTAAGGAATTTACTGCATATGGAATGATTGTCTATGAACCCTAAATTGACGATATTGTCAAGCGGTAGCATGGACTATTAATGTGGTTTTGCAATGGGCGATGGAGCTGATGAATAATTATAAGTCTTGAAAGAGAAAAGCAAAAAAAGGACAGTGTATAAAGCCTAGCTATTGCTTTGCGATGGATCAGCAGAGGCAGTGACGGCTCTAATTGTTGTACATTTTTATAAATACACATAGTATTTTAAAATATATTTATTAGTGTAACATGTTAATGTAATTTTAATAAGATAAATTATATGTTATGAGAGTTATATAAATAAAAATGTGTTATAAAGAGATATGTTCTAATAAAAAGTCACATGAGTGTCTATAAATAAAATCTATATTTTGCCCATATAGATATAGAAAAAGATATATATCTTTCTACTTTCTCTTAATCTTCCATTACTTTATAAACTTTGATAGAAAATAATGTTTCATCTTTGTGTTGTTCAAATATTATATATTTGAAAGTGCACCTTTATTATTCAAATATTCTATATTTGAACATGTATTTCTATAGAACTAACAATTATTGTATTTTGAACGAAATTCTATCATAAATTTTATTTGTACTAGGACATTAAGTTAGAAAAACAAAAATTTTCTTAAAAATAATATTTTTATGCATGTCTTATTTTATGAGTTTCCTATGTTATTTTTTGCATCATCGACTTCATTAGAAATCCCTAGTACTGATAATTTTGGTGAATGAAAAGTTAATTTGCTTGAGGTAGAGTTCATTGTGCCCCCACAAAATTTTGACGGTGGTAGATAAAAGTAATGTTGGCGACTAAAAATATTAAAATTAGATAAATTATGTCATTATTTGTTGTTATGCTATAGTTGAGGGACAAATATTATTATACCCCATAGATAATTCTTATACTTTGATTTAATTGGCTTCCCCTAAAATTCGGTTAAAATATTATCAGTTAATTTAAAATTTGTTAGATACTTCTTTCAAAAGTTTAAAATTTTTCATAAACCAATTCAAATTCATTAAAAATAGATCTCTTATCCTTAAAATATCTACTGATTTTGACAAAATTTTACTTAATAAGCAAACTACTTAATAGATACAAGATTATATTGTTAAGTATTTTAATAAAGAAATTGTTTTCTATTTACCCATGATCTGGCCCAGTTTTTAATTTAGCCCTCAAGCCTATTGTTTATGCACGTTAGCTTGCGGAATAAAATATTTAAAAATAATATCAACTTGGTAAAGTAATATTTTATATTTTTATAAAAAAAAATTTAATGAAGGTAATAAATACGAAACTTTTACTTTCTATTGTTATTAACATTTGAGATCACTTGAAAGTATCAAATATAGTTTAGATTATATAAGCTACACCCAAAAAACTTGTCAAAGTATAATTAAATTACAACATAAAATAACAGTGACGTAGAACAGTCTGGGCTAGTATTAGAGTGTGTTTTATTGTCGTTCTTTTATTTGAACTAGGCCTTATTCTCTTAATTAAGTCTTATTTCTATTCCGAACAAGATGTAGATTCATATTTCCTCTTCTTTTTTTTAGGTTTTGCCAAATATAAGAAGGGCCTTGGATTTGGTTCTGAGGTAGACTAGAAGATTTTTCAAATTATTGGATAAAGTAATCATATTTCTCCCAAATTTCTGGTGAGTTCTTCTCTTCTTTCCTCTAGATTTTCTCCTCTTTCTCAGTCATTTGTCACTAATTTTCTTCCCTTTCTATTCTTTTAAGTTGGTATTCTATCAATTTGGTATTAAACACTATCTTCTGTCCCCTTTTATATACCTACAAAACCACTTGCAACCACTTTTTCTAGTCAGTTTCCTGGCAAAATTCTGGCAACTTTCCTCCGAACTTTTCAACCACCCTTTTAACGAATGGATAACTACCGATTTCTAAACTTTTCCTATAATACTATATCAACACCAATCAATACGGTTTAAACCCCTCAAAAGATCAGAAAAAAATTAACCCCAAAATCTACCGTCAATACTGTCGCCGCCGCACCGCCACTATACTTAGGGATGGCAAAAAAATTCGGGCTCGGCTTAGCCCGGGTTAACTCGATTTTTTAAGGTCGGGTTAAACTCGACTTTAAATATAAACTGGGCCATGCCTGAGTTTTTTCATTATAACTCGGACCAGGTCGAGTTAATTATGAGTTTTTTAAGTTTTAAATAAATTGATGTCGGGTCGAATTGGACCGGGTTAAAATACGATCCGTAAAAAAAAAATTTTACTTTTTCGAATTTTTAAAACCTGATTTTTTTACTCGACTAAGTCCGAGTCCGGGTTTTGACCTGACCCGATTTTATTAATTGCAATTTGTTTTTTTTTACACCTATACATAAAAATATACCACATTAGTATTTCAACATAATTATTATACTCATAGCAACTTATACAATTATATATACTTACATATAATTGAGTTTTGGATCATAAAAACTTACAAATTAAAGTTTTGGCAATGAAGTTCACAATTTATGCACAAATAAAGACTTTAAATTCGATGATAATGCAATAATGTTTTATAAATTATATGTAAAAGATATATTTTTAGACACTTATCAAGGGTATCTCTTTATGCTCTAATTATGTACTTTCTAGATTTAATCTCTCTAGGGAAAGAATCATATTTATAATTTTCCATTTGGTTGGATTTTTGTGCAGTAATGGTTATTTACTTAAATAGTTCTGGATTGCTAATTAGGAATTCTTCTTTAATTAATTTTTTGTTAGACATATGGTTGGATAAGCCTTTAGTCTTCAAAGAGATTGCAAAAAATTAAGGAGTGAAAGACCCTGTTTCAGACCAAATTCTAGAGTGTTTCCTGTAGTTAGATATTGTTATTTCGAATATCTAATTACCTAAAACTTCTATCACTGATAATCTTACTTGGAAAAGTTCCAAAGATGGTGGAATTAATTTTTTTCAATGATACAATTTGGTTAGGATTCCCATGAGTCCACAAGGCTAGTGCTTTTTTGTTTGGAAGAGCTTCATTCCTCCAAAATACTCTCTATTTGTTTAGTTCATGCTAAAATTGTTCGTAAGAATTTTAGTCCCAACTATATAATCTTTAACTTATGACTTCTTATTACATGTTCTATATGATCTGGAAGACTCGTGACCATTTTTGTTAGGACAATTTTACTTCTTCTCATCATTCTTTTATGGCTGATTATAGATCCCATATTAGGTTTTTTGCATTTTTTGCTTCAGATTTTGTTCATTTCAGTTATAATACAGATGTTATGGCTACCCTTAGTATTCCTTTTTCTTTTGGTAAGGCTCTTCATGTTATCACATTATTTCGGTAGCCTCCACCGTAAGGTTAGGTGAAAGTTAATTCAAAGGGACTTTTAAAGGAAAATTAAGGAGATGCAACTTATAGTGCCTTGTTTAAGGATGCTATATCTAATTTTTTAGGTGGGTTGAGCATGGCTTTGTTGAAAATAAGAATCTTGTAATGACTCAAAACACTCAAATATATTTATTTCTCACATAAGCCTACAAGAAATAAACAAATACTCTCAAATACTTGAATAAAATTTTTATTTCTAATTTAATTATAAAACCTTAAGGAGGGAGTGATATTTATACTTGAAGCAAATAATTCTAAGTCATTGATCATGATTGTTACACCAAATATTTTGACTAATCTCAACCATTGATTTAATTTTCATGTAGAACACCAATATTTACTATATCTAGCACACAAATATTTACTATATCTAGTACAACAATGTTTGCTAAGACAAGTCAATATTCTAAATTAAGTTTACGTTTAACAAGTTTATGTAACTAAATAGCTTATTTTACAGAGTTGACGGTTGTCATTGAAACGGTTACTTCCAAAGGTTAGAATAATTTATGGTTGGAATGCGAGTCAATACTTGTTATTCTTCTCCTCCAAAATCCTAGAATCTATCCTCTTTGCTAACTTAACAACAGGTGGTTAAATTGTCTTTTTCAACTCTTAGTCATCAATTTCAAGTTTTACACACCTATCTCAAAAGTAAAACAATAGTTGATGCTTTGGCTAGTATGGGTCTCTCTTATGGTTCTCTTACTTGGTGGCATAATCCTCTAATAGCAATTCAAGGTTTTCTTTTTCAGGATGCTAATAGTTATCCTAGATACTATTTTTTTTTAAATTTCTTACATTATTTTTTGTTTTATTCCTTTGGTTTTGTCTTAAGATTTTAGATATGCTCAGTGGTAAAGCTTGTGTTCTCTTTGATACTGGTGGTGTTGTACATTTTCTCTCTTAGTTAAATGCATTCCCTTAGCTCATGAGGTTTTAAATAAAAAATAAATAAATTAGTCTTTGACTATCATTTACTTTAAAAGAACAATCTAGTTCTTAAAATATCTTTAAAGGAAAAAATTAAAAAAATTATAAATTAAAAAAGATAATTCTTTTTTTTTTTTAGAAAAAGGAAGGAAAGTGTGAATATCTTGTGTTGCAGAGGAAATTTACCTAATTCACATGTTAAATCATGATTAGCTAATCACTAGAATAGGCTTTGTACCACTCTTGGTAGGCCTTAATACCATTAGGCTTTTGGATCCAAATTAAGCTTCTGCAACCCTATTGAGTTGTAAAGAGTAATGTCTACCATGTCTCTTAGGTCTTACTTTGTGGCCCAAAAGTTATGATGTTACAATCTTAGGAGATTGACTCAGGCTTGCTCGAAGAGTTCTATTACCGCTGTTAAGTTTCTGTACCTGTAAGATTTAATAAAGCACAAAACCTAAATTGTAAGTCCACTATATATTGTTGAATTGTAAACTTAATCTAGAATATTAAATTGTCTAAATTGGTGTACTAAATTTGATAAATATTGTATACTAGATTTAGTAAATATTGGTGTACTAGATTTAGTAAATAATAGTGTACTAAGATATGGTAAATATTGGTGTGCTATATAAAGTAAACATCGGTGTTTCACATGGAGACCAAATCAATGGTTTAGAATGATTTGCTTCAAGTATAAATACTTCTCCTCTTAAGGTTTTAGAATTAAGTTAAAAATAAAAGCTTAAATCTTTGTTCAAGTATTTGAGAGTGTTTGCTTATTTCTTGTAAATTTGTGTGAGAAATAAATATTTTTGAGTTATTTTGAGTCCTTACAAAATTCTTATTTTCAATATATGTGTGGGACCAAGCTACTTGTAATGGATGATATGAAGTTGTAATAAGACATGACTAGTTTGTGCAATCCTATTTAATGCGAGTTACCTTCCTAAGACAAGACTTTGGCTATGATTTAAATAAGTATAATTTAATCATTTTTAAAAGAGGTATTTAAAAATGAAAACTTATAATAAAACAAGTTAATTAAAATAAGATTTTGGATTAAAAAGAAAATGCTTTTTTGAGCTTTTTGTATTTCTTTTGCGCTAGTCTAATTATATAATGGACCAAATTTGATTTGAGCCCTCAAGCACGTTAATCATAAGACATTATATTAATTTGAACTAAACTTAAGCCTACTTTTATCTTTCATAGTATAGCCTACAATTTAAACCCTAAAGAGTTGGTCGAGCTTGTTTGTGACTTTTTTATACATTACTTGACAAAGAACATAATTTTAGCTTTGGATTTAGGCTCGGGCTCATAGTCAATTTTTATGTATCAACACCTTACTATTTTATCTAATTAGAAATAGAATGAGTAATTGTTATGACTAAAAATAATTTTTTAAAATACTAAACACCCAAGTGTTATTAACGTAAATAGAAAAAGTATCTATACCTATTCTGTAAATAAATATTTATCTGTCAAAACATTTTATTGACCGATAAAAAGCCACTATTAACATTAAGAAACTTCCAGTTATGCCCTTATGAGCAAGAGTTAATTTGTATCATTTAATTATATTGATCTGTCTCTTTACATATTTTGTAAACATTAGAAGAATGATCAAATAAATATAGGTTTCAAAAAATTAACTAATAATAAAAAATAAATTTATCTAATTAATAATAAATTTAAATAAAATATATTTTTTATAAAAATTATTTATCAATAGTAATATTATAAATTATTCAAGTAAATACGGAAAAAGTTGGCATTAACAATGACAAGATCTTTTTTTTTTTTTTTTTGTTTAACAACAGATAGTGAATTTATAAAGTTTGAATCATACAATTTTCTTTTTTTCAGTAATGTCAACTGTCACATCGTGTAAGTTTATTCCACTGCTATTTTCAGATTAAGCATCATCAGCCTGTATTTCTATCTATTTATTTTGACACGTGGAACGTTTATATATATATATATATTCGCAGCACCTCTTATTTGACTGGTGTTATTCAATTTTATTTCTTTATTTGGATGCATACATGTTTGAGGTATTTGCACCAAAGAAGAAAACAAAAACACGAAAACATATTGTTACCATTCTCCCTAATCTAGCTCTATTTACACAATAATTGGTTGAACTTTTATGACAGCACTTTCAACTCTCTATGTAAATGGTTAAAATAACCTACTAATTATGTGATAATCATCTCTAAGCTTACTTCGTATAAATTACATATCATTTTGTATAAATACAAAATTTATATAACAGTTTGTATCATTAATATTATTATATAAACAAATTTTAGGAAGAAATTTCTCACGAATTAAAAATATAAATAGTAATTTATATTTTCACCAAATTTAAGGAGTTCTATCTATAAAATTTTATAAAACTAAATTAAAATTATTGTTTAGGATAAAGATGACAGAATAAAGAATAAAATTTCGTAATTAAGAATATTAAAGGGTCATTCACAAGCTGAGCCAGCTGCTTTTATTTGTTTCTTTAAATTGAATTTCGATTAGAAAATTTATACTTACTGTTATTTAGAATTTTAAATTACTAAAATCCATATAATATTTGCATTCATTGGACACACTCAATCATCGACTCAATCATTGGTTGTATTACATATTCAATTACGTAATCATCAATTATCTTTTAATAATACAAAAATTTAGAATCATTTGAGTTGCTTAATAAATTTGAAATGATTTTTCTCCAAAACTCTTCCTCAATAAAAAATTTAATAACAAAATATTTTTTAATAACTATTTATATATATACACGGAAAAGGACTAAGTGTCTTGGCTTTATACAATTTCTAACATCATTTATATATTATTGAATATAAATATTTCAGCTGTTGAAATCAAATTTAACGTATATAATAGATGCATAATAAATACATTATAATTTAGGATTATAACAAAATTCCTCCCCAAAAAACCACAATTGCTTTGGGCCTTATTTCAAGAATATATCGAAATCACAAATTTAACAATTTAGGGCTTTTAGAATTTTCAACAATGGACGACATAATACAGAGAAATTATGAACCAATAAAACTTTTCATTTATTGTTTTGGGTTTAAAGGTTTAGTCCTCTGCATTTTAAGTGAAAATTGAAAGTACTTTAGGTTTTAGTTGAAGGTAGATACTATAAAAGTTATTTTACCCTCAATGTTTTTGACAGGAATAAATAGAGTTAACATTGAAGATAAAAGAGTTAAAATTTAGCAAACTATGCTTTTATTTATTTATTTTGTCAAAGTTAAAGGACTAAAACGTTGTTATCCCACATAAAATTTCTTAAATATAATGATGAGATGATTCATCTATGCATCAATATGTGGGCTCTATTTTATTCCACTACACAGACGTAAATGCGGGTCATCAATATATATATATATATATATTTAATTGTCTACTTTAATTTTGGTTATATGTCAATGTAATACAATAAGTATTGAGATGCTATAATACAGTCTACAGAGATGCTACTTATCTTAACAATTACTTTTCTATTAATTTCATTAGTTAATAGAGGGATAAAAATATATTTTATCTTAATTCTAATAAAAATCTCAGCCACTTGTTTCAAATTTGAACTTATCTAATTGTGATACAATATAACATAAAAAAATTGAGTTGCTTATCATGATTTGAATTTCTTGGATATGAGGTTGTTAATGACATACTTCTTGTTATTACACCACTAACATATTTTAAATTATATTTCTAAATTGTCATATATAATTATACAAAGGACATATATGATAAAAAATTATTTTTACTATTGTTAATAAATTCTAAATTATATTTATTAATTATATTTTTATGAGAGTTAAATTTATAATTTATTAATATTAATAAAAATAATTTTTTATCCTAAATATGATTGTTTTATATATTATTTATTTTAAAATTTAATATCGTTAATAAATATGCAATTTAATTTTAAAAAATTCTTTATAGTTATGTATTAATATTAAAATTTTAAAAATAATTAATATAAAATTAATAATTACTTACTAACAATAATTTCAAAATTAATTTTAAATAAATAATTAATCTGTTAAACATTATAAAATATTTTGATTGGTATTAATAAGTATAAATTAGCATTATTAAAAACATGTCTTCAAAAATAGTAAGTAGTAAGTAGTTGGCTGAGATTTTTATTAGAATTTTAAATAAAAAGACATTTTTATCCCCTATTATCTGACAAAATTAACAGAAAAGTAATTGGTTCTGATAAATAGTATCTTTATGGACTATATTATAATGCCTTAATATTTGTTATATCACATTGAAATATCACTAAAATCAAAGTAGTCAAATGAAAATATTCTTATATTTAAGGGATAATGTGATTTACCTGGATTTTTTGAAAAAAAGGGAGATATCCTTAATTTTTTTTTTAATCTTACATACTCTTGACTTTTAAAGAAATTTAAGATATCCCCTTAAGACATTATTCTAAGTACTATTCTAGATATAACTTAACTATTTTACCCCATAACTATTAAAAATATATAAAATAATTTAATTATTTTTATTTTTACTGTATGATAATTAATAATATATTATTATAATAATTAATTTAAAAATTGTAATGATATTTTGATTGTTAATTATTTTCTTTTAAATTTGTTAATATTTTGATAATATTAATTATAAATAATTTTATAATTGATCATTTTATTAAAATAATCTATTTTAAAAATTATATATAATAAATATTGTTAAAATTCATTGTTAATTTTCTACAATTTTTTTAGTTGTAAAAATTTAATTGTAAAAATAAAAACAAATAATTTTTTACAACAAAAAAAAATTTATATTGTAAATTTTTTTAATAATTTCTTAGCATATTTTATGTTTTAAAACTTTTACAAATGATGTTGTTAAAATTTGCTTACAATTAATGTTATAAAAGTTGACAATTATAAAGATTTTTAACAATATTAATTATACATAATTTTTAAATAGACTATTTTAATATAAAAATAATTAAATTATTTTATATATTTTTAATAGTTGGGGGGTAAAATAATCAAGTTATATTTAGAATAATGCTTATAATAGTATTTTAGGAGGGTATCTCAAGTTTTTTTTAAAGTTAGGAGGTATGTAAGATTTAAAAAAAAGCTAAGGGGTATCTCCCTTTTTTGAAAAAGTCAGGCGATAAATCACATTATTCCTATATTTAATTTGACGCGTGAAACATTTTATTTTAGAAAAGGAATGCATTCGTTCTTTGACGTTATATTTATAAGATTTTATTCGTTTATTAATTTTTATGCTGGAAGTATATAAAAATAGGATGCAATTTGCAATTTTAAATATTTAATTTGACATGTAAATCATAATATTCAATGAAAATAGAAAGTATTAACGATGTTTCATATACCAAGTTATAACTTAACAATTCATTATCCATAATGAAATATTTTTATTAATTGAATAGTAGAATAAAGTAATTAATTATTTGAAAATTATAAAATTATCCTACAATTATTAATGTGACGTCATGGTTTAAGATATATAATTTCAACTAATTATCTAATATATTTAATATTACTCGTCTTTAATTTGATATGTCCAAACATTATGTACAAAAGAAAAAGGAACAAATATTTCTTTTAATTTAAAGAGATAGAGGCCTTTATTCCTCGGTTTACAGTTTGTATTCTAGACTCTTCTAACTACAGGTTCTTAATAATTAATTTTATAGACAAAGGTAATTAGAAAAAAGTTAATACATAATTTATTAGCTTTGGGTGTTATAAATACAGGGCATTAAATTGTTGCAATGTGACGACTGCAGAACCGCCCCTCAAACAATCATGGCTATTAAAAAATTATTTACTTTTAATTTAATTTTTTATGACATTACATTTATTTTATTTATCACAATGTGTTAGATCAGATCAAGCATAGGTACAACTCAAAGACATTATTTTATTTATCACAATAATAAACGATAATAATAAAAAATAAACAGTGAGGAAAGTGGATTGGAAGCATCCAACAGGTTCTCAGTCACATTTAAGTTTTCTTGGTTTTCTATAAATAGATTGTACAAGAGGACGGTTAGATGATCAGTAAGAGTATTTAATGCTCTAAATCTTAGTTACTTATTCCATCAATGGCTCTCCTCAAACAAGCAAAACCCCGATACCAGGACTGTATTCTACCATCATTTCCAAAGCTTCCCTCCTCCAGATGGCCATCTCGAGGTCATCACTTTGCTTCCTTCAGAAACAGTACACCCAGTAAATCATTCATTTTGAAAGCATCTTTATCAGATCCTAAAACCTGCAGGGATGCAAATTTTCGTCCACTGGCAAACTTTTCTCCTAGTATTTGGAAAGACACTTTCGCCTCCATTCCCCACCTTCAATCAGTACGTATGATATGCATATATACATACATACATACATACATACATCAACGTACTTTATTGCATTTACAACTATATTAACGCGTTAATTTGTTTTTCTTTGCAGGAAATTGAATCATGCGTTAAGCAGGTGGAAGAGTTGAAAGAAGTTGTGAAGGAAATGTTAATTGCTGCCACAGATGATCCTGCAGAGAATGTTCTTTTGATCGATACGTTATGTCGCCTTGGTGTTTCGTATCAATTTGAGACTGAGATTGAACAACAATTAATTCATATATTTGAATCGTATGCCAACCTCCCTGATAATCATGATTATGATCTATACACCATTGCTCTTCTGTTTCGAGTTCTCAGACAACATGGCTTTAAAATGCCCTGCGGTGAGAATGCATATCTAGCTATATATATTTGATTTATATAAATAGAAGGCCTCCGTAATTGATGCGATGGTTGATATGAACCGTGCAGATGTGTTTAACAAATTTAAAGACGAAAATGGTAAGTTCAAGGAAAGTTTAATCTGTGATGTGAAGGGCATGTTAAGTTTGTATCAAGCTACCCATTTGAGCATGCATGGAGAAGATATTCTCGACGAAGCTCTTGCTTTCACGACGGGTCATCTTCCATCCTTGGCTACCAACTCAAGCCCGCATCTAGCAAAACATATATGTGAGGCCCTGGAACAACCCTTTTATACAGGCATCCCAAGGCTAGAGACACTCAAATTCATTCCTTTCTATGAACAAGACGAATCTAGGAATGAGACTTTACTCAAATTTTCAAAATTAGACTTCAATAAAATGCAAATACTGTATCAGCAAGAGTTACGGCTTGTCACAAGGTAAATATTTTTAACTATATATATCTAAATGAGAGTGAATATGGTGAATTAATTAACAAATTGATATTATTGTTGTGTTTTTTAATATTGCAGTTGGTGGAACGATTTAAACTTAATTTCGGAGTATCCTTATTCGAGAGATAGAGTTGTGGAGCTCTACTTTTGGTGTGTTGCAGAATATTTTGAGTCTCGTTACTCGCGTGCTCGAGTGATGCTTACTAAAATTCTAATGATACTTACTGTCATGGATGATACATATGATGCATATGGGACACTAGATGAGCTCCAATGTTTTACCCAGGCGATAGAAAGGTATAATTTATGTTCTTTATTAATTATCAACTCAGTAATTCTATCTAGCCTTAAATTATATAATATCAACAGTTTATATAAATTAATATTGATTTATATTAAATTCATATATACTTATTGAAATAAGAGTTGGTTTTCATTCTAAATACAAACTGAACTTGTAAAATTGATCCATAATCTACAACCACTTAATTAAATAACAAAAAAATTACAGTACCTTATAAATAAATCAAGAATAATAATTTTAAATCAACTCCTAATATTTCATAATCTCAGGTATATAATACTGACAAATAAAATTACATCGAGGTGTTATATTCAGAATTTTACTGTATAACTGAATTTTTTAATTTAAGGTGGGACATTGAGGCTCTTAACGAGTTGCCAGATTACATGAAAAGTCTTTATATTGCTATCTTGAACCTTTATGATGAATTGGATGATGAGCTGAGTAAAGAAGGAAGATCTTATGGTGTCGCCTGTACAAAGGATACGGTAACATTTCTCTATAATCTAGCCTTCACTATTTTACATACAATTAAAAATTTGAACTGCATATATAATTAATTACAATTTTTTAATTAATTTGTGAAATTTTTGTTTATAAAGTTGAAGGAGCTTGTGAGAGCCTATTTAGTTGAGGCCCAACATTTCCGTGAAGGAGTGGTGCCACCGTTTGAAGAACGTTTGGACAATGCAGTAATCACTGCATGTCCGTTCTTTGTTCCTGCGGCTTCATTTATAGGTATGGGAGAAGTTGCAGGGATTGATGCCTTTGATTGGATACGAAGCAGACCTCAAATGCTGATATCTACTTGCATCATCGGTCGTCTCCGAGCTGATATGGTCTCTCATGAGGTACGTACCATCTGATTACTACTATTAAGTCAAAAAGTTGAATTAATATATAGAACAACAACACGTATGAGATGAAAGAAAATCTCATTTAATTAACTTGATTTTAATTTGGTATATATAATTGAAGGCGGAGCAAAGGAGGGGACATGTTGCATCAGTGGTGGAGGCGTACATGAAAGAAAATGGAATATCGAGAGAGGAGACGATTGAGAAGTTTGAGATAATGATTGATAATGCGTGGAAGGATGTGAATGAAGGATGCATGAGGCCAACAGCTGTAGCAATGCCTCTCGTCACTGTAATTCTCAACGTTGCACGCATAGGAGAAGTCTTTTACAAGAAGGTCGATGGAATCACAAATCCACAGCATTTCAAACATTACATCAAACAATTGTTTGTTGATCCGATATGATGCTTATATTGTTTGATTGCCTATTCTGGTGTGTATTTGAATAAACAATATGTACGTATATCACATATTGTCTTATTGTTTTGAATAAATTATGGGACGTTGAAATAATGTTTGGAAAAAAAATGAAAAAATAAGACTTGTTCCTCCATTGCCTAGCTTCCCCCTGTTCTTCTTGTTCTTTTTTCATATCTTTAATTAATAATAAAAATAATAGTTTTTCCCCAACGCAAGCAAATCAAACAACAATGCCAATAAAGTGTTTAATTATGGTCACTTGTTCCTTTCACGAACAAGTGAAATAAATAAATCGATTTAATATTCTAACCCAAATGAGAGGTAAGTCATTACTTGCTCAATATATAAGCAAAATTCGAAGTTATAAAGACCAGCAGCAGAACTGTCCCCATGAAATCAAAATGTATGTGATGTTAGACTTTATTTGTGTGATTAAATTATATTTCTTGTTTCTCATTTGCAAAGTATTTATTAAGGTAATATTATTAGTTCTAGAAGTGTTATTCCCTTCTAAAATTGTCATGCAGAGTATTTTGCATGAAGCTCAATTAAACAAAATTTTAAACATATTTTTAATTAATTAAGCAAATACCTTTTAGTTAAAGTATTTCTTGTAGGAAAAATTACTCAATCCACGTATTGTATCACAATTGCCTAATCACTTGAGTATGTCTTGTGTTGTTCTCAGTAGACATCGATACTATTAAAACTTAATAAAACACAAAACTTAAATGAAGAGTCTATAATATGTGTGGGAGCAAGCTAGTCCCAATACTAATATAAAGGAAAACAATGGTTTAATGGTAGATCGCAATTGTGGAGAAATTGGATAAATAATAAAGAAATAGAATTGCAGCGTTATTCAATACATCCGTTTGCAATCTAACGAATCTAAGGCTGCGACGAATGTGTTTTTGAAGCATAAAAATAATCAGGATGAGGCTATGGATGTAAGAAAGAGAATTGGACACTATGGAGTTCTTTGAAGTCAATTTAGATGGTAGAAAAATAACCCAAAACAAGCAAAGATTTATAATGTTGCCACAAAGAAGAAAATGCTCTTCAAAGACGTATTCTCTAAGGAAACTAATTGTAGCTTTTTAAAAAAATTGAAGAAAAAAATACATGTTTAATTTTCTTAAAAGCTTCTATATATGCCAATGTTAGATTATAACCATGCTTATTTTACTTATTTTTTTTTAGCAAAATAATAATATAGATTTATCTCAACTTATCATTAATATTTTACCTTTTTTTTTAAATTATTAGAGGTAATCAGTTCACCAAGTGAAACATTACTTAAAACTGTAAAATTAATCTTTTCTTTTAACGTAAAATTAAAAAATGTCTGATTGAATTTGTAGTTAAATTGTCTTTGATCCCAAACAACGAGGCATTCTATATGCTGAATATATGCCATATATGTGTACAGACTAAATCTATATTATTGCCATTCAGGTGAGATTTCCTATTTTGATGCCTAAATAAAATAATAATGCATATGGTTTCGTTGAAATCCTGAAAAATTCAGTAAAAGAATTCACCGACGTGCATCGTTTCACATGCAATCAATTTTTTTAATTATAACATTAATCAATTTTTTTAACCATTAATAATGAATTTAAATTTGAGATAAATTTAAGTCGAACCCGACTTAAATAAAAATTTTAAAAAGATAATAATTATAATATTCTTTAAATATATATAACTTGAGAAAGAATTTAAAAAATGCAAAAATATTTAAGTGTAAATTATACATTCGTTCACCTTTATGTTAAAGATTTAATTTTCTTCAAATTTATATCTATCATCTTTTAAAAATTTTAAGTGGTTCGTCTAAATTAGTTTGAACCAACGGTTTGATTGGGTTTAAAGTCCAAATAAGTTATGATATATATAATAAACGACAAGAATTAAAAGGTCTCGGGGGAATAGAATATGTTTTAACCCTATGGCATCATGTGTAATTAGGCCACATTACAGAGGTATTGGATTTCTAAGCATTCTTTTAGTTCTTACAACTTTTTTTAATACTAACCAAATCACATGCAGATATTTAAAAAAATAACTTTTAGCATTAAAAAACTCTTTTAACTCATTAAAAAATTAAACTAAAAAATTAATTTTAATTTAAAATTTTAATTTAATTACATACAAATGCTTATAACAAATTTTTATACATAAACTAAAAAATAAATAAATCTTAAAATTTAAATATAGATCATTTAAACTTAAGTAAAAAAATAAGTAACGTTTAAACTACATATAAAAAATACAAAAAAGTTAAAAACAAAAATTAACGTCCATGTATTTTAGCAAAAATAAATATCACTAAGGGATTTACACTTAAATATACATTTTATATAATCTGGTAAATTAAAAAAATAATTGACTAATAAAATATTAAAAATTAAAATATTAATATTGGGTATAGGGCCTGCACTAATTATTGTCGGCAAGTTAATATTCTCTTCTAACTAAAATTACATATGCTTTCATGTAGAATACTAAAATTATATATATTTTAATATATTTTATTTGATTTGTTCAATCAATACTTTCAAAGAGGCATCTCTATATATTTAATGGAAGCAGCTACCATTTATTATTTATATAGGTGCCTTAATTTGCTCAAGGCGAAAAAAAGAACACATAACATGTTGTTATCTAGACATTACGATTTTATAGTATTATCATTATTAATTAAAGCATAAAAATTAAATAAATTTATATTAGAGAGCATGTGAATTTAATTAATTATAAGTCAATTTTAGTGTTCTCGAATATTTGAACATGATTTTATGAAATTAAATCTATTAGGATAAGATGCTGCATCATCACTTAAATATTTTATATTTTTATTAAATTTTAAGGGTTTATTTATCATAATTCTGTGAATAAAATTATATAAAACCATAAATGATATATACAATCGGAGGAATAGAGGCTATCTTTGATTTCTTTAAAATTTTATTTTTTTATACATAATCATCGAACATTTGTCTAAAATGTTTGCTTAGTATGATCAGTTTACCTTTTTACATATAATAACGATATTGTTAGGCAAACTTTGATATAGGTATTGCTAATTATCCCCTTAGTCTTTGGGGAAGCTGTAAACATTCTAAATGTTTTTTAACTTTGTTAGGAACCTTCTATATTTGATAAGAGAGACGAATACCTTCCTATGGTTATTAAAAATGACATCAAATCAAATCTTCAAAGGAGCACTCAGAAAAAAAAAAAAAACAAATAGAGGTGAAACAAAATCAAGAGTAAAAACGAACACTTATCAGGACAGCATAACGCAGGTGAAATCGAATCAAACAGATCTATAGGCATATATTTTCATAGTATATTTCATATTACGTATATGCTATTGATATCATACTAATGCATGGTATACAAACAAACAGCTTGGCAATTTGAGATGGATAAAATATAGATATTTCGTGATAGATTATCAACAAAATATGAGAATGGGGTTGACGAATTTTTGCCTTTTGTAATGGTAAGTGTAGAAAATCGTACGTCAATTAGTTGTCCATGTAACTCATGTTGCAATATGAATTTTCGTACAACTGAACAAATTAGATCACATTTATTTGAAAAAGGTTTTCTACATATATATACCATTTTAAATAGATAAGGAGAGATAGACCATAATTTTGATCTTTCAAATTCCCAATCACATTGTGAAAGTCATTAATTTAGGAGGATTTTAGTAATGTTGTTGACATGATAAAAGATGCTTATGAACACTGTGAAAAACATTCTAATCATTTTAGGGAGATGCTTGAAGAAACAGAAAACCTTTGTTTCCAGGTTCTAAACATTTAAAACTATCTGATTTAATAAGAATTTATAATGTTAAAGGAAATTTTGGATGGTCGGACAAAGGGTTTTCAGCTTTATTGAATGTTCTTGTGGACATATTACCTGAAAATAATACTTTGCCTACATCAATTTACGAAGTTAAAAAAACCATGACAGTGTTAGATTAGAATATGAAAAAATAGATGCATGTAGCAACGATTGCATTCTTGATAGAAAGAAGTACGTAAACCACATTGAATGCCCTTTTGTATATAAAGTAGGTGGAAAAAGCTCAAAAACAAACCAAAAAATAAATTAGATAGGATTCCAGCTAAGACTTTGTGTTACTTTTTGCCTATTACTGGGATTAAGTGCATGTTTCAATCACCACACATTACTAAAACCTTAATTTGGCATGCAACAAAGAGAATAAAAGATGACAGTGACCTGAGTTTGCACAAGATCCTAGGAACCTTAGATTAGTGCTTTCAACTAATGGGATAAATCCACATAGCACACAGAGTACTGCTTATAGTTGTTGGCCTGTTACAAAGATAACCTGCAATCTTCCTCCATGGCTTTACATGAAAAAAAAATTCATAATGTTATCAATTTTGATTTCTGTCCCTAAACAGTTGGTAATCCCTTAGATATTTATCTTGTACTCTTAATTGAAAATGTTAATGATATCATACTAATGCATGCTATACAAACAAATAGTTTGGCAATTTGAGATGGATAAAAAATAGATATTTAATGATAGATTATCAACAAAATATGATAATGGAGTTAACGAATTCTTGCCTTTTGTAATTGTAAATGTAAAAAATCATAGGTCAATTAGCTGTTCATGTAACTCATATTGCAATATGGATTTTCGTACACCTAAACAAATAATAATATAGATTATAATCATGTTTATTTTACTTGTTTTTTTTAGCAAAATAATAATATAGATTTATCTCAACTTATTATTAATATTTTACCTTTTTTAAAAATTATTAGAGGTAATCAGTTCACCAAGTGAAATATTACTTAAAACTGCTAAATTAATCTTTTCTTTTCAATGTAAAATTGAAAAATTTCTGATTGAAAAATTAACTTTGATCTCAAACAAAGAGGCATTCTATATGTGTATAGACTAAATCTATATTATTGCCATTCAGGTGGGAAATTTCCTTTTTCGATGCCTAAATAAAATAATAATGCATATGGTTTCGTTGCAACGCGGAGAAATTAAATAAAAGAATTCACCGACGTGCATCGTTTGACATGCAATCAAACGATTTTTTAAAAATTCTATTGTCCACGATCTAAATTTTAGATTTCTAACCATTCTTTTAGTTCTTACAACTTTTTTTAATACTAACCAAATCACATGCAGATATTTAAAAAAAAAAATAGCATTACAAAACTCTTTTAACTCATTAAAAAATTAAACTAAATAATTAATTTTAATTTTAAATTTTAATTTAATTACATACAAATACTTATAACAAGTTTTTATACATAAACTAAAAAATAAACAATTCGTAAATATTTAAACTCAAGTAAAAAAAATAAGCAATCTCCAACAATTTTTTTTAATGTTAAAAGTTCGTTTTATATTTTTCGTTCATGTAGTTTAGTTGTCATTTAAGAAAAGGTTTTTAATAAAGTTATTTTTATTCTATGTAAGAAACTTAAAATTTTATTTATCTCGTAAACTTTTTTTTAGTAGAATTTTTAATTTTTTTTAAATAATTGTAACGTTAAAATTTTTTCTAATATTATTTTGTTAATTCAATCATATTTTTAATAAAAAAATGATTACAGATATTTATATATGGGAAATGACGATGTTAATGTTTAAACTACATATACAAAATACAAAAAAGTTAAAAACAAAAATTAACGTCCATGTATTTTAGCAAAAATAAATATTACTAGGGGATTTACACTTACATATACATTTTCTATAATCGGGTAAATTAAAAAAATAATTGACTAATAAAATATTAAAAATTAAAATATTTATATTGGGTATAGGACCTGCACTAATTATTGTCGGCAAGTTAATATTCTCTTCTAACTAAAATTACATATGCTTTCACGTAGAATACTAAAATTATATATATTTTAATATATTTTATTTGATTTGTTCAATCATTACATTCAAAGAGGCATCTCTATATATTTAATGGAAGCAGCTACCATTTATTATTTATATAGATGCCTTAATTTGCTCAAGGCGAAAAAAAAAAAAAAACACATAACATCATGTTATCTAGACATTACGACTTTATAGTATTATCATTATTTTTTTTGTTAATATATTTTTTTAAGCCTAATAAACTTTATAGTATTATCATAATTAATTAAAGCATAAAAATTAAATAAATTTATATTAGAGAGCAGGTGAATTTAATTAACTATAAGTCAATTTTAGTGTTCTCGAATATTTAAACATAACTTTATGAAATTAAATTTACTAAGATAAGATGCTGCATTACCATTTGAATATTTTATATTTTTATCAAATTTTAAGGATGTATTTATCATAATTCCGTGAATAAAATTATATAAAACCATAGATGATATATACGATCGGAGGAACAGAGACTATCTTTGATTTCTTTAAAATTTTATTTTTTATACATAATCATCGAACATTTGTCCGAAATGTTTGCTTAGTATGATCAGTTTACTTTTTTACATATAATAACGATATTGTTAAGCAAACTTTGATATAACCGAGAATCTAAATTATGTTACGTTGCAGCTACTCGGTGCAAGATTGTTGTTGTGGGTGATCGGTACAGCTCTAGGTGGTTGTGACTTGTGATTGATGGTGGCTACAGACGGGCTACGGGTGACTGCGACCGACCGGCGGTAAAAACATGAGAATTACTGATTAAATTTTTGATACTTTAAATAAAGTGTCAGCAAAGATAGATACAATACTTTTTTTTTCTTTAGAATGATAAAAAAATATCAATATTTGCTGACACTAACACATGTATTAATGATTTATGACATTTAGGTAGCACTAGACATAAAATGACATCGTTTTCGTCGGTTGTTACAGTGACAATACTACACTTGTTATGCTACAGTGACCATTCACGCTTATTATATTACAGTAACATAATACAGTGATTTCGCTACACTGATTTTGCAATGACGTCGTTTTGTGTTTAATTAAAACAAACCACCATACTTGGCAAAATTCAAGTCGATATCTTTACCCTAACCTTTACCCTAAAAATTGCCATTCAAAAGTCATTCTCTGTTAAATCGCCATCTATCTCGAAATTATTGGTTCAATCAATGGTTCAATTATTGTTACTAAGAAATGTAAGATTTTTTCTATCCTCATTTTGGTTACTGGGAAAATTTACAGCTTTACAAAGAAACCAGGATAAAACTAGTGTAGGACTGTAAGATATGCTCTTATTAGTGTAGGATGTGCGCTTTTAAGTTTAGATATGCTTTTTTTTCACTGATTTTAATTTTAAATTTTAGTTCATCTTTGATTTTTTTTTTGTTATTAATCAAATGTTCTACATATTGAATTAAGAAGAAGAATATCTGGATTTTGAATACCTACTATTATGGCGAGTGAATTTGCAACTTAATAATGAGTACAATATTTTTCATTTTTCTTGCTAATTTTTTTCTCTTTACTGTTATGTTACTAATACTTGTTGCAATTTGGGTCGAATATTAAGAGGATACACAGTTTATATATTATATAGTTGTATCTATTATAAACATTTACTTAACATTTTTTATATATTTACATTTTGTTTCTTATTATGACTAAATTATATATATTTGATTTAATATTTGTAGTTTTGTTGGAATCAAGAAAAAATTAATAAATTGTCTTAATAAAGTTGTGCATGTGATACGAATTTACTTTCAAGTAAGTTATCTTGGTATTCTTTTATTTATTTATTATTTTACTTTGGTTGTGGTTATGATTGAGTTGGATATTGAAGTGTTATTTTTTGTGTTAAACACATAGTTTATATTCTTTTTTATAATAGGCATATATTTTCATAGTATATTTCATATTACATATATGCTATTGATATCATGCATTAGTATACAAACAAACAGTTAGGTTGTTTGAGATGGATAAAAAATAGATATTTAATAATAGATTATCAACAAAATATGAGAATGGGGTTGACGAATTCTTACCTTTTGTAATGGTAAATGTAGAAAATCATAGGTCAATTAGTTGTTCATATAACTCATGTTGCAATATAAATTTTTGTATGCTTGAACAAATAATAATATAGATTATAACCATATTTATTTTACTTATTTTTTTAGCAAAATGATAATATAGATTTATCTCAACTTATTATTAATATTTTATCTTTTTTTAAAATTATTACAGGTAATCAGTTCACCAAGTGAAATATTACTTAAAACTGCTAAATTAATCTTTTCTTTTCAATGTAAAATTGAAAAATTTCTGATTGAAAAATTAACTTTGATCTCAAACAAAGAGGCATTCTATATGTGTATAGACTAAATCTATATTATTGCCATTCAGGTGGGAAATTTCCTTTTTCGATGCCTAAATAAAATAATAATGCATATGGTTTCGTTGCAACGCGGAGAAATTCAATAAAAGAATTCACCGACGTGCATCGTTTGACATGCAATCAATTTTTTTAATCATAAAATTAATCTTCAACTATTCATTTATTTAACACGTGCATATCACCTTCACGTCTAGTTTATTTACTAATATTCTCTAATTTTGTAATCACTATTTAACCATTAATAATGAATCTAAATTTGAGTCAAACCAGACTTAAATAATAATTTTAATATCCTTTAAATGTACGTAACTTGAGAAAGAATTTAAAAGATACAAAAATATTTGAGTGTAAATTATACATTCTTTCACCTTTATATTAAAGATTTAATTTTTTTCAAATTTATATCTATCATCTTTTAAAATTTTTAAGTGGTTCGTCTAAATTAGTTTGAACCAACGGTTTGATTGGGTTTAAAGTCCAAATAAGTTATGATATATGTAATAGACGACGAAGAATTAAATGTCTGGGGGGAATAGAATAATTGTTAAAGTTATGGGCACCATGTGTAATTAGGCCACATTTCAGAGGTATTGGACATTTTTTTTCAATGTTTAGGGTACAACCGCACATGGAACTGCACACAATAAAAACATGAGGAATCTAAATTTTTTTTTTATTGATTTAGATTCCTCATGTGTAATTAGGCTACATTTCAGAGGTATTGGGCATTTTTTTAAATGTTTAGGGTACAACCGCACATGGAACTGCCCACAATAAAAACATGAGGAATCTAAATATTTAATAAATTTAAATAACCCATGAATTTAAAAAACTCATATAAAAATACTTTGGAGGTACAAATCTTTTTCTTTTTGAATTTTTTTCCCTGTTTTGAGTTAAAAAAGAGAAAAAAATAAAGAAAAATTACAAAGTTAAAGTAGGCTTGGCAAAAATCTGAGTTCGGGTCGGGTTTTTAAAAATCCGGTCCGGACTCGAATTTATTTTTTATTCACACTCGGATCTGAGTTTAATAAAATTGGACTGGATCAAAATCTAAATCTAAATTGGGTCGGATAAAAAATCGAATTTTAAAAACCTAGAAAACTAATTTTTTTTTTTGTATTTTTATTTACGGATCAAGTTTTAATCTGATCCGATGACCCGACACTAATTTATTTAAAACTTGAAAAATTTATGAATTAACTCAGCCCGGGTTTTGTCCGATCCGGATTATAATAAAAAAATCTTAACCCGAACCGGTTTATATTTAAGTTGGGTTAAATCTAGCTCTAAAAAATTGAGTTCATCCGAACCGGACTGAACCCGAATTTTTTTGTCATCCCTAAATTAAAGTATTTTTAATTATTTCATATAAATTTATGATATATATATATATACACTAGTTATAAAGCCGTTTTTGCTATAAGAAAAATGTTTTTAAGTATATATTTTTTCTTATTTTAAAAATTATATAATTGTTTTATAAGAGAAAGATTTCGGATTATATAGATGATAAAATTAAATAAGTTATTTTTTTTAAAAAAATATTTTATAAGTATTAATAAATAAGTGGGACCACAATTTTGAAACTAAAAAAAATATGTTTGATTAGTTTATTATTATATAATTTAAAATAAATAATTAAGATATAAAAAATAAAAAGACATTTCAATCTAAAATATAAAATTTCTAAAGAAGTTTCGGCTGCCCAGACTCCTGAAGAGATCAGCCCCTGAATGCTGGATATATGCCCCAAAAAAAAAATCACAGACAAGCATCATGGCATATGGCATATGCTCTGGCTGCAACATGGAGAAATTCAATAAAAAAATTCACAGACAAGCATCATGTCACAGGCAATCAATTTTTTAATCATAATAAAATCCTCAACTATTCATTTATTTAACACGGATATATTTTTAAGCAATGCCTCTGCCAGTTATGACCTGCACGTTTAGTTTATTTACATTAATTTATTCAAAAACCTCACTATCATTATTTTTTTTTTTGAGAAATTAACAAATGCCCCTTCAACAATAAGAAAGGACAAATAATTTAGTTTTATGTATTAAAAATGATAAATACCTCTGACTATTGATAAATGACATATATTTATAATGTTAACTTGTTTCAATTATAAAAAAAAAGATAAATATCTCATGATGTATTAAAAATGATATATACACCTAATTCTATTGACAAATGATATATACCCTATTGTTAGCTTATCGTTAATTTAATAATTAGCCAATTAACTTATTATTTTTTGTATTCTTAAATCTTTATAAAATAATAATATAATATATATTTTAGTTAAATATAATAATTTAGTCTATATTTTAATATTTTTATAATATACTTTTTTAATTTTAATAATTTAGTCTCTATTTAATATTTTTTATAATATATTTAAAATTTAATAAAAATTTTAATTTATTATTTTAATAATAACATTAAAATATACAATTATTAAAAAAATTCAAATAATGAGTTAAATCACATTCATATATTAAAATATTTCTAACTTCTTTTTTTTTTATAGTAATAATTTGATATTTTATTATTAAAAAATTTTCATTGAAATATTTTTTAATATTTTATTTTTATATGTAACATATTTATCTAAAAAAATATTTAAAATTCATTATATATATTTTAAAATATATTAAAATTTAAATAAAAATATAAATAATAAATACATATCATAATATATTTATATACTATAGATAAAAATAGGTAAGATTTTCCCTTTTATTTTTTAATTAAAATTAAAATGTGTTGGTTAGTAAGAATATAAAATATATCTAATTATTAATTCTATTGACAAATGACACTAAATGATTTGAAAATATAAATAAAAATTTAAAAAAGATAATCTTGATTATTTTTATCTATAGTATAAATATATTATAACATGTATTTATTATTTATATTTTTATTTAAATTTTAATATATTTTAAAATTATATATATAATGAATTTAAAATATTTTTTAAGTGGTTCCTCTAAATTTAAAATGTTTTCTTCAAATTTATATTTATTATTTCTTAAAAATTTTAAGTGGTTCCTCTAAATTAGTTTGAACCAACAATTTGATTGGTTCAAGTTCAAGTCCAAGTAAATTATGATATAAGTAAGAATTTAAAGATCAAGAGTAGTAGAATATTTTAGTATTGGGGCATCATGTGTAATATATACAAGTCATCAATAGCTTTCCCAATAGTCTACAACGAACCACCTAGTCTACAAAATAATTAATTCTTGTCTATTATTTCTCCATTCAGCAGCATGGCGTTGCAGCAAACAACCATTTCTTCAAAATCCCTTCATCAATACATTCCAGTTTCCATCTGGGCAAAACTATCTCCGAGAATAGGGATATTTTAGCTTCAATCATTGTTGATGTGAGGATTTTACTAACCCCGCACCCATATAGAAGGAGAAAATAAATGTACTTCGAGGTGGTAAAATGGCTCAAACCAAATCCTTCTTACAGCTCAAATAAAAAATGCAATTTGACGCTATGTTAAAGGGTGGAACTACCAAGAGTTATTAAAAATAATCAGACTGCAAATACTCAGCATCACCCGCATAATTTTTTTATTTTACATGCTCCGTTTCCAGCAACACAACATAGGATGTATAGCCAAACAATCACTGAACTTTAATCTAACTTGAAAATAATGACTCACTTGCTGCCCGTTCTACAATCGATCATTTCGCTCAACTCCCCTGACCCTTAAATACTCTAGACTATGCAATTTCGCCTAACTAGTCTGCAGACTCTCTACAAAACAAATTCAAACTGGTATACCCTTGACAAATCCACAACACGAGACACCTCAACGCCAACTAACACAGCCTCAAAGAAACCCGAGAATGACATGATACATACTGCCTGTTTCTCACACAACCACTTCACCCACCTACATTAGCCCCCAAACTCGGTCAAATAGCTCAAGCCAAACATGCCCTCCCAAGTCAAGTAAAAGGTCAAAACTACTAGAAACCACCAGAAGCCTCAATGTTCAAACACTCAAATAACACTCACGTCACCTTTTTGTCTAAGTACACTGCCTCTGACTACATCCCAACTCTATGCCTCTTTCCGACAACTCCCAAACCTCCTTAGACCTTGTGAACGATAATACACCTAATGCTCGCTTCTCAAATAATTATTCAGCCTACCTCCATTCACGCTCGAATGCTCCAAATTCAAGTATTCCATATAGTTGGTTCGTAACTTCCTGCGAAACAGAGCAAAGCTTAAACAGGAGTCGCCTCTTCAGCGACCCCTTTTCGATGCCTAAGTTAGCGCCTAATTGGAGAGAAAATAAAGAGGATATTGGCATCTCCCTCTAAAGTAAGTAAAAATATAAAGAATCTCAAGGTGGTGAAGGAAAACACATGAAAAACGGTCAAGGCAAAACAAGAAGTCAATGAAAGAGACTACAAGATGGGTGAACAGTGCACACTACAATGTATTTTCATTCATTAATTGAGGTTTTTCATAGTGGGCTTGTGGGCTATGGAGGAAAAGGAAGAAAATCTTTTTGGGGAAGATAACCTTTCTTACCCTAGGAATATTGCATGTGAGTTGTCTTATGCAAAAATGAGAAAAATATATTTTTATATGAAACAAAAAAATGTTCACAATTTATTACTTGTTTTTCCTTAATTCTAGAATTTTTACCTCCACACGTGTCTTTCTCTCATTGGGTCTTAGTGGCCTAACTCAAATGTCACGTGACAAGCTAAGATTGGTGAACTTTTATTTATCCAAGCTCAATGAATATGTGTCAACCCCCTATTGGCCAAGGAGATTGCTCTGTACATTGGTAGACAGGTGGCATAACCTTCTTTGTCCAGTTGGAACGTAATCCCCTATTTGGGCTCTGTGCACTGTCTGTACAGTGCCTGCCTAGCTGCTGCCAAGACTAGAGGCTGTCTCCTACCCTTAAAGTGGTCTCCGTAAGATATTTTGTTGTGTAATATGCCACTCAAAGGATTCTTTAAGGATGTAAAGATGTCGGCTCTAGTTTACCTAGGTGCTTGGGCAGTTGGATATCCCATCTTCCTTGCTCAAGGGGCGGAGCTCTTATTTATTAGGGACGAGTACGGTCGTTCCAAGTCGTTATGGAGAATTGAAGTAATTTTTCTCGTCTATTTATGCGTGCTACGGTATATAGCCATACTTTTCTACATGCGCTACGGTATATAGCCACACTTTTTCACATGCGCTATAGTATATGGTCACATGGGTATTTCCACACGTGCCAAAATATATGGTTACGTTGGCATTTTCACTCATGCCATGGTATATGGTCATGTGGGCTATTATTAGCAAATGGCCAATATGTTGGCGATACATAGCGGGGAGCTCAGCCTAGTGTAGGTCTTATTTAGCAGCTCAAATAGCGAACACACTTATGATACTTAACGGGGAGCCCAACTCAATGTGGGTCTTACCTAGTAGCAATGAGTAAGGCTTGTACTAAGTCTTGCCTTGAGATGAGCGCGAGATAGGTTACCTCATCGTGCACTAGTTCGAACTTTCGTAGGCTTACTTTTCGCCACGTGTCTAGTTGTATTTTCTTTCATAACAATCATCAAACTCACCGTTTAAAGCATGTTTCAAAATATCCACCTCCGCTTGGTAAACTTTTCTCCAACCCCTTGGAATGATGAATGTATCTTGACTTCCAACAATTGTTCTTATTTGGTAAGTATTCAATATATATATTTATATGTATATTCTTAAAATATTTTAGACGAGAGTGAAAATTTTCATTCACGAAATACTGAATTTTTATCTCGTATATGTAGTTGAATTCAAAATGGTTGGAAGCGTAAAATGTTTCTAAATCACCTAAGCTACACACCTAAACCTAATGAACTAAATTTCATATATATATATATATATATAGAAGATACTGTTACCCTATTTTTAGAAGTTATTGAATTTTAATTTACTCTCTACAGTTTATACTATTAATAAATTCACTACATATTCGATTGTTTTTATTATTTCACAACTAATAGTTTTATGATCTCATAATATATATATATAGAAGATACTGTTACCCTATTTTTAGAAGTTATTGAATTTTAATTTACTCTCTACAGTTTATACTAATAATAAATTCACTACATATTCGATTGTTTTTATTATTTCACAACTAATAGTTTTATGATCTCACAATAATTATAGATAAGATATGTTGTGAACTTAATCTAAAATAAAATCTAAATAATTCCGAAAATATCCTTTTGTAGTAAACAAGTTGTTTTCTTTCATAAAAAATGTTAGGTCAAAACGTATGTCCCCTGAAAGTAATATATATATATATATATATATATATATATATATATATATATATAGTTACAGTTAAATCTACCTAATCTAATACAATTCAATTTACTTTTGAGTGAAATTAATTAAAAAAAAAATCGGTGCATAGATTTGTATGGTCAATTTATCAAAATTCAATATCTAATTCACCAAAAAATATATATTATAATAATTTTAAGTAAAAGATTTATTCTACAAGGTATAAAATTATTTGTATAACATACAAGATTAAAAAATTATTTTATAGTTTAAACAATTCTATGCTCCTTTTTAAATTATCTTCTTTAATTAAATACAATCAAGGGATTTAATCGAAAACGACCACAATTTCTTCCCAAAAATAAAAAATAATCATCTTAATAATTTTGAATCAAAATTGACCATACTTATATTATTTGGACCAAATTATCCTTAACTATAAAAAATGAAAATGTTGTAGTCTCGTTTTCGTTTCACTCTCGAGCAAACACGTTCTTCGTTTTCTTCAATTTCACTTAAAACTTCTCAAATCTACATGTACGTTAGTTTTAATTTTTTTAAAATCTAAATTTTTTGAAACACGGCGGTTCGTTCTCGTTCGTCTAGCAGATGGGAGGAATCCGCCCTCCTCGTTCGTCTGTGTGGATGGGAGGCAGAATTGCCCCCCTTCAAACAAAAACGATGGGGGCAGTTTCTACCCCCATTATCTTTGTTCGGGGAGGGCAACTCATGAGTGCTGTAAGGCTGCACTCACGAGATAGGCAGATTCAAAGATATCACAATATTTTTATTTTTTATAGTTAAGGGTAATTTGGTCTAAACAATATAAGTATAGTCAGTTTTGATTAAAAATTATTAGGGTGATTATTTTTTATTTTTGGGAAGAAATTGTGGTCATTTTTTATTAAATCCTTTTAAAATCAATAATAGAATTATATATATTCAATAAAATAGATTAGATAGGACTGAACCTAAAGTTTTTCATTAAATAATATTGAATTTGAATTCTTTTTATTGAATGAAATTGGATTGGATTGAAAAAGTTTTAATCTATCAAATTAAATCGAATTAAAATGTGAAATATATGTGTGTGGACGGATCATCTGTCTATTAATTTTACATACTTTTTTATATTATTAATAAATTATTAGATATAAATATTTTAAATGGTTGGAATTAAATTTAATACATATAGTTAATGAATAATGTTTTATTAGATTCAAGCCCAAATCATTAAATCGGTTTGTATTGTTGTTTCTTTATTTTGAATGCAGGAATGGGAAGAATATGGTAAGAAAATGGATGGATTAAAAGAAGAGGTGAAAAAAATGTTGATTACTCCCTCGCGAGATCCCGTAGAGAAAGTTAGCTTGATTGACTCAATCTGTCGCCTTGGTATCTCATATCACATTGAGGCTGAGATCGAAGAACAACTAAGCCATATTTTTTAAGCACAGCCTAACCTCGCTCAGGATAATGACTATGAGCTTTACACCACAGCTCTTCTATTTCGAGTTTTCAGACAACATGGTTATAAAATGTCTTCTGGTAAGAGTCTTAGTGACTTGCGTATGTTGACAGTATTACACGTTTTTTAAATAAAAAATTTAACGTAGTCTCACCCGTATATGTTTGTTTGTGTGTGTGTGTGTGTGTGTATATATATATATATATCAATAATCCTATTTTTTTATACTAATTTTTAACCCTTAAATCTAGGCACATTCAAATTGAATCTGAAATATATAATTAATACTTATTTAATTTATCATAATTAATGTATTGGATTCAATGTCATTGGTTTGATGTTCCTAAAAAAATAGGATTGTCGATCCATCCTATATATATACACTAGATTTAGTGTAATTAGTTAAACAAAAGAGAATGATATTAATGGAGACAAGAAAGAGAAGCAAATAGGCTTTCATGTCACCGTTAAGCATAATTGATATCTCACTTTGCTTACAATATGACTGATAATGTATCTGATAAATTGTGAATTAGGTGTTTTTGAAAAATTTAAGGACGAAGAAGGCAATTTCAAAGAAATTTTAACCAACGATGTAAGGAGCCTTTTAAGTTTGTATGAAGCTGCCCATTTGAGAACACACAACAAAGAAGATCATCTAAAGTCTTTGGCTGCCATATCAAGCCCTCGTTTAAAAGAACTCATAATTGACATCATGAGAACACCTTCTCACACAGCAATTCAAAGATACGAAGCACGTAGATATATCTCCTCCTACCAAGAGGAAGAATCAAAAAATGAGACTCTTCTCTTGCTTGCAAAGCTAGATTTCAACAAGTTACAATCACTGCACCAACAAGAATTGCAACAAAGCATAAGGTATTTTAGCTAGTCATATTATGATTTTCAATTTTTTCATTTTATCATTTAAATTTTTTTTATATTAGTTATATATATATATATATATTTTATATATAACTCTTAAGTTGAAAAATATAATAAAAAAAGAATCAAAAACTTTTACATCTACGATTATTTCTCTATTTATTTTTAATAAAAATGAGAGCCAAGACCTTTTCATAATGAAAAAGAGTTATGGTATAGATCAATTCAAGATTTATTTAGGGAAAAAGATATATATGAATCTCCAAGATTTAATTGATTGAATTAATTGGTCCTCATAATTTAAAAAACAAGTTTAAAGTCCTATTTATTGGCAACGAAAAAGAATCATTAGTCCTCTAAAAGATTAATACAATATTTGTTTTCTCTAATAATGTTTTTATCAATGAGTGAGTAATACAATTTTTAAAATCTTTGATATATTTTATTAGAAAACTTGATTGATAGTATTAATTGTATTGCAGTTGGTGGAAAGAATCAAACTTGGCATCAAAGCTTTCTTATGCAAGGGATAAAATTGTGGAAATTTATCTCTTTGCATATGGATTATATTTTGTGCCCCGTTACTCTCATGCTCGGCTAATTTGTACTAAAATTGCAATGATGTTAACAATTTTGGACGACACATTTGATAGATACAGACGCGTTAGAAAGGTTTTAGTTCATCCACTACTTCCTTTCTTTTATATATTTTCTTTTTCAATTATAAAAAATAGAAAGCCATTCGATAAACCTAATTTTCAACTAAGTAATATATGCATCATCTATATTGAAAATTAAACACATTACAATTGTAATAAGTGTTTCGGTTGTCCAAATATATACTGCTTAATGTTTTCTTTGTTTTGGTAGGTGGGATACTAGTACTATTAATCATCTACCAGATTATATGAAAGATCTTTATACCGCTTTTGTGGATCTTTTGGAGGAACTGAATAATGACGACCGTAGAGAAGGAATATCTTACACAAAGGATGGGGTAACGTCTTCCTTTATTTATTATGATAATAACACTTTAGTTTTAATTTATGTTTTTGAAAATAAAGAAATAGTTGCCAGAACTATTATTAATTATATATTATTATCTCATTTAGTAATTATATATTAATTAGACCATAACTGAATTTTCAATTTTTTGAAAAATGACAATTAACTAGGTGAAAGAGTTGGCTAGAGCTTACCTGGTTGAGGCCCGGTGGTTCAATGAAGGTTATGTGCAGACATTTGATGAGTATTTGGACAATGCAATCGTAACAGCTGGTAGTATTGCAAGTACAGCTGCATCGTTTGTAGGAATGGAAGACACAGGAAGGTTATTAACTAGACCAAAGATTGTTCAAGCTTCGTATGCAATCGGCCGTCTTGAAAACGATATCACAACCAATGAGGTAAATTTAATCATCTCTCTTGTGTTAGCATTTGAAAGGTCAAAATAATCAATTTTAATGTTAGACAGAGAAAAGTTTAAACAAATTTTATCTATATACATTGACTTATATTTCCTATACAATACATTGACGATAGGGAGCGGAGCCAATTTTCTAGCTATAGAGCCTATCCGATCAAATTTACAAGGAATAAAGTATAAAAATTTTAGGATAATTTTTAGTTTTATTTATATATTTATATACAATTTTCATAAATAATATTAATTTTTTAAAAATGATCAACAGTGTCCTTTTTTATACTAAATCACCTTTAAAAATAATAAAAAATAGTAAAATAACATATTTATCTTTATTATAATTAATACTATATGTGCACTATGTAGAGACAAAAATAACCTTATATAATAAAAGTCAAAATCAACCCTTTATGTATAATTTATAATGCACATTTTGTTAGAAATTTTTTTATTTATATATATAATTAAATTAAAATAATCTCTTAAAATAAAAGATTAACTAATTAAATAGAATAAACAAATCAATTATTATTATTATTACTTGTTGTTGTTGTTATTATTATTATTATTATTATACAATATATTACGTATAAAAAATAACCCTTATATGAAACTAATTAATTAAAGTAATATAAAATGATTTATTCATTCTGAATAATTAATTAATTATTTTAAGAGATTAATTTAATTATATATATAATTATATAAATAATTTATTTTTTCTAACAAAATATACATTACAAAATACAAATTATGCATAGATGATTAATTTTATCTTTTTATTATATAAAGTTAATTTTATCTTTACACATTGTATACATAGTGTTTAATTATAATAAGGATAAATGTGTTATTTTACTATTTTCTATTATTTTTAATGGTGAGTAAGTATTAAAAAGAGCATTAATGATGATTTTTAAAAAATTGATGTTATTTATAAAAATTGTTAAAAAAATGTGTGGATAAAGATGAATATTACCCAAAATTTTATTTTAAACAATAAAAGTGTAAAAAAATATGTTTTTTAAATTATTTTTTCAAGTGTTGGGGGCAACACATCAATTCGTAGGAATGAATTTGTATAATAATTTATTTACATATTACATAGCACCCAAAATATTAATATTTATAGTTGAATATTCCTTATGTATGCAAGTTTAGACTGTGGTTTATTCATTATCACCATTTGTGAAGATTGGAACCCAACATCACGACCTAAATTGACATATAATTTGTTCGGTTATCACTCACTTTATTAGAAAGTAGCGAGATGTGTCTTTAGGCCCATTTACGTTCGGTATCACGTACGTGTCCTATCTAATAATTATGTAAAGTTCGACATGTCCATGAGACCATTTCTATTCTTCCCTTTAACCGGTTAAATTCCATGTATTGCTTCTGCTAATCTTATGGCCCAAAAATGATACTGCTACCTAAAAGGCTCGCACTTCAAATGAGGATTCATAGAATACTACTTGAGTTTTGACTTTTGAGTAATATTGCATTTCTCAAGTATTATCCCAAATCAAGTGATATATTATTCATTCACAAATTTTTAAAAAAAAATTATAGCATTATTTTACCTCCTAATTGATAAATGGCAAGTAAACCTAATATTTTTCACACATCAATATACTTTATTTCTTATTTCTTTTACATTTAATTTACTCACACATATTCAATATTTTGAAGTTCGAGTAAGAGAGAGGACATGTAGCCTCAAGCGTGGAATGTTACATGAAGCAATATGGCACTTCGAGGAATGAGACGATTGTAAAGATAAAGCAAATATGTGCAAATGCTTGGAAGGATATCAACGAGGACTCCATGAAGCCTACCGTTCTCCCGATGCAATTCCTCACTCAGCATTTCTAATTACGCACGCATAACAGAATTTTTTTACAAGAGTGGAGACGGAATCACAAAATCAGAGTATTTGAGAGATTGCATCAACAAACTTTTCATCGATAAAATACCTGTTTGAGAATAGAGGGCGTGTGCTTTCAAGGAGACAATCAAATTAGTTTGGCCTCTTATTGTGAAAGTAAGAAATTGAGAGACTGATTTCCCCTCTCACTAACTTTCCAGAGGGAGAATTTCTTATTTGCGTTTAATGTATGTGGGGGGAGGGAGTATAGAGTGTGAAATCTTTAAAAAGATAAAATAATTTGCATTTGTTGTTGGGGTGTGTATGTGGGGTGGAGTTTACAGTGTGTCAAATCTTTTGAAAAAAAATAGAAATTTGCAGTTAGTGTATCTGGGGGATGGGTTTAGAGCGTGCTAAATCTTAGAAAAAGAAAGAAAGAATTTGTTGAATTTGCACAAGTGCATGGAGCGAGATGGATCTAGAGTGTGGGTAATATAAAAAACAAAAATAATATTTAGTGTTTGTGTGTGTAAAATAATAAAAAGAAAAAAAGAAAATATTTGCATTTCGTGTTTGCAGTGGGTTGTGTTGTAAAATTTAAAAAAAAAAAATGATTTACATCTAGAGTTTGAATTGGGTTGGGGTGCTTAAATAATTTACTTGAGCTAATTCTATTGCTTAGATTCTATATCAAGGGTTATGTTGTAAGATTTACCTAGTTGTTTCCTATTGTTCGAGGACTATATATAATTATCTCTCAGCATTCATTTCATTTAATATAAATTTGTTAAGACTTGTTTTACTATTAGTTATTGTTGATTTTTACATAATATTTTGAATTTTTTAGTCTAGTAGTCTTCCTGAGGGAGAATGTTTAATACTTCCTACTTTTTTAGCCAATGTTCCGTCACTCCCTTATATTTATTCTAATATCCTATCATCACTTAATTTTTATTTTCTTTTTGATTTTACCTTTTAGTTCAATAAATTTATGTTTGAATTACAAATGGTAAAATAAAAAATATTTGAATTATTGAAGGGTAAAATCGAAATTCAAAGAAATAATAGGATATTTAAAAAATATAAAAAGGTAATTGGGTATTAGTCAAAACAACAGGAGAATATTAGACATTCTTCTTTTTCCTAATATAATACTAGAGTCAATTTTTTTCTTTTCAAACCAAGGCTGGAATCCAAAATAAAAGAAAAATAATAATAATAAAGTTGGTAGATAGTAGAGATGACAAAACGGGCGGGCCAGCCCAAGTCCGACACAACCTAGCCTGTGAATAGTATCGACACGACTAGGGGTGGCAATTTAGGACACGACACGATTATTCGATACGAATTCGATACCATTAAACGGATTTGGATTTAAAATTTTGATACGAATAATAATCGTGTCATATTCGTGTTGACACGATTATTATTCGTGTCGTATCCGTATTTAACATGCAAAACACGATTATTCGTTTAAGACACGATTAATTAAATGAATAATTGAATAACCGTATTTTAAACGAATAAACGAATAGTCGTGTCATAAACGAATAATCGTGTCCTAAACGAATAATCGTATCCTTAACGAATATATTTTAATAATGTTTAGAAAATATGTAATATAAATTTATTATTATAAATAACTCTTAATATAAGCATCTAATTATTAAATATATATTATGTTTGATAAAATATACTATTTTTAATATTTTAAGGACCTCAATAATAATTATTAAATAAAATAAATTGTATTTTAAACGAATAATAGGATCTTAAATGAATAATCGTGTCTTAAACGAATAATCGTGTCTAAACGAATCGTATATAAATAAACGGATCGTATACGGATTTAAAAGAGTTGATACAAATAATAAACGAATCGTATTCGTGTCAAACGAATATTAAACGAATCGTATTCGTATCGACTTAAATTCGATTCGTTTATCCGAATTGCCACTCCTAAACACGACTCGATACTGTTCATGAGTTAGGCCGAGAAAAATGGCCCATGTGTCCTACTGACCCGAGTGCTATTTATGAGCTGGGCCGCTCTATTATTTGGGTTATTATTTAGCTATTAAACAGTCCTTTAGCGCAATTAAATGGTATTTATTGTTCATAATTAATAAAAAAATATTTTGAAGAATAAAACTTAAGTTATAAAATTATTAAAATAAAATTTAATTACTCATATAATTTTAATTAATAAAAATTACATAAATTTTTAAAATCTAAATCTAAATATATAAAATTTTATACAGATGAAATATAAAGTTTTAATTTTATAATTATATTGAATTTATTAGCAATTAGATTATATTTTTTTAATTTCAATTCTAACATACCTAAATTAGAAAGAATTTTTTTTTGTAAATTTATAATTTGTAATGTTAAATGTAATTTCTTGTTTAGATATAAAAAAAATGACATAAAAATGATTAAGTGTAAAAACTTTTGCATCTTGTAATTAGTAATATTAAAAAATAAAAAATAAAAAATATTTATACTACTTCTATTAATTAATTATTTAGTTACAAAATAAATTAAAGAATTAACTCAATGTATATAAATTTTAAATTGCTCAAATTTAATCAAAAAAATAAAAAATATGAATTCTAAATAAATAAAACATAAAATTTTAATTTTTATTATTATAACTATAATATATAGAATTTGTATAAATTTTTTGACGGATGACAATTATTTTAAAATTGATTTATAAGTTTATACATAACATGTTGTTTGAAAAAGTAAGAGTTAATAAATTGATGATTGTTAATATCTTTACATGATATTAATTATAACTAAGCATAAATAATAATTATATTATGTGTTTATAATTTTATATGTATGAATATCTAAATTATTTAATTATATTGCTATGAAAATATAATTAAGAATCGTATTTTATTATAAATTACAATTATTCACTTAAAATATTAATTTAATAGTAAATAATAAATATAGTAAACTTATTATTTATCATATATATTATTATTTTGAACTTGTTTAATTCATTATTTTTTTTTAATTTTAGTAAATTATTTATTAGTCAATAAATTTGTATTAATTTAAATTAATTTTTAATTTTTATAATATAAAATATATTAATAATAATAATTTACTATTAATATTGGATCACTATTCATGTCACTATCCATGGGTGGTCCAAATGGACTGATGGACCATGCTGGGCTTGTCTTCTTATAGGTCGGATTAGCATGGTATACATAGTAATCGTACCATGGACCTTGTTGGACCTATGAATTTTACTGTACAAGCCATGTCGACTTGACACGTGAGTTCACATGAGCTTAAATTTCATAGATCGTGCCAGTCCGATATGGCCTATTTACCATCTCTAGTAGATAGTTTATAAATGAAGGATTAAAATCATCACTCACTACATTTCTCGTTGAACCTTATGGATGGATTTAATTTCTCTTTCTAGACGAATTAACGGTCCTTGGCTCGTACCTGGTGACTTTAATGCCAAATTGGGCGCTCACGAACAACATAGTGGTGGCTTGCCAGGGATTCTTTCATGTGCAGACTTCCAAAACTTTATTGAAGATTGTAATTTATTCCATATGCCGACAAGTGGATTAAAATTTTCTTGGGCTCGCAATCGTGGCAGTTTGGGGTACATAGAGCGAAAATTAGGTAGAACTCTCTGCAACTCTAGTTGGCTGAACGCCTGGTCTACAACACACTGTCATGTTCTTCCCCGCTCGATCTCTGATCACTCTCTGATGGTTATAGCTAGCTACGCTTCTGATGAACAAAAACCTAAACCATTCCGCTTTCAAACTATGTGGCTTCATCATCATGACTTCAGAAAGGTTGTAAATGAGGTTTGGAACTCAATTTGAGTTTGTGGTTGTCCAATGTTCATGCTCATGTTGAAACTAAAATCTTTAAAGGCAAGATTACGAGATTGGAACAAAACAGTCTTTGGTAATGTTCATGACACGGTTCTAAATGCAAGAAAAAAACTTGAAGAGATCCAAATTCAGATAGCAAAGGAAGGAAATATTGCGGAGTTACTGACGGAGGAAGTTCGAGCTAAAGAAAAATTACTGCATGCCGTAGAGGCCCAAGAATCATATTGGCGCGATAGAGGCCGCCTTGCTTGGCTCAAAGATGGAGATAAAAATTCCAAACTCTTTCATACTTATGCCAAAATCCAAAAATCTAAATCTAGAATTTCTGGCTTACAAATTGGTGAACGTTGGTGTGATAATCTTGAAGACGTTGCCTCTCATGTGATCGACTATTATAAAAATCTATTTTCAGATCAAAGTCATGGTGCTTCTCAGGATTACAGTACGTGTAGTATCATCCCTACAAGTGTCACAGATGAGGATAACGAGATTGTTGATGTTAATGTGCAGAAAAATTCGGGTTACTGTTTACATGACTATTTATGGGGTACTGTTTACCCAGAAAAATATGATGTATCTTGTGTTTTGTTAGCATTTTAACATGGTTACATCTTACCAATGAATGTGAGACACATGTAGGTCTCTTGTGGGAAGTATATAAAGTGTATTTGTGATGAAAAACCTAATTTTGGAGTGTGAAAAAAGCTTAGAAAAATTCTGCACTAATGCTTTCTGAAAATTCTGTTTTTACTCTGTTTTTGCTTCTGATTTTGTGATATTCTGCATTGTTTTGGTTGCTGCAACATCTCTTTCTTTGATTTACTTGTTTGGATGCTTAGTTGGGGATGTTATCAAGTTAAACTTGGTGACATTTGCTGAAAATTCAGCCAACATTTTCTGGTATCAGAGCAAGGTTGCAGAAAGTCAAGAAAGTGAAGATTTAAAGCCAAAAACAAGATGGCTAGCACAAGCTCTTCAAACCCCACGATCCAGCAATCTTATGTTCTGATTTTTTATGGAGAAAATTATGATTTTTGGTGTGTGAAGATGAGAACACTCTTTATTTCTTTAGATCTTTGGGATCTAATAGAAAACGGAGTTGTTGAACCCGCATCTACATCAACCTTGACAGAACAAGAGCAAAGAAATTTAAAAGAGAAGAAGCAAAGGGATGCAAATGCTCTCAGCAAAATTCAGCAAGGAGTTTCCAACAATGTATTCCCAAGAATTATTGGAGCAACAAAAGCAAAGGAAGCTTGGGAAATCTTGCAAGAGGAGTTCAAAGGGAGTGTAAAGGTAAGAGCTTCTAAGCTTCAAGATCTTAGAAAAGATTTTGAAAATGTGAGAATGAAAGAAAATGAAACAATGCAAGAATTTTCAGATAGATATACTGAGTTAGTGAATCAAATGAAGATTTATGGTGAAGAAGTTGAAAATAAAAAATTGATTGAGAAAGTTTTAGGGTTCTTGCCAGAAAAATTTTATCCCATTGTGTCGGTTATTGAAGAAACTAAAGATTTAGACACTTTGACATTGCAAGATTTGATGGGTTCACTAAAATCATTTGAGCGTAAATTGATACGGCGTTCCGAAAAGTCTCTTGATAGTGCCTTTCAATCTAAGCTTAATGTAGGACCTAAAACTTATGATCAAGGTAGAGGAGAGTCATTTAGAGGTGGAAGACAAGCAAGAGGAAGAGGAAGAGGCTGGAATTTTAGAGGAAGAGGCAGAGGAAGTGTTGATAGAAGTCCAGGAGATGAAGGAAATTCTCAGAAGTGCAGAATTTGTAAACGGAGCAATCATGTTGAAGAAAATTGTTGGTTTAAGGGAAAACCACAATGCCACAATTGTAAGAAGTTCGGGCACCTACAAAGAGATTGTAGATTCAAGAATACTCAACAAGCAAGCCGAGTAGAAGAGAAAGATGATGAAGCAAACTTGTTTTATGCATGTCAAAATGCATTAGAACAAGAAAATGAAGTTTGGTTTCTTGACAGTGGTTGTACAAATCATATGACGGGAAACGAGAGCATTTTTCACAAAATGGATGCCTCCATTAGCTCACAAGTAAAGATGGGAAATGGTGTTCTTGTGCAAGTCAAAGGCAAAGGCACCATTGGAGTGCAAACCATGAGAGGAGTTGAAAACATTTCAGATGTGTTGTTAGTACCGGATTTGAAACAAAATTTGTTAAGTGTTGGCCAACTTCTAGAAAATGGCTATTCTTTGAAATTTGAAAGAAATGGTTGTGTGATTTTTGATAAACAACATGAGAAGCTGATTTTGGCTGATATAAAGATGAAAAACAAAAGCTTTATGTTGAAATTTCAATATGCAAAAGATGTTGCATTGAAGACCGAAACCATGGACGAGTCTTGGCTTTGGCATCGAAGATTTGGGCACCTAAATTTTGGGAGTTTAAAGTTGTTACAGCAGAAAAATATGGTAGATGGCCTTCCAAAAATAGAAGAACAACAAGAAACATGTGAGGGATGTGTACTTGGAAAGCATCGTAGGCAATCTTTTCCAAAAGGAGTAGCATGGAGAGCAAAGCAAGTGCTTGAGTTAGTGCATACCGATATTTGTGGACCAATGAATACCATATCTCATGAAGGTAACAAGTACTTTGTTCTCTTCATTGATGATTATTCAAGAATGACATGGGTGTTTTTTATGAGACAAAAATCTGAGGTGTTCACAATCTTCAAAAAGTTCAAAAGCTTTGTTGAAAAACAAAGTGGTCATTTCATCAAAATTTTGAGAAGTGATAGAGGTAAAGAATATACCTTTAATCAATTCAATAAATTTTGTGAAGATGAAGGTGTAGATAGACAACTTACGGTGGGTTACACTCCACAACAAAATGGGGTATCCGAGAGGAAAAATCAAACGATGATGGAGATGGCAAAATCCATGTTGCATGAAAAAAGCTTACCTAAGAATTTTTGGGCTGAATCAATTCATACAGCTGTGTATTTGATAAATAGAGCACCAACTAAGGCTTTGAACAATAAAACTCCTATAGAAGCTTGGAGTGGGAGAAAGCCTTCCATTAGGCACTTGAAAGTTTTTGGTTGTGTGTGTTATGCCCAAGTTCCAAAAGAAAAGAGAAGGAAGCTTGATGAAACAAGTGAAAGGTGTATCTTTGTTGGCTATAGCTCACATTCAAAAGGCTATAGATTATATAGCTTGAAGAACAAAAAGATTGTTGTAAGTAGAGATGTGATTTTTGATGAAAATGCCAACTACAATTGGGAGCAAGGAAAAGTTGAAGAAAAGTTTGTTTCCATTGATATGACTCAGCCTAATTCATCTCAAATTAATACCAACATTGAAGAATCTCCACCATCCTCTCCACCTAGCTCTCCGGGATCATCAAGTAATACACCAAGCTCTAGTTCGTCTTCACCGAGTTCTACTCCAAGAAGAATGAGAAACTTGGATGAAATTTACCAAAGTTGCAATTTTTGTGTTGTTGAACCTGAAAAGTTTGAAGATGCGATCAAGGAGAAGCCTTGGAAGCAAGCCATGGAGGAAGAAATTGAAGGAATTGAAAAGAACAACACTTGGGAGCTCGTTGATAGGCCAAATGACAAGGAAGTTATCGGGGTAAAATGGATTTATCGAGTGAAACACAATTCAGATGATGAGGTGCAAAGGTACAAAGCAAGGTTAGTTGCAAAAGGTTATCTACAACAGCCCGGTATTGATTTTCAAGAAACCTTTGCTCCGGTTGCACGACTTGACACCATTAGAGCTCTCATTGCCTTGGCAGCACAAAAAGGTTGGTTATTATACCAACTTGATGTGAAATCAGCTTTCTTGAATAGAGAATTACAAGAAGAAGTTTTTGTTGATCAACCACAAGGTTTTGTAGTCAAGAATAAAGAAGACAAAGTCTACAAACTCAAGAAAGCATTGTATGGGCTCAAACAAGCTCCAAGAGCTTGGTATAGTCAAATTGATTCCTACTTCAATGAAAAAGGATTCACAAAGAGCAAAAGTGAGCCGACATTATATGTGAAGAAGCAAGGAATGTCGGACATTCTCATTGTTGCCATTTATGTTGATGATTTGCTGTTTACGGGTAATAATGAGAAGTTGATAAATGAATTTAGACATGAAATGATGGAAAGATATGAAATGAGTGACATGGGGTTGTTGAGATACTTTCTTGGGATAGAAATTCACCAAGATGAAGATGGAGTATTTATATCTCAAAGAAAGTATGCAGAAAATATTTTGAAGAAGGAAAGAATGCTTGGCTGCAATGTTGTAGCTACACCACTTGTTGTGAATGAAAAATTGAAGAAAGAAGACGGAGGAAAGAAAATGGATGCAACTCATGATAGAAGTTTGGTTGGAAAGTTGCTTTACCTTACCGCAACAAGGCCGGATATAATGTTTTCAACGAGTTTGCTGTCAAGATTCATGAACAACCCGAGTCATATTCATCTTGGAGTGGCAAAAAGAGTGTTGAGGTACATTCAAGGTACCATGGAACTCGGAATCAAATTCTGGAAGAACACGGAAATTAAGTTGATAGGCTTTTGTGATAGTGATTAGGGTTGCTGTGCTGATGACATGAAAAGCACAAGTGGCTTTGCATTTTCTCTTGGCTCAGGTGTGTTTTCTTGGTGTTCAAAGAAGCAACAAACAGTTGCTCAATCCTCAGCTGAAGCAGAATATGTTTCAGCCTCATTGGCAACATCACATGCTATATGGTTGAAGAGGATACTTGAAGATATGGGAGACAAGCAAGAGCAAGCAACAATACTGCATTGTGACAACAAATCAGCAATTGCAATGGCCAAGAATCCAGTTTATCACAGTAGAAGTAAGCATATAGCACTCAAGCATCATTTCATAAGAGAAGCAATTGAAGATGGAGAGATTCAGCTTGAGTTTTGTAGGTCAGAACAACAACTTGCTGACTTGTTTACAAAAGCCCTGCCAAAGGAAAAATTTCAGCTACTCAGAGAAGCAATTGGAGTTCAAGAGCATCACATTAAAGGGGGAGAATGTTGATGTTAATGTGCAGAAAAATTCGGGTTACTGTTTACGTGACTATTTATGGGGTACTGTTCACCAAGAAAAATATGATGTATCTTGTGTTTTGTTAGCATTTTAACATGGTTACATCCCACCAATGAATGTGAGACACATGTAGGTCTCTTGTGGGAAGTATATAAAGTGTATTTGTGATGAAAAATCTAATTTTGGAGTGTGAAAAAAGCTCAGAAAAATTCTGCACTAATGCTTTCCGAAAATTCTGTTTTTACTCTGTTTTTGCTTCTGATTTTGTGATATTCTGCATTGTTTTGGTTGCTGCAACATCTCTTTCTTTGATTTACTTGTTTGGATGCTTTGTTGGGGATGTTATCAAGCTAAACTTGGTGACATTTGCTGAAAATTCAGCCAACAGAGATACTAACCTCTATTCCAAGTGGAAGAGAAATCAAAGATGTGGTCTTTCAGATGAATCCAGCCAGCGCTCCAGGGACCGATGGTTTTTCTGGGGCTTTTTACCATGCTTGCTGGAACATAATTGCTAAAGACGTAATAGCAAGAGTCCAACAATTTTTCACAGATAGTTATCTCCTCCCAAATATAAATTCCTCCTTCCTGGTTCTATTGCCAAAGACAGATGATGCTAGCACGATATAAGACTATCGTCCAATTGCTCTGGCTAATTTTTTCTTCAAGATTATCACAAACATTATGGCTAACAGATTGAGTCGTATCATGGTACGCGTTATCAGTCCACATCAGACAGCTTTTATTCGTGGCCGACAAATTCATGACAGCATTTCTTTAGTATCCGAGGGCATTAACATGCTTGGAAAGAAAATTTACGGTGGTAATGTGGGCATCAAACTTGATATTTTGAAAGCTTTTGATTCGTTGAATTGGGGCTTCCTCTACGTGGTCCTAAGAAAATTTGGCTTTCAGGAAAAATTCATTAATTGGGTCTCTATTATTCTATCATCTGCCAAGATCTCAATTCTAATCAACGGGTCAGTTCATGGTTTTTTCTCATATGGGCGTGGAGTTCGACAAGGTGATCCACTCTCTCCTATTCTATTTTGTCTAGCGGAAGAAGCTTTATCAAGAGGAATTCTTGGCTTGCATGAATCCGGAGATATTCTTCCAATATCTACTCCAAGGGGCTGTCCAACGATATCTCATGTCTTGTATGCGGATGATGTCTTTATCTTCTGTAGAGGTGACCACAAGTCTTTGACAAAATTTTGCAAATTTCTAGAAGACTATGATCAAGATTCGGGGCAATTAATTAACAAGACAGAGAGTGTGCTTTTCCTAGGAAAAACAGCAGTTCATCGTCGTAGTCAAATACAATCTACGTTAGGTTTTATGGAAGGCTCTGTACCTTTCAACTATTTAGGGGTGCCAATCGTCGTTGGAAGTCCTAGACGTCAACACCTTTAAGCTTTGGCCGACAAGGCTAAATCAATGCTTACGGGTTGGCAAGGCAAATTATTATCCATGGCAGGAAGAATTGAGTTGATTAAATCGGTCTTCCAAAGCATCCTCATGCATAGTTTTAAGGTCTATCTGTGGCCACGTGCTTTACTAGAAGAAATGCAGAGTTGGGTCCGAAACTTTGTGCTTTCAGGTTGTTATCAACAACGAAAAATGGCGTTGATTTCCTAGGATAAGATCTGTACGCCAAAATCTGAAGGAGGCTTAGGATTGAGGAGGTTTGACATTTTAAACAAAGCGTGCCTCCTTAAGAGTCTTTGGGAAGTTCGAACCGGCAAGTCCTTGAGAACGACTTATCTTAATGCCCGATACTCATTTACTGATCCCAAAAAGAAATTCATATGCTCCTCATTATGGAATGGCTTTAAATCGGTCATAGAGGATTTCTCTCAAGGCTCAATTTGGATTAATGGAGATGGTAAAAACATTAACTTAACTTCTGGCATGACAATTGGCTGGGCTCCCCTATTTTTCCAAGAACTGAGCACATTCAACTCAACAGGAAGCTGTCGTCAATGATTGTGGAAGGCAGATGGCGTATCCCGTAACTCTTATTTCAGGTCTTCCCACATTTGGAGGAACCCTTCCAAAATCATATCCTTCCCAAGTTACATAAACCTAACTGCTTGGTTTGGCGTTCTTCTAGAGATGGAAACCTCTTACTCAAAGATAGCTATAACTATGTTAGAAATTCTCAAGAAGCTTCAAACTAGTGCTCAACTATATGGAAAACTTTTATCCCCTCGAAATTCTCCTTGTTAACATGGCGAGTGCTTCAATATAAAATTCCTGTGGATGATGTTCTTAGAAACCGAGGAATCTACATAGTCTCTGCATGCTCCCTGTGTACATCATTTTCACATACAGAATCGATTGATCACCTTTTTTCCTATTGCTTCTTCGCGAGACAGATATGGTTGTGGTTCGGCACTCTTTTTCACACCTCTATTCCTTCCTTTACTATAATTCCAGAGTTGTGGCGATGGATAGAGGGGCAAAGTTTCAGTCCTCAATTATATAACCTTTGGATTGCAGTCTCATGTTATGTCTTCTACTCTATTTGGAAAGCTAGAAATCGACTACGTTTTGATAATATAGCTCCTTCCTTACATCGCATGCAAACAGATATTCAAGCTCACACTAGCTATCTTGCCAAATTTTGTCCTGGTTTTGTGCGCTTTGGTAGGGACAAATCAATTCTTTTAGAACTGGGAATCCCTTGGCAGCTTGGCAAAGCCCCAAAAGCTTTTATTCTTACTTGGCAACCTCCGCCCGAAGGCTGGATTAAGGTTAACATAGATGGCCTTGCTAAAGGGAACTCGGGCTCCTCTGCTTGTGGCGGTGTGTTTCGAGACAGTTATGGTCAGTTTTTGGGTGGGTTTGGTCTCGCACTTGGCCACCAAACTGCTTTCCATGCAGAGATTATGGCGGCTATATTGGCTGTTGAACTTGCTTATGATCGAGGATGGCTCAAAATTTGGTTAGAGAGCGATTCACTTCTTGTTATTCATCTTTTACTAAGCGACTCACTACGCCCTCCATGGCTTTTGCAAAACATGTGGTTGAATTGCAAGCTCCTAATTTCCAAACTGTCTTTTCGATGTTCCCACACCTTTCGGGAAACTAATGCTGTTGCAGACGCCTTAGCTAACTTGGGACTGCACTGTGATATGCTACAATGGTGGTTTTCCCCTCCATCTGCAATTCTACAACTCTTGTCTCACAATGCAAATGGCTTCCCCTGCTATCGGTTTCCTTAATCTTTTGTATTTGTTTGGCCTCTTTCAAAGAGATAGCTTGCAAGGAATGAGCTCTCATGCCCTTTATTAATTTGTACTTCCTGTTGTTTTTTTCTTTTATAATAAACTTGCCTACCACAGGCTTATATTTAAAAAAAAAAAAATCATCACTCATTAAGTTTATAAACTAAGGATTAAAATCATCACTTTTCATGAGTATAAAATATTTATTTATAGATTTAAATTTTAACATTTATTTGTATAAAACCTATAAGTTTAGGTAGCTAGGGTCAAATAATTTATAAAAGATGAATCTTTTATTATATAATTCTCAAACGATCATCTTTATAAGATCTTTTGCAACATGAGTGAAAATACAATTTTTTCCAATTTAAAAGGTTTCTCAGTTATAGGTAATAATATACACTTACTGAAAGATACTTCAAAACTAAAAATAACTTTAAATTAGACGGAAACCCTAATTTTCTTTGGAATATGTGTTAGTTTTACATTCATATTTTATTAGCTATTTTGAGAATAATATTAAACATGTTTTCACATTTCTTAAATGTAAAATATTTTTAAATAATATATGAAATATTTAAAAATATAACTTGAAATTTGAACGCGTTCTAATATTTTAAAAATAATTTTCAAAACCATAATTCAAACCGCCGTACTCTTAATTTTTTTCAGGTCGGGAGAGAATAAAATTTAGTCCTTTTTCAAAAATATATTTCAAAATTAACTAAAATAAGTTTATAGTACAAAAAATCCTAATATTCTGTTGGAACATGTCTTCTATATATGAACATTTATCTCTACATATATTTAATGATAAAAAATGTATAATTATTTATGTGTCACTTTTATTATTATCACTAATTTATACTATAACAATTTGGTGGGGACTGTGACAATCATGTACTGATGTTTGTTTGTATATGCCACTTTATTTATTTTTTAATATTACATTATAATTAATTATAATAATAACTCATATTAGATCAGAATTCTACTGAAATTTAGACTTGATAGTTACAAATTGACTAAAACTTTCTAGGCACTACTATACAATATCAATTTTCAAATTAGAGGAGAAAAAATCCACATTCTAACATGACAGAAAAAAGCTCGCATAATAATGGGAGAGAAGCCTACCAAATGTAGGGTTCGATGTCACTCAGACTTAGCCCGGTTAGTCGGGCACACGCTCTCTTTTTAGGAGATCATGTGTTCGAGCCCTACAAAATACAGGGCTCTTTTAGGAACTACAATACAATATCAATTTTCAAATTAAAGGAGAATAAATCCACATTCCAACATGATGAAAAAAAGCCCACATAATAATAGGAGAGAAACCAACCAAATGTAGGGTTCAATGTCACTCAGACTTAGCCTGATTGGTTGGGCACAAGCTCTCTTTTTAGGAGAGCGTGTGTTCTTAGCCTAATTGGTTGGGCACAAGCTCTCTTTTTAGGAGAGCGTGTGTTCGAGCCGTATAAAATACAAGGCTCTTCTAACTATTATACCTCAATACCCTAACCACTATATTAAAACAAATTTTAATAATATGTTTTTTAATTCATAATATATAACTTTTTAAAAATATATATAATAAAATCTATAATAATTACAATTATTTTGCTACTATAAAAAATTTATAATTCAAAAATAATTTTACAATTATTAAAATTTTATATTATAAATTGAATTTAAATTTATTATTATCATTAAATTATAAATTTTTAAAAATTATCATTATTTAAAATTTTTAAATTATTAATTTTAAAATAATTTTATTTTATAACCATTTAAATTTATTTATTTTAATAATTATTTAAGAATAATTTTATTATTATTTGATAATAATTTTAAACTCAAGTTATTAGATAGATTTTTTTAATTATAAGTTTTATAATAACAAAATAATTTTAATTATTATATAAATTATTAAATAAGTATTCTCAAAAGAATTTTTTCTTAAAGATTAAAAAATATATATTTAAAATATTTTTGGTATAATGGTTAAAGTATTGCTCTTTTTCACTAAGGTTTTGTAATTTTATTTTATAATTTTAAAAAATAGATTTAGGGTATTTTGATAAGTTTACTGTCATAGGGGAAGTTTGTGTCTCTTTCCAACTTTTCTATTAAACTGAGATTTTTACAAACTTCGAGAGAGGAATGTGGATTTTTTCTTAAAAAATAATCAATTTATAGTTAATGAATTCATTTTTTTCATATTTATTTTTATTTATCAAATAAAATATTTTTGTAAAATTATAGTCGATACATATGAATTAACTTTGGGTCCAAGCCCAAACTCAAGGTAAACTACGACGTTCTTTTAGGTAATGCATATAAAAGTACAAGTGAGCCTAAATCATTATTTGGGATATAAATTATGGGGTCATGGTGTAGAAGGTAAAAGTAGGCGCAAGTTCGACCTAAATCAATATAATGTCCTAGGCGTAACCTACTTAGGAGATTTTTTGGCTCAAAGAATCAATTTATATAATTAGGTTAATACATAAGGAACACAAGCTCAAAAAATATTTATTTTAAAGCCCAAAACTTTATTTTTATTAACTGAAGATTAATTAAAATAAAAATTTTATTAAAGTAAGAGTTTTAAACACCTCTTTTAAATAGGATTAAATTACACTAATTTAATTCCTAAATAAAATCTTGTCTTAAGAAAATGACTTACATTAAAATAGGATTGGATTGCATGAGCTAAGTCATATCCTACCACTTTACGTCACACATTACATAAGATTGCATGATTCCACGTTCAACGGGGTTTGAAATTCATAAGCTTAAATTTCCCTAGAAACACGTCTTTGATGAACATCATCTTTTTTGCAACGACACTTGTGGTTTTTGTTTGTTGTTGTTTTTTGGCTATCTTTTGTCGCCTAAGTTATACATTATCTTAGCTTTCTATTGTTGTTTCTGTATCCATTTACCTTAAACGGGTTATTTTTATATTCTAAAATACCTTTTCACATTCTTAGACTCATTAGATCCTAAATGATGATATTGAATACTGCCAAAACATGTTTTCTTCAATATTGATATAATTCCTTGATAATTCCAACCTATCTAAAGACTATTGTGTTCTTTTGTATTGGTACTAAAACTAACTTTCTCCCACACATACCTTATACTCATAATTTATGTTTCGTGTTTTTCTAAAGTATTTTTCAAGTACGATAACAGTAGTATCTGATATCTCCGGACAAGGCCAAGTCAGCCTTTTAGGGTTACAACAACACGACTCCCGGGCCATCAGGTAAGACTTAAGGGATATGGTGGGTGATATTCCATGCAACTCAAATGGGGTGCTAGAACTCAATTTGAATCTACAGGCTTAACAATATCAAAGCCCATTAAAAGCAATACAAAGCTTATTTCAACAATTAACTAATCACAATTCAAACATGTAGATTGGGTAGATCTCTCTTGCAATATTATAGAAAACTTAACTAATGAGTTTGGTTAGGATCTTATAAGATATAGTGATCATATATGGTACAACAACAAAACTAATGGCTACAATCATGTTGAGTCCTCTGCCACGCTGACACAAAAACCTTCACCACCAACTGACTATATTCAACAAGAGAAATAAGATAAAAGACATGCAAGCCGTAATAGGTGCAACCACTCCAATCCCGCTTCTTTGTCTAAGAGCAGGAGAACAAATGATATCGTACAAAATGACATGAAGAGCTTCCCCAATCAGCTAGCAACGAGATCTCAACTCCTTAACATTTGTACGAAATAGCCTTTATAAAGCAATATGTGCAAGAATTCAAGAAAATTTGAGGTAAAATATATACCACTGCCTCTTTATCCACAAGAGATCATGCAGAATCTGTATTCAAAAGAAAATTCTCTTTATTGTAAGGTTTTTATGACGCCCTTGATTTGTTTGCAAAATTATCATTTAAAACCCAAAAACCTAATTCAAGTAGGTTTGGTATTCCCAAGATCTCGGGTTCTTAGGTTTTCGGGTCTTTAGGTTATTAGTTACTCTTTCTCTTCGAGTTAGGATAGCAAATCCACCTCAAGTTTTTAAGTCCTTAAGTTCTTGGCTGCTTAGATTCTCATGTTATTGGATTCTATAATCAATCTTTCTCAAGTGAAAATGGTTACTTCACTTTGACTCCATAAGTTCTTAGATTCTCGGATTTCCAGGGTTCTTAGGTTCACAGGGCTCTTGGATATCATATTTGATCCTCTTGAAGTCAAAAAGATAACTCTATCTTGACTCCTTGGATTTTTGGATTCCTAGGTTCTTGAGTTCTTGATCAATATAGTTGTCTACTTTGGATCAAAGAACTCCCAATCTGTACAAACCTGAATTTGAAGCATCTAATCTTCACAAACTAAGTAAGTGGATTCCATGTATTCTTTTTCTCCGTCTCTTTAATATACGTTTAAGTGTAGATATTTAGTTGATTTAATTAGTAACTCTCTAAAGGTGATACAAGAGGTTTGGGATTCAAGTGCTGCTCATATTGAGTTAAAGGGTATTAATGTTTTTTTTTTTTTGTAATATTTATAATGAAAGCAGACTATTTAGAAAAATTGTTAAAATAATACACCTACTTCAATTTTTTTTAATAAGTAATCTCTAAGTGTAAGCTTAGAGAGATTTATTAAATAAAGAAAAGAAAGAGAACAATAATATCCGAAAAGAAAAAATGACAAAGGAATACAATTAATGCATAACTCCAACACCAAATAGCAACTGCAACAAATTGCACCAAACATAACTGCAACACGAGCCACAAGAAAGAAAAAATAACGCAATAGCAGTAGGCTGCATTTCACAACAACAGCAACAACCAGCAGCTATAGCAACACCAAAACAAACAAAAGCAACCAGCACAGCAAACTAAAAGCCAACAGCCATAAACATAACTCCAACAACACCAGCATGTTGCATTCTGTGGCAGCCATCAAGTAGCCAATTCTTAAAGAGGTAGTGGATCAACGAACAGTTTTTTGACATAGTCTTTCACGTACTCTGGATTTGTTACACCATCAACCTCTTTGTAAAAGACTTCCGCTATACGTGCGACATTAACAATTACATTAATTAGTTGCAATGGAACAATTGTTGGCCTCATGCATTCTTCATTTATATCCTTCCATGAATTTGTAACCATTACTTTAAACCTTTCAGCTGTCTCCGTTCTTGAGGTTCCATATTCCTTCATGTAAGATTCTACGACAGAGGCAACATGTCCCCTCTTTTGCTCATCCTGTAAATAAGTGTTCGATATTAATTCTATTTTGAAATTGTTATTCTTTCATTTTGTTTTAAAAGCATAGTAAATAAGTGTTTCTTCATAATTAATTGCTTTCCATTTGCTATTTTTATTTTTATTTTATGAAAATAGATAAAAATACTTGTTTAGTTGGTATTATTTTTAAGCCATAAAAGAAAGCAAATCGTATTTTAATATGTAATATAAAAAATTAAAGAATATTAATTACTCATTAAGGTATTAAATTTAGTAAATTTTAGAATTTATGATTAATTACCAAACATATTCATTAAATTTCACTTGCCAATCAAGGCTTTAATTGTGATTTTAAAATTATAACTTAATTTTAAATGGAAACTATATATATATATGTATATTGTATGTATATATGTATGTATAGGCTTTTTCTCTTGAAAATGTCCCTATTTTCTAGAAGCAAATTTGAATAAGTATATGCAGATTTAGAGTAAAAAAAATATGATATGATGTAAATTAATTACCAGTACAATATATTTATCTAGACTTTTTTAAATCTGTATTTTAGAAAGTTATGTATTTTCACACCTTAAAAATAATATATATATATATATATATATATGTATGTATGTATGTTTGTGTGTATGCATGTGTGTATGAATATACACACGCTAACTTTCACATGAGTGAACAGTCAATATAATATACCTTGTGAGATACAAAGTCAGCTATGAGACGAAGAATTTTAAATGAAGATATCGTAACTTTTGGTTTACTCTGCAGCCACTCATAAGCATGTATTCCTGCAATTTCTTTAATTCCTATAAATGCTACAGCGGGAGCAAGAACACAACATCCTGTAATTAATGCATTGCTCATTCGCTCATCAAATAATGGCACAAAATCTTCGTGGAACCATTCAGCTTCAACGAAATATGCTCTTATAACTTCTTTCATCTAATAATTTTATCAACAAAAATATCAAGTTATGAAAATGTAGCAATTATGTAAATATTTATATATAGAGAGAGATAAGTTTAAAATCAATTACCATTTCCTTTGTATATGAGACGCTATAAGATCTTCCTTCCTCAGTCATTTCCTTATTTAATTCTTCAAAAAGATTCAAAACAGAGCTATATAGAGGTTTCATATAATCTGGCAATTGAGTAATGGCATTGATGTCCCACCTGAAAATAAAAATATATGTAATTTCTATGAGTAAATGTATGTTTTAGTATCTTTATAATTTTCTCATTGATTAGTGATTGAGTTAATGTACATATGTATACAAACCTTTCTATTGCATCTGTAAAACATTGAAGTTCATCAAATAAACCATATGCATCGTATGTATCATCTATAGCCATTTGTAGCATAAAAAATTTGGTAAATATCACCCGAGCACGTGAGTAACAAGGCTCATAACTTTGTGCGTAACTCCATAGGTACATCTCCACAAGTCTATCTCTCATATAAAAATATGTTGATGCGAAGTTTAAGTCTTTCCACCAGCTGCAATAAATTAAAAATCAAAACATATTAAATAATATTCCTAATTAAATATATATTCTATATATATAAATCTATAATTAATTATATAAGTACCTTGTGAGGTAGCTCAACTCTTGTTTGTGCAGTAATTGTACACGATTGAAATCCATTTTTGCAAACTTGAGTAGAGTGTCATTTCTAGATTCTTCATTCTCATAGAAAGAGATATATTTGAGTTCTTCAAGTCTTGGCACACCTGTGTGGAAGGGCTGCTCTAGGGCTTCAGTTATGTGCTTTGTTAATTGAGAGCTTGTGTTTGGAGCCAAGGATATTTTCTTCAGATGAGCCGTTGTGAAAGTGAGGGCCTCCTCTAGAATATCTTCTTCGTGTACCCTCAATTGTGTAGCTTCATACAAACTTAGCATCCCCCTCACATCGCTTATTAAACTTTCCTTAAATTTACCATTCGACTCTTTATATTTGTTAAACACATCTGATACATTATCCATTGTGTTTATCAGTATCATATGCAAAGGCGATTATCAAAATCTTTCATTCTATTATGTTGTGTGTGTATAATGTTTATTTAACTAATTGCTTCCATTAAAAGGATGCAAGACTATAATATGTGAAGCAACCCTGATGTCTTTTATTGTTACCACATATAGTTTTAGACACACATACATACATATTTATATATGTGTGTGCACTTACCACATGACATTTTGAAACCGTGCTGTCTGAAAATTCGAAATATAAGAGCAACAGTGTATAAGTCATAGTCATTCTCAGCAGCAAGATCAGGATGCGCATCAAAAATATGATCTAATCGTTCTTCAATGTCAGTCTCAAAGTGATGTGACACACCAAGACGACATAGTGAGTTGATCAGAATAACTTCTCCTATTGGATTGTCGACAGAAGAAGCAGTACTTAACATTTCCTTCACTTGGTCTTTCAGCTCTTCAAATAGCCTATCATCTTCAGGTTCCTGCATACAAAAACAATATAGAGATACAATATAACTAATGAGTATTTGTAAAAAATAATATTATTGTCGAAATTAGTATTTTCATATATATACGTTAGAATATAATTAATGAAGAAAGAGATAAGAGTATTTTTACCAATTTAGGTGAGGACATGAAATCGCAAGTATCTTTCCATATTGTAGGACGAAAGTTTGCCAGTGAACGACGATTTTCATGGACCTTGCTAGACATGCTTGGATTGGTATACTTACTGCTCGAAGAACAATAGAGTGCAAAAGCCAATAGATGACCTATACGTAGCTTCAATGTAGCCTTATTTATAGGCTAACATTAGATCTTTGTAGGAGTAAAAAATTATTATTATCAGTTATTAACTAAGGAGCAGTTTCAATAAGGAAAGAGATGATCATGTCTTCATAAAATGTATCTGTCTGCATACGAAAGTTGATCATTGATTCGTGTGAACGGGATCTTGTCGCATGCAAACAATTTGTTTACAAACAAAATAACATATTAGTTTACGTAATATTGCCACTGCAGTATATTTTGAAGGTAACCTTAAAAAAATGTACGTTTTATTGTTTTAGCCCTCCCACAGTTTAGATTATTGCATTTTGCCCCCCTCCCCTATGAATTCACCTTAGCTCCGCCACTGATTTCCACTCTTAGTTTTGATCTTTACTTTGAATGTTCTGTTTAATAATATAAAGCAATGAGGCATCTTATCCTTTGCTAGCTGGATAGATATATAATATATGTGTACAAATTGGAGTTTGTATATTAATATAATACGTTTGCAGACCAAAAAAAATGCTCATCAAATGCTGCCGCTGCTATTGCCTTGCTGCCAAATTTTTTCAAATTTATATTTTTTATTTTTTTTCGTTTTTAATTTTAACTTTTGAAAATGAAATTAAAAGAAATTGTTAGAAAATTGTAGCTTTTTAAAAATTTTCAAGAAAAAAATACATGTTTAATTTCTTAAAAGCTTCTAGATATGCGTATATTAGATTATAGCCATGTTTAATTTACTTTCTTTTTAGCAAAATAATAATATAGATTTATCTCAACTTGCATCATGTCACATGCAATCAATTTATCATCTCTTAAAATTTTTAAGTGGTTCTTCTAAATTAGTTTGAACGACGAACCACTTAAAAGTCCAAATCAAAACTTATGATATATATATATAGTAAACGACGAAGGATTTAAAGATCAGGGGGGGATAGAATATTATTTAAAGTTAAGGGCATGATGTGTAATTAAGCGACATTTCACAGTCATTGGACATTTTTTTTCAACGGTTAGGGGTACGTCCGCTCATGAAACTGCGCACAATAAAATATGAGGATATTTTAGAAATTTGTTGATTTAGAAATTTGTGAATATTTAAATAATAAAAACCATAGCAATAATTTAGACAGGTGGGACGCCAGAGCTGACTTATTTACAGTAAGTTTCAGTACAAACAAACAATGTGTATATCTCATTGTATCTCATCTTATCGCACATATCTTTCCGACATTTTAAAAATCTAAATTAAAAAATTCTTTTATCTCATTAAAAAAATTAAATTAAATATTTAATTTAAATTAAAAATTTTAACTTAATTATATTTACACACTTATAACAAATTGTCATATATAAATTAAAAAAATAAATAACTCTAAAATTTTTTTTAATGTTAAAAATTCATTTCATATTTTTTGTACATATGATTTAGTTATCATTCAAGAAAAATATTTTAAATCTATTAAAAAACCTAAAATTTTAGTTCTGTCGCAAATTTTTTTAGAACTCTTTTTTAAGTTTTACTTTTCAAATAATTGTAACGTTAAAAGTTACCTCAATATTATTTTGTTAATTCAACCATACTTTTAATAAAAATAATAAATAATTATAGATATTTATATATGGGCAATGATAATGTTTCCTATTTACAAAAAATGTTTAAATTACATATAAAAAATAATAAAAAAATTAAAAATAAAAATTAGCGTCCATGTATTTTAGCAAAAGAAAACATCACTAGGAGATATACACTTAAATATAAATTTTACATAATCGGGTAAGTTAAAAACATATTGACTAATAAAATACTAAAAGTTAAAATAAGAATCTTTTATATTGGATATAGGACTGCACTAATTATTGTCGGCACTAATTTTATATAACATTTGCTTTCATGTATAGTTCTAAAATTATATATATTTTAATATATTTTGTTTGATTAGTTCAATCATGACATTCAAAGAAAGCGAATTTAAGGCATCTCTATATATTTAATGGAAGCAGCTACAATTTATTTATTTATATAGATGCCTCAATTTTCTGAAGGCAGAAAAAAAAACACAAACATATTGTTATCTAGACATTACGACTTTATAGTATTATCGTTATTAATTAAAGTATAAAAATCAAATAAACTTATATTAGAGAACACGTGAATTTGATCAACTATTAGTTAATTTTGGTGTTCTTGAATAATTTTATAAAGGGAAAAGGACTGCTAGATCCTTAAAATTTGACATAATATACTGATAAGTCTAAAAAATTTCAAAAAGATACTGATAAGTCTTAATCAATTAAATTTGACGAAAATTTTGACGGTAAATAATTTTATTACGTTTTTATTCCTAACATTATATTTGCCGGCGGTCATTGACCATTGTTGACCACAACCTCCGATCACCATTTATTTCACCATATATATGTTTAGAATCTTTGTCGAACGCTCAACACAATAATACCATTTATTTTCATAATCTAAAAATTCAACTTTATATTAGAGAGCATGTGAGTTTAATCAATTATTAGCCAATTTTGGTGTTCTCGAATATTTGAACATAATTTTATGAAATTAAATCTACTAAGATAAGATGCTGAGTCACCACTTAAATATTTTATATTTTTATCAAATTTTAAGGATGTATTTACCATAATTCTATGAATAAAATCATATAAAATTAACCATAGATGATATATACAATCGGAGGAATAGAGGCTATCTTTTATTTCTTTAAAATTTTATTTTTTTATACATAATCATCGAACATTTGTCGAAAATGTTTGCTTAGTATAATCAGTTTACATTTTTACATGTAATAACGATATTATTGAGAAAACTGTTGGGTTGGGTTTCACTTCTATTTGGAGAAGCCCAATTTTGTAAGCCCACATAATTAATGAAGCTTTTTTTAGGTTTGTTTTGTGGGTGTGTGAGTTGGATGTGTGTAAAGATGGAGTACATTGCCGTGTGAGGGAAAAGAAGAAATTTTTTCAGAATTGTTTTTTAACCCTGTACAGTTTTCATCAAGCTGACAATCCGGTGGCGATTTCAACTTAGTTTTGGCTCAAAGTTTATGGGAAGATTCTACACACATAGGTATTGATTTTGGACAGTGTGATTGTCCATTAGAGCTCTCTAACATGTCTAGAGTTGACGTTCACAACATCTCTGTTTTTCAGAATTTTCTGCAGTCTTATTTTTGACTCTTCCATTTTTGGTATTACATCCATTGATGTATTTGGTGAGGTTGAGTTCTTTATTTATTTCTAAGGTTGTAATCTTATAGAAGACTCTTGTACTTCTTATTTGGTGATAGTCCAATTCTTTTCGACTGCGATTTTTTATTCTCACTCGCATTGAGGGGGAGGTTTTTCTACATAATTTTGACGTCCCTTGTGGTTTTTGATTTGATTATTCTTGTTGATTTTATTGTTTTTGCCTACTTGATTACTTCATCTTAGTTCAAGAAAAGTGGGAAGAATTAAATTTGTACTAGTTTCCTTTGTTTCTTCCCAACAAAAGTTTTGACATAGGTATTGCTACATATCCCCTTGACTTTTGGGGAAAATGTAAACATTCTATAGATTTTTGGACTTTGTTAGAAACCTTCTATATCTTGATAAAGGAAACGAATACCTTCCTATGGTTATTAAAAATGACATCAAATCAAATCCTGAAAGAAAAACAATAGAGGTGAAACAAAATCGAATCAAACGGATCAATAATATTTCAAATAAATAAAGAAAAACAGAACCGAGAATCTAATTTAAGTCATGTTGTGGCTGATTTGCACAAGGTGGTGGCTGTGGGTGGTCGATAGCAGCTCTAGGTGGTTGTGACTTGTAATTGATGGTGGCTGCAGAGAGGGGCTCGGGTGATTGTGCGACCGACAATACCTTCTATAGAGTAATGTTTTAGATGAATTACGTTTAGATCTTTTTATTCAATCAATGGAATTTACCAACTAGACTGACTTAGACTGACTTGAATTTTAAATGGAAGCTTGAATTTTAGGCTTGAGCCCTTAATAACTTTAAAAACAAAAACATGGGCTTGGTTTGAGATATATTTAAGGTCTCATTTAAATTTTGAGCCTTTTCGAACCGAACCCAAACTTTTCTGCTAACGCTAATAAAATATTTTTTGTTTGTATCACTAATAAATCATAAAATTAGTGAAAGTGATAATACTTCTTTGTTGTCAAATTTTGAGTTTTAAATTACGTTAATAAGTTACACTGATGCTAGAATAATCACTAAGCTACCCACTACATGTGAATATAATACCTTTGATATGTACTATCAATATGTTCCAGTACTTTGAAATAAAAATAAACCAAGCTTGAAATGAAGAGTAAATAGGGTACTTATAAGCTATTTTTTCAATCATGTCAAAATATTTGTAGAACCTTTTTCATCTATTACTCATAAATAGACTTTTATTTACGTCAGTTAACTTATTAAATTATTATTATTTATATCTCTTAACTTGTATAAATTAATAAAGTAAGATACGCTTTTTTAATTATAATAATTTAGTATATTTTTTTATTATTTTTCAAAATATAATTTTTTTTAGTTATAACAATCTAATCTCTATTTTAAAACTTTCACAATACATTAAGACTAAATAATTTTTTTAATTTATTATTTCAATAAAAAATTATAAATAAAACATTCTATTATTAAAAAACTTCTAACAATGAGTTAGATCAAATTCATATGCTAAAATATTTTAGCCCTCTTTTTTTACTTCTTAATATAATTTGATATTTAATTATTAAATAAATTTTAAATGAAATATTTTTTTAATTATTTGTATATATAATATATTTATTTAAAAATTTATGTTAAATCCATTATATTTTCTTAAGAAAATTATAGAAATATGAATAAAAATATTTCCCCAAATAGGAAGCGAAAATTTAACTAAGGTAAAGAAGGAGAAATTTTTATACGCCTCCTGTGTTGGCACCACCTAATTTTCATAAGATATTTGAGGTAAAGTATGATGCTTTAGGGAGAAGGATTAGTATTGTTCTCATTTAAAAGAGTATAGACTATCTTAGCAAAAAATTAACTAATATTAGGTAGAAGTGATCTACATATGACTGGAAATTTTTTATGCAGTGTTCAGGGCATTGATGCATTAGGAGTATTACTTGACTCTAAGAGAGTTTTTGCTTTTTAATGATCACTAAGCTTTGAAGTATCAATAGTCAGTATCATTTGAATAAAATGCATGCTACTTAAGTAGGCATTATTTATGCAAAAGTTTATCTTTATGTTGAAGTATAAGTCTGGCAGAAGAATAAGTAGTTGATCCTTTGAGTAAGCAAACTATTTTACTAGTAACTTTAAGTAATGACATAATTAAGTTTAAGGTAGTGAAAGAGTAATATGCAACTGATGAAGATTTTCAAACAATTTAGAATTAGTGTAACCAAAATCAAGAAAGGAGAGATTTTGTTATTCATGATAGTTATTTGTTCAAAACAAATAAGTTATGTATTCCTCTTTGTTCGTTGTAGGAGCAATTAGTGGGAAAATTACATGATGAAGGTTTGGTTGGTCATGTAGGGCAAGATAAGAAGGTGGCTTTAGTAAAAGATGGGTATTATTGATTGCAGATTAAACGAGATGTGGGAATAATTGTATAGAAGTGTCAAATGTGTCAAGTTGCTAAGGGACATATTCATAACAGTAGATTTTACATATCGTTGTTCATGCTTGAAAATATTTAAGAGAATGTGTCGATGAATTTTGTATTAGGATTACTATGTACCAACGAGGTGATGATTATACTCTTCTTGTTGTTGATCGTTTTCGAAGGTAGCTCATTTTATTACTCGTAAGAAAATTAGTAATGCAACTCATGTGACAGGATTATACTTTAAAGAAATGATTTACTTACATGGCATTCCTAATCCATTCATATAGCAACGTCAAATTTTTTAGTCATTTTTGGCGTATTTTATGAGAAAAATTTGATACGAAATTACATTATAGTAGTGTTTTTCACCCTCATACTGATGAACAAAAAGATGGTTAATTGTATATTAAGATATTGCATTGTGTTTGTGGAGAGAAGCCTAAATAATAGGATGTAGTGCTATTACAGGCAGATTTTACTTATAATAGCAGTATGATGAACTGTTTCATTGGAAAAATTCTTTTTAAGTTTGTTAATTTAAACCACTTCGTCTTGCATTAGACTTGATGATTTACTAGCATTGCCAAGGGTTAGCAAAGTTGCAAAAACACAACAAAGAAGGTTCAGAAAATAAATGAAGCCCAATTTTATTCTTACTGCCACAACAAAATCCAATCTTATTTATACAATCATGAAATTACCTTGAATAATTGCAAAATTCTTGTCGAAATTACTTCTACATCAACAAAATCTTTATCAATCGATTTTTAATAATTTTTCTTTATATTGTTGTTTTCGAATTTGGATATTCTAGGATCTATGAATTAATTTTAATTAGATTAAGTTGGTTAAAGAGGTAAATCAGTGGTCATAGATTTGGTTGCCCAAGTGATTCAATTCTAGTGGTAGGATTTGATAGGCGAATGATTTTGTCAATTTAAATTTAAATATAATACCATTACACCAATTTATATATAAATTAATTTCCAGTTAATTGGAGTAAAATATACATGTAATCAATAATTACCCTCAACAAAATCCTAATTAATTAAGTTGAAACTGCTTAGAAAAATCAACAGCAGCAACAACTCTAGTCTTGGAAGTAGAATTTGTTTTTGATTTTTCTGATTCTTTTACTTTTTCTATGCCTCATTACCTTCTTGTGTTTTTGTCAGATGGTGCTACGATCAGTGGTTAGCTTCCCACAAGTAGAACAACAACTGCACTCACCAAAAACAACAAATTAATTAATTAATTAAAAAATTTTATATTAGAATAAAAATAATTAAATAAAATAAAGAAGTAATTAATAATTTAAATAATTAAATAGTATTAATTATCTACGATTATCATAATTTACAATGCAAGAAGTAAATATGAGAAGACAGTGACTGCATCAGTAATGATTGTTCTTTATTGTAACTATAATTAGGGTTTAATTATGTATTAAGCATAAGTAATCTATCAATTTAAAGAAAGAGACATAGCATCCTCGATCTTCTCTTTCATATAGGAATTTTATAATTAAATTAATTAATATTTATTTATTTATAATATTATATTTCCTTGGGAAGAAAGAATACGCATTATCGATTGAGTTTATTAAACCTGGCAACGAAGTGATTACTATAAGGGCTAATTTGTTATTCGGATAATTACCTTTTCATCCCTCAATGTTTGAAAACTAGCAAATCGTAATACTCGTTGGCTGACTTTTACAATTAGTCTTGCACTACATTGTTGGACTTAAAGTAGAAGGCAACATGAAAAAACAAAGGGACGGGGTTAAGTAACAATTTAATACATATTTATAAAAGTACATTTGTTTTAGGAAGTGTTGTTCCGTCCTAACTTCTAAGATTTTCAAGTATTTTGAATGAAACTCAATTAAATAAAATTTCAAAAATATTTTTAATTAATCAAGTAAATATCTCAAAGTTACTGCTAGCGACTTGTGACACCATTTTTTGTCCTTAAAAAATATGGCAATTTGCAAATATGTGTGGATAATAGAGCGATCAACAAAATAACTATTAGATATCGATTTTCGATCCTATGATTACAAGATATGCTAGACCTATTTGGGAAAGTAAGGTGTTTTCTAAGCTTGATTTGCGAAGTGATTACATCAAATTCGCATAAAATCTTCAAATAGTGGAAAACAACTTTCAAGATCAAAGAATGATTGTATTAGTGGATAATAATGTCTTTTGGTTTTTGAAATGCACCAAGCATATATGTTGCTTATGAATTAGATATTGAAACCTTTTGCTTTCAACTTTGTTGTAGGATATTTTAATGATATTTTAATTTATAGTAGTATTAAGGGGAGTCATTTGGTGCATTTAAGAGAGATGTTCAAAGCATTTATATAGAATAAACTATTTGTCAACTTGAAGAAGTGTAATTTTATGCAGTGCTTGGTATTTTTGGGGTTTGTAAGTGCTAAAGGCATTAAAGTTGATGAGTCTAAGGTTAAAGTAATTCGATATTGGCTTACATCAAAGTCAATAGGTGAACTGAGGAGTTTCCATAGATTAGCGATATTTTATCATCAGTTCATTAGAAATTTTAGCACCATCGTAACACCTTACTAAGTGCATAAAGAGGGAAAATTTTAACTTGGGTGAAGAAGGGAATAACTTTGTAAAGCTCTTGCTTTGGTATTAGCTAATTATGAAAAGGTGGTTAATTTATCTTCAGCAACCTCATCATGCATTAGACCTGGTAACTTTACTGACATTGCCAAGGGTTAGCAAGGTTGCAGAAACATGGTAGAGAAAGGTACAAAAATATAGAGAGAGGTTCGTGCTAACTTGAAAGTTGCCAACAAGAAATACAAACAAGATACAGGTCAATGATGAGGCAAGAAAATGTTCTAGGAGGGCAATCTTCTAATAGCTTATTTGCGAAAAAAAATCGGTTTCTTAGGATTCACAATAAATTGCATAATATAAAGTATAGACTATTTCGAGCTGCAAAGGAAGATTAATGATAATAGTTATGTGTTATGGATGTCAAATAACTAGAATATTTCAAATATTTTTAATGTAACAGATTTGTATGAGTATCATAAAGATAAAAAGTCGATTTGATATAATTTTTTAAATAGAATTTTTTGGAATAGATTTTTTACTCGTAGAGTTTTTAATAAAAAAATTTAATCATTTAGTTGTCATAAATAACTTTTGAGAAAATTTGAGTAATTATTTTAATAAACAAATTTTTAATGTTCTATTTTAACATAATTAAGTAAAATAGTAATTTAAATTTCACCTCTTAAAAGAGTTAGAGAAACTCTACTACAAGAAGCTTAAACTTTTAGATATTTTATAGTAGAAAGAAAATAATTTTTTTATTTTTTGAATTTTTTTTTCTAATATCAACTAAACGACATTAAAAAATTCAAAATATATTTTTATTATTAAAAATTTCTTTTTAGTTAATAAAGAAAAGAAACTAAACAGGTAAAAAGTATTACACCAAAAAAATTTGAGAATAAGTTTGTTTCTAAATGGCCGAAAAATAACGTAGGACGATTTTAAAATTTAATTAGTTTAAAATTTTTTTTATTTTATTAATTTAATATTTTTCAATTCTTACCTTTCTTAATTCTTATTTTGGTAGGAGATCTTTTCCTTAAAGTATAATCCTACTACACTGAGTAAGAAGTTGGTCAGTCAAGTGGTTCTTTTTCCTTTTCTCAAAACTAGGCAAAGCGCAATCTTATTCATACTATCACAGACAAAATCCAATCTTATTTATCATGAAATTATCTGATTAATTGCAGAATTGTTGTCGAAATCACTTCTGCGTCAACAAAATCTTTAGGATTTGAATTGCCTTAAGTTAGCTGGAGAGGTAAATCCAGTGGTCACTTCAGGGATGTGGTTGTACAAGTGTTTCAATTCTGGTATCTGATAGGTGAATGATTTTATCCACTTAAATATTACACCGTTACATCAATTGATAAAACACACAAACTGAATTATGAATAGATATCTGATTTGGAGCTTTTTGCCTTAATTTCTTGGTCCATATGGAATTCTCGAAATCAATTTAATCATAAGGGAGAGACATCAGATCCTTTGGCGACTTATGCAAGGGCAGAGAATATTTTCCAAACCTTCCAAAATTTCACTAATTCCACAAATTCTAGCTTGCACTCTCACAAGCCAACGTTGATTTACGGATTCCAAATTGGACTCCCCCGGCCAGAGACTTCGATAAATTAAATACCGATGCTGCAGTTAATGCCTTTGACTGCAAAGTTGGCTTGGGGCCATCATCAGAAACCATGAAGGGAAGATAATGGCTGCCTCTGTTAAAACAGACTCTTTTACTGGTGAGGTAGATTATGCTGAGGCTCAGGCGATGCTAGAGGGTATTAAATTGGCCATAAGATGTGGATTCAAGCCTCTTGAAGTTGAGTCAGATGCTTTGAATGTAATCAACTTAGTTACAAGGAAAGTTTGTAGCAGAAAGGAGATCCAATGGCTAATCCCTGAAATGTTAAAATTGGTCTCAGGAAACGTCATATGTAATTTCATTTCAATCCCTCGGATTTGTAATCATGCAGCCCATAATCGCAAAACCACATTTTGAATATATTAATAAAGTACACAAACTGAATTATGAATAGATATCAGGCATCCGTTGCATCTATCAACAGTCTTCTATTCCATAATCAATCCATTAAATAATTCAGCAATAAAAAATATTAATAAAGTATTTAGCTTGAGGAAGGGATTCGAGTCTGAACAGATAATTAAAAAAACTAATTGTAAATTCTTTTAATTAATTCTCAGTCAATTGGGGTCGAGTATAATACATGTAATTAGTGAATCCATACTAGAAAATCCCAATTAATTAAATTGAATCTGCTTAGAAAAATCAAAATCAACAGCTAACTCTAGTCTTGATTCTTTTACTTCTTCTCCTCATTCCCTTCCTGGGTCTTCGTTGTCGGATGGTGCTCTCATCGGCGATTACCTTTCCACAAGTAGAACAACAACTGCCCTCCCTCACCAAAATCAACAAGTTAATTTTTAAAAACTCTCTATAAACAATACTAAGATAAATATAACTAAATAAAATTAAGAAATTAAATAATTAATTACTTACATGAATAATAATCGACGATTATCAGAACCCACAGTGCAAGGAGAAAATCTAATACGACAGTGACTGCACCAGTAGTAATTCTCCTTCATTGTAACTGTAAGCATAAGTAATATATCAATTTGAAGAAAGAGATGTAGTATATATAGCACCCTTGATCTCCTTTTTTATATAGGAAACTTTTATGACTAAAGTAATTAATACTTATTTATTTATAGTTTTTATATGTATATTCGTATTTATATTTCCTTGGGGAGAAAGAATACGCGTTATAGTTATTAGACCTGGCAATTTGTGATTGAAAGAAGGGCTAATTTGTTATACGGATAATTACTCTTTCATCCCTCTACTTTTGAAAACTAGCAAACTAGAATACTTGTTAGCGGATTTTACAATTAGTCCCCACATTCACATTGTTGGAATTGATTCTTGAAGTTGAAAGGCGAGGTGAAAAAACAAAGGGTAAGGAACAGTTTTATGAGTATTTATTAAGGTAATATAATTATTTGTTTTAGGAGTGGTATACCGTTCTAAGATTGTCTTGTAAAATATTTTGCATGCAGCTCCATTAAATAAAATTTTAAAAAAGATTTTTAATTTATTAAGTAAATATCTCTAAATCAAATATCTTTTAATTGAAGCAAAATAAATAAACAGTAAATTTTGTTTTTTTTTAATAAATAGTCAGTAGTAATTTTTTTAATTGTACATGAATATCTTCAATAAGATATTTATTTTTTATTTTAAAAAATTATTCTAACATACACTACGTCTAAAACCGTTTCCGTATTGAAAACATTATTTGAAAACAACATTTTTATTATTTTCAAAAACACTATTTTATAAATTTTTTCAAACATACTCTAATTTTTCTTTATGTTATATAAGCATGATATATTATAAAACGAAAAATTGATGAGAGTGTATATCTCTCACACAAATATTATATTTTAATGTCTCTAACACATATAAGACGTGCGGAAAAAAATTCATTCAAATTTCTTCTCCAAAATATTTATATTCCTAATCTCTTCTGTACTGTTTGCATTTTTTTTTTCCTTTTCAATTAAGTCAACAAAGATATGGATGATGTATTTTCTTAAAATTTACTCAATTTTATTAAAATTTTAGAAACATTACAATTAAGTAACATTGTTGAAATATTGAAATAAATTAAATATATAATTGATATTAAATATATTATAAGTAATGGGACCAGTATTTATATATTAGTTACGTGTATTTGTTAATTACAATTTTGCGTAAAAAATCTTATGAAAAACATCTATAGGGTTCGAACTCATTCCTTTCACAAGAAGGGAATGAGTTCTCGCCATCCAGGCCTGAAATGAGTTCTCACCATCCAGACTAGGCCTGGATGGCCAGTAGCTTAAAAATTAGCCTAGATGGGCAGTAGCTTAAAAAGTTTAAACTATAAACACATGGTCCACATTCTTGGAGCTATCAACATTGATGGCTTATATAGTTGTTACTAAAAAAAAAAGATTTTATATTCAGAATAAAATTTTATGGAATGTCTATAAGATCTTGAAGATTAGATTAGTATAAAACCTTATTTGCAAGCAAGACATCAAAAGGAATAAAAGATACAATTATGTATAATTGTGTATTTTTATTCCATTAAAACATGTATTAAAATTTTAAATTGTCAAGAGAATCACACAGTATTACATTATACGTATAATAATCTTTTGAATCACGACAGAAATCAACAGCAAACGTAGTGTTGAATGTTGATAGCATTTCATATGTTTTTGTTATTGTTGTTTTTGCTTTTTGTAGCAGCCGGCAAGTTGAAGTATTTTTTTCCATTAAAACATGTATTAATTTCAGTAATTACAAAAGTAAAAATCAAATGAGAGAAGTAATTCAGAAATTAATTAATACTACTATTAATGCTTCAAGAAAATTTTAGAAAAAGTCTATATATATATATATATATATATATATATATATAATATATATATATATATATATATATATTAATTAAATCCGGGTCTAGGCCGAGTTAAATATATAAAAAATAAACTCGGGTCCGGATCGTGTTTTTGTCAAGCCTAGTAACGATGGTATAAAAATATGAATGTATGTGGCCAAAGCAATGCATATTCGATATCTGCATTTACTTGGACGCAGGCCAATAGCTGCCGCCTTCAGTTTTGTAATGCTGCTTAGCAAGGCTTGCCTCTCTTTCTAAAAACTCTTCGAGTACACCAAGCAAAACATTATCTGCATGGGAACAAGATTAGTTTGTTTAAAAAGCTAACATCTGTAACCACAAGAAAAGAAAAAGAGAGAAGGGTCGAACATACACAGTTCCAGACACATACATGACCAAAAAAAGTACATCCTCTGATTCTCTCAACTTATAGAGAATTATAGAATTTGTCCGTAATGGTCAAACAAGATACTAAGCAGAGCCATGTTTCCGACTAACATTAGTAAACACTTGAACAAAGCTTAGTAAAAATTTACACTAGAAGCCCAGAGTCAGATATCGACACTCAGTTTTATTTAACAATTGAATTTATTTTATTTTATATTATAACTTGAATTTAAATTTATTATTATCATTAAATTTAAATTTTTAAAAAAATTATCATTATTTAGATTTTTTAAATAAAATAATTTATTTTATTTAACAATTGAATTTATTTTATTTTATATTATAACTTGAATTTAAATTTATTATTCTCATTAAATTATAAATTTTCAAAAAAATTATCGTTATTTAAAATTTTTAAATAAATTTATTTACCAAATGTAAGGTTTGATATCACTCAGACTTAACTTAGTTGGTCGGGCACATGCCCTCTTTTTAGGAGAGCGTGTTCGAACCCTACAAAATATAGGGCTCTTCTAACTACTATACCACAATATCCTAACCACAATACTAAAATAAATTTTAATAATATATTTTTTAATTCATAATATATAACTCTTTTAAAAATATATATATAATAAAATCTATAATAATTACAATTATTTTATTACTATAAAAAATCTATAATTTAAAAATAATTTTACAATTATTAAAATTTTATATTATAACTTGAATTTAAATTTATTGTTATCATTAAATTACAAATTTTCAAAAAAAAATATTATTATTTAGATTTTTTAAATAAAATAATTTATTTTATTTAACAACTGCTTAAGAAATAATTTTTTTAAATTATTAATTTTAGAATAATTTTATTTTATAACTATTTAAATTTATTTATTTTAATAATTATTTAAGAATAATTTTATTATTATTTGATAATAATTTTAAACTCAAGTTATTATATAGATTTTTTTAATTATAAGTTTTATAATAACAAAATAATTTTAATTTTTATATAAATTATTAAATATGTATTCTCAAAAGAGTTCTTTATTAAAGATTAAAAAATATATATTTAAAATATTTTTGGTACAATAGTTAAAGTATTGCTCTTTTTCACTAAGGTTTAGTAATTTTATTTTGCAATTTTAAAAAATAGATTTAGGGTATTTTAGTAAGTTTACTATCATAGAGAAAATTCCCTTTTCACAAATTTTCTATTAAACTGAGATTTTTACAAACCTCAAGAGAGGAATGTGGATTTTTTTCTTAAAAAATAATTAATTTATAATTAATGAATTCATTTTTTTCATATTTTATTGTTATTTATCAAATAAAATATTTTTGTAAAATTATAGTCGATACATGAATTGACTTTGGGTCCAAGCTCAAACTCAAGGTAAACTACGTCGTTTTTTAGGTAATGCATATAAAAGTACAAGTGAGTCTAAATCATTATTTGGGATATAAATTATGGGTTGTGGTGTAAAAGGTAAAAGTAGGCGCAAGTTCGACCTAAATCAATATAATGCCCTAGGCCTAACCTACTAAAGAGATTCTTAGGCTCAAAGAATCAATTTATATAATTAGGCTAATACATAAAGAACACAAGCTCAAAAAATATTTTTTTTAAAGTCTAAAACTTTATTTTAATTAACTGAAGATTAATTAAAATAAATATTTTATTAAAGTAAGAGTTTTAAACGCCTATTTTAAATAAGATTAAATTACACTAATTTAATTCCTAGATAAAGCTTGTCTTAAGAAAATGACTTACATTAAAATAGGATTGGATTGCATGAGCTAAGTCATATCCTACAACTTTACGTCACACATTACATAAGATTGCATGATTCCACGTTCAAGGGGGTTGGATATTCATTAGCTTAAATTTTCCTAGAAATACATCTTTGATTAGAATCATCTTCTTTACAACGACACTTGTGGTTTTTGTTTGTTGTTGTTTTTCGGCTATCTTTTGTCGCCTATGTTAAACATTATCTTAGCCTTCTGTTGTCGTTTCTATATCCATTAGCCTTAAACGGGTTATTTTTATGTTCTAAAATACTTTTTTCACAGCCTTGTTAGATCCCAAACAATGATATTGAATACTACCAAAACATGGTTTCTTCAATATTGATATAATTCCTCGATAATTCCAACCTATCTAAAGACTATTGTGTTCCTTTGTATTGGTACTAGGACTAACTTTCTCCCACACATACCTTATACTCATAATTTATGTTTCGTGTTTTTCCTAAGTATTTTTCAAGTACGATAACAGTAGTATCTGATATCTTCGAACAAGGCCAAGTTAGCCTTTTAGAGTTACAACAATACGACTCTCGAGCCATCAGGTGATATATAAGGGATGTGGTGGGTGATATTCCATGTAACTCAAAAGTGGTGCTAGAGCTCACTTTGAATCTAGAGACCTAACAATATCAAAGCCCACTGAGAGCAATACAAGGCTTATTTCAGCAATTAACCAATCACAATTGAAACAAGTAGATTGGGTAAATCTCCCTTGCAATATTATAGAAGACTTAACTGATGAGTTTAGTTAGGATCTTATGAGACATTGTGGTCATTTATGGTACAACAACAAAGCCAATGGCAACAATCATGTTAAGTCTTCTGCCACACTGACACAAAAACCTTCACCGCCAACTGACTATATTCAACAAGAGAAATAACATAAAAGACATGCAAGCCGTAATAGTTGCGACCACTCCAATCTCGCTTCTTTGTCTACGGGCAGGAGAACAAATGATATCGTACAAAATGACATGAGGGGCTTCCCAACCAACTAGCAATGAGATCTTAACTCCTTAACATTCGTACGAACCTAATAGCCTTCATGAAGCAATATGTGCAAGAATTCAACAAAATTTGAGGTAAAATATATACCACTGCCTCTTTATCCACGAGATCATGCAGAATCTCTATTCAAAAGAAATTTCTCTATATTATAAGGTTTTTATGATGCCCTTCATTTGTTTGCAAAATTATTATTCAAACTCAAAAACCTAATTCAAGTAGGTTTGGTATTCCCGAGATCTGAGGTTCTTAGGTTCTCGGGTCCTTAGGTTATTAGTTACTTTTTCTCTTCGAGTTAGGATAGCAAATCCACCTCAAGTTTTTAAGTCCTTAAGTTCTTGGCTTCTTGGATTTTCAAGATATTGGATTTTATAACCAATCCTTCTCAAGTGAAAATGATTACTTCACTTTGACTCCTTGAGTTCTTAGATTCCCGGATTTCTAGGGTTCTTAGGTTTCCAGGGCTCTTGGATTCATTTTTGATCCTCTTGAAGTAAAAAAGATAACTCTATCTTGACTCCTTGGATTTTTGAGTTCCTAGGTTCTTGAGTTCTTGATCAATATAGTTGTCAACTTTGGATTAGAGATCTCCCAATCTTTACCAACCTGAATTTGAAGCATCTAATCTTCACAAACTAAGTAAGTGGATTTCGTATATTCTTTTTCTCCATCTCTTTAATATACGTTTAAGTAGATATTTAGTTGATTTAATTAGTAACTCTCTAAAGGTGATACAAGAGGTTTGGGATTCAAGCGCTGCTCATATTAAGTTCAAGGGTATTAATGTTTTTTTATTGTAATATTTATAATGAAAGCAGACTATTTAGAAAAATTGTTAAAATAATACACCTACTTCAATTTTTTTTAATAAGTAATCTCTAAGTGTAAGCTTAGAGAGATTTATTAAATAAAGAGAACAAAGAGAACAATAATATCCAAAAAGAAAAAATGACAAAGGAATACAATTAATGCATAACTCCAACACCAAATAGCAACTGCAACAAATTGCACCAAACATAACTGCAACACGAGCCACAAGGAAGGAAAAATAACGCAATAGCAGTAGGTTGCATTTCACAACAGCAGCAACAACCAGCAGCTATAGCAACACCAAAACAAACAAAAGCAACCAGCACAGCAAACTAGAACCCAACAGCCATAAACATAACGTCAACAACAGCAGCATGTTGCATGCTGTGGCAGCCATCAACTAGTCAATTCTTAAAGAAGTATTGGATCAACGAACAATTTTCTGACGTAGGCTTTCACATACTCTGGATTTGTTATACCATCAACCTCTTTGTAAAAGACTTCCGCTATGCGTGCGACATTAACAATTACATTAATTAGTTGCAATGGAACAATTGTTGGCCTCATGCATTCTTCATTTATATCCTTCCATAAATTTGTAATCATTACTTTAAACCTTTCAGCTGTTTCCGTTCTTGAGGTTCCGTATTCCTTCATGTAAGATTCTACGACAGAGGCAACATGTCCCCTCTCTTGCTCATCCTGTAAATAAGTGTTCGATATTAATTCTATTTTGAAATTGTTATTCTTTCATTTTGTTTTAAAAGCATAGTAAATAAGTGTTTCTTCATAATTAATTGCTTTCCATTTGCTATTTTTATTTGTATTTTATGAAAATAGATAAAATACTTGTTTAGTTGGTATTATTTTTAAGCCATAAAAGAAAGCAAATCGGATTTTAATATGTAATATAAAAAATTAAAGAATATTAATTACTCATTAAGGTATTAAATTTAGTAAATTTTAGAATTTATGATTAATTGCCAAACATATTCATTAAATTCCACTTGCCAATCAAGGCTTTAATTGTGATTTTAAATTATAACTTAATTTTAAATGGAAACTATATAGTGTGTGTGTGTGTATATATATATATATATATATATATATTGTATGTATATATGTATGTATAGGCTTTTTCTCTTGAAAACATCCCTATTTTCTAGAAGCAAATTTGAATAAGTATATGCAGATTTAGGGTAAAAAAATATGATGTGATGTAAATTAATTACCAGTACAATCAATTTATCTGTATTTTAGAAAGTTATGCATTTTCACACCTTAAAAATAATATATATATATATATATATATATATATGTATGTATGTGTTTGTGTTTGTGTGTATGCATGTGTGTATGTATATGTATATGCACACGCTAACTTTCACATGAGTGAGCAGTCAATATAATATACCTTGTGAGATACAAAGTCAGCTACGAGGCGAAGAATTTTAAATGAAGATATCGTAACTTTTGGTTTACTTTGTAGCCACTCATAAGCATGTATTCCTGCAATTTCTTTAATTCCTATAAATGCTGCAGCGGGAGCAAGAACACAACATCCTGTAATTAATGCATTGCTCATCCGCTCATCAAATGATGGCACAAAATCTTCACGGAACCATTGAGCTTCAACGAAATATGCTCTTGTAACTTCTTTCATCTAATAATTTTATCAACAAAAATATCAAAGTTATGAAAATGTAGCAATTATGTAAATATTATATACATATTTATATATATAGAGAGAGAAAAGTTTAAAATCAATTACCATTTCCTTGGTATATGAGACGCTATAAGATCTTCCTTCCTCAGTCATTTCATTATTTAATTCTTCAAAAAGATTTAAAACAGAGCTATATAGAGGTTTCATATAATCCGGCAATTGACTAATGGCATTGTTGTCCCACCTGAAAATAAAAATATATATAATTTCTATGAGTAAATGTATGTTTTAGTATCTTTATAATTTTCTCATTGATTAGTGATTGAGTTAATGTACATATGTATACAAACCTTTCTATTGCATCTGTAAAACATTGAAGTTCATCAAATAAACCATATGCATCGAATGTATCATCTATAGCCATTTGTAGCATAAAAACTTTGGTAAATATCACTCGAGCACGTGAGTAACAAGGCTCATAACATTGTGTGAAACTCCATAGGTACATCTCCACAAGTCTATCTCTCATATAAAAATATGTTGATGCAAAGTTTAAGTCTTTCCACCAGCTGCAATAAATTAAAAATAAAAATATATTTAATCATATTTCTAATTAACTATATTATATATATATATATAATTAACTATATAAGTACCTTGTGAGGTCGCTCAACTCTTGTTTGTGTAGTAACTGTACACGATTGAAATCCAATTTTGCAAACTTGAGTAGAGTGTCATTTCTAGATTCTTCATGCTCGTAGAAAGAGATGTATTTGAGTTCTTCAAGTCTTGGCACACCTGTGTGGAAGGGCTGCTCTAGGGCTTCAGTTATGTGCTTTGTTAATTGAGGGCTTGTGTTTGGAGCCAAGGATATTTTCTTCAGCTGAGCCGTTGTGAAAGTGAGGGCCTCCTCTAGAATATCTTCTTCGTGTACCCTCAATTGTGTAGCTTCATACAAACTTAGGATCCCCCTCATATCGCTTATTAAGCTTTCCTTAAATTTACCATCCGACTCTTTATATTTGTTAAACACACCTGATACATTATCCATTGTGTTTATCAGTATCATATGCAAAGGTGATTATCAATATCTTTCATTCTATAATGTTGTGTGTGTATAATGTTTATTTAACTAATTGTTTCCATTAAAAGGATGTCTTTTATTGTTACCACATATAGTTTTAGATACACATACATACATATTTATATATATGTGTGCACTTACCACATGACATTTTGAAACCGTGCTGTCTGAAAATTCGAAATATAAGAGCAACAGTGTATAAGTCATAGTCATTCTCAGCAGCAAGGTCAGGATGCGCTTCAAAAATATGATCTAATCGTTTTTCAATCTCAGTCTCAAAGTGATGTGACACACCAAGACGGCATAATGAGTTGATCAGAATAACTTCCCCTATTGGATTGTCGGCAGAAGAAGCAGTACTTAACATTTCCTTCACCTGGTCTTTCAGCTCTTCAAATAGCCTATCATCTTCAGGTTCCTGTATACAAAAACAATATAGAGATACAATATAACTAATTAGTATTTCTAAAAAATAATATTATTGTCGAAATTAGTATTTTCATATATATACGTTAGAAAATAATTAAGGAAGAAAGAGATAGTATTTTTACCAATTTAGGTGAGGACATGAAATCGAAAGTATCTTTCCATATTGTAGGACGAAAGTTTGCCACTGGACGACCATTTTCATGGACTTTGCTAGACATGCTTGGATTGGTATACTTACTGCTCGAAGAAAAATAGACTGCAAAAGCCAATAGATGACCTATACGTAGCTTCAATGTAGCCTTATTTATAGGCTAACATTAGATCTTTATAGGAGTAAAAAATTATTATTATCAGTTATTAACTAATGAGCAGTTTCAATAAGGAAAGAGATGATCATGTCTTCATAAAATGTATCTGGCTGCATACGAAAGTTGATCATTGATTCGTGTGAACGGGATCTTGTCGCATGCAAACAATTTGTTTAAAAACAAAACAATATTCCAATAATATATTAGTTTACGTAATACTGCCACTGCAGTATATTTTGAAGGTAGCCTTCTAAAAATGCACGTTTATTGTTTTAGCCCTACCAAAGTTTAGATTATTGCATTTTGCCCCCCTCCCCTATGAATTCACCTTAGCTCCGCCACTGATTTCCACTCTTAGTTTTGATCTTTACCTTGAATGTTCTGTTTAATAATATAAGCAATGAGGCATCTTATCCTTTGCTAGCTGGATAGATATATAATATATGTGTACAAATTGGAGTTTATATATTAATATAATACGTTTGCAGACAAAAAAAGAAATGCTCATCAAATGCTGCCGCTGCTATTGCCTTGCTGCCAAATTTTTTCAAATTTATATTTTTTTTTTTCGTTTTTAATTTTAACTTTTGAAAATGAAATTAAAAGAAATTGTTAGAAAATTGTAGCTTTTTAAAAACTTTCAAGAAAAAAATACATGTTTAATTTCTTAAAAGTTTCTAGATATGCATATGTTAGATTATAACCATGTTTAATTTACTTTTTTTTAGCAAAATAATAATATAGATTTATCTCAACCTGCATCGTGTCACATGCAATCAATTTTTTAATCATAAAAATTATATTTATCATCTCTTAAAATTTTTAAGTGGTTCGTCTAAATTAGTTTGAACCAACGGTTTGATTGGGTTTAAAGCCCAAATAACTTATATGATATATATATACATATAGTAAACGACGAAGGATTTAAAGATCAGGGGGGGATAGAATATTATTTAAAGTTCGGGGCATGATGTGTAATTAAGCGACATTTCACAGTGATTGGACATTTTTTTTCAATGTCTAGGGGTACATCCGCTCATGAAACTGCGCACAATAAAATATGAGGAATCTAAATTTTTTTATTGATTTAGAAATTTGTGAATATTTAAATATTAAAAACCGTAACAATAATTTAGACAGGTGGGACGCCAGAGCTGACTTATTTACAGTAAGTTTCAGTACAAACAAACAATGTGTACATCTCATTGTATCTCATCTTTCCGACATTTTAATTAAAGCATTACGACTATTAGCATGAAAATTAAATAAACTTATATTAGAGAACACGTGAATTTGATGAACTATTAGTCAATTTTGGTGTTCTTGAATAATTTTATAAAGGAAAAAGTATTGTTAGATCTCTAAAATTTGGCATAATATACTGATAAGTCTAAAAAATTTCAAAAAAATACTGATGAGTTTTAATCAATTAAGTTTGATGAAAATTTTAACGGTAAATAATTTTTTACGTTTTTATTCCTAACATTATATTTGCCGGCCGCCATTGACTATTGTTGACCACAACCTCCGATCACCATTTATTTCACCATATATATGTTTAGAATCCTTGTCGAACGCTCTACACAATGATACCATTATTATTTTCGTTTGAGTAGTCATGAGTCGTAGATTTAAAGTAAAATTTTCATAATCCAAAAATTCAACTTTATATTAGAGAGCACGTGAATTTAATCAATTATTAGTCAATTTTGGTGTTCTCGAATATTTGAACATAATTTTATGAAATTAAATCTACTAAGATAAGATGCTGAATCACCACTTAAATATTTTATATTTTCATCAAATTTTAAGAATGTATTTACCATAATTTCATGAATAAAATCATATAAAATTAATCATAGATGATATATACAATCGGAGGAATAGAGGCTATCTTTTATTTCTTTAAAATTTTATTTTTTTATACATAATCATCGAACATTTGTCTAAAATGTTTGCTTAGTATAATCAGTTTACATTTTTACATATAATAACGATATTATTGAGAAAATTGTTGGGTTGGGTTTCACTTGTATTTGGAGAAGCCCAATTTTGTAAGCCCACATAATTAACGAAGTTTTTTTTAGGTTTGTTTTGTGGGGGTGTGAGTTGGATGTGTGTAAAGATGGAGCACATTGCCGTGCGAGGGAAAAGAAGAAATTTTTTCAGAAATTTTTTTTAACCTTGTACAGTTTTCATCAAGCTGACAATCCGGTCGCGATTTCAACTTAGTTTTGGCTCAAAGTTTATGGGAAGATTCTACACACATAGGTATTGATTTTGGACAGTGTGATTGTCCATTAGAGCTCTCTAACATGTCTAGAGTTGACGTTGACAACATCTCTGTTTTTCAGAATTTTCTGCAGTCTTATTTTTGACTCTTCCATTTTTTATATTACATCCATTGATGTATTTGGTGAGGTTGAGTTCTTTATTTGTTTTTAAGGTTGTAATCTTATAGAAGACTCTTGTACTTCTTATTTGGTGATAGTTCAATTCTTTTCGACTGCGATTTTTTATTCTCACTCGCATTGAGGGGGAGGTTTTTCTACATAATTTTGACGTCCCTTGTGGTTTTTGATTTGATTATTCTTGTTGATTTTATTGTTTTTGCCTACTTGATTACTTCATCTTAGCTCAAGAAAAGTGGGAAGAATTAAATTTGTACTAGTTTCCTTTGTTTCTTCCCAACAAAAGTTTTGACATAGGTATTGCTACATATCCCCTTGACTTTTGGGGAAAATGTAAACATTCTATAGATTTTTGGACTTTGTTAGAAACCTTCTATATCTTGATAAAGGAAACGAATACCTTCCTATGGTTATTAAAAATGACATCAAATCAAATCCTGAAAGAAAAACAATAGAGGTGAAACAAAATCGAATCAAACGGATCAATAATATTTCAAATAAATAAAGAAAAACAGAACCGAGAATCTAATTTAAGTCATGTTGTGGCTGATTTGCACAAGGTGGTGGCTGTGGGTGGTCGATAGCAGCTCTAGGTGGTTGTGACTTGTAATTGATGGTGGCTGCAGAGAGGGGCTCGGGTGATTGTGCGACCGACAATACCTTCTATAGAGTAATGTTTTAGATGAATTACGTTTAGATCTTTTTATTCAATCAATGGAATTTACCAACTAGACTGACTTGAATTTTAAATGGAAGCTTGGATCTAGGCTTGAGCCCAGCTCGTATCTAACTTTAAAAATAAAAACATGGGCTTGGTTTGAGATATATTTAAGGTCTCATTTAAATTTTGAGCTTTTTTCAAACCGAACCCAAACTTTTTTGCTAACGCTAATCAAATATTTTTTGTTTGTAACACTAATAAATCATAAAATTAGTGAAAGTGAGAATACTTCTTTGTTGTCAAATTTTTAGTTTTAAATTACGTTAATAAGTTACACTGATGCTAGAATAATCACTAAGCTACCCACTACATGTGAATATAATACCTTTGATATGTACTATCAATATGTTCCAATACTTTGAAATAAAAATAAACCAAGCTTGAAATGAAGAGCAAATAGGGTAATTATAAGCTATTTTTTCAATCATGTCAAAATATTTGTAGAACCTTTTTCATCTATTACTTATAAATAAACTTTTATTTACGTCAGTTAACTTATTGAATTATTATTATTTATATCTCTTAACTTGTATAAAATAATAAAGTAAAATACGCTTTTTTAATTATAATAATTTATTCTTTTTTTTATTATTTTTCACAATATAATTTTTTTAGTTATAACAATCTAATCTCTATTTTAAAAACTTTCACAATACATTAAGACTAAATAATTTTTTTAATTTATTATTTCAATAAAAAATTACAAATAAAACATTCTATTATTAAAAAACTTCTAACAATGAGTTAGATCAAATTCATATGCTAAAATATTTAGCCCTCTTTTTTTACTTCTTAATATAATTTGATATTTAATTATCAAATAAATTTTAAATGAAATATTTTTTTAATTATTTGTATATATAATATATTTATTTAAAAATTTATGTTAAATCCATTATATTTTCTTAAGAAAATTATAGAAATATGAATAAAAATATTTTCCCAAATAGGAAGCGAAAATTTAACTAGGGTAAAGAAGGAGAAATTTTTATACGGCTCCTGTGTTGGCACCACCTAATTTTCATAAGATATTTGAGGTAAAGTATGATGCTTCAGGGATAAGGATTAATATTGTTCTCATTCAAAAGAGTATAGACTATCTTAGCAAAAAATTAACTAATGCTAGGTAGAAGCGGTCTACATATGACTGGGAATTTTTTATGCAGTGTTCAGGGCATTGATGCATTAGGAGTATTACTTGACTCTAAGAGAGTTTTTGCTTTTCAATGATCACTAAGCTTTGAAGTATCAATAGTCAGTATCATTTGAATAAAATGCATGCTACTTAAGTAGGCATTATTTATGCAAAAGTTTATCTTTATGTTGAAGTATAAGTCTGGCAGAAGAATAAGTAGTTGATCCTTTGAGTAAGCAAACTATTTTACTAGTAACTTTAAGTAATGACATAATTAAGTTTAAGGTAGTGAAAGAGTAATATGCAACTGATGAAGATTTTCAAACAATTTAGGATTAGTGTAACCAAAATCAAGAAAGGAGAGATTTTGTTATTCATGATAGTTATTTGTTCAAAACCAATAAGTTATGTATTCCTCTTTGTTCGTTGTAGGAGCAATTAGTAGGAAAATTACATGGTGGAGGTTTGGTTGGTCATGTGGGGCAAGATAAGAAGGTGGCTTTAGTAAAAGATGGGTATTATTGATTGCAGATTAAACGAGATGTGGGAATAATTGTATAGAAGTGTCAAATGTGTCAAGTTGCTAAGGGACATATTCATAACAGTAGATTTTACATATCGTTGTTCATGCTTGAAAATATTTAAGAGAATGTGTCGATGAATTTTGTATTAGGATTACTATGTACCAACGAGGTGATGATTATACTCTTCTTGTTGTTGATCGTTTTCGAAGGTAGCTCATTTTATTGCTTGTAAGAAAATTAGTGATGCAACTCATGTTGCAGGATTATACTTTAAAGAAATGGTTTACTTACATGGCATTCCTAGTCCATTCATATAGCAACGTCAAATTTTTTAGTCATTTTTGGCATATTTTATGAGAAATATTTGATACGAAATTACATTATAGTAGTGTTTTTCACCCTCATACTGATGAACAAAAAGATGGTTAATTGTATATTAAGATATTGCATTGTGTTTGTGGAGAGAAGCCTAAATAATAGGATGTAGTGCTATTACAGGCAGATTTTGCTTATAATAACAGTATGATGAACTGTTTGATTGGAAAAATTCTTTTTAAGTTTGTTAATTTAAACCACTTCGTCTTGCATTAGACTTGATGATTTACCAGCATTGCCAAGGGTTAGCAAGGTTGCAAAAAACACGGTAAAGAAGATACAGAAAATAAACAAAGCCCAATTTTATTCTTACTGCCACAACAAAATCCAATCTTATTTATACAATCATGAAATTACCTTGAATAATTGCAAAATTCTTGTCGAAATTACTTCTACATCAACAAAATCTTTATCAGTCGATTTTTAATAATTTTTGTTTATATTGTTGTTTTCGAATTTGGATATTCTAGGATCTATGAATTAATTTTAATTAGATTAAGTTGGTTAAAGAGGTAAATCAGTCGTCATAGATTTGGTTGCCCAAGTGATTCAATTCTAGTGGTAGGATTTGATAGGCGAATGATTTTATCAATTTAAATTTAAATATAATACCATTACATTAATTTATATATAAATTAATTTCCAATTAATTGGAGTAAAATATACATGTAATTAATAATTACCCCCAACAAAATCCTAATTAATTAAATTGAAACTGCTTAGAAAAATCAACAGCAGCAGCAACTCTAGTCTTGGAAGTAGCATTTGTTTTTGATTTTTCTGATTCTTTTACTTCTTCTACGCCTCATTACCTTCTTGCGTTTTTGTTAAATGGTGCTACGATCAGTGGTTAGCTTCCCACAAGTATAACAACAACTGCACTCACCAAAAACAACAAATTAATTAATTAATTAAAAAAATTTATATTAGAATAAAAATAATTAAATAAAATAAAGAAGTAATTAATAATTTAAATAATTAAATAGTATTAATTATCTACGATTATCATAATTTACAATGCAAGAAGTAAATCTGAGAAGACAGTGACTACATCAGTAATGATTGTTCTTTATTGTAACTATAATTAGGGTTTAATTATGTATTAAGCATAAGTAATCTATCAATTTGAAGAAAGAGACATAGCATCCTCGATCTTCTCTTTCATATAGGAATTTTATAATTAAATTAATTAATATTTATTTATTTATAATATTATATTTCCTTGGGAAGAAAGAATACGCATTATCGATTGAGTTTATTAGACCTAACAACATCCTGAATACTATAAGGGCTAATTTGTTACTCGGATAATTACCTTTTCATCCCTCAATGTTTGAAAACTAGCAAATCGTAATACTTGTTGGCTGACTTTTACAATTAGTCTTGCACTACATTGTTGGACTTGAAGTAGAAGGCAATGTGAAAAAACAAAGGGAAGGGGTTAAGTAACAATTTAATACATATTTATAAAAGTACATTTGTTTTAGGAAGTGTTGTTCCGTCCTAACTTCTAAGATTTTCAAGTATTTTGAATGAAGCTCAATTAAATAAAATTTCAAAAATATTTTTAATTAATTAAGTAAATATCTCAAAGTTACTGCTTGTGCTAGCGACTCGTGACACCGCTTTTTGTCCTTAAAAAATATGGCAATTTGCGAATATGTGTGGACAATAGAGCGATCAACAAAATAACTATTAGATATCGATTTTCAATCCTATGATTACAAGATATGCTAGACATATTTGGGAAAGTAAGGTGTTTTCTAAGCTTGATTTGCGAAGCGATTACATCAAATTTGCATAAAATCTTCAAACAGTGGAAAACAACTTTCAAGATCAAAGAATGATTGTATTAGTGGATAATAATGTCTTTTGGTTTTTGAAATGCACTAAGCATATATGTTGCTTATGAATTAGATATTGAAACCTTTTGCTTTCAACTTTGTTGTAGGATATTTTAATGATATTTTAATTTATAGTAGTATTAAGGGGAGTCATTTGGTGCATTTAAGAGAGATGTTCAAAGCATTTATATAGAATAAACTATTTGTCAACTTGAAGAAGTGTAATTTTATGCAGTGCTTGATATTTTTGGGGGTTGTAGGTGCTACAAGCATTAAAGTTGATGAGTCTAAGGTTAAAGTAATTCGATATTGGTTACATCAAAGTCAATAGGTGAAGTGAGGAGTTTCCATGGATTAGCGATACTTTATCATCAGTTCATTAGAAATTTTAGCACCATCGTAGCACCTTACTAAGTGCATAAAGAGGGAAAATTTTAACTTGGGTGAAGAAGGGAATAACTTTGTAAAGCTCTTGCTTTGGTATTAGCTAATTATGAAAAGGTGGTTAATTTATCTTCAGCAACCTCATCATGCATTAGACCTGGTAATTTTACTGACATTGCTAAGGGTTAGCAAGGTTGCAGAAACATGGTAGAGAAAGGTACAAAAATATAGAGAGAGGGTCGTGCTAACTTGAAAGCTGCCAACAAGAAATACAAACAAGATACAGATCAATGATGAGGCAAGAAAATGTTCTAGGAGGGCAATCTTCTAATAGCTTATTTGCAAAAAAAAAAACTGGTTTCCTAAGATTCACATTAAATTGCATAATATAAAGTATAGACTATTTCGAGCTGCAAAAGAAGATTAATGATAATACTTATGTGTTATGGATGTCAGATGATTAGAATATTTCAAATATTTTTAATGTAACAGACTTGTATGAGTATTATAAAGATAAAAAGTCGATTTGATATAATTTTTCAAATATAGTTTTTTGAAATAGACCTTTTACTCGTTGAGTTTTTTGGAATAGACCTTTTACTCGTAGAGTTTTTAATAAAAAAATTTAATCGTTTAGTTGTTATAAATAACTTTTGAGAAAATTTGAGTAATTATTTTAATAGATAAATTTTTAATGTTCTATTTTAACATAATTAAGTAAAATGGTAATTTAAATTTCACCTCTTAAAAGAGTTAGAGAAACTCTACTACAAGAAGCTTAAATTTTTAGATTTTTTATAGTAGAAAGAAAATAATTTTTTATTTTTTGAAAACTTTTTTCTAGTTTCAACTAAACGACATTAAAAAATTCAAAATATATTTTTATTATTAAAAATTTCTTTTTAGTTAATAAAGAAAAGAAACTAAACAGGTAAAAAGTATTACACCAAAAAAACTTGAGAATATGTTTGTTTCTAAATGGTCGGAAAATAATGTAGGACGATTTTAAAATTTAATTTGTTTAAGAAATTTTTTATTTTATTAATTTAATATTTTTCAATTCTTACCTTTCTTAATTCTTATCTTGGTAGGAGATCTTTTCCTTAAAAGTATAATCCTACTGCACTGAGTAAGAAGTTGGTCAGTCAAGTGGTTCTTTTTCCTTTTCTCAAAACTAGGCAAAGCCCAATCTTATTCATACTATCACAGACAAAATCCAATCTTATTTATCATGAAATTATCTGAGTAATTGCAAAATTGTTGTCGAAATCACTTCTGCGTCAACAAAATCTTTAGGATTTGAATTCCATTAAGTTAGCTGGAGAGGTAAATCCAGTGGTCACTTCAGGGATGTGGTTGTACAAGTGTTTCAATTCTGGTATCTGATAGGTGAATGATTTTATCCACTTAAATATAACACCGTTACATCAATTGATAAAACACACAAACTGAATTATGAATAGATATCTGATTTGGAGCTTTTTGCCTTAATTTCTTGGTCCATATGGAATTCTCGAAAGCAATTTAATCATAAGGGAGAGACATCAGATCCTTTGGCGACTTATGCAGGGGCAGAGAATATTTTCCAAACCTCCAAAAATTTCACTAATTCCACAAATTCTAGCTTGCACTCTCACAAGCCAACGTTGATTTACGGATTCCAAATTGGACTCCCCCGGCCAGAGACTTCTATAAATTAAATACCGATGCTGTAGTTAATGCCTTTGACTGCAAAGTTGGCTTGGGGCCATCATCAGAAACCATGAAGGGAAGATAATGGCTGCCTCTGTTAAAACAGACTCTTTTACTGGTGAGGTAGATTATGCTGAGGCTCAGGCGATGCTAGAGGGTATTAAATTGGCCATAAGATGTGGATTCAAGCCTTTTGAAGTTGAGTCAGATGCTTTGAATGTAATCAACTTAGTTACAAGGAAAGTTTCTAACAGAAAGGAGATCCAATGGCTAATCTCTGAAATGTTAAAATTGGTCTCAGGAAACTTCATATGTAATTTCAATTCAATCCCTCAGATTTGTAATCATGCAGCCCATAATCGCAAAACTTGCTCTGACTCTTAAGGAAGCCTGCATTTGGCTGGATGATTTACCTTATGATGTACTTTGTTTGCTGTAATCTTCCTTTCTGTTAATGAAAGCTAACATCTGTAACCACAAGAAAAGAAAAAGAGGGAAGGGTCGAACATACACAGTTCCAGACACATACATGACCAAAAAAAGTACATCCGCTGATTCTCTTAACTAATAGAGAATTATAGAATTTGTCCGTAATGGTCAAACAAGATACTAAGCAGAGCCATGTTTCCGACTAACATTAGTAAACACTTGAACAAAGCTTAGTAAAATTTACACTAGAAGCCCAGAGTCAGATATCGACACTTAGTTTGCAATGGCTCAGTTCTATTTTGGTCAATTTACTATTTCTTAACAGATTAAAAACATCGGAGCGGTGGTTTGTGACCCTTTCCTCAAATGTTTTCAGAAAATTTGGATTTCCACAAACTACAAGAAAGGTATGTAGAAAAACCCCAAATTTTATATTATAACTTGAATTTAAATTTATTATTATCATTAAATTTAAATTTTCAAAAAAATTATCATTATTTAGATTTTTTAAATAAAATAATTTATTTTATTTAACAATTGAATTTATTTTATTTTATATTATAACTTGAATTTAAATTTATTATTATCATTAAATTATAAATTTTTAAAAAAATATCATTATTTAGATTTTTTAAATAAAATAATTTATTTTATTTAACAATTGCTTAAGAAATAATTTTTTTAAATTATTAATTTTAGAATAATTTTATTTTATAACCATTTAAATTTATTTATTTTAATAATTATTTAAGAATAATTTTATTATTATTTGATAATAATTTTAAACTCAAGTTATTATATAGATTTTTTTAATTATAAGTTTTATAATAACAAAATAATTTTAATTATTATATAAATTATTAAATATGTATTCTCAAAAGAGTTCTTTATTAACGATTAAAAAATATATATTTAAAATATTTTTGATACAATGGTTAAAGTATTGCTCTTTTTCACTAAGGTTTAATAATTTTATTTTGTAATTTTAAAAAATAGATTTAGGATATTTTAGTAAGTTTACTGTCATAGGGGAAGTTTGTGTCCATTTCTACAAATTTTCTATTAAATTGAGATTTTTACAAAACTCATGAGAGAAATGTGGACTTTTTCTTAAAAAAATAATCAATTTATAGTTAATGAATTCAGTTTTTTCATATTTTTTTATTTATCAAATAAAATATTTTTGTAAAATTATAGTCGATACATGAATTAACTTTGGGTCCAAGCCCAAACTCAAGGTATACTACGTCATTTTATTAGGTAATGCATATAAAAGTACAAGTGAGCCTAAATCATTATTTGGGATATAAACGTGGTGTAAAGGGTAAAAGTAGATGCAAGTTCGACCTAAATTAATATAATGTCCTAAGCCTAACCTACTGCCAAAACATGTTTTCTTCAATATTGATATAATTCCTTGATAATTCCAACCTATCTAAAGACTATTGCGTTCCTTTGTATTGGTACTAAGACTAACTTTCTCCCACACATACCTTATACTCATAATTTATGTTTTGTGTTTTTCCTAAGCATTTTTCAAGTATGATAATAGTAGTATTTGATATCTCCGAACAAGGCCAAGTCAGCCTTTTAGGGTTACAATAACACGAGTCCCGGGCTATCAAGTGAGACTTAAAGGATATGGTGGGTGATATTCCATGCAACTCAAAAGGGGTCCTACAGGTCAATTTGAATCTAGAGGCCTAACAATATCAAAGCCAAGTAAGAGCAATACAAGGCTTATTTTAGCAATTAACTAATCACAATTCAAACACGTAGATTGGGTAGATCTCCCCTGCAATATTATAGAAGACTTAACTGATGAGTTTGGTTAGGATCTTATGAGACATAGTGGTCATAAGTGGTACAACAACAAAACCAATGGCAACAATCATGTTGAGTCTTCTGTCATGCTGCCATGATGACACAAAAACCTTCACCACCAACTGACTATATTCAACAAGAGAAATAAGATAAAAGACATGCAAGCTGTAATAGTTGCAACTACTCCAATCCCGCTTCTTTGTCTACGAGCAGGAGAACAAATGATATTATACAAAATGACATGAGGGACTTCCCTAACCAGCTAGCAACGAGATCTCAACTCCTTAACATTCGTATGAAATAGCCTTCATGAAGCAATATGTGCAAGAATTCAACAAATTTTGAGGTAAAATATATATCACTGCCTCTTTATCCACAAGAGATCATGCAGAATCTCTATTCAAAAGAATTTTCTCTATATTCTAAGGTTTTTATGACGCCCTTGATTTGTCTGCAAAATTATCATTTAAAACTTGAAAACCTAATTCAAGTACGTTTGGTATTCCCGAGATCTCGGGTTCTTAGGTTCTTGGGTCCTTAGGTTATTGATTACTCTTTCTCTTCGAGTTAGGATAGCAAATCCACCTCGTGTTTTTAAGTCCTTAAGTTCTTGGCTTCTTAGATTCCCAGGTTATTGGATTCTATAACCAATCCTTCTCAAGTGAAAATGATTACTTCACTTTGACTCCTTAAGTTCTTAGATTCACGGATTTCTAAGGTTTTTAGGTTCCCAGGGCTCTTGGATATCATATCTGATCCTCTTGAAGTAACAAAGATAACTCTATCTTGACACCTTGGATTTTTGGGTTCCTAGGTTCTTGAGTTCTTGATCAATATAGTTGTCTACTTTGGATAAGAGATCTCCCAATTTATACCAACTTGAATTTGAAGCTTCTAATCTTCACAAACTAAGTAAGTGGATTCCGTGTATTCTTTTGCTCCATCTCTTTAATATACGCTTAAGTGTAGATATTTAGTTGATTTAATTAGTAACTCTTTAAAGGTGATACAAGAGGTTTGGGATTTAAGCGCTGCTCATATAGAGTTAAAGGGTAATGTTTGCCTCATATTCACTTCCTTTAGTTATTTATTTATTATGATAATAACACTTAGATTTAACTTATGTTTATGAAAATAAAGAAATAGTTGCCATAACTATTATTAATTATATATTATTATCTCATTTAGTAATTATATATTAATTAGACCATAACTGAATTTTCAATTTTTTGAAAAATGATATTTAACTAGGTGAAAGAGTTGGCTAGAGCTTACCTGGTTGAGGGCCGGTGGTTCAATGAAGGTTATGTGCCGACATTTGATGAGTATTTGGACAATGCAATCGTAACAGCTGGTAGTATTGCAAGTACAGCTGCATCGTTTGTAGGAATGGAAGACACAGAAAGGATGATTAACCCGTATGAACGGTTATTAACTAGACCAAAGATTGTTCAAGCTTCGTATGCAATCGACCGTCTTGAAAACAATATCACAACCAATGAGGTAAATTTACTCATCTCTCTTGTGTTAGCATTTTAAAGGTCAAAATAATCAATTTTAATGTTAGACAGAGAAAATTTTAAACAAATTTTATCTATATACATTGACTTATATTTCCTACATAATACATTGACGATATGGAGCGGAGTCAATTTTCTAGCTATAGAGTCTATCCGATCAAATTTACAAGGAATAAAGTATAAAAATTTTAGGATAATTTTTAGTTTTATTTATATATTTATACACAATTTTCATAAATAATATTAATTTTTTAAAAATGATCAGCAGTGTCCTTTTTTATACTAAATCACCTTTAAAAATAATAAAAAATAGTAAAATAACATATTTATCTTTATTATAATTAATACTATATGTGCACTATGTAGAGACAAAAATAACCTTATATAATAAAAGTCAAAATCAACCCTTTATGTATAATTTATAATGCACATTTTGTTAGAAATTTTTTTATTTATATATATAATTAAATTAAAATAATCTCTTAAAATAAAAGATTAACTAATTAAATAGAATAAACAAATCAATTATTATTATTATTACTTGTTGTTGTTGTTATTATTATTATTATTATTATTATACAATATATTATGTATAAAAAATAACCCTTATATGAAACTAATTAATTAAAGTAATATAAAATGATTTATTCATTCTGAATAATTAATTAATTATTTTAAGAGATTAATTTAATTATATATATATAATTATATAAATAATTTATTTTTCTAACAAAATATACATTACAAAATACAAATTATGCATATATGATTAATTTTATCTTTTTATTATATAAAGTTATTTTTATCTTTACACATTGTATACATAGTGTTTAATTATAATAAGGATAAATATGTTATTTTACTATTTTCTATTATTTTTAATGGTGAGTAAGTATTAAAAAGGGCATTAATGATGATTTTTAAAAAATTGATGTTATTTATAAAAATTGTTAAAAAAATGTGTGGATAAAGATGAAAATTACCCAAAATTTTATTTTAAACAATAAAAGTGTAAAAAAATATGTTTTTTAAATTATTTTTTCAAGTGTTGGGGGTGTTTCAACACATCAATTCGTAGGAGTGAATTTGTATAATAATTTATTTACATATTACATAGCACCCAAAATATTAATATTTATAGTTGAATATTCCTTATGTATGCAAGTTTAGACTGTGGTTTATTCATTATCACCATTTCTGAAGATTGGAACCCAACATCACGACCTAAATTGACATTTATTTTATTAGAAAGTAGCCAGATGTGTCTTTAGGCCCATTTACGTTCGGCATCACGTACGTGTGCTATCTAATAATTATGTAAAGTTCGACCTGTCCATGAGGCCATTTCTATTCTTCCCTTTAACTAGTTATATTTCATGTATTGCTTCTGCTAATCTTATGGCCCAAAAATGATACTGCTACCTAAAAGGTGTTGAATTGTAAATTTAATCTAGAATATTTACTTGTCTAAATTAGTATACTAGATTTAGTAAACAATGGTGTACTAGACAAAGTCAATATTGGTGTGCTGGACAAAGTCAACATTGGTGTGCTGGACAAAGTCAACATTGGTGTGCTAGACAAAGTCAATATTGGTGTTCTACATGAAGACTAAATCAATGGTTTAGAATGATTTGCTTCAACTATAAATACCCCTCCCCCCTTAAGGTTTTAGAATTAAGTTAGAAATAAAGCTTGAGTCCTTATTCATGTATTTGAGAGTGTTTATATATTTCTTGTAAATTTGTATGAGAAATAAATATATTTGTGTATTTTGAGTCATTACGAAATTCTTATTTTTCAACAAAGTGGTAACAGAGCTCGGTTTTGTAACTTGGATGTTATATTTGTGTGATTACGTGCATATTTAGAAAATTCTTTCAAAAAGGCCAAGATTGCCTAAGGAGTCTGGGTTTTAAGTGGGACCGTTGTGACCCCTCCAGTCTTTCCTGGGAATTTTCTTAGTGTATATTTTCATACCTATAAGCATTCATATTACTATCCGAAATACTGTTAGAAAGCTATGGCAAATGGAGGTATGACACCATTCCAAGTTTCAATTCTCAATAGAAGCAATTATGATAATTGGAGCATAAAAATGAAGGCACTCCTTGGAGCACAAGATGTGTGGGAGGTCGTGGAGAAAGGTTATAATGAACCTAAAGATGATGTTGCCATATCTGTTTTGACTCAAGCACAAAAAGACACGTTGAAGGACTCGAGAAAGAGAGACAAAAAGGCTCTCTATGTCATTTATCAAGCATTAGATGATGATGCTTTTGAGAAGATATCAAATGCAATTTCCGCAAAGCAAGCATGGGATAAACTTCAGACATCCTACAAAGGCGCCGAGCAAGTAAAAAAGGTACGTCTTCAAACATTTAGAGGAGAATTTGAAACTTTATATATGAAGGAAGGCGAGTCAATTGTTAATTACTTCTCTAGAATTGAAGCTATTTCTAATCAATTGAAAAGAAATGGTGAAAATTTAAGTGAAGTAAGGATAATGGAAAAGATACTACGATCTATGGATTCAAAATTTGATCACATAGTCACAACAATTGAAGAAACTAAAGATTTGGAAGAAATGACAATCGACCAACTACAAGGATCATTGCAAGCTTATGAAGAAAAAATAAAAAAGAAGCAAGGCATCTCCGAACAACTTCTCAAGATGCAATTCAAGGAGAAAGAAGACATTCAAAGCTATGAGAGAAACCAACGAGGTCGAGGTCAAGGACAAAGTAGAGGCCGTGGTCGTGGACGAGGTTGGAATTATAATTACAATAATTTCAACAACTATGAGAAAGGAGAAAGCTCAACACGAGGTCGTGGAAGGAACAATCCAAATACAAGGTACGACAAGTCTAAAGTCAGATGTTATAATTGTCAAAAGTTTGGCCATTATACTTCTGCATGTAGAGCCTACAACAATAAAGTGGAAGAAAAGGCTAACTATGTAGAAGAAAAGAATCAAGGAGATGAAACTGTCTTGTTAGCATACAAAGACAATAGTGGAGGCCAAGAGAACACATGGTATCTTCACACTGGTGCGAGCAATCATATGTGTGGAAAAAGAAGCATGTTCGTGGAGTTAGACGAATCAACAAATGGAAATGTTTCTTTTGGTGATGATTCAAAAATAGCCATGAAAGGAAGAGGTAACATTCTTATACAATTGAAAGATGGTAAACATCAATTTATTGGAAATGTCTACTATGTGCCTAATATGAAAAGTAATATTTTGAGTTTAGGTCAACTCTTAGAAAAAGGTTATGACATTCATATGAAAGATTATAGTCTTTTTATAAGAGATGACAAAGGCAACTTAATTACTAAAGTGAAAATGTCAAAGAATAAAATGTTTTCTTTGAATATTCAAAACGATGTTGCGAAATGTTTGAAAGCTTGTTACAAAGATGCATCATGGCTATGGCATCTTCGATTTAGGCATCTCAACTTTGGAGGGTTAGAGCTATTGGCTAAGAAGGAAATGGTAAGAGGTCTTCCTTACATCAATCATCCGAACCAACTTTGTGAAGGATGTTTACATAGGAAGCAATTCAGAAAAAGCTTTCCAAAAGAGTCTACCTTTAGAGCCAAGAAACCATTGGAGCTCATTCATGCTGATGTATGCGGTCCATTCAAGCCAAGATCTCTTGGTAACAATAATTATTTCCTTCTCTTTATTGACGATTTTTCAAGAAAAACATGGATCTACCTTTTGAAGCAAAAGTCTGAGGTATTTGAAGCTTTCAAGAAATTTAAAGCTGCCGTTGAGAAAGAAAATGGTCGTCAGATTAAGGCCATGAGAACTGATCGTGGAGGTGAATTCACTTCCAAGGAATTTCAAGAATTCTGTAAAGCAAATGGAATTCGACGATTCTTAACCGTTCCGAGATCCCCCCAACAAAATGGTGTTGCTGAAAGAAATAATCGAACAATTCTCAACATAGCGAGGAGTATGTTGAAAAGTAAAAGACTACCCAAGGAGTTTTGGGCTGAAGCTGTATCAACTGCTGTATATCTATCCAATAGATCTCCAACAAGAAGCATGTGGGGAAAAACACCACAAGAAGCATGGTGTGGAAGAAAGCCTGGTATTTCTCATCTTAGAGTTTTTGGAAGTGTAGCTCATGTTCATGTACTAGACGAGAGAAGAACAAAGCTGGATGATAAAAGCGAGAGTTTTATCTTCATCGGCTATGATTCAAGTTCAAAGGGTTACAAGTTGTATAATCCAAACAGCAAAAAGATTATGATCAGCCGAGATGTAATATTTGACGAAGAAAGAGAATGGGATTTTGGTCCAGATGTCGATGACTTCAACTTCTTTCCTTTGTTTGAAGAAGAACCAATAATGGAGCAAGCAGGAGATGCAAGAGAAGAACCTACTAATCCGCATACTCCACCAACTTCACCAACAACAGACAATCAAGGAGATTCACCACCATCCTTTTTAAAGGAAAGAAATGAAGAACGCACAAGGAGTTTCCAAGATCTCTATGAGGTAACTAAGAGGTTAGATAATCTCACTCTTTTTTGCCTTTTTGCTGAGTGTGAACCAATGAGTTTTGGAGAAGCTATACAAGATGAAAAATGGAGAAATGCAATGGATGAAGAAATTAAAGCTATTGTGAAGAATGATACGTGGGAGCTTGTGTCACTTCCTAAAGGACACAAAGCTATTGGAGTCAAATGGGTGTACAAAGCAAAGCAGAGTTCAAAAGGAGAGATTGAACCATACAAAGCGAGGCTAGTTGCAAAAGGCTACAATCAAAGAGCCGGCATCGACTATGATGAGATGTTTGCTCCAGTAGCACGTTTAGAAACTGTAAGACTAATCATTTCCTTGGCAGCTCAAAACAAATGGAAGATCCATCAAATGGATGTAAAATCTGCATTCTTGAATGGAGTTCTTGAAGAAGAAGTCTACATACAACAACCTACAGGTTTCGAAGTCAAAGAGCAAGAGGACAAGGTGTTGAAATTGAGAAAGGCTCTCTATGGTTTGAAACAAGCACCAAGAGCATGGAATAGTCGAATCGACAAGTATTTCCAAAAAAATTGTTTCACTAAGTGCCCTTATAAACACGCACTTTACATCAAGATCAAAGATGAAGATATTTTGATCGTGTGCTTATACGTAGGTGATTAGATTAAGTTTAAGGGGGAGTGTTGAATTGTAAACTTAATCTAGAATATTTACTTGTCTAAATTAGTATACTAGATTTAATAAACAATGGTGTACTAGACAAAGTCAATATTGGTGTGCTGGACAAAGTCAACATTGGTGTGCTAGACAAAGTCAACATTGGTGTGCTAGACAAAGTCAACATTGGTGTTCTACATGAAGACTAAATCAATGGTTTAGAATGATTTGCTTCAACTATAAATACCCCTCCCCCCTTAAGGTTTTAGAATTAAATTAGAAATAAAGCTTGAGTCCTTGTTCAAATATTTGAGAGTGTTTATATATTTCTTGTAAATTTGTATGAGAAATAAATATATTTGTGTGTTTTGAGTCATTACGAAATTCTTATTTTTCAACAAAAGGCTCGCACTTCAAATGAGGATTCAAAGAATACCACTAGAGTTTTGAGTAATATTGCATTTCTCAAGTATTATCCCAAATCAAGTGATATATTATTCATTCACAAATTTTAAAAAATATTATAGCATTATTTTACATCCTAATTGATAAATGACAAGTAAACCTAATGTATTTCACACATCATTATACTTTATTTCTTATTTCTTTTACATTTAATTTACTCACACATATTCAATATTTTGAAGTTCGAGCAAGAGAGAGGACATGTAGCCTCAAGCATGGAATGTTACATGAAGCTATATGGCACTTCGAGGAATGAGACGATTGCAAAGATAGAGGAAATATGTGCAAATGCTTGGCGAGGAGTGCATGAAGCCTACCGTTCTCCCGATGCAATTCCTCACTCACGTTTCTCTATTACGCACGCATAACACTATTTTTTTACAAGAGTGGGGACGGAATCACAAAATCAGAGTATTTGAGAGATTGCATGAACAAACTTTTCATTGATAAAATACCTATTTGAGAATAGAGGGCGTGTGCTTTCAAGGAGACAATCAAATTAGTTTGGCCTCTTATTGTGAAAGTAAGAAATTCAGAGACTGATTTCTCCTCTCACTAACTTTCCAGAGGAAGAGTTTCTTATTTACGTTTAATGTACGTGGGGGGAGGGAGTATAGAGTGTGAAATCTTTAAAAAGATAAAATAATTTGCATTTGTTGTTGGGGTGTGTGTGTGGGGTGGAGTTTACAGTGTGTCAAATCTTTTAAAAATAAAAAATAGAAATTTGCAGTTCGTGTATCTGGGGGATGGGTTTAGAGCGTGCTAAATCTGAGAAAAAGAAAAAAAGAATTTGTTTAATTTGCAGAACTGTATGGAGTGAGATGGATCTAGAGTGTGGGTAATATAAAAAACAAAAATAATATTTAGTGTTTGTGTGTAAAATAATAAAAAGAAAAAATGATATTTAGCCAGTTGTTTCCTATTGTTCGAGGACTATATATAATTATCTCTCAGCATTCATTTCATTTAATATAAATTTGTTAAGACTTGTTTTACTATTAGTTATTGTTGATTTTTACATAATATTTTAAATCTTTTTAGTCTAGTAGTTTTTCTAAGAGAGAATGACCAATACTTCCTTACTTTTTTAGCCAATGTTCCGTCATCCCTTTATATTTTTCCTAATATCCTATCACGTCCTAATTCTTACTTTTTTTCGATTTTATCCTTCAGTTCAATTTATTCATGTTTAAATTACAAATGACAAAATAAAAAATATTTAAATTATTGAAAGACAAAATCGAAATTTAAAGAGATAATGAGATATTTAAAAAAATATAAGAAGGTGATGAAGTATTGGTCAAAATAACAGGGGTGGATTGGACATTCTTCTTTTTTCTAATATAATATTAGAGTCAACCTTTTTCTGTCCAAATCAAGGCCGAAACCGAAAATGAAAGAAAAATAATAATAATAAAGTTGGTAGACTAGATAGTTTATAAACTAAGGATTAAAATTATCACTTTTCATGAGTATAAAAAATTTATTTATAGATTTAAATTTTAACATTTATTTGTATAAAACCTATAAGTTTAGATAGTTAGGGTCTCTCGAGACTTTGTTGTAGTTTATAGTTAGTTAAATAATTTATGAAAAGTGAATCTTTTATTATATAATTCTCAAACAATCATCTTTATAAGATCTTTTGCAACATGAGTGAAAATACAATTTTTTCCAATTCAAAAGGTTTCTCAGTGTATAGGTAATAATGTACACTTACTGAAAGATACTTCAAAACTAAAAATAACTTTACATTAGACGGAAACCCTAATTTTCTTTGGAATATGTGTTAGTTTTACATTCATATTTTATTAGCTATTTTGAGAATAATATTCAACATGTTTTCGCACTTCTTAAATGTAAAATATTTTAAAATAATATATAAAATATTTACAAATATAACTTGAAATTTGAACGGGTTGTAATATTTTAAAAATAATTTTCAAAACCATAATTCAAACCACCGTACTCTAAATTTTTGTCAGGTCGGGAGAGAATAAAATTTAGTCCTTTTTCAAAAGTATATTTCAAAATTAACTAAAATAAGTTTATAGTACCAAAAATCCTAATATTCTGTCGGAACATGTCTTCTATATATGAACATTTATCTCTACATATATTTAATGATAAAAAATGTACAATTATTTATGTGTCACTTTTATTATTATCACTAATTTATACTATAACAATTTGATGGGGACTGTCACAATCATGTACTGATGTTTGTTTGTATATGCCACTTTATTTATTTTTTAATATTACATTACAATAATAACTCATATTAGATCATAATTCTACTGAAATTTAGTCCTAATAGTTACAAATTTCCTTAAACTTTTCAGGCACATACTATACAATATCAATTTTCAAATTAGATAAGAATAAATCCACATTCCGAGAAGATGGAAAGAAGCCCACATAATAATGAGAGAAAAGCCTACTAAATGTAGGGTTCGATGTCACTCAGGCTTAGCCTGATTAGTGAGACAGACGCCCTCTTTTTAGTAGAATGTATGTTCGAACCCTACAAAATGCAAGGTTCTTCTTACTATGGGAGTCTTCTCATTTTGTATAAGACTTCTCGCAGACTTTTATGTCTCTAAATATTTGAAGTCTATTACAATAATATCTATCTAAACTCCCAACAATACTCTAATTTATAATACCAATAGAATTTTAATTATAATACTAATAGATATGTGTATTGAAAACAAAAATGTAAGGCTGGATTATAAAGTCCTCCTTTAAAAGGACTTGTGTTTGGCTTAGGTGGTGTCACTTTATTTATTTTATATAGTTATTAGGCTTCATTTCCTAACTTTTAGAGGAAGTTGATAAATGTAAGGCTGGATTATAAAGTCCTCCTTTAAAAGGACATTATAGTTGATAAATGAATTGACTTTGGCCCAAGCCTAAATTCAAGGTAAACTACCTCGTTTTTTTAGGTAATGGATATAAAAGTACAAATTGGCTCATATCATTCTTTAGAATATAAATTATGGGTCATGGTGTAGAAGGTAAAAGTAGGCGCAAGTTTGACCTAAATCAATATAATGTCCTAGGCCTAACCTACTTAGGAGATACTTAGGTCCAAAGAATCAATTTACATAATTAGGCTAATGCATAAGGAACACAAGCTCAAAAAGCATTTTTTTTAAAGCCCAAAACTTTATTTTTATTAAAGCCCAAAACTTTATTTTTATTAACTTAAGATTAATTAAAATAAATATTTTATTTAAATTAGAATTAATTAAAATAAATGTTTTATTAAAGTAAGAGTTTTAAACACCTCTTTTAAACGGGATTAAATTATACTAATTTAATTTTTAGATAAAGTCTTGTCTTAAGAAAATGACTTGCATTAAAATAGGATTAGATTGCATGAGTTAAGTCATATCTACAACTTTACGTCACACATTATATAAGATTGCATGATTTCATGTTCGTGGGGGTTTGATATTCATTAGCTTAAATTTCCCTTGAAACACGTCTTTGATAAACATCATCTTCTTTGCAACAACACTCGTAGTTTTTGTTTGTTGTTGTTTTTTGACTATCTTTTGCCGCCTAAGTTAAACACTATCCTAGCTTTCTGTTGTCGTTTATGTATCCATTGGCCTTAAATGGTTATTTTTATATTCTAAAATACCTTTTTCACAGCCTTAGACTCGTTAGATTGAAACGGTGATATTGAATACTGCCAAAACATAGTTTCTTCAATATTGATATAATTCCTTGATAATTCCAACATATCTAAAGACTATTGCGTTCCTAGATCTCCCAGTCTTTACCAACCTGAATTTGAAGCATCTAATCTTCACAAACTAAGTAAGTGGATTTCGTGTATTCTTTTTCTCCATCTCTTTAATATACGTTTAAGTGTAGATATTTAGTTGATTTAATTAGTAACTCCCTAAAGGTGATACAAGAGGTTTGGGATTCAAGCGCTCCTCATACTGAATTAAAGGGTATTAATATATTTTTTTTGTAATATTTATAATGAAAGTAGACTATTTAGAAAATTGTTAAAATAATACACCTACTTCAATTTTTTTAATAAGTAATCTCTAAGTGTAAGCTTAGAGAGATTTATTAAATAAAGAAAAGAAAGAGAACAATAATATCCGAAAAGAAAAAATGACAAAGGAATACAATTAATGCATAACTCCAACACCAAATAGCAACTGCAACAAATTGCACCAAACATAACTGCAACACGAGCCACAAGGAAAAATAACGCAATAGCAGTTGGTTGCATTTCACAACAGCAGCAACAACCAGCAGCTATAGCAACACCAAAACAAACAAAAGCAACCAGCACAGCAAACTAGAACCCAACAGCCATAAACATAACGTCAACAACAGCAGCATGTTGCATTCTGTGGCAGCCATCAACTAGTCAATTCTTAAAGAAGTATTGGATCAACGAACAATTTTCTGACGTAGGCTTTCACATACTCTGGATTTGTTATACCATCAACCTCTTTGTAAAAGACTTCCGCTATACGTGCGATGTTAACAATTGCCTTAATTAATTGCAATGGAACAATTGTTGGCCTCATGCATTCTTCATTTATATCCTTCCATAAATTCGTAACCATTATTTTAAACCTTTCACCTGTTTCCGTTCTTGAGGTTCCATATTCCTTCATGTAAGATTCTACGACAGAGGCAACATGTCCCCTCTCTTGCTCATCCTGTAAATAAGTGTTCGATATTAATTCTATTTGAAATTGTTATTCTTTCATTTTGTTTTAAAACATAGTAAATAAGTGTTTCTTCATAATTAATTGCTTTCCATTTGCTTTTTTTATTTTTATTTTATGAAAACAGATAAAATACTTGTTTAGTTGGTATTATTTTTAAGCAAATGATTCATAAAAGAAAACAAATCGGATTTTAATATGTAATATAAAAAATTAAAGAATATTAATTACTCATTAAGGTATTAAATTTAGTAAATTTTAGAATTTATGATTAATTACCAAACATATTCATTAAATTTCACTTGCCAATCAAGGCTTTAATTGTGATTTTAAAATTATAACTTAATTTTAAATGGAAACTATATATATATATATATATATATATATATATATATATATATGATGTATAGGCTTTTTCTCTTGAACACATCCCTATTTTCTAGAAGCAAATTTGAATAAGTATATGCAGATTTAGAGTAAAAAAATATGATGTGAAATATGTATTTTAGAAAGTTATGCATTTTCACACCTTAAAAATAGTATGTCTGTTTGTGTGTCTGCATGTGTGTACGTATATACACGCTAACTTTCACATGAGTAAGCAGTCAATATAATATACCTTGTGAGATACAAAGTCAGCTACGAGACGAAGAATTTTAAATGAAGATATCATAACTTTTGGTTTACTCTGTAGCCACTCATAAGCATGTATTCCTGCAATTTCTTTAATCCCTATAAATGTTGCAGCGGGAGCAAGAACACAACATGCTGTAATTAATGCATTACTCATCAGCTCATCAAATAATGGCACAAAATCTTCGCGGAACCATTGAGCTTCAACGAAATATGCTCTTATAACTTCTTTCATCTAATAATTTTATCAACAAAAATATCAAGTTATGAAAATGTAGCAATTATGTATATATTTATATATAGAGAGAGATAAGTTTAAAATCAATTACCATTTCCTTTGTATATGAGACGCTATAAGATCTTCCTTCCTCAGTCATTTCGTTATTTAATTCTTCAAAAAGATTCAAAACTGAGCTATATAGAGGTTTCATATAATCCGGCAATTGATTAATAGCATTGATATCCCACCTGAAAATAAAAATATATATAATTTCTATGAGTAAATGAATGTTTTAGTATCTTTATAATTTTCTCATTGATTAATGATTGAGTTAATGTACATATATATACAAACCTTTCTATTGCATCTGTAAAACATTGGAGTTCATCAAATAAACCATATGCATCGTATGTATCATCCATAGCCATTTGTAACATAAAAACTTTGGTAAATATCACCCGAGCACGTGAGTAACAAGGCTCATAATATTGTGCAAAACTCCATAGGTACATCTCCACAAGTCTATCTCTCATATAAAAATATGTTGATGCAAAGTTTAAGTCTTTCCACCAGCTGCAATAAATTAAAAATAAAAATATATTTAATCATATTTCTAATTAACTATATTATATATATATATAATTAACTATATAAGTACCTTGTGAGGTCGCTCAACTCTTGTTTGTGTAGTAACTGTACACGATTGAAATCCAATTTTGCAAACTTGAGTAGAGTGTCATTTCTAGATTCTTCATGCTCGTAGAAAGAGATATATTTGAGTTCTTCGAGTCTTGGCACACCTGTGTGGAAGGGCTGCTCTAGGGCTTCAGTTACGTGCTTTGCTAATTGAGGGCTTGTGTTTGGAGCCAAAGATATTTTCTTCAGATGAGTCGTTGTGAAAGTGAGGGCCTCCTCTAGAATATTTTCTTCGTGTACCCTCAATTGTGCAGCTTCATACAAACTTAGTATCCCCCTCACATCACTTATTAAACTTTCTTTAAATTTACCATCCGACTTTTTATATTTGTTAAACACACCTGATACATTATCCATTGTGTTTATCAGTATCATATGCAAAGGTGATTATCAATATCTTTCATTTGACTATGTTGTGTGTGTATAATGTTTATTTAACTAATTGTTTCCATTAAAAGGATGCAAGACTATAATATGTGAAGCAACCCTGATGTCTTTTATTGTTACCATACATAGTTTTAGATACACATACATACATACATACATATATATATGTATGTGTGTGTGTGTGTGTGTGTGTGTGTGTGTGTGTGAGCACTTACCACATGACATTTTGAAACCGTGCTGTCTGAAAATTCGAAATATAAGAGCAACAGTGTATAAGTCGTAGTCATTCTCAGCAGCAAGATTAGGATGCGCTTCAAAAATATGATGTAATCGTTGTTCAATCTCAGTCTCAAAGTGATGTAACACACCAAGACGGCATAGTGAGTTGATCAGAATAACTTCTCCTATTGGATTGTCGACAGAAGAAGCAGTACTTAACATTTCCTTCACTTGTTCTTTCAGCTCTTCAAATAGCCTATCATCTTCAGGTTCCTGCATACAAAATCAATATAGGGATACAACATAACTAATTAGTATTTCTAAAAAATAATATTTTTGTACTAATTAGTATTTCCATATATATACGTTAGAATATAATTAATGAAGAAAGAGATAGAGTATTTTTACCAATTTAGGTGAGGACATGAAATCGAAAGTATCTTTCCATATTGTAGGACGAAAGTTTGCCAGTGGACGACGATTCTCATGGACTTTGCTAGACATGCTTGGATTGGTATACTTACTGCTCGAAGAACAATACAGTGCAAAAGCCAATAGATGACCTATACGTAGCTTCAATTTAGCCTTATTTATAGGCTAACATTAGATCTTCATAGGACTAAAAAATTATTATTATCAGTTATTAACTAATGAGCACTTTCAATAAGGAAAGAGATGATCATGTCTTCATAAAATGTATCTGTCTGCATATGAAAGTTGGTCATTTATTCGTCTGAACGGGATCTTGTCGCATGCAAACAATTTGTTTATAAACAAAACAATATTCCAAAAATATATTAGTTTACAAAATATTTCCGCTGCAGTATATTTTGAAGGTAACCTTCAAAAAAATGTACGTTTATTGTTTTAGCCCTCCCAAAGTTTAGATTATTGCATTTTGCCCCCTCCCCTCCCCCATGAATTCACCTTAGCTCCGCCGCTGATTTCCACTCTTAGTTTTGATCTTTACTTTGAATGTTCTGTTTAATAAATATAAAGGAATGAGGCATCTTATCCTTTGCTAGCTGGATAGATATATAATATATGTGTACAAATTGGAGTTCATATATTAATATAATACGTTTGTAGACAAAAAAAAAATGCTCATCAGATGCTGCCGCTGCTATTGCCTTGCTGCCAATTTAGTCTATTTAATTTCCAAAAATTTTTAAAATACAAATAAAAATGTTATCTATAATTCGAACCTTACATTTTGTGGATTTGAGCATTATGTTGTCTTGGTGAACTTAAAATAAAGAGAAATAGAAAAAAGGGGAAAGAGATTGAAGACACGCACAATTTATAGAATAAAAGACTTATAAGTCTCTAAAATTTGATCTATTAGACTAATTAGTAAAATAGTTTTAAAAATACTTACAAAAATTTTAATTTAACAAGTGTATCCCTATACAATAATAGTTGTTTATTGAAAATGACTATTAAACTCTTTAAATTTGACAAAATATAATATATCTATGTAAAATACATTAATAAACTACATAATAATATTATTTTCTAGACTTTAATATTAATTTCTAATACATAATTAATATTAAATTGTTAACATATTGTAAAATAAAATAAATTTATATTTTAGTTATATTATATGCATAACTATTTTACTATTAGTAAGTTATAAAATAATACTCATCATTCTTATATTTAGTTTTAATTAAGAGTTTAAAAATACTTTTTTTTAGATAATTACAACTAAATAATGGTATCTTCATCATTTTAAAATAATGGATATTTTAAAAATCATTGGGACTAATCAATCCAATAGGTCAAATCTTAAGAATTTATAAACTATTTTTTCAAATTTATATTTTTTATTTTTTTTTTCGTTTTTAATTTCAACTTTTGAAAATGAAATTAAAAGAAATTGTTAGAAACTAATTGTAGCTTTTTAAAAACTTTCAAGAAAAAAATTAATTTTTTAATTTATCTCAACTTGCATGGTGTCACATGCAATCAATTTTTTAATCATAAAAATTATATTTATCATCTCTTAAAATTTTTAAGTATGTTCGTCTAAATTAGTTTGAACCAACGGTTTGATTGGGTTTAAAGGCCAAATAAGAATTTATATATATAGTAAACGCCGAAGGATTTAAAGATCAGGGGGGAATAGAATATTATTTAAAGTTAGGGGCATGATGTGAAATTAGGCGACATTTCAGAGTTATTGGACATTTTTTTTTCAATGTTTAGGAATCAAAACAATAATAATAATTTTTTTTCAATGACCGCTCATGAAACTGCGCACAATAAAAATTTGAGGAATCAAATTTTTTTTATTGATTTAGAAATTTGTGAATATTTAAATAATAAAAACAATAATAATAATTTACACAAGTGGGACGCTGGAGCTGACTTATTTATAGTAATTTTGAGTACAAACAAACAATGTTTACATCTCATTTTATCTTATCGCACATATCTGTCCGACTTTTTAAAAATCTTTCTCTAATACTAACTAAATCATATTTAAATATTTAAAAAAAAACTTTTAATATTAAAAAATTCTTTTAATTCATTAAAAAATTGAATTAAATAATTAATTTAAGTTAAAATTTTTAACTTAATTACATTTACACACTTATAACAAATTATCATATATAAATTAAAAAATAAACAACTCTAAAATATCTATATAAAATCATTTAAACTTAAATAAAAAAAATAAACAGCCTTTAAATTTTTTTTTAATATTAAAAGTTCGTTTCATAGTTTTTGTTATTTCAGAAAAAAAATTTAATAAAATTATTTTAAATCTATTAAGAAACCTAAAATTTTAGTTCTATGGTAAATTTTTTTTAGAGCTTTTTTAAGTTTTACTTTTTAAATAATTGTAACGTTAAAAGTTATCCCAATATTATTTTGTTAATTCAACTATATTTTTAATAAAACCAATAAATTATTATAGATATTTATATATGAGAAATGACAATATTTTCTGTTTAAAAAAAATGTTTAAACTACATACAAAAAATAAAAATTAGCGTTTATGTATTTTAGCAAAAGTAAATATCACTAGGAGATATACACTTAAATATAAATTTTATATAATCGGGTAAATTAAAAAAATATTGACTAATAAAATACTAAAAATTAAAATAAGAATATTTTATATTGGATATAGGACTGCACTAATTATTGTCGGCAAGTTGATATTCTCTTCTAACTAACATTTGCTTTCATGTATAGTACTAAAATTATATATATTTTAATATATTTTGTTTGATTAGTTCAATCATTACATTCAAAGAAAGCGAATTTAAGGCATCTCTATATATTTAATGGAAGCAGCTACAATTTATTTATTTATATAGATGCCTCAATTTGCTCAAGGCAGAAAAAAAAAACACACATAAACATGTTGTTATCTAGACATTACCACTTTATAGTATTATTGTTATTAATTAAAGCATAAAAATTAAATAAACTTATATAAGAGAGTATGTGAATTTAATCAATTATTAGTCAATTTTGATGTTCTCTAATAATTTTATAGAGAGAAAAGAATTGTTAGGTCCTTAAATTTTGACATAATATACTAATAAGTTTCAAAGGTTTAAAAGAGATACTGATAAGTTTTAATCAGTTAAATTTGACGAAAATTTTGACGGTAAACAATGTTATTATATTTTTATCCCTAACATTATATTTGCCGGCCGCTATTGACCACTGTTGACCACAACCTCCGATCACTATTTATTTCACTATATATATGTTTAGAATCTTTATTAAACGCTCTACATGATGATACTATTATTATCTTTATTTGAGTAATCATGAGCTGTAGATTTAAAGTAGAATTTTCAAAATCTAAAAGTTCAACTTTATTTTTTAGAGCATGTGAATTTAATCAATTATTAGTCAATTTTAGTGTTCTCGAATATTCGAACATAATTTTATGAAATTAAATCTGTTAGGATAAGATGCTGAGTCACCACTTGAATATTTTATATTTTCATCAAATTTTAAAGATGTATTTAGCATAATTCCATGAATAAAATCATATAAAATTAACCATAGATGATATATACAATCGGAGGAATAGAGGCTATCTTTTAGTTCTTTAAAATTTTATTCTTTTATTCATAATCATCGAACATTTGTCTAAAATGTTTGCTTAGTATAATCAGTCTACATTTTTACATATAATAACGATATTATTGAGAAAACTGTTGGGTTGGGTTTCACTTGTATTTGGAGAAGCCCAATTTTGTAAGCCCACATAGTTAATAAAGTTTTTTTTAGGTTTGTTTTGTGGGTGTGTGAGTTGGATGTGTGTAAAGATGGAGCACATTGCCGTGTGAGGGAAAAGAAGAAATTTTTTCAGAAATTTTTTTTAACCCTGTACAGGTTTCATCAAGCTAACAATCGGATGGCGATTTCAACTTCGTTTTGGCTCAAATTTTATGGGAAGATTCTACACACATAGGTATTGATTTTGGACAGTGTGATTGTCCATTAGAGCTCTCTAATATGTCTAGAATTGACGTTCACAGCAGCACTGTTTTTCAGAATTTTCTGCAGTCTTATTTTTTATTCTTCTATTTTTTGTGTTACATCCATTGGTGTATTTGGTGAGGTTTTTCTTTAGGTCTCACTTTACATCCATTGCCGTGTGAGGTGTATTTGTTTTTAAGGCTGTAATCTTGTAAAAAACTCTTATACTTCTTATTTAGTGATAGTGAAAAAAATTTTCGACCGTAATTTTTTACTCTCACTCACATTGAGGGGAGGTTTTTTCACATAATTTTAACGTCCCTTGTAATTTTTTATTTGATTATTATTGTTGATTTTATTGTTTTTGCCTACATGATTACTTCATCTTAGTTCAAAAAAAATGGGAAGAATTAAATTTGTACTAATTTTTTTTATTTCTTCCCAACAAAAATTTTAATATAGGTATTGCTACATATACCCTCGGCTTTTGGGGAAAATGTAAACATTCTATAGATTTTTGGACTTTGTTAGAATCCTTCTATATTTTGATAAAAGAGACGAACACCTTCCTATGGTTATTAAAAATGACATCAAATCAAATCCTGAAAGGAGCACTCAGAAAAAAAAAATAATAGAGGTGAAACAAAATCAAGAGTAGAAACGAACACTTAACAGGACAACAAAGATGAAATCGAATCAAACGATTCAATAATATTTCAAATAAATAAAGAAAAACAGAACCGAGAATCTAATTTTAGTCATGTTGTGGCTGATTTGTGCAAGGTGGTGGCTGTGGGTGGTCGAGAGCTGCTCTAGGTGGTTGTGACTTGTAATTGATGGTGGCTGCAGACAGGGGGGGCTCGGGTGATTGTGCGACCGACAATACCTTCTATAGAGTAATGTTTTAGATGAATTACGTTTAGATCTTTTTATTTAATCAATGGAATTTACCAATTAGACTGACTTGGATTTTAAATGGAAGCTTAGGTCTGGGCTTATGCCAGCTCGTATCTAACTTTAAACATAAAAACATGGGCTTGGTTTGAGAATATTTAAGGTCTCATTTAAATTTTGAACTTTTTTCGAACCGAACCCAAACTTTTTTGCTAACGCTAATAAAATATTATTTGTTTGTATCATAAAATTAGTGAAAGTGAGAATACTTCTTTGTTGTCAAATTTTGAGTTTTAAATTACGTTAATAAGTTACACTGATGCTAGAATAATCACTAAGCTACCCACTACATGTGAATATAATACCTTTGATATGTACTATCAATATGTTCTAGTACTTTGAAATAAAAATAAACCAAGCTTGAAATGAAGAGTAAATAGGGTACTTATAAGCTATTTTTTCAATCATGTCAAAATATTTGTAGAACCTTTTTCATCTATTACTCATAAATAGACTTTTATTTACGTCAGTTAACTTATTAAATTATTATTATTTATATCTCTTAACTTGTATAAAATAATAAAGTAAAATACGCTTTTTTAATTATAATAATTTAGTCTATTTTTTCTATTATTTTTCACAATATAATTTTTTTTAGTTATAACAATCTAATCTCTATTTTAAAATCTTTCACAATACATTAAGACTAAATAATTTTTTTAATTTATTATTTCAATAACAAAATTATAAATAAAAAATTCTATTATTAAAAAACTTTTAACAATGAGTTAGATTAAATTCATATGTTAAAATATTTTAACCCTCTTCTTTTACTTCTTAATATAATTTGATATTTAACAATGCAGTGTTCAGGACATTGGTGCATTAGGAGTATTAAGCATAAGTAATCTATCAATTTGAAGAAAGAGACATAGCAACCACGATCTCCTCTTTCATATAGGAATTTTATAATTAAATTAATTAATATTTGCTTATTTATAATATTATATTTTCTTGGGCAGAAAGAATACGCATTATCGATCGAGTTTATTAGACTTGGCAACGTCGTGATTACTACAAGGGCTAATTTGTTATTCGAATAATTACCTTTTCGTCCCTCAATGTCTGAAAAACTAGCAAATCGTAATACTCGTTGGCTGAATTTTACGATTAGTTCTGCACTACATTGTTAGACTTGAAGTCAAAGGCAACGTGAAAAAACAAAGGGAAGGGGTTAGATAACAGTTTGATACATATTTATAAAAGTACATTTGTTTTAGGAAGTGTTGTTCCGTCCTAACTTCTAAGATTTTCAAATATTTTGAATGAAGCTCAATTAAATAAAATTTCAAAAGATTTTTAATTAATTAAGTAAATACCTCAAAGTTACTGCTTGCGCCAACGACTCATGACACTGCCTTTTTAGTCCTTAAAAAATATGGCAGTTTGCGAATATGTGTGAACAATAGAGCGATCAACAAAATAATTATTAGATATCGATTTTTGATCCTATGATTACAAGATATGCTAGACTAACTTGGGAAAGTAAGGTGTTTTCTAAACTTGATTTGCGAAACGATTACATCAAATTCGCATAAAATCTTCAAATATATAGTGGAAAACGACTTTCAAGACCAAAGAATGATTGTATGAGTGGATAATAATGTCTTTTAGTTTCTCAAATGCACCAAGCATATATACTGCTTATGAATTAGATATTGAAACATTTTGCTTTCAACTTTGTTGTAGGATATTTTAATGATATTTTAATTTATAGTAGTATTAAGGGGAGTCATTTGGTGCATTTAAGAGAGACGTTCAAAGCATTTATATAGAATAAACTGTTTGTCAACTTGAAGATGTGTAATTTTATGCAGTGCTTGGTTTTTTTGGGGTTTGTAGGTGCTAAAGGCATTAAAGTTGATGAGTCTAAGGTTAAAATAATTCGATATTGGCTTACATCAAAGTCAATAGGTGAAGTAAGGAGTTTCCATGGATTAGCGATATTTTATATCAGTTCATTAGAAATTTTAGCACCATTGTAGCACCTTACTAAGTGCATAAAGAGGAGAAAATTTAACTTGGGTGAAGAAGGAAATAACTTTGTAAAGCTCTTGCTTTGGTATTTGCTAACTATGACAAGGTGGTTAATTTATCATCAGCAACCCCATCATGCATTAGACCTGGTAACTTTACTGACATTGCCAAGGGTTAGCAAGGTTGCAGAAACATGGTAGAGAAAGGTACAAAAAATATAGAGAGAGGTTCATGCTAACTTGAAAGCTACCAACAAGAAATACAAACAAGATACTCATCAATGACAGAAAGTATTCTAGGAGGGCAATTTTCTAATAGCTTATTTGTGAAAAAAAAACGGTTTCCTAGGATTCACAATAAATTACACAGTAGAAAGTATAGACTATTTCGAGCTACAAAGGAAGATTAATGATAGTAGTTATGTGTTATGGATGTTAGATGACTAGAATATTTCAAATATTTTTAATGTAACAGACTTGTATAAGTATCATAAAGATAAAAAGTCGATTTGATATAATTTTTCAAATAGAGTTTTTTTGGAATAAACCTTTTACTCGTAGAGTTTTTAATAAAAAAATTTAATCGTTTAATTGTCATAAATAACTTTTGAGAAAATTTGAGTAATTATTTTAATAAACAAATTTTTAATGTTTTATTTTAACATAATTAAGCAAAATGGTAATTTAAATTTCACCTCTTAAAAGAGTTAGAGAAACTTTACTACGAGAAGCTTAAGTTTTTAGATTTTTTTACAATAGAAAGAAAATAATTTTTTTATTTTTTGAAAACATTTTTTCAATATCAACCAAACGACATTAAAAAATCTAAAATATATTTTTATCATTGAAAAAAAAAATTTAGTTAATAAATAAAATAATCTAAACGAGTAAAAAGTATTACACCAAAAAAACTTGAGAATAAATTTATTTCTTAATGGCAGGAAAATGATATAGGAAGATTTTAAAATTTAATTAGTTTAAGAAATTTTTTATTTTATTAATTTAATTTTTTTCAATTATTACCTTTCTTAATTCTTATTTTGGTAGGAGATCTTTTTCTTAAAGTATAATCCTACTACATGATTAAGAATTTGGTCAGTCAAGTGGTTCTTCTTTTTCCTTTTCTCAAAACTAGACAAACAAGGGCCAATCTTATTCATACTACCACGACAAAATCCAATCTTATTTACATCAATTAATAAAATACACAAACTGAATTATGATAGATATCAGGCATCCGTTGCATCTGTCAACAGTCTTCTATTCCATAATTAATCCATTAAGTAATTCAGCAATATTACTTTACATTTAAATATAAAAAAAATATATTAATAAAGTACTTAGCTTGAGGAAGCGATTTGAGTCTGAACAGGAAACATATTTTTTTTTAAGTAACTTGTATAATATTAAAAAACTAATTGTAAATTATTTTAATTAATTCTCAGTCAATTGGAGTCGAGTATAATACATGTAATTAGTGATTCCATACTAGAAAATCCTAATTAATTAAATTGAATCTGCTTAGAAAAAGCAAAATCAACAGCTAACTCTAGTCTTGACTCTTTTACTTCTTCTCCTCATTCCCTTCCTGGGTCTTCGTTGCCGGATGGTGCTCTCATCGGCGATTACCTTTCCACAAGTAGAACAACAACTGCCCTCCCTCACCAAAATCAACAAATTAAATTTTAAAAACTCTCTATAGATAAATATAATTAAATAAAATTAAGAAATTAAATAATTAATTACTTACATGAATAATAATCGACGATTATCAGAACCCACAGTGCAAGGAGAAAATCTAATACGACAGTGACTGCACCAGTAGTAATTCTCCTTCATTGTAACTGTAAGCATAAGTAATATATCAATTTGAAGAAAGAGATGTAGTATATATAGCACCCTTGTATCTCCTTTTTTATATAGGAAAATTTTATGATTAAAGTAATTAATACTTATTTATTTATAGTATTTATATGTATATTCGTATTTATATTTCCTTGGGGAGAAAGAATACGCGTTATAGATCGAGTATCTTAGACCGGGCAACTTTGTGATTGTTAGAAGGGCTAATTTGTTATACGGATAATTATTTTTTCATCCCTCTACTTTTGAAAACTAGCAAACTGGAATACTTGTTGGCGGATTGTTGGAATTGATTCTTGAAGTTGAAAGGCGAGGTGAAAAAACAAAGGGGGGGGTAAGGAACAGTTTTACGAGTATTTATTAAGGTAATATAATTATTTGTTTTAGGAGTGGTATACCGTTCTAAGATTGTCTTGTAAAATATTTTGCACGCAGCTCAATTAAATAAAATTTAAAAAAAGATTTTTAATTTATTAAGTAAATATCTCTAAATTAAATATCTTTTAATTGAAGCAAAATAAATAAATAGTAAATTTTGATTTTTTTTATAAATAGTAAGCAGTAATTTTTTTTAATTGTACATGAATATCTTCAATAAGACATTTATTTTTTATTTTAAAAAATTATTCTAACATACACTACGACTATTATACTTGTAATAATCTTTTGAATCACGAGAGAAATCAACAGTAAACGTAGTGTTGAATGTTGATAGCAGTTCATATGTTTTTATTATTGTTGTTTTTGCTTTTTGTAGCAGCCGGCAAGTTGAACAACGTCTGCATTTTTATTCCATTAAAACATATATTAATTTAAGTAATTACAAAAGTAAAAAACAAATGAGAGAAGTAATTCAGAAATTAATTAATATTACTATTAATGCTTCAAGAAAATTTTAGAAAAAGTCTCTCCCTCTATATATATATATATATATATATATATATATATATATATATATTAATTAGGCTTACAAGATATTATAATTTACATTTATTTATTTTTATAGTAATGAATAAATTAATTCCTTGGGGAGGAAGTATACGAGTTATTGTAATATTGGATTGAATTGCTACATTGCAGCTACTAATTGGTAATAATATTAAGACGTCTTATAACTTCTAATAATTGATTAAGGATAAATTGAAAGTAATTAATTATTAATTGAATTCTGACTTCTTCGTCAAATTCAAAACACATATAATCATTAAAACTCAACTTCAAATCTACATCGTTTTTTAAGTTAAATATACACATATTGGATTAAAATGTCTCTAATACTTAATTAGTTTTTTCCTATTCATCTTCTTTAATTATCTCTATAAACAAGAAAAATAATTCAACATAATTAATTCAAGACAGACATAGTATATTATTTTAATTTGTTTTAAAAAAATGATTATTAGCTTGGTTATATGTTGTAAATGATTAAGTTAATGCCGACCTTAATCCATTAAAATTAAAAATCTAAAAAAAATAAGTATATTTGGCTAAAAAAAATCAATTCAAATTTATAAGTCGGCTAAAATTAAAATCCAACCTAAAATTTTGACTATTTCTAAAACATTTCATTGTAATTTAGGGTGAATTGATTCTAACAAATATACAACAGTGATTTATTTATTTATTTATTTTTCGTTATGTAAAAGTATTTTAATGAGGTTGTATTTGTTTTATATATATAGAAATTTACGGGACTTTGTTATTAATACCTAAGCCTTTAGCTAAGTGTGTGTGTGTGTGTGTTCGTATCCTACCGATGACACTCTCCCACTACTAAACTTGGGTAGATGTCTCTCTTATCATTACGGGTGGAACTTGCACATTTTGTTTGCATAAAATATCTACTTGAGTATAAATATTAATAGGTAAACTCCCAAACAAAACCTTAATAATCTCAAAAGAAAATACCATATTAATAAATATTAGTGTTATGCATCACATTAATTAAAATATTACTCATTTACTTTTTATAACCTTATGATTTGAGAGAATAAACCAGTTTGAGCTACCATGAATTTATTATAGGTCTATTAAGCCACATTAATGATATCCGAAGGTTTTGAATTTGATTTGATATCAAGAGATTCAACCACATTAATCATATTTGCAAGAGAGTATCATGAGAAATGTTAGGAAGAAGGTAACGATGGTATGTATAACCTTTTATGAATTATGATAAAATAGAACATCAAAATTCTTTCTATACATCTTAAAGAATACGCGAATAAATATAAGAAATCAAACAATAAGTGCCCTTGAATAAGCCTACAATACAACTGCTATATATATATGTATGTGGCCAAAGCAATGCATATTCGATGTCTGCATTTACTTGGACGCAGGCCAATAGCTGCCGCCTTCAGTTTTGTAATGCTGCTTAGCAAGGCTTGCCTCTCTTTCTAAAAACTCTTCGAGTACACCAAGCAAAACATTATCTGCATGGGAACAAGATTAGTTTGTTTAAAAAGCTAACATCTGTAACCACAAGAAAAGAAAAAGAGGGAAGGGTCGAACATACACAGTTCCAGACACATACATGACCAAAAAAAGTACATCCTCTGATTCTCTCAACTTATAGAGAATTATAGAATTTGTCTGTAATGGTCAAACAAGATACTACGCAGAGCCATGTTTCCGACTAACATTAGTAAACAGTTGAACAAAGCTTAGTAAAAATTTACACTAGAAGCCCAGAGTCAGATATCAACACTCAGTTTACAGCTCTTAGGCTCGTGTTCGGAAACGGACAATGTTTTCGTTAGCTGTTAAAATTTCTTTTCACAACATTATCACCTTCTTCATTTACAAGGACAAAATAATAAGATATCAAGTTTTTTGCCTAACTCTCCTGCCATTAGTATCATCACCATCTGATAGTTGGGCCCATACACTCCGAGACTTTCCACCCCCACTGCTGCAATCCTCCTCGCAACCAGCTACCGTCTTCAAAAGTTCTGACTGCAGTGATGGGCAATTCTCTTTTAGGTATTCAAACCCATCCGATCGCATAACAGCTGCAGAAAGTTGAGAATTAATTGGAGAACATATGCACAGGAAATATTACATCAATGTTATAGAAGACGCTAATGCCAAACAATATATTCTGGAAATTAACTGCAACAATTATTCTGTCATCACTGTTTATAATTACATTTATGACCAAACTTATAAACCTACACCCACTAAAGTCCTCCTAATGGAACATGCAACTGAAATTAAAATACAAAAGTCTCCAATACCCCTGATCCACATGAAGCCAAACACTGATTTTATCTCAATTAGTACTGATACTGGCTACTGTGGTTCAGCAAAATTACCCTCCAACCTTTCTTTCTGTAATCTTTTGTCACTAAAATGCAGATGAATTAAATGTGCTAACTTCAAGCATAAGCAAAACCCACATGGTCTCACAAAATTCACCACAAGCTTGCTTCTCTTTTGACCAACGGACCCATAAAAAGAAACAATTATTATTGCCCTGTTTTTCACCCTCCTTTAATCCTCAGAAGACAAAGATATATTACAGGATAAACCTTACCAGAACTTGGCCAAATTAGATTATCTTGCCTTTATATATCCACATATTAACTAGAGATGGCAATTTTTCCCGTGAGGCTGGGGGGGTCTGCAGGGGCCCGCTCTGTTTGGGTTGAAAATGGGAATAATTTTTTGCGCTCAAACGGGAATAATTTTTTGGGCTCAAACGGGAATCAGGCCGGGATGGGGAAGAGAGCCCATCACCGATTTAAAATGGGGCCAGGACAGGGACGGGCTTCTTTCCCCAGCCCGTTCCCATTTTCCCACAAAGAATATTAACAAAATCTACAGACTGACAAAAGCTTTAGACTAAACATTAAACATCTCAATTGCAAGTGGCCATTAGCAAATGTCAGTCCCTATGGGAATAGAAGGGCCTAAAGGCAACATTAAAAGAATCTTCATTTCTCTATCAGCTGGGTTGACTTCATTGTTAGCAGAATCTAGGGATGTCCAAGAGAATTATGCAACCACATGGTAAGAGGTAAGTGGCCATTAGGAACAAAGATCAAACCCCAAAGAAACAGGAGCATCTAATAGCCAAAGTTAGTATATTTGCACTTCTGCAATAACTTTGTTGCCAACACCACTAGTTAAATTCAGTACCAGAGTTGTTTAGATAAATCTCTCTCGTCATGAAGGGTGGTGCACTTTTCCATGCACATAATTAACCTACCCTGCACCACTAACAACAACAGTTGAATTTGAATTCCAATTGCTTAGATGCATTTGCAAGCTTCAATATGACTAGCCAAAAATACGCTTTCCAGTTTTACCTTGTGTCTATGTAAGAAAAGTACAAACTAATATATTACCGAAGTGAGTTTATGTTCTACCACAGCAAAACTCGTTCCAGCATCTAGACTGACAAATCTGCGCGTAACTACATATTCTACACATTAACAAATGCATAATGACCCTATCAACAAAGCAATGAAAAAGAGTTCCTATACTTGATTAGAATATCAACCATTACACACAGAACAAAAAAAAAAGGGAATTGATCACCTACTGATCAATCCAAAGCAGAGAATCATAACCAGGCTTTCCAATATTTCTATGAAACCACAATATAATAACCTGCACTACCCACTGATTGGTTCAGCAAACTTGGTTTAGTTCGGTATCTGGCATCTATCATCTATCAAAACTTCTAGCCACTGAATAGAAAAAAGAATGCAGGTCATGATATCATTAGCACATTGATAATTTTATTTGTTACTCAAGGGTATGGCAACTGACCAAGCACAATATGTTAAGCAATACATGTATGTTGTTACATGTAGTCAATGTAGCATTTGATTCACAAGCAGCAATTAGCAACTAAAGAATATCTAATGATACCAAGACCAACATACACTCATAAATATATGTCTTAAATATGCATAAAAATTCATCACCAGGCAGAAAAGGATCAAAACAGGCTCGATACAATATAGATCCATTTGGGAAATATTTGCTCTAGAGATTGTTTCCGGCTCAAATTAGCCGTAGCACATTTTCGCATGAAGTATAAACAGACGTGATATCTTCTGACTGATGATCAAAGAAAACTATTGAGGAATGAAAACAAACCTGCAAGATTTTCAGCAGAAAATCTCAAGCAGACACCTTTTAATTCTGTAGCATGAAATTCGTCAGCCAAGGCTAACATTTTGGCAACAGAGTTCACAGAAATATCCTTGCATAGATGAGCCTCGCACATCACTCGGAGCCTCTCCAGACCATACCTGTCCGCTGCTGCTAACAACTTCACAGTCAACGTGTCAGATACTGATGACACACAAGACGAGCTAGGTGTTGCCACATCCACATCCTCTGCAAAAGTATCTCTGTATATGAAGTGCAGCATGGCCTGTAGAAAATAAAGAAATAACAGTAATAAAGAGTGAGATTCTATCACAATAGAAAAATACTCTCTTAATACCTCGTAGAAAACAACATGGCAGGCATATAAATATGAAGTACTTTCACCTTAAAAACTTTGGGATCTAAATCGCTAATGACAATCTCATGCTTGTCTTCCTCCTCTTCAAAAAATTTAGATTGAAATATTGGAGATCGAGCAGCCAATACCAACTTGTGAGCATGAAATTTTTCCCCAGCTACAAAAAAGGTGACATCTGAGTTTTCTGTGTTTTCCAGCAGCATGCCAAAATGTGCTCCCATATCAGAATCCGGGACCTGAATTGAATGTAATCGTGAACAGTCTATCGCTGATACCACAACTCCAACGGTACAATTGATTTTCAAGCAATCATGCTTGAGATAATCTGATGTTTCTAGCAAAGCTCTTCTGAAAAAACGCTTGTAACCCCTAAATGAAGCAAATTAAACAAATTATTTACATGGTATGAACACCCAAAATCCTGTAAATGAATCATCAGGTAATAAATACCCAAATGCAAGCACTCATTTACAGTATGTCTAACCAGTCATAAATAGGAGATTTGCAGCAGGAGAATTGTGATACAATATTGTATCTGCCACAAAAGTAGCATAAAGTAATCAAACATTTTGGCAAATACGATCAGCCAAGAAATAAAACAGTTATATTCAAATTAGCGAGAAACAAGGAGAAGACTATCCATGGGATTATAAAGTCATGATAACATGATATAGCTGTGAAAAGAATATCTGCTCTAAAGGCCTGCAAAAGGATTTCACATCTTTTCTCCAAATGCATTTAAAGTTGGAGAAATAACCACAGAAAAGGTTTATAGTAACTTTAATAAGAAAAGCATTCTTGTTATTAGAATAAGAATAAAATCCATGTATCTTATGTAATGACAGCATTGTAATGCAAGTGCAAAATTAAACACAATTATCACAAATAGTATCATATGAAGCACATTAGCTCAGAGTCACGTTCAATGGATTGACAAATTTATTTTACATATTTGTGTTGATCAACCATCTCTTCTACCTTATAGAGGATTCCCATCATGCTTTAGAAAAACCAGCACACAGATTGCTCCACACTATATTACCTTCCTAATATTGTCCTAGCACGGCACCCATCGTCTCCCTTCACACACACTAACCAAAAGCAGTCAAGTTACTTTAGGTTCCATAGAACAGACTTAAATAACTACAAATCACAAATGAGAAAATAACATAAACAACAAACAGGTACATTTCTCGCGTTCATCCCTAACCCTAAACATAAAATGACAAAGAAATTCCACATATTATAACCAAAATTTCCCATTTCATATTCAAATGAAAAAGAAAACCAACCGTACCACATACTCCCGCGATATTTAAGCGTGTAAGGTCCGCTCTCCAGCGATCGGTCAAAATGGCTGTGCACTTTGTGTTTCCCTTTACCACTCTGATCCACCAGCGTCAGCTCAAACAACGCTCTTACATCTGTGCCTTCGCTCGCTAAAGCAATAAAAACTGAAACGTAAGCGGAATTATCCTCGGGATTTTTGCCGTCGGGGTAAAAGTATATTGCCCACTGATAACCGCCGACTGTGAAATTTTCGCTGGCAATGTGCTTCCCGATTCCCATTCCTTTGGCTAATGAGTATCCCTTAATCACGAATTTGTGGGATCCGTTCACGGTTTCCGTAACGGACCGCGAGCTCGTCGGCGAAATCAGTGGGCTCGGGCTGCTGTTCGTCATTGCTTCATTGAAATGGTTAGAATATTCGGCAAATTTCAAGATTTATTGTAGAATTTGAATTAATGGAAGGTCTCGAGATTTTAGGTAGGGTTTTCTGCGTTTGTGCGTGACGAAACGGACAAGAAAATAAGGTGAAATGCTGTTGCCAAAAAGAAGCTGACGGAGTCTGAAAGAGAAACGGAGGCCTGCCACGTGGGAGTCTAGAGGGTTCTAATGTAAATTCTCAAAGAGGGAAGTTTTTCGAAATACCAGAATGCCCCCGTGGTTTGTTTTGTGAAGTGGGGTCCACTGTTTGAACGGTTATAGAAGGAGTTTTGGCGAATGGCAAGAAACGATTCTCTGCTCCGCTTGGCGGCTAAAAATGGTTAGGAATTAAATTGTAATTAAAATGGCACGGTGAAAATTTAAAAACAAAAGAAAAACGTTTTGTGATTAAAAAAATTAATTCCATTTTATAATTTTATAAAAAATAGTAATTATATTTTAATTTTTATTTATTCACAAATAGTCAAACATAGAAAGAGCTATACATAATATATTAAATATTTAAGGGTGAATAATTTCACGACTAGTTCGATTTTAATAAAATCGAATTAAACATAACTAAATTCGGTTTAAAACTAAATTGCCATAAAATCATACCAAATTTAATTTGATAGGATTGGTTTAATTTACGTTTGATTGGATTGGTTTAATTTAAGTTTGATTTTAAATCAATTTTAATTTAGTTATAGTTTGATTTTAATTTGAATTTGATTCGATTTTAGTCATTTTTAGTTAAATCTTTAATTTTATTTTTGTCTATACAAATTTACCATACACTATTATAAAAGTCTTATGGTTTTCACTACCTCAACATTCCCCCGTTATGGGGATGCTACCAACCTTTTATGATCACATTTTAAATATGTATGCACCATTTTATATTGCTCCTAAACATCATCATTATAACTTAAACAACATCATCATCTAAGGAGGACAGTGGTGTAAAATAAAAATCTATATCAAAATAATCTAAGCTTAGAGAACTAATGTTTTATGTCTCTTAATGTTGGATTCATCCTCCAAAAAGCTAGGGTTTAACCTTCCTCAACTAAAACTTTCTTAATTTCCCATAGCCTTGAGTTCTTAACCCTCCCTTAGTCTAAAACTATTATTCTAAATATCCTAATTCAATATACAAGATCTTGACTTATTCAACCTTTATGGCATCCTAAAACTATTTTTCTTTGATTTGTATGCAATTCTTGTGTTATCTTTACATAGTTTCCTTGAATCCTTCCATTCGGCTTCTTTTTGTTTTTTCTATTATATTTAATTCTGGTTTGTATGTTTAGTTTGGTAAAAAAGAAAAAAAAAGAGATTGAAAAAAATATTCAATTCGAAAAAAAAAAAAAAGGAGTTAGATTACAGATTTGATCGGTGTGCAATCCGTTTGTGTTATTTATTAAAATTGCAAATTTGATTTTTAGTCATTTTCTCAGCATAAAAGAGATTTCTTGACACATAAGATTATATTCCTATTCAAATAAATCATAACAAGATCTCTTTTCCTTTTTTGGATTTGACTAATTGATTAATTCAAAGCTATTTAGTATTAATCCTTATCAAATAAAGATTCTTATATATATTCTTTTTTTAGTTAGGATTTATTTTCCTTAAACAATTGTGTTACTACATTAGCTAGTACTAATTCTTATTAAATAAAAATTCTTGCATCTAAATTAATTCAATTTTGTGCTCCATATTTTATTTATTCTATTCGAGTTTAATTGTGCAAAACTGTTTTGTGTCTTTTAGTTTTGCTGTTCAATTTGTTGCTTTGTAATGATTTATTTTACATGTCTTTTGCTTCCTTTTTAAGTTTATTTTTATTTTCTTGGCCCTTTTAATTATTATTTTTTGTTGTTGTTTGCTTTAACTAAATTTCTAACGTTCTAATTTCGAGATTTACCATCATCTAATCGATTGCTCCTTGACATTTGTTGATCTTGATTCTTTTAAGAACATAAAGGGAGCTGACTTGAGTAGTAAAAGGCAAGAGTGTTGATACCATTATCAAGAAAAGTCAAATTAGTGTGAAACACAAGTGATTACAATTTGATTTGAGTGCAAACACGTGAGGGAGTGTGAGAGAAACAATTTTTTTTTCTAAAAAGTTTTGTAGGTTATAAACATGACTAATAAAGGAAAACTACAGCAAGTTGACATGAAAATATTCATAAAGGTTGTTAATGAACAATTTAGAAAGTTAAATACTAGGTTGGATGACATGCAATCCTCGCCTATGTCTAAAACTACTAGAAAATGTGTGCTTGAAAAGGAAGAGGAAGATAATTTATAATTTAAGGAATCAAGTGCTAAACGAGGCAAGAAGGTTGTTCCCAAAAGAGATAGCAATTTGGACAGCATAAAGATGAAAATTTCAACCTTTCAAGGAAAGAATAATCCTGAATTATACTTGGGGTAGGAAAGAAAGATTGAACACGTATTTGATTGCTATAATTACTCTTTGGAGAAGAAAGTAAAACTAGCAGCTGTGGAGTTCACATATTTTACAAGCATATGGTGGGATCAATTGGTGATCAATAGGGGTAGGAATTGAGAGACGTTAATTCGATCATGGGAAGAAATGAAATTGGTAACGCGCAAGAGATTTATACCTAGCCATTACTATAGAGATTTACATAGAAAGTTACAAAGGTTGGTTCAAGGTTCCATGAGTGTAGAGGACTATTACAAGGAGATGAAGATAATCATGATTAGAGCAAACATAGAGGAAGATCGAGAAGCAACAATGGCTAGAGTTATTGGCGACTTGAATAAGGAGATTGCTGATGTGGTTGATTTACAATACTATGTAGAGATTAAGGAGCTGTTGCACAAAGTCATTAAAGTGGAGAAGCAAATCAAATCAAAATGAGGTTTAGATCTGGTTCGGCTTTAGTTCTTCATGGAAATCTAATTAGAAACACAATAAAGTTGCCTTAAAAATAAAAGAATAAGCAAAGCAAAAGGATTCGATTATTGTTTCTAAAGATAAAACTAAAACTTCATCGAAATCACGTTAAGTTAAGTGTTTTATGTGCCAAGAATTCGGGCATTTTGCTTCTCAATGCCCAACCAAAAGAGTTATGATTATGTTGGAAAATAGAGAAATAGAAAGTGCTTGCTCAAGTGAGGATAAGATGCCACCATAAGAGGATTGTTTTGATGTTGAGATTGAAGAACCCGTGCATGGTGATTTGTTAGTTACAAAGAGAGCTTTAAGTATACAACCTAAGGATGGTGTTGATGAGGAGCAATATGAGCATAGTTTTCACATAAGATTCCATGTGAAAAATAAGGTATGTACTATGATTATTGATAGTGAAAGTTGCACTAATATTGCTAATACTTTGTTGGTAGATAAGCTGAATTTACATACCATAAAGCATCTTAGACCGTACAAATTGCAATGGTTGAATGAACGTGGAGAAGTGAAGGTAACCAAGCAAGTTCTAGTTTCCTTTTCAATTAGTAAGTATGAGGATGAGGTTCTATGTGATATGGCACCAATGTATGCTGGTGATATATTACTTGGCCGACCATGGCAGTTTGACCAAAGGTTACATATAATATGTATAAAAATCATTATTCTTTTGTAAGCTTATAAAGATTATATTAGAATAGCAAGAGAGTGCAAAATGAGAGAAGAACAAAAGTGTGAGCAAGAAGAAAAAAAGTGAACAAGTAAAAGCAAAGAGAGCGAGTGAGGCCGAGAGGAAAATTAGAGAGAAAAATGTGCAAAAAGGAGAGAAAAGAAAGGGAATTAGTGTATTTGCTAAAAAAATGAGGTTAAGAGTATCATGATTGTAAGGCAGCAACTACTTGTACTTATGTACAAGGAAGTTTATTTTTCTATTAATGATCTTAACTACTCTTTACCTAGTGTTGTATTTTTATTGATAAGATTTTGCGAACCTATTCCCCGAGGAGATTTCTCATGGATTACCTCCCTTAAGAGTAATTGAGCATCAAATAGACTTCATACTTAGTTCTGCCATACCAAATCGACTTATTTATAGAGCTAATTCCAAGAAAAAAAAAGAGATACAAAGGCAAGTGGATGAGTTGGTGCAAAAGGGTTTTGTAAGGGAGAGTCTTAGCTCATGTTTAATTCCTGTCATCTTAGTCCCAAAGAAAGATGGAACACGGTGTATGTGTGTGAATTGCCAAGCCATTAACAAAATAACGATTAAGTATAGGCATCATATCTCTAGATTAGATGATATGCTTGATGAATTGTATAACTCTTGTTTGTTTTCTAAAATTGATTTAAAGAATAACTATTATTAAATTCGCATGAAAAGGGAGATAAATGGAAAACAATATTTAAAAATAAATATGAATTGTATGAGTAGTTAATAATGCCTTTTGATTTAACTAATGCACCTAGTACATCCATGAGGTTAATAAATCATGTCTTGCGTGCTTTCATAGGGAAATTTGTGATAGTTTACTTTGATGATATTTTAGTTTATAGCAAAAATTTGGATGAACATGTATAACACATGCATGTTGTTTTTAATGTGTTAAGAGAACACCAATTATATGTTAATCTTAAAAAGTGCATATTTTAATAGAATTTGTTATATTTCTTGAATATGTTGTTAGTTTGCAGGGTATTAGCGTTCATAAAAAGAAGGTAAAGGCAATAAGGGACTGGCCTACACCTAAGAATGTAAACGAGATAAGAAGTTTTTATGGTTTAGTAAGTTTTTATCGAAAGTTAAGGATTTTAGTTCTATTGCTGCACTTTTGAATGAACTTGTTAAAAAAAATGTTATTTTTAAGTGGGATAATGTGCATGATCGGGCTTTCAAAACGTTGAAAGGTAAGCTAATTAATGCACTTTTGTTGTGTTTGCCTAACTTTGATAAAATTTTTGAGGTATAATTTGATGTATTTGGAATTGGAATAGGGGTTGTTTTGATGTAAGATTCAAAACCAATTGCTTATTTTAGTGAAAAGCTAAGTGGAGCAACCTTGAATTATCCTACTTATGATAAGGAACTTTTATGCATTAGTGAGAACTCTTCAAACATGGCCATATTATTTGTGGCCAAAGGAATTTATCGTTCATTCTAATCATGAGAGCTTAACGTTCTTAAAATTCCAAGGTAAGCTTAATAAAAGGTATGCTAAGTAGTTGGATTTCATAGAAACGTTTCCTTATATGATCAAGTACAAACATGGAAAAGAAAATATTGTTGTTGATGCATTATCTAGGAGGTGAGCATTACTTACATCTTTGCAAACTAAATTACTTGGTTTTGAATTGATTAAGGACTTGTATGCAAATGATGCTGATTTCGGCCAATATGGAATACATGTGATAAGTGTGCATTTAGTGATTTCTATAGGCATGAAAGCTTTATGTTTAACAAAGATAAATTGTGTTTCTATTTGTTCTATTTGTGAGTTAATTGTTAGAGAAATTCATAGAGATGGCTTGATGGGGCACTTTAGCGTGTAAAAGATTTTAGATATATTACGTGAGCATATTTATTGGCTTAATATAAAACATGATGTACAATCTGCTTGAAATAAGTGCATTACATGTAGGAAGGCAAAATCTAAGGTTAAACTATATGGTTTGTATACCCTTTTACCAGTGGCTAACCAACCTTGGATTGATATTTCTATGAATTTTTTTTAGGGTTACCAAGGTCTCAAGGTGGTAAGGATAGCATATTTGTTGTTGCTAATAGGATTAGTAAATGACTCATTTCATTGCTTGTTCAAAAATCAATGATGTACTATACGTTGCTGACTTGTTCTTTAAAGAAGTTGTTCGTTTGATAGTTTGCCTAAGATAATTGTTAGTGATAGAGATACTAAGTTCTTAAGTCATTTTTAGCGCACTTTATGAAAAAAATTAGGAACTAAACTCTTTTTTTCTACTGTTACACATCCTCAAACGGATAGTCAAATTGAAATAGTTAATAGAACATTCACTATTTTGTTACGTACTATGATTCAAAAGAACTTAAAGTAGTAGGATAAATGTTTGTCATATATTGAGTTTGCATATAATAAATTTATTCATTCTACTACTTCTTTTTTACTTTTTGAAATTGTTTATAGTTTTAATCTTTTAACTCTTGTGGATATTTTACCTTTGCCTACTAATGAACATGTTGATCTTGATGGTAAGAAAAAGACAGATTTTGTGAGGGATTTATATGTCAACATTTAGGCTAACATGAAAAGAAAGAATAAGCAATATCTAAGCAAGCTAATAAGGGGCGTTTCAAGGTTTTTTTTGAACCGGAAGATTGGATTTAGGTGCACATGCGTAATGAGAGGTTTCTTACACAAAAGAAATCAAAATTACAGCCTAGAGGAGATGAACCTTTCTATGTCTTAGAGAGAATCAATGATAACGCTTACAAACTATATTTGCCAAACAACTATGGTAATATTAGTGCGACTTTTAATGTTGCGGATTTATCTTTGCTTGATGTAGCTGATTTGAGGACGAATCTTTTCGAAGAGAGAGATAATAATGGAGATCGAGGTGTTGGCGAAATAGTTCAAGAAAATATTCCTAATTCTTTTTAAGATCCTTTGTAAGGAATCAATGGTCCAATGACTAGGGGACAAAGAGGATGAAAGAGGCTTTATAAGACTTAATCATAGAAGTACATGAAAAAGAGGTTATTTTAGAAAGTTTTAAGACTGTTCTTGAAGTTTCCAAACTTCACTAAAGATAATCACTTATCTTTATATGCAAGAAGAAGAATAAAATAGGTCTGCGCTGTATAGATAATTTGGATTTTTTAAGATTTCCTTGTTCTATATGAAATAAAATTTCCTTATTAGATTATGATTGTTATTAAAGTTTTCTTATTAGATTAGGATTGTTATCAAAGTTTTCTTATTAGTTTATTTAGTTTCTTTACTGGATTAGGATTATAGTTTTATTCTCCAACTTAAGTTAGGATTTCTAATCCTACTTAATTTTGGACATTTTTTTTATTATTTAGGATTATGATGTTTACATGTCTATATAAAGGTTACAAGTATGTAAAACGAATTTTCATCATATTATTAATAATATTGAAATATTTTTAGCAAGTTTAACTTTGTTTTCTTGCGTTATTGGTAGAATATAAAATCTTGACTTATCAAGGGAATGATTAACTTTTGTGGTGTCTTCAAGATTGGAATTGTAAGGATTTAGTTTCCTTAAGTCTCTAATCTGATCATCTACAATTTGTTTTCTAGTTTCTGAGATGTGCATAATAACTGATTCAAAAGTTTCTAAAATAGGTCATTTAGTGGGTTCTTATCATCTAGTGTTTAAAATTTTAAGAAAATTAATAATATTGAACTAAAATTTTAATATACCCGTTAATTACACAACTCGATTGAGTAGCTCTTGAATCTTGTTCACTAATAAAAGCACAGGAGGGGACTTTGATGCACAAACTTATTGAGCAAATGTCTTATTGAATTCGAATAAATAATTTTTTATAAATTAAAATATTTTACATTATAATTTTGGTGTAAAAGAATATTTGCTAAATTTAAAGTATTTATTTTTCTTTGCAAAATAATTATTTATAAAATGATATTATTTTTGGGGTGATTCAAGTAAAGTTTCACATCTTTTGATTTTCTAAATATTGAAGTGGATTCAAAATTTGTAATAGAACTTGTTATTTTTGTATGGTAGCAATAAACAACTATTATTGTCACTATAGGGAAATGAGTAATAAAATAGTCAATAACAACTTAATTATGTTACATATCGATGTCCCACATATAATGGGAGGTGAACTCAACACATGGTAATTTAATTATGTTACATATATCAATGTCCCACATATGATAGGAGATGAACCCAACATGTGGTGGGAATAGACAGTGCTGGAAGCAAGGTTAGAAGACGATTCCTTCAAAGGGAGGACCTTGTCTTCTAGCTTGGGTAAGCTGTCTTCGCCTCTTACTTTCAAGATAAAAACCCAAATCAGTTAAGCTATTCTGTTGGAGACTAAAATTTTAAACATATGTAACAATACATCCAATGTATTATTGTAGTTAAATAATACACATGTTTATAATATATCTCTTCCTTTTATGAAAATTTAGAAGTAATTTTTATTTTGATTTTTAAGTAAACAATTTATATATCTAAAATATAGTTAAAAGTTTTTAAAAATATGTTAATTTAATTTATTTTTTTGGTTAAGCATTAAATTGCAAGTTGACAAACAAGGGATTGTTTTGATTAACTTTTAAAATTAATGAGATATTTATATTTATATAAAGTATTAGGGGTATGTCACAATGTTTTGAAAGTAAAAGTGCTTCGAGCGAATATCACCCCTTCAGCATAAAAAGCTTCTCTCATTCTCTTTTCGGCTTCCACTCTTTATCTGTTGATCAGTGTCCATTTTGACTCAGTGGAGGAAATGGGTGGAAATGAAGATTGTTGCGGTAGCAAAGCAACGATGATATCATCGGAAGAGGCTCTTAAAATAGTTTTGAGGGTGGCTCAGCGCCTGCCGCCGGTGACGATGCCGCTAAACGAAGCACTGGGCAAAGTCTTGGCGGAGGATATTCGTGCGCCTGACCCTTTGCCTCCTTACCCAGCTTCTATTAAGGTTAACCCCAAAACTCTCATTTCTATCACTTCTTTTCACTCTTGAGTTATACTCCTTGAATGAACAATTATTGTTGCAATCTTTTTATGAATTTTTGCAATTAATGGATTGGCATTTCGTGCTTGGTATGCGGGTCTTGATTTCTTTAATTGAGGGCAGGATTGTATCTGCGGTGTTTGTGTTTCATTTTTGAGAGCACATCAATTGCTGTGTTTGGAATTTGGCAAATAATATTTATGAATAATCCATCCCCTTATATTTGGCATTAGTGATTCTATTCTACAGCACGTATAGATTATAACTCGCAACAACTTAATTCCAAATTTATGCTAGTGTCAGTTTAGATTATGTTGTTGAAGATATTGTTGATTCTAGTACATGACTATTTGTTCTGATGCTAGTTTGATTGATGGGAAAGAATGTTTTTTCTTATCCAGCATGAATTTCAATGCAACTTTCAAGACTAAAATGAGGTTCTCTGGATGAAAATAGTAAATTTTGGTTAATTTCGGGTCAATTATCAAATCACCAAGGCCATTGGGTAATTTGTAGTTTACTGTAGTTAGTTGAATGACATTCATAGTGTGAAAATTGGCTGTTGCAGGATGGTTATGCAGTAGTTGCTTCAGATGGACCTGGTGAATATCCTGTAATAACTGAATCAAGAGCTGGAAATGATGGGGTTGGTGTGATAGTGAATCCTGGAACAGTGGCATATGTGACAACCGGAGGTTTCTAAATTTATTTTATGTTAATATATGTTTTTACACAATTTTATCATTTGTGTGGATTTTTTGATAATTCTGTGAATGATAGCTTTTGGTGCCTCTGGGTATTGTCTGGGATTTGAACCGTGCACTTGAAGGACATAATTGGGGCTATTAAGATTTTTTTGGCAATCTTGAACTTGAGTACTTATGTTCTAAAAATGACTTTTAACTCTTCTTTGCCATATCTAAGATACTTCAAAGTTATCTCAATATTTATAACTTTACTTCTTGGATTTCTGCCATAGAATGCTAATCACAAACAAACAAATTTTATTGTGTGAGGCTTCTAAATCCATCCTAATAGAACTTTCAAAAGTCGTAGAAATTAGCATAAACTGCTGGAAGCTTCTTTATGTTTACCATTTTGTCCATGAATAGGGAGCTTCGTTGATGATGATAAGCGGCAGCCTTGCTTGACAATATAATAGAATCTAGGGCCCAAATATTCACTTGGCTTAGTCCAGATGATGTTAAACCTACTCGGGATCTTATATGATTTAAATATTAACAGCAAAACCTATTGACAGTCTAAAACATGTAATATTTCTAAGAAGTCGTCAAAAAGTCAGTCCAAGGTCTTAAATGCGAGTCAAACTCAGTAGTCTCTTATTTTTCAAGAGTCTCTCTATAAGGTCTAAAAGTCTGTTAGAAGGTCTTGGATATTTTTCGTTTGAATTTATTGTTGTCTCAATTTCCTAGTTCATTTGATGTTTTCTAGGAGTCAGTTTCAGTTGCATTAAAACTCTCTCTATAAATTTTTCATTTAGGTATAAATCATTTAATTATTGTGATTTCCCCTTTTAATGCTGTAATATGTGATTTCAGTCACCCAGGGTTTGATGCCAAGGTAGTTTCGGAATGATGCCTAAATCATCATCTTTTACTTTCTAACACAAAATTGTTTGTAAGCATTAAACATTTCCTGAATTTTGTTCTAAACTCGTCTCAAATTTATACTCGTAATTCCTCCTCATCACCTTATACTCTCCAACCAGTGAGAAAACAGAAGAGTTGCTTGCTGGACTACACCCTATGTATACTGTCCCTCTGTCATTCCTTGAAAGAGCAAAATTTTCCTCAATATTAATTTAGCTGGCCACCTTAGTGCACTTTTTATTATTGGTCATGAGTTATTTGACGATTGATTATGATGCTTGGTAGACATAGGACTACACCCTATGTATATTGTCCTTCTGTCTCCTTGAAAGAGTGAGAATCTCCTCAATATTCATTTAGCTGGCCACCTTAGTGCACTTTTTATTATACATCATGAGTTATTTGGTGATTGATTATGATGCTTAAGTTAACATTGAATGTACAGTTAGGAGCATTCTGTAGAACTACAAGGAGAGTTTTATACCCGGATCATCAAACAAGCTTCCCATCAATAATAATTCATTTGTTGCATTGTGAATTCAAATGAAATTTTTTTATGTCAAATGTTTTAGTTTCTTGTACATGTCAACAAGTACTAAAGTTTTTATTATCCTATCCAGATTCAGTGTGATATAGCCACTATTCCGCTTAAATGGGGTATCTTTTGAAGTTTAGGTACAAAAGCATTTACTATCAATAACCACATATTTGTTAGAAAAAAGAGTTACACATTGTACTTATATTGTGTAAGAAAAAATTGACATTACCAGAAGCATTCTCTAACGAAGATTGGAAAAAGTGTCCCTATTACTATTTCAAAGGTTAATTCTCTGAGTTTTCTCTTCTTGCTTTTAATGAATGCTTTTGGTTTAGTGATGGTGGTTTTCACCTCTTAGCTACTGCTTTTGCTACTATAGTAGCTGAAATTGCTAACCATGGCACTGAACTAGGGCTGGTTAGGGTGCCTGGTTTGAGAGCTTTGAAGTGTTGATTTGAGGGTAAATGGTATTTGATATGTGTTTGTGTATGTGTGTCAGTGTGTGCACATAAATGTGTGGTATAAATACTTACAAGTAACTGCCCTTCCAAGTATTTGCACAGAAAACTTTGAGTAATTAATTTCTTTTTATATGTAAAGCTCGGTGTAAGTGCTTAGAAAATATTCTAAGTAATTTCTCTTTGCGATTCAATTGAATGCTGATCAAGTCGTTTATATCTTTCAATTTTGAAATATTCTTTAGTTGTATGTAGAAGGCATTAAACCTAGTCAATGGAGTTTGTTCATTTCATTTTTTTTATGTTTTTTTGGGCTATTGGTATTCAAAGACACAAGCATTTCAAACAGGATTATTCTCTTTGTGACATAAAAAGATGGTTTTAAGCATTGTAAACATTGAAGGTTCTCATGTTAATTTAATTCTGCAGGTGGAGTTTTGACCCCTTTTTTCCATTTGGTTTTTGTTCTTCTCAGGACCGATACCTGATGGTGCTGATGCAGTTGTTCAAGTTGAGGACACTGAACAAGTCAAAGATACTGCAGTTGAAGGCAAGCGAGTAAAAATTTTGAAACATACTAGCAAAGGTGTTGATATTCGTCCAGTGGTAGGATTCTGATGCTTCATATTTTTTTCTTCTGACTTTTTCCATATGATAGTTTATGATCTTTTGCTACTTAAAGAGATAATTAATCCCGTATTTAAATTTAGAAAATAATGTTCAAGATTTTACAGTAGTCTTTTATTCTTATTCTTATTCTTATTATTCTTCTTGTTGTTGTTGCTTTTATTTTTATTATTTCCGATAACTTGGCAACCTTCAATAATTACTTGCCTATACACAAAGAAATGTTATTGAATGCAAGTAATTGGATTCTGATCACCATGCTAACTTCAAAGCTGTAATAGCCTTAAGTTTTAGCAGACAAAAAATTTCTCTTTTATGTGTTGGTAGGAATGAATGCATGTCATTCTTGTGACATTTTGTATTTGAACAAAGATATTTCTGTGACACCACAACAAGGTCATGAAAAGGAGAGCAGAAGATGGATGTCCCTAAAGCCCCCTTAAATGCTTTGAATGCTGTTGATTTATGTCCACATTGGGCAGCACAGAAGACAATTAATAGTTTATCTACCATTATTATCTTTGTCCATCATACATAAAAAGTTTATTTGGAGCCTTCTTTGTAGACAAAAGATAATATGATAGTTTTTTTTCTGGACTCAAAACTAACCATATAGAACAAACACTGCTTGTGTGGGGCATGGAGGTTAAGGACCGGAGTAGTATCTAATCCTTATATGCTGTAGGTCTACACCATCTTTGTTGGGACCAAATATTACAGGGTTCTGCATTGTTATGCAAGTGTTACTTGGTAGTTAATGGTGCTTAGCCTCCACAAACAGTGGTAGTTATGGTGCTCAAGGATGCTTCTTTTGAGTCTACAACTTTAATTACAAAATTTACTTTACAAAAATCTATAATTTTGGAATTACCTTGTCAACTGATTAGTCTTCTATGGCAAAACTAGATGACCAAACTGAAGTGGATAATTTATGAAAGGTTTACTACACTTAACGACCTGATAACACTTTTTTCTGGAGATTTTGCCTTTATCATATGTAGTTCTGATTTATTAAAGATTCAATTTTTTCCTCTTAAATATGCTGTCATACATATTTCTTTGAAAGCTTATGGTATCTGGTTTGAAGGGTTGTGACATTGAGAAGGATGCAATAGTATTGAAATCTGGAGAAAGAATAGGTGCTTCAGAAATTGGGCTACTTGCTACTGCAGGTGTAACGATGGTGAAGGTATTACAATGCTTCTTATTTTGTGTTTGATATATTTGTGATGAGCTGAGACTAAAGCTGTCATGCAGGTATATTGTGCACCAACTATTGGAGTGCTTTCAACTGGAGACGAGCTTGTAGAACCAACAACCCAGTGTCTAAACCGTGGCCAGGTACCCTATATCTTTTAGAGACTTTATTCTGCATGACACAGGGTGCATGTCTTCAAGATCCTGGGCTTCAGTACTAGATTGGGAGTAATTTCTTCTTCAAAGGATGTAGGTCTGACTAAGTTCAGTTTTTGTGAATATTGACCTGTCAGATTCCCACCACTTGTGACTGGCATGTGGCAGATGATTACAATGACAAAACTTTTAAATTGAGCAATCATTCTTTCTTGTGACTTGTAGTTGAATGAATTATTGATTTTTCCCTTTTTGTTTGTATGGGAAAAGCAGAAATTGGAAATGTTAAAATAATTCAGCCTTGTGAGTGCTAGTTAGTTCAACTGTTAAAAAATCTCTTGGAGTGGTACAAGAAGTATGAGGTTTAGGTTCTGCTAAACTAGATTAGGGAGGGATTTGGGCAATTTTTTTGTAATATTTGATAAAAGGAATTTAAAAAACACTATAAAAGAATTTGTTCTTAAATAAAGGTGTATAGTCTTCTCCTTTGCCTCCTAGATTCGTCACAAAGAAAGTGGGGTTTGCGGGTACTGTGAATTACTGATACCTAGGTGAATTTGAAGGCCATAGGTTTCCTCATAGTCAAAGGCTTATATATGCTTGAGGTCACACCTTGTGATTTGGGCTAACATAAAGGTAGCTGTTATTCTTATGTTACTGCTCCCTATATGGAATCTTATGACTTACCTCCCTTCTATTTAAATACCATCCTCTCCAATTTTTCTTGAGGAATCACTGTTTTGCTTTTTTATGGTGAAAGGCAGGGAGCTCTTTTTCAGCTTCTAATATCTTACTTATAGGAGTAAATAAAAAGACAGAAAAAAATATGTTTCTCTCCTAAGGACATTAAAACCTGAGGGTTCTGTGTGAATATTAAGTTTGCCGTGGAAAGAAGTTTTATACAGGACCATCTCCACTTCTATTAGGCATGCCTGTTTACCATGCATTGTATTAACCTAGAGGATTTATTTGAACATTTCTTAATCTCCATGTTTAGCGTGTGTTATTTCCTTAAAAAAAAAAGACAAAAGCATGCTCAAATTATATATCATCAGCTTATGGGTAGATTATAACTTTGGAAGTGCATCATGATTGTCTCTTTTGTTCCTTTGCTCCATGCAAATTATATCAACACCAGATTAAAGAAAATTTCTCATCCAAAAAGAAAAAAAAAGAAAAAGAAAAAAGGAATCTGCATCAGCTTAGATTTGGCTACTAAGCTGGCACATCTTTTCTGCAGATTAGGGATTCAAACCGTGCAATGATATTGGCAGCTGCGATGCAGCAGCATTGCAAAGTTATTGATCTTGGTATTGCTAGAGATGATGAAGGACAACTTGAAAAGATCTTGGATAACACTTTTTCTGCTGGGATTAATATTCTTCTAACTTCTGGAGGTGTTTCCATGGGAGACAAGGATTTTGTCAAGCCATTGCTTGAAAAGAAAGGGACCTTGTATTTCAGCAAGGTAAACTATGCCCCATTTACATTTTCTTAAATCTTTGGAAATTTGGAGGTTTTGTAGGTGCAGGAGAACCAACTTGTACGTTAGTAATAGAACAAGTTATTTTTTATGATGATATCCTGAACTCAGGTAGTTGATTTAATGTTTTAGTTTTAGTGGCATTAGACAAATTATCTTATCATGATTTGGTGTGGATTACAGGTTTGCATGAAGCCAGGGAAGCCTTTGATATTTGCTGAAATCAATTTAAAACCTGCGGAGAATACGATGGTGAATAAAATTCTTGCATTTGGTTTGCCTGGAAATCCAGTGAGCTGTCTAGTCTGTTTTCATCTCTTTGTGGTCCCTGCCATACGCTATCTATCTGGATGGGCAAACCCTCATCTCTCTAGGTTGTTGTAACTTCTGAAATGTTGTCCCCTTGCATTCTCTCTCCCTACTTGTCCCGCTAAAATTGTTATTTATCCATTATAAATGAAAAGTTAAGAGCAAAATTAAAACTTTACTGAATGCTATCTTCTTTTCTTTTTGTTTTATGTGAAGAGTACAGGCTCGTCTTCTTCAGCCTGTGAAGACAGATCGAATACGATCAGAATTTCATCGTGCCATTATTAGATGGAAGGCCAATGATGGATTTGGCAATCCTGGGTAAGCTCCTTATGTTTACTTCTGTGTCATATTTTCTGAGTTTGAGGATTGGGGTTTGATTGCAACCACCAATGTCATGAATTCTTTGGGCTCATCTTGTGTAGGCAGTTGGGCCATTTTAACCTTTTGTCCTGGCGTCTTTACTCGAAAAATTAATTGTTTTATTGGTTTCAGATTTGTTGCTGAGAGCACTGGTCATCAGATGAGCAGCAGACTCTTAAGTATGAAGTCGGCTAATGCCTTGTTGGAGTTGCCAGCAACTGGCAGTGTAATTTCTGCTGGAAGTTCTGTGTCTGCCATTGTGATTTCTGATTTCGGCAGTACTGATGATGGCAATAGTGTCTCATCGCCTATTTTGGCTTCTACTCTGCAAGGAAACAAACCCAAAGAAGTAACTACAGATGGTTCTCAGGATGCTGAGCCCAGAGTAGCCGTTCTTACGGTGAGTGATACTGTTGCATCAGGGGCTGGCCCTGATCGAAGGTATTATATTTAAGTCTTTCTTTTAAATGCTTCCTTGGTGTAATTAGATGTGCAGTATTTTATTTGTTCATGTCCTTCTATTTATATGTTTGTTTATTTTTCTTTCCATGGGGGCGGTTAACATGATAATAGAAGACTTCTATTTATATGTTTGTTTATTTTCCTTCCATGGGGGCAGTTAACATGATAATAGAAAGCTTTGCATGAGCACAATTATTTAAGAATAAGCTTCATTGTGACATTTTCTTAGGATATTGATGGAAATGATATTCTTGGCAACGTGAATCTTAAATTAGAGGAAATTCTTAAATACTGTACTTGGAATCAGTAACGTTTTTGATCAGATGATTTGAATTATTTGATTTAGGTACCATCTTCATTTTGTTTCCTTTACAATCCACCTTGTCAAAAGACCTTTTGGAGATATTTGACACATTGAAGTCATTTGATTTTTCTTACCATAAAACGATCTTGTACAGCTTGAAAATCTTCAGGTTGGGGCTTTTCCGTGTTGGGATTGCGGTGGAATCAACAAAAATAGTGTAATTAGAGCCAGAAAATTAATCAAACAAATTGGCAACCTCACAATAATCAAACTCAAAAATCAGCTCTTCATTGTGCTAAGGATACAAATAGATATGAGATTTGGTTACTTCTTTGGAACTCGAAGATTCTTAAATCCATTAGATCTCGCCAACAATACTTGTCCTAGAAATCAAGAAGCAATAACCAAACTAGCCTACTTTGTCCAATAATGAATTGCTAAAATGCTCCACTAATCCATCAAGACTGGGTTTTTATGGTTTAGAAGTGGAAGTGCCTATTGTGTAATTGTTCTCGTATGTAGAATTCAATGTTTTTCCATGTTTAATTTTGAGACTGACTTCCTGATAGCACTAACTTTTAACGTTGCATTATCTTACAACCTGTTACTGTCTGAAAAGGAGATATTAGAGTACTAGGTGATCTCTTTCAATTTTTTTTCCTGGTGGGTGGGAAGAATAATCGAGAACCAGATATGTTATTTTTTGAACAGAAGGCATCCAGATACACCTTTTTGCACAGTTATGTCAAAAAAGTCACTTTGTGGATGCTAAAGTGACCAGGCAGAGCTGATGTTCCACCATATCTGAGTTATAGATATGGTAATGGTGAATGCTCTGCAACAAATGATTAGATGATTCGTGTCTAAGAAAATCATATCTTGATTTATCTTTTATAAAATTCCCTTTAGCGGGGAAAGGGAGGCATTTGTATATAATTTAATAGCATCTGGGTACACCTCTTTGAATCATTGTTTCAGAAGGGTCACTTGCTTGATGCCAAAGTGAAAAAGCAAAGTTGATATTGCTTCTTGTCAAAGTGGAACCTGGAAAGCACTAAAATTTTTGCGACATTGTTCTTAAAGTAGCTTGGCAAGTCATCCTACTTGTGTCCTGTTTTCTTTTTATTTTTGTTATGTATTATATAACCTTTCTGGGCAGCACCTTAGGAGGCTCCTCATAGGTACTGCTTGATGATTAGAATAGTTGACCAGACTCGAAGCCTCTTGTACGAGAACAAAATGCAATTGTGCTAAAGGCCTTTGGTTGTTATGGGTCGTGGATTAGCTGATGTTGCAAATGTAGTACATTGTTCTCTGTGTTTTGTTTGGTTGTTTGTGTGTGGCTTTTTTCCAGGTTAGGCTCACTTGAAGGAATGATAGAAGTGCTTTGATTTGTCTTGGCAGTCAGTTTCTATATAGGCTATATTGTTTGAAAGATATCAAATCCTTGCTTTTCTCGTTCTTTTTGTACGTTTCGGTTTTTAATGTTTAAATTGTTATTGAACACCTTGAACTTTTCAGCGGACCTAGGGCAGTTACTGTAGTAAATTCCTCTTCAGAAAGGTTAGGTGGGGCAAGGGTAGTTGTGACAGATGTGGTCTCAGATGATGTGGAAAAAATTAAAGATGTTCTCCGGAGATGGTCTGATGTTGACAAAATGGATCTCATCCTTACACTTGGTGAGGATCTGCTTTGAACTCAGCTTTTTGAATTTTATGGTAGAGTATAAAAAATTCTGTTTTCTTTTCCCTCTCTTTTCTGATTATATTTTCTCAAACAAGGTGGCACTGGCTTTACTCCAAGAGATGTAACTCCAGAAGCAACAAAAGAATTGATTGAGAGAGAAACACCTGGTCTTTTGTATGTCATGATGCAAGAGAGTTTGAAGGTACCGAAAGTTTTCATATTTATTATTAATGTATGTTAATGCATTTATAGGTTTATTTATAAATTTTGTACCAAAAACTCCATCTTCAAAGAAGTCAACTCCTTCTTCAAAGAAGTCAACTCCTTCTATATGTAACTTTACTCCTTTGAAGATGGAGTTTTTGGTAAGAAATTTATTTGAATTAGGTGGTTCAATGGAAGTGTATTGATGTTGAAAACAAAAGTATTTAATTCAATTATTGGGGGTTTAATCATCAGTCTTGTGCCATTATACATGCATTCTTCAAGTGGAACTGGTAGTTTGAAGTTCATAGTGACTGTTTAGATGTGTGTGTATGGTTTTTTCTTACATATCACGTGTACTGTTTATTTAAATGTCAAATTCTTATGCATTTACAGTTCCATCTTGAAGTTTTTAAGTATTAATATATGCATTTTGAAAGAGAAAGAGAGCAATTAAACAAGAGAGAAAGTATTATCAAAATGTCTCCCCTTTTCTTCCCCATAAGAAATTAGGATCACGATTTATTTGTAACTTGTTCCGACAGATATCCGTACACACATACATGTGTATAAATATTTATGTTTGTATGATCAATTTTCTTGGAAGATTTTGTGTGGTGACGAATCTTTTTCTACTGGGATACCTTGAATAATTGACATTAAATGAACCCCCACTGGCTGAACTCTCATTTAGTGGGACATTTTTTTGCAAAAATTTAATCTATTAGCAGATGGACCAGCATCTTTCACTCCCTTTTACTTCTCTCTTCCCTCTCCTCTGTCCATCTATTATTGTTTGATGTTTCTGATGTTACGCTTTGTCTGTCCTACAATACCACTGGTAATCTTATGCATAAGTTAGTGAAAAAGATTCTCTCCTTCATCATTGTCCAAAACAGGTGACACCATTTGCTATGCTCTCCCGCTCTGCAGCAGGGATAAGAGGATCGACGCTGGTAAGCCTCAGTTTTATTTCTATATTATCCTTATTGATTGTACTGTTAAGGGAATACATGTTGGTTTTTGAAAGGTTAAAGTTGCATTATTGTTGCAGATAATTATTGTTTTACTATTTGAATCCAGAAATAAGTTTAGGATAAATGTTCTAAAATATATGCAAGCATTAGGAAGTTCAATTGCTGGTAAATTGTTAAAAGAACATTTATTAGTAAAGTGAGACTAGCAATTATATGGAAATTTAACTATCTAAACCATGCTGTCATGTCTTGAAAGTTCTCGCTATGCCTCAGTAACAATGCAAAGTTTTCTCTCCCAAAAGATTGCAATGCAAAGCACCCGGAAAATCTTTTATATGCAAAGGTAGAAACTTTTGAAAGTCCTCACTGCAGTGATTGACTTGAGATTTCTTGTTGATTTATGGATTTGAGAATTATCTTACTTGTGGATTAGAATCTTATGTTAGAATGACATCTAGCCTTCTAGCGGATCCATCATAAGTCCCCATGAATTTGACAGGCTGGTTAATTCTGCTGTAGATAAGACTCGTTGGCATTTGCTTGGTATATTAAAATTATATGTAAGCTTAATATATTTGGTTCTTCAGGGTCCTGAGTTAGCTTCTAGTGTGGTGTGGTGCCAGTTAATGATCAATGAATAATGCTAGTAGCATCATATTATGGATGTTGAATCCACTTATGACAATGTCCTCCTCCCCACCCGACTAGTTTCTAATGTTACTATATAATCGGATCATACAAGTTATATAAAACAGTAGCTAAGGTAACCATATTGCTATGCCATCCCCTTACTATGTTTTCTCTGCATTCTTGTTAGATCATCAACATGCCTGGAAATCCAAATGCAGTTGGTGAATGCATGGAAGCTTTGTTGCCTGCACTTAAGCATGCATTAAAGCAGATAAAGGGAGACAAGAGAGAGAAACATCCTCAGCATGTCCCTCATGCCCAAGCGGCACCTGCAGATACATGGGAGCACAGTTACAAGATAGCCTCTGGTGGTGACGCAGAACCTGCTTGTGCTTGCTCTCACTAAAAGCAAGCACCGGCAGAAAAAAGATTATGCAAGTTTTCTGTATAATATCAGAGAAAGTAATTTCTGGATCTATTTCTAACCTTCTACAGTTCTCTCTGTTTTATAATGGCTGCAACTCAGCCAAGCATGATCAGTAAAAATGGTGATATTAAATTTACAATTAATAATTGCTATCTCCTATTGTGGCATTTTTGGAAGTAATAATCTGTAAATGAAAACAATGAAATACATTGGTAAAATTGTTTATAAAAATTTACTTTTCAGTACTCTAAATGAACCATGGTTGTCACATTAGCTGAAGATAATTATGTCGATCTTTAGTGATTTAAATAAGAAAAAGGATCGCTGGATCTTTAAAATATAGTATAATTTATAATTTAATTTCAATAGTTTAAAAATTATTTATTTAACTTCTAAATCGTAAAATAGGTTATACTGAAAATCATTATTTACCTTTTTTCATCACTCATTTTTCCAAATCACTTGTACTATTATGTAAATTGAAAAATGTGGAGTCTAACAATATCAATGATTTATTTTAAATTATTATATGATGTTTAAGCTGTATTTCGTTATGATATAATAAGTGTTATGATATTATATTATAATTTAAAAGATGACAAATATTTTATCGAGTTATAAATTTTTAACTTTTTGGCTAAAAAAATTGAATGGAGAGAAGACAAAATTGACATTTCATTAGAACCAAAAAAAAAAAAAAATTGAAAAAGAAGACAATGGTTAGTTGAAGACAAAATGTTGCATTTAAACAAATCGCGACTTGGACCACATCACATACAGTGAGGAGGAACGAACCTGTACACACAAAACTTGCCATTTTTTGGAAGAAAAATGCTTCAAGCTCGCTATAAATCCATTCTCATCCGTAACTGATTGTCGTCATTGTGGTATTTTGAGTCAAAGAAGATTAACGATTAAAGGAAACCAACGACTTCATAACATGTTGGTAAAAGAGGTGCCAAGGTTAGAATCAACTTATTCATGTCATTTCACGCATGATTAATGGTGCTTTAATGGATTTTCTTTTCATTTGTTATGTTTGCATGCTTTGCTGTTAGCATATTAGAAACCTTGTTTTTATTGTTTAGGTTTATAATCGAGAATTTTTCTCACTTGGTTTGAGATTTTGAAATGTTATGCAAATTAGTGTTAAATAAATCTCATTGGTGTTGTTCATTACATGTATTTGTAAAATGACATTTCACGTTACGGTTACATAAACTCTCATTCAGTTTACAGTGATAAATAAAAAATTTGTCGTATCATTTGAGGACTTTTAGAAAGTTTGTGAAAATTAGTCACTATTAAGTATTTTCGAACATTAATTTTGGTTTTGGTTACATAGATGTGTTAAATAATGTTTGACAATATTGTTTGATAACCCTAAGTCAAGTCCATGTACATTTGGACCTTCTAAGTTCATGTTAAAGTTGTCGTTGTACATACATTTATATTTGTGAATTATATATTTTGTGAATTATTTATTATTTATTGTCAAATTTTGGAAGTTATAGTGAATCTTTTTGTAAGATGTGTTGTCAGTTTAAGCAAGGGAAAATGATGCTAATGGAACTAGTATTGTCTTATCAAGACAACGACACTTAATAGGGCTCATATATCCTAATGAGTACAAGTTGAAAAATCTAAAAATTGATGTATTGAGGATTACAGGAGATGATGGGCTAAGATGTTAACAAAGTTCATATTTGAAGTTATTGATCATGTAACTGGTGAGAAGATTGAAGTTACAATTGATGATGAGTTACAGTCTATGTACGAGAGTTGTCAAAGAATGAAGTTTAAGCAAATTAAAGTTGATGTGTTTCTTGTTACATCAGACCAGAACCAACCACACAATTCAACGAGAAGAAATTACACTTCATTCCCTTTTCCATAATTTGTAGTATACTTATCCAAATCCAAATGGTTGGTTTGTAAATGGTGCGCTCAAGATAATTTTGAAAACATAAATGATTAAGGCCCTATAGCGTATTGTTTTTAAAAACCTTAGCTTTTATTTACATTTTTGAAAATCTCTCTAATGACTCAGCTGACCCATTATCTTTGGGTTATATTCGCCCCTACCTTATTTTTTATTTTAAAAATTTATATTTTTGGAAATAGACAGATTATATGATAAGTTATTGTTTTACAAAGATGATTTATGAAAGAGGAAAAAAATAAGTTTTTCACCTCTTAAATATGAAATAAAAAATAATGTCTAGCTATTTTTCTTCTACTTAAAAATTATGCATTCAAAACTTTTTTTTTAAAAAAAAATTGTTTAAGATTAGATGTTATAATAATTTAATTATTGTGTCATCAATACTTGAGTTGTAATTATAAAGTATAAATCTTAAATGATTTTGAGGATGTTATAACATTTTATTTTTTTTATTGGGTATATTTGAAAAATATTAAAATTCATACATTTTTTAAATTACAAAAAGATTATATTTAGTATGATTAAATTATTAGGCAATATTAATAAATAAATTATTAAAATTATATTCTTCAAAATATTTATATATACTAAGTGCACTCTTAATTTTTAGTATACCATTATTAGAGAACATTACCAAATGCATTCTTAAATTCTAAGAACATTACATCAAAAATATTATTTTTGTTTTTGTTATATAAAAGTAATACTTTAAAATACTACCGAACGGGTCGAATGCTAAGAATTTTTATTGTGAGAATAAATAAGCAAAATGATGTAAATGTAATGATCCAAAATGATGTAAATGTAATGATCCAAAATGATGTAATTAATCTCAAGGACTTAATTAATTTGTTTTTAATTATTGCAAAATATGACAAATGTTTTCTCAACAAAGTAGAGAATATAAATAAAATTAAGCTAAGGTTTAGAAGGAGGGAGAAGTCCTTGAAGGAATGAAGAGACTAAGGTGAGTGCCCGCTCTGGTTGATAGCTTGGAACCACATGCCCTGCTCCTCTTACTGTTACTAATGTCAATCCTTCATATGCTGCTACATATCCTCCTACCTGTTAATTCCACATTCAAATTTTTCATTAGTTGACAATATCGAATTCACAATTTAATTCATCGTTCTTAATATTTCAAACGATTTGATCGATATTCGAGTGATCAGTTTATGAAATTCGATCAATAGATCGAAATCAACTGACAATATCAAATTCACAATTCAATTGATCGTCGGAAATATTGTTTTGAACTATCAAAATTTTATAATTTGATAAACTAATTAAATTGTGAATTTGATTGATCAGTTTAACGTTAATTACATGCACATGAGTATATCGTTATGATAGTATCCTTAAATATTTAAATAAAAGTATTAAATTTAATCAAGGAAAGAGGACTAGTTAATTGGGATTAGTAAATGATATAATACCTCATTATTAGTGTACCACGGACGCCAACCAGTCTTGATAGGAAGTTTAAGGCTGTTAATTGAGTATCTAGATGATGTAATTGGTACTCTCGCATCTACATCTCCACTGCAACACACATCACAATCCCGTGTTAATAAAATCAAATTATATAAACCTCAGGATATATGAGTCATGATGCTGTACAACTAGTATATGATACCATATATTCGCGAAAAGTGAGAAATTCTTAACATAATTGATAGACTATTCCAAGTAATTCAATAGTCTAGATACAACGATTTTATTATCCGTTGCATTGTAACTTCACTTATTTATAAATTATTGAATTTATACATTTTCAACAGTTAAAATTAAATTTAATATGTGTATTAATAATTAGAAGTGTTTAGATTCAACTATCTATATGTAATCTAAAATGTTTCTGATCCGTCGCTTACTTGCATACATACGTACATACATACATATATATATATATATATATAATAAAAATGTAAAAGGGATTACCTGTAAATCCAGAGTCTGATACCACTAGCCATGAGATTTTTGATGATAGGTAGAATAGTAGTTGGGCTATCTGTCCAGTTAAAACTACACAGAAAAGCACCAATGTAATTACGTGGAAATTAATTAAAATAAATCAAATCAAATTAATTTAATATAGTGATTATATTTATTTATATTTTAATTATAAATTAAGTAAACGATTAATTGTGATGAGTATATAATTAAATACGTACCGGGTGCATGCAGTCCATTTTGTTCCGAGTTTTGCATGAAAGGCTTTCTGAACTTCTGGTTTATTTAGATAAGCCTCTACGTAGTAATCCGAGCAGGGATCAAACTCATGCACCTGTAATTAATTAAATGATTCATATTTGGATTAAAATAAATGGTTGAAATTGTTATGGAATCAGACTCATGCACCTCTAAGGGTCTGTTTTCAGAACTAATTAGCCTTACATAATTACTAAACTAAAAGATGCAGGTATACATATATATATATATTCATTTATTTGACTATTATTTTTTAGGATGTTTATCAAATTCAATTAGTATCATGTATGATTGATAAATTACTGTATGTTTAATTACATAGTAATTAAAACTACTTGAAATGTTTTATGGGTAATATTAAGTGTTTGAAATATTTTTCTTAAAGGTCCTAGAAAAAAATGTTATAATGAATAACTACTTATACACTTAAGACCCTTTCTTTTAGGAATCACAAACAAAGCCAAAGATTAAAGTAGGTCTTGATTGAGTTTTCTAGAATTTTGGGTTATATATATTTTTCATATTTGTACATAAATGGAAAAGAACATCATCAATTAGTAAAACATAATCAAAGTGGTTTAAGATGCAAGAAGAGATCACTTACAGAGCCAACGGTGGAGGAATTTTTTAAAGTAGGGTTAATGCAAAGTGGGGCATAAATATGGTAGAAATCAATCTCACCCATCTCTTCCAATGCTTTGACTATGAAATTGTCACATTGCTTTGTACTATTATCTTCATTAACAAAATCACAGTGAGTGATTACTCCTTCATGGGTTTCATCTGAGTTCAATGCATGAGTCCACAAATAATCCACCAGCCCCAGTGTATTTGTAGCATCATCTATCCATGCATTCCCTATCTGAAATTTGCATAAAAATCCCAAAAAATTAGACAACGTACAATGAATTTCAATACATTCATTCTGAAATTCTAATATTTTATTATCTTTTGGATCCCACAAGAAAGATATAATTTACGGTATAAAATCTTTGTGTTTCAACTTACGTGATGGAGATAATTAAGGACGAACTCAGAAATGAAAAGTATTTGGATTAAAATAATAAAAAAGTAAAGTCGAAATGCTAAGTTTTCAGAAATAATTTTAAATTAAGGAGTAAATTGTTATCTTTTCAAATATGAGGGATCGAGATATCAAGAAAAAAGTAAACTACGTAGTACCCCCAAATTTCTAAATACAGTTTTAACCTAAGGAATAAATTGCTATCTTTTCAAATTTGAGGGGGTCGAGATATTAAAAACATAAAGCTGGTAGGCCAATTGTTTAAAAATAATTTATAAATTAATAAGTAATAAATTGGTAAATTTTTAAAGTTGAAGAGGCTAAAATACAGAAATACTCTGTTTTGTGAGTCTATATTGCAATTAAAAATTATTTGTGGAGACCAGGATGCTAAGGCTCTTCACGCCCTACTATAACTCGTATATTAGATAGTTGTTTGCCTCATTATTTATAATATATTTTTGTATGGACCGGGCTACAACACAACAACTATATGATATAATCACTGTATTTAGATTTTTAGATTACTTAAAATGTGATAACTGACAACGTAAAATAAGAATGACCAATAAATTATGTCGAAAAGCCGACACTTTCCGTACAAAATTGTAAATTGGCATAAGTTAATCTACTCACAGCAATTCCTTTGAGGTTGATGAAGGTTTGATTTTTGTTCTTGTTGTTGAGAAGAATGGTGTAAGCAAGCTGAGGCACATAGTGACCAGCGTAGCTCTCTCCAGCAATGTAAAAGTCTCTGGATTTATACTGAGGAAACCTTTCAAGCCAGTTGATAATAAAAGTATATGCATCTTCTGCTGTTACTTTATCACCATTACGATGGTAATCCGATGTATTTGAGTATGAAAATCCCACCCCAGCTGGAGATTCCAAGAATATCACGTTTGCCACTACATGCATATATATATATAAATTAATTTCTTGTCGGAGTTGTTTATAAAATAATATAAGAACATGTATAAATTTATGAAGCTATTAAGATGAAACAAGTAAAGTCACTCACCATTGTTCCAAGCATAGTTATTCCTGAAGAGTGTTTTGCCATCACTGTTTACTCTGAAGGGTCCTAATTCGGTCATGGCTCCATATCCTAATGAAGAACATCCTGGTCCTGCATGTGTAAATAGTATTTATTTATTTAGTTTTTCAAGTACATATTATAACAGTAACCTCCATGCAATGAACAAAATATTTATTAAAATCTAAAATTTTAAAATAATTAAATGATATTTAAGTTGTTTGATGATAAAAAGAATTATTAGTAAAAAAAAGTCAAAAATAAACTTTATCATGTAAAGTACATGTTCCAATAAGTGGTGGCAAAATTAAGGAAAATGAAAAGATTCTAACGATAATGGCATAATAATGGTGGAGATGAGTTGCAATAAGGCCGACACTTTTCACACGAGCGTGTATATCTTATCGTATTTGTAATCTATTAAATTTAAATATATTTAACGATTGAGATTAAATTTAATATATAATAAAATATATTATATTTAAAATATAAATGAAATTTAATTTTAATTATAAAAAATATATATAAATAATTTAAAATTATTTAAATTTTAGTCTTTTTAGTTGTGCAATTTTTGCACACCTCTTGGTCAACCGAATTATTTGAATATAGTGTTACATCTATCTATTTTTTTTTAATATAAGACTCAAAATATACCATATAAAATTTTAAGTGTTTCACCTAAATTTTGAAACTTTAAAACTTAAAACATCTAATACAAATATGAACATCCAACTTATAGTTTGAACACGTAAAATAAAATTTGAAAATAAAACTATAACATGAAACACGAAGCATCTAACCTATAGTAGAAACATATAATAAAGAACTTATAGTAAACATGTGATAAACATATTGTAATTAATGCCTTGTATAATGATTGATGACTAATAATGTCAAGAAATATGCACTTTTCTCTATTTATTTTTTTAATATTTTCCTTTTGCCTTTTGATTTTGTATTCATTTTAAATTTCATGACAACGATGTAATAGTCAAAAAGCAATTCCAATACGGAAAGTAAAATTAAAAAACAAAAAGATAGACGGTGAAAATGAAATATAAAAAGCAAGTAAAACGACAGCACTACCAAAATCATAACAATACCTCCATTGAGCCACAAAACCAACGGCTTCGATGAAGACTTCTTCGGAGACTCAACGAAGTAGTAGAACAGCGCTCGTCCGGCCTTCGGATCCACCCTCACATACCCGGCGTACTGCTTGAAATCTACGCCTTCCAATGGTTGACCAGGCAAAGCTTTAATCCTGTCCGCTTCCATTAAACCTTCCTGAGCCTCTACATAATACTGATGCGCATTTGCAGCATCCGAACCTTCCAATTCAGTATGGTAACTCGTTACAAGAGGACCGTTTTTCGACCTCTTCGACCTCAACAAAGTGTAAAGATTATCGGCCTGATGATTCGCTTCCGATATTACAAAGCAAATCAAGATGATAAGTATACATGAAAATACTGGGAAAATATTGTTCCTCATGTTTCTGATAGTTGCTTGAGTGGTTGTTGTTGTGTTGAATTATGAAGACTATATAAATGGATAGAAGGGGGACGGCAGAAATGAATGGAGTTGATTCGTGTGAAGTGGGAGATCATTGACCATTGACTTATATGTAATGTATGTGAGAAACTACAAAAATGGCCGGCTTTTTAAAATTTTTAAATTTAATTTTATATACTTTTAACGTTTGTTTTGTGTTGGGAAAGAATATTTTCTCTATGTTGTGTTTCTTGCTGAAGTATAATTTATTTTCACATTATGATTGTACATTTTCAATCTGTCGTTTCTTTGATTGCATTGTCGTTGTCTTGGTTGTCTTAAGGATGTATAAATTTTTTTTCTAATTTTCAAAATACTTGAATGAATAATTACATATAACTCCCTTGGTTTTGTCTAAATTCACGGATTAAAAAACCGACGGATAGGAATTTGCATGGGCATTTTTGAAATCAACAGAATTGAAGTATACATTTGGGTAGATTTTAGGGGTGCATATGTTATTTTTTCTTATATTTGTATTAGGGGAAATTAGATTGTATTGGTTAGTAAGAATATAAAATCTATTTAATTATTAATTATATTGACAAATGATACTAAATATTTTGAAAATATGAATAAAGGTTTAAAAATAAAATTTGATTACTTTTATCTATAGTATATAAATATATTATAACATGTATTTATTATTTATATTTTTTTATTTAAATCTTCATAAATTTTAAAATATATATAATGAGTTTAATTTTTTTTAGATAAATATGTTACATGTAAAAATAAAATATTAAAAATATTTCAATTAAAGCTTTTTAATAATTAAATATCAAATTATTACTATAAAAATAAAAGAAGAAAGTTAAAAATATTTTAATATATGAGTGTGATTTAACTCATTATTTGAATTTGTTTAATAATTGTATATTTGATTTTATTATTAAAATAATAAATTAAAAAAATTATTTAGTTTTGAATATATTGTAAAAAATATTAAATAGGGACTAAATTGTTAAGATTAAAAAAAGTTATTATAAAAAATATTAAAATATAGACTAAAGTATTATATTTAAATAAATTATATATTATATTATTATTTTATAAACGTTCAGGGATATAAGTGATAATAAACTAACCGGGTAATAAACAGTCAACTAACACAAGGGGTAAGTGTCACTTATCAATAGAATTAGGGGGTATCTATCATTTTCAAAACTCTAAAGGGGCATCTGTTCTTTCCCCATACTTCAGGGGGGTATATGTCAATTTTCCTTGTATTATTCTAAATAATTTTAGAATACAGTAAAAGACTGGGACTCTTAAATTTAAAATATGTATCAAATAGACCTTCTAGATAATAATATTTATTAGTGAGATTATATATTTTAGTTCATTTAGTATAAATATATTTTCATTCATTTATTTTCAACACACATAAATACCTCTAAATTTTAAAAAATAAAAAAGTGGAAGAGTTTCCAGAGAGCGGAGGCTCTTTAGCTCTAGACTCACAAATTTTTATTTATTTTTATTTCATATAGAGAATAATTATTTTTTGAACCTATAAAATATATTATTTTATATGTTAGCCTTTAATTTTAAACGGTGAACGTTTTACTCAATTAATAAATTATTTTAAAATTTAACTTCATCAATCTTTCGATTTTAATATTTCACTCCTATATTAAACCCATTGAGGGTAAAAAGAATTTTTAATTTTGTCATATACATATTTATTAACCGAAATTTATAATAATCTATAAAAGAGATGCTGTATAATTAATCTTGCAAATTATTTAATTTAGTTATAATAGTTAAAGCTATATTATATATAAGCATAAAAGTATCCATCACGTATAATAGTTTTTTTTTTTGTTTTCTTGGAAGAAACAGTCGTTTGTATTATTATGCATATAATTAAGTAGCCATCACTGACCAACTTTAGTGGAATTGGAGGCAAAAAAACACAAAGTTAGGAAAAGATCACATTCAATTGACCCATTTGCTCAATTTTCGGCATAATTTCCAACTTTTTGGTTATCAAAACCAAAACTTTTTGACCATCAAAAAGGTAAATTTATATAATGTAACGTGTCTTTGAAGCAAAATTCTTTTCCTTTTTGAATTAACGATATATAAGTGTCAGGATTAATTACAATGCTTATAAATGCTTTTCAAGTTTAACATTACATATTTTAATTTTGGATAAATGATATTTGAATTTTATTTTATTATCTAAATGATACTTGTACCCCTACTTCGAAAACAATTGTCGAGCATATCCTTTGTGTTAACTTTTTTTGTTAATATTGACTTTTAACTTATGTTGACTTGTTCGATGATAAAAATAACCTTCTAACCCTTATTGATCATTGATTTTTTGAGTTGAATAAATTAGTTATATAAAAATAATTTTATTCCAAAATAATGATAATTTTATGTTTAAGGTGAAAGTTTATTGTCTTAATATAATAATTTATTTAATTAAAAAATTAATTAAAGATTATAAATAAGGGTATAATGATATTGGTCAATAAGAGTTAAAGGGGTATTTTTGTCATTTAACTAGTCAACAGAGTCAAAGTTAATATTAATAAAATAAGCTGACAAAAAGAGTGTGATTGATAATTATTTTTTAATTGAGAAGGTGTCATTTAAGTAATAAATGGAGAATTAGGTGACAAAAAGGTGTCGTATCTCAAGGCATAGATAGAGAATTAGGGGAGCTTTCTGTCCTCTTTGTATGTTTTGTGGTATGTGATCATGTCTATTTTATGTGCCATAGTATATGGTCTCAATTTTCATATGTACCACGATATATGGTCACATAGGCACTTCCACATGTACCACGATATATAGTTGCATCGGTATTTTTACATGCACTATGGTATATGTTTGTATGAGCGTTTACACCCGTGCCATAATATATGTTCACGCGATGTGTTATCAACTTATAGCAAATATCATTTCGTGAAATGAAAAGGGGAGCCCAACCTGAGGTGGGTCTTACTCAATCGCTTACAACTTGGAGATTGGCTTGCTCTACATTAGGATAACAACGAGGTTGGTCACCTCACCTGGTGCTTAATGGGATTATTGCGAGTTCACGTTTTGCCACGTGTTCAACTATATTTTCTCCGTAACAATATATATATATATATATATATATATATATATATATATATATATATATGCACAATCTATCCCGAAAAAAAAAGACAAGTGTTTATACACAAGATGCCTCAAGAAGAAAGAAAATGAAGAGATTTCTCTTTCTTCAAAATTCATGAAACAAAATGAAATTTTTTCCTTTTTAACAGTCAGTATATCAATAAATATCCATTCATATTTTAATAGTCGATTTAAAATTAACATTAATTTAAAAATTACAAATATTCTAGACAAATATTTATTTTCTTTGTCTAATTAGACTGGAGTATAAATAGATCCAAATATATGAACTTAAATTATATTTTTGTATTTATAATATATGAATATAAATTTCTCAAATTAGTGGTCTAACATATTATACTCTAATAGTTGAATAGAAAAATTCTACATAGTAGTGAACAAATCAAATTCATTGAAATACTTTTAATCTTATTAGATCTAAAATGAATTTTTGCATACATATTTATATTAGAAAAATTAACACTTTAAATTATATTAAAATATAACTACCAAACTTTTAGTATTAAATTAAAAAATAAATTCATTAAAATATTTAATGATTGAAATTTAACTATTGATTCTACTTATAGAAAGCGGCTTTAATTTCTTTTTGTATTTGTCATAATAATAAATTTTTTTATGATTGTAGTTTTTATCGTCTCTTATCATAATATTCTTAAGAAAAGTATTTTAAATGATTTAATATTATCTTAAAATACTATTAATTTTAAATGTATGAAGTAGACTTTAAATTAAAGTACCGTAATTCTTGAAATTATAATACATTTTCATCTTGTTTAAGAGTATCTTCCTATTTCTTAAAATTTCAGATACCCATCCACCCAAATATTTTAAGAGAAATTTACACTTCCTTAATTTTAAGAGATTTATGTTAGTTTTTTATTAATTAATTTATTATAATCTCAAATAAATTCAAAAATAATAGTTGGATAATATATGTTAGGGCAACAGTAGGACAATCTTTGCAAAATGAACGATTTACATTAAATAACATAATGGAATAAGAATATTCTAAAAAACTTTAAGTGAAAAAAAAGTTCATTTGATGGCGACCTAGTTGAAAAGTCAAAGTATGACTTAATTAATTTCATGAAAGTGAATAAGCATGAAAACTACAAACAGAAAAAATATTTTATATTTCAGTCAGATTCAAACTTAAATTTTAGTTAAATTCATATTTCAGTCAGATTCAAACTTTAAACAGAAAAAATAAGTACTACCTTCTACTTCAATAGCTTTCGGTATTTACAAATATCTTGTCTCATACAATCAACCAAAAACTCACTTAATCAAATATACCCCACCACAAGTCTTCCTCTTACATTGATGGTCTCTTTATTATCTTTTGGTTTGTCATATCAAAATAGTTTTCTACCATTGTACAATTTTCTTGGTGTGTTAGTCTTTATAAATATACTTGCGTGTTCATTTTATCCACAAAAATATGATGCCGTAAAGATAAAGAAGATGTAGAACTTTCTCTATTTTGGATTTCTTGGAAAGTAGAGATATTCACTTTCCCTATATATATATATATATATATATATATATATATATGTCTTATTAGTTGACTGGAAATCTAAAATTAATAGGAAAATTTGCAATTGTAACTTTCTATATATATGTCTTATTAGTTGACTGGAAATCTAAAATTAATAGGAAAATTTGCAATTGTAACTTTCTCATATCTCTTAAATTCTTTTCATATTTATCAATTAACATAATTTTTCACATTAATCTTTTCGATGAATTATTATCATATTATGTAGAAATTCACTTATAAGACTAGACATAATGCCTTGAGGGAATTTTTTGTCTAAATTTCAATAAATTAAAGTATAAATATATCTAAATAAATGAATAAAATGATACACATAGTTTTAATTTAATCACAAAATTGACTATAAATATCTAAATTAAGTACTCAATTAAATTTTTTAACTTAATTTATGTTAGAAACCAGCAACTCAACCAAGATTGGAATCAAGTATAAAGTCCATTGAAAACTTTTCACAAATAGTTTGAATGCACTTAAAAAAGGAATGAATGAACAAGAACACTACCAGAAATTTTTAGAACAGTCTCAAGAGAGACTTCTCTTCTTTTATTTCATCACGATCCAATTATAAAGCATAATTTCATCTCAGCCAATCTACAAAGAAAGACTTCAATTGCATATACTGACTTCTAGCAACACGCCTGATGTTAGACCTCCGTCTACAGTATTAATCCAGCCAACTTGTTCGTAACTAACTCTAACATTTGACTATCTTTAACAACCTAAAAAATGATTTAACGAACCCAAATGCCAACTCCTGCTTCCAACTTTCAGCTTAGCTTTGAACCTTCCAGCTTAGCAAAGTTTTCTTACTTGTCAATCTAGCTAGCTTACTGACTTTGTGAATTATGAATCACTCTTCACAATTTACAGCATTGTATTTCTTATTTTAAAGATTATATATCAATAGATGAATATTTTCAAGGTTGTTCAATGTTATTCTCCTCTATGTCATTAGATGGTGTCAAAGTTTGGAGTTCTAATCGAAGCCAAACATTTTCACTGATAAGAGTAGTATGATCCTGTTTGATATGTGTTCAATATATGTCAAATTGAAGTGTTATATACAACTGCACACTAAAATTTTGGTATTTAGAGAAATATTTTGTGTTTCATTGATAAAAATTAATTGGAGTGCTGACATCAATCCTTTATTCTCTTCCAAAGAAGATAACAACAACAGTGTAAAAGCAAGCTGTTACATCTCTCTCACAGATAGATAGCAATGACATTAATTTTGCTTAATTTAATCAATTATTATTATTATTATTATTGTGTCTTAGCAAGATTGAGACTGAGGGAATTGATTATCAATCAATTACTGTTAGGAGGAAGAGTTCCATGAAGAAATGATGAAATCATAGTGAGTGCACGTTTTGGTTGCCAGCTTGGAACCAAATGCCCAGCTCCTCTCACTGTTACAAATGTCAAACCTTCATATGCCACCACATACCCTCCCACCTGCATCATCATCATTAATTTAAATCTCGAAATTGCATCTTATATATACATTAATTATGACGTTACTAATTTGAATTTGAAAGGGTTTTGATTGGTCTCAAAATATTTAATAAGAAAGATTATATGTTAATTACCTCATCATTCGTATACCATGGATACCAAGGAGTTTTGATGGGGAGTTTGAGGGCTGCTATTGAGTACCTGGTGGATGTAACTGACACTACTGCATCTGTGTCACCACTGCAAATTAACCAAACCCAATAATTTTTTTTCAACCAATTTCCTGAAAAACCAAGTTTAATTAGTAGTACAAGTGATAGATATTGGTGCTTGCCTGTAAATCCAGACTCTTATTCCATTAGCCATTAGATCTTTGATAACGGGCAGAACTGTCTTGGGGCTATCAGTCCAGTTAAACCCACTGCAAGATAATGATACGAAGATTATATATACATAATTTTTACAACACAAGTTTTAATTACTAACAAGAACCGTTCGAAGATGATGAAGATACAAGACAATCTTATCAGGATTCACTGACTTATTCAACTACACAAATCATGAGTATTCCATAATTATGACATATTAAATTGTCGTCATTGCAGTTTTGAATTATATATCCTTCGATAAGGAGGGATTTCCACGGTATATTTCTGTATGTTTCGAATTAATCAATATATACCTGCAACCGCTCCATTGTGTTTTTTTCACATGAAGAGCAGATTGAACCGCTGCATTATTCAGATAAGATTCCACGTAGTAATCTGAGCACGGATCGTAATCTTCGGTCTGCTTGTCAGGAGACATTAATAAGTCATTACTAATTAAAAGTAAGAGTTGAAGGTTTAAACTATTCAAACATTGACACAGAATCTTACTGAAGCAGTAGTAGTACTCTGGTTTGCTTCGATATGAACTTTGTGGCAAATAGGGGCATAAATGTTGTAAAAATCAATATCGCCAATCTCATGTGAGGCTTGACCAAGGAATTCACCGCATTTTTTTGAAGAGTTTCCATTGACAAGGTCACAATTTTCGATGATTCCTCGGTAGGTTTCATCGGAGATTAGAGCATGAGTCCAGATATGATCAATCAATCCCATTGCATCTGTAGCTTCATTAAGCACTCCATTACCTATCTGTAAATGAAAATTAACATTTCCGTTTCAAAATAGTTAGTGACATAAAATGCTTCAAATAAATAATAGCTACAAGGCGATTCAAGCACTTTTAAATGTCTTTTAGATGCCAACTAAATGATAATTTATCCATTTTATTTTCGACGATGAATCTAAATTTGGGTAAAATCTGAGTTAACCTAGTTCAAATATAGTTTTTAAAGGAGTGTTTATTTCAGAGAGTTGAATCCTTACACTCATATGTTAAGTGCAAGGCTTCCACCACAAATTCCATGCAATTTTTTAAAATATAAATATATATTAAATTTTAAGAGATATGCGCGTCTGCATACGAAAAGTATTATATACATACATACATACATACATACATACATACATACAGACATAAAACGAAGATGATCAGATATAGGCTGAACATACCGCAACTCCTTTAAGATTGATAATACTTTGGTTTGCGAGCTTGTTGTGAGAAACAATGGTGTCTGCAAGCTGAGGCACGTAGTGACCAGCGTAGCTCTCGCCCGCTATGAAGAAATCTCGGTTTTTGTATTGCGGAAACCTCTCAAGCCAGTTTACAAGAAAGGTGTATGCATCAACCGCAGTGCTCTTATCGCCTGTGTGATTATAATCTGAAGATGTATTCGAGTATGAAAAGCCAACCCCAGCTGGAGATTCCAGGAAGATCACATTTGCCACTGCATTCCATTCATTTTTTGAAAATGTTAGTGTAAAATAATTAATGGTTTAATTCTCCATGTTCATAGCAGAATGATGAAGTAAGAATATAAAAATGAATTATACGTCCGCATCGTTAAAATATAAAAATGAATTATATGAATGAAAAGTTTGATATGCTCACCATTGTTCCAAGCATATTTATTTTGGAATAAAGTCTTGCCATCGCTATTTACTCTGAAGGGTCCTAATTCAGTCATGGCTCCGTACCCAAACGAGGAACATCCTGGTCCTGCAAGTTTCCAAAAACAATTTTGGTGTAAAAACTATGCTTTTAAAAATTTTTATATATATTTCTTTTACGCCGAAAAAAAAAAGTTGTTTAAAAGTTATTTTGATGCTTAAACTTTTCAGTCACGTGGCATTTCAATGTGATATTAAAATACACTTGAACTCACGGTTTTGTGGATACGAAAATTAAAATAATATTTTGGGTTGATGGAAGAAACCCCATTAAAAATCAAACTTTTTGTTAAGGAAAATATTATATATTATTATCTAACATTCTGGCGTTACCTTAAAAAAATTCGCTGTAATTATAATACTTCATTGTTTAACTATATATACACATTATTTAGCATCAAATCTGAATTTTATATGAACAAGAGTACCTCCATTTAGCCACAAAACCAAAGGATTTGTAGAAGAGTTTTCCGGTGACTCAACAAAGTAGTAGAACAATGCTCTTCCGGCTTGTGGATCGACCGTTACATAGCCTGCATACTGCTGAAAATTTGCCCCGTTCGGTTGGCCTGGCAATGCAATGATCTTGTCAAGTTCCATTGAACCATAATCCTGAGGCTGAAACTGAGAATTGGCCAGAGGAGAATACACTTTTCTCTTCTTAAAAGCATCCCATGAATGTCTCGAAACAGAGCTTGTGGAGCTTCTGGATTTGAGCAGCCTCAGAATAAGGTTATCACCTAGCTGCCTCTGCATCTGATTGGCTTCACTAAAACTAAGGAAAGCCAAAAGGGAGAAAGAGATGAGCAGCCCCGTAAACAATGCAAGATTCATCATCTTGTTTTGCTTCTTACAATATCATTGAGAGTTTACAGCCGGTATAAATAGCATGCCCAAAAGTATAAGATATATTTTGTGTGGTACTCTTTTAGTTCGACTTTTTTATTAGGTAAAACGAATTTTTTAATGTTAAAAATCTCTTTTTTTTTTTTTTTTGGTGTTGTTTGCTTGCTATTGGAGAAGGAATTTATCAGGATATGTGATAAAATTTATGTGTATAGCATCCAAACTTCGTGCTGATGAAATTGAAGAATGCGTATAGTTGACTTGTTTTTTAGTCGTCGGGGTCGTTGGAAAATCCAAATGACAACCAGAGTAGTGATAATCCACACAAAAATTCAAACTGGCCGATTATTTTCAGAAAGCAATTGTTTTAAAATATGTTTTCTTTGCAATGTTTTATTGGTTTGATGATACTACCAAAATAGAAGTAAAAGCATATTGTGTTCACGCGTTTTATTGTCTGCGAATATTACAATATACCAAAACATCTTTTGCTGTGTATAAATCATATAAGTAGCCATCATTGGCCAGCTTTACATTATAGTGGAATTGAGGGCAAAAGCAAAGCGAAGTTAGAAAAAGACGTTGACCCTTTTGCTCAATTTTTTAATATAATTTCCAACTTTTTGGCTATCAAAAGGATAAAACGTCTTGACCTCCAAAAAAGTAGAGTTATATAACGTGTCTGAAACAATTTTTTTTTTGGGAAAAGGATTGTTAGGTCCCTAAGGTTTCAGATAATGTACTAATTGGTCCCTAAGGTTTAAAAAATACTCTTGTAGGTCCTAGTCCGTTAGTTTGTAATGGTCATTTACATAGAATATGATACAATTACATTATTACCCCTGTTATAACAAATATATTTGCCACATCATCTTAACTATTTACCGTGTTAGTAATTTTAATTGTTTTAATTTAAATTATTATTATTTTACCATATTATCCTCATCCAAATTAGGTAATAATAAAAATACTCTTATAAAATATGTTACAAGTTTTGACCATGTTGTCCTCATTTATTTAATGTAAACACAAAATTGTCCTCGTGTGTGTTAATTTCCTCTTCTTTTCTGCCATGTTTTCATTTATTTTGCTTTTCTCGTAAAAAAATGTGTACCTAAAACTTTAAAATTATTAGTTAAGATAGGGATAATATAATAAAAAAATTATAATTTGACAAAAATCTACAAATAAATGAGAATTAATTTTCATTATCCGTCAAATAATTTTCCATCATTTGCAAACAAACTCAATCAAATGATAACAATTTAATAAAATATCAATCAAACAATCCCAATCAATAACAATCTTTTCTAGTTTAACTAGAAAATAAAACTAGAAAACCTGGTGAACATATTCAAATCTTATGGATTAAATCCATGATTTTGGCTTAAAGAAGACTAATTCCAAGAGAGACAATTAGAGAGGGCTGATTTTGGCTTGAGGATGACTGATAATGGCTGCTGGAAGAGGAATGTTGCTGCATTATCCCTAAAAGTTGAGAATGTTTTCTTGAAATATTGTGTTGTATAAATAATTCTGAAGCTTGATTTTGACCTCCTAAATTTCCTACATTAGGGGCAGTTCTTGTTCCTAAAATAAAAATAATTGTTAGCAAAAAGTAAATATTAACTAAAGAAAATAACAGTATAGAGGATTGATCGATGTTATCTTGAAACATGTGTTGTAGTTTGAGCTTTATGATCCTGTTAAAATCAATATTTGTTAGTATGCTATTTTTAAAACGTTAGTGTACTAAAACACATAAGTATATTTTTAGGTAATCACATGTGTAGAAGTATAAACAACCTTGCATGCCCTTTTGTTGTGATCAAACTTTTTGCAATTTTTACATCTAATAGTAGCCTTTTTATTTTCTTGTTCCTCTCCTTGCTCTTTAGTTCTTTTAATCTTTGGCTTGTCAATTATTTCCCGCTTTTTAGGTGAGCCAATACTAAAGCCGTCTACGATTGTCCAAGTTGACAAATCAGGCAATGGATGAATACCGCTTATAATCCACATAATCAGCTGCATCTTCACTTCTACTTGTAATGCATGACATTACATGCTTACATAGAATACCACTAATCTGATAGGCTCTGCAACCACAAGTCTTTCTTTGCAAGTCAACAATAAAAGAACAATAATTTTTATCTAATACTTCAAACTCATAGTTATTGGCTTCTATAACCTTCACAAATCTACCATTTTTTCTTGAATCATCTAGTTATCTTTTAACATTTGGTGGAAGTCTACCACTCCACTTCTTTACTTGAGACACCTTTTTACATAATCGCTTCATTATTTTTTTCCTAATAAACTCCATTAAACACAATACAAGTTGTCCTCTAAATTCACCAAGCCAACTACTCCAAGATTCGGTCATAATATTTTTCACATGATCATACTGGACATATGCTCAAAGGTATGTCTTGCCTACTCAATTGGGTTTATTTTTACAAGGTAGTCAAAAACACCCTAACTACCATCAATGACTATTCTAATACTTTCCATATTATCCTTTCATTCTCGCTGTGTATAGGCTCTTGTTGCTGCCAAAACAATGTTCTATAAACTATATACGGATATTTTTTTCTAAGGTTAGCAAATATGTGTCTTGTACGATCCCTCACTATTGCACCAGGTCAACATGTCTCAAGGGCTTGTAATATACCCTTCTGTCGATCAGTCATAAAAGTCACGGCATAAGTATTCTCTACTTCTAGCCACTCATATAATATTACCAAAAACCACCTTCAAGAATCTGCATTCTCAAATTCACACACACAAATTGCAAGTGAAAAAATTTCACTATTTGCATCTAAAGTCACTGCTAATAGCAAAACACCCCTATAAGAACCCTTCAAATGATACCTATCAAGCCCTATGAACCACCTACATCCTTTAATAAATCCATTCTTTAATGCTTGAAAACTATACATAAAACTTTGGAATTTAAATAGAGTTGTTCCATTAATACTTAAACATGCTCCTTTAAGACAAAAAGAAAAAAATTAAAATTTTTTTTCCACTAAATTAGAGCATGGAACATAAGACATGAATATCAATATCTATATTTAATCTTCATATGTAATCTCTACATTTGACTTAGGATTTAAAAATAAAGAAGAAGGTTAAATACATGAATATTTAATCTTGACAAGAACCTCATAATTTGTTTATTATAAGATCTCAGCATAATCCATTAGTTTATTGTCTGATTGTCCATGGTCAATTAAAGCAGTTTGCAAGGCCTTTCTCTTTGTTTTGTAAATCTTTTTCTTATGACAATGCGCTCCAAATTTAGTCATCAAGTCTTCTTTTATGGCCCTTGCAGGCATATGTGGATTATTCTTCAATACAGCTTGAAATTGATTTGCAATCCAGATGTAGGATGCTTCCTTAGTGTGAGTGACCCTATCATAATTATTCTCATTGTTAAGCTTCTGAATCTGGAATATTGTTTTACTTTTGATCATTGATGCATAAACGAACCATGGGCACCCTTGTGTAGCACATGTTGCTCTGAATCTAATTTTGTCATTTTTAATCCTATTCAGCTCAAAACCTTCTTTAACAATGAACTTTTTAATGTAGCCCTGAATTATTCTGCTTTATCAAACTGTTGCCCTACTTAAAAACCAAACTTTTCATTAGGACCTTCTCGAAAATGTTCCCTCCCTATCTAATGATGTTGCAATCTTACTAACAGAATCTTTATCTTCAGACGAAGACATAACTTCACCTTCATTATTTGTAGATGCATAATTGAAAAGTACATCACTTTCTTCACCACTATCACTATCATTTTTCTCATTTTTACTACCACCTTCTTCATACATTTCTTTTTCATCATCTTTATCCGACCAATATGCCTCATCTTCTTCAAAAGCTTGATTAAGATTGCTTATATTTTTAGGAGATGGATGAGGGACCCTTCTTGGAGTTGTATTATTATATGTTGGAGTTGGATCAAGGCTTCCAGGTGTTGTGTTACTAATATTTGCCATATGTATTTATTTTATCACTACAAAAAAAAAGGTTAAATATTTTTTAATTCAATTATAGCACTATATACAAATATGGTATTAATTCTAAGTTCTAATAATAATTTTAATATATTATTTTACAAGTTTCAAATCCCACAAAGATACAACAATTTTTTATTTTATCAATATAACACCATATATGAATTTGGCATTCATTATAATTATAATAATAATTTTAATAAAATATTTTACAAGTTTCAAAGTGCATAAAGTTACAACACTTCTTTAATCAATTAATATATATATATATATATATGTATAAATCTTTGTTAAAATCTAAATTTATAAATGAAATAAAATATTTATCAATGCATAATGATTATTTATTAAAAAATATATAGGAAAATTAAGTTGCATATAATTTTTTCAAAGTTTTTATTCCATTCTGTAACTCCACTATAAAAAGAATTTTTTCTAATCAGATTCTCACTACATTCTAAACTATATTCTTCTCATTTGATGCTTTTTAGCAAACAAAACATGGGATACAACCACTTTCACTGAATAAATCATGCACATCACAGCCTTTCCTTGTTAGCTTTATCTATTTCTTGCAATAACTTTTCAGTATCATTTGCATTCATCCAATAAATCTCACTTCCTTCTTCAATCCCACATTTACCCAACTAAACCCCACTTCCTTCTTCACACTCTTTTTCTTCGTCCCTTTCCTAACTTTGATACATTTTTTCAGTCTTTTTTCTTAGAAAAAAAGAAAATCGACATCAACACTGAACCTGATCCTAGCTCCATCAAAGCATCAGGTACTCTTTTACCTATCTCTTTAGATTAACTAAACCCATCAACCAAACATACAATAACACCCACAATAATGTCAATCTTCACACAAAAACAAAAGCCCAAAACTTGATGTCCATGGATACCCATAAAATACACAACATATTTGCATGTTTGTAAAAAAAAAAATCATATTAAAGTCAAATAAATGAGAAAATATACTAAAATCAAGTTTTTATTGTTACCTACTATGTTGATTTCGTCTGAGTTGCTATTTTCGGTGTTCTCTCTAGAATAATCGTTCTTGTCGGCAAAATATCAGTGGTCCAATTTTAGGTTTTGTTTTTAGGTGAATTATTTTGTTTTCGGTGAGAGGACAAACAATAAAAAAAAAATTAGGTATTAAGTAAGAATATATGTGGCTTAAGTGAGAATTTTTTTTTTAATAAGAATAGTATATTATTAATAGAATGAGGAGAAAGGGAGATTACAAGAGCAATTCTTAGAAGTTTAATACAAAATGATTGCAGATGAAAAACATCAATTTTTGCTGCAAAGTAAGCATAACAGAAAGCTGCAGATTTCAGCATCTAACTGCAGACTTCAACTTATCAGTAACAAACCAGTAGAGAACAACAGCAAAAGCAAGCACTAACAGCAAAGGATGCATACCAGCCAAGGACAGGAGACCAGAGAATGTATTGTCAAAAGAAATAGTCACAACAGAAACAGAACTAAAGAATATCTCCCAGCAAAAGAGAATGCAATAACACAAGTGTGAGAATAAACATGCTGATATGGCAGAACATGTCAGCTCATATAAGTAGTAATATATTAAAGCACTGATTTACCCTTAGTCAGCTTCAAACGGCGGTTACAAACTAACAGACTAAGACTTGCAAGGGTAATTTTTAAACCTTCGGGACTAATCAGTACATTTTCTAAAACCTTAGGGACCTACCAATTCTTTTCCCTTTTTTTCTTTTAAATCAATGATATAAGTGTCAGTATTAATTACAATACATATACGTATTACCACATATAATTTTGTTTGGATAATAATATTTTAGTCCCTGAACTTTAATGAAACAACAAATAAGGACATAGTTTTATGAGTTTTAACATTTTCATCCCTAATGTTACAAATCATTCTTATCTGTTAGAAACTCAACGACAAAATTAACTTTATATAACTAATATCTTAACAAAACCTAGAACATTGCAGAATAAACCCCCACCCCTTCAACCATCGCATTTGTCTTCTCTTCCCCCTTTCTCCCAACCTACCACAACCATTAATTAGCCATACTATCGGAATCAAACCATTTCGGCATCAAATCCCAATCAATAAGATTGTCAAAGTCCATATAGTAGCAGCCAAATAGATGCGTAGCTACATCGTTTAATCCACCATTACAAAATCCTCAAAGAAGTTGTATGCCATCACTTGAATTCTCCATAATCTAATTCACTCCCATCCTCCCTTTGGTTCTATCTTTTCTTTTAAAAAAAATTTCATACAAATTCAAAGCTCCATTAATGAAAATGACTGAAGTCTAATTTTATTAAAAATATGAATTTCATAAGAACTCAAAACACTCAAATTTATTTATTTATCACATAAACTTATAAGATATAAATAACACTCTCAAATACTTGAACAAAAACTCAAGCTTTTATTTCTAACTTAATTATGAAACCTTAAGGAGGGAAGGGTATATATACTTGAAACAAATCATTCTAAACCATTGATCATAATTGTTACACAAAATATTTTGACCAATCTCAACCATTGATTTAGTCTTCATGTAGAATACCAATGTTTACCATATCTAGTACACTAATCTTTATCATAAAACAAGTAAATATTCTAGATAAAGTTTATAATTCAATAGATTTGAGATGTCTAATAATCTTTTCATTTGGTATAGCTTGGTGTGGCTTACATCTCCTTTGCTATCTTTGTTTAAGAAAGGAATTTGATTTTGCTTGTTGGTGGTTAGTTTCTAAGTTTAGGGAAGAAGTTGGTTGTTATTTTGTGACCAAGGGTAAAAATAAAATTACAAAGAATTCTATTAGTAGTGATAACGTTAGAGATGAAAATGGTTAAATTAGACAAACTATATCCTGATTTGTTATTTCATCAAAGTCTAGAGACTAGAATATTGTTGCCCATTTTTTTTTTAAGTTTAACATTACATAACTTAGCTTTTATATTAAATTTTTTAATTTTTAAATGAAATTTTTATTTAAGGTTCAAATTCTATGTTAGAATTTTAATTTTATGTAATATATTTTAAATTTACTTTGTAAAGAAAATGGACACAATAATACATCTAATGTATTGTTGTCAAATAATTTATTAGAAATTGGGATAAAAGAGGAGATAGAACATGAAAAGGAAAATGTTAAGTCAATGGAGATAATAATACTCATGATTTACGCAGTCAACGTACTTAAAGGAATATCTAATTTTTTATTTTATTTTATTGGATTTTGAATATTGAATTATTAAAGCATATACGTTTTGATACATTTCTTTCTTTATATTTGAAAACATTTCAAAGGAATAATATTTGAAAGAATGTTATTTTAAAGGTAGCTTTTAAGGATATATTAAGAAAAACAATGACAAATTAATTTTAGAGATAGTAATGGAAAATTAATTTTGCTTAATTTAATCAATTATTATTATTGTTGCGTCTTGGATTGAGACTGAGGGAATTGAGTATCAATCAATTATTGTTTAGGAGGAAGAATTCCTCGAAGAAATGATGAAATCATGGTGAGTGCACGCTTCGGTTGCCAGCTTGGAACCAAATGCCCAGCTCCTCTCACTGTTACAAATACCAATCCTTCATATGCCACCACATAACCTCCTACCTGCATGCATCGTCATTTAATTTAACTCAGACAAATAAATGATATATAAATATTTAGAAAAATGATCAATCTCTGAATTTTATACAATTTTTCATATCATTTATAAATTGTTAAATTACATATATATTAATTATAATGTATTAATTATGCAACTGGTTCAGACACGAGTGATGAAAGAAAGCTAAGTACTAAGATTCAACTAGTGAGGATGCTAGGTTACCGGATTCTCAAATCAAATATTAATTATACGTATTAAATTCAATTGTTAAAAATAGTTAAATTTAATAATTTATAAATATTATAATAAACTGTGTAAAGTTAAGAGATTGCTAATGATTTGTCTCCAAATATTTAATAAAAAAGAGATCATGTATTAATTACCTCACCATCGGTGTACCATGGATACCAAGGAGTTCTGATGGGGAGTTTGAGTGCTGCTATTGAGTACCTGGTTGATGTAATTGGCACTACTGCATCTGTGTCACCACTGCAAATTAACCAAACACCAACAATTATTTTTTAATTAATTTCTTGAAATTAATTAAACCAAGTTGAGTTAGTAGTACAAGTGATAGATATTGCTGCTTGCCTGTAAATCCAGACTTTTATTCCATTAGCCATTAGATCTTTGATTATGGGTAGAACTGTGTCGGGGCTATCAGCCCAGTTATAACCTCTGCAAGCCAAGAATATATAGCAAGATTATATGTACACAATTGTTACAACACAAATTACTGACAAGAATTATACGAAGAAGATGCTGAAGATATTCAAGACAAATCTTTTTAATGATTTACTGACATATTCATATGACCAGAAATAAGACACTATTTCATAATTATGACATTTTAAATTATTATCTTTTTATTTCTGGATAATATATCCTTTAATAAGGAGTGATTTGTATCGTATATGCTTTCAAAACAACCAAATTGCATTAATATATTACTTAAACTAAATAATTTTTACATCAATATCCTAAATTTGCTAGGAAATTACTATGAAGAACTTATATATGTGTGTTTGTGTGTGCAGATTCTCGTAATGCACTGAATCTTGTAATGTATAAGAATGTGTAATGCACAGGTCATGTAATGTACAAAGTCATGTAATGCACAAATGGTGTAATGAAAGTTCCGAAGACACAAATTCTTAGAGTAAAATAAAAAAGATAAAGAGTATTTTATTTTTATTTTTTTAGATTTTGAAAATTTAGAATACTTCTCACATAAAAAAGTATATCTACTTAAAAAATTTACTAAAGGTACATATATAAACAAATAACTCATTTTTTAGAGATATTTAAATAAAAAAAGCCATAGCATATACCTGCAGTATTCAGATGTTGATGTTGTAATTAACATTTATGTTTAGATATTGATGAAGTACAATTTCTCCCTTCTGTATGATTAATTCTAATCAATATAATTCATATACCTGCAGCCGCTCCATTGTTTATGTTTGGCATGAAGGGCAGATTGAACCGCTGCAGTATTCAGATAAGATTCCACGTAGTAGTCTGAGCAGGGATCGTATTCGTGGGTCTGGTTGTCGACAGACATTAATATGCAAGAAAAGCTCAAAGTTATTACTTGATGTAAGAGTTTGCGGTTAAAAATTAATATTCAGACATTGATACGCAGACTTACTGAAGCTGTAGGAGTAGTTTTGTGGTTTTTTTTTATATCAGCGTTGTGGCAAATAGGGGCATAAATGTTGTAATAATCAATATTGCCAATCTCATCTGAAGCTTGGGAATAGAATTCATTGCATTTTTTTGAAAAGTTTCCATTGACAAGATCACAATTTTGGAGGATTCCTTTGTAGGTTTCATGGGAGATCAGAGCATGAGTCCAGGTATAATCCACATATCCGATTGCATCTGTAGCTGCGTTAAGCACTCCATTACCTATCTGCAAATGACAATTAAAAGTTCTGTTCAAGATACTTGGTGACAAAAAATACTTCAAATAAATAGTTAGTGATATAAGAAGGTGACCCAAGCTCTTCTGTCGCTGTCTTTATTTCTTGAGAATCCAAACAAAAAATTTCATGGATAGAGAATTGTTATAATATATATAAAAATTTGATCCTTATGGGTATGTAAGGATTCAAACACAAAATGAGCATGTAGATTTTAAACACAAGATCTTGATATATGGCTATGATACTACGTTAGAGAAAACGACAATAACTTCCCTGTTGCTGTAAAATACCCTATGACCTCTATATGGTAAGATTTTTAGTTAATTTTTAAGTAACTTGACTATTTTACCTTTAATAATGAATTCAAATTTGGGTCAAATCTGAATTGATTTGATTCAAATATAATTTTTAAAGGAATGTTTATTATGAGAGTTGAACACATACACTTGTAGAATTTGGGTCAAATCTGAATTGATTTGAGAAGGAATTTAACTGTATTTATAATGGATTGAGGAGGAATTTAACTTTTTGTAATATTTATAAAAGAGAACTATGTAAAAACTGCTTAAAAATAAAAAAACTACGTAAGAGTTCACAAATTTTATGAACTCTTTTGTTCATACATACCGCAACTCCTTTAAGATTGATAATAGTTTGATTTGCTTTTTTGTTGTGGGAAACAATGAAATCTGCAAGCTGAGGTACGTAGTGACCAGCGTAGCTCTCGCCTGTTATGAAGAAATCTCGGTTTTTGTATTGCGGAAACCTCTCAAGCCAGTATACAAGAAAGGTGTAGGCATCAGCCGCAGTGCTCTTATCTCCTGCGTGCTCATAATCTGAAGATGTATTCGAATATGAAAAGCCAACCCCAGCTGGAGATTCCAGGAAGATTACATTTGCCACTGCATTCCATTCATTAATTTTGAAAATGTTAATGAAAAATTAATCATTTAATTCTCCATGTTCATCGCAGAATAATGAAATAAGAAAAACGGAGCACTTCTTCTCTTTAGTGTACGTTCGAATTGTTCAAGAAAGGCTAGTTAAATGAATTATATGAATGAGAGGGTTTGCTTTTGCTCACCTTTGTTCCAAGCATATTTATTTTGAAATAAAGTTTTGCCATCGCTATTTACTCTGAAGGGTCCTAATTCAGTCATGGCTCCGTACCCAAAAGAGGAACATCCCGGTCCTGCGAATTTCCAAAAGTAATTCGGTGTAAAAACAATGCTTCTAGAAAATTATAAATATTTCTTTTATGCAAGGAAAAAAAAAATTAATGTCTAGAAATTACTTTGAAGTTTAATCTTATGTCCAGCAACATTTCAGTATGATATTAAAACAATAAGTTTGACCTCACCGATTTGTAGATAAAAAATTTAAAATAATTATTTGGGTTTACTTAAGAAAAGCCATTAAAAATTTAACTTGGACTTGATGAAAATATTAAATTGGTATTGTTTAGCATCATCTGAATATTATATAGTGTTTGGGTGTTCAGAACCATAAACCATTGATAAAAACTTAACGTTGAATTATGAATAAGAGTACCTCCATTCAGCCACAAAACCAAAGGATTTGTAGAAGAGTTTTCGGGTGACTCAACAAAGTAGTAGAACAATGCTCTTCCTGCTTGTGGATCGACCGTTACATAGCCTGCATACTGCCGAAAATTTACCCCAATTGGTTGGCCTGGCAATGCAGCGATCTTGTCATGTTCCATTGAACCATAATCCTGAGGCTGAAACTGAAAGTTGGCCTGACGAGAATACACTTTTTTCTTCTTAAACGCCTCCCATGAATGCCTCGAAACAGAGCTTTCTGACCTTCTAGATTTGAGAAGCCTCAGAATAAGTTTATCAACCAGCTGCCTCTGCTGCTGATTGGCTTCACTAAAACTAAGCAAGGCCAAAAGGGAGAAAGAGAGGAGCAGCCCCATAAACAATGCTAGCTTCGCCATCTTTTATTGCCTCTTACAATATTATTGAGTGTCAACAACGGGTGTTAAATAGAAAATAAAATTGCAGGTATTTTTTTTTTTTTTTGGGTTTTTCAATTTTTTTGAATTCACTCCTTATTTTTGTCTATAATACTTTCGTATTTCTTTTTCTGAAGAAAACAGAAAACCCGATAAAACTTGCCCTTGATTATTGCATATCACATAATTTTTCTTAGAATGGAAATCGGGGGAGGAAAAGGAAGAAGAAACAAAGATAGTAGACAATTAATACCAAATTATTATCTGATAATTTCAAATGAAATTACCAAAATCAATATTAGAGAGAGATTTACAAACTTAATTTATAAGGTAAAAATTTGGTGTCCACATAACTTCTGTTCACAATTAGATGGATAATGAGACGACATAAAAAGAAAATACGATAAAACAAAAGAAGAAAAATATCTATTTGGTGATTAAAAGGTTCTACGTATAAGTTAGTATGGTAATTTTTTTTTTTTGGTTATGTTCCAGAATGGGGTCTAAATCCTACCCTTTATTCTGAAATTAATAACGGTGTTCTAAATTTTTTCTTACTATAGAGCTTTCACGTATTTCTGAATCTCCTGTGGATAGTTGAAGCAGCCTTCAATGCAATACTGAATGCACTTCATTTCTCTCCCGTAAAACTATCTATTGTATGTTTTGAATCATGAAGATTATGTAAATGGTTAGAAGGGGGACGGCAGCAATAAAATGAATGGAGTTGGCTTCTTCTGATTTGCGAGATCATTGACCATGACTTAGGTAATTTAAGTGAAAAAATACAAAAAGGGCCGGCCTTTCTTAATTTTTTAAATTTAATTTTATGTATATTTTCTCTATATTGTGTTTTCTTTGTGTAATATAGTTTATTTTCCCATTATGATTTACGTTTTTAAACTGTGGTTTCTTTGATTACATAGTAGTTGTCTTGGTTGTCTGAGGATAAAATTGTTTCTAATTTTCAAAATAATTGATGGGATAATTACACATATCTCCAAATTGTGTCTTGTGTAATTTGAAATTATCCAAATTGCCCATATTTTTCTCTAAATTCACGGATTAAATCAACGGATAGGAATTCGAATGGCTATTTTAAAGTCAATAGAATTAACATCTAAGTAAATTCATATGTCAATTTTTTTTGTTTCTATATTAATTTAAATACTTTTAGAATATGATAAAAAGCTGTTGGAGTCCCAAAACTGAAAATATGTATCAAATAAACATTGATGTTAAAATATTTATCAGTGAACTCTTTTGTTAGATTTCTCTGTTACTATTAATATATAAAAAAGTTAATAATTTTTGCAACCTAAAAATACAAAATAAAATGTCATATATTCCTCCTACTAGACCAATTTCATTTCATATTGTGTTATAAAGTAACTTAAACGAAAAAGTATATATTTTATTTAATTTAGTATAAATTATTTATTTTGGTTCATTTATTGGTCGAAATTTATTATCTATAGAAAGAGATGTTGTATAATAATTTTTTTTTTCTGAGTTTAAGGTAACATATTTTAACTTTTATGCTAAAATTTTCAACTTCCAAACAAAATTAAGTGTCTATTTATTTTCTAGTATGAAGTCTAAATATAATTCAATTTCAACCATTTAGATGTTTTAAAGTTGTTTATTTTCTAACTTAATACTGATAATTTGTTAATTTATACCTCAATAAAATAAGTTATAATTTTTAACTTAACGTTAAAAGCTAAAATGTGAATAAGTTATTTAAAATGAACTAAAATACACTTAAAATTTATTTATTTTCTGATCTATGAAGTTTATGATAAGTAAAATTATTAATTGTTAATCATTTATATTTATAAGTGATAAATAAAAAAAACAAACATATTACTTAAAATTAATTAGATAAATTTATATATTTAGAGTTATTCATATTTTCGACTCATTTAGATTTCTCATAGAAAAAACAAATAAACAAACATACCCTAAGTCTCAAATTTCATGTTATAATTTTAATTTTATGTAATATATTTTAAAATTTAATTACTTTGTAAAGAAAATGGATATAAAGTACATTTAATATATTATAGTGATAAAATAATAATTATTGGAAAAGGGGACAAAAGAGGAGATAGAACATGATAATGAAAAAGATAATGGTAAATCAATAAACATAAAAATACCATGTTATATGCATGCAGTTAACTTAGTAGAAGGAATCTCTAATTTTTCTTATTTTATTGCATTATGAACATTAAATTATTAAAGGATACATGATTTGATACATTTCTTTATATGAGCTTGAAAATATTCCAAAGGAATATTATTTTAGAGAATGTTATTTTAAAAGTTGTGTTTGAGGATATATTGAGAAAAAAATGTTAGTCATTGATTTCCCTGACTGAATTGGTTCAATTGAACATCTTTTCTTCTATATTTCTTTTATACAATAAATAAATTTTTCAAAGTTGTTCAATGTTATTCTCCCCTCTGTCATTTTACAGGTATCAAAGCTAGGAGAACTAACCATGCAATGTCATCCATCCGAAAGCTAACACTGATCTGCCTCCCCTGTTGATTGGATCAAAGTAAACACTGATGGTTTATCTAAACATAATCCCGGACCTTCTGCTTGTGGAGGTATTTTCAGAGATCACAATGGCTCCTTCATTGGTGGCTTTGCTTCTAGCCTAGGAATACAAACGTCCTTCTTTGCTGAAGCTATGGCAATTATCTTTGCTGTTGAGAAAGCTTGGTCGAAAGGATGGCGGAAAATTTGGATTGAATGTGACTCTTTGGCCTTGGTCCATTGCCTAAAGCAGAGAAACTTGGATCTCCCATGGTCAATCTTTACAAGATGGAGGAATTGTTTATTCTTACTTAATCAGATGACAGTCTACATTAGTCATATTTTCAGAGAAGGAAATCGAGTTGCAGATCCACTGGCAAATACAGGTTTAACTCTCTCTTCTTTTACTTGGTGGTCATTACCACCCCAAAATATCTTGAGGGACCTTCATCTAAATGCTTTAGGTGTGCCGAACTTTAGATTTCTTTGGAGCTCCTTTTAGCCTTTGGGCTGCTCCTGTACTCCTTGTTGCTGGTCCTGTTCTGAACTTTTTGTTGCTGAAATCCATGAGCTGGTTTATTGTTCGGATTCTCCTCTGCTGATTGTGTTTCTTGGCTGCTACTGGGAGTTGCTGCTCTTAGATATCTGCAGTCAGTGCTGTGTATTTGGTTGCTGCTACATGCTGTGTTTTGATTGTTGGTTGTTGTTTGCTGTTTTTGCGCTGTTGATTGCTCTGTTGCTCCCTTGCTTGGGTGGCTAATCTTGGAGTTTGCTTTCTGTTTTTGGTTTCCTGCCGATGAATTCAATCTATTTTCTTAGCTGCTGCTGGGGAGGTGCTGCTCTCAGATATCTGCAATCAGTTCTCTAAGAATGCAAATGTTTGCTGCTACATTTGTTGTTTGTGACTTTGTGGATACTGCTGTGTTTTGGTTGTTGGTTTTGCTACTGCTGGGAGCCGATTTGCTATGCTGCTTCCTTGCTTGGGTTGCTAATCTTGGAGTTTGCTTTCTTTTTTTTGGTTTCCTGCTGATGAATTCATTCTCAAGTGCCATTGCCTACTACTGGCTTGCTGTGTTGCTGTTCTGCTGCAATTTCAGTTCTTCTCTAGTTGCATGGTTGCAATTTCAACTGCTCTGTGCTCTGTTTTGCTTGCTGCCGGAAACAAAAGCTTTTGATGCTACTGTTGTAGCAGATGCTGGCTGCTGTCAGAGGGCTTCTTTTGCTGCTGCTTCTCTTGATATTTTACAACTAAAATCTGCAACTTACTCAATTTCTGCTTACTATTTCAGCAGCTTTATACTGAATGCAGGTTCTGCTGGTCAAGTTGCTTCTTGCGGCTGTTTTAACAGCATAAGAAAGAGCAGCTTAATTTACAGCTAGGAATTGTTTTTCGTGGCTTATACTCTGCTGTCATTGTACTGCCTTCTAAACCCGAAACGTTGCTCTTGTATTTTTCCTTCTTTATTCTAATAATATTTATATAATTCTGATTAATAAAAAAAACCATGCAATGTCAAACAAGTTCACCGATTAGTATGATCCTGTTTTGACACGTGTTTAGTATATGTCAAATCGGAGTGTTATTTACTTCTGGAACATTAAAACTTTGGCATTTAGAGAAATATTTTTAGTGTTTATTGGTAAGAATTGATTGGAATGCTGACATCAATTCTTCATTCTATCCCAAAGAAGATAACAACAACAATAATACCAAAACTTAAAAAAGCTAGCTGTTACATCTTTCTCAGAGAGAGACAGTAATGACATTAATTTTGCTTAATTTAATCAATTATTACTATTATTGTTGTGTCTTGGATTGAGACTGAGGGCATTGATTATCAATCAATTAATGTTTAGGAGGAAGAGTTCCACGAAGAAAAGATGAAAACATAGTAAGTGCACGTTTTGGTTGCCAGACTGGAACCAAATGCCCAGCTCCTCTCACTGTTACAAATGTCAATCCTTCGTATGCCACCACATACCCTCCCACCTGCATCATTATCATTTGATTTAAACAATTAAGATCGCATCTTACATATACATTAATTATATGTTACTTATACATGATTTAATCAGGATTGTTAAAAATAATTAAGTTTAATGATTTACGAGGATGTAAGAAGTTGTATAAAGTTGAAAGACTGTTGATCCGTCGCCAAATATTTAACAAGAAAAGATTATATGTTAATTACCTCATCGTTCGTGTACCATGGGTACCAAGGAGTTTTGATGGGGAGTTTAAGGGCTGCTAATGAGTACCTGGTTGATATAACTGATGCTACTGCATCCGTGTCACCACTGCAAATGAACCAAGCTCAAAAATTATTTTTCAAATAATTTCCCGAGAAACCAAATTTAAATAGTAATACAAGTGATAGATATTGTTGCTTGCCTGTAAATCCAGACTCTTACTCCATTAGCCATTAGATCTTTGATAACGGGGAGAACTGTCTTGCGCCTATCAGTCCAGTTAAACCATCTGCAGGACAATGAACGATAGGAAGATTATATATACATACTTGTTACAACACAAGTTTTAATTACGAAGATGATGAAGATATTCAAGACAATCTTAGCATACCAAAATCATGAGTATCCCATAATTATGGAATTTTAAATTGTTATCATTGCAGCTTCGGATTATATATCCTTCGATAAGGAGGGATTTGCATGGTACATATATTCAAAACCACCAAATTGCTTATATATATTGTTTATACTAAATTTTATCCTAATTTTACTGCAAAATTACTATTAACATATTATATATAGGGGTAGGATCAAAGTAGGATTAAAGACTCTTTTTTTTTACACAAAATCTATAAGTATATATATATATAATATACACGATCTTGTAATGTACAAGGGTGTGTAATACATAGGTCATGGAACGTACAAGTCCCGTATTGACAGTCTCAAATACACGACTTCCTAGAGTAAAATGAGGAAGATAAAGATATTTCTTTCTTTTTTTCTAAAAAAAAATGAATTTTGTTTTTTAAATTTTGAAAATTTAGAACACGTCTCACGTCATAAAGCATTTACATCTTTATAAAAAAATTACTTGAGGCATATATATACAAGTAACTTACTTTTTAGAGATATTTAATCCAATCAAATATTGTAATATGTTTTAGATATTAATGAAACACAGTTTCTCCCGTTCTGTATGTTTCTAATCAATACATACCTGCAACCGCTCCATTCTGTATTTTTCACATGAAAAGCAGATTGAACCGCTGCATTATTCAGATAAGATTCGACGTAGTAATCTGAGCAAGGATCGTAATCTTGGGTCTGTTTGTCGAGAGACATTAATAAGTCATTACTAATTAATTAGATGCAAGAGTTTAAGGTTAAAACCATTCAAAGATTAATACAGAAACTTACTGAAGCAGTAGTAGTACTACTCTGGTTTGCTTCGATATCAACTTTGTGGCAAATAGGGGCATAAATGTTGTAAAAATCGATATCGCCAATCTCATCTGAGGCTTGGCCAAATAATTCAGTACATTTTTTTGAAAAGTTTCCATTGGCAAGGTCACAATTTTCGATGATTCGTTTGTAGGTTTCATCTGAGATTAGAGCATGAGTCCAGAGATAGTCAAACAATCCGATTATACCTGTGGCTTCATCAAGCTCTCCATTACCTATCTGTAAATGACAATTAACATTGCCGTTTCAAAATACTTAGTGACATAAAACTTGACCATTTTATTTCTGATGATGAAGATAAATTTGGGTAAAATCTGAGTTAACATAGTTAAAATATAATTTTTAAAAGATTGTTGATTACGAGAGTTGAATCCTTACAGTTCAAATATAATTTTTAAAAGATTATTTATTTACGAGAGTTGAATCCTTACACTCAAATGTTAAGTGCAAGGCTTCCACTACAAATTCCATGCAATTTTTTAAAATCTGTATATATTAAATTTTAAGAGATATGCACATCTGCATACGAAAAGTATTATTTTATATATATAGCATCTTAAAATCATATTTAGGCTGAACATACCGCAACTCCTTTAAGATTGATAATACTTTGGTTTGCGTTCTTGTTGTGAGAGACAATGATGTCTGCAAGCTGAGGTCCGTAGTGACCAGCGTAGTTCTCGCCTGCTATGAAGAAATCTCGATTTTTGTATTGTGGAAACCTCCCAAGCCAGTTTAGAAGAAAGGTGTAGGCATCAGCCGCAGTGCTCTTATCGCCTGTGTGATCATAATCTGAAGATGTGTTCGAGTATGAAAAGCCAACCCCAGCTGGAGATTCTAGGAAGATCACATTTGCCACTGCATTCCATTAATTTTTTGAAAATGTTAATGTAAAATTAATGGCATAACTCTCCATGTTCATAGCAGAATGATGAAGAAAGAAAAACGCAATACTTCTTCTCTTTAGTGTACATTTGAATTGTTCAAAGAAAGGCTAGTTAAATGAATTATGTGAATGAGAGGGTCTGGTTTGCTCACCATTGTTCCAAGCGTATTTATTTTGGAATAAAGTCTTGCCATCGCTATTTACTCTGAAGGGTCCTAATTCAGTCATGGCTCCGTACCCAAACGAGGAACATCCTCGTCCTGCAAATTTCCAAATACAAATTGGTGTAAAAACTATCCTTTTAGAAAATTACACGTACATTTCTTTTACGCTAAAAATAAAAATGCTTTAAAAGTTATTTTGAAGTTTAAACTTTTGAGTCAAGTGACATTTCAATGTGATATCAAAATATAAACTTGTTTACAATTAATAAGAACTTAATGTTGAATTATTTGAACTCAAATTACGAGGAATTATGAATAAGAGTACCTCTGTTTAGCCACAGAACCAAAGGATTTGTAGAAGAGTTTTCTGGTGACTCAACAAAGTAGTAGAACAATGCTCTTCCTGCTTGTGGATCGACCGTTACATAGCCTGCATACTGCTGAAAATTAACCCCATTTGGTTGGCCTGGCAATGCAGTGATCTTGTCATGTTCCATTGAACCATAATCCTGAGGCTGAAACTGAAAGTTGGCCTGACGAGAATACACTTTTTTCTTCTTAAACGCCTCCCATGAATGCCTCGAAACAGAGCTTTCTGACCTTCTGGATTTGAGCAGCCTCAGAATAAGGTTATCTCCCAGCTGCTTCTGCTGCTGATTGGCTTCACTAAAACTAAGCGAGGCCACAAGGGAGAAAGAGAGGAGCAGCCCTGTAAACAATGCTAGCTTCATCATCTTTTGTTGCCTCTTACAATATCGAGTGTCAACAACCGGTATAAATAGAATTATAAATTTGCAGATGCTTTTCTTTTTTGGGTTTTTTAATTTGTTTGATGGGTCTATTCAGCTCTTTATTCTTGTCTTTAATCCTTTCATATTTCTTGTTTAAAACAAAAAACAAAAAACTCAATAACACTTGACCTTGATTGTTGTATATCACATAATCTTCCTTACAAAGGAAATGGAGGGAGAAAAAGGAAGAAGAAACAAAGACAGTAGACAATTGATTAAGTACAAACTTATTATTCGATAATTTCATATTAAATTACCAAAATCAACAATGGAGAGAGATTTACAAACTTAATTCATAAGGTAAGAATTCGGTATTCACAAAACTTGTAGATGGATAATGAGAAAACCTGAAAGTAGAAAATACGATAAAACAAGAGAAGAAAAACATCTATTTGGTGATTGAAAGATTCTAGGTACAAGCTCATATGGTAAATAATTTTTTTTGAATTTTTTCTTATTATAATTATCAATTTTATAATTGGCGATGATGAAATTGAATGTATATATGTGCAATATATTGATATTACTCAAAATTTCTTGTTTTCTATAAAATGTAAAAATAAGGTAACTAGACAATTATGAATGATATTTTCTACAATTGATTTGTGGGGCAGAGAGCTCATATTATTTGATATTTCATGTGTATAAAAGATTAGAAGGGGACGGCAGAAATGAAATGAATGGAATTGGCTTCTTGTGAATTGGAAGATCATTGACCATTGACTCATGTAGTGCAAGTGAAAATACAAAATTAGCCGGCCTTTTTCAAATTTTTATTTATTTTTAATGTTTGTTTTGGATTTGAAATGTATATTTTCTTTATGTTCTGTTTCTTTCTGTTCTGTAGTTTATTTTCATATTATGGTTGTACATTTTCAGTCCGCCGTTTCTTTGATTACATAGTAGTTGTCTTGGTTGTCTAAGCATAAAATGCTTTCTAATTTTAAAATTACTCAAATTACCCCTACTTTTGTTTAAATCCACAGATTAGACCAACGGATAAGAATTTGCATGGGTCCGTACTTTGAAATCAATACAATTGTTTAAGGGTGCACATATCATTATTCTTTGTTTGTGTTATTAATCTCAATATTTTCATTAGAATACCGTAGAAGACAGTTGAAGTTTTAAAATTGAAATATGTATTAAGTAGATCCTGAAGTTAAAATATTTACCAATAAGACCCTTTAAGTTAAAATTTTCTATTACTATTAATATAAAGCTGTATTATTACATACCTCTCTTGAGGTATCAATAACTATAATATAAATAAAAAGTATTAAGATTATATCACATATTTTTTTTTATAGTAAAATAATTAGAGAAATGTCATGAACTGCATTATTTTTAATTAAACCAATCAAGAGTAAAATGAATCTTTAATTTCATTATGTACATCTTTTATAGGCCGAAATTTATAACAATATATAAAAGAGATGCTGTATAATAAGTCTTACAAATTATGTAGTTTAGCTAAACTAAATTAAAATAATTCGAGATATATTATAAGGATAAAAGTAGCCATCACATAAAATAATTTCTTTCTTTTTCTGGCAAGAAACTGTTGTTTGTGTTATTATACAAGCATCTATATATATATATATATATGTATATATAAGAGTGGACATCACTGGCCAGCTTTGATTAAATAATGGTGGAATTGAAGGCAAAATAATCGTAAAGTTAGAAAACGACATTGACCCATTTGCTCAGTATATTTGAACATAATTTCAAGCATTATGGCTATCAAAACGATAAAATGTTTTGACCTTCAAAAAAGCAAATTTATATAAGTGTCTTGAAACAAATTTTCTATCCTCTTTTTGAATTAATGGTATATAAGTGTCTGGGATTAATTACAATCCATATATCTATTACTACATGTACTTTTTTTCAAGTTTAATTATGTTACATATCTAATATTTATATTAAATTTTCAGCTTCTAAATAATATTTGAGTTTTTCAAAATTTACATTAGAATTTTAATTTTATGTAATATATTTTAAATTTACGTTGTAAATTAAGAAAATGGATATAACAGTAGAATTAATATACTGTAGTCAAATAATTGATTGGAAAGGGGGACAAAAGAGGAGATTGAACCTGAAAAAGAAAAAGTTAAATCAATGGACATAACAATGCTCATTTACATGGAGTCAACACAGTAGAAGGAATATCTAAGTTTTCTGATTTTATTGGATTGTGAATATTGAATTATTAGAGGATACATGATTTGATACATTGCTTTGTATGAGCTTGAAAATATTTCAAAGGAATACTATCTTTAAGAATGTTATTTTAAAGGTAGTGTTTTAGGATATATACTAAGAAAACATGGTAAATAATAGGTTGGATTGAGTATTCTTTCTTCTGTATTTATTTTTAGGCTATTTTTTAATACATTGTTCTAAATATTATATATCAATAAATGAATATTTTCAAGATTGTTCAATATCAATTTGATCTCTATCATTAAGGTATCAACGCTAGAAGAACTCATCAAAGTCACTGATAAGAATAATACGATCCTCTTTTGACACGTGTATGATATATGTCAAATTAGAGTGTTATATGCAACAAAAACATTAAAATTTTGGCATTTAGAGAAATATTTTTAGTGCTTGACTGATAAGAATTAAGTCCAATGCTGACAGCAATCCTTTATTCTCTTCCAAAGAAGATAACAACAACAGTACTACTAAAACTACATAATAAAAGCAAGCGATTACATTTCTCTCATAGATATAGCAATGACAATTTGATTTTGCTTAATTTAATCCATTATTATTATTACTGTGTCTTGGATTGAGACTGAGGGAATCCATCATCAATCCAATTATTGTTTAGGAGGAAGAGTTCCATGGAGGAAAGATGAAATCATAGTGAGTGCACGTTTTGGTTGCCAGCTTGGAACCAAATGCCCAGCTCCTCTCACTGTTACAAATGTCAATCCTTCATATGCCACCACATAGCCTCCCACCTGTATATCATCATTTAATTGTTTGTAGAAGACTGGATTTATACATCATCAACAATTGAAATTATATATTAAATATACATTAATTATGGTACATTAATTATGTAATAGTTATACGTATTAAATTTAATTTTAATTGTTAAAAGTAGTTAAATTCAATAATTTATGAATGATTTAAGAAATTATGTAAAATTAAGATGCTGTTGATCCGTATTAACTATTTAATAAAGAAAGATAATGTGTTAATTACCTCATCGTTGGTGTACCATGGATACCAAGGAGTTTTGATGGGGAGTTTGAGGGCTGCTATTGAGTACCTGGTCGATGTAATTGGCACCACTGCATCTGTGTCTCCACTGCAAATTAACCAAATCCAAAATTATTTTCAATTAATTTCGTGAAAAACCAAGTTTAATTAGTAGTACAAGTGACAGATATTGCTGCTTGCCTGTAAATCCAGACTCTTATTCCATTAGCCATTAGATCTTTGATAACGGGGAGAACTGTCGTGGGGCTGTCAGTCCAGTTATAATGTCTGCAAGCCAATGACATATAGCAAGATTATATACATATATAATTGCTAAAGCACAAGTTGTAATTACCAACAAGAATCGCACGAAGATGTTTAAGATATCAATGAAATACAGTTTCTCCTATGGTGCATATTTCTATTAAGAAGCGGAGTCAGAATTTTTGTCCTAGAAGCCTAAACGTATAGAGTCAAAATCTGTAGGGTTAAATTATAAAAAGTTATTCTAAAAGGATCAAACAGTAATAATTATTATTCTTTGAAAGTTTTTCTTTTTCAGGGTTGGGGGACAGAACCTATTCAGGCCCTGGCATAACTCTGCCCCTGTTTCTAATTAATATATACCTGCAACCGGACCATTGTGTATGCTTTACATGAAGAGCAGATTGAACCGCTGCATTATTCAGATAAGCTTCTACGTAGTAGTCTGAGCAGGGATCGTAATCTTCGGTCTGCTTGTCGACGGACAATAGTAAATCATTACTTAGATGTAAGAGTTTAAGATAAAAAATATTCAGACATAGATAGGCAGACTTACTGGAGCAGTTGTAGTAGTACTCTGGTTTGCTTCAATATGAAATTTGTGGCAAAGAGGGGCATAAATGTTGTAAAAATCAATATTGCCAATTTCATCTCCGGCTTGCTCATAAAACTCATCGCATTTTTCCGAAGAGGTTCCATTAACAAGATCACAGTATTCGATGATTCCTCTATAGGTTTCATCGGAGATTAGAGCATGAGTCCAGGTATAATCAATAAATCCGATTGAATCTGTAGGATCATTAAGCACTCCGTTACCTATCTGCAAATGATAATGTTTCCGTTCAAAGTAGTTAGTGAGACATAAAATAATTCAAGTAAATAATTGCTACAACGTGATTCAAGCACTTTTGTGGATGTCTGTGGCTATGGCTATGATAATTCAACAAGTTACAAAGTGAACATTTGGAGTTTAAACACAAGACCTTGGTATATGGCTATGGCTATGACATTATGTTGGGGAAAAGAAATATCAGGTCCCGGTTGATTTTAGATATCCCGGAAATATCCACTGACCTCTCCAAGATTAGGTTCTTAGTTAATTTTTTAAGTAATTTGACCATTTTACCCTTCACAATGGATTCAAATTTGGATCAAATATGAGTTGAGAAAAGAAATATATATACAAAAATCAGTATCTGAAAATCATATATAATGCTGAACCTACCGCAACTCCTTTAAGATTAATAATAGTTTCATTCGCGTTCTTGTTATGGGAAACAATGGTGTCGGCAAGCTGAGGTACATAGTGACCAGCGTAGCTCTCGCCTGTTATGAAGAAATCTCGGTTTTTGTATTGCGGAAACCTCTCAAGCCAGTTTACAAGAAATGTGTAGGCATCAGCTGCAGTGCTCATATCGCCTGTGTGCTGATAATCTGAAGATGTATTCGAATATGAAAAGCCAACCCCAGCCGGCGATTCCAGGAAGATCACATTTGCCACTGCATTCCATTCATTTTTTGAAAATGTTAGTGTAAAATAAGTAATGGTTTAATTCTCCATGTTCATAGCAGAATGATGAAGTAAGAATATAATGAATTGTACGTCCGCATCGTTAAAATTTAAAAATGAATTATATGAATGAAAAGTTTGATATGCTCACCATTGTTCCAAGCATAATTATTTTGGAATAAAGTTTTGCCATCGCTTTGTACTCTGAAGGGTCCTAATTCAGTCATGGCTCCGTACCCAAACGAGGAACATCCTGGTCCTGCAAATTCGAAAAGCAATATATGTGGTGTTAAAAACAATGCTTTTAGAAAATTATATATATATTTCTTTTACGAAAGAAAAAACAAAAATTTGTTGTTTAGAAATTACTTTGAAGTTTAATCTTTTTAAATCAAGCGACATTTCAATATGATATTATAACAAGCTTGACCTCACCGTTTTATAAATACAAAACTAACTATTTATTTGGGTTCACGTAAGAAAAACCCTTTAAAAATGTGCTTGTACTTGAAGAAAATATTAAATTCGTTTTATATACACACACAAAATTATAACACCACCATTATTTAGCATCAAACCTGAATGTTATGTAGTGTGTGAGCATTCAGACAATATACATGTATACTGTTTACATTTCATAAAATGTAAACTTGTTTACCATTAATAAGAACTTAATGTTGAATTCTTTGAACTCAAATTAATTACTATGAATTATGGATAAGAGTACCTCCATTTAGCCACAAAACCAAAGGATTTGTAGAAGAGTTTTCCGGTGACTCAACAAAGTAGTAGAACAATGCTTTTCCTGCTTGTGGATCAATTGTTACATAGCCTGCATACTGATGAAAATTTACTCCATTTGGTTGGCCTGGTAATGCAGTGATCTTGTCAAGTTCCATTGAACCATAATCCTGAGGCTGAAGCTGAGAGTTAGCCTGACGAGAATACACTTTTCTGTTCTTAAAAGCCTCCCATGAATTCCTCGAAACAGAGCTTTTTGACTTTCTGGACTTGAGCAGCCTCAGAATAAGGTTATCACCCAGCTGCTGCTGCTTGGCTTCACTAAAACTGAGTGATGCCAAAAGGGAGAAAGAGAGGAGCAGCCCTGTAAACAATGCTAGCTTCATCATCTTTTGTTGCCTCTTACCATATTATTGAGTGTCAACAACGGATATAAATAGTACATGTGATGTAGCACCCGTTTGGATTTTTTTTTTAAATGTTAAAGTTCCATTTCAATTTTTTTTTTTTTTGTTTACTTGGTAATGGCAAAAGGCTTTTTAAGAACTAGAAGAAATTTTGGTTTTCTTATATCAAAAAATTCCAAAAAGATCTCAATTTTTTATAGTAGATTTCTTTGAACTTTTTTAAAAGATTAAATTGTATTTTTTTTATTTTACATTGTTTTCATAATATAATTTTGAAAACTTATCTATTAAAATAATTACTTAATTTTTTTGTAAAAGTTATTTATGACAACTAAATAATTATTAATTTTTGTTAAATATTCTAGGTATAAAAATTTTATTGATAAAAGATCTATTCCAAGAAACTCCACTAAAAAAGTTATACCAAACAAACTTATAGTATATATCGAATTGCCACTTGATCCAAAAGTTTAAAATAAAAAGTACTTATTCAAATAATGGTACTATTTATTATTTTTTCTCACATGCAAGCCTAATTTTATTGAACAGATTTCGTTACATGAATCTAAATAATTATTTTAACTTTTAATGTTCGTGAAGTTCAAACACAAAATCATGAGACAAAATTACTCTAACATTACATTAAATTACTACTTAACCTAAAATTTTAGTTAAATAATCGTATTTATTGAAATATATGATGAAATTTTATATGTATACTAAAATTTGTGTCGATGAAATTGAGGAGTGCATACAGTTGACTTGTTTTCTAGTTCTTGGGACTGTTAATTGGAAAATCAAAATGACAGCCAGATTAATGATATAATCCACACAAAAATTCACACTGGCCGGTTTTTTCCGGGAAGCAATTGTTTTAAAATATGCTTTCTTTGGCATGTTTTGTTGCTTCGATAACATTATCGAAATACAAGTCAACACATCTGGTTAGTACAATTTTAGATGTTGTGTTTGTGCATTTTATTTTGTCTGCGAATATTACAACATACAAAGAATCTTGTTACATATAACAACAATGATTGAACAAGGCTTATATTAAAAACCAATATTATATTCTTTAAAATTGAGTCAAACAATGATGATGATGAGATAATGAAGAATTCTAGAAATGTTCGTGTAAATATATGTTCATGGGCAATCTGCCAAGGCATATTCAAACAAATTAAAATGACAGGGTTTTTCTATAATATAAAGGTATTTTAATCTTGAAATAGTTTTTGACAAAGAAAATATTTCACTACCCCATTATTTATTGACAAATATAAGGATGGTCAGGCGGTTTTGTGTGGTTTGAGCTTTGAAAATTGTTTTTAAAAATTAAAATATGATTGCAAGCTTTGAATGGTATCTTTAGTATGTTAATATATGAAAATATGTTTGATATAATATTTAAATATTAATTTTAAATTTTAAAAAGTGCGAAAATATGTTTAATATCATTTTAAAATAAATAAGAAGTTTATACATATTTCAGTTTTGAAATATCTTTTGATAAATGCACATTTTACTTGTGCATTAAGAAAATATTTAAATTGAAAGAAATTTTATTTTCACTCATACTTCACAATGTTAAGTAAAAATAAAACCTAAAATTAACGATACTAAAATTACAAAAGGAAAAAATTCACTCTCTAAAAATCATTCGACTTATTATGGAACTACAGCATAGCGTGGAGGGGCCCTTGCTATGTGCAGCAAAATATTTTTAATTTACATATAAAATATTAAGATTTAAATTTATAAAATATATTTATACTTTTTTCTCTTAATTTTAAAAAGTGATTATTACGATCTTTAATATATAAACGTTTTTACATTAAATTTCATACACCCCAAAGCCGCTACACCTACACCTCACCCCACGTATTAATTAAATAAAAATTAGAAAATCTTTCCCGTTAAGAATTCAACTTCAAGTAGAATATTCCATTCAGAACACCATAATTGAAATATGTGGGGTAATAACAGTCTTGTCCCTGAACTTTGAAGAAACAACAAATAAGGACATACTTGATAAAGTTTAACATTTTTCTCCCTTATGTTGTAAATCGTTAGTAACTATTAGGAGCTCAAAGGGTAAAATTGACTTTATACTAAGAAAACCCTAAAGTGGCACAAAATGAGTCAAAATACATTTAGCAATCGCATTTTCCTCTTCTTCCCTTTTTCTCTCAACCTTCCTCCCTTTGGTTTTATTTTTTTCTTAATTTGAATTTTAGGATTTGTTGGTATGGAGGAGGAGTTGTGAGTTTGGAGGATTTGTTAGAAAAGAAAGAGGATTGGATCATGATCTAATGATGATAGTGGTGGTGATGATGGTAATAATATATAGTGAAGGAGGATTTGAAGATAGTGGTGGTGGTGGTGGTGGTAGTGATCTACAGAAGTGAAGTTGTGGGTTTGGAGAATTTGTGAGAAGAAAAAGAAGATTAGATCATGAGCTAATGATGATGAAGGTAGTGGTGAAGAACAAGGATTTGATGGGGGTCGTGGTGATAACCCACGTAGAGAATTTGACGAGGGGGATGGTGGTGATAACCCACGGTAGAGGATTTAATGAGAGTGGTGGTGGTGGTGATAATCGACGGTTGATGAAGATTTTATGAGGGGGGTGGTGGTGGTGGTGGTAGTGATGATTAGTGATGAAGGAGAATTTGTAGGTTTGGAGAATTTTTTATGAGGGTGGTGGTGATGGTGGTGGTGATGGTGGTAGTGATGACTAGTGATGAAGGAGAATTTGTAGGTTTGGAGAATTTTTTATGAGGGTGGTGGTGATGGTGATGATTGACAGTGGAGGAAGAGCTTTAGGTATGGAGAATTTGAGCAAAGTTGGGAGGAAAGAGAAAGGTGGGGGTGATGATGGTGATTGACCGTAAAGAGGTTGGTAGGTTTGGAGAATTTGTGGGTTGTAGAAGAAAAAATATAAATATAAATAAAAATGATATTGATAATATTGATATGACCCACTTTTTAAAAATGTCGGATTCAATTTTAAAAAATATCAAAATTTAACTTTAAAATCCAATTAATAAAGACAAAATTATACTTTAATGCTATTTTATGGATGGGTGTAATAATAGGTTGGGTTCGGGGCTATATTTTTCAGTTCGATTTCAAAATCGAGTAGGGGATGGGGATGGGTCTTAATCCTCTGCCTGACTCCATTTTCCCGCTCCAATCTTTCAATTTAATTAGTTAATTACATAAATATCCATTATATTTAATAAATAATTATAAAAAATTTATAAATCTCATTTTACTTAAACAAGTCCTTTAAAAAAGTTTATAATTTTATAATTTAATCAATTAAGTCCTTCATATTATAATATAATCATAATTTATAAATTCATAATTATTTATAAATTTTCAATTTATTCAATTTTAGAATTTTTTTAAAATCCATTTTCTTGATAAAACTTTTGCTAAAATAATCAAAATTAATAAATTAAATAATTTTTAATAATTAAAATTTAGAACAATAAATTATGATAAAATAAAAAAAATCAATTTATTAATAAATTATTTTTTTAATATCATGTTATAAGATTAACAAAATAAATAAATTCTAAAAGATTGTTTTCTCTTCAATTTTTTTTGTTTACAAAACAAAATATTTTTAAACAAAATTATCAAAAATAAAAATAAGATTGATTTAATCCATTTCTCTTATTTCATCGATTTAATTAAATAACTTACTACAATATATTTTTTTTTATTTATATAAGTTAATAAAAATATTATAGTAAATGTATCAATCAAATTTTGATATTTTATTTTAACAAAATTTTTATTAGCTGTAATATTTTATATAAATTGTTTCAATCAAATTAATGATAGTTATCATTTATCCTATATTTAACAATTAATTAAAAAAAACAAATGTTATACTTTTTTAATCTAATCAATTAGATCCTTCATGTAATATTATTATATTTTCTTAAAATATTAAATTCTTAGTTATATATATAAGAAAAATATAGCGTCTAAAGAAGACCCTCGCCTTTTCACAACCACTTTAAAATATTTTTCAACAAAATTATCAAAAAAAATAAAAAAAGCTTAAGATTAATTTAATATATTTTCTTTAATATTATCAATTCTATTAAAAATTAGATTACAATCTACTACTATACTTATTTATTTTGATATTTATATAGGTTAATAAAAAATTATAATAAATATATTAATCAAATTTGATATTAAGTTCTAAACTCATTTATATTATATATTTTAATTCTACAATAACTTTGCATATCAAATTTATTTTATGATTATGAGGGATATCATGTTCATTAGACTAGTTCTTAATCACGATTCATTTAATAGAGATTGATTATTATTATTCTAATTAATATGGATTGGATTTGGTTTTAATCAGGTTTTAATCAATAATGTGATAACAGTAAATTGCCCAATAAAATTAAATTATATTGCCTAATTTTAATATATAATAATGAAAAATTGGGACATTTTAGTGTAGAGTATATATGTTAGTAGAAAAATGTCTCTCTCTCTCTCTCTCTCTCTCTCTCTCTCTATATATATATATATATGTCATCCAACTTCAATTCACAACAGTACTATTAAAATTAAAATGATTACAAAATTTATTATTATTGAAAATATTAAGCAGGTCCTTTTACTTTCAATTTAAGAGTATAGATAATATAAAATAATTACAAAATTAAAATTAATAATATTTGTAATAATATAAAATAAATATGTATTTCAATAAAAAAGTTTCATTTGCACATTTTACCGACAAAGCAAAAGTAGTGTGCTGGTTAGTAGGTTCTTCAAATTTCTTAATGTCTTAGGTTCAAGTCCTTGTAATTGTAAAATTTTACTCAAATTTAACAAGTCAAATCAGGGCCTAAATGGGATCGAGGCCTACGGGGATCCCAGCCCAAACTGGGGACATCCCGACCTATCCTCGAATTGGTCCAAATTAAGGATGGGGACAGTTCGGGGCAATAGGGATCGCGGGTAGGAATGGAGATCCCCGACCCAAACTCGACCCCTAAATAGTAGTGATGAAAATGAAAATCTTTATCGAAAGATATCTATTTTATTATTTTACAAACTCTTAGGGACCAAACTATTATTATCCCATAAATATATTACTAACTTATTATTATGGAAAATTAATACATACCTCCCTTAAAGTTTAAAAAATCTACACATAAATGTTAAATTTAAAAAAATTTATACATAACTCCCCTATACTGTTAATTGACCATCTAATTTTTATAAAAAGACTAAAATGTGCCAAATATTCTCTTAATTTTTTTTATCAAAATATAACTTTTTGATTATCTTACATACTTATATATGTATAATATGGATTCTATGTTATTTGAGTTTTATAAATTTATATAATGCACTATTTATCCATTGTATAATGAAATAATATAATATTTTTTTTAAAAATTAATAAAAAATTTATTATCTAATTGATAATATAACATTACTTTATGAGATATAAAAATTAAAAAAAATAAATATTACAATTTTTTAATTATTTTAATTTATAATAGTAATATAATTACTAGTTTTTAAAGTATAAAAAAATTAAAAAATAAAATAATTCGTCACTTTTTTATGAATAAATTATGTTTACAATACTAAAAAATATATATTAGTCTAATTTATGAAAATTGTTTTAGAATTTTAATCTAAATATCGTTAAAAAATGTGGATAAATTGATAATATGAAATATCATTATTTATTTTAAATTCTAATTATTGACTTGTACAAAATTAAATTATTAAATTAGTAGAATGTCCAAAAATATCCTTAATACTAACGATTTTTTAACGGTCAACTAACGGTCTAAGAGAAGTATGTGTAAGTTTCTCCAAATCTAACATCCAAGTATGGATTTCCTAAACCTTAGTGGAGGTATGTGTTAATTACTCTTATTTTTATTTTTATTATTATTATTATTATTATTATTATTATAGTTTGAGTTCTTTGATTATTTATTTTTGGCTCTTGTGTTATCAATTTAAATGAAAGACCTTAAATATTATGTTAGGAAAGCTATTAGATTAAAATTATTAAATAAGGACCAGCAATAATTAATATTAATACAAGTCTTACAAATTTATATTCACTTAAAATATAAACTTATGTATGAGAAAAATTATCGATTTTTAATTTATTAAAAATATATTATGTATTTAATCATTACCAATGGTTGGTTAGATTAAGGTCAAGATTGATGGGTTGTCTAAGGGTAATCCAAGTCCCTCAGCTTGTTGGGGTGTGTTTTGCAACAGTACTGGAGGCTTCATAGGTGGGTTTGGGGATGAGCCGCAAAGCCTCAAATCTCGATGAACAATAATCATTTAACGGTCAATTTATACAATCTTCTTGGACAACGATGAATTTATACAACTATTAACTACTTTTATAGGTAAAAAAAAATAGAAATGATCACTATTTATTTAACTAATTAAAATAATTTTTTTATTTGAAGTCTAAATATAACTTAAATATAAATTTAATTGAAATCTAAATTTCATTAATATATATATTTTTATTTAAACGTGTGAATATAAATATTAAATTATTTATTTTTATAAAATTAAAATTTCTTAACTTGGTATATATTTTAAAAAATTTTAAAATTAATATAATAAGTTATTGACATATATAAATGTAAGTAATAAATTAATTGTATTATTAACAAATAAAATATTTAATTTATTTAGATATTTAGTTATTCAAATTTTAGTTAAAATTTTTATTTTAATTATATTTAGATATATTTAACAATTTTTTAAATATAAGTTTAAAAATAAATATTTATTGAACATCATAATAAAATTATTTGAACTTATATGAAAAAACAGTCCCCAAGATACATTTAAGCTGGTATTCATTGTTGTACAAATTTAATATTAAATTGGTATTTAGCTCTTGGCTGTCAAACGGCATTTTTTTTCGGAGATTATGGCTGTTATCTTAGCCATTGAAATTGCTTTTGATGAAGGTTGGTTTAATCCTGGATTGAGAGTGACTTGATGTTGGTTACTCAACTTCTCCTTAACAAGTCTCTTCTACCTCCTTGGTTGATTCATAACCGGTGGCTTGATTGTCGTTTGTTGCATTTAAAGACGAATTTTCGGTATTCACATTTTTTTCAGGAAACTAATACAGTAGTCAATGCATTGGCAAATTTGGGTTTGCATTGTGATTCTCTTCATTGTTGGTCCTCCTACCCTTCCTCTATTGGTAGTTTGCTGGTTCTTGTTGCTAATAGCTTGCGTAGTTACCGATTTACTTAAGATGGGTGTTCCTCTTCCAGTTTTATGTTGTTCTTAAAGGTTCATGTTGCTAATAGCTTGCGTAGTTACCGATTTACTTAAAATAGGTGCTCCTCTTCTAATTTTATGGTATTGTTAAAGGATAAGGCTCATTATGTCCCCCTTAATATGTATCTTTTTTCTTTTCTGTTTTATTTTTAATAAATGATCCGTGTTTGTCAATGTTTTTCAAGAAAATTTTATTTAATCATGAAGAAGTTAGTTTTTAATTATATTATGGAATTTAGTGAAGCTTTTATTGTTATAAATTGTAATTGAGTATATTTTGAAAAAAGATTTAGTTAATTAATTTTTATCAAAACAAAAAAAAAATAAAAATACTGAAATTCTCAAAAAAATAAAATAATAATGGTCATTTTTGGAATTAGTATAGAGTGTGATAAGGATTTTTTTTTATGTTAATATATTTTAATAGAATGACATCAATGTATGAATAAATGCATCCCTTTATTATATTATCACTCATCGAAACCATTGAAGTTCTATAGTAAAAAAATATAACTTATTTTTTTACAACTCACGTTACACATAATTTACCAAACTAACGTCGTGTCAATATAATCAAAATAATAATAGTTTATTTTGAAATATCTGATAAAATATTCATCAAATCCCATTTAAAAATTGATAAAATATAATGAAAAATTGTTGAATATTTGATAATTAAAAGTTGCCAAATCAATAATAATTTGGGTCAAATACAATTAAGTCCAATGGCAGCAATGCAATCCAATCTTACATTATAACCCTCTTCTTCCTTCACAAGGAAATATAAATAAATAAATAAATAAAAATATAATTATAATCCTATAAGAAACCGGAATATATATATAAGTCTAAAATTCCTGTATCATTAGGAGATGGAGTAGTTAAGCTATATATATTACTTATCTCTCTTGAGACTAATATTCGTAATTGAGCTTCTTTCTCTTCATTCTTCACATTACATTAATTACAGATTTATATGCGTGAGACAATGAAGTACTACCATTGGTGTAGTCATTGTGTGAGACTTAATCGCAGCTCGGTGGATCTTGACTCTGGATTCGTGTAAGTAATAATAATCAACATTAATTACTTATTTTATTTTTATTTCTGGGTTGAAATTAATCTTTGTTTATTTTTAATGACTGCTTGCAATGGATATGTAGTTCTTGTTCTGATTGCGGGAAGGTACTCGCGGACCGAATCACTCTGCGGCAAAAACGAAAGCACATGAAGTTGTTGAGGCGTAAAAGATTCATGAGAATCAATATTAGTAAGGCTGCTGTTGATAATATTGCGAAGCAGACTTAATCTAACAAGCAATCAAATTAGGAACTTATTAACAGTTGTTATATGTTAATATTAGTTGGAATATGATTTCATTTAATTAATTTAACAAGTAGTTATTTTGCATTAAATTATTATATTAATGATAAATTAATTAACGAAACAGGTTATGTTTGAAATTCCTAAGCTTTCGTTAAATTCTCATATTCTTAAGCTTTCGTTGAAAAAAGAAAAGGGAACATACTGTTGTGTAGTTCATATCTTTGCCCAATTGTTTGTTAAGATTTTTTTTTTATTTTTAAAATTTATTTGCAGAGATTTAAAAAAAAAGGACAAAAGTTTCAAAGATTTTAGAGTAATGACGTTACGACTTTTTCTGTTTTCTTTCTTGGATAAATCGCAATTTCATTAATACACTCTATAAAAAATGTAAAATTTATTATAATTTGTAAATTAATGCCTTATAAAACAAGCCTAAAAAATTAAGATAATATATAATAGCTCTTAAATAAAAATTAAAGAGTGAAATTGAAAATTTTAAAAAATAATAGTTTGTAAATTAAACCCTATAAGAGAGATAGTTCTGTATAAATTAAGAAATTATCAATTGTCGTTAAAATAACATTCTAAGACTATTTTTGAATAAGAAATTATAAAAGTAATATGAAACTAATTCATTTTTTTCTTCTCAAAATATTTTTTATATATTATATAAAATATATTGTAATTTAGAAAAAATCTATTTAGCACAATATATATGTAATTTAATAAGGGATATTTCCTTTACTTAATTTTTGTTAGTTGGGGATATTATCCTCTAGACTTTAGTAAAATAATAAAATATGATTTGATTTTCTGATAATTAATAATTTAATCTCTACTATTTCTAATATATTAATATTAGTAGCTAAAATGGTGAATTCAAAATCATTTATTTTATTTTATTATTTTAAAAATTTTAAAAATAAAAATATAATAATTTAAATTAAAATACTAAAATGAATGTGTACGAAATAATATGATATATGGCACAGAGCGAAATTCTGTTAATAAATATCAAAATAATTAAATTAAATAATTAATTTACATATTATTTATAATTATCAATTCTATTGATATAATACTAAATTTAATTTACATATTATAATTCTATTGATATATGGCACACAGCGAAATTCTGCTTTAGCTCTGCTTCTTACCATAACACTTTACAAAATCCATATGGCACAGAGCGGAATTTTGCTTCTCTATGTAACAAAATTTTCTCCTACAAAGGTGCAATAACTTGAGGTGGATCTTCTGTCAGTTACATTGCCTACCCAATTTGTATTTGTGTAGGCTTTTACTTGAAGATGGCCTCCATTTTTGAACAAAAGTCCTTTTCCTAGAGTTAATTTGAGGTATCTCAAGATTTTGAACACAGCTTCAAAGTGAGTAGGTCTAGGTGAATGCATAAACTGGCTTACAACACTTACTGCAAAAGCTATGTCAGGTCTAGTGTACGCCAAATAGATTAGTCTCCCAACCAATTTTTGATAACATTCTTGGTTAATCACTTCACTAGTTGTCACTACTTTTAATTTAACATTAAGCTCAGTTGGAGTATCTGCTGCCTTACAACTAGTCATTCCTATTTCTTTGAGTAAATCAATAATGTATTTTCATTGGTTGATGAAAATTCCCTTCCTTAGATCTTGGGAACTCTATTTCGAGGAAGTACTTCAACTTTCTCAGGTCCTTGATATCAAATTCGGCCTCACGCTTCCTTTTCAAGTTGTTGATCTCAAGAGAATCATCCTTAGTCATGATTATATCATCAACATATACTATCAAGATAGACACTTTACCTTTGGTAGAATGTTTGAAAAATTAGGTGTGATTAGCTTGACTTTATAAGAAACCATGTCTCCTAATAACATTTCCAAAATGCTTAAAACCAGGCTCTAGGGTACTGCTTCAGTACATATAGAGTTTTCTTCAACTTGCAAACTTTGCCTCTTCCAAGTTTTCCTTTAAATCCGGGCGATAGGTCTATATATATCTCTTCTTATAAGTCTTCATTTAAAAAAGTATTTTTAACATCAAACTAATAAAGTGGCCAATTAGATTTAACTACAAGAGAAAGAAGTAGTATAATAAAGTTAATCTTAGCAATAGGAGTAAAAGTCTCTTGGTAGTCAATACCATGAGTTTGAGTAAATCCTTTTACTACGACTCTCGCTTTATATCTTTCCATGCATCCATCAACTTTACACTTCACTGTGAACACCATTTGCACCAAACTGTCTTCTTATCTTTGGGTAGATCAATGACACTCCAAGTGTTATTCTTCCTAAGAGCATTCATCTCTTCCATCACAACTAATCTCTAATTTGAATCTTTTAATGCTTCCTGAACAGTTCTTAGAATAGACAGAATAGAAATCTTAGACGCAAATGCTCTATAAGTGTTTGACTTTTTTTTAAATGACAAGTATTTTGCAATAAGGAATTTAGTGCATGCTCGGGTTCCTTTTCTTAATGCAATTGGAAGATCAAGACCTGAAGAAGAAAAATTTAGTAAATCAAGATATGAAGAAAGACTGGGAGTAGAAGGAAGATTACTCTAAGTTATAGGACCATTACTCGACAGATTAGATTGAACATCTACTGAAAGCGTAATTGGAGCAATAATACATTTGCGAAACTTTTTCCTGGAATAAACCTGAAGATCAGATTGAGGATTGTGATATGTTGGAAGTACTTTTCCCCCTGTCTCTAGTAAAGTAACATCTGGCCTAGTAAGATCAAGAGTACTACCACTAGTTTCCATACTCCCAATAGGTGTTTCTGAAAAATTCTTATCAAAATTAATCATAGGCACAAGTAAAGTTTCTCAAAAGTTATTTTCTTCTACTATATTCTCCTCTTAAAGAATTTTTTTTTAAAAGAAAGGTTGGTCCTCAATAAAGCTTACATCTATACTCTTGAAGAATTTATTTGTGAATAGATTAAAGCATTTGTATCAACTTTTATTAGATACATAACCAATGAAGACATATTCTTCAACTTTTGGGTCCAGTTTTGATCAAAGCATATTTGGTATATACACATAACAAATGCAACCAAACACTTTTAAAGGAAGATCTACAGCTGTCCTAGATGTGGGAAAAAAACTTCTTAAAACTTGTAATGGTGTTTCAAATTTCAAAACTCGAGATGACATTTTATTTATTAAGTAGTAAGCAATCAAAAGTGTGTTACCCCAGAGATATTTAGAAACATTAATTGAAAACATAATGGCCCAAGCTACTTCAAGAAAATGCCTTTTTTTTTTCAGCAATACCATTTTGTTGTAGCATTTCACGACAAGTTGATTGATGAATAACACCTTTTTCTAAAAAGAATGTTCCCAAATATTTGTTAAAATATTCAGTCCCATTATCCGTTCTTAGAATGCCAATTTTTGTGTGAAATTGATTTTCAATCATAAGAAACAAATTTTTAAACTGTTGTTCAACTTCAGACTTTTTTTCCAACAAATAAACCCAACATACTCTTGTGTGATCATCAATAAAGGTTACAAACTATTTTTTGCCAGAAAGTGTGTTAACTTTGGATGGGCCCCAAACATTACTATGAAACAAATAAAATGGTTTGAAGCAGCATAGAATTTTATTGGAAATGAAACATGATGGTCTTTAGCCAAATAACAAGTTTCAAATGAAGTTTTGAACAATCAATTCCTTTAACAATTTAGGAAATAAATGTTTGAGATATTGAAAACTACGATGCCTTAATCTCGTATGCCATAACATGACTTGATCATGGACAAAATTTGAACTAGTATTACCTAATCCATGAGCTTTTTTATTCCTGAAAGTAGTTTTATCAAAGTAGTACAACCCATTTATTTCTTTAGTAGTTCCAATCATCTTCCCCAAGTTCTAGTCCTGAAAAATACATATGGAAGAAAAAAAAAAGAATAAAACAATTAGAGTTTTTAGACAATTCACTGACGAAGAGAAGATTACAAACAAGTTTTGGAACATGTAAAATTTATTTTAAAGTGATTTCTTCTAAAATTTTAATTTGCCCTTTGCCTGTAATAGGTGAAAAACTACCAAAACACAGATAATAAAAACCAAACAATTGAGAACAACTTGTCATATGATCGAATGCCCCTGAATCTATGATCTAAGGACCGATTCTTCCAAGACCAGAAAGTACCAAAAGATTACTATCTGTTTGTGCCATAGAGCTGATAGAAGCCTTAGGTGACGAATAAGATTTTAGTAGCTTAAGAAGATGATCTAATTGCTCTTTACTAAACGGAGATGACTTGGTCTCATTTGCTGTAGGTGTGCTCTAATCACTAGGTTTGTTTGCCCTACCAATAGATGGCCTACCATGTAACTTAGATCATAATACACTGTGAAACTTTGTCCCACAATTCCTTGGCTATAGAGTAACAAGGATAGTTTGCACTTACATCTTCAACCGTGAAATTAACCAACCATGTCATCACTATTGAGCTTTCAGTGTCCCAAATGGCATAGGTTGGATCCTTCACGTCAAGTTTCTTTATATCTCCTGTAAGATAGCGAACCTTGCCTCTCCCCATAATGTTCATGCGAACAATTGTGACCATCAAAGGAAACTATCACCATTTAGTTGGATTGTGGTAATCTAAATGGGTTAGTTTTCAAATGAATTTTGGACTATTTGAAGTTCGGGCTGAGATAGCTGAGGGAGCTGACTTGTCTCGGATGTGACTTTGGATATTTTAGGGACGAAAAATCACATTCAAACCCTAGGATTTTAGTTTCTGCTCTGATACTATAAAAATAAATAATAAAATATAAAAAATGGTTGAATAAGTTATGTATTGATGTACAAGTATTTAAAGGTCTCTTCTAGAAAATAAAAGAGGTAATTAATCTCCCTAATTAAAAAGAAAATAAAAGTTGATTCCAAATATTTCTATCCCAGCCTACAAATCTCTCAATTAACTAAATATAGCATCTAATCAGATATGGTACATAATTACAAATAAGAAAAATACCTTTTACCCCCCTAAAGTTTGCCATAAGTACCCAATTCCTCCTTATATTTTGAAAAATGCCCTAAAGACCCTTATTGTTTGCTCCGTCCACGTTAAAAAATTAGATTTTAGCTACAATTATTGTGATACCCTTAAAGATAGATATGTGGTCCCACATTACAGACTTTATATAATTTTTTGGATTATAAAAATAATATAAATGATAGATTTACCAAATTAACACTGAGCATAATGATTTAAAAGACAAATATATATTTATAAATTAATTGATTGGGAGAAAAGCATTCACAATAAGAAAAAAAATGTAAAGGTGCCATATGATCATAGACTATAGCATATATGTTAAATTCAATTCAATTCAATTAAATAATTAAACACTTAAAAAAATTTACTGGTATCCAGGCATTATTACATAATTTTATTTTTGAATTAAATTATTTCTTTATTTTGCATTGAATTTTTTATTTTTTTAATTTGTAGCAGATTAGGAAAAACCCAGAAATGGAATTTATTTTTCATTTTTTATTTATGTATTACTTGTTTGGAATGGCCATTTGGTCTTCTTCGTATTAATTGGCTTCGAATTAATTTTTATTATTATTTTTTATAATTATTTTTACTACAATAAATCTCTTTTAAAATTTTAATATATTAATTCTGGTAAAATTATTTTTATTATAATTTTATGTTGAAATAATTATTATTAATATAAAAAATTTATAATTTAAAAATATTATTGTATAACCATTCATAATTTAAAATAATTTAAATTTTATTATTACAAATATTATTACTATTATTATTATTATTATTATTTTACTTATTAATAATTATAAAACTTAATAAACTAATTTATTTAATTTAAAAAATATTCTAAAATATTTTTACTTGCTTTCTCAAATTATATTTTTCTACACTTATTTTATTTTATTACTGCATCCAAAATAATACAGCTTATAAATCATTCTAATATTTTCAAAGAAATTAAAGAACAAAAATTAAACAAAAAGAAGACGAGCAAACACCCAATTAATGATTGCAAATTAAAATGAATTTTGACCCAATATTTTATTGATCTAATAATGTTGAACTCTAAGGAAAATACCAAAACGTAGTAGAAGACAAAGAGAATACTTACAAAGATTATCGCTTTGATATTATCCGTAGTTATGGGAAATTCAAGATCACCACGCTCTTGAACACTCAACAGGACATCTGTTATATCTTCATCTTTACCAGTCTGTAGTGTTGCCTTGCGCTTCTTACGTTCATCAAGAATGTTTGAAATTATTTTGTCAGCTTGTTGATGCATTTTCTGTACCATAGACTTGATTCCAGTTATGGAATCAAGAAATCTGATCGAAGGAAATAGGTCTGCAACATTAGAGCCTACAATTAATTTGACGACTTCCTTCACAACATATAAGAATATTTCTCGGTTCTTTGCATTTGTTGCCAAAGGCTGCTTTTGAAGTGATATCAAACGATAACGAGAACAATTTATCAGAATCACTGATCCTGATTTTGAAGCAATCCAAGTAATGAGATTAGACACCTCTTGTTCTCTTATTGATCCAAAAGAATGGACATTTTTCGTGCTTAAAATCTCTATTACACAGAGTTTTCGTAGTTGTCTCCATTGGTCGCCGTACGGAGCCAAGGCTATACCACTACAATTATACGTTACGACTTTTGCTGCTAGAGTTCGGACCCTTGACGAAATGACAATATCATGAATAGTCATCTCTTCTTTGGCAAATTCTGCTGATGAAACAACAACAATGGGAAGTTCTCCCATCTGTAAGTACATCAGGAGTCCATACTTGTTTGCCAAGTTTCTTAGTTGATGATGAGGCAGCAATGAGCCAACAAGCTGATGCAACGTTTCCAATGATAGGTAATTTCCATGGCCCTGGGGGTAGATTTGGAGATCTCTCACGGCCCTTGAATCTCTTCCCTATTTTCAGGACCTTGAAGAGAAAAGGAAGAAAGGCGACAAGCAGTGTGAAGGAGGATAATACCAACTCCATGAGAAAATTGAAATAGCTAGAGAAAGAAATTTAAGGGCATTTCATATGCTAGATGGATATATAATATGTAGAAACTAAATTTTATATTATATTACTAAATCATGAGGTTAATTCTTTTCTAAACTTAAATAATAATGCACATGACCTGCGTGCAGAGAAAAAACTTGATTAAGGGAACAAGTCGGCAAGCAATTTGTCACATTGAATAATGGAGAAGTACGCGTGTTAGTTAAAGTTTTCTTTGTTTATAAACAAATTGATTGCGTGCGACAAGATGCTTATCGATGAACTTTTTATTGAATTTTTCTAACCAAGCAAACAGCATGCATCATTATTTAGGATCAGAAAAAAAAAATACAAATCTAAAGTGATGAGTAATATAACAAATTTTTTTTTAACAATTATTTTATTGACAATTTTCATAAATACTTTTAATTTTTTAATAATACTTAAGATTGTCTTTTATTTTTTGACAAATCATCAATAATACCCCAAAACAGAATAAAATAACTCATTTACTTTTATTACTATTAATATTATGTATATAAGACAAAAATAAAATTTAGTTTATATATAATTAATAATTTATATTTTATTGAGAAAAATGAATTACTTATAAATTATATTAAAGTAAAATATTCTTTTAAATAATAAATAAATAAACTTAAATTAAATTATATGTCAAAATAAATTACATATATATTAATTATTAATTAATTAAAAATAAAGGTATTTATGAAAATTGTCAATAATTAAAAATAATTAATGAATTTCTAATATCAATAATTTTCAAACTTGCTATTTTTTAGATAAACTGTATAGATCAAACAAAATGGATAGTTTAGGAAAATGAACTTTTGTGTTGAATCAATGGAGATGCAGCGAAGTAAGCGATGAGTCAAGGGCGTCTTTGTGTATTCTAGGTTAGGGTAAAATATCTTTTGTTGAAGTATCGATTCTGAGTGTGAGAGGGAATTACGTGGTCACAAATTTGCTAAATGTAAAAAACGTTAAGAGTCAAATATTTGACTCCAACAGAACAATGTTGTTTCTTTTTTATTTTGATTTGTAAATAATAAAAAAATACACATTACTGTTAAAACAACGTCATTTCACCAATTTTTCACATGTAAAAACGACTTTATTTTATTGGGTGATACTTAAAAATTATAAAATAAAGTATATCTAGCGTTAGCAAATATTAATATACTTTTTGTTGTTAGCTGAAACAAATTTATTTATGTCTATTTTATCAGAATTTGGTATCACTATCGGCCGCATTTCTAATAGCCAAATTACTAAGTGTTTATTTAGAAAGTCAGGATAGGACTACATCATGTTAGGATGAAATTTAAATATATATATATATATATATATATATATATATTTTAAGAAAAGAAAAAATTACTCACAGCAGGTTAGGACGGCAAATGTCCTTGTTTGTTTGTGTGTGTTACGAGAAAATTATTTGGAATCTTTCGGCCTCACATTTTTTACCAATTTTTTTATTTGTTTGTGGTAGGAGGAAGTTTATTGGAATCTTTCAGCTTCACACTGTTGACAATTTTACGCCCAAACATAATTAAATAGCTTGTGAATCATTATAATACATTTCATCCACTGGCCTAAGGTGATTTAATTTCACATGTGAATCAGTTGATTTAAAAAAATTGGATTCATATTCCAAAGAAAAGAACAAGGACTAAGGTGAAGTGGACATATACAACAGACAAGTGATTGTTGGCCTAATTATATGAAGTATAAATTAATTTAAAGTTGAATAGGGACTAATGTAATGTTTTTATTTATTTTATTTCTTTGAACGCCCTGATATATTAAGTTAATTACTAATTATTGATGCTGAATTTCTAATTGTTTTAACCAGGTAAAATCGGTTATAGAAAATTGGGAGTGGGTTAGAAATCGGGGCGAATTGGCCCTGATTTCATTTCTTTCGAAAAAGAGAAGAAACGGGTTTGAAAATAAATTAATCCCAAACGAGGTGGTTTCGGAGATAGCAAAACCCATTTCGAATCCACCCAACTTTTATCAAAATAATAAAAATATATTTTAAAGGGTTAAATTAATAATTTTATTTTCAGTAACTTTTTAAAAAAATTACAGGGGCATGGTCATTGAAAGTTCTCTTCCATTAATTAGGAGCAGTGGGGGAGCACTGTAGGGGAAAATTTTAAGTGTCACAAAAATAATATCAAAAGTTAGTAAAATCATATAAATAAAAAATTATAATAATTATAATAGTTTACCAATATTAAACTTAACATAAATAATGAAAAAGATTAAATTTATTGATATGAATAATATTTAAAGTATTTAATAAAAAATAACTTTCACAATTATTAATTTTTTAATTTATTATTAAAGAAATATATTATCAATCACGAATTTTTTAATACAAATATAAATTTTTAATCTCTTCCATAATCATACAAAAAATTTATATGTAAAATCACCAATTCAATTATCATAAAAATAATATAATACAAATTCTTACAATAGTCATCATAATTTATTGAGCATCTACTTGACTGAATTAAAGAAAATATAAACTTTTTTTGTGAAGGATTCGATTAATTAAAAAATATAACTTTGTATAATTATTTTGTTAAAAATAATTGACCTATACGTAATTACCAAAATTGTTTGAATATTTTTTTGTGGGAGCGGGTATGGGACGGGTAGAGAGATCCATCTCCATATCCTGCCTGTTTTCAAACCCGGTTTGATTTTTTCGGCCTGTACCCAGCTCAATATCTGTTTTTTGAAAAATTCGGCTCGCAGGCTGGCCCAAATTTGGCCAGATTGGGCCACGGCCCCAGGTTTGTGAGCTTTTTTGCCGTTCCTAGTTCCAGGGGAGGTCACTGACCTTGTTTTCAAACCTTTGTACAAATTAATAGTTTCTAATACTTTTGGGGGGTTTTTAAAAATATCCCATTTGAATTATTAAGAAAAGAAAAAAAAATACAGCAAGTTAGGATGGCAATTACCCCTCGACCTAATAGCATTAATATATATATATATATATATATATATATATATATATATATATATATATATATTGTGTTATAAAATTATTTGGAATCTTTCCGCCTCACATTTTTGACCATTCCTTTTTGTGGTGGGAGGAAATTTTTTGGAAATTTTTGGCTTCACATTTTTTACAATTTTACGCCCAAACATAACTAAACAGCTTTTGAATCATTTGATTTAAAAATTTTTGAGCACATTCCTTGTTTAATGGACAGAGTGTGGACGCTCCATTAAAAAAATTAAAAAAAAAATAGGTTCTTGTCATGCTTCTCTCTAATTTATTCTTTCAAAGTTTTATCCATTCATTTTCAACACACATGAGATTGAAAGATAACATAATAAATGTGATAAGATTATTTTAAAAGTTTACAATTAATTGAAATAAAATTTACTACTTTCATTTTTTTTTAAAAAATTAAATAAACTATCAATTAATATATTTATGTAAAGAATTGGGTTAATATTTATTACGTTATTTCATAATTTGTTATATTTAATCAAAATAAAATAATTTTAGACTAAATTTAAAATTTTCAATAAATAATAACATTTTATTAAAAAATATTACGTATAATTTTGATTTATTAATTTGAATAGTCCTAATAATTGTAAAAATACTTACAAAATCCTCAATTCATTAATGCAATGATATTTATTACTTTATAAGTTTGCAAAAATGATAGATACTGCTCGAGTGTGGGCGGTGGACGTATACCTCTTTAAGTTTGAACAAATACATAGAAGCCCTCTTATTTGATTCGAATCCAAGTTATTGTCTGTTAAACAAAAACAAAATTTAAAAGTAAGGGGAATAGGGTATTTGTTTAAAGATAGGGGAATGATGTGAAATTAGTCAAAACGTCAGGGGTATTGACCATATTTCAATATTTATGCCCAACGGAAGTGTGCACGATAAAAACATGAGGAATTTAAAGCTTTTTATTGATTACATTATTAGCCATAGATAGTTTATGCACCCTAGTGTTCAGACTGTGAATTTTTAAATAATAATAACAATAAGAATGTGTAGAAGAGATCTATAAATACAAGTCATATATTGCTTTCTCTACAACGATCTGAGTCTACAAAATAGCTCTATCTATTACACTTTCATTCAGTAATATGGGGACGTTGCAGCAACCACTTATTTCCTCAAGCTCCCTACGTCAATACATTTCAGTTTCCAGGTGGGAAAAACTTTCTCCAAGAATAAGGAAGCGTATGAGTATCTTAGCTTCATCATCAAACTTAAAAGATAAATCACCGACTTTATCAGTCGAAACCAATCAAAAAATGTGTCGCCCTTTAGCAAACTTTCCTCCCTCGCCATGGAAAGATGAGCATATCTTCGGTTCCAGTAACTGTTCTCACTTGGTAAGTTACTTTCCATTTACAATTGTTGTATTTAATTTAGTTTTAAATATTCATTCATTTTAATTTATCATCTGACAACTAACAATTTAATGATCTCACAATAATTATGGAATAGATGTGCTGTCGCCTTCATCTAAATAGGATATGAATGTTATATTTATTTAAGTTTCAGTGATTTTTGTTCAAAATATTTTTTTATGGTTAATTAATTTTGGGTTTCTATAATATACAGGAAGCTGTAGTTGGAATAAGTATATTTAAGGATATAATTAATTTTCGGAATCTCATTTTAAAAAAGGAAATATTTCACTACTTAAATAACTTTTAGTTGTTCAAAATTACTTTTGATCATTTGAGCATTAATCTAAAAGTGGCCAAAATAATCTAAAACTGACAACATGTCCATCGTATTAGTGATCGAATGGTCATATAGTAGTGGCAGAGTATTAGCCTTTCTCATTTAAAATTTTTCTTCATTTTTTATCTTAAAACGTGGATATATATCCTTGCTTTTATTTATAAGTCATGTTATAACTCATGATATGTAGTAGCCAAAATCATAATTTCGAGCCATAAGATTTGCGTTATATTTTGGCTTTTTTGCCTTAAGGAACTGGAATCATGTGAGAAGCAAATCAAAGAATTGAAAGAAAAGGTGAAAGAAATGTTAAGTGCTTCTGCAAGTGATGCGGTAAAGAAAATTCGTTTGATCGACTCAATATGTCGCCTCGGTCTATCATATCATTTTGAGAGTGAGATTGAACAACAACTAAGTCATATTTTTGAAGTACAACCTAACCTTGTTGATGAAAAAGATTACGACCTTCACACTGTTGCACTTCTATTTCGAGTTTTCAGGCAACATGGTTACAAAATGTCTTGTGGTAAGTCTGCTAGCTTTCATTGATTAATTAATTAATTTTATAAAATTAATTAAAAACAATGAATACAAACATTAATTGTTATGGAGTAACGTTACTTGTGTTGCTTAATATTTTTTATTTTTATTTTCCATGTATATAAATCTATATGCACCCTTTCTTTCTTATTAATAATAAACTTATATACATTTTATGGAAAAATGACCCTACCCTCCCAAGTTAATCTTTTAATAATATCTCAAACATTTATATTTAAACCTTTTATCGCAATAATTTAGTAATATCATAATATATGTACACATTATATTTATTTAATGTCATACTATGATGCTAGACAACACAATTGACATGAGTACTGATAGCACAAAATTGAATTGTGAATCAGATGTATTTAACAAATTTAAAAACGACGATCGCAATTTCAAAGAAACTTTAACTAGTGATGCAAGGGGCATATTAAGTTTGTACGAAGCAGCCCATTTGAGAACACACAAAGAAGATATTCTTGAGGAGGCTCTTGCTTTCACTAAAGCTCATTTGAAGTCCATGCCAGCTGAATCAAGCCCTCATATGGCGAAATATATATTGAAATCCTTGGAAATGCCCTCGCATAAAGAATTGCAAAGATATGATGCACGTCGATATATTTCCTTCTACAAAGAAGAAGAATCCAAAGATGAAACTCTACTCCTGTTTGCGAAGTTAGATTTTAATAGGATACAACTAATACATCGGCAAGAGTTGTATGAAATTATGAGGTAAATGGTTTAACAATTTATATACATGTATGTCAAATAAAATTGACAATTATAACACAATTTTATGCTGCTGTATGCATCTATATTCATGCAGGTGGTGGAAAGAGTTAAACTTGTTATCAAAGCTTTCTTATGCGAGAGACAGAATTGTGGAGATATACTTCTTTGTTCAAACATTATATTTTGAGCCATGTTACTCACATGCGCGGTTGATGAACACTAAGATTTTGATGATGCTTTCAGTTTTGGATGACACCTACGATGCCTATGGTACACTTGAGGAGCTTCAATGTTTTACAGATGCATTACAAAGGTTGTGTATTATCTTTTTTCTACTAGATCTCTTTTCTTTATTTTTTATTCCTTTGCGGTACAAAAATATTATAGCAATTAAATATTAATATCTAGGTTCTTTTGCTTTTACACGTGAATATATATTGCTTAATTTTTCATCTCAATAAGGTGGTTTTATTGATTTATCTATTTCACTAACATAAGATTAATTTCAAATTCTTTTATTATTTGAACAGATAAATAATTTGATTTATTTAATAAAATAAAAAAATTATTTATACCCAGTTTTTATTTCCATTTCTCTCGCGACGTTTCATTAACACCGATTTGTATAAATAATTATATTAGAATAGTTGTGCATATCCAGGGAAATTTTTTGGTAGTTTAAACTCTTGTGATAAACCACTTTTGTGCATGAGGTGGTATCGGATTTTGGGTGTATAGCGTACACATATTTGAATGGTTTGTACAGGTATTATTATGCATTATATACATTTTTATTTTTATTTTAAGTGGGGAATGTGCAAGGAGATATCTTTGGTATGGTTGATGTCCATACAGTTAAATTTTCTATATATTCATTTACTAAGATGATATTCTTTGTTAATTATTATTATTATACAAGTCATTGCAATCATTCTAGACGAGAGACTCTAAAAGGTTTTCACACTAAAACCAATAAAGAAAAAAAAAAGTGTAATAAAATCACATGATTGGGCTTCTTGCTTGAGCAACTTTTACTTCGGACAGATAATTAATATTTGAAAATAAACATGGTATAATATTATAATGTATATCTCGTTGTTGAAATTTCTAACTTCTTTATATATTTATTAGGTGGGAGTCTAGTGCCATCGATCAGTTTCAATTACCAGACTATTTAAAGGTTCTCTATACTACTTTCTTGGATCTATTTGATGAAATACAACATGAAATGATGAGTAAGGGAGGAAAATCTTACGGCGTCTCTTATACAAAGGAAGCGGTAACATTTTTATTTATTTTATTTGTTTTAATCCCTTTATACATCAAGTAAATTACTTATTGTAGGCCCTAAATTACTAATTGTTTTAACTAGGTAAAATCTGTTAGGGTATTGGCAGCAAGGGCGGAGTTACATTAATTGTTACTTACATTTTCAATTTTAAAAGAGACTTTGATATTATTGTTCTTTTTGGTCAATAATTAGGTGAAAGAGATGGCTAGAGCTTACCTTGTTGAAGCGCAGTGGTTCCGCGAAGGTTATGTGCCAACGTTTGATGAGTATTTGAATAATGCAGTCTTCTCGGCTGGCTCAATATCAGCTACAGCAGCATCATTTATAGGAATGAAAGAAATTGGAGGCCCCAACCCCTTTGATTGGCTTCAACGTAAGCCTAAAATTGTTATAGCTGCATATACAGTTGGCCGTCTCGCTGATGATATCATGTCAAATAAGGTAAGCTTACTTTTGTCCAATATTCTTTGCATGGTTTTGGTAATTAATGTTTTTAACCTTTATTGATTTCATATAGTTTTTAAAATTTAATAAGTTGAACAATTATTTTAAGAAAAAAAAATCACAAATAATTTAAAAGCTCGATTTCTGAAAATAGTGAAAAACAACCAATTTTTTAGTGAAGATTTAACAAATGATATTTTTTTCAAAATAAATATTAAAAAATATATAACCAACTATGTTTTCTAAAACGAAAAACAGTTTTTGAAATGCATAAAAAGACAGTGTATGATATCCACTAACACATGCGACATCTATAAATATTTGAAGTTCGAGCAAGAGAGAGGACATGTTGCTTCAGGCGTTGAATGCTACATGAAGCAATATGGCTGCTCAAGAAATGAAGCTATCCAAAGGTTAAAGGAAATCTGTGAAAATGCTTGGAAGGATATAAATGAGGAATGTATGAGACCTACGGTTATTCCAGTGCAATTCCTCATTCGGCTTGTTAACCTTGCACGCTTATCAGAAGTCCTTTATTGCAAGGGAGATGGATACACAAAATCGGAGTTTCTCAAAGATCACATCACCAAACTATACATTGAACAAATACCTATTTAAGATAGAACAACCTTTGGTTCAATTGTTTTACCAGTCCTCATTCTGTCATTTTAATTTGGATCTTGTTTTGAATGTCGTATCAAGTGCTTGTGTGATGAGTTCTGTGTCTGTGATTCCCTTAATCTAGTTTAACCTTTTCAATTATAAAAATAAAACAAAAATATAGTGCTTCTGGGCACGAGGTTTCTCAGAGTTGTTTTATGATTAAATTTTATAAAAGAATATGATGTAATGACATTATTTCTAATTTAATAAAATTTATTTATACAGTTTGAGCATATATTATAACTTATATTTGTAAAGTGTTCATTTTACGTATCTTGTATGAGATGTTAATTAAAAAGATAAATTCATTAGTTCTTTATAAATAAAATATTATTCATAACTATTTGTGCAATGAGTATAAATAAAATATGTTTTATGCATGTTATACGTACAACGAACATAACTATAATAAATTAGTTTCTAGTTTTAATAAATTTCATTGATCTTAATTTACACAAGCTTTTAATAAGCTTGATTATTTTTAATCATGAATATGTAATAAATTTGAATTCATGTATTGTTTATTTTGAGTTATCACAATGTGAGATTTAATAATATGACTAATACTTCGATAGTTCAATTTTAATTTATTTAATGCTTAAAATTATTAAAATAACTAAAATTTATTTAACAATAATTTTAATTTTAATTTATTTAAAATTAAAAATTTAGTTAAAGATAATTTAATTTGACAATTTTAGTTTACATTTATTTAATATTTATTGAAATTAAGAATTTAATAACGATAATTTAAGTTGATAATTTTAATTTATATTTATTTAATATTTATTCAAATTAAAAATTTAATTAATAACAATTTAATTAATTTTTATTCATGTATCATATTTATCTAAATTTTCAATTCTAATATATAAAATGACCATCTTTCTTACTCTATTTTTCTGCAAATCTTCCGGCATTAACCATATTTTTTTAATTTATTTTACCAAACAACTCTATAACTTTATCCACCTAACTATTCTTACAAAAACTCTTTAATATAAGATTTATGTCGTACATATTCATACTAAATTCACTCTTCAACATCAATTCTATAACTTATAAAGTAAATTTAAGCTTTCAGGTTTGGAAAAAAACTTCAATAAACTACTCAACGATAGAAATTTAGAAAAAATATAAACATGGGTAAATTATTAATTTCAAATATCATTAATTAAATTTTTAATTTTAAATAAATATGAAATGAATATAAATTAAAAGTATAGTTAATTAAAATTTTAATTGTTTTAATTTTTTAAATATTAAATAAATTAAAATTGAATTTCTTAAATTTTACTTTAAAATAAGTAAGAGTATTATATTTATTTAAGTAAAAATGGATGGTCAATTAACGGTCTATGGAAGGTAAGGGTGCCTTAACTTAAATTTTTTATCTAAGTGTTAAAATATCAAATCTTAAGGAAGATATATGTTAAAACCCCATAATTGTTATTACAAGAAAAAACCTATTTTTGCGGCTGAAAAAATCAGCACAAAAGATGTTTTTCCAATTCAACAAGGAAACAAAGCGATAAGTCCTTATTTTTTAGCCAAATTTCGCCTAGGAAACTGCAATTAATTGTTGGGAGTTTGAGAGGATAAGTGCTTGCACAAATCGAAGCCTCACAAAGAGCCTATTAATATAGGGAGCTCATGATCTCTGTGCGGTGAAAAAGTTTAACAGGATTATTCAATTGAATTAGGTATGTATTTTAAATTTTAATTTAGTAGATATTAAATCTTTGAAATAATATTTGATGTGATGTGATATTTACAAGTGATATATTAATTGGATGACAAGTTTTCAAGTGAACTGTAATACTTTTTAATGATAGTACATATGAAACATTGAGAACTCGTTTGGTTTGGTATCTAATAAAAAATTAAAAAAAAAAGTTTTTATTTAGATTTGTCTAAACTTTGTTTAAATATAACTTTTGAATGAGATTCTTAAAATTAGTGTAAAATTAAAAAACAAAAAAAAATATTTTTTGTGTTCTAGAAAATAAGTGCATGCAGTGTCATACTTTAAGGTATCATGTAGTGTACGTACTCATTCTTATTGTAATACCTAATGTTGTGAACTTGACCACAAGAAAATGGCCCTATCAGAAATTAATTCAGATTCATGGTTAAGATGAAACGACAAAGCACTGGACTGGACCACAATTATTACAAACCAAAAGCTCTGTTAATTCTATAATTAAAAAAACGAAACTCTCTAAATATGAATGAGAAAATAATAATAGCTATTTACACATATTCAATAGAATACATAACAAAGATTAAATCATTTGTAATTTACGAGCCCCAACTTTCCTTCGCTAATTTACAGTTCTCTTTCTCTCATGGAGTTGGTATTATCCAGCTCCTTCCCAATTTTTGTTACCTTTGTCCTTTTTGTTTTCATGATCCTGAAAAAAATGAAGAGATTCAAGGGCGGTGACAGATCTCTAAATCTACCCCCAGGGCCGTGGAAATTACTTGTCATTGAGAACTTACATCAGCTTGTTGGCTCACTCCCTCATCATCAACTAAGAAACTTGGGAAGCCAGTATGGACTTCTGATGTACTTACAATTCGGAGAATTCCCACTGTTGTTGTTTCGTCGCCAGAATTGGCCGAAGAAGTGATAACTAATGATTTTTTCTTTTCGTCAAGGTTTCAAACGCAAAGTCGTAACATATAATTCTAGTGGAATTGCCTTCGCTCCGTACGGCAACCAATGGAGACAACTACGAAAACTGACCGTAATGGAGGTTTTAAGCACGAAAAAGGTGTGTAATCTCATTAATTCGCTTGCTTCAAAATCAGTATCAGTGGTTAACCTTACTGATAAATTGTTCTCGTTATCGCGTGATGTCACTTCAAATTAAAGCAGCCTTTGGCAACCAATGCAAAGACCAAGAAATATTCATATCGGGCTTGAACGAAGTTGTCAAATTAACTGTTAGACCAAATTTCTTGATTCCATAACTGGAATCAAGTCTCGAGTACAGCTGACAAAATAATTTCGAATACTATTGATGAACATAAGAAGTGCAAGGCAAGACTACAGACCGGTAAAGTTGAAGATATAGTAGATGTTCTGTTGAGCGTTCAAGAACGTGGTGATCGCATAAGTACGGATAATATCAAAGCGGTAATCTTTGTGAGCATTTTCTTTTTTTCTTCTACTACGTTATTGTTTTTTCCTTAGAGTTCAACACTATTAGATCAATAAAATATTGGGTCAAATCCATTTTATTTTGTATCATAAATTGGGTGTTTGTTCGTCTCCGTTTTGTTCAACTTTTATTCTTTTCTTTGAAGATATTATAATGATATTATAAACTGTATTATTTTTGTAGTAATAAAATAAGTGTAGAAAAATAATATGAGAAAGCAAGTAAAACAAAAATAGGATTGTTTTGTTTCCTCAACAAGCTTAGGAGTTATTATTATCTCTTCTAAGCTTTTTCGCATAATCTTTTTTGAAATCTTACAAACGAAGACGTTAAAACTTTTATATTACAGCCCTGGTTAGTTTGTATTCTTCTATTATTTTAATGAACTAGTCTATCAAAGGCTTCTATTATTGTCAGATTTTGTTGTCATGTAGGAAACTGTTAAAAAAATTTTGAGTTAACTTCATATCTTACTATAATTGTACGTAACTTTTTTCTTAAAGTTCAATTATAAGACTTAGGGTTCTTTTATTATTATTTTCAAATTTGAAATCTAAAAATTAAATATTTGGATATAAATGATATATTATTTTTTCAAGAAATCTTCTATTTAACTTGTATATAAATATCTTTTCAGGAAACTTTTGCTACTGGTAGTGAGACGTCTACCATGACCCTAGGAAGGACACTATCCGAAATAATGAAAAATCCAGCGATACTGGAAAAGGTACAGACTGAGGTATGAGAAGTCTTTAAGTAGAAGGGAAAGATCGATGAAATGATCGATGAAATTATTAAAGAGACTCTGAGATTTTATATTCCTGCGTCTTTGTTGTTTCCAAGCGAATGTAGAGAAGGATGTAACATTAACAAATTCGACATACCTGCTAAAGCCAAAGTCGTTGTTAATGCATGAGTGATGGGCAAGAGATCCACAATACTGAAGTGAACCTGAGAGTTTTATTCCAGAGAGATTCCTTGATTTCTCCATGAATTTTAAGGGTCTTAATTTTGAATATATCCCATTTGGTGCTGGTAGAAGGATATGCCTTGAAACTCCCAATGAAATGAAGCACCAAGACTTGGACATGACCGAGGCTTTGGATATCAGAGTCAGAAGAAAAAATGACCTATGCATCATTCCCATTCCTTATCATCCTTCATCTGTTCAACAACCGCTAAAGGAAAAACTATGGTCTAAATTTTCTAATGCTTTTTCACATAACAGCAGGTAAAGTCGTGTTTGGTTAATGGAATTGCATAATCCCCGTTGGAACTCCCAGTTATGGGGAGAAAATTTTGAATAATCTTCCCCCTAATGTTTGGTTACCAGTTAATTTATAAACAATTAATGAATTTATCCTTTTATATAAGCTATAATGTATTATGCTTAAACTATATGTAAATAAGATAGCTTTTGCAAAATCAGAAACAATATGATTACAGTATATATTTCGTGAAACAAAAAATAAAATAATTCTAACAAACTTGTTCCCACAAGCACTATATTTCTTGTTTTACTTTTATTTTGAAAAACGTTTCAAGGGAATCCACAGACATGGAAACAAACAAAGAACTTGATAAAAGGTCCAAATTGAAAAAGCTAGAAAGAGAACTAGTAAAAAAAACTGAACCAAAAGTTGCTCAATCTTAAATAGGTATTTTATCAATGAATAGTTTGGTGATGGGATCTCTGAGAAACTCTGATTTTGTGTATCCATCTCCCTTGCAATAAAGGACTTCTGATAAGCGTGCGAGGTTAAGAAGCGTTATGAGAAATTGCATTGGAATAGTTGTAGGCCTCATGCATTCCTCATTCATATCCTTCCAAGCATTTTCACAGATTTCCTTTAACCTTTCTATCGCGTCATTTCTTGAGCATTCATATTGCTTCATGTAGCATTCCACGCCTGAGGCAACATGCCTTCTTTCTTGCTCGAACTTCAAACATTAGAAATTAATGTTGCATATGTTAGCGGATAATTGGATATCATACAATATTAGATGTTGTTTTTGATGCATTACCAAAACTCTACTCATTAATTTTTAAAAACTATATGAAAATTAAAAAACGTTAAAAACATTACCAAAATGAGCTTTTACCTTATTTGACATGATATCATTAGTAAGACGGCCACTGTATATGCTGCTATAACAATTTTAGGCTTATGTTGCAGCCAATCAAAGGGGTTGAGGCCTCCAATTTCTTTTATTCCTATAAATGATGCTGCTGTAGTTGACATTGAGCCAGCCGAGCAGACTGCATTATTCAGATACTCGTCAAATGTTGGCACATAACCTTCGCGGAACCACTTCGCTTCAACAAGGTAGGCTCTAGCCATCTCTTTCAACTAATTAATTGTTAAACAATAAGAACAATAATATTTTCAAATTTGAATATGTAAGTAATTTATTTTTTTTTAAAAAAAAGCTCTTTCAATTATTAAAAGAAATTCAAATTCCTCCCAAAGAGTAGCAAAACCATCATTAAAATTAGGAATATTTCCCAAAATAGCTCTATGTTGAACCCAATTCAGGTAAACAACACTTGAAAACAAGTTTACCAAACTAGGCCAACATTCTTTTTTCAAACAATTTTGTCTTTACTAGCCATTTTTCTTTTTTTTAACCCCATATTTTGTCTTCTTGAACCATTTTTCTCATTTTATTTCCTCATGTTAATATGTATATTTATAACAATATCTTAATAATAATTTTTTTGACATTTTAGTAATAAGCATACTAATAAGGAAAAAGAACATGGAGATCGCTAAGGTTTGATCTAATGGATATTTTTGAAATTATCATAAGTTTATACTTATATTTCTAATAAGAGTATAATCGTCATTTTAGAATAAATTAAAACTTTTATGGATATTTTTGAAATTATGACTTATGTGTCCATTAAGCCAAACCTTAGGGTTCGCCATGTCCTTTTTCCTACTAATAATTACTCATTTATTTCTAATAAATATAACAAAATATATTATTAATCTCGTCTTATTTCAGTGATTTTTTCAAATTTTGGTCAAATTTCTACCAAATACATCCACCCTATAAACATACAAAAAAACAAAAAAAATTACCATTTCAGCCCAAATCCATATATTTTTCTGAAAATAATGAAAAAATACATTCAATAATTGTATTATAAAATTTATCCTAAAATATATTTTAAATATTCTTTTTCATGTTTCAAATATCATAAATTAGATATCCGCTTCATTTCGGATTAAAAACACAAAAAAAAATTATATATCCATTTTAATTCACCACTATTATTCGAAATATGAGATTTTGAGAGAGAAGTTAGAATTTTATTAAAAATTTTTTTTTAATAGATAACATATGTCAAAATGTAAAAAAAATAAAATGAAGGAGGTTAGTGAGGATAAAATTATCTTAAAAATGAATATTGGGCTAGTTTGATAAAAAAAAACAAATTCTGATGACTGTGTAGGTCAATTGGGTAAAATAAAATACTATTTTAAGAAACTTTCCTGAAAATTATAAGGGGACAAAATGTAAACTTTAAAAATATGCAATGTCAAAGTAAGAAAATTATTGTTTAGTGTTAAAATTATAAAAATACAATTGTATCTCAATAAATTCTTTTTGGAGTCTTTGTAGGTCCCTCCAGTGCTCCCCCACTACTCCTAATCAATGGAAGAGCTTACCTGTAATTTTTTGGGTTATGTAAAATAAAATTATTAATTTATCATTTTAAAATACCTTTTTATTACTTTGATCTTTATAAATTTTAAATGATTACATTTTTGTCCCCTTGATATTAATCCTAACTCCACCCACATACCCTATTACAAATTTTACCTAGTTAAAAAAATTAGAAATTTAGCACTCACAGTTAATAATTAGCTTAATATAAAACGAAATTAAAAAAGTAATATTGTTACCGCATGCTTTGTATAAGAGACGCCATAGGATCTTCCTTCCTTACTCATCATTTCATAATGTATTTCATCAAATAGATCTAAGAGAGTAGTATAAAGAACTTTTAAATAGTCTGGTAACTCAAACTGATCAATGGCACTAGACTCCCACCTAGTAAATATACAAAGTAAGTTAGAAATTTCAACAATGAGATACACTTTATAATTTTTATTTTCTTATTCGTGTACATGATACACCTAATAATATTTTGAAATATTAATTATCTGTGTGAGGCATAAATATATATCATACAGAGAGATCAAGTGGAGAAAAGATATACACAACCTTTGTAATGCGTCTGTAAAACGTTGAAGCTCCTCAAGTGTACCGTAGGCATCGTAGGTGTCATCCAAAACTGAAAGTATCATCACAACTTTAGTGCACATCAATCGTGCATGTGAGTAACATGGCTCGAAATATAATGCTTGTATTAAGAAGTAAATCTCCACAATTCTATCTCTCGCATAAGAAAGCTTTGATAATAAGTTTAACTCTTTCCACCACCTGCATGCGTGCAAGCAACAGCAGATAAATATATTGTGTGAAATTTCTAGATAGCAGTTGCTACATATATGTAAATTGTTAGACCATTTACCTCATACTTCCATACAACTCTTGCTGGTGCAATAATTGTACCATGTTGAAATCTAACTTGGCAAACAAGAGTAGAGTTTCATTTTTGGATTCTTCTTCCTCGTAGAAGGAAATATATTGGCGCATCTCGTATCTTGGCAATTCTTTGTGTGATGGCATTTCCAAGGATTTCATTATATATTTTGCAAGATGAGGACTTGATTTGGCAGCCAAGGACTTTAAATGAGCTTTTGTGAAAGCAAGAGCATCATAAGAATATCTTCATTGTGTGTTCTCAAATAGGCTGCTTCATACAAACTTAATATGCCCCTTACATTGCTAGTTAAAATTTCTTTGAAATTGCCATCATCATCCTTAAATTTGTTAAACACATCTGATTCACAATTCATTATATATTATCAGTATCGTATTAATTATGTTGTCTAACATCAAATATAGTATGATATCACTGATTATTGTACTATTTTCAACATATTTAATTATAATATTTGTGTGCATATTTAATTAACTATAGAAAAGCTAGTGTACGTAATTACCACAAGATATTTTGTAACCGTGTTGTCTGAAAACTCGAAATAGAATAGAAACAGTGTAAAGGTCGTAATCTTTCCCATCAACAAGGTTAGGTTGTACTTCAAACATATGACTCAATTGTTGTTCAATCTCAGTCTCAAAGTGATACGACAGACCAAGGCGACATATTGAGTCGACCAAACAAACTTTCTGTACCACATGATTCCAGTTCCTGATTTGTTTATCACATGTAGAGGAAGTTAACATTTCTTTCACCTTTTCTTTCAATTCTCTGATTTGCTTATCACATGATTCCAGTTCCTGAGAGAAGAAAAGCAACGATGTACAACAAATCATATAGTAAAATACAGAATATTGTTGCATGCATGTCTCAAACTTCATGATTCTATAGGAAGGAATTGGAAACAAGGAAACTAAAGAATTGTTTCAGCGACTTACTGATTGAGGTAAACGATTAGAAATGAAAACATCAGCATCTTTCCATGGCGTGGAGGGAAAATCTGCCAGTGGACGTTGAATATTTTGATTTCCTTTCGCTATACATGCTTGTAAACGTAACTTTGACCTATTTTTCCAATTCAATAAGGAAACAAAGGCGTAGGTCCCTATTTTTGGGCAAAATTTCGACGAGGAAACAAAAATGAATTGCTGGGAGTTTGAGGGAATATGTGCTTGCAATGCCATATCATTTAGATTACAACCTTGCACTAATAGGATATTAATAGAGCGAGCTCATAAAGACTTTTAGGGGAAGAAGTTTAATAGGATTATTCAATGGAAATGCATAAATGTATTTTAAATTTTAATTTAGTAATGTTAAACTTTTTAAATAATATTTTAATGTGATGCGATACTTATAACTGATATATATGACTGGACGATAAATATTTAAGTGAACTGTGATACTTTTTAATGGTAGTACATATGAGAAAGTATTGTTTTTTTGTTTTTTAAAATAATTTATGCTCGTTTAATTCATAAATATCATTGTTTCAGATGACCTGAACAAATTTAACATTAATGTCAATATTGGTGATCTAAACTAGTTAATTGATATTATGTGTTATGAATTAGAAATTTTCATATATATTTCCTCTTCACCGTACTTAAACCCTTTTGTAGATTACGATTGAATAATAATTAAATAATTTATTGTTCAATTTGTATTTGATAAAAGAAATTTTGATAAAAGAAATTAAGAAGCGATAATTATTTATAAAATGCAGCTTATTGAATAATTCATGATGGTATTTAATGTGATTTTTAAAATTTTTATTGTAACCTCCTCGCTTTAATAAAAGAATAAGTATATACTATATTCTCATAAAAGAATTTATTGAATTTTAACTTTAGTTAAAAATAAAATCATTAAAATCTAAACAAGATTCTTCTTTCATTTTGTATAACTTTCTTCCCCTATTTATTTTACAGTGCTTATAAATAAATTCTCCTACTCCAATTACCATTAATATCATACAAAGCTAGTATTATAATACTTTATGCTGAAAATAATTATTTTTTATTATAAATTATTTAGTTAAAAAAAAGCAAATAAACTTAATTATCGATTAATCTAAACTAATATCTAATTCTTATATCATGTTAAAAGTTCATTTGAGATTTCTCTTAAAAAGGATAAAAGTAATTTTAAATAATCAAAAATTAATTTAAATATTTGTCAAAATTTTTATAATTACTTTCAGTAAATAATTTTATTTTAAAATTATAAAAATTTAAAAAATTAACTTAAAAATAATTATTAAATACCAATTTTAATTAAAAATAAAATTTATTAAAACCAAAACATTTTAACAGCCAATATTTTAGTGATCTAATTACCCCGTTTTCTAATTAATATAATTAATTCGTATCTCGGATTATACGACAATTATTATAAACCGACACCAGACTATGACCCCACCCTATCCAACTAAGATGTAACGACAAAGCAGATTATCACAATCTATCGATTAATAATCTCAACAGAAACTCGAATTTTGAGAAAACAAAGGCTAAAAGTTTTTGCCCCTAAAAATTAATTAAATATTTTTATTAGTCTTATTAATTTTTTAAATATCTTTAAAAATTTTAATTTTATATAAAATATTTATTATATTTTTATGTATAATATTTATTAAAAATAACTAATAAATATCTAAAATTTAATAAAATATAATAAATATTTTATATAAAATTTATAAATAAATAAATAGTAATATTATTTTATAACACATATTTAATAGAATAATTATATTATTATTACTTTAGTGATATTTTAATTTTATTATTTTATTCATATTTTAAATATATATTTTAGTTACATTACACTATAATCATAAATGTTTATTGTACATATGTTATAAAATAAATAGATTTATAAATTTATATTTTTATTAATAAATTAAAATTTATTTATGTTTTATTTGTATTTAACTTTTAGTAAATTACAAATACGTAATTTGTTATTATTTAATTTCAATAAAATATTTTGTTAATATATTATTCAAATAATATAACTATTTATTTATTAATATATGTTACATGAATATAATATATTTTATTTCTAATATTTTTTTATTATCTTATTAATAATTTGATATTCAATTATAAAAAAATTAAATAAAATATTTTAATAATATTTTTATATATAATATATTTATTTCCAAAATTATATTAAACAATCACATTTAGTTAAGAAAAAAATGAAAATAATAAATAAAAAATATAAAAATACATACATATTACTTGCATTTCAAATATAAACAATCAAATTCCTTTATTTTTCTCAATTTTTAATTACAGTAATTTACATTATTTATTAAGTATATAAATAATATTTAATTACTTATTCTATAGTTCACAAATTATAATTTATCGTTTTCATTTTGTTTAAAAGTTTATTTTCTTTAAAATATTTTACATACGCTCGTAACCCTATTCTTTTCACAAAATATTTAAAAGAAATTTTTTTAAATAAGACAAGAGTAGTAAATTATAGGATAAAAGCCCTTTTAGTCCCAAAAGTTTGGCTAAATACCCTCATAAGTGCTAATAGTTTTATTTAAAAGTCCTAGTTTCTTATAAAATATCTATTATACCCTTATACATAATATTTAACAAAAAAAATAATAAATTTTTAAAATTTTTTAAAATACATTATGTTTATGTAAAATATATTGACATATAAATAAAATAATTATCTTATAGCACATATTGTATATAATTATTATTAACATATTATAACTTTTATTTATTATTATTTTAGTTTTATTATTTTAATTATATTTTATATATATATTTTATATAAATTATAATATAATCATAAATATTTATTATACTATAAAATAAATAGATTTATAAATCTATATTTTATTAATAAATTAATACTTTATGTTTTAGTTGTATTTAAGTTTAGTAATTACAAATATGTAATTTGTTATTATTTAATTTATTACAATAAATTACAATAAAAGTATTTTGTTAATTTATTATATAATGACCAATATTTTTATTTATTAATTAATATATTTTACATAAATATAATTTATATAAAGTTAGAATTTTTATTAAGTTTTAAAAATTTATTAGTTTTTTGTTAAATATTATGTATAAGGGTATAATAGGTATTTTATAGAAAACTAGGACTTTTAAGAGTATTTTCAAAATTATTAGGACTTATGAGGGTATTTAGCCAAACCTTTGGAACTAAAGGGCTTTTACCCTAAATTATAATATGTAAATTAATTTTAGTGTCACCTATAAGTAGAATTAGTAATTAGATATATTTTATATGTTTATTAAATATTTTATATTTTTATTAAAGACTTCATTTGCTTTTGGAGCTTCTAATTTTGCTCTTCATGAATGTCTGCACAAAAAGGTCATATTTGAATTTAAAAAAATTAATACGAATAGTAAACATATCGTATTCTTGTCACACAAATAATAAACATATCGTATTTTTGTTGACTCAAATACGATTTGTTTATCCAAATTGTTATCTCTACTAATAAAATGATAATAGTTGAGACTAAATTATTAATTACAACAATTTATTTCATATTTTATTAATTTATTAAGTTTAGGAACTAAATTAAAAATATTCTAACAAGTCAAATTGACATTTTTAAACTAAGGGGGGCATTTCCTTGTTCTGTAAAACTCAATGAAGTATCTATCACACCCTATAAACCAAAAGGGTATCTAGTCTTTACCTAAAAGTCAGGAGTGTAAATTATAATATCCCTATTGAAAAAATATTTTTAATAAGATAGGAATAATAAATTATAATATGTGAATTAAATTTTATGTTATAAAACAATATAATTTATAATTAGATACATATTTATATCTTTATTAAATAATTTAATTATTTTTATTTATACATATTACACTTGTTATTTATATTAATTGACTCTGATAAGTTTTTTAAAAAATATAATGAATATACAATTTTTTAGATAAATATAGTTCATATAAAAATAAAATGATAAAAATGTTTAATTTAAATTTATTTTTGATAACTACACATCAAGTTATTATTAAGGTAGTGTTTGTTTTTTCTGTCTACAATATGAATATGATTAAAATTTAAATTTAAATAATATATTTATTTATTTTTACTTCAAATATCTAAATATAAATGTTAAGTTGTTTATTTTTTTAAAAAATAAAAAATTTAAAACCGATATGTTGATATTTATGTTCTAAAATATCTTAAACTAATATATTAAATTATTGATATATATAAATATTAAATAATAAACTAGTGATATTATTAATAAACTTTGTATAGTATAGGGTTCCAAATCCGCGCGTCTTCAAATACCCCATAAATTATTATAGATTTAAATTATTCAAACGTTTACTTATTCAGATTTAAATTAAAAATTTTAACTTAAATATATGTAGATATTTTTTAATAAATATTTATAAATAAGTTAAAAAACAAATAGTTTTTATATTTAGAATTCAACCAAAAAAATAAATTGACTGTAAAAAAATTAAGAAAAAAAAGGGTTAGTAATATTTTCGTATATAGGTTTGTCGCAAATCATTACTAGCATCTTTTAAAATAATTTTTTTTTAAATTTTTTTTAAATGTTATGCTGAATACATATTTCTACAGCTAGAAAATTTTGATGCTTCAAACACGCTGATTTAGTTTGGGTGTTGAATGTGAGGTTTGTTTATTTTCAATTCTTGTTAACAAAACAGAATTTGAAATTAGTTTTCAGGATAAAAAATCCAAAAATTACATGGTAACCAAGCAAATTCGGATTTGTGATTTATTTGAATATCGTTCTAGAAAGAAAATGATAAGATTTGGATTGAATTTGGAGAAAAAAGAGAGAGAGAGAGAGATATATATATATATATATATATATATAAATTTGTGGTTTGACTATTTTTGAAGATAATCGTTGGCAAATATGCTTATATTTTATAATATTTTCTAAGATTTGTAGTGAAATTAAGAAAAAATAGAATGAGCTAGTTCTTGTGTCTAGATCTTGCCAGGCGTAAGAACTGCATTACAATGGGTGCTGATGCAACTAAATATCCCATTTGTGTGATAGCAACGGGAAAACTTAAAACATAATATTAGAAATTGCATTTGTTTGGATACTGTGACTTGTATAATAATCATATATTATTTTTATTATTTTTATTGGAGAAAAGAATGAGAAGAGATAAGGTTAGGTTATTCGAGATCTTTTTATTATTATTAAAAAAAATATTATTTTATGGGTAATTTAATTTAATATTACCACTTCTATCTTTAAATTTTTTTTAAATTTTTAAACGGTTCATCAGCGTAAATTATTTTGACTAACGATTTGATTTGTTTCAAGTGAAAATTGTTTACACAACATTATTTAAAAGAGGAAGAATTTAAAGGTTAGGGGGCATAGGGTATCTTTTAAAGTATAGGAGCATGATATATAATTAGGCCAAATTTTGGGGAAATTGAGCATTTTTTCTATGTTTAACAACAACAATAATAGTAATATATGCAATCGAGGATCTATAGAACTTTTTAATATTTAGACTAATAATAATATATACAAGTGGAATGTACACCTGATCTCACTTATTTTATAGTAATTTTAAGGATAAACAACGTGCAAATCTAATCCTGGATACCTTCCCAACCCCATATTTATATTGTTTTAAATCTCAAGTAAAGAAAAACCTAAAAAAATATATATATATTTTAGCATTTCATATATATATAAGTCATCTGGCTGCTTTCCCTGAATAGGTTCTACAACGATCTGATTCTACAAAATAAGTGCATCTATTTCTCATTCGGTAATATGGCATTGCAGCAAACACTTATTTAAAAAATAAGGAATTGAGATTTTATTCTATATTAAACTCTAATTCAAAATGAAAGTTAACTCTGACTTTTCTTATTAAAAAACAATCAAACAAGATAAAAAAAAAACAAAAAAACAAAACGGAAACGATTTCATAAATAATAGTAAACTAAGCATGTGGATTCCATATGTGTTTCTTTTTCCCTCTCTTTAGTAACAGCTAAGTATGCATATTAGTTGATTTAGATAGTAAGCCGTGATACAAGAGGTTTGGGATCAAACTCCGCTCATATTTATTAAAAAAAAACACCATTGAAAAACTGATGGAAAAATATACATAATTCAATTTTTTAAAAAAGTAATCTCTCTAAGAGCTAAGCTTAGAGAGATTTATCAAATAAAGAAAGCAAAGAGACAATAACATCCGAAAAGACATAATGACAAAGGAATACAATCAATCTATAACTCCAATACCAAATACCAACAGCAACAAGAGCACCAAACATAACTCCACAACAGCATGTAGCAGGTTACATTCTGTAGCAGCCATCAAGTAGTCAATTCTTAAAGAGCTATTGGATCAACGAACAATTTTCTTACGTAATCTTTCACATACTCTCGATTTGTTATACCATCAACCTCTTTGTAAAAGACTTCTGCTATTCGTTCAACGTTAACGATTACATTAATTAGTCGCAATGAAACAAATGTTGGCCTCATACATTCTTCATTTATATCCTTCCATTAATTTGTAACTTTTCAGCTGTTTCTATTCTTGAGGTTCCATATTTCTTCATGTAAGGTTCAAGGACAGCGGCAACATGTCCCCTCTTTTGCTCATCCTGTAAATATTGGACTAATTTATGTAAGATATTAAATCTACTCTAATTTGAAACTGTTAATACTTTTTTTTCATTTAAAAAAAATAGTAACTAGGTGTTTGCCATTATTGTTTTCCATTTGCTATTTTTATTTTTATTTTAGGAAAATGGAGACAATACTTGTTTAGTTCATACTATTTTTAACCAATGATTTTATATAACTTTCACGAATAAGCAGTTATATATATAAAAGACTCGAATTATCTGACAATTGACTAAAGGTATCAATGTCTCACACGTGAATAAAGACACCCGTAGGGCATCAATTCGTTTGGGGCAGCCATAGAGAGATTTATTATTATATTATTATAATATCTAGTATTTTGCATCACTCTTTCAAACTCATCCGTAGAATGAGCTATTGATGGATCTGAAAATATACCTTTGGCTATTGATTATTGCTAGGTGATTTTATATAGGGGGTGTTGCAAATACTTCGAATACTACTGAAAAAAAATAGCCAAACGCTAGTTTTATATATTTTTGTTTGGTCAAAATTATATACTGCTTATTAATTGATTGCACAGTGCTCTGTATTTTATAGAGGGTTTGGAATTCCCTTCTATCTATAAAACTTCGTTGATAAATTAGAGTATGTGGTAGCTTCTAAATCCAGGGATACATAAGAGTTTTTGGAGTTAAATTGAACTAAAATTAAAAAAAAAAACAAAAACTGCAAGTAGTAAGGTTTTTGTTCTCTGCTGAATTGCTTTACATTTGGACAACAGCCAAGTAAACTTTAGTTTGACATTTTTTTTTTACTTGACTTGACTATTGCGTTTGAATTCTTTGTATTAGTTTTAATTATTTCTGATAGTATAGCCAACTCTTGAATGCGAAAAGAAAGGGTATACCACACAAGTCTAGATAAACTACATGGATTCATTCTTATGTGAAGAATGGGCATCATTAGTAGTTTGGAAACTGTCATCGGAATGTAAGTGAAACGGCTTGTTATTCCGCCAACAAGAAAAGAAATATTAGCTATAAAACAAGGCAAGAATCTCTGTCACGGGGCTTGAGATGATGGACATTCAGAAAAAGATATTCAATTTGATACCCATCTCTGTCTTGTCTCCTCAGTATGCTATTCATGGGAATTAGCCTATTGGCGCCCCTGGTTTTGGTGAAACAATCGGCTTGATTTACCAAACTAATCAAAACCAGGAAGAATATTTTAAAAATGTCCAAAAATAATTTTTAATTTGAAAATTATTCAAAAAGTAGAAATTTAAATGATTTTACCTCTCTTTATTAAAGCAGGTGACAGTATCTAGACTCACTAATAATCCACAGGAGTGAGACTTGATCAATCAAGACTCATTTCTGACCAATCAACAATGAGTACTGACTGCAACAAATACTCGCTATAAATCACCTCAAACATGCAAATCACTCTCAATATATTGTTCTTACGAAATTGCATTGACAATTTATTAAAAATATAAATATATATTGTGCAAATCTTCACATTTTTCAAAAATTCAAATTAACAAAATTAAAAATTCTTACTTTGGTCTTGTGATGGGAGAATTAGGTAATTAGAAAAACTCTAATTTTTGAAAGAATTATGATTAGATTGGGTAAAATTAGATTTAGGGTTTGGAAGAATTAAAAATGACAGGTTAGGATTTTTTAGGGGGAGTTGAAAAATAGGGAGATTGAGGTTATTTGATGGAAAGAGATAAAATAATCTAATTTCTATTTTTTTTGAATAATTTTAAAATTAAAAAGTACGGTTGGATATTTTTGAAATACTTTTTTGAGTTTTAGATAATTTGATAAACTTCTAAAAACAAAACGAGGAACTCGTTTGTTACTGTCGTATGACTAAATGCATTGAAGATCAGAAATTATTGATATTAGGGGTGGGCCGTGGGCGGCAACTAGGGTTTGATTAATACCGTAAACTTTTATCAATTTCAATGTTTTCGTACAATAACAAGAACTAGGGTTTGATTTTTGGTCACAAGTATTGATTTTGCTGCTTAATAATTAGTTGCCGCCTACCCCTAATATTTTTATTTGGTCATTATTATAGAAATATTGTATTTTATTTTTATGATGTTTTAGAAAATTAAAATACCCCATTACTTTTAAAGGGACGTGAAAATAGTCTTAATCTACTATTATTATTTTATATTTTAATTATTAAAAAATATATAAAATAATTATATTATTTTTATTTTTTTATAATAACTAATATATATTTTTAGTATTTGAGTTTAAAGTAATAATAATATTTTAATCATTAATTAGTTCTCTTTCTAGATTTGCGATTAAACTTTTTGATAATATTAATTCTATATAACTAGATCATTTATTTAAAATAATCTGATTTTAAAAATTATGTATAATTAGTCAGACAATATTAAAATTATGATAATAATAATATTTTTATTTTATTTTAACAATAATAATTATTCTTATTTAATATTGTCAAATGGTTTATTTTAAAACTTATGTAATATTAATTGTAAAATTTTTGTAACATAAAATTTATTGTTAAAATTTTCTTTCAAACTTAAAAAATAGAACAAGATGATATTAGTGAGTATAAAATAAAAATAAGGATAATATGATTATTTTTTTTTCATAGTTAAGGAATAAATAATTAATTTAAAGTAAGAATAGTAATTAGAGAGTATCTTAATATTTTTTTAAAAATTAGGCGTATCTTGACTTTTTAAAAAATAGAGGATGTATTTTTATTTGCTAACCTCAGTTGAAAGGTTGACTGCATGTGATGACCGAGTCACTCGAGGCCAATTCTTTTATTGAATTTTTCTGCAACCAAACCTGATCCTTATGTAGGCATAGAAAAGGAAATCCCACGTCATTGGCAACAATATAAATTGGGCTTTGCTCTACGTTGTTCTGCGAGCAGTAAGTATAACAGTCACAAGCATGTCTAGCAAGGTCCATGAAAAGTATCGTCCACTGGCAAACTTTCGTCCTTCAATATGGAAGGACACTTTCGATTCCATGTCCTCACCTAAGTTGGTAAAAGTATTCTCTCTCTTTCTTATTTAATTATATTCTGACGTATATAGACGAAGTAAAACTTAGTTCAGCTTGTCTTGTTTGTGCATGCATGCAGGAACTTGAATATGATAAGCAGTTTGAAGAGCTGAAAGAACAGGTGAAGGAAATGTTAAGTACTACTTCTTCTACCGAAGATCTGGTAAAAGAAGTTATTCTGATCAACTCACTGTGCCGTCTTGGTGTGTCACATCACTTTGAGTCTCAGATTGAAGAACGATTACATCATATTTTTGAAACGCACCCTGATCTTGCTGCGGAGAATGACTATGACTTATACACTATTGCTCTTATATTTCGAATTTTCAGACAGCATGGTTTCAAAATGTCATGTGGTAAGTGCATACACTTATATGAGTGTGTATATCAATGTTTGATACTCTAAAAATATGATGACAACAATAAATGAGACATCAGGGTTGCTACACATATTATGGTATAGTCTTGCATGCTTTTATATATTAAATGAACCAATTAGTTAAATGAATTCTATACATACATATGATACTAATAAATACATCATGGAAATGAATCAGGGGTGTTTAACAAATTCAAGGAGTCAGATGAAAAATTTAAGAAAAGTGTAGTCAGCGATGCGAGGGGGATGTTAAGTTTGCATGAAGCTACACAATTAAGGGTACACAAAGAAGATATTTTGGAGGAGGCCCTCACTTTCACAAAGGCTCATCTGACGAAGATATCCTTGGCTCTATATACAAGCCCTCATCTAGCAAAACACATAACTGAAGCCCTTGAGCAGCCCTTCAACACAGGTGTGCCAAGACTCGAGGAACTCAAATACATCTCTTTCTACGAGCATGAAGAATTTAGAAATGACACTCTACTCAAGTTTGCAAAATTAAATTTCAATCATGTACAATTATTGCACAAACAAGAGTTGAGCTACCTCACAAGGTACATATATTTATCCACAAATATGTGTGCGTATAATAAATATTAACTAATTTGTTTTAGTTGTTAATTTATTGCAGCTGGTGGAAAGACTTAAATTTTCCATCAATATACAGTTATATGAGAGACATACTTGTGGAGATTTTTTTTTTTGGAGTATGGCACAACATTATAAGCCTTGTTACTCATGTGCTCGGTTAATAGTTACTAAAATTACTCTGATGACATTGGTTATAGATGATACATATGATGCATATGGTTTACTTGACGAACTCCAATGTTTTACAGATGCAATAGAACGGTTTGTATATATATGTACATTAACTCAATTATAAATTAGTTAATAAGAGAATTCTAAAGATATTAAAATATACAATTACTCATGAAAATTATGTCTTTATTCACAGGTGGGACATTGATGCCCTTAGTCAATTACCAGATTATTTGAAACCTTTATACAAGTCTCTTTTAAACCTTTTTGAAGAATTAAACAATGAAGCGACAGAGGAAGGAAGATCTTATAGCGTCTCATTTACAAAGAAAATGGTAATTAATATTATTTGTTTAACCAACTTTCTTTCACTTTAATATTATTTGTTTAACTCTTTATTGTAATTAGTATATTTTAACAATTAACTTGGTATATTTGATGAAACAATTATTAGGTTAAAGAAGTTGTGAGAGCTTATTTTGTTGAGGCTCAATGGTTCCGAGAAGGTTTTGTGCCATCATTTGATGAGCGCATGAGCAATGCTTTAATTTCAGCATGTTGCGTTCTTCTTCCAGCCGCAACATTTACAGGAATTAGAGAAATTGCAGGAATTCAGGCATTCGAGTGGCTGCAGAGTAAACCAAAAGTTATGATATCTTCATTTACAATCCTTCGTCTCATAGCTGATTTGGTATCTCACGAGGTATATACATATATATATATATATATATATATATAATTGTTTACTCATGTGAAAGTTCTATAAAATCATTGGTTAAAAATAGTACCAACTAAAAAAGTATTTTCTCCAAGGGATATATATATATAATTATGAATTTATGAATTTATGAATTATGATTATATTATAATTCGAAGGACTTAATTGACTAAATAAAATAATTATAAACTTTTATAAATGACTTGTTTGACTAAAATGATATTTATAAAACTTTTAGCATTATTTATTAAACACAAGGGATATATATGTAATTAATTAATTAAATTAAAAGTTATGAAGCGGGAAAACACGGTCGGGTCGGGGATTAACATCCGTCCCCGTCCCCGTCCCCGACCCGAATTTGAAACGGGGCTGAAAATTCAGCCCCGAACCCAACCCGATCCTCGTTTTTTCACTACCACCCCTCCTCGATCAAGAGGAGATTTTTGCCATCCCTAATCAAGAGGGGTCAAATTGAGTGAAATAAATAATATTGGGATATAATTGTAATTAATTGGGACTTACATGACAGAATCCTTAAATTTATGCTGAAAGACTCAAATGACAACCACCTAAAAGTACATGGGGTTGATAGATAAAATCTAAGAAGGGCTAATTGAGAAAATGTAAGGGCTCAAATGATAAATAACTTATATTCGAATGTAATTTTATTACAAAAAAAATACTTTTTGTTGCTGATATTTGCGATCGATTTTTAATCTGTCATAAATAAGTATTATTTGCGACTATTTTGCAACTGAATACAATTTCATCCTAAAAAAGTGTATTATTTATAATCAAATTTAAAGATCAGCTACAAAAATGGTGGTCAATTTTATTTTATTAAAAATTAAATATTATGATTTTGTTTATTATATATTAGTCCCAAATAAATAGGACTAAAATGTTTAGCTATATAAAATTATATATTAAATATTAATTACTAAGATATTGAAGATAAAAATATTATTTTACATTAAAATATTATTTTTTGTTTTTTTGCATTCAAATCGTTTTTACAATAAATTCATTTTTTTTCCAAATCAAATTGATGCCCAAAATCAAATTTGCTCGTCAAGTCACTCTTAGCTTACCGACGCCAAATATGTTGCCATCAGCTTGCTCACGCACTGCCGTCATCAGCTTATTGACGCCAAGTACGATGTTAGTTTTAACGTTTCTTTTTTTTCGAATTTTTGGAAATGCTATATATTTTAGTGCAAATTGATGTGAATTTGATTTAATCTTTATACGGTTTTTAGTGTTGATCTTTAGTGTGTGTTTTTTAGTGCATATTCAAGCTTGTGCATGTTATTCCTGAACCTACATCTGCATTTGCATCTTCTCTGTAAAAGTAAGACCAGAGATAATAAATTGAAAGTAATTCTCTTTTAATTTAAACTTCAAATAATTGAAAATTATTGGATGTGGGTATGGGTTCAGGAACCTACCATAAATTTGTAGGTTGATATACATAATTAAGCATCAAAATGAGTTGTGAAATCCAAACGAAAAAATTATAATTAATTGCAAAATTTAATAAAATAAATTTGTAATTACAAATTGATGAGACTGCCTGCTTGTTAAGTAACAGATCATTTTTTGGAATAACACACACGAGTATCCCCAGATTCTAGCCTTAATAATTTGTCTACAATTTATGGTATTGCTTTCATATCATTAATTAATTAAATTTGCATGAGGGGGTGGTTTTGTTCTCCTCCTTCTTGTAGTTGTGAAACAGCACCAAATTCTCCCTAATAGTTTATTTCAATTATTATTTCTTTATTTTTTATGTGTGTAAATGATTATGGTTCTCTTAACAAGCATTTAACCCAGTGCTTTTTGTTGTGAATTTGTTATCTTCTATAGAAGAGAAGTGTTAACATTTTTTAATTAATCTGTCATTGAAGGAATTTTTTTTTCTTTTTTTGTTTCTTTTCTTTGCTTTCATTTTCTTTCACTTAGCCATTTTGGCTTTATTCTCTCTCTTTTTTTTTTTTAAATACTGGTTGAATCCAACTTTTTCAAAATAGTGTATCATGTCTAAGGAATTTTAGTGATAAGTTTTAAAGTTTGCTTTTCACGGATAATATTAAAGATGATGTCCTTACATTGACATGCACAAGAGTTTCGGATTTGGAAAAAATATATTAGAATTGTGCTTGCGTATCTTTTTTATAATTTGAATTCCTTTAGTACTTTTAGTGATTTTGACATGTTAGAATCTGTTATCTTCTATATTTCTGAGTATCTAATTAAGAGAATACAGTTAAGAGTTTGTTAAGAGTCAATTATACTGAAAACAAAGTATGTAAAGTTGTGTATAATTAGCAAGCTTGACAGATTGTTTTAAGGAGTTCTAGGTCTCTGTTTAATAAGGTTAAAAATTTGGTAACAAAAGGTGGTAGTAAGGAAATTTTTTTTTTCAAATTAATCACCACTGTTATAAATCGGTTGCGAAATGGCCGCAAATATTTTTGGTGGCTGATATATATTGGTCGCAAAATTGATTGCAAATATTTAATAAAAGTAAGCCGCAAATGACCAGAATTTGATGATAAAAAGTAATTTTGCGATTGAATTTGTAATATTTGTGGTTTATTTTTCAGCCGCAAAAAACACTTTTTTTGTAGTGAATTTACATAAAAAATGTGAAACAAAATGCAATGTATGCTCAAACGGAAATCGGTTGTATTCGTACAACGAGGATCAGAGGTTGGAAATTAAAAACAGCGGCCGAAGGCAGCATGCTGAAAGTGTTATGAGTTGAATGGACCAATGGTGACATTTAAATCGTTAGAAATTGGCCGGATCGACGATTCAAAGTGACGAAAATTGGCTGTCTTTGTGGGGTCTTCACGACGGCGATCAATAATGCGTGTTAGGGAACGGTCACCAGATTCTGGTCAAACGGCAGCTTCTAAGTGTCTTGGGATCGATGGTGTGGCAAAGGATGACATGCGCCCCGTGGATGGTTCACGTGCGGGTAAATCTTTGCAGTGCGGTGAAACTGAACAAATAAAGAAACCAAAAAAAGCCAAAAAATTTAGAAGCATAGAGAAACAATACTCTAAAAGCAAAACCAAATTTTAAATAACAAACCGGAGGGGCAGATGCACGCGTCAAAGGAAAAAAATCGAAGAGGATTAAAAAAACCTTAGCTCTGATATCATGTGAAAGATAATAATATAATTTTTATTTCTTGAATATTTCAAGTAACGTACATTATGGTATTTATATAGGCTTACAAAGCTATCATAAATGTAAACAAAATATTACACTAATTATTTTATCAAATAAGAAAATAAATTATAAAATAAGATTATAATAAAATAAGAAATATGATGATATTATTTTAGCAAAATCTATACAATATTATGCCTAAATTTGCTAAATCAAATATCGTTAACGAGATGAAGGATTGTCAATGAAGATATCATAACTTGTGTCTACTCTGCAGCCACTCAAATACATGGATTCCTATAATTTCTCTAATTTCTATAAATGCTACAGGAACATACTCAACATCTTGAAAAAAAAAAAATTAATTCTCTAAACTAATAATATGTCCCAGAATAATTATCTATAGCAGTCAAACATCTCCTCCATATTAGAGTTAGAAATTTCATATACTAATTTATAACAATATATTCTAATAAAATACAATGAGCAATATGCTAGTTTTGTACTGACAATATCTACTGACTTCGTTACCTTAATACTAAATGTAGTGTCAATATTTAGTAGTTGGAGTATTCCTGATATTTTGAACTAGTGTCAACAATTTATGTCGTTGACACTAAATTGATATTAGTGAAGGAGGTATATGTAGTAGTGACAAATATATATTATATCAGTACATAGGATAAACTACTTCTACAAAAGATTCATATAATAACAAAAATCTCTTACTAGAGTAAAATCAACTTCCTTACCCACTTTATTTATTTATTTTTTAATTTTAGTGAACCTCACTATTGAGTGGATTGACCCACAATGACTTGAAAAATAATCCTTACCATTGGTAAGGAACGAAACCAAGACCTCACAATGAAATCCTTTGACTCCTGGCCACTTGAACTAGCCCAAGTGGTTTCCTTACCTACTTTATCTCTATCACAAAAACCCTAAAAAGTATAGTTGAACTAATGTCTCGTAAATAATTTATATGCAAAGATAGCTGTTGAAAATTAAAAATAAATAAATTTTCATAAGAAAAACACTTGCTGAATTTCAATAACAAGCTCAACAAAAATATCCAAAATTTCAAAGGTAATAATGAAATTATTTAACCGTTCAATTTAAAAAAATATAAACAGTTCCTTCCATGCGTACGTTTAGAGTATTATTCTTAGAATCATTGCCCAAAAATTGTCAAATATGTTTTCGGAGTATTATTCCAATAGAGTACCACCCAGATTTCATTTCTGCGGATTTTCACTGTTACACTTAAATTACTTCATTGTCACTAGAGCATAATTCAATTAGTGCCCATCATAGCTAGTTTCACTTCCTAGGAGTTGATAACTAGAAAATATATCATTCCAAGCATATTGATAAAATTATGGAACATAATGTTATATAACAAATATAAACTTTTTCCGAAACAAGACATGTATGCAATTTTATGACTATAATTATGCAAATAAAATTCTTATATAAATCATCATTAAATTCGGTTCAGTAAACAGTTAAATGGATCAACACGCGGTAGTTATGAAAATTTTACGAACAATTATTTTAACATTAAAGAAAAAAGAATACTTATTTTACAGTTTTATAATCAAGATCACCCAAGTACATATAATGACCTATAAGTATCTTAAATATTAATTTAAAATAAGTAGCTAGATATATTATTTTTTAATATTAAATTTTTGTGGGTGTTGACTTTCTCACATTACTATCGTACTAGATTATTATCCTCTTTATATATGGATTGGGCACCCTCATCCCTTTATCTAGTTTTTGGGTTAAGTTCGACCCAAATCCATTTTTAACTTGGTATCAGAGCTGAACACTCCAGTGATGATGGAATCTTTGTTTCTTTATCCTCTCATAGAACTGATCTACCATTCGCATGAGGAAGATGTTAATTATTTCACATTACCATCGCACTAAACTGTTATCCTACTTATATATGGATTGGTTCTCCTCATCTCTTGAACTACCTTTTGAGTTGAGTTTTAGTCAAGCTCATTTCTAATTGTGGGAATAAAAATATATCTTTTGTCTACATAAAAAAATTAATCAATTATTGACAAGTGCATAAAATATGTGCTAATCATTTACTTTTACATTTTAATTGTTTGTTTAATCCTCAAGTTTCTTTTGAATTTGATATATTTTGGTTATTTTATACAGAAAATGATAAATTCAAATTTCTAAAGTGAATTGGGTTAAAAAAGGATTAATTTGGCTCGAAAAGGAAGAGACCGAAGCATGAGAATAGCGTGGATCAAAGTGCAACAAAATGAGGACTAAAATGAAGAATTATCACAATTAAGGATGAATGTTAAATATGTAAGAGAAAGGGGGTCCAATCGATATTTATCAGATTTTCTAGCTTTGTGGGCAGAAGGTGGTGCGCGATTGTGCGCCTTGCTGCGCGACCGCGCGGCATTTTGTCTCTCACAAATGGTTAATTTTTGGGACTTTAAAAGGTAAGAGAAGAAAAGGAAATAAGGTATGTCATATTTTGGGAAAGTTTTTGAAGGAAAAGAGAGAAAAAAGAGGAGGAGAAGAGGAAGAGATTGGAAGAAGATCTTGGGAAGCATCAAGTTTGACTTTGGATGATTAAAGCTCTCATATTCTAGTTTATCTCTTTCCTTTATTTTAAATTATTATGGTGAATTGAACAATTTTGGTGATTTTCGAATTCATGTTATCAATCGTTGAATTTACGATTTGTGGATTTGAATTCTACTCAATGTATGGCTAAACCCATTCTCTAGGGCAATGATTTAATCTATTTGAAGTATTTATTTTTAATATTGTGTTGTTCAATTGATTTGAGATTGTGTGTTGAGTGTTATCATGATAATTAATGCTTTTGGATATTTGGCCAATTTTTGAATGAATTGTGGATTGATAGGATTTGAGAAATGAACATCATATTTAGACCGTGTGATAAACACCGTAAATTGCATGTTAGATAGAAATATACTAATATGATTTGCGTACTTTAATTAGAAATTATCATTAATCGTAATGCATTTCCATTTAATCAATTTCACATAGAGATATAGTGAAGTTTTAGGTGTGAAGTAGACTCGCTTGATCTCGAGAGAGACAAACGAGTAATTTAGGATAATTAACTAGCAATATCGATTTTAAATTAGAACAACATCAATTAAAGAAATGGATGCGATTAAATATGATAAATCATTAGCCCTAGACATTTTTATTAATTGAATCCTTAAAATATTTTGTTTAGTCGTTACTTTCAATTTCTTAAATCGAAAAAAATTATTTTTATTTTTTTAGATAAATTCGTACATTAATCACCTTCGATAATTATGGGATTAACATTCCTTGTGGGATCGACATCCTCTTATCACTTTATTACTTGATTGCGACACGTGCACTTGCGTTTGTTATTTTGCACGCAACAATTAAAATTAAAAAGCATCTTGTCACATGCATGCAAACAATTGATCTATAAACAAAAAAGTTTCCAAATATTAGTTTAATATTCTCACTCTTAACTCTAATCATATATTAGATACTCTGATTGATGAGGCGTATTATCATTTGCTAGCTGAATAGATAAACATATACAATAATGTGTGCAAATTGAAGTTTATATATTACTGATATGACGTTGGGAGCCATTAAAAAATTGCTCACCAAATGCCGACGGCCATGGCCATTGTCTTTTTGCCAATTCAATCACTTCAATTTCCAAAAGTCTATTGAGAATACAAATAAAAATGTTATACGTATCATTCAAACCCAAAAATAATTCTCGAAATTCCAACAGTACCACCCTTCTTTTTTGTTTTTTGCGACCAAACGAAAGATATATATAATGTTGCAAAAATTTAGTTGCTTAAAGCCATGAAACCTTTACATTTTGTGGATTTGTGGATTTTGTGTTGCAGTTATGAAGTTAAAATAGAGAGAAATAGAAAAAAGAAGAAGGGGATTAGATTTTGTGGATTTCATCGATTTTCTTTAATTCTAATTTTTGAAGTAAAAGAAAATGAGAATTTTTTTTTACTAGATACCCTGAATTTTGAGAAAATTAAAAAATATTTCCTTATTTAATTTCAAATAATTTGTTCAGTTAAAATATTATAATTTTTATTCTCGAATATTAACTCAGGCGCCCAACTAGCCCCGTTAGTCAAAGTTGCAGCCAAATTTTGATCCAAAGGGTAAAATAATCATGTATAAAAAATTCTGTTAAAAATATTTGGAGTATATTATTCCATATTATATGCAGGAGGGTTTTAGTGACTACTATACAAGTTATCAGTCCTAATAAAATTAAGATTGTTTTTCCATATCTGTCAAGTAATAACCTTTTTTTTTAATTGCCAAAATAAGTGTTTAGTGATGGTTTCCATAATAAACTTTGTTACAAAAAATTACCTCAATCCTTAAAATATAGAAAAAGGAAAAACTGCTTTAATCCCTAAAAAATAAGTAAATATTCAAAAATACATATTTTAAAGCTCATTTGTTCATGTTTGCTTATAAATACCTACAAAACAATAAAAATAAATAAATAAACTACAAAATTAAGGCATATATAACATAAATATATGTAAATTATAAACATATCAGTAATGTCCACCCCCATAATAAAAAAACCCATCTATAAAAACAACAAAATCAAACCCGTAATACCCATTACAAACGCTGGCAAAAAAATACCTACAACAAACACCCCACAACAAACTCACAATAATATATTAACTTTTTCTATAAAAAACTCATTTTAAAATATAATAGATCTTTCCTATTTAATTAATTTTATTAATATGTTTCTTGTCATATTTAGAAAAATAAAAATGGATGTTTCTTATCAAACTAGTATTAGTTTGACCTAATTTAGTTTGATTTCTTAGTTTATATTAATTTATTTCTTAATCTATAATGAATTATTATTTTAGTCTATATAAAGAAATATTTATGTTATTAGTTTATTCATATATGTCCAATTCAATCAATACAATATTTTATTTTCTCCAACATCATTCAAGTCGTAGAAAGAAATTAACATAAATTTAGTATGTTCGTTGATTCCATTGTTTTCATAGTGGTTGTGGTTGTCACAAGATCCGTCACCGTTACAAAACCATCGTCGTTGCAAACACGGTCATCGGTTATTGGGAAAACTCCATTAAGGCTTAATATGATATGGGTTTCCCAGTTTTGCTGCTTCTGGGTTAGCAAAAGAACGCAAAACGTGTTCCACACTTAGGCACCAAAAGAGTCGCAACCAATCAAATCTCTTCACTTGTTGCACTTCCTTGATCTTGCATGTCAGACACGGATGATATGGTAAACAATGTCACTCATATTTATTCCACTTGACAAACACACATAAAAATACCTTTCTACCCTTAATGAGATCCAAAAGGATGTTATGATGGATTGAGATTTAAATGCGTAATTTTCAAAGCATTGACACTAAAATATATGTCATTTTAGGTACCTATAACATTTTAACAAGTCAAATTTGTTGAAGTTAGGACAAAGGATATTCTTCTTTTTTCTCAAAATTGAGGAATATTCAACACACTCTAAAAATGTAGAGGATATTTGTTGTTTCTCTAAAAGCTAGAGGTATGTTACAATATGCCATTTTTTAATTTCTTTTAAACTTCATCCATTTGTAACCTAGCCAAGTTCGAGATTCATGATGAAAAGTCAATGTTGTACATTGCAATCAACAAAATAAAGATGATAATGGAGAAATACTCTTGTTAATTAAACAAATAATTGAAAATTTTCTGTTTATAAATAAATTGATTGCGTATGGCAAGATGTTGTTCATGGATTTTCATTGAATTTTCTATTCAAGCAAATCGTATGCTTTATTATTTAATTTGGAGATATTATGTATCCAGCTAATACATGGAATAATGTCTCATTGATTTGACATTAAATCTTAAACAAAAGATATATACCATTTAATGTGTCCGACATTATTTTACAAAAAAATTAGAACTTCAATAAGAGATTCCAGAATTTTAAGCTCGTATTTATATGATTTAGTTCATTTATAATTTACAGGCCCCCAACTTTCTTTGGCTGATCCACAGTTCTCTTTCTCTAGCTTCGTGTATCATGGAGTTGGTATTATCGTCTTTCCCAATGCTTGTAACCTTTCTTCTTTTAGTCTTCATGGTCCTGAAACTAGGGAAGAAATTCAAGGGCAGTGAGAGATCTCTAAATCTTCCACCAGGGCCATGGAAATTACCTATCATTGGAAACTTGCATCAGCTTGTTGGCTCACTCCCTCATCATCAACTAAGAAACTTGGCAAACATGTATGGACCCCTGATGTACTTACAAATAGGAGAAATTCCCACTATTGTTGTATCATCAGCAGAATCTGCCAAAGAAGTGCTGAAAACTCATGATATTATCTTTTGCTCAAGGGTTCAAACGCTAACAGGAAAAGTCATAACATATAATTCTAGTGGTATGGCCTTCGTTCCGTACGGCGACCAATGGAGACAACTACGAAAACTCTGTGTAATGGAGGTTTTAAGCGCGAAAAAAGTCCAGTCTTTTCGATCAACAAGAGAACAAGAAGTGTCGAATCTCATTAGTTGGATTGCTTCAAAGTCAGGATCAGTGATTAACCTTACTGAAAAATTGTTCTCGTTATCATATGACATCACTTCAAAAGCAGCCTTTGGCAACAAATGCACAGACCGAGAAATATTCATATCGATAATGGAGGAAGTTATGCAATTACTTGTCGGTGCTAATGTTGCAGACCTATTTCCTTCGACCAGATTTCTTCAATCCATAACTGGAATCAAGTCTCGATTACAGAAAATTCATAAACAAGCTGACAAAATAATTTCGAGCATTATTGATGAACATAAGAAGCACAAGGAAAGACTACAGACTGGTAAAGATGAAGATATAGTAGATGTTCTGTTGAGTGTTCAAGAGCGTGCTGATATTGAATTTCCCATAACTACGGATAATATCAAAGCCATAATCACTGTAAGTATTCTCTTTCCCTTCTACTGCGTTTTGTCAGAGTTTAATTTCTAAATCAATAAATCGGGTCAAATCCCTATAAATTTGCATCATCAGCTAGGTGTTTGTTTTCAGGATGTTATTGTCGCCTTCCCAACATCCTTATAAAACCATTTTTCATTTCTTTATCTAGCTCGTTAAAATATATTAAAATGAGAAAAATTATTATAACAACCCATTAATCTCCAAAACAACTCTATTGCCTCTCTTCTTTATAAACCTATTATTCTCAGTTTTTTTATTGTTGAAAATACTTTTTTCTCTCAAAATAAGCTCAATTCCTTTTTTGATTTTGATGGAAAACAAGTAACTAAATTTATTTATTTTTTTAAATACGCTCAATTTATTCATCAAGTTCTACATTGTGATTGAAAATTTACTTCTCCAAGGATCACCTCTCTTCATTCATTATTATTTTCTTTATCAAGTTAAAACTCTTATGATTTTCTTAGAAAATAAAAATATATCTATTTAATTAAAAATTTGAACAAAAAAATTTTAATAAATAAAAGTTAAGAGTTAATAGAAATATTAATAATTATACCTACAACAGGTGGGGTATAAAAAAAATTTGATATAAAAAATGATTTATAGTAAATGGAAATTAAAAGTTAGTGCCTTTTTGTTCTTTAATCTGAAGCCTAAATATAGTTCAGTTTCACTTGTGTAGATGTTTTAAAAGTTCTTGTTTTTTTTTAACTTAACACTAAAAATTTGGTAATTATATTTTAATAAAATAATTAATTTTTTTAATTTACGGTGTGTTTGTTTTTTTATTTGAAGTCTAAATAAAAATTTTAATTGTAATAAACTAAAATACCATTATAAATTTATTTATTTCCTGTTATAGAGTATATCTTAATTATTTATAAGGATATAATATGAAAAATTATTATTTTTAAAATATTTTATTCAAAATTGATAAATAAAAAATAAATATATTATTTAAATTTATTCATATTTGAGATTCATTTATATTTCAGAAAAAAAAATAGATGCTTAATAAAAGTATTAATCAATTACACGTATAATACTCTGGTGTAAAGAATGTTTAACATAAAATAAAATATGTGAGTTTATTTAGATATGCCTCCTTATATAATTTTGATTAACGTTAAAATTTAAATAAAAAATGTTTTCCAAGAAATTTGAAATGGTGACAGTAGCATTACTAGTACTCTTGTTTTTCTCCTTTTTTTTATTTTTATTCTTTTCTTTTAAAATTATTAGAATATTTTAGAAACTTCATTGTTTTGAATGTAGTGAAAAAATAGAATAATTGTATTATTTTAGAATTCAAGTAGAATTTGAATTTTCTTTCCCGATTCAACTCGAATTTGAAATTATTTTCTTATGTTCTTACTAAATATTTTAAAAATTACATCAATAATTCAAAAAAATTTAGATACATGCATATGAAAGCCTGCTCTATGATGAATGGAATTATATATATTTTGGATTCAATAGTTAGATTTTGTTCCTCATATAAACTTGCGAATCTCCATATGTGTTTACATTAATTAATGACTTAGCTTGAATATATAATTAAATATCTTCTCAGGAAGTATTTGGTGCTGGTAGCGAGACAACTGCCACAACCCTAGATTGGGCGCTATGTGAAATGATGAAAAATCCAAGAGTGTTGAAAAGAGCGCAAGATGAGGTAAGAGAAGTCTTTAATAAGAAGGGAAAGGTCGATGAAACCGGGATTGCCGAAATGCAATTCTTGAAGCTAGTTATCAAAGAGACTATGCGATTGCATACTCCTGCACCTTTACTATTTCCAAGAGAATGTCGAGAAAGTTGCAAGATTGATGGATTCGACATACCCGCCAAAGCCACAGTCATTGTTAATGCATGGGCAATTGCCAGGGATCCAAAATATTGGAGTGAACCTGAGAGCTTTATGCCAGAGAGATTCCTTGATTGCTCTATTGATTTTAAGGGTCTTGATTTTGAATATATCCCATTTGGTTCCGGTAGGAGGATATGCCCTGGAATACCATTTGCTATTGCCAATATAGAGCTTCTACTTGCAATGTTATTGTACCATTTTGATTGGAAACTACCCAGTGGAATGAAGCACGAAGACTTAGAAATGACTGAGGTCTTTGGTGCGATAGTCAGAAGAAAATATGATCTACGCATCATTCCCATTCCCTATTGTCCTTCACTTGTTGCAGGATCTCTAGATTAATAACTCCACCAGTTAACTTTTATCGTAAAACAAGTACTGTCTTTTTAATAAATGTCTTTGCATTATAATTTTACCTTTACTGTATAATTATTTCTATACTCCTTTCTTTTATTAATATAATAACTCTTTAAGATTTTATCTCAGATATTGTTTAATTAAAAAAATAAAAATAAAATAAATGTGCATTAGGTATTAGGATAATAATTTTTGAAGGGAGGAACATTTTAACCCTTGATAGAGACATGGTATGCTTGATTCATGTCTAAGATTTTATATATACATTATACAATATATACTCTAATAAATATAATATTGCCATCGTATTTTTTTCTTCATAATATATTTTACAAAATAATTTGAGTTTGTAAATTTATATTCAATATTATTACAAAATAATAATTATTTATTTTTAATACATTTTTTATAAAATCACTATTAGTTTAATGCTACAAAAGTATATTTTTTCTTGTAATTTCTATTAATTAATATGAGTAAACAAATTTACATTTAGTTTTTCATTGTTATAGAATAATTTTATCATAATTTTTATGCAATTCTTTTACAAAATCATTACTAGTTTAATATTACAAAAAATATATTTCTTTTGTAATTTTTAAAAAGTGATTTGAATTTACTGTTATAAAATAATTATTAATTTAATTTTTGTTCGTTTTTTATAAAATGATTAGTTTAACGTTTACAAAATTAACAAAATTATTATTATTTTAAATTTTGTTCAATTTATTTAATTAGAATAAAAATTGTATTTTTTAATTTTATATTAAAGTTTGAATTTACTGTTACAAAATAATTATTAATTTAATTTTTGTTCATTTTTTATAAAGTAATTAGTTTAACGTTTACAAAATTAACAAAATAATATTATTTTAAATTTTGTTCAATTTTTTTATAAAAAATATTAGTTTTACGTTCACAACTTAACAAATAATAATTTGTCTATGCAATTTTTTTAAAAGAATTATAAAAGAAAATAACTACAAAATACTTTTAAATTTTTCATTTAAATAGATATTAGTTGCATTTAACGTAGATCTAATATGTAGACATATTATATATATTAATACTGGAAAATATGAAAATTAGGCATTTGGTAGCCACAGGTCATGCTAAATGGATGCATGTGAAGAACATAATTAAAATGAAAAATAAAAAAATAATATTTTGTAAGTTGAGGCAGACAGATCAAATATTCATCGGATCCACCAGATCCGCTCTAACAGCCCTATGATTTACATTTCCAAGTTGTCAACATAATAGATCAGAATCTTTGTCGTGGCTTAATTTGGTATTATCCTCATCCAATTCTTATCACCAAAGTAGCAAGTAGGATACCATTAATGACCAGCGTCAATTATTTGATATTTATTAAGTGAATGATAAAATAATATTGTGATAAATAATTTTAAAAATTTTAAATACCTACCAATTAATTAATGTTATATTATTTAGGACAAAACTTGGTTGAGATTTGATATTTACTAAAAATTATATTAAATATATTATATTTTTTATGAAAAAAATAAATACATGTTATATATATATAGAAAAAAGTCCACGTACCTCTCTTAAGATTTGTAAAAATTTCAGTTAAAAAAAAAAGTTTATGGAAAGAGACACAAACCTCCCCTACAAATAATAAACTTATTAAAATATCCCGAATTCATTTTAAAATTACAAAATAAAATTATTTTGGTTAAATTTAAATCTATAACTTTAGTAAAAAGGGCCAATACCCTAACCCACTATACTAAAACAAATTTTAATAATATGTTTTTTAATTCATAATATATAACTCTTATGAAAATACATATATAATAATTTTTTACAACAATTAAAATTATTTTGTTACTATAAAAAAATTTATAATTCAAAAATAATTTTATAATCATTAAAATTTTATATAGTAACTTGAATTTAAAATTATTATTATCATTAAATTATAAAATTTCAAAAAAATTATCATTATTTAAATTTTTAAATAAAATAATTTATTTTATTTAACAATTACTTAAGAAATAAATTTTTAAAATTATTAGTGATAATAATAATTTTAGAATAATTTTATTTTACAACTATTTAAATTTATTTATTTTAATAATTATTTAAGAATAATTTTATTATTATTTGATAATAATTTTAAATTCAAATTATTATATAGAAATTTTTTGAATTATAAGTTTTATAATAACAAATAATTTTAATTATTGTAAAAATTATTAAATATGCATTCTCAAAAGAGTTATTTATTAAAGATTGAAAAATATATATTTAAAATGTATTTGGTGTAATAGTTAAAATATTACTCTTTTCTATTAAAGTTTAGTAATTTTATTTTGTAATTTTGAAAAAAATAGATTTAGGGTATTTTGATAAGTTTATTATTTGTAGGGGAGGTTTGTGTCCCTTTCCACAAACTTTTTTTTGCACCGGAATTTAATTAAAATATAAATAAATAGATATTGAGGTATCCATACCTTATCCTATCCGTTGTTATCCCTAATTGCACCAACCAACTAAATTTGTTTGCTATTTTATTTGATGCATGATTCAAGTATATCCACCGAGGACATTAAAAAAAATTCATAAACATATTATTAATCATACTTCTCCCTAATTTCTGATATCCAACAAGCACGTGACTTTTGCATTTACTGTATTTGAATTCAATCATCGATTATATTATATATTTAATCAATTGCTTTTATATTATTTAAAAATATTATTTAGACTCAATTATCTTGATTTCCAATTATAGAATCAATCATTGATCCTATTACCTATTTAAATAAATACGTAATCATAATTTAATATTTAATTGTATAATTTAAAATCAGATATATTTTTTTTAAATGAAGAATAGTATATTATTGAAAAAGTTTTATAATCATATATTTCAATTTCTCATAATAAAAATAAAATGTTATTTTTATTAAACACTTCTTCAATTATTGCTATGCTTCAATTATCGTTATACGATAAAAAAATTGTGTACATAAAAAAATTCGATATTAAAAAATTATACATTTGTTAAAAATTTCAATAGTACAAGCCATTAAATTGTTGCAATGTGACCACACAACCCCCCTCTTAGACAATCATGCTATTAAAAAACTATACGATATTTAATTTTTTTATGATATTGCATTTATTATATTCACAATCTGTTACATTTGACAACGCATAGCCACAACTCAAAACATTTTTTTTTTTTTGCACAATAGATAGTGACATTATAATGATCTTATCAAAATTCATGAATTGAATCATTGCAGCTAAATATAGTAAGAATTGCAATTAAATATTTTTAGAAAAAAATGCATCAATTCTTAATAAATAATGATAAAATATTTTTTTATCCTTAGTATTTTTCGTCACATATAAATATGTACTAGTTATAGAATATAGGCAAAGAAGGTTTAACAGTCTCTAAATTAATTGTCTCATTGTTAATAAAAGAGAGCTGGGATTTCAATTTCGTTAATATAACACCATTAACTTAATGGCATTAACAAATGATAACTCTGTCATAGTGATCAAATTTTGACTTCCCCACTAGTTTTTTTTCTCTCCATTTGTTTTCTCTCAAATTATTGTATCTTTCCATTTAAAAACAAAAAACAAAAGTCTGGCTTTTACATTAAAATATTGCAAATTGAATTATGAGGACAAAGTGAAGATATACATAATAAAAGATAATTAAACAATGAGGAAATTGGATTGGAACATCCAACAAGTTGCAGTCACATATAGGTTTTAATTTCTTGGTTTTCTATAAATGGATTGTAGCAGATAATGCCTTGATCATCAGTAAGAGTACTTTAAGACTCTAAATCTTAATTAATTATTCCGTCAATGGCTCTCCTCAAACAAGCAAAACCCCATTACCAGGGTTGCTTTCTACCATCATTTCCTAAGCTTTCCCCCTCTGGATGGCCATCACGTGGTCATCACTCTACTTCCTTCACAAACCGTACACTCAATAAATCATTCATTTTAAAAGCATCTTTAACAGAGCCTAAAACCTGCATCGATGCAAGTTTTCGTCCATTGGCAAACTTTTGTCCTTGTATATGGAAAGACACTTTCACCTCCATGCCATACCCTCATCAATCAGTACGTATATATACATACATACATAAATCAACCTACTTTTTTGCATTTATAAATATACTAGCCGGTTAAATTTTTTTTTTTTTCAGGAAATTGAATCACGTGATAAGCAGGTGGAAGAGTTGAAAGAAGATGTGAGGGCAATGTTAATTGCTTCTACAAAAGATCCTGCACAGAATGTCCTTTTGATCGATTCATTATCCCGCCTTGGTGTTTCGTATCACTTTGAGACTGAGATTGAACAACAGTTAATTCGTATTTTTGAATCGCATGCTAACCTCCCTGATGATCATGATTATGACCTATATACTACTGCTCTTTTGTTTCGAGTTCTCAGACAAAATGGCTTCAAAATGTCGTGTGGTAAGAATTCAACCTATCTAGCTAAATATTTGATTTATCACATAAATATGTGTGTAATTAATTATGAAACTCTTTATACAAAGAGAAGGACTCCGTAATTTATATGATTGTTGATATGAATCAGGTGTTTTTAACAAATTTAAAGACGAAAACGGTAAGTTCAAAGAAAGTTTAATTAGTGATGTGAAGGGCATGTTAAGTTTGTATGAAGCTACCCATTTGAGCATGCATGGAGAACATATTCTCGACGAAGCTCTTGCTTTCACAACAGCTCATCTACCGTCCTTGGCTGCCAATTCAAGCCCACATCTAGCAAAACATATAAGCGATGCCCTGGAACAACCCTTTTATACAGGCGGTCCAAGACTGCAGACACTCAAATTCATTCCTTTCTATGAACAAGACGAATCTAGAAATGAGACTTTACTTAAATTTACAAAATTAGACTTCAATAAAGTACAAACACTGCATCAACAAGATTTAAGGCTTGTCACAAGGTAAATTTGTTATCTGTATATATATTTGAAAGAAAGCAAATACGGTGAATTAATTAGTATATATGTTAATAATATTATTTTTCTGTTGCAGTTGGTGGAAAGATTTAGACTTAACTTCAAAATATCCTTATTCGAGAGATAGAGTTGTGGAGCTATACTTTTGGAGTGTCATACAATACTTTGAGCCTTGTTATTCGCGTGCTCGAGTGATGTTCACTAAAATTATGGTGATACTTACAGTTATAGATGATACATATGATGCATACGGGACACTAGATGAGCTCCAACTTTTTACCAATGCCATGGAAAGGTTTTAACTTTAAGTTTAAAGTTAGCTATCAACTTACTAATTCTATCTGATCTTAAATTATGTAAGATCAACAGACAAAAATAAATGTAAATTTAAGTAAGCCTATACAAACTTAGAGTAAAAATATACTATTATACATAACTTAATACTAGTTTACACTAAATCTATACATAGTTATTTAAATTTATATTTTTGCTCTCTCATGTATGACATTCTCTCCTCTCATAAAGTCTTTCTACTTAAAACATTTTTAATAAAATATAGGTACAATAAACAAAAGAAACTGAAAAATAAAGAAAGGGCGCATTTTAATTGACGCTTCCATAAAGAATCAAAAGGTTGTTTTGTGAGTAAACATACATACGAGTGAACCTAAAAAGGAGTTTTCTTTAGGAAAATGCAGATATAAATGTAAAATTGATATTTCTTTCTGAAAATTCAGGATTTTATTGTGTAACTGAATTTTTTTATTTTCAGGTGGGACATTAAGGCCCTTGCTGAGTTGCCAGATTACATGAAAAGTCTTTATATTGCTATCTTGAATCTTTACAATGAATTGGATGATGAGTTGAGTAAAGAAGGAAGATCTTATGGTGTCACCTGTGCAGAGGATACGGTAACATTTCTTTATCTAGCCTTCCCTACTTTACATACAAACATTTGAACAGGATAATTAACAATTTTCTAATTTGTGAAATTCTTTTTCATAAATAATTAGTTGAAAGAGGTTGTGAGAGCCTATTTTGTTGAGGCTCAATGTTTCCGCAAAGGAGTGGTGCCGCCATTTGAGGAACGTTTGGACAATGCATTAATATCAGGATGTGCGTTCTTTGCTCCTGCGGCTGCGTTTGTTGGTATGGGTGAAGTTGCAGGGATTGATGCATTTGATTGGATACGAAGCAGACCTCGAATCATGATATCTACTTTGATTATCGGTCGTCTCCGAGCTGACATGGTCTCTCATGAGGTATCATTTGTTTATTCTTCCGAATTAAAAATGTAAATTAATTAGACAATATTATATGATCATAATATGTCGTTGATTACAATGTGAAAATTTTCACTCACTGAATTGATTTTAATTTGATAATTGAAGGCCGAGCAAAAGAGGGGACATGTTGCATCAGTTGTGGAGGCGTACATGAAAGAACATGGAACATCGAGAGAGGAGACGATTGAGAAGTTTGAGATAATGATTGATAATGCATGGAAGGATGTAAATGAAGAATGTATGGGGCCAACGGTGGTTGCAAAGCCACTCGTCACTCTAATTCTCAACCTGGCGCGCGTAGGAGAAGACCTTTACAGGAAGGCAGATGGAATCACAAATGCACAGCATTTCAGACATTACATTAAACAATTGTTTATTGATCCAATGCTTGTATGAGATGAGACATAATTGATACACTTGCATATTCTGTGTGTATTTGAATAACAGTATGTATATCACATTGTCTTATTATATAAAATAAATTATCATGGGACGTTGAGATGATTCGAAAAAGAACAAAATAAGAGTTTTGTTCCTTTGATTGACTTTACTTCCACCTGTTCTTCTTGTTCTTTTTCATATCTTTAATTGATAATCAAAATAAGACTTTTTGACTCGCAAAATTGTTTAGAATGATAGAAGATGCCAATAAAATACTTATGGTTTCTTATTCTTTAAATGAGCATTTAAGTGAAATCAATAAATCGATTTTGCAATAAAATGAGAGATTCGACTCGTAAAATTTTTTAGAATGATAGAAGATGTTCGGAATTCAAATTTTATTCACACAAACTTGAGAAAAAATTTAAGTAATTTCGTAATATTTATTTATTTATATGAACACGTATAAGGTATTCATCATGAAGTTCTAAAATACAATGAAATTGTAAGTATAAATATTAAAAATTACATTCATATTCTTTTGTTTACTAGAAAATTATTATCATTTCTATTTATTTGTTTATTATTCAAGAAGTAAATGAAAGTATATAAAAAGAAAGTTATTATCAAAATTCTTTTTCTGAGATTTGATATTATATTAGTTAGATAGAAAGTTTGGAAAATATATTAAAACTCTCTCTTTGACCATTAGTCAACTAACCCCAAATGATATATTTACTGAAATACCATCGATCTTTAAGTTTTATGTTAATTAATTGTAAACTTATATTAATTTATTTTTTACCGTGAAGGAAACAAAGTGGCTGACACTGTAGCAAACCTAGGAATCAACTGTAGTTCTTTTACTTGGTGGAACCTTCCTCCACAACAAATACGCAAAGATTTATTGATTAATGCTTGGACAGTTCCTAACTTTCGCTTTTTATAGCAGATGCCACTACTGCGTTTGCTATATTGCTTGCTATTGTTTATGTGCTGTTTAACCAGCCGAGACTTCATCTTTGTTTACTAAGCCATTTAGCATGCACAAGATTTCGGTTGTTGTTCACTGCTATTTCTGAATTCCTTCCCTTCAAAACATATTCTGCCCTCTGCTATTGCTACTACTCTCTAGACTGTTGGGAGGCCTTTATTATTGCTTTCTCTGCTGCTAGAGGACATCCTCTGTTTCTGTTTCTGCTGCAACCATCTTTTTGACAATTCACCTCTGCTCTGCTGTCCTTGGATGGAATGCATTCTTTAATGTGGCTGTTTGCTGTCATTTGCTGCTGGTCTTATTTTTTTTGCTGCTATTTTGATGTTTGTGGCCACTGTTTACTATCGTTTTGCTGCTGGTCTCTTCTGCTAGGTTCTGCAGTCTACTGCTAATTTTGCTGGGCTGCTGTTATATTGTTTTGTGGTTTCTGTCTGCTGTCTCTTTGCTGCTGGTCTCTTCTGATATTTTCTTTAGTTTGCTGCTGTAATTTGCAGCTTGTTCCTAATTCAATTGTCTTTTCCTTCTATTTTTATTTGGCTTCTTACTATTATTTACTCTGTTAGTGTTGGGGTTGTTCTTGTATCCTCTTTTCTCCATTTAGTATTATTGTTTTCTATTAAAAAAAATGTTAATTAATTATAAAAGTTATTTGAGTTCAAATGTTTGGTCGGATATCTTTATAAATTCTAATAATTTTAAAAATATTCTTAAAAATCTTAATTTATTATAAAATAATAATTATATTTTATATAATAATTATTTAAGAAAAATAACTAACAAGAATATTTTTAATTAATATACTTTACATAAATATATTATATTTTATCCTTATACAATTATTTAAGATTATATTTAATAATATATTTGTATAAAATATATTAGTTAAATGAATAATATTATTATTTTATAGTATAATTAATAATCTTTATTTATTAATTCATTATAAATTTATTTATTTTCATTGATATTTATTTTTATTATTTTATTTATATTTTAAATATTTATTATAAATATGTTGTAAAATAAAAACATTTATAAATCTAAAATATTAGTATTTATTTGTTTTTTATTTTTATCTACTTTTTAATAATTACAAATGTGTAATATATTTTTTTAGTTTATTACAAAAAATCATAATAATATTATTTTATTAATATATTATTAAAATAATATTGCTATTTTAAATAAATATATTTGTCAAATTTTATAGATGATTAGTTATTTTTCTTAAATAATAATTATTATATATGAGTATTATTATTATTTTATTGGGACTTATAAGAATATTTTTGGAGTTACTAAAATTTATAAGAATTTTAGACCAAACCTTTAGGATTAAAAAGCCTTTTAAAATTAAGTAACATGAAACTTAAAGATTAAGAGTATTTAAGTAAATGTATTATTTAAAGTTAGTTGACTAATGATTAAAGGGAAGTTTTTGATATATTCCTCAAATATGGTATTTAAGGATACAATCTTAAACTTTAGGGGAGGAATTTGATAATAATCCTAGATAAAAAATATAGAAATTGTATAAAATAATCATAATGATTCGTTATTACTCCAACAATGGTCATAAAAGTCTTACAATTACAATGTAATTACACTTAAACCATTAGAAGTGGATTAATATTTACAACGTAACAAATTTTATCATTAATATGAAATAAAATAACATTGATCACGAACTTGTAGTACTCTAAGATGAGAATCCAATGTCATTTAGTTATTTATATTGGATGTAACTCACTTTCTATTATTATTTATCATGAGCTCCTATTGTTGTTCTGCTTCTCCTCAGATGCTTACTGCTATGTGATATTGTTGCTTTGATGCTGCTATTGCTGGTAGAATTGCTGCTTATTTCTGCCACTGCCTGTACAAGCTGCTGCCCTGCTCTTGGCGGCTGCTTACATGTTATTTGTATCTGTTTCTTATAATTTATTCTTCAAGAAAGACAGGGCTTATCTGTAAAAAAAAAATTCAATAATCGGGAAAAATAACAATTACTTTCCTTATTTTAGGACTAAAAAATATATATATATCATGAGCTCCTGACTAGTGATGTATCTCATATTTTGTAAACTATCATTTTGTAAATATTCACTATTAAGGGAAAAAAAAAGATCATCGTAAAGTAAGCGTACATTTTTTTATATAAAACAACTGCTACCTGTTATATCATTTTATCCTTGCACCAATCAATGAGCAAAAGAAGTACGAAGCATAATGCTATTATTATAATTATAAAACAATTACTAGATGTATTTGTTAATACTGTAAGAGTGAACAAATTATATATGTCAACTATCAACATACCAACCCAGTTGATTATTCCTAAAGAATAATCTAATATAAAATTAGTAAATTAACCAATTGATTCAAAAGATACTATTTCATAAAAATAAAAAAAAGACTTGAAAACTCAAGATCATGCTGAAAATTATGCCCTAGCAACAAAAAAGGTATCTTTTTTAACATTACAATCTTATTGCAACAAGTAAATCTCTATGGGAACTGCTTATTTTCAATTACTAGTAGCCATAATTGGTGGTCGTAAATGAGCTTATTAGAAATACTCTATTTTTGTAGATGAAATTAGTTTCAACGCTCATCTATCATAAAAAATTGAAGAATCTTTTATTGATAATACATCTTGTCAGACTCGATCAAAGTTATTTTTAACCAATCAATGTAATCGAAATCAAACTTATTTGCGACTAATTAATGCAATTAAAATTTTTTAAGATAATTATTTTATAAAAAGAATGGATGCTAAAACATTATTTTAAGAGTGACAGCAAAAAGGGAAAAAAAAAACTCTAACGTATAAATTGGTTAGATTTGATCATAAAATATATTTTTTTTGGGTTTTTTTAATTGTGATTAAAAAAATGTAAATATCGATTAAATTTGGACGTTGTTTAACCTTAAAATTACTATAAAATAAGTGAGATCAGCTGTCCTACTTGTATATATTATTATTATTATTGTTAAAATATTAAAAAAATTCCATAGATCCTAGGTTGCATAAAAGATTGTAGATTCCTAGTCCTTTTGTTGCTTGCATTTCCATGTGCAAGCAACGCATAAACATAGAAAAAATGCGCAATATCCCTGAAGTTTTGCCTAATTACATATCATGCCCCTATACTTTAAAAGATACCCTATGCCGCCTGACCTTAAATTCTTCCTTGTTTACATAATGATGTGTAAACATTTTGCACTTGAACCAAATCAAATCGTTAGTGAAACTAATTTAAATCGATGAACCGTTTAAAAATTTAAAGCAAATAATAAATGTTAATTTGAAGAAAATATAATTTACACTTCAAATATTTACATATTTTTTAAGCTTTAATATATATATATATATATACACACACATGATATACTTTTAAAAATAAATAAATTAAAAACATTAAGAACTTAATTTTTTATAATAAAAATAACATTCAAATTTAAACCTTCGTTGTGCCCGTCTCTCAGTTTTGATCAACGCCTCTCCTCACAGATTTTTCTCTTGTAGTAGAGGCGCCAGGCAAGGGGATCTGTTGTCTCCCCTTCTATTCTGTATTGCTGAAGAAGTTCTATGTCGCGAGTTGTCGTCTCTCTATTTAGATGGATGTACCCTTCCTATTTCCTCTCCTCTAGCTTGTGCTTCTCTCATTCATGTTCTCTATGCCGATGATGTATTCATCTTTGCTAGGGGCGATAAATGTTAGCTCCACAATCTCATGCAGTTTCTCCACTTTTATTGTATAGCTTCTAGGTAGGTTATTAATACACAGAAGAGTTTAGTATTCATTGGTAAATCTGCTCAATCCCGTAATGGTCGCATTCTTCAATTCCTGGGTTTTTCCCAAGGCTCGCTTCCTTTCAATTATTTAGGGATTCTAATTTTTAAGGGTGCTCCTTGTTCCAGTCATCTTCAGTGTTTGGCTGATAGAGCTATAGCCAAACTTAATAGCTGGAAAGGAAAGTTACTTTCTTTAGCTGGTAAAGTTGAATTGACCAAGACGATTTTTACAGGTCTTCTTCTTCATAGTTGTTATGTCTACCTTTGGCCTCAATCTCTAACCTCAAAGCTTCACCAAGGAGTAAGGAATTTCATTTTAATTTGAGATTATCTTCATAGAAAATTGGCTTTAATTTCTTGGAGCCAAATGTGTAAACCAAAACTGGAGGGAGGCTTGGGTCTTCGCCGTTTGGATATCCAACAAAGCTTGCTTGCTAAAGTTTTTCTGGGAGGTTCGTCAAAAGGTCACGTGGTGCTCCAACTATTTACTGACTCGTTTGATTTGGATAGGTGCCATCGGGTACTAAATTCTTCTCTTTGCCTGGTTTTCATTCTGTCCGTAAAGATCTTCTTCTTGGGACTCGTTGGATTGTCGGAGATGATTCTAATATTCATTTTTGGTTTGATAATTGGCTTGGTGATCCAATTCTCCTCAAACAAGACTTTAACCATGTCAATCTTCAAGGGTGTGTTGCAGATGTAATCCACAAAGGAAAGTTGCACGTTCCCCAATCTGTTTTGGACTATTTTCCTCATTTAGCTTTTAGATTCTCTGCAATTTTTATCTCTCCTTATTCACAAGATAAGTTAGTTTGGAGTTCTTCTCAAGACAGGAAACTTTCCTTGGCTAGGAGTTATAATTTTATTCGATCTCCTTCTCCTCCGCTCGCTTGGGGCAAAATGATTTGGGTTCTTTTATTCCTCGCAAGGTTTCAACCCTAATATGGCGTTTATTGCAAAACCGTTTACCAACCAATGATGTGTTTCATTTTCATGGAGTATATATAGTTTCCTGTTGTTCTCTTTGTTTAAGCCCTTCCTATGCTGAAGATGTTGATCAGTTATTTGATGGTTGCTCTTTCGCTCGTAGGATTTGGACTTGGCTTTTCTCCTGCTCTTTGTTATCCTTGCCTTAGACTTTCTCTATTCATTCTTTGTGGGACATTATATGTGGGGTTGATATCAGTCCTCAATTATTTAATCTTTGGCTCGCCTCTACTTGTTTTGTTTACTATGCCATTTGAAGGGCAAGCAAAAATATTCGATGGAATGGTGGTTCAACAAACATTAGGGCTGTTGTAGCTGATTGTGTGGCTCATACTCGCTTCTTTGCTCAGTTTTGTCCAGTGTATGTTCTTTTCGATAAAGACAGGGACATTGTAGTGGATCTTGTGGTCCCTTAGTCATTGAGGCGAGCCCCTAAGTTGATTCCCCTTAAGCGGAAGCCGCCTCCATTAGGATGGGTTAAGATTAATTCTGATGGTTTGTCTAAAGGGAATCCTGGGCCCAACCGTTTGTAGTGCACTCTTTCGTGACGATACGGCTCTGTTCTTAGGTGGATTTGGCTCATCATTAGGAATGACTCTCATCGTTGCAGAGCTTATGGCTCTCATCGTTGCAGTATAAAAGGCTTATATTAAAGGATAGTCACACGTATGGATTAAATGTGACTCTAGCCTTGTGGTTCACTTGTTACGTAATCGTCATCTATCCCCTCCTTGGGCTCTCCATAATCGCTGGTTGCATTGCCGCTCTCTGCTGGACAACATGGATGTTCTATTTTCTCATGCCTATCGCGAGAATAAAGAAGCTGCAGACAAGTTAGCCAACTTGGGCTTGCTTTGCCCATTATTGACTTGGTGGGATAATCCTCCAGCGGGAGTTGGCCATTTGATCTCTAAAGACATTCAAGGGTTTCCAATGCTGATTCTTGTACTACAATTGGCATTATCGGTTTCTACTGTGGTTTGTGCTCTTCAGCTGCTTTGGGTTGGTTCCGTTAATATGCGGTCATGTTCTGTTGATTGCTTCTGTAAAGGCTTTATGGATGAGCCATCATTGTGTGTTTGTCTTGTCTCCTCTGCTGTAACTAGCTCTGGCTTACCAAGCCTTTATTTCTTCTTTTGGGTTTCTTTATCTTTGTATCACTCTAATTCTTAAATGAATCTACTCCAAGCTTAGGCTCGGGGACTTAAAAAAAAGGTATAATTGTTAAAAATTAAAAAAAAATATATGTCAAACAAATAGATTCATAATAAATAAATAAATAAATATATATATATATATATATATATATATATATATGACAGGTTCAATGACCTTTTTTTTACACAAAATCTTACATTAAATATAAGTCATTGGATTTAGATATATCTAACAGTTGATATTGTATCTGACTATATATTTAATCTATAATTAATGCACTGTCAGATTTAATTTCAATTGTTGGATGCTCTTAAATCTAACGGCCTATATTTTGATGTAAGATTTTACATAAAAAAAAAGTCATTGATCCTATCTCTGTATATATATATATATATGTGTATAATTATTAATATTAAAAAATTATAATGGTAACAATATTAATTCCGATGGATGACGTGTTAATTTCACTTGCGGTAATGTAATTTGGATATTTGGACAAGGAGAAAGATATATGGAATCCAACTTTAGTGCATGAATAATACTTATACCTCAACTTCGAAAATAATTATTAAAACACTTTTTTTTGTCAAATTTTTTTATCTTCATTAGTAAAAAAATGACGTGGACTATTCCAATAATAAATTTACCGTTCATTAAATATAATAATTGATATTGAGAGAAAAGTACCGTGTAAAATAATATGAAATGATAAATATATCCTTAAAACAAAGAAAAAAGACACGCAGCAGTAAGGACATGAAAATAAAGTTTATATATAAATGATATAAGTCTTATACACATAAAGAAAGATAGTCACTCATACAAGAACATTGACACAAATGTTTTACACTCAAAATAAACACTCACTCACACATTAATTCAATACAAACACGTACACACTACCATCTCTTAAGTTGGTATAAACCCAGTTGCCTTTCCCAAAACTACATTCTTCTTCTTCTTCTTCTCACCTTCTTCTTGTCCCCTGCTGTATCATCTCTATTGACACCTTCTCATTCAGCAACTCCCCAACTTTAAGTAGCAATCACCAACTCCCAAGTCACAATTTTTCACAAAATCCCAACAACAAAACGTAATCCCTGGTTCCTAAAAGCATTTCTCGAAACAAAAAAAAAATATTTTGTACTTCTCTAAACAAAAATAAACGTTCACTCACACAATGATTACCGAAATGGTCTTAGAAATAAAGGGGCGGCGGTGGCATGGGAGGCAAAGAACCAAAGGGGCGTCAGTGGCATAGGAGGCAGGAAAGAACTATTTAGAAGATTTTTGAGCTATTGATATGGATGTAGAGAAAGAGTGCTACGATGCTGTTGAATTGCCTAAGGCGGAGGAGAGCATTTAGTCCCAAATGGTTTCATAATCGAATCAGAGATAACAAAATTAGGGTTTTAGGGTTGAATAATTAACACGATGGACAATGAACGGCTATGATTAGATCTAAAACGTTTGGACGGCTAACATTTATTTACTGACATAATGTGACTATATGAAGTTAAACATTTGGTAAGTAATATAAAATTAAAAATTTGATATATATAAACTTAATGTCCGTTTAATTTAACCTTTTTATTATCTAAAAGGAATTTTTTAATACTAAATGTTTTTTAAAAAAATTTAAATATTTGACACTAGGGAAAATTTTAAATTTTTTATACTGAAACTTTTTAAACTTTTTTAAAATATAAAATATCTAAAATATTTATATTTTATTTTAAAAATTTTATATTATTTCTTTAAAATAAATTATTAAAAATTTATCTATTAAAATAATTACTTAATTTTTTTAAAAATTATTTGTAATAACTAAATAATTAATAAATTTTGTTAAAATTTTTACTTATAAAAATAAAAAAATCTACTTCAAAAAACTTTACTTAACAAGTATATCAAATAAGAAAGTTATTATTAAATTACTCATTTAAATTATTTAGCAAACTATATTTTTAGTGTATTTGTATCTGTATAAATAAATATATATATATATATATATATATATATATAGATGACAATATGGTAATATGATTAAAAATGCATCATCAAAACTATTGTAGTTTTTATAGTTAAAAAATATAACTTATTTTTTATCTATCTCACAAATATTAAAATCAATCTAAAATTATTTAACCTAGCTACTTAATTCAAAACATTTATCCAAATCAGTAGTAATTTGAAGCAAATTAAATTTACTTCAATCCAATATAACAGTATAACGGTATTCTTCCTTCATAAGAAAATAAAAATAAATATAAATATAAATATATAATTTATCATCCTATAAGAAAGAGGTATATATATATATACACGTCTAAAACTCCTATGCTGTGGAAGAAAAGGAGTAATCAATCTATATATTACTGATCTCTCTTGAAATTACTACTGGTAATTAAGCTGCTCTGCTCTTCTCCTCACCCTTTTACATCACATTAATTACAGATCAGATTATTTGTTTTACATATAAAAGAGAATGAAGTACAACTACTGGTACCTATCGCAACTGGGTGGGTTCTAATTAATTAATTAATTAATATTAATACATTAACTTCTTAATTACTCCTTTTATTTATTTTTATTTTTGGGTTGAAATTTATTATAGTATATTAAGAACTAATTAGCAATATCAATTGCGTTTTTATGAGCTATTAAAAATAAAAATTTTATAATTATTCAAAATACTTAAATATATTTATTTTTTTACATAAACTTATAAAAAATAAATAAACACTATTAAATACTTGAACAAAGACTCAAATTTTTATTTTTACTTTAATTAAAATCTTAAAGGGGAGGGATATTTATACTTGAAGTAAATTATTTTAAATTATTAATCATGGTTGTTACACCAAATATTTTGACCAATTTCAATCAATGATTTAGTTTTTCATGTAAAACACTAATGTTTACCGCATCTAACACACTAATGTTTATCATATCTAATACACTAATGTTTATTACGTTTAGTAAACTAATTTAAATAATTAAATATTATAGATTAAAATTTACAATTCAACATGAGTTGGGTGGCAAACTTTCATAATAATCTTGTCGTTAATTGTTTTGTCATAACTCTTTTTTTTTATGAAATTTGTTTTTATTTATCATATCTTTTTAAATAATTAACATATATTATATATATCAAAAAATTAAATAAAATTAAAAACTTTAATGTTAAGTTAAATTTTTTTACTTATTTTACCAAAGTTAAACTTAAAGTATTAAGTTAAAAAATAAATTTAAATTTAATGTTAATATATAAATGAATAAAATAAAACTACATTGAGATTTCAAAATACAAAACAAGCAGGTTCTCACTAATCATCATATTACAAACAATGTTGTCACATCATTACCAATTATCAATTCTCCATATGCTCCTCTTTCTCTTGATTCTCTGTTTTAATGGAAAAAAAAAAAGAAAAAAAACAAAACAAACTACTAAGTTGTTAACGGATGTTCACACTAATTTTTTTTGAATTATACTATAATATTTAGGCTTGGCAAAAATCCGGGTTCGGGCCGGGTTTTTTATTTTTTATGTATTTGACCCGGCCTGGATTCGGATTTAATAAAATCGGGCCGGGCTAAACCCGGACCCGAACCGGATAGGGTTAAAAACTAGGTTATAAAAAACTCGAAAATTTAAAAAAAATTTCTTATATTTTTGTTTACGGGCCGGGTTAAAACCCAGCCCGGTCCGACTTGGTAGTAATTTATTTAAAACCCGAGAAAAATTCGAAATAAATCCGACCTGGACCCGGCCCGATCCGAATTATAATAAAAAGAACCCGTGCCCGGTCCGGTTTATATTTGGAGCCGGGTCAAACCCGGCCCTAAAAAATCGGGTTCACCCGGACCGGACCGGGCCCGAGTTTTTTTACCATCCCTAATAACATTCTAATATCAATCGATAAATGTTTTTTTATAACAAAACCCAATAATAATTATATAGAACTTCATTTTTCCTTCTCAAGTTTCTTTCTCTATATATTATATGTATTAACAAATTTAAGACGCATGAAAGAGAATATGGTTTGAGAGAGATCATTATTTAATTAATATTTTTTTATTATTTTCAAGGATAAAATTATAATTATCAAAACTTTAAAAAGGCGGACTGTAATTACAATAAAGTAAGGTAGAAATAATAACACCATTCCAATAAGTTGACTATTAAATGTCAGAAATATAATTATATTGAAGATGAATTTAATGCTAAATTGAAGTTAATAAAATTAAATAGACTTCTTAAAATAATTAAACTCTGAAATTTTTTCTATATCATCTCCCTTGAAAGTAATATCCTTTGCTAGGGTAATGAAGTTAAAAGTAATTAATATTAATTACATTAGAGTTTAATTATTTTAAAAAGGCTCTCCTACCATTCAATAACAATTAAAGTTAAATTCAACAGCCATCTAGAGGGAAGTTTAGAGTTAATAGCAGCATATATCCCATCATCCTTATAATAATTCATTCATTTATATATATATATATATAAGGAGAATTTTTTATTTCTCTTTTTGTTTGATCTAATAGTCTGAATCCTCTTGTTTTGTTAATATCCCCAATCCCATAACTCCCTGATGTTACCTGCATTAACTTAAAATATTATTTTTTAAGGGAAAATTAGTACTTTACAAGGTTACATGTTATTATAATATTGCTAAAGTGACAATGAATACTAAAAGATTTACTTCGATAATTATGTATGGTTAGACTTTCACTTTAAAAGGGTCCACAACTCAAACATATCTCACATAATTCATGCAAAAAAAAAAAAAAAAATTCCAAAACAAAACACTTTGAACATTATCTGACGGTCATGAGTATTAAATTAAAATTTTAATTATTATTTTTTTCTTCCTTCTTCGTCTAACACTATCTCCTTGGCTTTCTCCATTATTTTCATTGCAGTTAATCTCATCTTTCTCCCTGTTTCAATTTTCAACACCATAGCAATAAAAAAATCCTTTAGTTTGTCTTTTATTTTTGTCATAAAATGAATCAATTTTTTTTTTTATCCAAGCAAACGATATCCCTTAAATTAAATCTATCAAAATTATCAAAACGCTTCAATTCAACCCTCATAGACAACTGACTAGAGAAACAAAGAAAATAAGAGATTGAAATATTTTTATTTATAAAATTTTATGCCAGAAAAAAGTCCAAACAAAGAAAACTTAATTTCCAACAAAAACAAGCATCAGCAACCGTCCCTGCACCACCACCACACAAAATCAATACCAATACCAAATTCAAAATCGTAATCTATTTTGTTATGTGTTTGGAAATCTAACTTTTAATTTGAATTCAAATTGATAAGCAAAATCGGTATCTCTTATTACTATGGATCTAAGGAAGTGAATTACACACGGCTAATGCCACGTGATTTCCAGTTTTTGTGGTCGGAGAGGATTTCAATGGCAAAGATTGAGTCTCGGCCGAGTTGAGTCTCGAGGTAGTAGAGAAGGTCCTTGGGTATGACGGTCTGGGGTATGTTCAAGACCCACATTGTGGCTGTCTCAACCAACACACCTATCGTCTTTTTCTCTCTTTTGTGTGGAGACTGGAGATAGGTTTTGCAGAAATAAAACAACAGTGTTAAAGTAATTAGTACTTGTGTTTCTATCTCGATTTGCTTTGATTCGTTGGGCGGTGTTCCTATTTTCCTTTCTCTTTCTCTTTTAGAAGTCCCAAGTCAATGTCAAGTGTCACATGGGTCCCATGTCATTTATGCCCTGTCATCAGATAAATGTGCAAAATATTTGTAAATTCCAAGGACAACGTAAATTAAATAAAGATTGTCGATTTGTATAAAAAATATACACAATATAATTGTATATTTCTATAAAAGAAATAGATATATATAACTCAAAACTTTTATTTTAAGTATGATGGTATTTGACATTTGAGTAAACTTGAAAATTAGGGTTACTAATATGTTGAAAATTAGGGTTAAAGTGATTTTTGTTAATAAAGTTAGGGTTAATTTAATTCAAATTTATGGTTAAGACAATAGAAATTTTAAAGTTAATTTTTTTTTAAATTAAACATCAAGATAAAATTGATTTTAATTAAAAATTAAGGTTAAGATAAAAAATATTTTGGGTTAATTTAATTAAATGTTAGATAAATTTTATAAAGATTAAGATGAATAAAAATAATAATAGATAAGACAAATGAAATAACTTTATTTATTTTGGGATAACTACTAACAACGACGTTTGAAAATGACATATAACAATTGACCATTGACATTTTTAAGGGTATAAGTGTAATTATATTTGAAAAGTTACGATTTCAATTAACGAATGTAACATCAGGGGGTTATCGAGATATTAGTGAAACAAGAGGGGAGATTCGGGCTATTAAGTCAAATAAGGAGGAGAATAGAAAATTCTCCCTATATATATATATATGTTAAAACCTTAAGTTATTTTTTATAATATTTATTAAAAAACATATTTAAAAAAATTGATAAAAAAATTCACATGATTCAATTGTTTTCAATAAGTAATCTCTAAGAGCTAAGCTTAGAGAGATTTATTAAATAAAGAAAGGAAACAGACAATAACATCCGAACGAAAAGACAAAATGACAAAGGAATACAATTAATGCATAACTCCAACACCAAATAGCACCAAACATAACTCCACAATAGCATGCAACAGGTTGCATTTTGTAGCAGCCATCGCGTAGTCAATTCCTAAAGAGGTATTGGATCAACGAACAATTTTCGAACGTAATCTTTCAAATACTCTGGATTTGTTACACCATCAACCTCTTTGTAAAAGACTTCCGCTATTCGTGCGACATTAACAATTCCAGTAATTAGTTGCAATGGAACAACTGTTGGCCTCATACATTCTTCATTTATATCCTTCCATAAATTTGTAATCATTATCTTAAACTTTTCAGCTGTTTCCATTCTTGAGGTTCCATATTCCTCCATGTAAGATTCAACGACAGAGGCAACATGTCCTCTCTTTTGCTCATCCTGTAAATATTAGACTAATTTATGTAAGATATTAACTGTAATTTGAAACTATTATACTTCTTTTTTATTTCAAAAAGATAGTAACTAGGTGTTTGCTATTATTGTTTTCCATTTGCTATTTTTATTTTTAGGAAAATGGAGAAAATACTTGTTTAGTTGATACTATTTTTAACCAATGATTTTATATAACTTTCACATGAGTAAGCGATTATATAGGTTTATGTATATATATGTATACCTTGTGAGATACCAAATCAGCTATGAGACGAAGGATTGTAAATGAAGATATCATAACTTTTGGTTTACTCTGCAGCCACTCAAATGCATGGACTCCTGCAATTTCTCTAATTCCTGTAAATGTTGCGGCTGGAAGAAGAACACAACATGCTGAAATTAAAGCATTGCTCATGCGCTCATCAAATGATGGCACAAAACCTTCTCGGAACCATTGAGCCTCAACGAAATAAGCTCTCACAACTTCTTTAACCTAATAATTGTTTCATCAAATATACCAAGTTAATTGTTAAAATATACTAATTACAATAAAGAGTTAAACAAATAATATTAAAGTGAAAGAAAGTTAGTTAAACAAATAATATTAATTACCATTTCTTTTGTAAATGAGATGCTATAAGATCTTCCTTCCTCTGTCACTTCATTGTTTAATTCTTCAAAAAGGTTTAAAAGAGACCTGTATAAAGGTTTCAAATAATCTGGCAATTGACTAAGGGCATCAATGTCCCACCTGTAAATAAAGACATAATTTATATGAGTAATTGTATATTTTAATATCTTTACAATTCCCTTATTAATTAATTTATAATTGAGTTAATGTACATATATATACAAACCTTTCTATTGCATCTGTAAAACATTGGAGTTCGTCAAGTAAACCATATGCATCATATGTATCATCTATAACCATTGTCATCATAGTAATTTTAGTAACTATTATTCGAGCACGTGAGTAACAAGGCTTATAATGTTGTGCCATACTCCAAAAGTAAATCTCCACAAGTCTGTCTCTCATATAACAATATATTGATGCAAAGTTTAAGTCTTTCCACCAGCTGCAATAAATTAAAAATTAAAACAAGTTAATTAATACTCATTATACATACAGACACACACATTTATGGATAAATATACATGTACCTTGTGAGGTAGCTCAGCTCTTGTTTGTGCAATAATTGTACATGATTGAAATCAAATTTCGCAAACTTAAGTAGAGTGTCGTTTCTAGATTCTTCATGCTCGTAGAAAGAGATGTATTTGAGTTCCTCAAGTCTTGGCACACCTGTGTTGAAGGGCTGCTGGAGGGCTTCAGTTATATGATTTGCTAGATGAGGGCTTGTATATGGAGCCAAGGATATCTTCTTCAGATGAGCCTTTGTGAAAGTGAGGGCCTCCTCCAAGATATCTTCTTTGTGTACCCTTAATTGTGTAGCTTCATATAAACTTAACATTCCCCTCACATCGCTGACTACACTTTCCTTAAATTTTCCATCTAACTCCTTAAATTTGTTAAACACACCTGATTCATTTCCATGATGTGTTTATTAATATCATATGTGTGTATTGAATTCATTTGACTAATTGTTTCCATTAATATATAAAAGCATGCAAGACTAGACTATAATATGTGTAGCAATCCTGATGTCTCATTCATTGCTGTCATCATATTTTTAGAGTATCAAACATTGATATACACACTCATATAAGTGTATGCACTTACCACATGACATTTTGAAACCGTGCTGTCTGAAAATTCGAAATATAAGAGCAACAGTGTATAAGTCATAGTCATTCTCAGCAGCAAGATCAGGATGCGTTTCAAAAATATGATATAATCTTTCTTCAATCTCAGTCTCAAAGTGATGTGACACACCAAGACGACATAGTGAGTTGATCAGAATAACTTCCTTTACCGGATCTTCGGTAGAAGAAGCAGTACTTAACATTTCCTTCACCTGCTCTTTCAGCTCTTCAAACTGCTTATCATATTCAAGTTCCTGCATGCATACACAAACAAGACAATCTGAATTAAGTTTTACTTCGTCTATATACGTCAGAATTTTATTAAATAAAAAAGAGAGAGAATACTTTTACCAACTTAGGTGAGGACATGGAATCGAAAGTGTCCTTCCATATTGAAGGACGAAAGTTTGCCAGTGGACGATAATTTTCATGGACCTTGCTAGACATGCTTGGACTGTTATACTTACTGCTCGCAGAACAATGTAGAGCAAAAGCCAATAGATGACCTATAAGTACCTTAAATGTAGCCTTATTTATAGGCTAACATTAGATCTTCATAGGATTAAAAAATTATTATTATCACTAATAACTAATTAGTAGCTTCGATAAGGAGGGAGTTAATATATCAACTATTCGTCTAAATTAAAAGCATCTTGTCACTTGCATAGAAAACAGTCTTTATCATTTGCTAGTTGTATATGTATATATATAGTGTGCAAATTGAAGTTTATATACTACTGCTATGACTTTGGGAGCCAACATTAAAAAAGTTGCTCACCAACTGCCGGCGGCCGCCTCCATTGAGTTTTTGCCAATGCAGTCAATTCAATTTCCAAAAGTAAATTGAAATACAAATAAAAATCTTTTACATAATTCGAACCCAAAAATAATTCACAAATTCCCAAAGTACCACACTTCTTTTTATTTTTTGCAGCCAAATGAAAGCTATATAATTTTGTGTTGCCGTGAAGAAGTTAAAATAGAGAGAAATAGAATAAAGAGGAAGGAGATTGAAGACACTCAGTATTTTTTAGATGAAAAATTATTTTATTTAATATATCTATTTAAATTCTATTTAAAAAAAATTTAATGAGTCGTACCGGATTAAATTATATTGGTTAGATTGAAAAAAAAAAACTGTCAAGTGATGCAAATCTACTTCATCGAATTCGTTATATAGCCTTGATTAATAGATATTAACAGAATATTTACTGCATATAAAATTCAGGAGTAAAGCTATTTTCAAAACCTTAAAGAGAAAAAAGAAAAGAGACGATAATAATTACGAAAGTGTACAGAATAATAACTCTACGACAAAAAGAATTGGTGGACCGTAAATTGCAATAATCTCACGAGCATACGCAACTTCTGACGTTAGATAAAAATGACATTTTAAAAAGTAAAAAAAAAAACAATTACCACTTTGACTTTCAACCTCCTCCGGCGGCAAAATCACTTTTTTCAAAAGAACAGCACATAAATTTAAGGAAAAAGTGGACACGTCTTCCACCAGAGAAAGTGGACACGTCTTCCACCAGAGTTAGAAAAAATTTTAGTTTAATAAAAATTTTATTGAAGGAGATACAAATCTTTTTTATAGTATTTGTCTTTAACAGATAAATAGTATATTTATAAAAATATTTTTAAATTTTTTTTTAAAATATAAATAACATGATCTTTAATAAGAATAGAACCTATAAATTTTTTAAAAAAAACTAATGCCTTAATTACTATACCAAATACATGTAATATAATGTGTTTAAATTTTTACTAAATAATACATTTTAACGTGTATATATATAATAATTAAAATTTTATTATAATAAAAAAATTATATTAAAAAATAATTTCATAATTATTAAAATTTTATATAATAGAAAATTAGCTTTAAACTTTCAACTTAAGTAACCAACTTCATACTTCTAATATAATTATTACATATAGATAATATTATAATATATTAATGACATTTGTAGTTATGATGTAGTATAAATAAATATGAAAATGAGAAAAATAAGTAGTAATTCTTCATGTCTATCCCATTAAATTAATTAAAAATTAGGATAAAAAATGAGAATTAAAATAAAAACGGGGTCGGAAATAGGGAAGGTCTCCACTCCACGTTCATCCCACCCGCCTTCGCCCGTCCTCATTCTATTGTCATCCCTACATACTATGAGCTTAAAATTTAAATTAAAAAATATTTATTTTATTTTAATAATTTTAAAGAAATTTAAGAACAAAACTAATATTTTTAAATTAAAGTGTTAACGATTAGTTCGCAGTAAACTGCTAAACTAAAATGTTCTTAACCCCTTTTTTATCAATTTTTTGGTACTAATTTAGTATGTAATGTTAAAAAATATTTTTGTATAAAAAATATACAACATTATATTTAATATATCTATTGAAAAATAATATTGATTTCTTACAATAATTTTAAGCACATAATTAATATAAATAAAAAATATAGAACTATACACATACTCTCTTTATTATAAAGATAATCGAAATTTTTAATTAAAATTAAATTACACTACTAGATTAGAATATATTTAATTATTATCAATTTTATTGATATAAAACACTAAATTTAGTTTATATATTACAATTTATTATTTTAGTTTCATAAAAAAAAATTCTAATATTTCGTAAATACTCCCAACCTTTTTTTTCTCGCAAAATAATTATATAAATTTGTCCTCACTCATTATTAGTATTTTAATTTGGATAATAATATTTATCATTTCGAAACTTATCAAAGTAATGCATTAAAAAAAATTCTTTTAAATTTAATATTTTAGTCTCTAATTGTAATATGGTGTAGGAGAGGCGTTCAGAATCTAATCTAGTCCAATCTGATTTAATCTAATTATTTTTGTGAATTTGATGGATCATGAATAAAATAGGATTGACGAATCTCAAATTTTCTCACGGTGGATTAAACTATGAATTTGCATTCTAATTTGTTAAAATCTTATCCAATCTATAAAGGTAATATAATAAAATTTTAAATATAAGAATTAGTTTTTAGTATACAAAATTATATCCATAACATATAAGAGTATAAAATATACATACACATTCAACTAGTCTATTTTTCCTCAGCTCCCCTTTTCCTCTTTCCTAATTTCATTTTTTTTTCTTTTAAATGAATAATATTTTTATTTATGATATATTATTTTTGCCGATACTCTCCACACAAAGGTAACTTCGAAAAAGATGGGACATTCATTAAATATAGGGCCTTTAGAGTGTATATAATTTTTTTTTATGAAAATAAACATTATTTTTATTGAATATAAAAATTTAAACAATGTTATATAAAACTTAATCAAGATTTTTAATAAATTTTTAATGTAATATTTATAATTTATACATATTATATGTAATACTTAAAAAAAAATCATCAATTATTTGTCTAAAAAGCATCTTGTCAAATTAAAAAAAAAACTTCTAATATTAGTTTAATATGGTCGCTCTTAACTCTAATCTTACGTATATTAGATCATATTCTGTTTAAAATAAAGCATTGAGGCATCTTATCATTTGCTAGCTGGATGTATAGGAATTTAGTGACCTATAAGTAGCTTAAATGGAGCCTTCTTTATAGGCTAAGATCAGGTCTTTTGGGAATACAAATATATCTTTTGTCTGCAGAGGAAAGTTCGATCAATTATTGGCCTAAAAAGCATCTTGTCAAATGCATTCAAACTATTGATTTATAAACAAAAAAGTTTCAGATATTAGTTTAATATTGTCACTCTTTAATCTTATATCAGATGTTCTGATTGATGAGGAATCTTATCATTTGCTAACTGAATATATATATATTATACGTGGAAATTGAAGTTTATTAATTGATTTTGTATCCCGGCCTTTGTACCCAAATGCCAACTACTCTGGTTGATTATTAACGCCAGCTCTTAATATCTAATATCTAAGTACGCTTGGATCTTGGTTAGAGTTCTTTGTCTATCAATTTCTCTCCGGGATAAGTAACTCTTTAATAATAATTAATGTTATTAATTTGCTCCAATTAATGTTCTGGACCTTAGTTTTCTGTATAATTAAATAGATATAGCATCAACTTGAACTATTATATAACAAACTTATCACAAATTATTCACTTTGCTTCCAAAGCCTTAACCCACCACCACTTGCCTTAGAATAAATAAAATTGAAGCAAATCATAAATATGCTTTAATTTCTTGTGACGGCAGGACTAACAAATGGGTGCCAAAAACGAATCATATAAGCCAAGAAGTAACAACTACAAGGCAATCATGTCGCAAGTTGAACTTTCATTCCAAATTGTTAATTATAAATATAATTTTCCAACTTCTGTAGAACCTAAAGCACAATCAATATATATTCCTAATATATCCTCCAGCTAGCTGGTACTAATTGACGAACATTTGAAGTAGCTGCAAGTCCTGGACATGGACTAATCTCAATTACCGCGTCAAAGACTTACATATACATACAAAATTCCTGAAATGAATGAAAGAAGGCTCCAGGAGCCTTGTCCCATCGAAGATCCAGATACATACGTATGTATCGTTCCTTCCCCGTTGCTTGTCAATCACACACACACACACACACACACATACATAATGGCGTCTACTCTCAAGTCTAAGTCCAAGTCCAAGAGCATGCATGCATTTGTTCTCAGTTTGTTGATATGACGTTGGGATCCAAAATTAAAAAATTGCTCACCAAATGCCGAGCACCTTGGCCATTGTCTATTTGCCAATTCAGTCTATTCAATTTGCAAATAAATTGACATACAAAAATAATTCACAAATTCCCACGGAACAACTCTTCTTTTTTATTTTTGCAACCAAACGAAAGATTTATAATGTTGCAAAAATTTAGTTGCTTAAAGCCAGGAAACTTTTACAGTTTTGTGGATTCGTGGATTTTGTGTTGCCGTGAAGAAGCTAAAATAGAGAGAAATAGAAAAAAAGAGGAAGGAGATGAAGACACATAATTTGATCTTGAGTTTTGAAAAAATTAAAAAAATATATATTTTCTTATTTAATTTCAGATAATTTGATCGGTAAGAGTATTATTATTTTCATTATTAAATATTAACTCAGGGGCAACTTAAACCCGTCAAATTTGTAGCTGAATTTGGACCCAAATGGTAAATAATAATTTACCAAAATTTTATAAAAAATAAATAAATATTCAAATGCATTTTTAAGCTTATTTATTCATGTTTGCTTATAAATACTTACTGAGCAATAAAAACAAATGAAAGATTACAAAATTCAAGACCTAATTAATAAAATTAAAGCATAAATAATATAAATATGTAAACAATAAATATATCAACTACAAAATTTAAGAACTACCCAATAATATTAGGGTATATATAACATAAATATATGTAAATAATAAACATATAAAAAATGTCCACCCACCATAATGCCTATCAACAAAAACCCATTTATGAAAACGACAAACAGACCCATAACACTCCCTACAAACGCCAGCAAAAAAATACTTACATATATTTATAGCAAACTCACAACTTCATAGCAACAACCACAATACTGCACCAATAATATATTATTTTTTCTAAAAAAAAGTAATTTTAAAATATAATAAATCTTTCCTATTTAGTTGGTTTCATTAAATATGTGTGTTATCATATTAAAAAAAAAGATGTTTCTCATCAAACTAGTATTAGTAATTTGTAATTTTCAAACCATTAACATTACAATATACGTTACGCTAAATATTTTAGGTATTTATAATATTTTAACATATCAAATTAGTTGAAATTAAGTTAAGACATATCTTTCTATTTTCTCAAAATTTAGAAATATTCAACCCACTTTAAAAATTTTAAAAATATTTGTAATTTTTTTAAAAGTTAAGAGTTTGTTATAATATCTCTATTTTTTAATTTCTTTCAATCTTTTCTTAACTGTAATTTCATCCATTTGTAACCAACAAAATAAAGATGATAATGGGGAAATACTCGTGTTAGTTGAACAGATACTTGATGGTTTTCTGTTTATTAAATAAAGTGATTGCGTATGATAAGATGCTTGTTCATGGATTTTCATTGAATTTTCTATGCAAGCAAATCGTATGCGTTATTATTTGATTTGGAGATATTATATATCCAGCTAATATATGGAATAATGGATCATTGATTTGACATTAAAGCTTCTACAAAAGATATATACCATTAAATGCGTCCCACATTTTTTTTAAAAAAAGTTAGAACTTCAAAAAGAGATTCTAGGATTCATTTGCAATTTACAGACCCCCAACTTTCTTTCACTAATCCACAGTTCTCTTTCTCTAGCTTCGTTTATCATGGAGTTGGTATTATCTTCCTTCCCAATGCTTGTTACATTTCTTCTTTTTGTCTTGATGGTCCTGAAAATAGTGAAGAGATTCAAGGACAGTGAGAGATCTCTAAATATACACCCAGGGCATGGAAATTGCCTATCATTGGAAACTTGCATCATGGAAATTACCTATCATCGCTTTTAAGCATAAATCCTTCAGGGACATCCAAGATTTTGTCTCAAACAGAGAATATATATCCCAAAATTCAGATGATAACTTGCTAAGATACTTGTCCCAAACATTTAAAAATTGCGAAGTGAAAAAGGAAAACACAACATTTGCATAATTAGGTAGGCTGTTTCTGTATCTTTCTGTCAAAGTTCTGAGACTCAAACCCTGAAGCCTCTGCTGTTCCTTCCTCCTCTAGATCCAAAAGGACGTTATCAGAAGATGGATAGAGATTTAAATGTGTAATTTTTAAACCATTTCACACTAAAATATACGTTAGGCCAAATATTTTAGGTATTTATAATATTATAACATGTTAAGCCAATGCATATCTTCTTATTTTTTCAAAATTCAGAAATATTCAACACACTCTAAAAAGCTAAAAGATATTTTTACAATTTTCCTGAAAGTTAGGGATTTGTAACCTTTGGAGATTGATATTGAAAAGTCAATGGTGTACATTGCAATCAACAAAATAAAGATGATAATGGTGAAATACTCGTGTTAATTAAACAGATACTTGATGGTTTTCTGTTTATTAAATAAAGCGATTGCGTATGATAAGATGCTTGTTCATGGATTTTCATTGAATTTTATATGCAATCAAATCCTATGCGTTATAATTTGATTTGAAGATAATATATCCGGCTAGTATATGGAATAATGTATCATTGATTTGACATTAAAGCTTATACAAAAGATATATACCATTTAATGCGTCCCACATTTAAAAAAAAAAAAATTAGAGCTTCAATAAGAGATTCCAGGATTTTAAGCTCATATTTACATGATTTAATTCATTTGCAATTTACAGGCCTCCAACTTTCTTTTACTAATCCACAGTTCTCTTTCTCTAGATTCGTTTATCATGGAGATGGTATTATCTTTCTTCCCAATGATTGTTACCTTTCTTCTTTTTGTCGTAATGGTCCTGAAAATAGTGAAGAGATTCAAGGACAGTGAGAGATATCTAATTCTACCCCCAGGGCCATGGAAATTACCTATCATTGGAAACTTGCATCAGCTGGTTGGCTCACTCCCTCATCATCAACTAAGAAACTTGGCAAACAAGTATGGACCCCTGATGTACTTACAAATCGGAGAAATTCCCACTATTGTTATCTCATCAGCAGAATTTGCCAAAGAAGTGCTGAAAACTCATGATATTATCTTTTCTTCAAGGGTTCAAACGCTAGCAGGAAACGTCATAACATATAATTCTAGTGGTATGCTCTTCACTCCATACGGGGATGAATGGAGAGAACTAAGAAAACTCACTGTAATGGAGGTTTTAAGCGTGAAAAAAGTCCAGTCTTTTCGATCAATAAGAGAGCAAGAGGTGTCGAATCTCATTAGTTGGATTGCTTCAAAGTCAGGATCAGCGATTAACCTTACGGAAAAATTGTTCTCGTTATCATATGATATCACTTCAAAAGCAGCATTTGGCAACAAATGCACAGACCGAGAAATATTCATATCGATAATGGAGGAAGTTATGCGATTAATTGTCGGTGCTAATGTTGCAGACCTATTTCCTTCGATCAGATTTCTTCAACCCATAACTGGAATCAAGTCTCGGGTACAGAAAATGCATCAACAAGCTGACAAAATAATTTCGAGTATTATTGATGAACATAAGACGCGCAAGGCAAGACTAGAGACTGGTAAAGATGAAGATATAGTAGATGTTCTGTTCAGTGTTCAAGAGCGTGCTGATCTTGAATTTCCTATAACTACGGATAATATCAAAGCCATAATCACTGTAAGTATTCTCTTTTCCTTCTACTGTGTTTGTTTTCGTGATGTTATTACTACCTTTGCAACATCCTTATAAAACCATTTTTTTCTTTATCTATCTCATTAAAATATATTAAAATGAGAAAAATTATTATAACAACTCATTAATCTCCAAAACAACTCTATTGTCTATTCTTTATAAACCTATTATTCTCATTTTGTTTTATTGTTTTGATGAAAAAAGATTAATTGAGTTTTTTTCCTTCAAAATACGCTCAATTTCTTTTTTAGTTTTAATGAAAAACAAATAACTAAATTTCTTTCTTTTTTACAAAATACGCTCAATTATATTTTCCATCAAGTTCTAGAATATCACTGGAAATTTACTTCTTCAGGATCCAATCCCTCCATTCATTATTATTTTCTTTATCTAAGTTAAAACTCTTATGAATTTTTGAAAAATAAAAATATATCTATTTAATTTAAAATTTTGAAGAAAAAAAATTTATAGTAAGTAAAATTTAAGAGTTAGGGGCTGTTTTTTCATTTTATTTAAGTCTGAATAATTTAATTCAAATATTTAAAAACTGTTCATTTTTTAACTTATATCTAAAAAATTGTGAAAAATGTCATAATGTAATTAAGTTAAAAATTTTAACTTAAATATGAAAAGTTAAATATATGAATGCATTAAATATTTTATTTGATAATAACACCCTTAATTTATTACTTAACATTTATATATATGTTATTAACTTAACATATTAGTTTTATATTTTGAGGATATATATATCAACATACTAGTTTTAGATTTTTTATTTTTATAAAAACAAACAACTTAATATTTATATTAAGATATAGATAAGCCAAAAAAACAAAGATATATCAATACGATTCAGATTTCAATTACATTAAGACTTTAAACAAAAAAAATAAATACTACCTTAATAGAAATACTAATAATTGTGACTATGATAAGTGGGTATAAAAATATTTTAATATAAAAAATAGTTCATAGTAAATGGAGGTTAAAAGTTAGTGCCTTTTTTTTTTTAATTTGAAATCTAAATATAGTTCAGTTCACTCATCTAGATGTTTTTAAGTGTTTTTTTTAACTTAACGCTAAAAATTTGATAATTATATTTTAATAAAATAATTACAAATTTTAGTTTAGGGTGTATTTTTTTTTGTTTGAAATTTGCATAAAATTTTTAGTTGTAAAGAACTAAGATACCTTTATAAAATTTAAAAGAGTTATCATAATTAGTTATAAGGATATAATAAGAAAAAATTGCTAGCTTTAAAATATTTTATTCAGAATTGATAAATAAAATGTAAATATATTATTTGACATTATTTAAATTTATTCATATTTGAGATTTACATTTCAGATAAAATAAATAAATAAATGCTTAATAAAAGTACCAATCAATTACACGTATGATATTCAAGTGTAAAGAATGTTTAACATAAAATAAAATAGGTGGGTTTATTTAGACATGTCTCTTTATATAATTTTAATTAATGTTAAAATTTAAATAAAAAAAAAATGTCTTACAAGAAATTTGAAGGGGGTGACAGCAGCATTGCTTGTACTCTTGTTTTTCTTCTTTTTTTGAACTTATTAGAATACCTTAGAAACTTTATTGTTTTGAATTAGTGATAGATAGAATAAATGTATTATTTTAGAATTCAAGTAGAATTTGCATTTTTTTTCCGAATTTGACTCGAATTTGAAAATTTTTATTTCCTTATCATCTTACTAAATATTTTAAAAATTACATCAATAATTCAACGGAAAATTTTAGTTACATGCATATGAAAGCCTGCTCTATGATGGATGGAATTATATATATTTAAGATTCAATAATTAGATTTTCTTTTTTTTAATATTGATTCAATAGTTAGATTTTGTTCCTCTTATAAACTTGTCGAAACTCCATATGTGTTTACATAAATTAATTACTTAACTCGAACACATAATTAAATATCTTCTTAGGAAGTATTTGGTGCTGCTAGCGAGACAGCTGCCACAACCTTAGATTGGGCGATATGTGAAATGATGAAAAATCCAAGAGTGTTGAAAAAGGCGCAAGAGGAGGTAAGAGAAGTCTTCAATAAGAAGGGAAAGGTCGATGAAACCGGGATTGCCGAAATGCAATTCTTGAAGCTAGTTATCAAAGAGACTATGCGATTGCATACTCCTGGACCTTTACTATTTCCAAGAGAATGTCGACAAAGTTGCAAGATTAATGGATTCGACATACCAGCCAAAGCCACAGTCATTGTTAATGCATGGGCAATTGCCAGAGATCCAAAATATTGGAGTGAACCTGAGAGCTTTATTCCAGAGAGATTCTTTGATAGTTCTATCGATTTTAAGGGTCTTGACTTTGAATATATCCCTTTTGGTTCTGGTAGGAGGATATGTCCTGGAATACCATTTGCTATTGCCAATATAGAGCTTATTCTTGCAATGTTATTGTACCATTTTGATTGGAAACTACCCAACGGAATGAAGCACGAAGACTTGGAAATGACTGAGATCTTTGGTGTGACTGTCCGAAGAAAAAATGATCTACACATCATTCCCGTTCCCCATCGTCCTTCACCTGTTGCATAAGCCCTAGATTAAAAACTCCACCAGTTATGTTTTATCATAAAACACGTAATGTCTTTCTAATAAATTTCTTTGCATTATAAATTTTATGTACCATATAGTGATTTCTGTACTCTTTTCTTTTATTAATTAACTAACTAAGAATTTCTTTAAGATTTTATCTCAGAGATTATTTAATTAAAAGATAAAAATAAAATAAAAGATAAAAATCAATTTTTGAAGGGAAAAATATTTTAACCCCAACAGAGACATCTTGTGCTCAGTACGTCCCTTTTTAATTTTAACAAAATTTTTATTAAGTTACTATTTTATGCTTTGGATGGAAATGCAGATCCAAATTTGGGCTGGCTTGGGTTATCAAGATTCAAATCCCTGTAACTAAGGAGAAAGGGTTCTACCACCAACCTTGATTCATGTCTAAGATTTTATACGTACATTATGTAACGTATACTCTAATAAATATAATATTGCCATGCGTATTTTTTTCTTTATATCATATTTTACAAAATAATTTTAGTTTGTAAATTTATATTTAATTTTTTATTACTATTTTAATTTTCATGCGTTTTTATAAAATCAATATTAGTCTAATGCTTCAAAATATATATTTTCTTGTAATTTTCTATTAATTAATGAGTAATCAAATTTATATTTAGGGTCCATTTGATATAATTTTTTAAATAGACTTTTTAAAGTAAACTTTTTATCCGTAGAGCTTTTATAAATAGAGCTTTTAACAAAAATTTATTAATTATTTGGTTGTCACAATAGTTTTTTGAAAAAATTTGAATAATTACTTTAATAGACAAATATTTAATGTTATATTTTAAAAAGATAACACAAATTTTTTAAAATAAAATAAAGATACCTTAAAAAATTTTACTTTTTAAAAAAGTTAAAAAAACTCTATTGTCAAAAGCCCAAAATTTGAATTTTTTTCAGTAATTTTTTTTTAATTTCCAAAAACTCTTTTTTGTTGACAATCAAACGATCTAGAAAATTTTAAAAAAGACTTTTATCATAAAAAAAACCTTTTAGCTAATGAAAAAATCAAACCAAACGAGCACTTAATTTTTTACTATTACAGAATAATTATTATTGTAATTTTTTTGTAATTTATTTTTACAAAATCATTATTAGTTTAATACTACAAAAGAAATATTTTTTTTCGTAATTTTTAAAAATTGATTTGATTATTTATTTATTTATTTGCCCCAACATAGAGCAATTATTTTAAAAGAACCTAAAAAGGAGTACAAGTGCAAGGAAAGCCCAAAATGGCTTCAAAAAGGCAATCCAAAACAGAAGAAAAGCAAAAAAATAAAATAAAAAATCAGCACAACAGGCATGGCCAAAACAAAATTAAGCCTGAAACCGCAAAAACAGAGCAGCAAATGAGAAGCCTTTGGAGGCACGTTACGAACAAAAGAAAACTTAAAATCAAGAAAACCTATAACTGGGAAAACCACAAGCATCTTTAGAGACCAAACCATGAATGGAAGAAGGAGGAGAGTCCCACCAATGAAGCGTTGGGCGACTAAGACCCAGATTAGCTACACTGTCAGCCACACTATTATTTTCTAATCCAAGGAGGGGGCAAGGAGGAGTCAAACAAATGTTGAATTACAACCATGGAATACCCTTGTCAACAGCCAACTCAACTATCAAAGATTAAGGATTTGGTTATTTAATTAGAGTACAAATTTTATAAAAAAATATTAGTTTAACAATAACAAAATTAACAAATAATAATTTGTTTATGCAAATATTTTGAAGATTTACGAAAGAAAATAAGTTGGTCAGAACCCTTGCACTTTTGGTAGTGTAGATTCTTATTCATTTTATTTTTTGGGGTTGCGCTAAGGGTAAAATTAGAAATTCTTAAAGATTATATTAATTTTAATAGAAAATCTTAACACTAGTGAGGTTTTGGGATATTTTATTTCAAGCGGGAGGTACTGAGCATTTTATGTCTGTAGCAGGAGGGTTAAGGTGATTTTTCCATTTTCGATTTCTTCAATTCTTTTGATTTTTAATGGTGATTATAGCATGATAAAATTGTTTATTTATCATGTGGCTACCAAATGTCTATTTATCATTAGTCATTATATATGTACATATATTTAGTCATTAAAGAAAAGAGTGATTAATGGATGCATGCTTTGAAGAAAAAAAAGATTGTGTTTTGTAAGTTGAGGCAGACAGATCAAATATTCATGCAAGATGCGGGAAGATCATCAATTTGCCCAGATATTATGTATGTTGTTACTCGAATTAGCAGGTACATGAAAAATCCAAAGGAGTTGCATCTTCTAGCTGCCAAAAGAATTTTTAAATACTTATAGGGAACAACTGATTTTGGATTGTTTTATAAACGAGGAGAGAAGTCAGATTTAATTGGCTTCACAGATACGATTATGGTGGAGATCTTGATGATAGAAAGAGCACTTCTGATTATGTTTTTATGATGGGTTCAGGAGCTGTTTCATGGTCATCAAAGAAGCAAGCTATTGTGACTTTATCAACTACTGAAGCGGAATATATAGCTGCAACATCTTGTACTTGTCAAGCTATTTGGCTGAGAAAGATTCTTGAAGAACTTTATTTCAATAGCTCAGCAATAAAACTTTCCAAAAATCTTGTTCTACATGAATGAAGCAAGCATATAGATGTGAGGTATCACTTCTTGCGTAATTTGGTAGAGGATGGAGCAATTGATCTTACTTACTGCAAGAGTAAAGACCAGGTTGCTGATATATTTACCAAGCCCCTCAAATTGGCAGCATACTTGAAACTCAGCAAGCTCCTTGGTGTTTGCAATTGGAAGAATTCAATTTAAGGGAGGGTGTTTGCTATTTTTCTTTAAACTAATGTTTGAAAACATTCAGTTTAAGGGAGGGAATGTTATGAATTAGCGGGCGGTTTATTTTCTATTTTTAAGAAATAATGGGCATGTTCTTTAATGCTCCATTAGTTTAGGATAAACATGTTTAGTGGTTTTTTCAATATGGCATTTTTTTAGTATTAGTGGTGCATATTTTGTCATAGTAATCATGAGTAGTAATGAGTAGTTATAGATATGATCATGGGTAACTTTCTTTGACTATATAAAAATTGATGTAATTGAATTATGGTATTAAATAAATTGTGTTTCTTTCTTTGTATTGTTCATTTGCCATTATTCTTTCTAAATTTTTTACAAAATTTTGTTATATCTAATTAGCAGTTTCAGAAAGGAAGCAGTTAATATCTTCGTAAAATATATATTTTTTTTGCTTAGGCAAGTTGACCAGTTATACGTGTAAAAAGCATCTTGTCCCTTGCATGCAATAATTGATGTATAAACAAAAAAGTCTTCAATTATTAGCTTAATATAATCTTCGATTATTAGTTTATATATTACTAATATGTTGGGAGCCAAAAGTAAAAAATTGCTCAGCAATGCTAACCGCCGGCCTTGTCCTTTTGCCAATTCAGTCAATTCAACTTTCAAATATCAATTGAAATATAAATAAAATAATTCGAACCCAAAAATAATTCACAAATTCCCAGACTACTCTTCCTTTAGTTTTTCTGGAAAATAATTAATTTACAAAGATAGAATATAATTAATTAAAAAATTAACAAATATTTTCTCGTATTTGAAAAAATAGATAAAAACTTCCGTAATATTTGAGAAAAAATAAATACTCTTTAAATTTAAATAAATAGACAGATGTCTTTTAACTTTTATTTTCGTTAGTTGATTGATTATGTTATCATTATTTATATGCTTAAGATTTTAAATAATAACAAAATAAGATACATAGTTTTTATATATAATAATTTAGTACTTTTTAAATATTTTTTAAAATTATAATTTAGTTCCTATTTTAATATTTTTCATAATTTACTAAGGACCAAATAAATTTTTTAATTTATTATTTTAATAACAAGTAATAAAAATAGTATTATTAAAAACGTTCCAACAATAAGTTAGATCAAATTCATATGCTAAATATCAAATTATTATTAAGAAAATAAAAGAAGAGAGTTAAAATATTTTGATATATGGGTTTGATCTAACTCATTTTAATTTTTTTTAATAATAGTATTTTTTTTATTTTTATTGAAACAATAAATTAAAAGAATTATTTAATTCTTAATAAATTATAAAAAATATTAAAATAAAGAATAAATTATTATAACTTAACATATATATCGTAAAAAATATTAAAATAGGCATGGAGAAATCCATAGCAAACTCACAGCAATCAATAGCACAACACCCACGCAATACTACCCCAATAATATATTCAATTTTTTTTTCCAAAAACAAAAACCCTTATTTGTTAGACTATAAAGATCTTTTATATTTAGTTTAGTTTTATTAATTATACTTTTATTAAGTTATTATTGGATTTTATCTAATTTACTCGTTTTTCTTATTTTATATTGTTTTAGATTTTTTAGTTTATAGTAAATTATTATTTTTACGTATATAAAAGTATGCTCATATTATTAGTTTATTTATATACATTCAATTCAATTAAATACATTCTTTGATTCCATTGTCATCGTAATGGTTGTGGTTGCCACAAGTTCTGTCGTCGTCACAAACACCATTGTCATTGCAAATCAACACCATCATCGGCACTGAGAAAAATCCTTTAAGGCTTTTAATGTGATATGGGTTTCTCAGTTTTTTGCTGCTTTTGGGTTAGAGGAAGAATTCAAAACGTGCTCAACACTTAGATATCGAAAGGGTCACGGCCAGATAAAAAAATGAATAATTTTCTAGTAACAAAAACGTTCATAAAAATCTAAAAACACATTTATAACTATAAAAAAAATTTCCCTTACAAAAATGAGAATTTTAAATATCATTTTATATTTTTTAACTAATCAATACCTTAACGGTGTTTTTCTTTAGGAAGAAATTCAAGTTCTTTTCTTTTGTTTGCCTTTAATTTTGTTTTTTCTTCTTTTTTTTTTATCTAACAACTTGCATTCTTTTCTTCTTTTTAAATTAATCAAGGCAGTGAAACTCATAGCAAACCACATTTTTTTTATCTAAATGCCCTGAAATAAAATTAAAACACATTTTTCTCTTAAAATGCCCACCAAAAAAAAAAAGGAATGAAATCTTCCTAAGGGGCTCAGATGAAACATAAAATTCCCCATATGGTCGCTGACTTTTTATTTTTTAATTTCTCTTACTCTTTCCTTAACTGCAACTTTATCCATTCGTAACATATCCAAGTTCCAGATTCATAACGAAAAGTCAATGGTGAACATTGCAATCAACAAAATAAACATGATCATGGAGAAATACTCGTGTTAATTAAACAGATACTTGAAGATTTTCTGTTTATAATAAATTGATTGCGTATGACAAGATTCTTGCTCATGGATTCTTTCATTGACTTTTCTGTGCAAGGAGATCGTATGCGTTGTTGTTATTATTATTATTATTATTTTTAAATGAATGGTTCTCAGCAAAATATATTTGTGTTTAGAAGGGTTTGAACCTTAGATCTTATTGCATAATATTGTATGCCTTATTATTTATTTTGGAGATATTATATGTCCAGCTAGCATATGGAATAATGCCTCATTGCTTTGACATTAAAGCTTATATATACTTACCATTTAATGTATCCCACATTTTTTACAAAAATATTAGAACTTCGATAAGATTCCAGGATCAAAAAGAGTGAAACTCTTGGTAAACCATGTTTTTATTGTAAATCAATTGATTGCGTGCGATAAAACCATGTTTTTATTGTAAATAAATTGAGTATGTGATAATTAGTTCGATATTTATAATCCAAAATCAATATTGTTCATTGATATCAACAAGTTAAATAAAGACGACAATGAAGAATAGTTGTAACATTTAATTCATTTGCAAATTACAGGCCCCTAACTTTCTTTCACTAATCCACAGTTCTCTTTCCCCAGTTTGTTTTCTCATGGAGTTGGTATTATCCGCCTTCTCCATGCTTGTGACCTTTCTTCTTTCCGTCTTCATGGTCCTGAAAATAGTGAAGAGATTCAAGGGCATTGAAAGATCTCTGAATCTGCCACCAGGGCCTGGAAAATTGCCTATTATTGGAAACTTGCATCAGCTTGTTGGCTCACCTCATCGTCAACTACGAAACTTGGCAAACAAGTACGGACCCCTGATGTACTTACAAATCGGAGAACTTCACACTATTGTTGTTTCATCGCTAAAATTCGCCAAAGAAGTTCTGAAAACTCATGATATTATCTTTTTTTCTGTTGAAGAAATTAGGCCAAGACTAGTCACTCAAGTCCAAGGAAGATTGAACACTTGCTTAGCCCAATTACAACAAGAGAGCTACTGCCAACAGATACAAGAAGACAAGAAAGTTTCATATATATGCTGTGAAAATAAGCACTGTATAGATCACACTCACAATACACTCAGTGACAGATTTGCAGGCTTTGATGGTGATGATAGTCTGTACATACTTTACTAGAATAGGATAAAATGTATACTATTCTTTAGGGTTAGCTAGCCTTCTGTTTGCCCATATAAAAGGGCACTATTTGTAAAGTTTTCTTTTACAGCCGAATCAATATAACATTCACAGCTTTTCACCCAAAATTAACTTGGTATCAGAGCCATGGCAACCAGCAGCAACAGCAACACTACTACCTTGAATCCTGCCCCAATAACTCAATCAAACACCTCTTTTGTGTTTGCAGCTCCTATAAAACTCACCAACACCAATTACCTCCTATGGAAGACACAAGTTCTTCCTAGCATAAGAGCAAATGGTCTTGAAAGTTTCATAGATGGCAATCAATCAATTCCTAGAAGGATGATTGTGACCATAGACCAGGAACAAAATGTAATCACCACCATTAATCCTGAGTACTTGGTGTGGGAAAGACAAGATCAAATGCTAATGAGTTGGCTACTGTCCTTCATGACTGAAGGTATTCTAGGCACTGTTATGGAATGCAGGAGCTCTCTTGACTTGTGGAGTACTTCACAAAAACACTTCTCAGCCTAAACCATTGCAAGAACAATGTAACTTAGGAGTAAAATCCATAATACCAAAAAGAAAGGCATATCAATGAACGACTATTACTTTAAGGTAAAGTCATTGGTAGAAGAGTTAAAGTGTGCTGGAAATCAAGTGTCTGATGATGAATTAGTTCTCTTTCTAATAGAGGGTCTTGGGTCTGAATATGACCCAGTGGTGGTTAACATCATCTCAAGATCTGAAAAGTTACCTCTCCAAGAAGTTTATTCTTTGCTTGTTAGCCATGAGAACAGGGTTGAAAAGAATCAATCCTCTGGAAGCATCAATCTGGGAACTAACATCTCTGCAAACTATATGCAATCAAGATACAAGAGTGTCCACAAAAAAAATTGGACTACTGGTGTCAATCAGAATCAGTATGGTGGAAATCCTCAATACAGTTGTATAGACAAGGTACCTGGTGAAGATGGTAGCAAACCAGTGCGTCAGATTTGCTTCAAATCAGGTCATGAAGCTTTCAAATGTTGGAAATTTACTCCTGAGACCACTCTTGATTCTACTTGGTGTCTGGACAGTGGAGCTTCCAATCATGTTACCAATAATCTTGCAAATCTTTCTCTCGGGACAGAATTCAAAGGCAACGACCATCTGGCAGTAGGTAATGGAAATTTACTCAAAATCACTTATATTGGATATGCATCTTTGCCCACCAATCACACACAAACCATTAAGCAACTCCACTTGAAAGATATTTTACATGTGCCTACTATAACCAAAAACTTGATTAGTATATCTAAACTGATTGCTAATAATGATATCAATATCTTGTTTGACAAACACCTATGCTTGATAAAGGACAAAATGCAGGGGAGAATACTGCTGCAAGGAGTGGCTAAAGATGGGTTATACCAACTGTTCTGTTGCCCTTCCAGTCTCATCTCATATCCCTTATCTTTTCCTTCAACTCAACCTAAAGGAATAACATTCAAGAATCCAGAATCCATGCTGTCTACCTGTACAAACAACTCAAAGTCAGCCAAGAAACAAATAAATGTAGATAAGGATTGAAATGTATAGCATAGGAGATTAGGACATCCACATTTTCTTTCTTTGAAAAAGAGTCTATCAAATTGTACTCTTCTTAATATCAATGAAAAATCTACAGTGTCTTTTTGCAAAGCATGCCAATTTGGCAAACTACACAAAATGACTTTCAAAGGAACTGAGACTAAAACAACAAGACCTTTAGAGATCATACATTCTGATCTTTGGGGGCCAACACCAGTTTTATCTAACCAAGGACACAGATATTACATAGCATTCATTGATGACAAAACTAGTTTTACTTGGACATACCCCTTAAAGACCAAAGCTGAAGCACTCAACACCTTCAAAAACTTTAAAACTCAAGTTGAAACCATGCTAGATAAGAAAATAAAATCTTTTTAGTGTGATATGGGTGGTGAGTTTAGAATCTTTGAATCCTATTTGAAGCAAGAGGGAATAAACTTGAGGTTTGTATGCCCACATACCCATCATCAAAATGGCAAAGTAGAAAGAAAGCATAAATATCTTGTTGAAACTAGTTTTACCATTTTAGCTCAAGCAGATATGCCACTCAAATTCTGGTGGGAGGCCTTTAGTACAACAACTTTTCTTATAAACAGAATTGCCACACCCATTTTAGGAGATATATCACCATTTGAAGCCTTTTTCCATACCAAACCTGATTATGCCATGATAAAGACCTTTGGATGTGAATGTTATCCTTTCTTAAGACCTTACAACAAACATAAGCTGGATTTTCACACATCTAAATGTGTCTTACTCGGTTTGATCTCTTACTATAAAGGATATCTATGTTTGCATTATACGGGTAGAATATACATTGCCAGACATATAACCTTCAATGAAAACTCTTTTCCATTTGAAAATGACCCTAAATTCAAGATGAATCAAGCACTTGTGTATCCTGAACCTTTTAGACTTCCTGGTCAGTTCTATGTGATCAATCCTCAGTCAAGTAACCTTTTAGCAGATCACTTCACAGCAGATGATATAACTCATCTTTCTACTCAAGAAGCGGTAGTAGAGACCTCTCAAAGCCTTTATCAAGACAGCCCAAATACTTACATCTCAGATTTAGACCTTCCATCACATAGTACCTCACCAAACTCAAAACCAACAGAAACACAAGCACCACAACAAACTTAGCACTTATTGCCAACCTATTATATGATAACCAGAGGAAAAGCCGAAATTTTTAAGCCAAAAGCTTACACAAGCATTACCTTAGAGCACCACCAAACTAAGATTCCTACAGATGTCCAAACAGCCCTTTCAAACTCGAACTGGAACCAAGCAATGATGGAAGAATTTATTGCCTTGAAAGAGAACCAAACCTGGTCACTTGTGCCCTATACATCGGGCATGAAACTTGTAGGTAACAAATGGGTTTATAAAGTCAAACTAAACCTAGATGGAACAATCTCCAGATTTAAGGCAAGGCTAGTTGCCAAGGGTTTCCATCAAACAACAGGTGTGGACTATAATAAGACATATAGTCCAGTGGTCAAGGCATCTACAATTCGGATTATTCTAAGTCTTGCTGTAGTAAAAAATTAGGACCTCAGACAAGTAGATGTCAACAATGCATTCCTAAACAGAGACTTGGTAGAGACAGTTTACATGATACAACCTGAGGGAATTGTTGATGCTATAAAACCTAACCATGTTTGCAAGCTAAAGAAAGCTTTGTATGGCTTAAAGCAAGCTCCTAGAGCTTGGTTTGAGAAACTGAAGAATGCTTTGAAGCAGTAGGGGTTTGACAACTCAAAATGTGATCATCTCTATTCTTCAAGAACAATGGTGAAGATTTGATGATTATCTTAATTTATGTTGATGATATAGTGGTAACATGTAACAACTAAGCTCAAATAGAAGAAACCATACGAAGAATGCATCAAGCCTTTGCTTTAAAGGACTTGGGACAACTTCATTACTTTCTAGGGATTGAAGTTACAAGGACTAAGTCAAAGCTTACTCTTTCTCAATCCAGGTACATCTCTGAATTACTAAAAAGAGCCAATATGAGCAACTGTAAGGGAACAAGCACACAATTGGCACTAGGAGAGAAATTATGCAAAACTGAAGGAGATGAGTTTAGAGCTGAAACTTTGTACATAAGTGTAATTGGTGCACTCCAATATGCCACTTTAACGAGACCAGAGTTAGCTTTCGTTGTGAACAAACTAAGCCAGTTCATGGCAAGACCACTATTACCACATTGGAATGCATGCAAAAGGGTATTGAGGTATTTGAAGAATACAATGGAATATGGCTTGGAGTTTAATGTATCAAACAACTATAACCTAACAGGTTATTGTGATGCAGATTGGGATTGTGATCTTGATGATAGGAAGTCAATTAGTGGTTATTGTATTTTCTTAGGAGGAAACCTAGTATCTTGGAGCTTGAAAAAACAACAAGTGGTGGCAATGTTGAAAAATAAGAATTTCGTAATGACTCAAAACACACAAATATATTTTTTTCTCATACAAATTTACAAGAAATATGTAAACACTCTTAAATACTTAAACAAGGACTCGAGCTTTATTTCTAACTTATTCTAAAACCTTAAGGGGGGAGGGGTATTTATAGTTGAAGTAAATCATTCTAAGCCATTGATTTAGTCTTCATATAGAACACCAATGTTGACTTTGTCTAGCACACCAATGTTGACTTTGTCTAGTACACCAATATTTACTTTTGTCTAGTACACCATTGTTTACTAAATCTAGTACACCAATTTAGACAAGTAAATATTCTAGATTAAGTTTACAATTCAACACTCCCCCTTAAACTTAATCTAATCACACCAAGTGAATTTCTCAATCTTATAAAATCTTCTTGTTTGAGTGGCTTGGTAAAAATGTCAGTAATTTGATCCTGGGACTTCACGTACTCCATATGTACATCATTTCTTGTGATGCATTCCCTTATGTAGTGGTAACGTGTGTCAATATGCTTGCTTCGATCATGAAACACCGGATTCTTTGCCAATGCCATAGCTGACTTGTTATCAACATAAATCTTCGTTGGCTTCTCTTGTGACCACCTCAACTCCTTTAGTAGGTTTCTAAACCAAATTGTATGGCAAACACATGACGTGGCAGCTACGTACTCAGCTTCACATGTGGAAAGTGTTACAATTGGTTGTTCTTTGACATCCAGGTAAAAGCGGTGTCTCCCATAAAAAATACAAAACCAGTTGTACTTTCTCGATCATCAGTATCTCCAGCCCAATCACTATTGCTATATCCAACAAGTTCAAAATGATATGAACATGAATAGAACAAACCAAAGTTTGTTGTACCTTTTAGATAACGCAGAATCCTCTTTGCAGCCTTGAAATGTGTGGTTGTTGGAGTTTCCATGTAGCGGCTTACAAGTCCTGTTGCATAGAGAATATCAGGCCTAGTACATGTTAAATATCGTAAACATCCAACCAAGCTCTTGAAAAAAGTTGAATCTATTTTTTCTCCTTCTTCATGCTTCGAGAGCTTAACTCCACACTCAATTGGCGTACTAATAGGCTTGCAATTTTCCATTTTGAACTTCTTGAGGATCTCCTTTGTATAGCGTTGTTGTGAAATGAAAATTTCATCTTCCTCTTGTTTTACTTCGATACTGAGGTAATACGCCATAAGCCCAATGTCACTCATCTCAAACTCCTTAGTCATCGTGTTCTTGAAATCATCGAACAAGCTTAGATTGCTTCCAGTAAAAATCAAATCATCTATGTACAAGCACAGGATCAAAATATCTTCATCTTTAATCTTGATGTAAAGTGCGTGTTCAGAAGGGCACTTAGTGAAACCATTCTTTTGGAAATACTTGTCGATTCAACTATTCCATGCTCTTGGTGCTTGTTTCAAACCATAGAGAGCCTTTCTCAATTTCAACACCTTGTCCTCTTGCCCTTTGACTTCGAAACCTGTAGGTTGTTGTATGTAGACTTCTTCTTCAAGAACTCCATTTAAGAATGCAGATTTTACATCAATTTGATGGATCTTCCACTTGTTTTGAGCTGCCAAGGAAATGATTAGTCTTACAGTTTCTAAGCATGCTACCGGAGCAAACACCTCATCATAGTCAATGCCAGCTCTTTGACTGTAGCCTTTTGCAACTAGCCTCGCTTTGTATCGTTCAATCTCTCCTTTTGAATTCTGCTTTGCTTTGTACATCCATTTGACTCCAATAGCTTTGTGTCCTTTAGGAAGTGACACAAGCTCCCACGTATCATTCTTCGCAATAGCTTTAATTTCCTCATCCATTGCATTTCTCCATTTTTCATCTTGTATAGCTTCTCCAAAGCTCATTGGTTCACACTCAGCAAAAAGGCAAAAAAGAGTGAGATTATCTAACCTTTCAGTTTCCTCATAGAGATCTCGAAAACTCCTTGTGCGTTCTTCATTTTTTTCCTCTAAAAAGGATGGTGGTGAATCTCCTTGATTGTTTGTTGTTGGTGAAGTTGGTGGAGTATACGGAGTAGTAGGTTCTTCTCTTGCATCTCCTGCTTGCTCTATTATTGATTCTTCTTCAAACAAAGGAAAAAAGTTGAAGTCATCGACATCTGGACCAAAATTCCATTCTCCTTCTTCGTCAAATATTACATCTCGGCTGATCACAATCATTTTGCTGTTTGGATTATACAACTTGTAACCCTTTGAACTTGAATCATAGCCAATGAAGATAAAACTCTCGCTTTTATCATCCAACTTTGTTCTTCTCTCGTCTGGTACATGAACGTGAGCTACACTTCAAAAAACTCTAAGATGAGAAATACCAGGCTTTCTTCCACACCATGCTTCTTGTGGCGTTTTTCCCCACACGCTTCTTGTTGGAGATCTATTGGATAGATATATAGCAGCTGATACAGCTTCAGCCCAAAACTCCTTGGGTAGTCTTTTACTTTTCAACATACTCTTCGCTATGTTGAGAATTGTTCGATTCTTTCTTTTAGCAACACTATTTTGTTGAAGGGATCTTGAAACGGTTAAGAATCGTCGAATTCCATTTGCTTCACAGAATTCTTGAAATTCCTTGGAAGTGAATTCTCCTTCACGATCAGTTCTCATGGCCTTAATCTGATGACCACTTTCTTTCTCAACGGCAGCTTTAAATTTCTTGAAAGCTCCAAATACCTCAGACTTTTGCTTCAAAAGATAGATCCATGTTTTTCTTGAAAAATCATCAATAAAAAGAAGGCATACATCAGAATGAATGAGCTCCAGTGGTTTCTTGGCTCTAAAGGTAGACTCTTTTGGAAAGCTTTTTCTGAATTGCTTCCCATGTAAACATCCTTCACAAAGTTGGTTCGGATGATTGATGTAAGGAAAACCTCTTACCATCTCCTTCTTAGCCGATAGTTTTAACCCTCCAAAGTTGAGATGCCCAAATCGAAGATACCATAGCCATAATGCATCTTTGTAACAAGCTTTCAAACATTTTGCAACATCGTTTTGAATATTCAAAGAAAACATTCTATTCTTTGACATTTTCACTTTAGTAATTAAGTTGTCTTTGTCATCTCTTATAAAAAGAATATAATCTTTCATATGAATATCGTAGTCGTTTTCTAAGAGTTGACCTAAACTCAAAATATTGCTTTTCATATTAGGCACATAGTAGACATTTCCAATAAATTGATGTTTACCATCTTTCAATTGTATAAGAATGTTACCTCTTCCTTTCACGGCTACTTTTGAATCATCGCCAAATAAAACATTTCCATTTGTTGATTCGTCTAACTCCACGAACATGCTTCTTTTTCCACACATATGATTACTCGCACCAATGTCAAGATACCATGTGTTCTCTTGGCCTCCACTATTGTCTTTGTATGCTAACAAGACAGTTTCATCTCCTTGATTCTTTTCTTCCACATAATTAGCCTTCTCTTCCACTTCATTATTGTAGGCTCTACATGCAGAAGCATAATGGCCAAACTTTTGACAATTATAACATCTGACTTTAGACTTGTCGTACCTTGTATTTGGATTATTCCTTCCACGACCTCGTGTTAAGCTTTCTCCTTTCTTATAGTTGTTGAAATTATTGTAGTTATAATTCCAACCTCGTCCATGACCACGGCCTCTACTTTGTCCTTGACCTCGACCTCTATCTCGACCACGTTGGTTTCTCTCATAGCTTTGAATTTCTTCTTTCTCCTTGAATTGCATCTTGAGAAGTTGTTCGGAGATGCCTTGCTTATTTTTTATTTTTTCTTCATAGGCTTGCAATGATCCTTGTAGTTGGTCGATCGTCATTTCTTCCAAAACTTTAGTTTCTTCAATTGTTATGACTATGTGATCAAATTTTGAATCCATAGATCGTAGTATCTTTTCCATTATCCTTACTTCACTTAAATTTTCACCATTTCTTTTCAATTGATTAGAAATAGCTTCAATTCTAGAGAAGTAATTAACAATTGACTCGCCTTCTTTCATATATAAAGTTTCAAATTCTCCTCTCAATGTTTGAAGACGTGCCTTTTTTACTTGCTCGGCGCCTCTGTAGGATGTTTGAAGTTTATCCCATGCTTCCTTTGCGGAAGTTGCATTTGATATCTTTTCAAAAGCATAATCATCTAATGCTTGATAAATGACATAGAGAGCTTTTTTGTCTCTCTTTCTCGAGTCCTTCAACGTGTCTCTTTGTGCTTGAGTCAAAACAGAAATAGCAACATCATCTCTAGGTTCATTATAACCTTTCTCCACGACCTTCTTACACGTCTTGTGCTCCAAAGAGTGCCTTCATTTTTATGCTCCAATTATCATAATTGCTTCTATTGAGAATTGGAACTTGGAATGGTGTCATACCTCCATTTGCCATAGCTTTCTAACAGTATTTCGGATAGTAATATGAATGCTTATTGGTGTGAAAATATACACTAAGAAAATTCCCAGGAAAGACTGGAGGGGTCACAACGGTCCCACTTAAAACCCAGACTCCTTAGGCAATCTTGGCCTTTTTGACAGAATTTCCTAAATATGCACGTAATCACACAAATATAACATCCAAGTTACAAAACCGAGCTCTGATACCACTTTGTTGAAGAATAAGAATTTTGTAATGACTCAAAACACATAAATATATTTATTTCTCATAAAAATTTACAAGAATATGTAAACACTCTCAAATACTTAAACAAGGACTCATGCTTTATTTTTAACTTATTCTAAAACCTTAAGGGGGGAGGGGTATTTATAGTTAAAGCAAATCATTCTAAGCCATTGATTTAGTCTTCATGTAGAACACCAATGTTGACTTTGTCTAGCACACCAATGTTGACTTTGTCGAGTACACCAATATTTACTTTTGTCTAGTACACCAAATCTAGTACACCATTGTTTACTAAATCTAGTTACCAATTTAGACAAGTAAATATTCTAGATTAAGTTTACAATTCAACAAGCAAGATCAAGTGCTGAGTCAGAATATAGAGCTATAGCACATACATGTGCAGAAATTACCTGGATAAATTCATTGCTTGGTGAATTAAACATGCCTCTCTCAACAACACCAGTGATTTGGAGTGATAGCACAAGTGCAGCAGCCATGGCAAGCAACCCTATCTTCCATACCAGAACCAAACACATAGAAATTGACCTGCATTTTGTAAGAGACAAAGTGGCAACAGACGAAATCAGAATTCAATATATACCAAGCCAACAACAAACAGCAGATATTCTTACCAAAGTCTTGAGTTTCGAAAGATTCTTTAATTTCAGAAGCAATCTCAAGGTTGAAAAGAAGACCTTGAGCTTGAGGGAGGATGTTGAAGAAATTGGGCTAAGACTAGTCGCTCAAGTCCAAGGAAGATTGAACACTTGTTTAGCCCAATTACAACAAGAGAGCTACTGCCAGCAGATACAAGAAGACAAGAAAGTTTCATATATATGCTGTGAAAATAAGCACTGTACAGATCACACTCACAATACACTCGGTGACAGATTTTCAGGCTTTGATGGTAATGATAGTCTGTACATACGTTACTAGAATAGGATAAAATGTATACTATTCTTTAGGGTTAGCTAGCCTTCTGTTTGCCCATATAAAAGGGAACTATTTGTAAAGTTTTCTTTTACAGCCGAATCAATATAACATTCACAGCTTTTCACCCAAAATTTACTTTTTCAAGGTTTCAAACGCTAGCAACAAAAGTCATAACATATAATTCTAGTGGTATTGTCTTTTCTCCATACGGCGATCAATGGAGACAACTTCGAAAACTCAGTGTAATGGAGGTTTTAAGCACGAAAAATGTCCAGTCCTTTCGATCAATAAGAGAGCAGAAGGTGTCGAATCTCATTAGTTAGATTGCTTCAAAGTCAGGATCAGTGATTAACCTTACGGAAAAATTATTCTCTTTATCATACGATATCACTTCAAAAGCAGCATTTGGCAACAAATGTCAGGACCGAGAAATATTCATATCGACTGTCAAGGAAGTTTTACAACTACTTGGAGGTTCTACTATTGCGGACCTGTTTCCTTCTATCAAATTTCTTCAATCCATCACTGGAATGAAATCCCGATTAGGGATAATGCATCAGCAAGCTGACAAAATAATTTCAAAGCCGTAATCATCGCAAAGATGAAGATCTAGTAGACTGGTAAAGGCTGCAGACTGGTAAAGATGAAGATCTAGTAGATGTTCTCTTGAGACTTCAAGAGGATGGTGATATTGAATTTCCCTTGACTACAGATAATATCAAAGCCGTAATCATCGTAAGTATTCTCTTTCCCGTCTGCTGTGTTTAATGCTTAGATCAATAAATTTGCATCTTCAGTTTCGTGTTTTTTTCTTTTCCTTCTTGCTTTATTCAGTTATTTTAAATAGTTTCTTTCTAAAATATTATCAGCTGTATTGTTTTTGATGTAGTAGTACAATAGAATAGTTTTATTATTTTAGAATTCTAAGTAGTATTTAATTTTCTTTTAGAATTGAACTCCAATTGAAAATTCTTTTTCTTAAATTCTTACTGAATATTTTAAAAGGAAATAGAGGATACGTGAAGTACAAGGAAATAAACAGATAACATTTGATATTTGAAAAAAGAAAATAAGATACCCTCAAGTTTGGACAAATGAGGATATACTTCGTTCACTTTAATTTTCCTGACTTCACCGATAAGATTATTATTATATGTATTCATAAACTTTTGAATAATAAAAAAATAAGATATACTTTTTAATTTGTATTTTAATTTTTTATAAAATATATTTTTAATTATAACAATTTAGTTTCTAGTTTAATATTTTTCATAATATACTAAAGTCTAAATATTTTTAACTTATTATTTTAATTAAAAATTTAGAAAAAAACTATTACAAAAAATTTTAAAAAATAAGAAAAAATATTTTTAACCTCTATTTTACTTTCTCAATAATAATTTGATATTTAATTATCAAAAAAAATTTACTAAATTTTTTTTAACTTTTATTTTTATATAATATATTTATTTAAAAGATTATATTAAGTTCATTATATTTTCTTAAGAGAAATTATTAACATATAAATAAAAATAAATAAATATTATATATATTACAAATAAAATTATGAAAATTTCACTTTTTTCTATATTTTTAATTAAAATGCAAGTACACCATTTAACAATAATATAAATAATTCTATTAACAAATGACCCCAAACATTTTTTTTAAACAAATATATTATATATAAAAATAAAAAGTTAAAAAATGCTTCAAAATCTTTCTAATAGTTAAATATCAAATTATTATTAAGAAAGTACAAGATAAGGGTTAAAAAATATTTGAGCATGTGAGTTTGATCTTATTCACTCTTAGAAATTTTTTAATAATAATATTTGTTCTAAAATTTGTATTGATATAATAAATTAAAAAACTTATTTATTCTTTATTATATTATGAGAAATATTAAAATAAAGGCTAAAGTATTATAATTAAAAAAGTTTATTGTAAAAATTATTAAAAATGGACTAAATTATTATAACTGAAAAATTGTGTCTTACTTTATTATTGTTCAAAAGGTTAAGGATATAAATGATAATAACTTAATAGGTCAACAGATAAGAATAAAAGTAAAAGAAAATATCTTTCTATTTGCCAAACTCAATGAGAGTATCTATTTTTTTTTTTTTCTAAACATCAAAAGGTATCTATTTGTCTATGATGGATGGAATCACATATATTTAATTTAGAGCCAATAACTAGATTCATTCCTCTATAATCTTGTATACTTCAAGTAAATTATTTCACTTAAACACATAATTATCTCTTTTCAGGAAATTTTCGGTGGTGGTAGCGAGTCAGTTGCCACCATTTTAGATTGGGTATTATCCGAAATGTTGAAAAATCCAAGAATACTGAAAAAAGCGCAGGATGAGGTAAGGGAAGTCTTTAATAAGAAAGGAAATGTTGATGAAACAGGCGTTGATGAAATGCAATTCTTGAAGCTAGTTATCAAAGAGACTCTGCGATTACATTCCCCTGCACCTTTTTTATTTCCAAGAGAATGTGGAGAAAGATGTAAGATTAACGGGTTAGACATACCTGCCAAAACCAAAACAATGGTTAATGCATGGGCGATGGCAACAGATCCAAAATATTGGAGTGAACCTGAGAGTTTTATTCCAGAGAGATTCATTGATTCCTCTATTGATTTTAGAGGGCTTAATTTTGAATATATTCCATTTGGTTCTGGTAAGAGGATATGCCCCGGAATAACATTTGGTTCCAGATTTCAAAGATTTAATTGTTATGAAATATATTTTTTCACAGATGAATGTTAGATGACCGTGTAGGGAAAGCTATGGAGAGTGGTCAATGCGTGATGGCTCCTATGGGGACTGTGATTGGTACCTGAAATGTAATTAGATATTGGCAACATCAATATCAATACACACCTTTAGTACAAAATTACGACCATGAGAAAAACAAGTATTTTTTTTTAATTATAGCGACTGCAGCCTATCCTTATCAATCTGTGTTCTTTTGCATTGTTAGTCGATCTATCTCACTCCTATACATACACCAAGGACTTATAGTTTAAGTATCATGTTGTATTGGGTATCACAATAGCAGTACTAAAAGCAGTATCAGATCTCCTTGGTCAAGTAGTCATCTCCTAAAGTTAAGATTAAACAGATGTGATGGGCCTTTTCTACAATTCGGATTAGGGGTTCAAAAAGCTCAATTTAAATTCAAAACAGAATTATATTAAACTCACTAGACATACCACAAAGCTTATTCAAGTGCAACACCAATTAGAATTGACATGTGTATTGAATAGATTTTTGGTAGCAAAAAAAAATTCATAAAAATTTAAAAACTCACTCAAAATCATAAAATGGTTATTGGTAAAAATGAGAAATTTTAAACATCATATTATATATTTTTTTAGCTAATTCAAGTTCTTTTCTTTTGTCTGCCTTCAATTTTCTATTCTCCTATCTTTTTCTTGATTCGAACTTATATTTTTTTCTTTTAAATTTAATCAAAGGAGTGAGAGTCTCATTAAACCATATTTTTAATGTCTTTCTACTAAAAAATTTTGCATTGTAGTTTTACTCATACTTTGTTATCTCTGTACTCCTTTCTTTTATTAATATAATAACTCAAGATTTTATTTCAGATATTGCTTGGTAAAAAGAAAATAAAAATAAAATAAATGTGTATTAGTTGTTGGATAATAATATTTAATGTGGAATGTTTTATGATTTTAAGTGGCAGTATATGAGGACAAAATTGTGTTTTACTACTGACTATCATAATCCTGATATTTTTAAGAAAGTGCCAAATTAGGTTAACAAAAAATAATCCTTTTTGCGAACTACAAAAGTATATCAACACTTGCTAACAATAGACATGAGTATTAATATCTAGTTATACCTAAGTATCACAGAACAATACAGTGACATTTTTTTTTCAAGTTAAATACTGATACGACAACATTTTCACGTTATTTAATTTAATGAATTTTTTCATTTTTTAATTGTGAAACGGTGCATATTGTGTGTGAAATGTTTACCTCCAACTTTTACTACACTTGAACAACTCTCTCACTCGCTAGCTAGTTTGACAAAGTCACATATTGTGGTTGAATCCTCACCATTAAACCCAAACAAAAAATAGTCAATTTTCCCATTTTTGAACAACGATTCCTCTTTCAATTTCAATAAAACTTATTATTCAATAAACTTTATCTCTTTTTATATGTTATTTTTGCTTAGGTAGTATTTATTTATTTTTTGTATAAAATTTGAACATGACTAAAATATGAATTTAATTAAAATCTGAATCTAATTTTATATTTATTTTTCTACTTTAAATATTTTAACATAAATATTAAGTTGCTTGTTTTTATAAAATTCAAAAAAATTTGAAACTGATATGTTAATATGTACGTAATAAGTTAAGTAATAAAATAAGAGTATTATTAAGAAATAAAATTTTTAATTTATTCAGACATTTAATTATTTAGATTCAAGTTAAAATTTTTAACTTAATTATATTTAAATATTTTTTTAATATATTCTCAAACATAAGGTAAAAAAACAAATACTTTTTAAACATCTAAATAATTTTATTCAAACTTCAATTTAAGAAACAAACTGACCCTTAGTCACGTGGTATCAAAACTTTTCTTGCGTTCTTATAAATCTAAAAATTATCTTCTCATGACAAAGACATTCTAAAAAAATTTACGAAAATATCCAAAAACTATATATTTCAAAAATATCCAAAATTACTTTTAATTTCAAACTATCCAAAAATCTGATAAATGAACGATTTTACACCTCTTCATCAAATAAAACTCAATCTTTTGTCTAGAATATTCCTAATTTTCACTATCAAAAGAAACCTTAAATTCTCATTTTCGATTTTCCCAAGGACTAAATCTAATTTCACCCAATCTAGTCATAATTCCTTTAAAAATCAAAGTTTTTCTAATATTGTTCGAAGGTTGTATTGATTAGAGTTCTGTTAAAGGAAAGAAAATCAATTAAGCTAATCTGCATTCATTTGTGATTGGAATTCAAATATATGATGAGGGCAAATTATGGATCGTATATCATCAAGCAATCAATTAACAATTAGAATAGAGTGATTGCAGGATCGTGACTTTGTAAATAATTGTATTCCTAGAATAACTTTGTTTCAATTCTATATAAACAACTAGGCTATACAGACATACAACTAATATATAGAAAATTATTTTTCCATCTATTTGTTTAAGTTCTTTGTTACAGGGTAAAATAATCTATTTATCTGACTTTTGGATAATCTATTTAATTTTAGATATTTTCGTAAACTTCCTGACATGCTATAAGACACACATTGAAAGAGGATAATAATTTGTGGTACATAAACACAGTTCTTCAAAATTATTTCATATGCTTTTTAACAATATTAAACTTGTAGTATTATAGTGGTAATAATACAAAATTATTAATGTTGATCAGTTATTCAGTTATAACTAATTATTATTATCAGTTATAACTAATTAGTAGTTTAATAAGGAGTGAATTAATATCTTCATAAAATATATCTTGTCTGTATAGGAATTAAAGTTGATCAATTATTGAACTTTGTTGGCACTAAATGTGGGACTTATTTTATTAAAATTATTTTTATGCAAAAACAGACATCACCTATATTAGGAGTAAAAATTCGAACAATATTATATGCGACTCAATTAAAACTTTAGATAAATTTCTAATGTAGTAGTTTGTATATGTAATATATAATACTTAAAAAAAATTGCTCAATTATTCATCTAAAAAGCATCTTGTCAAATTGAAAAAAAAAAAGTCTACCAATATTAGTTTAATATGGTCACTCTTTAATCTTACGTATATTAGATCATATTCTGTTTAAAATAAAGCATTGAGGCATCTTATCATTTGCTAGCTGGAATTATAGGAATATAATGACCTGTAAGCAGCTTCATTGGAGCCTTATTTATAGGCTAATATTAGATCTTTTGGGAATAAAAATATATCTTTTGTCTGCATAGGAAAGTTGATAAATTATTCGTCTAAAAAGCATCTTGGCACATGCATAAACAATAGAATCTTATTACTGATATGAGGCACATCGTTGACCTTGCATTGAAGACAAGGATTCCACTAACAAAGAAATGTAAACATACCTTTTTGGCCTTAATCAGATCCAAAAGGATGTTATCAGAAGATGGATTGAGATTTAAATGTGTAATTTTTAAACCATTAACATTACAATAGACGTTACGCTAAATATTTTAGGTATTTATAATATTTTAACGTATCAAATTGGTTGAAATCAAGTTAAGACATATCTTTCTATTTTCTCAAAATTTAGAAATATTCAACCCACTTTAGAAATTTTAAAAATATTTGTAATTTTTTTAAAAGTTAAGAGTTTGTTACAATATCTCTATTTTTTAATTTCTTTCAATCTTTTCTTAACTGTAATTTCATCCATTTGTAACCAACAAAATAAAGATGATAATGGGGAAATACTCGTGTTAGTTGAACAGATACTTGATGGTTTTCTGTTTATTAAATAAAGTGATTGCGTATGATAAGATGCTTGTTCATGGATTTTCATTGAATTTTCTATGCAAGCAAATCGTATGCGTTATTATTTGATTTGGAGATATTATATATCCAGCTAATATATGGAATAATGGATCATTGATTTGACATTAAAGCTTCTACAAAAGATATATACCATTAAATGCGTCCCACATTTTTTTTAAAAAAAGTTAGAACTTCAAAAAGAGATTCTAGGATTCATTTGCAATTTACAGACCCCCAACTTTCTTTCACTAATCCACAGTTCTCTTTCTCTAGCTTCGTTTATCATGGAGTTGGTATTATCTTCCTTCCCAATGCTTGTTACATTTCTTCTTTTTGTCTTGATGGTCCTGAAAATAGTGAAGAGATTCAAGGACAGTGAGAGATCTCTAAATATACACCCAGGGCCATGGAAATTGCCTATCATTGGAAACTTGCATCATGGAAATTACCTATCATCGCTTTTAAGCATAAATCCTTCAGGGACATCCAAGATTTTGTCTCAAACAGAGAATATATATCCCAAAATTCAGATGATAACTTGCTAAGATACTTGTCCCAAACATTTAAAAATTGCGAAGTGAAAAAGGAAAACACAACATTTGCATAATTAGGTAGGCTGTTTCTGTATCTTTCTGTCAAAGTTCTGAGACTCAAACCCTGAAGCCTCTGCTGTTCCTTCCTCCTCTAGATCCAAAAGGACGTTATCAGAAGATGGATAGAGATTTAAATGTGTAATTTTTAAACCATTTCACACTAAAATATACGTTAGGCCAAATATTTTAGGTATTTATAATATTATAACATGTTAAGCCAATGCATATCTTCTTATTTTTTCAAAATTCAGAAATATTCAACACACTCTAAAAAGCTAAAAGATATTTTTACAATTTTCCTGAAAGTTAGGGATTTGTAACCTTTGGAGATTGATATTGAAAAGTCAATGGTGTACATTGCAATCAACAAAATAAAGATGATAATGGTGAAATACTCGTGTTAATTAAACAGATACTTGATGGTTTTCTGTTTATTAAATAAAGCGATTGCGTATGATAAGATGCTTGTTCATGGATTTTCATTGAATTTTATATGCAATCAAATCCTATGCGTTATAATTTGATTTGAAGATAATATATCCGGCTAGTATATGGAATAATGTATCATTGATTTGACATTAAAGCTTATACAAAAGATATATACCATTTAATGCGTCCCACATTTAAAAAAAAAAAAATTAGAGCTTCAATAAGAGATTCCAGGATTTTAAGCTCATATTTACATGATTTAATTCATTTGCAATTTACAGGCCTCCAACTTTCTTTTACTAATCCACAGTTCTCTTTCTCTAGATTCGTTTATCATGGAGATGGTATTATCTTTCTTCCCAATGATTGTTACCTTTCTTCTTTTTGTCGTAATGGTCCTGAAAATAGTGAAGAGATTCAAGGACAGTGAGAGATATCTAATTCTACCCCCAGGGCCATGGAAATTACCTATCATTGGAAACTTGCATCAGCTGGTTGGCTCACTCCCTCATCATCAACTAAGAAACTTGGCAAACAAGTATGGACCCCTGATGTACTTACAAATCGGAGAAATTCCCACTATTGTTATCTCATCAGCAGAATTTGCCAAAGAAGTGCTGAAAACTCATGATATTATCTTTTCTTCAAGGGTTCAAACGCTAGCAGGAAACGTCATAACATATAATTCTAGTGGTATGCTCTTCACTCCATACGGGGATGAATGGAGAGAACTAAGAAAGCTCACTGTAATGGAGGTTTTAAGCGTGAAAAAAGTCCAGTCTTTTCGATCAATAAGAGAGCAAGAGGTGTCGAATCTCATTAGTTGGATTGCTTCAAAGTCAGGATCAATGATTAACCTTACGGAAAAATTGTTTTCGTTATCATATGATATCACTTCAAAAGCAGCATTTGGCAACAAATGCACAGACCGAGAAATATTCATATCAATAGTGGGGGAAGTTGTACGATTAATTGTCGGTGCTAATGTTGCAGACCTATTTCCTTCGATTAGATTTCTTCAACCCATCACTGGAATCAAGTCTCGGGTACAGAAAATGCATCAACAAGCTGACAAAATAATTTCGAGTATTATTGATGAACATAAGAAGCGCAAGGCAAGACTACAGACTGGTAAAGATGAAGATATAGTAGATGTTCTGTTGAGTGTTCAAGAGCGTGCTGATCTTAAATTTCCTATAACTACGGATAATATCAAAGCCATAATCATTGTAAGTATTCTCTTTTCCTTCTACTGTTTTTGTTTTCGTGATGTTATTACTACCTTTGCAACATCCTTATACAACCATTTTTTTCTTTATCTATCTCATTAAAATATATTAAAATGAGAAAAATTATTATAAAAACTCATTAATCTCCAAAACAACTCTGTTGTCTATTCTTTATAAACCTATTATTCTCAATTTTTTTTATTGTATTGATGAAAAAAGATTGATTGAATATTTTTCCTTCAAAATATGCTCAATTTCTTTTTTAGTTTTAATGAAAAACAAAAAACTAAATTTCATCTTTAAAATACTCTCAATTATAATTGGTAGTATGTATATATATTTTCGATCAAGTTCTAGATTGTGACTGGAAATTTACTTCTTCAGGATCAAATCTCTCCATTCATTATTATTTTCTTTATCTTGGTTAAAACTCTTATGAAATTTTTGAAAAAGAAAAATATATCTATTTAATTTTAAAATTTGAACAAAAAATTTACAATAAGTAAATTTTAAGAGTTAGCAGAAATACTAATAATTCTACCTATAATAGGTGGGTGTAAAAAGTTTTTAATATAAAAAATAGTTCATAGTAAATGGGGGTTAAAAGTTAGTGCCTTTTTGTTTTTTAATTTGAAATCTAAATATAGTTCAGTTCACTCATCTAGATGTTTTAAAAGTGTTTTTTTTAACTGCTAAAAATTTAGTAATTATGTTTTAATAAAATAATTAAAATTTTTAGTTTACGGTATATTTTTTATTTAAAATTTGAATAAAATTTTTATTTGTAAAGAACTAAGATACTATTATAAAATTTAAAAGAGTTTATCATAATTATTTATAAGAATATAATAAGAAAAAATTGCTAGTTTAAGATATTTTATTCAGAATTAATAAACAAAAAGTAAATATATTATTTGACATTATTTAAATTTATTCATATTTGAGATTTACATTTCAGATAAAAAAATAAATAAATGCTTAATAAAAGTACCAATCAATTACACGTATGATATTCAAGTGTAAAGAATGTTTAACATAAAATAAAATAGGCGAGTTTATTTAGACATGTCTCTTTATATAATTTTAATTAATGTTAAAATTTAAATAAAAAAAATGTCTTACAAGAAATTTGAAGGGGGTGACAGCAGCATTGCTTGTACTCTTGTTTTTCTTCTTTTTATTTTTTATTTTTATTCTTTTTTTTAACTTATTAGAATACCTTAGAAACTTCATTGTTTTGAATTAGTGATAAGTAGAATAAATGTATTATTTTAGAATTCAAGTAGAATTTGCATTTTTTTTCCGAATTTGACTCGAATTTGAAAATTTTTATTTCCTTATCATCTTACTAAATATTTTAAAAATTACATCAATAATTCAACAGAAAATTTTAGTTACATGCATATGAAAGCCTTCTCTATGATGGATGGAATTATATATATTTAAGATTCAATAGTTAGATTTTGTTCCTCTTATAAACTTGTCGAAACTCCATATGTGTTTACATAAATTAATTACTTAACTCGAACACATAATTAAATATCTTCTTAGGAAGTATTTGGTGCTGCTAGCGAGACAGCTGCCACAACCTTAGATTGGGCGATATGTGAAATGATGAAAAATCCAAGAGTGTTGAAAAAGGCGCAAGAGGAGGTAAGAGAAGTCTTTAATAAGAAGGGAAAGGTCGATGAAACCGGGATTGCCGAAATGGAATTCTTGAAGCTAGTTATCAAAGAGACTATGCGATTGCATACTCCTGGACCTTTACTATTTACAAGAGAATGTCGAGAAAGTTGAAAGATTAATGGATTCGACATACCAGCCAAAGCCACAGTCATTGTTAATGCATGGGCAATTGCCAGAGATCCAAAATATTGGAGTGAACCTCAGAGCTTTATTCCAGAGAGATTCTTTGATAGTTCTATCGATTTTAAGGGTCTTGATTTTGAATATATCCCTTTTGGTTCTGGTAGGAGGATATGTCCTGGAATACCATTTGCTATTGCCAATATAGAGCTTATACTTGCAATGTTATTGTACTATTTTGATTGGAAACTACCCAACGGAATGAAGCACGAAGACTTGGAAATGACTGAGATCTTTGGTGTGACTGTCCGAAGAAAAAATGAACTACACATCATTCCCATTCCCCATCGTCCTTCACCTGTTGCATAATCCCTGGATTAAAAACTCCCCCAGTTCTATTTCATCATAAAACAACAAGTAATGTCTTTCTAATAAATTTCTTTGCATTATAAATTTTATGTACCATATAGTGATTTCTGTACTCTTTTCTTTTATTAATTAACTCTCTAAGAATTTCTTTAAGATTTTATCTCAGAGATTATTTAATTAAAAAATAAAAAAAAATAAATGTGCATTAGCTATTGGGATAATAAATTTTTTAAGGGAAAATATTTTAACCCCAACAGAGACATGGTGTGCTCAGTACATCCCCTTTAATTTTAACAAAATTTTATTAAATTACTATTTTATGATTTGGATGCAAATTCAGATCCAAATTTGGCTGGTTTGGGTTATCAAGACTCAAACCCCTGTAACTTAAGGGAAAAATATCTACCACCAAGCTTGATTCATGTCTAAGATTTTATACATACATTATGTAACATATACTCTAATAAGATTTCTCGTCCTTGGCAACTCTACACTCACTGGATTAATACTTCTTATCTTCTTCAAATGATGAATTTTCAAGTTTCGCACATCTTCAGGGAAGGAAACACAATAGCTGATGCTCTTGCTAATTTGGGCTTAGATTGTAATGACTTCACTTGGTGGTCTCTTCCCCCCTCTAATATTTGCAAAGATCTCATGCTTAATTCATTGGGCATACCCAGCCTCCGTTTTATCTAATGGTTGAAGCTATTGTTCTTTTCATTTTGGATGCTGCTGTTATTGCAGTTCAGCTGCAGCTTCAGCTCTTTAGAAAACAAAAATTTTTGCTGCTGTTGGCAACTGCAGGCTCTTTGCTGGTTACGCTACTGGACTTACTCGCTGCTTTGTTTTGCTTGCTGCTGAACTATTGCTGAAACAACTTCCAAATGCTGTTTGCGTCTTCCCCGCTTGCTGATATTTACTGTTGTGTGCTTTTTGTGCGACAGCTGTTATAGATTGCAGGACATATAGCATTCTGTTGGTGCTGATTGCTGCAATGCTTCCTAGTTCTAGTTGCTGCTTTGATTTTTCTGGTCTTTGTAGCCTTCTATAGATGCATATTTACTGATACTGTTGGCGGTCATTTTCGTGCTACTTGATGACCAACTGTTGCTGGTTTTGCTAGAATGTTTTTGGTTGCTGCTGCTTGCTATTTTCTTGTTTGCTGCTGCTGGGACCTATTCTTTGGTTATTGTTGCTGCTGAGATTGTTGTTTATCTATTAATGAGTTTTCCATCTCAAATGCCATTACTTGCTGCTGGATACTGTTGATTAGTTGTTGTTGCTGCTGCTGCTGCTGCTGCTGTGCTGCATCTGTTTGCTGCCACTTTTGGTTTCCGTCTCAAATGCAATCACTTGCTCCTGGTGCTGCTTTTCTTCCCAACTTTCTGTTGGAAAAATTATAAGCATTAAGGGGTGCAAAGGGTATTATCCTAAAACTATTTCTGTCCCTTTAAGAACGTATCCTATTGCAGGAAGGTTTGTAATGCTGTAATCCAAATATAACGAATGTAGAACAGCTTGGAGAAAAAGAACAAGACTAGCAATGACGGCAGACAAAAGTTTGGCGAGACAAAGGTTAATATTTCACAAATACATTTGGAGAGAGATATATAGAGTATAATGCTACTGGCGACGGATCTCCATCATTTCCTGCCAGCGAAGGTTGTAAGAAAAATAAACCCAAGTCAACAACAAGATTACAAAGGATATTCAATCGGTAGTAGATTTGACCAAATTTGCAACTAATTCGGACTTTTAGCGAAGCTTTTAGGAAAAGTCCAAAACATAAATTACAATCAAGAATTTCCTTGTATCTTGATTTTTCTTTTGAGTTTGCTCTTTGTATCATCTTTTAACCTCTTTAATAAAATTATTATTACTTTGTTTAAAAAACATGCAATGAATTAACTAATTTATATATATTTAGTTTTGAGTAATACTACACTTCCTATATCTCGCATATCAAAATTTCTATTTCAAGTAATGTGATATTAGCTAATAATTAAGTTTTTTCTATCATTTAGGATTGAAATCTTAAGATATATGTTGCGAAACAGAGTATTACTTTTAATTTTGTATTACAGTTGGTGGAATAATTTAAACTTTGGATCAATATATATATGAGAGACATAACTGTAGAAATTTACTTACGAGTGTTGCACAACAAGTACACTACAGTCTTTTTTTTTTAATAAATTATCTCCAAGTGAAAACACTTAGAGAGAAATAATATGAATAAAAAAGAAAATTATAAGACAAATAGAAATTAGAAGAACCAACAAGAAGAAAAGCAGACATGAGAATCTGCTAAAAGAAAAACAACTAAGTTGAAGCGAAACAACTTCCACGCCAAACACAACACTACAAGCCTTTAAATTAAACGTTATATTTATTGGGCCTATGGTATCTTTTAAAATATAGGAGCATGATATGTCATTCAGCCAAGCTTCAGGGATATTGGGCATTTTTTCTATGTTTATGAGTTGCTGAGATTTTTAATGTTTCAATTCCAAATCTTAGTTTAGTGTTAATGCTTTTGTAATATTTACGAGAAAAAGCACAGCATTAAATTTTTTTTTGAAAAAATGCATCTAATTCAATTTTTTTCAATAAGTAATCTCTAAGAGCTAAGCTTAGAGAGATTTATTAAATTAAAAAGAGAAGAAAATAATAGCATCCAACAGAAAAATCATAAAGAAATAGAATTAATGGGTAATCCCATCACCAAATACCGAAAACAACAAATAGCACCATACATAAGCCCAACACGAGACCAAAAAACCAAACCGACAGCAAACTAAAAGCCAACAGCGATAAACAATACTCAGGAACAACAACAGGTCGCAATCTGTAGCAGCCATCGAATAGTCATTTCTTAAAGAGGTATTGGATCAATGAACTTCTGGATTTGCTATACCATCTACCTCCTTGTAATAAACTTCTGCTATTCTTGCGGTGTTAATAATTGTAGTAATTAGTTGTAATGGGACAATCGTTGGCCTCATACATTCTTCATTTATATCCTTCCATAAATTTGTAATCATTATCTTAAACCTTTCGGCTGTTTCCATTCTTGAGGTTCCATATTCCTTCATGTAAGATTCCACGACTGAGGCAACATGTCCCCTCTTTTGCTCATCCTGTAAATATTGGACTAATTGATTAAAATAGCGACAAGCAAATGGAGATTCTGCACTTTTTAATAAAAGAATAAAATCTACCCAAGAAAATAACCTAATTGCTTTAGCTTCTGTTTTAGCAGTGCTAATTAGCACTTCAAAAATGTTTATTGGCATATTTATATGTATTATAAAATTAAATGGTATTAATTATTCACTAAGATATTAAATTTTCCAAATTTTAGAAATTATGACTAATTACCAGGTATACTTATTCAATTTTATTTGACAATTAACACTTTGACTATGACTTCAAAACTAGAGCAACCACAATTTTACACAAACACATATATAACAACCTTCTCTTCGAAAAATATCCATATCTTATAAAATGTAAATATGAGTAAATTTATACTGATTAATTGACAGAAGACACGATTTTAGACAGATTACCAGCATAACAAATTTAAATGGACCTTTTAAGACACCTTTGTATACACTAATTAACTTTCACATGAGAAAGGAGTCAAACATATATACCTCGTGAGATACGAAATCAGCTATGAGACGAAGGATTGTAAATGAAGATATTATAACTTTTGGTCTACTTTTCAGCCACTCAAATGCATTAATTCCTGCAATTTCTCTAATTCCTATAAATGTTGCTGCTGGACCAAGAACGCAATGTCCTGAAATTAAAGCATTGCTCATCCGCTCATCAAATGATGGTACAAAACCGTCATGGAACCATTGAGCCTCAACGAAATAAGCTCTCACAAGTTCTTTAACCTAAAAATTTTGTTAGCAAAAATACCAAGTTAGTTATGAAAATAAAGTAATTATGATAAAGAGTATATGCCTGCAAGTCAAAGTGAAAGAAAGCAAGTTAGACAAATAATATTAATTACCGCTTCCTTTGTAAATGAGATACTGAAAGATCTTCCTTCCTCTGTCATTTCATTGTTTAATTCTTCAAAAAGATTCAAAAGAGACCTATATAAAGGTTTCAAATAATCTGGCAATTGACAAATGGCATTAATGTCCCACCTGTGAATAAAGACATACAATTTTCATGAGTATTTAATATATGTTTTAGTATCGTTATAATTTCTTCATCAATTAATTAAAAACTAAGTTACATATATATATACATACTGTTGTATTGCATCTGTAAAACATTGAAGTTCATCAAGTAAACCATATGCGTCATATGTGTCATCTACAGCCACTCATATCATAGTAATTTTAGTAAATATCAAGCGAGCACGTGAGTAAGAAGGCTCATAATGTTGTGCAATACTCCATAAATAAATCTCCACAAGTCTGTCTCTCATATAAAAGTATATTGATGCAAAGTTTAAGTCTTTCCACCATCTGCAATAAATTAAAAATGAAAACACATTAATTAATATTCATAATTAGATATATATGAACTGCATATAAATTATGTACCTCACATTTAATTATAATAAAATATTTATGTACCTTGTGAGGTGGCCCAACTCTTGTTTGTGTAGTAATTGTACACGATTGAAATCTAATTTGGAAAACTTCAGTAGAGTGTCATTTCTACATTCTTCATGCTCGTAGAAAGAGAGATATTTAATTGCTTCAAGTCTAGGCACACCTGTGTGAAAGGGCTGTTCTAGGCCTTCCATTATGTATTTCACTAGTTGAGGGCGTGTATCTGCAGCCAAGGAAATCTTCTTCAGATGAGACATTGTGAAAGTGAGGGCCTCCTCTAGAACATCTTCTTATTGTACCCTCAATTGTGTAGCTTCATACAAACTTAACATCCCCCTCTCATCTCCAATTAAACTTTCCTTAAATTTACCATCGGACTCCTTAAATTTGTTAAACACACCTAATTCATTATCCACGATGAGTTTATTAGTATCATATACAAATTGTGTATATTAAATATATTTATTTAATTAATTGTTTCAATTAATATATAAAAGCATGCAAGCCTTTATGTGTAGCCAAGCTTGTCTATTTTATTATTAGTTTTTTCAGAGTGTGAAATAATATATTAATGAAAGAGTGGCAATGTATAAGTCATAGTCAAAATAATATATACGTTTGTGAACTTACCACAAGACATTTTGAAACCATGCTGTCTAAAAATTCGAAATATAAGAGCAACAGTGTATAAGTCATAGTCATTCTCAGCAGCAAGATCAGGATGCGATTCAAAAATATGATGTAATCGTTGTTCAATCTGAGTCTCAAAGTGATATGACACACCAAGACGGCATAGCGAGTTGTAATTGAAACATAACTTTTATTTTTTAAAGACAACTACACGATAAAAGTATTCATTTCCAGATTTTTCTAATTGAAACAAGTAAATAACTTAAACTTATATTTAGAATGTTGAAAAAATGACAGCATTTAAGACAATACAAGCCAACTCAGCATTTCTAGCTCAAATCCTTTAATATTTTGCTACAAATTGACTTTAGAGTTCAAGCACAAGTTTGAACTTCTGTTTGAATTTAAATTTATTCTTTGATAATCTAAATTTATTCTTTGATAATTCAAGCACAATCTAAATTTATTCTTTGATAATTCAAGTAGAATTTGAATTTTCTTTTTCTAAAAATCTTACTGCATATTTTAAAAATTAATTTCAATAACTCAAACAGAAAAATTGAGTTACATGTGTATACACTATGATGGCTGGAATTTATCATATACATATATTGGATAAAACAGTTGGATCTTGTCAGAAACTCCATGTATGTTAAGGGGGAAGACTCATAAACAGTTAGTATATGACTTATAAAAAATAAACAAACACTATCAAATACTTAAACAAAGACTCAAACTTTTATTTCTAACTTAATTATAAAATCTTAAAGGGAAGGGTATTTATACTTGAAGCAAATCATTCAAAACTATTGATCATGGTTGTTACATCAAATATTTTGATCAATCTCAATCAATGATTTAGTCTTTATATAGAACACCAATGTTTATCATATCTAACACACTAATGTTTATCATATCTAGTACACTAATGTTTATTATATCTAGTAAACCAATTTAAACAATTAAATATTCTAGATTAAAATTTACAATTCAATATGAGTTGGGTGGCAAACTTTCATAATAATCTTATTGTTAATTGTTTTGTCATAAATCTTTTTTTTTTATGAAATTTGTCTTTATAAATAATTAACATAGATTATATATATCAAAAAATAAATAAAACTAAAAACTTTAATGTTAAGTTAAAATTTTTTACTTATTTTACCACAGTTAAATTTAAAGTATTAAGTTAAAAAATAAATTTAAATTTAATGTTAATATATAAATGAATCAAATAAAACTACATTGAGAATTCAAAATAGAAAACAAGCAGGTTCTCACTTTACAAACAATGTTGTTACATCATTAACAATTATCAATTCTCTATATGCTCCTCTTTCTCTTGATTTTCTGTTTTAAGAAAAAAAAAAGAAAAAATATAAAACAAACTACTAAGTTGTCAATGGATGTTCACACTAATGTTTTTTTTAATGTACTATAACATTCTAATATCAATTAATAAATGTTTTTTTTATAACAAAACCCAATAATAATATATATAGAACTTCATTTTTCCTTCTCAAGTTTCTTTCTCTATATATTATATGTATTAACAAATTTAAGACGCACGAAAGAAAATATAATTTGATAGAGATCATTATTCAATTAATATTTTTTTATTATTTTCAAGGATAAAATTATAATTATCAAAACTTTTAAAAGGCGGACTGTAATTACAATAAAGTAAGGGTAGAAATAATAACACCATTCCAATAAGTAGACTATTAAATGTCAGAAATATAATTATATTGAAGATGAATTTAATGCTAAATTGAAGTTAATAAAATTAAATAGACTTCTTAAAAGAATTAAACTCTGAAATTTTTTCTACATCATCTCCCTTGAAAGTAATATCTTTTGCTAGGGTAATGAAGTTAAAAATAATTAATATTAATTACATTAGAGTTTAATTATTTTAAAAAGTCTCTCCTACCATTCAATAACAATTAAAGTTAAATTCAACAGCCATCTCAGAGGGAAGTTTAGAGTTAATAGCAGCATATATCCCATCATCCTTATAATAATTCATTTATATATAAGGAGAATTTTTTATTTCTCTTTTTGTTTGATCTAATAGGCCGAATCCTCTTATTTCGTTAATATCCCCAATCCAATAACCCCCTGACGTTACCTGTGTTAACTTAAAATATTATTTTTTAAGGGCAAATCAGTACTTTACAAAGTTACATGTTATTATAATATTGTTGAAGTGACAATGAATACTAAAAGATTTATTTTGATAATTATGTATGGTCAGACTTTTACTTTAAAAGGGCCCACAACTCAAACATATCTCACATAATTCGTGCAAAAAAAATAATTTCAAAACAAAATACTTTAAACATTATCTGACGGTCATGAGTATTAAATTAAAAATTTTAATTATTATTTTTTTCTTCCTTCTTCGTCTAACACTATCTCCTTGTCTTTCTCCATTATTTTCATTGCTATTAATCTCGTCTTTCTCCTTGTTTCAATTTTCAACACCATAGCAATAAAAAAATCCTTTAGTTTGTCTTTTATTTTTTTTATAAAATGAATCAATTTTTTTTTTCATCCAAGCAAACGATATCCCTTAAATTAAATCTATCAAAATTATCAAAACGCTTCAATTCAACCCTCATATACAACTGACTAGAGAAACAAAGAAAATAAGAGATTCAAATATTTTTATTTATAAAATTTTATGCCTGAAAAAAGTCCAAACAAAGAAAACTTAATTTTCAACAAAAACAAGTAGTAGCAACTGTCCCTGCACCACCACCAATCACAAAATCAATACCAATACCAAATTCAAAATCGCAATCTATTTTGTTACGCGTTTGGAGATCTAACTTTTAATTTGAATTCAAATTGATAAGCAAAATCAATATCCCTTATTTCTATGGATCTAAGGAAGTGAATTGCACATGACTAATGCCACGTGATTTCTAGTTTTTGTGGTCAGAGAGGATTTCAATGGCGAAGACTGAGTCTCGGCCGAGTTGAGTCTCGAGATAGTAGAGAAGGTCTTTGGGTATGACGGTCTGGGGTATGTTCGAGACCCACACTGTGGCTGTCTCAACCAACACACCTATCGTCTTTTTCTCTCCTTCGTGTGGAGACTGGAGATAGGTTTTGCAGAAACAAAACAACAGCGTTAAAGTAATTAGTACTTGTGTTTTTGCCTCGATTTGCTTTGGTTCATTGGGCGGTGTTTCTGTTTTCCTTTCTCTTTCTCTTTCGGAAGTACCAAGTCAATGTCAAGCGTCACGTGGGTCCCATGTCATATGTGCCATGTCATCAGATAAATGTGCAAGATATTTGTAAATTCCAAGGAACAACGTAAATTAAATAAAGATCGTCGATTTGTATAAAAAAATATATACAATATAATGATATTTGACATTTGAGTAAACTTGAAAATTAGGGTTAAAGTGATTTTTGTTAATAAAGTTAGGGTTAATTTAATTCAAATTTATGGTTAAGACAACATAAATTTTAAAGTTAATTTTTTTTAAAAAATTAACATCAAGATAAAAGTGATTTTAATTTTAATTTAATTAAAAATTAAGGTTAAGATAAAAAATATTTTGGGTTAATTTAATTAAATGTTAGATAAATTTTATAAAGATTAAGATGAATAAAAATAATAATAGATAAGACAAATGAAATAACTTTATTTATTTCTGGATAACTACTAACAATGACATATAACAGTTCACCATTGACATTTTTAAGGGTATAAGTGTAATTATATTTGAAAAGTAATGATTTCAGTTATTAATGTAACATCCGGGGATTATCAGGATATTAGTGAAACAAGAGGGAGGATTCGGGCTATTAAGTCAAATAAGGAGGGGAATAGGGAATTCTCCCTATATATATATATATATATATATATATAAACCCTAAGTTATTTTTTATAATATTTATTAAAAAAAAATTTAAAAAAATTGATAAAAAAATTTGACATGATTCAATTGTTTTCAATAAGTAATCTCTAAAAGCTAAGCTTAGAGAGATTTATTAAATAAAGAAAGGAAACAGACAATAACATCCGAACGAAAAGACAAAATGACAAAGGAATATATTTAATGCATAACTCCAACACCAAATAGCACCAAACATAACTCCACCATAGCAGCAGCAGGTCGCATTTTGTAGCAGCCATCGAGTAGTCAATTCCTAAAGAGGTATTGGATCAACGAACAATTTTCGAACGTAATCTTTCAAATACTCTGGATTTGTTACACCATCAACCTCTTTGTAAAAGACTTCCGCTATTCGTGCGACATTAACAATTACATTAATTAGTTGCAATGGAACAACTGTTGGCCTCATACATTCTTCATTTATATCCTTCCATAAATTTGTAATCATTATGTTAAACTTTTCAGCTGCTTCCATTCTTGAGGTTCCATATTCCTTCATGTAAGATTCAACGACAGAGGCAACGTGCCCTCTCTTTTGCTCATCCTGTAAATATTAGACTAATTTATGTAAGATATTAAGTCTAATTTGAAACTGTTATAATTTCATTTTATTTCAAAAAGATAGTAACTAGGTGTTTGCTATTATTGTTTTCCATTTGCTATTTTTATTTTAGGAAAATGGAGAAAATACTTGTTTAGTTGATACTATTTTTAACCAATGATTTTGTATAACTTTCACATGAGTAACCAATCATATATAGGTTTATGTATATATATGTATACCTTGTGAGATACCAAGTCGGCTATGAGACGAAGGATTGTAAATGAAGATACCATAACTTTTGGTTTACTCTGCAGCCACTCAAATGCTGTTGAATTGTAAACTTAATCTAGAATATTGAATTGTCTAAATTGGTGTACTAGATTTAGTAAGCAATGGTGTACTAGATTTGGTAAACAATGGTGTACTAGACAAAGTCAATATTGGTGTACTAGACAAAGTCAACATTGGTGTGCTGGACAAAGTCAACATTGGTGTGCTGCACAAAGTCAACATTGGTGTTCTACGTGAAGACTAAATCAATGGTTTAGAATGGTTTGCTTCAACTATAAATACCCCTCCCCCCTTAAGGTTTTAAAAATAAGTTAGAAATAAAGCTTGAGTCCTTGTTCAAGTATTTGAGAGTGTTTACATATTTTCTTGTAAATTTGTATGAGAAATAAATATATTTGTGTGTTTTGAGTCATTACGAAATTCTTATTTTTCAACAAAGTGGTATCAGAGCTCGGTTTTGTAACTTGGATGTTATATTTGTGTGATTACGTGCATATTTAGAAAATTCTGTCAAAAAGGCCAAGATTGCCTAAGGAGTCTGGGTTTTAAGTGGGACCGTTGTGACCCCTCCAGTCTTTCCTGGGAATTTTCTTAGTGTATATTTTCACACCTATAAACATTCATATTACTATCCGAAATACTATTAGAAAGTTATGGCAAATGGAGGTATGACACCATTTCAAGTTCCAATTCTCAATAGAAGCAATTATGATAATTGGAGCATAAAAATGAAGGCACTCCTTGGAGCACAAGATGTGTGGGAGGTCGTGGAGAAAGGTTATAATGAACCTAGAGATGATGTTGCCATTTCTGTTTTGACTCAAGCACAAAGAGACACGTTGAAGGACTCGAGAAAGAGAGACAAAAAAGCTCTCTATGTCATTTATCAAGCATTAGATGATGATGCTTTTGAGAAGATATCAAATGCAACTTCCGCAAAGCAAGCATGGGATAAACTTCAGACATCCTACAAAGGCGCCGAGCAAGTAAAAAAGGTACGTCTTCAAACATTGAGAGGAGAATTTGAAACTTTATATATGAAGGAAGGCGAGTCAATTGTTAATTACTTCTCTAGAATTGAAGCTATTTCTAATCAATTGAAAAGAAATGGTGAAAAATTAAGTGAAGTAAGGATAATGGAAAAGATACTACGATCTATGGATTCAAAATTTGATCACATAGTCACAACAATTGAAGAAACTAAAGATTTGGAAGAAATGACGATCGACCAACTACAAGGATCATTGCAAGCCTATGAAGAAAAAATAAAAAAGAAGCAAGGCATCTCCGAACAACTTCTCAAGATGCAATTCAAGGAGAAAGAAGAAATTCAAAGCTATGATAGAAACCAACATGGTCGAGGTAGAGGTCGAGGTCAAGGACAAAGTAGAGGCCGTGGTCGTGGACGAGGTTGGAATTATAATTACAATAATTTCAACAACTATGAGAAAGGAGAAAGCTCAACACGAGGTCGTGGAAGGAACAATCCAAATACAAGGTACGACAAGTCTAAAGTCAGATGTTATAATTGTCAAAAGTTTGGCCATTATGCTTCTGCATGTAGAGCCTACAACAATGAAGTGGAAGAAAAGGCTAACTATGTAGAAGAAAAGAATCAAGGAGATGAAACTGTCTTGTTAGCATACAAAGACAATAGTGGAGGCCAAGAAAACACATGGTATCTTGACACTGGTGCGAGCAATCATATGTGTGGAAAAAGAAGCATGTTCGTGGAGTTAGACGAATCAACAAATGGAAATGTTTCTTTTGGTGATGATTCAAAAATAGCCGTGAAAGGAAGAGGTAACATTCTTATACAATTGAAAGATGGTAGACATCAATTTAATGGAAATGTCTACTATGTGCCTAATATGAAAAGTAATATTTTGAGTTTAGGTCAACTCTTAGAAAAAGGTTATGATATTCATATGAAAGATTATAGTCTTTTTATAAGAGATGACAAAGGCAACTTAATTACTAAAGTGAAAATGTCAAAGAATAGAATGTTTTCTTTGAATATTCAAAACGATGTTGCGAAATGTTTGAAAGCTTGTTACAAAGATGCATCATGGCTATGGCATCTTCGATTTGGGCATCTCAACTTTGGAGGGTTAGAGCTATTGGCTAAGAAGGAGATGGTAAGAGGTCTTCCTTACATCAATCATCCGAACCAACTTTGTGAAGGATGTTTACATGGGAAGCAATTCAGAAAAAGCTTTCCAAAAGAGTCTACCTTTAGAGCCAAGAAACCACTGGAGCTCATTCATGCTGATGTATGCGGTCCATTCAAGCCAAGATCTCTTGGTAACAATAATTATTTCCTTCTCTTTATTGATGATTTTTCAAGAAAAACATGGATCTACCTTTTGAAGCAAAAGTCTGAGGTATTTGGAGCTTTCAAGAAATTTAAAGCTGCCGTTGAGAAAGAAAGTGGTCGTCAGATTAAGGCCATGAGAACTGATCGTGGAGGAGAATTCACTTCCAAGGAATTTCAAGAATTCTGTGAAGCAAATGGAATTCGACGATTCTTAACCGTTCCGAGATCCCCCCAACAAAATGGTGTTGCTGAAAGAAAGAATCGAACAATTCTCAACATAGCGAGGAGTATGTTGAAAAGTAAAAGACTACCCAAGGAGTTTTGGGCTGAAGCTGTATCAACTACTGTATATCTATCCAATAGATCTCCAACAAGAAGCGTGTGGGGAAAAACACCACAAGAAGCATGGTGTGGAAGAAAGCCTGGTATTTCTCATCTTAGAGTTTTTGGAAGTGTAGCTCATGTTCATGTACCAGACGAGAGAAGAACAAAGTTGGATGATAAAAGCGAGAGTTTTATCTTCATTGGCTATGATTCAAGTTCAAAGGGTTACAAGTTGTATAATCCAAACAGCAAAAAGATTATGATCAGTCGAGATGTAATATTTGACGAAGAAGGAGAATGGGATTTTGGTCCAGATGTCGATGACTTCAACTTCTTTCCTTTGTTTGAAGAAGAACCAATAATGGAGCAAGCAGGAGAAGCAAGAGAAGAACCTACTACTCCGCATACTCCACCAACTTCACCAACAACAAACAATCAAGGAGATTCACCACCATCCTTTTTAAAGGAAAGAAATGAAGAACGCACAAGGAGTTTCCAAGATCTCTATGAGGTAACTGAGAGGTTAGATAATCTCACTCTTTTTTGTCTTTTTGCTGAGTGTGAACCAATGAGTTTTGGAGAAGCTATACAAGATGAAAAATGGAGAAATGCAATGGATGAAGAAATTAAAGCTATTGTGAAGAATGATACGTGGGAGCTTGTGTCACTTCCTAAAGGACACAAAGCTATTGGAGTCAAATGGGTGTACAAAGTAAAGCAGAATTCAAAAGGAGAAATTGAACGATACAAAGCGAGGCTAGTTGCAAAAGGCTACAGTCAAAGAGCCGGCATCGACTATGATGAGGTGTTTGCTCCGGTAGCACGCTTAGAAACTGTAAGACTAATCATTTCCTTGGCAGCTCAAAACAAGTGGAAGATCCATCAAATGGATGTAAAATCTGCATTCTTGAATGGAGTTCTCGAAGAAGAAGTCTACATACAACAACCTACAGGTTTCGAAGTTAAAGGGCAAGAGGACAAGGTGTTGAAATTGAGAAAGGCTCTCTATGGTTTGAAACAAGCACCAAGAGCATGGAATAGTCGAATCGACAAGTATTTCCAAAAGAATGGTTTCACCAAGTGCCCTTATGAACACGCACTTTACATCAAGATCAAAGATGAAGATATTTTGATCGTGTGCTTGTACGTAGATGATTTGATTTTTACTGGAAGCAATCCAAGCTTGTTCGATGATTTCAAGAACACGATGACTAAGGAGTTTGAGATGACTGACATTGGGCTTATGGCGTATTACCTCAGTATCGAAGTAAAACAAGAGGAAGATGGAATTTTCATTTCACAACAACGCTATACAAAGGAAATCCTCAAGAAGTTCAAAATGGAAAATTGCAAGCCTATTAGTACGCCAATTGAGTGTGGAATTAAGCTCTCGAAGCATGAAGAAGGAGAAAGAGTAGATTCAACTTTTTTCAAGAGCTTGGTTGGATGTTTACGATATTTAACATGTACTAGGCCCGATATTCTCTATGCAACAGGACTTGTAAGCCGTTACATGGAAACTCCAACAACCACACATTTCAAGGCTGCAAAGAGGATTCTTCGTTATCTAAAAGGTACAACAAACTTTGGTTTGTTCTATTCATGTTCAGATAATTTTGAACTTGTTGGATATAGCGATAGTGATTGGGCTGGAGATACTGATGATCGAAAAAGTACAACTGGTTTTGTATTCTTTATGGGAGGCACCGCTTTCACCTGGATGTCAAAGAAGCAACCAATTGTAACACTCTCCACATGTGAAGCTGAGTACGTAGCTGCCACGTCATGTGTTTGCCATGCAATTTGGCTTAGAAACCTACTAAAGGAGCTGAGGTGGTCACAAGAGAAGCCAACGAAGATTTATGTTGATAACAAGTCAGCTATGGCATTGGCAAAGAATCCGGTGTTTCATGATCGAAGCAAGCATATTGACACGCGTTACCACTACATAAGGGAGTGCATCACAAGAAATGATGTACATATGGAGTACGTGAAGTCCCAGGATCAAATTGCTGATATTTTTACCAAGCCACTCAAACAAGAAGATTTTATAAGATTGAGAAATTCACTTGGTGTGATTAGATTAAGTTTAAGGGGGAGTGTTGAATTGTAAACTTAATCTAGAATATTGAATTGTCTAAATTGGTGTACTAGATTTAGTAAGCAATGGTGTACTAGATTTGGTAAACAATGGTGTACTAGACAAAGTCAATATTGGTGTACTAGACAAAGTCAACATTGGTGTGCTGGACAAAGTCAACATTGGTGTGCTGCACAAAGTCAACATTGGTGTTCTACGTGAAGACTAAATCAATGGTTTAGAATGGTTTGCTTCAACTATAAATACCCCTCCCCCCTTAAGGTTTTAAAAATAAGTTAGAAATAAAGCTTGAGTCCTTGTTCAAGTATTTGAGAGTGTTTACATATTTTCTTGTAAATTTGTATGAGAAATAAATATATTTGTGTGTTTTGAGTCATTACGAAATTCTTATTTTTCAACAAATGCATGGATTCCTGCAATTTCTCTAATTCCTGTAAATGATGCGGCTGGAATAAGAACACAACATGCTGAAATTAAAGCATTGCTCATGCGCTCATCAAATGATGGCACAAAACCTTCTCGGAACCATTGAGCCTCGACGAAATAAGCTCTCACAACTTCTTTAACCTAATAATTGTTTCATAAAAAATAACAAGTTAATTGTTAAAATATACTAATTACAATAAAGAGTTAAACAAATAATATTAATTACCATTTCTTTTGTAAATGAGATGCTATAAGATCTTCCTTCCTCTGTCACTTCATTGTTTAATTCTTCAAAAAAGTTTAAAAGAGACCTGTATAAAGGTTTCAAATAATCTGGTAATTGACTAAGGGCGTCAATGTCCCACCTGTGAATAAAGACATAATTTTTATGAGTAATTATATATTTTAATATCTTTACAATTTCCCTATTAATTAATTTATAATTGAGTTAATGTACATATATATACAAACCTTTCTATTGCATCTGTAAAACATTGGAGTTCGTCAAGTAAACCATATGCATCATATGTATCATCTATAACCATTGTCATCATAGTAATTTTAGTAACTATTATTCGAGCACGTGAGTAACAAGGCTTATAATGTTGTGCCATACTCCAAAAGTAAATCTCCACAAGTCTGTCTCTCATATAACAATATATTGATGCAAAGTTTAAGTCTTTCCACCAGCTGCAATAAATTTAAAATTAAAACAAGTTAATTAATACTCATTATACACACACACACATTTATGGATAAATATACGTGTACCTTGTGAGATAGCTCAACTCTTGCTTGTGCAATAATTGTACGTAATTGAAATCTAATTTCGCAAACTTGAGTAGAGTGTCATTTCTAGATTCTTCATGCTCGTAGAAAGAGATGTATTTGAGTTCCTCAAGTCTTGGCACACCTGTGTAGAAGGGCTGCTCCAGGGCTTCAGTTATGTGATTTGCTAGATGAGGGCTTGTATATGGAGCCGAGGATATCTTCTTCAGATGAGCCCTTGTGAAAGTGAGGGCCTCCTCCAAAATATCTTCTTCGTGTACCCTTAATTGTGTAGCTTCATACAAACTTAACATCCCCCTCACATCGTTGACTACACTTTCCTTAAATTTTCCATCTAACTCCTTAAATTTGTTAAACACACCTGATTCATTTCCATGATGTGTTTATTAATATCATGTATGTATTGAATTCATTTCACTAATTGTTTCCATTAATATATAAAAGCATGCAAGACTATACTATAATATGTGTAGCAACCCTGATGTCTCATTTATTGTTGTCATCATATTTTAGAGTATCAAACATTGATATACACACTCATATAAGTGTATGCACTTACCACATGACATTTTGAAACCGTGCTGTCTGAAAATTCGAAATATAAGAGCAACAGTGTATAAGTCATAGTCATTCTCAGCAGCAAGATCAGGACGCGTTTCAAATATATGATGTAATCGTTCTTCAATCTCAGTCTCAAAGTGATGTGACACACCAAGACGACATAGTGAGTTGATCAGAATAACCTCCTTTACTGGAGCTTCGGTAGAAGAAGCAGTACTTAACATTTCCTTCACCTGTTCTTTCAGCTCTTCAAACTGCTTATCATATTCAAGTTCCTGCATGCATACACAAACAAGACAATCAGAATTAAGTTTACTTCGTCTATATACGTCAGAATTTTATTAAATAAAAAAGAGAGAGAATACTTTTACCAACTTAGGTGCGGACATGGAATCGAAAGTGTCCTTCCATATTGAAGGACGAAAGCTTGCCAGTGGACGATAATTTTCATGGACCTTGCTAGACATGCTTGGACTGTTATAATTACTGCTCGCAGAACAATGTAGAGCAAAATACAATAGATGACCTATAAGTACCTTAAATGTAGCCTTATTTATAGGCTAACATTAGATCTTCATAGGACTAAAAAATTATTATTATCACTAATAACTAATTAGTAGATAAGGAAGGAGTTAATATCTTCATAAAATATGTCAACTATTCGTCTAAATTAAAAGCATCTTGTCACTTGCATACAAAACGGTCTTCAAGTATTAGTTTAATATTGTCACTCTTAACTCTAATGTTACATTAGATTTTCTTTTTAAATGAGGCATCTTTATCATTTTCTAGCTGTATATGTATATATATAGTGTGTGCAAATTGAAGTTTATATATTACTGCTATGACTTTGGGAGCCAACATTAAAAAAGCTGCCCACCAACTGCCGGCGGCCGCCTCCATTGACCTTTTGCCAATGCAGTCAATTCAATTTCCAAAAGTAAATTGAAATACAAATAAAAATCTTTTAGATAATTCGAACCCAAAAGTAATTCACAAATTCCCAAAGTACCACACTTCTTTTTGTTTTTTGCAGCCAAATGAAAGCTATATAATTTTGTGTTGCCGTGAAGAAGTTAAAATAGAGAGAAATAGAATAAAGAGGAAGGAGATTGAAGACACTCATAATTTTTACTTGTGATCCTTTTTCCCTTTCTTTTAATTTTAATTTTTGAAATAAAAGAAAATGAATCAAAAGAAATTGTTCGAAATTTATTATTACTTCTGAAAATTTCAAGAAGAGCACATGTTTAGTATTTTTTAGATGAAAAATTATTTTATTTAATATATCTATTTAAATTCTATTTAAAAAAATTTTAATGAGTCGTACCGGATTAAATTATATTGGTTAGATTGAAGAAAAAAAAAACTGTCAAGTGATGCAAATCTACTCCATTGAATTCGTTATATAGCCTTAATTAATAGATATTAACAGAATATTTATTGCATATAAAATTCAGGAGTAAAATTCTCGTAAAGCTATTTTCAAGACCTTAAAGAGAAAAAAGAAAAAAGACGATAAGAAGTATGAAAGTGTACAGAATAATAACTCTACGACAAAAAGAATTGGTGGACCGTAAATTACAACTTCTGACGTTAGATAAAAATGACATTTTAAAAAGTTAAAAAAGAAACAGTCAGCACTTAGACTGCAAATTTAAAATCAATCCATATAAAAGATATTATCACATTCCTCTTCTAAGATTTGAGTTTATATGACTTAGAGAGAAAGAATAAATATTGTATCACATGCCTCTCCTATGGTGTTACTCAACTAACACCAAATAATAAATTTATTCAAATGTCCTTAATTATTTATTTTTATTAAAATATATTTTTTAATATCTATTTTTGATTTGTTGTGTGTTAATTAATTCAAATATATAAAGTAAATAAAATAAGCATAAAATAGAATAAAATATAAGAAAATGAAAAACTTGATTTGAAGTATACTTTTTTTCAATAAATATTCTCTAAATAAAATATGGAGATACATATAGTTAATAAAATTGATTTAAAAAGAGAAAAAAAATTCTTTTTGGTTTCTCTTTCATTAAGTAAGAATTTAGAAAAGTAAAATTTACTTTTTTAGACAAAATAATAAATATCAAAGAATGGTATTTTACGTATTTATCCTTATATCTAACGGTCAACTAACGATCAAATATACTATAGGGGAGGTAAGTGATACATTCTCTATAGTTTCCATCTAAGTGATATAAATCTAAATCTTAAGGGAGGAATGTAATAATATCCTATCCATATAAATATAAAATTAGCCTTAGATTTTCAACCTCCGACAACAAAATCACTGTTTCCTAAAAGGACCACATAAATTTAAAATCAATCCATATAAATAGAAAATTAACCTTAGACTTTCAACCTCTGGCAGCAAAATCACTGTTTCCTAAAAGGACCACATAAATTTAAAATCAATCCATATAAATATAAAATTAACCTTAGACTTTCAACCTCTGGCGGCAAAATCGCTTTTTCCTAAAAAGACCACATAAATTTAAAATCAATCCATATAAATATAAAATTAGCTCCCATAAAACATATATAGAAAATTAGTTTTATTAACTTAGAAATTTAATCTTTGAATTTCTAGTTATCACTTTTTAAATAAAAAAAAGACTCATAAAATCTTTTACTTATAGAATTTTTGTATGCTCAATATTACAAACTTTATTGTAGTATTTTCAAGTTCCTATTTTAATTTTGATGTTAGGATTTCAATGTTAATGTTAGAGTTTTCAAGTTGTGTGAAAAATATTTCAAAATTTGGATAAATAAATTATTAGATTATATTGATCTAGATATTTAATTTATGGATAACGTCTATTTTTTTTATCTAAAAGTTGAATATGATTGAAATTTAAATTTGACTGAAATCATAATTAAATTGATATGCTTTTGTTTCTATCTTACATGTCTCAATACAAATGTTATGTTATTTAATTTTATAAAATTAAAAAATCTAAAATTAATATGTTGACATATATATCTTAAAAAATAAAAAATTGATATATTAAACTGTTAATATATATAAATATTAAATAATAAATTAAGGTTATTATTGATAAATAAAATTTTTCATTTATTTAAATTTTTAGTTATTCATATTTAAGTTAAATTTTTTAACTTAATTATATTTAAATATTTTTAATAAATATTTAGATATAAGTTAAAATGACTCTTGAACATTTGAATAATTATATTCAAACTTCAATAAAAAAATAAATAAGCCCTTACAAACAAGGAAAAAATAAAAATTATAAAATTGTGAGAAGATAATTTTTATTCCCAAATTTTTAACATTTATAAATGATCAATGATAGTAAAATTTAGGAAAATTACCTTAATCCCCTTCAACTTTAGTTAAATTACTTATTATTACCCTAAAGTTTATAAAATATCTCGGTACGACCTATTGTTATTGTGTTACCATTAAAATTACTTTTTTTTCCATGATTTTATTGAAATAACCTTGGATTATTGACTAATAGAATGGATGGGTCTCGTACAATATTTAGTGGGCCCTAAACAACATTTATGTATAATAAAATAATGGTACAATTTTTAATAATATTACACTATGATAAAAGTGAATCATACTTTTAAATAAGAAAGTTAGATTTAGAGATCTGTTGATCACTTTTTAGATCTCTTCCCAATTTTCAAGTTCATGAAGAAATTTAAAATATGAAGAGAGGTGATAAGACCTAAATGAGGATAATATCAACTCTACAAGAAAAGTAGGTAGAGTAGGGACTTGTTTGTTTTTTGAACAAGAGTTTGAATAAAATCATTTAGATATCTAAGAAGGGTTTGCTTTCTAACTTATTTATGAAAACTTATTAAAATATCTTAATGTAATTAAGTTAAAAAATTTAACCTAAATATAAATGAATTAAATATTTTATTTATCAATATTAGCATTAGTTTATTACTTAATATTTATGTTTGTCAACAACTTAACATATCAATTTTAAATTTTTTATTTTTATAAAAATAAACAACTTAACATTTATATTGAGATGTTTAAGGTAAAAGAAATATAAATATATCAATCAAATTCAAATTTCAATTAAATTCACATTTTAATCATGTTTAGATTCAAACAGAAAAATCAAACACTACCTAGCTAAGAGAAATGTGAGTTGGAGTATGTCTAGGCTTGTAAATTATCAAGGTGTTCTTATAATAGTCATTGTGTTTGTTTAGAGTGTTGGTGATAAGCGAGTTCTATACTCGTAACTTGAATATTTCTATCGCAACATTTTGTTAGTTTTATAATACTTTATTAGTTTTTTTTTGTGTTTTGTATTTATTTTGCAGAGAAAAGGATTGATGGAAACACAACTTAACACTTCTCTCTCTAGAATCTTCTTTTTTTTCTTCACCTTCTTTCAAAGAAGACTTTAAAGAGGATCATTGAAGTGGATCTCTAGTCTAGTTTCTTAAACTCTATCACTCTCATTTTGTATTTCATTTAAACTTTATTTGTTGAAATTGATGATTATGGAATATATGATGATTATGACGTTGATAATTGTGATGATTGGCTAGATTTCTTAATCTAGGGTCTTGATGTTTCTTGTCTAAACTATGTTTTAATCAGTTGGCATGTTATTAATGTTATTATGGTTTGATTCACTTGTGTTTATCTTGCTTAATGTTATAATTTGTTAATTATTTAATGAATTGGTTAAATTGGAGATAGATGAATTAATTCTTGTTAATTTGTTTGTCGGACTAAGTAAACACAATCTAGATAATTGTGAGATCGAGAGGTATTCGACATCTAGATAATCTAACTAACACTTAGGATTTTAAGAAACCGGGAGATGAATTGGGTTCTAAGCGTTAAACAACAAGTAATACATAGAGAATGTATAATTATTTGAGTTAGATAGGAATATCAACTTGAGTCATTGTGCATAAAATGTTGATTTACACTAGGGAGAGGTATTAAGGTTTGTTTAAATCTTGTGATTAGTGAATTGGACTAAAACACATTAATAACAACCAATTAGAAGAAACATAATAATTGATAAGCGAAATCAAGACCTTAGGTAATTCATCCTTGCATATTTCATGATTCTATAAATTGTTAAACTCAACTTCTATTCTACGTTAATTAATAGGAGTGTTTTAGTTTATTTTTTGTATAATTAATCAAGTTACTTTGTTTAGATAAAATTGACCTCTCAAACTATAGTACTTAATAGTTAATTTAAATCTCCATCTTCATGGGACAATATCTTTTCTTATCACTTTATTACTTGATATGACTCGTGCATTTGCGGTTAGTATAATCGCAATCAACAACCATGGAAGTTGAGACCGTGGCACTGAAATTGGGCATGATGGATAGAAAGTAATGGCCTTGGTGTTAGGGCTTAAGGTTACTTCTCTGCGAAATGCTTTGAATCAAGCTCAAGGACATGACTCTATAAATGAAGGCCAAAGAGCAGGTTTACGATTTTCCTAATTTTAGAAATCCAAAAGTTATCAAATTACTCCTTTTAAACTCTAGCATATAAATAGATGATGTTAAGGTTAAACTAGTTGTTAGGTTGGGAGCATTGGTTTTTGGAGATTGAAGATAAGATAGAGAGAGCTTGGTGTAGAGCCAAAAAAAGATTTCAAGACCTATTCAACTTTATTACTAGTTTATTCTTTTTTTTTTCCTTCTATAATGTCTAAGACTATGTTTATTGCTAATGTTTTCTTTTCTAGGACTAAGATGTAGCCTAACTATGAAGTTTTTATTCATATTTTTCTTGGTTAATTAATGAATTATTTTCATTTATGATTAAGTATCTTTTCTTCAAGGGTTCAAACGCTAGCAGGAAACGCCATAACATATAATTCTAGTGGTATGCTCTTCACTCCATACGGGGATGAATGGAGAGAACTAAGAAAACTCACTGTAATGGAGGTTTTAAGCGTGAAAAAAGTCCAGTCTTTTCGATCAATAAGAGAGCAAGAGGTGTCGAATCTCATTAGTTGGATTGCTTCAAAGTCAGGATCAGCTATTAGCCTTACGGAAAAATTGTTCTGGTTATCATATGATATCACTTCAAAAGCAGCATTTGGCAACAAATGCACAGACCGAGAAATATTCATATCGATAATGGAGGAAGTTATGCGATTAATTGTCGGTGCTAATGTTGCAGACCTATTTCCTTCGATCAGATTTCTTCAACCCATAACTGGAATCAAGTCTCGGGTACAGAAAATGCATCAACAAGCTGACAAAATAATTTCGAGTATTATTGATGAACATAAGACGCGCAAGGCAAGACTAGAGACTGGTAAAGATGAAGATATAGTAGATGTTCTGTTCAGTGTTCAAGAGCGTGCTGATCTTGAATTTCCTATAACTACGGATAATATCAAAGCCATAATCACTGTAAGTATTCTCTTTTCCTTCTACTGTGTTTGTTTTCGTGATGTTATTACTACCTTTGCAACATCCTTATAAAACCATTTTTTTCTTTATCTATCTCATTAAAATATATTAAAATGAGAAAAGTTATTATAACAACTCATTAATCTCCAAAACAACTCTATTGTCTATTCTTTATAAACCTATTATTCTCATTTTGTTTTATTGTTTTGATGAAAAAAGATTAATTGAGTTTTTTTCCTTCAAAATACGCTCAATTTCTTTTTTAGTTTTAATGAAAAACAAATAACTAAATTTCTTTCTTTTTTACAAAATACGCTCAATTATAATTTGTAGTATGTATATATTTTCCATCAAGTTCTAGAATATCACTGGAAATTTACTTCTTCAGGATCCAATCCCTCCATTCATTATTATTTTCTTTATCTAAGTTAAAACTCTTATGAATTTTTGAAAAATAAAAATATATCTATTTAATTTAAAATTTTGAAGAAAAAAAATTATAGTAAGTAAAATTTAAGAGTTAGGGGCTGTTTTTTTATTTTATTTAAGTCTGAATAATTTAATTCAAATATTTAAAAACTGTTCATTTTTTAACTTATATATAAAAAATTGTGAAAAATGTCATAATGTAATTAAGTTAAAATTTTTAACTTAAATATGAAAAGTTAAATATCTGAATGCATTAAATATTTTATTTGATAATAACACCCTTAATTTATTACTTAACATTTATATATATATCATTAACTTAACATATTAGTTTTATATTTTGAGGATATATATATCAACATACTAGTTTTAGATTTTTTATTTTTATAAAAACAAACAACTTAATATTTATATTTAAATATAGATAAGCCAAAAAAGCAAAGATATATCAATACGATTCAGATTTCAATTACATTAAAACTTTAAACAAAAAAAATAAATACTACCTTAATAGAAATACTAATAATTGTGACCATGATAAGTGGGTATAAAAATATTTTAATATAAAAAATAGTTCATAGTAAATGGAGGTTAAAAGTTAGTGCCTTTTTTTTTTTTAATTTGAAATCTAAATATAGTTCAGTTCACTCATCTAGATGTTTTTAAGTATTTTTTTTTAACTTAACGCTAAAAATTTGATAATTATATTTTAATATAATAATTAAAAATTTTAGTTTAGGGTGTTTTTTTTTTATTTGAAATTTGAATAAAATTTTTAGATGTAAAGAACTAAGATACCTTTATAAAATTTAAAAGAGTTATCATAATTAGTTATAAGGATATAATAAGAAAAAATTGCTAGCTTTAAAATATTTTATTCAGAATTGATAAACAAAAAGTAAATATATTATTTGACATTATTTAAATTTATTCATATTTGAGATTTACATTTCAGATAAAATAAATAAATAAATGCTTAATAAAAGTACCAATCAATTACATGTATGATATTTAAGTGTAAAGAATGTTTAACATAAAATAAAATAGGTGAGTTTATTTAGACATGTCTCTTTATATAATTTTAATTAATGTTAAAATTTAAATAAAAAAAAAATGTCTTACAAGAAATTTGAAGGGGGTGACAGCAGCATTGCTTGTACTCTTGTTTTTCTTCTTGTTTTGAACTTATTAGAATACCTTAGAAACTTTATCGTTTTGAATTAGTGATAAATAGAATAAATGTATTATTTTAGAATTCAAGTAGAATTTGCATTTTTTTTTCGAATTTGACTCGAATTTGAAAATTTTTATTTCCTTATCATCTTACTAAATATTTTAAAAATTACATCAATAATTCAACGGAAAATTTTAGTTACATGCATATGAAAGCCTGCTCTATGATGGATGGAATTATATATATTTAAGATTCAATAATTAGATTTTCTTTTTTTTAATATTGATTCAATAGTTAGATTTTGTTCCTCTTATAAACTTGTCGAAACTCCATATGTGTTTACATAAATTAATTACTTAACTCGAACACATAATTAAATATCTTCTTAGGAAGTATTTGGTGCTGCTAGCGAGACAGCTGCCACAACCTTAGATTGGGCGATATGTGAAATGATGAAAAATCCAAGAGTGTTGAAAAAGGCGCAAGAGGAGGTAAGAGAAGTCTTTAATAAGAAGGGAAAGGTCGATGAAACCGGGATTGCCGAAATGGAATTCTTGAAGCTAGTTATCAAAGAGACTATGCGATTGCATACTCCTGGACCTTTACTATTTCCAAGAGAATGTCGAGAAAGTTGAAAGATTAATGGATTCGACATACCAGCCAAAGCCACAGTCATTGTTAATGCATGGGCAATTGCCAGAGATCCAAAATATTGGAGTGAACCTCAGAGCTTTATTCCAGAGAGATTCTTTGATAGTTCTATCGATTTTAAGGGTCTTGATTTTGAATATATCCCTTTTGGTTCTGGTAGGAGGATATGTCCTGGAATACCATTTGCTATTGCCAATATAGAGCTTATACTTGCAATGTTATTGTACCATTTTGATTGGAAACTACCCAACGGAATGAAGCACGAAGACTTTGAAATGACTGAGATCTTTGGTGTGACTGTCCGAAGAAAAAATGAACTACACATCATTCCCATTCCCCATCGTCCTTAACTGTTGCATAATCCCTAGATTAAAAACTCCCCCAGTTCTATTTCATCATAAAACGAGTAATGTCTTTCTAATAAATTTCTTTGCATTATAAATTTTATGTACCATATAGTGATTTCTGTACTCTTTTCTTTTATTAATTAACTCTCTAAGAATTTCTTTAATATTTTATCTCAGAGATTATTTAATTAAAAAATAAAAATAAAATAAATGTGCATTAGCTATTGGGATAATAAATTTTTGAAGGGAAAAAAATTTAACCCCGACAGAGACATTGTGTGCCCAGTACATCCCCTTTAATTTTAACAAAAATTTTATTAAATTACTATTTTATGATTTGGATGCAAATTCAGATCCAAATTTGGCTGGTGTGGGTTATCAAGACTCAAACCCCTGTATCTTAAGGGAAAAACACTACAGTCGCTGGATTAATACTTCTTATCTTCTTCAAATGATGAATTTTCAAGTTTCGCACATCTTCAGGGAAGGAAACACAATAGCTTATGCTCTTGCTAATTTGGGCTTAGATTATAATGACTTCACTTGGTGGTCTCTTGCCCCCTCTAATATTTGCAAAGATCTCATGCTTAATTCATGGGGCATACCCAGCTTCCGTTTTATCTAATGGTTGAAGCTATTGTTCTGTTCATTTTGGATGCTGCTGTTATTGCAGTTCAGCCGCAACTTCAGCTCTTTAGAAAACAAAAATTTTTGCTGCTGTTGGCAACTGCAGGCTCTCTGCTGGATACGCTACTGGACTTACTCGCTGCTTTGTTTTGCTTGCTGTTGAACTATTGCTGAAACAACTTCCAAATGTTGTTTGCGTCTTCCCTGCTTGTTGATATTTGCTGTTGTGTGCCTTTTGTGCGACAGCTGTTATAGATTGCAGGACATATAGCATTCTGTTGGTGCTGATTGCTGCAATGCTTCCTAGTTCTAGTTGCTGCTTTGATTTTGCTGGTTCTTTGTAGCCTTCTATAGATGCTTATTTACTAATACTGTTGGCGGTCATTTTCGTGCTACTTGATGGCCAACTGTTGCTGGTTTTGCTAGAATGTTTTTGGTTGCTGCTATTGCTTGCTGCTGCTTGCTATTTGCTTGTTTGCTGCTGCTGGGACCTATTCTTTGGCTATTGTTGCTGCTACTGTGCTGCATTTGTTTGTTGCTGCTGAGATTGTTGTTTATCTATTAATGAGTTTTCTATCTCAAATGCCATTATTGCTGCTGCGTTTGCTGCTGGATACTGTTGATTAGTTGTTGTTGCTGCTGCTGCTGCTGCATCTGTTTGCTGCCACTTTTGGTTTCCGTCTCTGTTAGAATATGCCTTGAATCAGTTAGTCCCTGGGCTAGGGTTATCTGTTTGGGCCTATTTTTTCTGGGCTTTTCCGCATCTGTCTAGGGAGTACTATATAAACTCTCTAGGTCATAACCTAGCCGCAATCTGTAATCTTTACTCCTCAAGATCAATAAAACTTTTCTCTCCTCTGTCTGTGGACGTAGCTAACACATCGTTAGTGAACCACGTTAAATCTCTGTGTTCTTTATTTGCGTTCTTAATTATCTTTCTTGCTTTCGTTATAACAAACTGGTATCAGAGCTAGATCTGTCTAGGGTTTGAAATTCGGTGAGAAAGATGTCTGGTATGAACGTGAAGATCGACAAATTCACGGGGAGGAATAGTTTCAGTTTATGGCAGATCAAGATGCGAGCCTTATTGAAACAACAAGGGCTGTGGGCGCCGCTTGCAAGGAAGCTAGCGGATCCAATCACCGCTGAGATGGCCGTTTTGGAGGAGAAGGCACACTCGACGATTATGCTGTGTCTTGCAGACGATATCATTACCGAGGTCGCGGAGGAGGAAACCGCGCAAGGTCTGTGGGTTAAGCTCGAGGGTCTCTATATGACAAAGTCCTTAACCAATAAGTTGCTTCTAAAGCAACGTCTGTTCAGTCTGTGAATGCAGGAAGGTATGCCTCTTCGAGATCACTTAGATCAGTTAAACACAATTTTATTAGAATTGCGTAATATTGATGTTAAAGTTGAAGATGAGGATGCTGCTTTAATTCTGTTAGTATCTTTACCATTGTTGTATGAGAATTTTGTGCAATCGTTTATTGTTGGGAAAGATACTGTGTCTCTGGAGGAGGTTAGATCGTCCCTCCATACTAGAGAGCTGCGCCACAAGGTGACTGGTATAGGTGCAGATAATCAGGCTGCTGGGTTAGTAGCCAGTGGGAGTTATGGACATGGAAATTCAGGGAAGAAGAAATTCAAGAAGCCAGTTTCTAAGGGTCCAAAACCCAATGATATCTGTAACTACTGTAAAGAGAAGGGACATTGGAAATCTGATTGTCCCAAGAAGAAGAGGCAGCAGGATAAACTGACAGGTACTGCTGCTGTAGCAGATACCAATTCTGAAGAAGATATTGCTCTAGTTGCTGATGAGCACACGGATCACAATGATGTGTGGATTCTGGATTCTAGAGCGTCTTACCATATATGTCCGCGCAGGGAGTGGTTTACAACCTACGAGCAGGTAGATGGAGGCAATATTTCTATGGCTAACAGTTCTATTTGTAAGGCGGTTGGAATAGGCTCGATTAAAATACGAACACATGATGGTAAATTCTGCACATTGAATAATGTTAGGCATGTTCCACTTATGACAAAGAATCTGATATCGTTGAGTATGCTGGATAACAAGGGTTTTAGTTTTCAAGGTGAAGGTGGAGTCTTACATGTCTGCAAGGGTTCGAATGTGGTTTTGAAAGGTGTAAAGCGTGGTACCTTATATTTTCTTCAAGGTTCTACGCTGTTAGGTTCTGTTGCTGTTGCATCCTCGGAGATTGATAAGGACAACATGACCAAGTTATGGCATATGAGGCTTGGTCACATGAGTGCAAGAGGGATGCAAATTCTGTCAAAAGGGGATCTTCTTTGTGGCCACAAGATCAAGGATCTTGAATTTTGTGAATATTGTATTTTCGGGAAGTTACATCGCAGCAAGTTTCCTAAAGCAATACATAGAACAAAAGGCACACTTGATTACATCCATTCGGATTGTTGGGGTCCTTCTCGGGTAGAGTCTTTAGGGGGTCACAGATATTTTGTGTCGATGATTGACGATTTCTCAAGGATGACTTGGGTGTTCATTATGAAGCATAAAAGTGAAGCCTTTAAGAACTTCAGGCAGTGGAAGGCATTAGTGGAGAATCAAACAGGGAAGAAGATCAAAAGGCTGCGAACTGATAATGGTTTGGAATTTTGCTGGTCTGAGTTTGATGAGTTCTGTAAGAATGAAGGGATTGCTAGGCATCATACAGTCAGGGATACACCACAGCAGAATGGTGTAGCAGAACGTATGAATCAGACACTTTTGGAGAGAGCTAGGTGCATGCTTTCTAATGCTGAACTAACTAGAAGGTTCTGGGCAGAAGCGGTTAGTACAGCGTGTTATCTGATAAATCGTGGACCTCACACAGGTATAAATCTCAAAACTCCTTTTGAGGTGTGGTCTGGTAAGCCTGCTGATTACTCTAATTTAAGAGCTTTTGGTTGTACTGTTTATTATCATGTAAATGAGGGTAAATTAGAGCCACGAGCTAAAAAGGGAGTATTTGTAGGTTATGGGGATGGGGTTAAAGGGTATAGAATCTGGTCCCCGTCTGAAAAGAGGGTTATACTTAGTAGAAATGTAGTTTTTGATGAAAATTCTATGTTTAACCCTACTGTGAAGTCTATTGTTGTGTCAGAAAATGGTAGTGTTGAGAAACAGGTGGAGCAGCAAGTCACTCTAGATGAGAGTGAACCACAACATAAAGATCAACACCCACAGTCAGAATCAGAACCATCAGGTTCTTCATTACCAGTAGCAAGTCAGCACAGTTTGGCTCTTAATCGATCAAAGAGAGCTAACTATGGGATACCTCCCAAGAGATACGGTTTTGAAGATATGGTGGCCTATGCACTACAGGTTGCTGAAGAAGTAGATACTAACTCTAATGAGCCATCCACCTATAAAGAAGCGGTTACATGTACTGAGTCTACCCAATGGCTTGCTGCAATGGGAGATGAGATGGAGTCACTTCATAAGAATCAGACTTGGGAATTAACCAAGCGACCTTGAGACAGAAAGATTGTCACGTGTAAATGGGTCTATAAGAAGAAGGAAGGAGAAACATCTGTTGAGGGTATCAAGTATAAAGCTCGAGTAGTAGCTAGAGGATTCACTCAGAGAGAGGGAGTAGACTACAATGAGATTTTTTCGCCAGTGGTCAGACACACTTCCATCAGGGTGCTACTAGCAATAGTTGCACATCAGGATTTGGAGCTTGAACAACTAGATGTGATGACAGCTTTTCTGCATGGAGAGTTGGAAGAGGAGATATACATGATTCAGCCAGATGGATTTCAGGTTCCTGGTAAGGAAGACTATGTTTGCAAGTTGAAGAAGTCCTTGTATGGACTAAAGCAGTCTCCGAGGCAGTGGTATAAGAGATTCGACAGCTATATGATAGAGATTGGCTACACCAGGAGTCCGTATGATTGTTGTGTTTATTACAGCAAGGCAACAAATGGTTCTTTGATTTATCTGGTCCTGTATGTAGATGATATGTTGATAGCTGCAGAGAACAAGTCTGATGTTCAGAAGTTGAAGGATCTTCTTAGTGTTGAGTTTGAGATGAAAGATTTGGGTGTAGCTCGAAAAATTCTGGGAATGGAGATTTATAGGGATAGAAGCAAAAATAAGCTCTTCTTGTCACAGAAGGGATATATTCAGAAGATTTTGTCAAGATTTGGCATGTCTACCGCAAAGCCCATAGATACTCCTAGTGCTGCAAATGCACATCTGTCCATTGCTTTTGCACCTAAATCTGTTGAGGAGAAGGAGTACATGTCTCGAGTTCCCTATGCTAGTGCAGTAGGAAGCTTGATGTATGCGATGGTCTGCAGCAGACCTGATCTTGCACAGTCTGTTAGTGTTGTTAGTAGGTTTATGGGTGAACCTGGCAAGGAGCATTGGCAAGCTGTGAAGAGGATTTTTCGGTATCTCAAAGGTACATTTGATGTTGGTCTCATTTACGGAGGTGATACACAGTGTTTGGTGACAGGGTTTTCAGACTCTGATTATGCTGGAGATGTTGACAGTAGAAGATCTATGACTGGTTATGTTTTCACTCTTGGTAGTTCAGTTGTCAGTTGGAAAGCTACTTTGCAGCCTACAGTGACTTTGTCTACTATAGAAGCAGAGTACATGGCATTGACAGAAGCAGCCAAAGAGGGAATCTGGTTGAAAGGATTGGTCAGTGATTTGGGTCTACATCATGATCAAGCTATAGTGTATTGTGACAGTCTCAGTGCAATTTGTTTAGCTAAGGACCAAGTTCATCATGAGAGGACTAAGCACATTGATGTAAGGTATCATTTTCTAATAAGTGAGAAGAGAATTAAGGTGAACAAAGTGGGTACTGCTGATAACCCAGCTGATATGTTCACCAAGCCGGTTTCGCATAGCAAGTTCCAACATTGTTTGAACTTGCTAAATGTTAGGAGTTGTTGATTGCCCTTTAGAGGGCAAAATCTGAGGTAGAGGAGGTTTTTTTTTTGTACATCTGGCATTGTGTATGGTGCATCTGGTACATCTGTTATTTGTGAGAGGATTCAAGTCAAGGTGGAGATTTGTTAGAATATGCCTTGAATCAGTTAGTCCCTGGGCTAGGGTTATCTGTTTGGGCCTATTTTTTCTGGGCTTTTCCGCATCTGTCTAGGGAGTACTATATAAACTCTCTAGGTCATAACCTAGCCGCAATCTGTAATCTTTACTCCTCAAGATCAATAAAACTTTTCTCTCCTCTGCCTGTGGACGTAGCTAACACATCGTTAGTGAACCACGTTAAATCTCTGTGTTCTTTATTTGCGTTCTTAATTATCTTTCTTGCTTTCGTTATAACAGTCTCAAATGCAATCACTTACTCCTGGTGCTGCTTTTCTTCCCAACTTTTTGTTGGAAAAATTATAAGGGGTGCAAAGGGCACTATTCTAAAACTATTTCTCTCCCTTTAAGAAAGTATCCTATTACAGGAAAGTTGCATGACAATATAGCCCCAAGATACAATAACAAGATTCGTTTGTAATGCTGCAACTCAAATACGAGTGTAGAACAACTTAGAGAAAAGGAACAAGACTAGCAATGATGGCAGACAAAGGTTTGGCGAGACAAAGGTTAATATTTCACAAATACATTTGGAGAGAGATATATAGAGTATAATGCTACTGGCGACGGATCTCCATCATTTCCTGCCAGCGAAGGTTGTAAGAAAAATAAACCCAAGTCAACAACAAGATTACGAAGGATATTTAATAGGTAGTAGTAGATTTGACCAAATTTGCAACTAATTCGGACTTTTAGCGAAGCTTTTAGGAAAAGTCCAAAACATAAATTACAATCTTTTGATACGGAAAGTGTTGGAGGTTTGATGACTCCAGAGAAAAAAAAATGAGAATGATACTGCAGAAAAAAAAAGGAATAATTATCTACCCTCATTCTCGGCAAGAATTTCCTTGTATCTTGATTTTTCTTTTGAGTTTGCTCTTTGTATCATCTTTTAACCTCTTTAATAAAATTATTATTACTTTGTTTAAAAAAAATGCAATGAATTAACTAATTTATATATATTTAGTTTTGAGTAATACTACACTTCCTATATCTCGCATATCAAAATTTCTATTTCAAGTAATGTGATATTAGTTAATAATTAAGTTTTTTCTATCATTTAGGATTGAAATCTTAGGATACATGTTGCGAAACAGAGTATTACTTTTAATTTTGTATTACAATTGGTGGAATGATTTAAACTTTGGATTAATATACTCTTATATATATGAGAGATAACTGTAGAAATTTACTTACGAGTGTTGCGCAATAAGTACACTACAGTCTTTCTTTTTTTTATTTTAATAAATTATCTCTAAGTGAAAAAACTTAGAGAGAAATAATTAATAAAAAAGAAAATTGTAATACAAATAGAACAACTAAGTTGAAGCGAAACAACTTCCACGCCAAACACAACACTACAAGCCTTTAAATTAAACGTTACATTTATTGGGCCTATGGTATCTTTTAAAATATAGGAGCATGATATGTCATTCAGCCAAGCTTCAGGGATATTGGGCATCTTAGTTTAGTGTTAATTATTTTGTAATATTTACGAGAAAAAGCACAGCACTAAATTTTTTTTGAAAAAATACATCTAATTCAATTTTTTTCAATAAGTAATCTCTAAGAGCTAAGCTTAGAGTGATTTATTAAATTAAAAAGAGAAGAAAATAATAGCATCCAACAGAAAAATCATAAAGAAATAGAATTCATGGGTAATCCCATCACCAAATACCGAAAACAACAAATAGCACCATACATAAACCCAACACGAGACCATAAAACCAAACCGACAGCAAACTAAAAGCCAACAGCGATAAACAATACTCAGGAGCAACAACAGGTCCCAATGTGTAGCAGCCATCGAATAGTCATTTCTTAAAGAGGTATTGGATCAATGAACAGTTTTCTAACGAAATCTTTCACATACTCTGGATTTGTTATACCATCTACCTCCTTGTAATAAACTTCTGCTATTCTTGCGGTGTTAATAATTGTAGTAATTAGTTGTAATGGGACAATCGTTGGCCTCATACATTCTTCATTTATATCCTTCCATAAATTTGTAATCATTATCTTAAACCTTTCAGCTGTTTCCATTCTTGAGGTTCCATATTCCTTCATATAAGATTCCACGACTGAGGCAACATGTCCCCTCTTTTGCTCATCCTGTAAATATTGGACTAATTGATTAAAATAGCGACAAGCAAATGGAGATTCCGCACTTTTTAATAAAAAAATAAAATCTCCCCAAGAAAATAACCTAATTGTTTTAGCTTCTGTTTTACCAGTGCTAATTAGCACTTCAAAAATGTTTATTGGCATATTTATATGTATTGTAAAATTAAATGGTATTAATTATTCACTAAGATATTAAATTTTCCAAATTTTAGAAATTATGACTAATCACCAGGTATACTTATTCAATTTTATTTGACAATTAACACTTTGACTATGGCTTAAAAACTAGAGCAACCACAATTTTACACAAACACATATATAACAACCTTCTCTTCGAAAAATATCCATATCTTATAAAATGTAAATATGAGTAAATTTATGCTGATTAATTGACAGAAGACACGATTTCAGACAGATTACCACCATAACAAATTTAAATGGACCTTTTAAGACACCTTTGTATACACTAATTAACTTTCACATGAGAAAGGAGTCAAACATATATACCTCGTGAGATACGAAATCAGCTATGAGACGAAGGATTGTAAATGAAGATATTATAACTTTTGGTCTACTTTTCAGCCACTCAAATGCATTAATTCCTGCAATTTCTCTAATTCCTATAAATGTTGCTGCTGGACCAAGAACGCAATGTCCTGAAATTAAAGCATTGCTCATCCGCTCATCAAATGATGGTACAAAACCGTCATGGAACCATTGAGCCTCAACGAAATAAGCTCTCACAAGTTCTTTAACCTAAAAATTTTGTTAGCAAAAATACCAAGTTAGTTATGAAAATAAAGTAATTATGATAAAGAGTTTATGCCTGCAAGTCAAAGTGAAAGAAAGCAAGTTAGACAAATAACATTAATTACCGCTTCCTTTGTAAATGAGATACTGAAAGATCTTCCTTCCTCTGTCATTTCATTGTTTAATTCTTCAAAAAGATTCAAAAGAGACCTATATAAAGGTTTCAAATAATCTGGCAATTGACAAATGGCATTAATGTCCCACCTGTAAATAAAATATACAATTTTCATGAGTATTTAATGTATGTTTTAGTATCGTTATAATTCCTTCATCAATTAATTAAAAACTAAGTTACGTATATATATACATATATACACATACTGTTGTACTGCATTTGTAAAACATCGAAGTTCATCAAGTAAACCATATGCGTCATATGTGTCATCTACAGCCACTAATATCATAGTAATTTTAGTAAATATCAAGCGAGCACGTGAGTAAGAAGGCTCATAATGTTGTGTAATACTCCATAAATAAATCTCCACAAGTCTGTCTCTCATATAAAAGTATATTGATGCAAAGTTTAAGTCTTTCCACCATCTGCAATAAATTAAAAATGAAAACACATTAATTAATATTCATAATTAGATATATATGAACTGTATATAAATTATGTACCTCACATTTAATTATAATAAAATATTTATGTACCTTGTGAGGTAGCCCAACTCTTGTTTGTGTAGTAATTGTACACGATTGAAATCTAATTTGGAAAACTTCAGTAGAGTGTCATTTCTACATTCTTCATGCTCGTAGAAAGAGAGATATTTAATTGCTTCAAGTCTAGGCACACCTGTGTGAAAGGGCTGTTCTAGGCCTTCCATTATGTATTTCACTAGTTGAGGGCGTGTATCTGAAGCCAAGGAAATCTTCTTCAGATGAGACATTGTGAAAGTGAGGGCCTCCTCCAGAACATCTTCTTCGTGTACCCTCAATTGTGTAGCTTCATACAAACTTAACATCCCCCTCACATCTCCAATTAAACTTTCCTTAAATTTACCATCGGACTCCTTAAATTTATTAAACACACCTAATTCATTATCCACGATGAGTTTATTAGTATCATATACAAATTGTGTATATTAAATATATTTATTTAATTAATTGTTTCAATTAATATATAAAAGCATGCAAGCCTTTATGTGTAGCCAAGCTTGTCTCTTTTATTATTAGTTTTTTCAGAGTGTGAAATAATATATTAATGAAAGAGTGGCAATGTATAAGTCATAGTCAAAATAATATATACGTTTGTGAACTTACCACAAGACATTTTGAAACCATGCTGTCTAAAAATTCGAAATATAAGAGCAACAGTGTATAAGTCATAGTCATTCTCAGCAGCAAGATCAGGACGCGATTCAAAAATATGATGTAATCGTTGTTCAATCTGAGTCTCAAAGTGATAAGACACACCAAGACGGCATAGCGAGTTGATCAGAGTAACTTCCTTTATTGGATCATCGGCAGAAGAAGCAGCACTTAACATTTCCTTCACCTCTTCTTTCAGCTCTTCAAATAGCCTATCATATTCAGGTTCCTGCATCCACAAACAAGACAAGCTCAATTAATCTGTATTTCTAAAATTAATTAAGAAAGAGATAGAATATTTACCAAGTTAGGTGAGGATGCGGAATCGAAAGTGTCTTTCCATATGGAAGGACGAAAGTTTGCCAGTGGACGGCGATTTTCATGAACCTTGCTAGACATGCTTGGATTGGTATAGTTACTGCTCGAAGAACAATATAGAGCAATAGCCGATAAATGACCTGTAAGTAGCTTATATGGATCCTTATTTATAGGCTAACATTATATCTTGACAGAACTAAAAATTACTTTTATATATATATATATAGACAGATAACGTGAGCAAATTGAAGTTTACATATTACTAAAACAAATTACTCAATAATGCCAACCGCCGGCATTGTCCTTTTGCCAATTAGTCAATTCAACTTCCAAAATTCAATTGAAATACAAATAAAATAGTTCGAATCCAAAAATAATTCACAAATTCCTAGACCACTCTTCCTTTAGTTTTTCTGGAAAGTAATTAATTTATAAAGATAGAATACAATTAATTTAAAATTTTACAGATATCCCCTATGTATGGGAAATAGAAAGAAACCACTATGATATTTGAAGAAAAATAAATGTTCCCTCAAGTTAGGATAAATACATAAATGTCTCTTATTTTTTATTTTTCTTAGTTCATTAGTTAAATTATTATCATTTATATCTTTAAGATTTTAAATAATAACAAGGTATGGTATATAATTTTCATATATAATAATTTAGTACTTATTTTAATATTTTTTAAAATTATAATAATTTAGTTTCTATTTTAATATTTTTCATAATTTACTAAAGATTAATAATTTTTTTAATTTATTATTTCAATAAAAAGTAAAAAATAGTATTATTAAAAAGTTCTAACAATGAGTTAAATCAAACCTATGTACTAAAATATTTTTAATCCTCTTTTTACTTTCTTAATAATAATTTGATTATATTAAATTCATTATATTTTCTTAATATAAATTATAAAAATAGAAATAAAAAATATAAAATAAGAGAATTTAATGTCTTTTGTTAATAGAATTAGTAATTAAATATATATAATTATTTTTAGATAATATAATTTAATTTAATTAAAATATAAAAAAGAAGAGATTTTCAATATTTTTTATTTGCAATCTATATAGCATGTATTTATTTTTATTTTCATATTTTTTAAGAAAAGATAGTAAATTTTAAATAGATATATTATATATAAAAATAAAATGTTAAAAAAATATTTTATTTAAAATTTTGATAATTAAATATCAAGTTATTACTAAGAAAATAAAAAGATGGTTAAAAATATTTTAACATATTTATTTGATCTAATTTACTGTTAGAGTTTTTAATAATAGTATTTTTCTTAATTTTTATTGAAATAAGAAATTAAAAGAATTATTTAACACTCAATAAATTGTGAAAAAATTTAAAATATAAATAAATTATAAAATATATTATAAAAAATATTGAAATAGGTACTAAATTGTTGTATATGGAAAATATATATCTTATATTGTTTATAAACAATTTATTGATTTATAAAATATCGCCACTCTTTAATCTTTTTTTTTTATGTCCCGTTTAAAACAAAGCAACGAGGCATCTTATCCTTTGCTAGCTGGATAGATATATAATTTTGACAAAAACCAATTAAATTACAAATAAAAATGTTATCCATAATTCAAACCCAAAAATAATTCAAAAATTCCCACAATACCACCTTTTTTTTTGTTTTTTGCAACCAAGCGAAAGTTAATGTTGCAAAATTTTACTCGCATAAAGCCACAAAATGTGTTATATTTTGTGAATTTGTCGATTTTGTGTTGCCGTAACGAAGTTAAATTAAATAGGGAGAAGCAGGACAAAAAAAGAGGAGATTGAAGACAAGCATTATTATTGGGTAAAAATAGTTTGGATAGGTGGCTGATGATTATACGTAAGTCTGCTAAGTATATTTACAGGTGGCAAAATAGGCGAGGCAGCCCAAACACGGCACAGTCCAGTCCGTAAACAGTATTGACACAATTTGACATCGTCTAATACTATTTATGGGTTGAGCAGAAAAAAAAGTTCGTAGACATTATCATGCCGTGATGTAAATAATATTCGTACTATTATGTACTGAGAAAAAAAATATATAAATTATTATTTATCTTATAAATAGTGAATATTAATCAATGTTTATTATTTATAATATAATTTTTTAGTATGGATTGAGATGGTATAATACAAACAATAAATTATATCGTAGACTGAATTAAATTTATATATTTTATTGTATATATTATATTAATTCAATTTAAAAATTTATATAAACTAATTTTTTATAAGTTATATCGACCTATCTCGATTCATTTATCACCTCTAAATATACCTTAAAATATATCTTAGATAAGAAGGGATTCTAAATCAGGTAGTATCCGAATGTTTGTATTAAGAGGTACCACGTGACCCTACTTTGACACACTCACAAATATAAAAAAATTTGGTCTTTTTTTTTTTAATAAAAAAATATAATATTTTCAAGGTAGACAGGTTGAATGGGGGACCTTAAAGTCTCCATAATTAATCAGGTAGCATCTGAATGTTCGCAAAATGAATAATTTGCATGGGGGACCACTTGCCTGTCACACGTGTCTCATTTGATATTTTCAACATTTGATATTAAATGAGAGCATGTTACGTGGTAAGCAGTGTTTGATAAGGTACGGAAGCCAATCCTTATTTACCGTGTGTCTAAGTTAAGTCTTAGGTCAAAATATTTAAATTTATTTAAAAATTTTAGGACGACTTTTTTGACCAATCACAATAAAAAAACAAAAACCCTTGTCTTGTATATGAAATCATGATATACCTCACTATTTATTAGAGTGGTTATTTTTTTTTACTATTATAAATTTATTAGTATTTAAATTAAATTTTTATTGATATTTATAATAAAAAATTTACTAAAATTTAATTAAAAAGATATTGAATAGTTATAAAACACCTAATATCTAAAAAACGATCCAAATATTCTTGAAAAAGATTCCATAATTTATAAAAAAATTTAGTCAAAAATAAAATTCAAAGACTTGCTCTCCCACTCTAGCCACTAAGACAAAGCCTCAATAGTTATTAGAGTGGTTATTTAGTAAAAGAATTCTATTTTGATTTGATTAAAGTCGTGAAAAAATAAATATCAACATTTTAGAATCTCTTCAAAATTGGATTCAAGTTAAGTCAAATACGTATGGTTGAACTTTAATCATTGATCAAATGTTGATCATCAGTTCGAAAATCATATCGCTTAATATTCCACCTCACTATAAATGATATAATTTTTTCACATCAATAAATATAATTTTTATTCTCGATCAGCTTTTTCTTCTTTAATTTAATTTTTGAAATAAAAGAAATTGTCCAGAAGTAATTGCAACTTTTTAAAAATTTTCAAGAAAAATAAATGTTTAGTTTTCTTAAAACATTTTGTCTGCCTATGTTAAATTATATCTAAAGCAATAATTAAAGTTGCAACAACTAGGCTGAGGGCAATTTGTCCTAATGATGGAGTCAACCAACCTTTGATGACTTGTTAACCAGATTGAGACTCTCTTGGAAATATGTAATAGTCCGACTGAGCATCTTTACCTTTTATCCTCCTTTAAGAAAAGTGATTCCTACTATCATACTATTCGATCTCACAAATGATTTCACTAGTCAAAGTATCCATCGTTGTAATTATATTTAGAATAATCTTCAATTTACCCTTTATTATTATTAACAAATATTAATTCACCTTTAAATTTATCAAAAATCATCATTTTACCTTTACACCTTAAATACATTATTATTCTAAATAATTAAAAGAGTTAAATTATAATTTTTTAAATTTAAATTAATATAAATATTTTTTTCCTTCTCTCTCCTCTTCTCCCTTCTCTTCCTTTCTTTTTTTCTTCACTTTGTACTTTTTTTTTTACCTTCCAGTTCATCATGGCTGCCTATAGCACCATGAATTGCTCACAAGCAGCCTGGCAGCAACCATTGTGGCTGCTTGTGACAATCACGAATGGCTACTTGCAATAGGCATGAATGGCTTGTGTAGTTATAAAAAATAGAGAAAAATATTTTTAAATTTGATAAAGGTGTAATTGTATTTTCATAAATAAATTATGGTCAATAATTATATTTAATGGTTAGATTAAACTTAACGTTTAAGGGTGAATTGATGTTTGTTATTATTGATTGGGAGTAAATTGAAGATTGCTCTTATATTTATCCCATCATTTTACCGAGTCCACCTACAAGGTTTGGGACGGAAGCAAAAGAGCCCTCCGAAGAAATGTTGTACTTAATCCGATTTAACAATTCATGGGTTGGAATAATATGAACAAAGAACATTAAGACTTCATCTTCATCGGTAAAATGATTTAATACCACAAAACTTGTCAAAAATATATTCAATTTTTTTTCCCAAAAAAAAAAACTTATTTGTTAGACTATAAAGATATTTTCTATTTAGTTTAGTTTTATTAATTACATTCTTTTATTAAACTAGTATTGAACTTTATCTAATTTAGTTTTTTTTCTTATTTTATATCGTTTTAAATTTTCTAGTTTATATTGAATTATTATTTTTACCTTTATAAAGATATGCTCATATTATTAGTTGATTTATATACATTCAATTCAATTAACACAATATTTTATTTTCTCTCTAACATCATTCAAGAAGTAAAAAGAAACTAACTATAGAAATTAGTGTGTTCCATTGTCACAAGCTCTGTCATCGTCACAAACACCATTGTCGTTGCAAATTAACGCCATCATCATTACTGAGAAAAACCCTTGAAGGCTTTTAATGTGATATGGGTATCTTAGTTTCTTGCTGCTTTTGGGTAAGAAGAAGAATTCAAAACGTGCTCAACACTTTTATAACAAAAGGGTCACAGCCAGTTAAATTTGTCCACGAGTTGCACATCCCTTGCATGTCAGACATGCATGATATGGCAACAAGATGTTATCATGTAAAACGGTAAAAGTTAAATGAGTAATTTTTAAATTATTAAGACTAAAATATAAATTTAGCTAAATATTATCCCCAGTAATAATTTAAATATTATCCCTTCCTAGTAATAATTTAAAGGGATTGGTTAGGGAATATAAATATAATTATACATATTTTTATTAGTTACTTATTTTATTATTTATTTTTTCCTTTTTATTTTTTTTGAGAACTTCGCCAGTCTATGGCAAAATATTAGATGAAATATTATTTATATTTGTAAATTGACCTTGTATTCGAGCTCAGGTTTAATGCCAAAATTGTGTCATTTTGTCCGAGTAATATATAAAAGCACAAGTAAACTCAAGTAACTTTTTAAAGCATATATTGGAGACAACTTCCAAAACTTAGTGTAATGGAGGTTTTAAGCATGAAAAAGGTCCAGTACTCTTTTCGATCAATAAGAGAGCAGGAAGGTCGAATCTCATTAAGTTGGATTGCTTCAAAGTCAGGATCAGAAATTAACCTTACTGATAAATTGTTCTCGTTAAGTTTGATATGATATCACTTCAAAAGCAGCCTTTGGCAGCAAATGCCAAGACCGAGAAATATTCATATCGATTGTAAGGAAGTTGCCCAAGTAATTGGAGGTTCTACGGTTGCAGACGTGTTTCCTTCGATCAAAATTTTTCAATCCATCACTGGAAGCAAGTTTCGACAAGAAAAAACGCATAAAAAAAACTGACAAAATAATTTAAAAAGTTAATTATTGATGAACATAAGAAGCGCAACGCAACACTACAGAGCGGTGAAGACGAAGATCTAGTAGATGTTCTCTTGAGTGTTCAAGAGCATGGCAATCTTGAATTGCCCATGACCACAGATAGTATCAAAGCGGGAATCATTTAAGTATTCCCATTTCCTTCTACTACATTTTGGTAGAGTTTAATGCATAAATCGGATCAAGTTCTTATAAATTTGCATCATCAATTCTGTGTTTGTTTTTCTCCTTTTATTTAGTTATTCATTCATTTTTTAAATATTTTAATATTTTAAAAACTGTATTGTTTTGGATATAGTAATAAAATAGAGTAATTTCATTAGTTTTGAATTCAAGCAGAATTTCAATTTTCGTTTTAAAATTCAACTCATCACGATTTGAACTTTTTTTTTCTTAAAAGTTACATCAATAATTCAAAGAAAAAATTGAGTTATATATGAAAACCTACTACAAGATGCACGGAATCATGTATATTTTGGATTCAATGGTTAAGATTTTGTTCCTCATATAATCTTGTTAGAAACTCCTTTTATATTTACATAAATATCTTTTCAGGAAGTATTTGGTGCTGGTAGCAAGACATCTGCGACAACCGTATATTGGGCGCTATTCCAAATAATGAAAAATTCAAGAGTGCTGAAAAACTACAAGCTGAGGTAAGAGAAGTCTTTAATAAAAAGGGAAAGATCGATGAAACAATAAGAAGGAAAAAAAGTGATGAAACGGGCGTTGATGAAATTCAATTCTTGAAGCTATTTATCAAAGAGATAGACTCAGCAATTACATAGCCCTGCACCTTTTTTAATTATTTCCAAAAGAATGTGGAGAAAGATATAACCTTAATAGATTCTACGTAGCAATCAAGCCGAAATCATTGTTAATGCATGGTTGATGGCAAGAGATCTAAAATATTAGAGTGAACCTAAGAGCTTTCTTCCAGAGAGATTCTTTGATTGTTCTATCAATTTTAAGAGGCTTAATTTTGAATATACCCTATTTGGTTCTGCTAATATATCCTATTTTCAATAACATTAGTCACTGCTAATATAGAGCTTCCACTCGCAATGTTATTGTACCATTTTGACTAGATACTCCATAGTGGAATGAAGCACGAAGACTTGGGCATGGCCGACGCTTTTGGTAGATAGTCAGAAGAAAAAAAATGATCTATGCATCATTCCCGTTACTTGTTATCCTTCACCTAGTACATAATCTATGAAGGGAAAATTGTACGCAGCTAGTTATGTTATATCAGATAACAGCAAGTAATATCTTTTTAATAAATGTCTTTGCATTGAAACTAAAAAGTTGGATGTCTTTTTAATATCATTAGTTAATATATAAATAACACAAAGCCCAGAAGCCTTAGAAGGCATTTAAGTCCAAAACCTTATTTTAATTAACTAATTAAATTAATTTAAATCAATATTTTATTACAAATAAATATTTTACACCTCTTTTAATAAGGATTAAATTTCATACAAGTTTTTTCCTTGATAAAGACCTATCATAAGTAAAACAACTGGTATGAAATTAGAATATCATGACATACCATAAAAAATAAAAAGAGAAAAAACACAGCTCAAAATGGGGAATTGAATTCAAGCTAAGAGCCTGATAGCATTAAGCTCTCTTTCTGTCCTTGATCTTCACTATCTATCCTAGGGCTACTGAGTAGTTAACCTAACAAATACAAATTTTCAGCCATCGTTTGTTGCAAAAACTGACTTTGCTAGTCATCACAATATTCTTGCACCTCCCTCGTTTCATAAACATTAATCTAGTAATTTTCAGGTGTAAATTTAACATTTTTCGCTGTCTTAGAACTATCAGGTCTCAAAATGGTCTATTCGATGTCCGCCAACATGAAGATAATATGACATTACATTGAGCCAATGGCGACTGCGACTTCAATACCCTTTCGGTCTGTGTTCTTTTACATGCTTAGCAGATCTATCTCGTTCCTATATACACACCACAGACTCATAGTCTAAGTATTGTTTTGTATTAAATACTACAATAGCAGTACCAGCAACAGTATCAGATCCTTTCAGTAAGCCATATATCTATTAAGGTTATAACATCACGACTCTCGACTAACTAGATAAGATCAAAAGGATATAATTAGTCTTACTCCCTATAACTCAAATTAGAAGTTTGAAAGCTCAAATTAGATTCAAAGGCCAATGATATTATGTTCATTAAACATATCATAAGGCTTATATAAGCACATCACCAATTAAAATCTAACATGTGCCTTGAGTAGATTTTTTTTGGAACAAGTGGCAAAAGAAATTGAATAATTTTCTAATAGCAAAATTTATTTTTACAAAAACCTGAAAACGCACCCAAAATCATAAAAAATTACTTATCAAAATGAGAAATTTTAAGGGAGAATGCCTAATACCCCCATGGTTTTTTGTTTAATATCCCATCACCCCCTATATTTTTTTAAATACCCCATTACCCTCTTGTATTCCAATTTTGTCCTTCAATAATTCAAATATTTTTATTTTATCATTTGTAATTCAACATAAACCAATTGAATGGAAGGGTAAAATTGAAAATAAAAATAAGAGTCAAGGGATGATATGATATTAGAAAAAATATAGGAAGGTGATAGAGTATTGGTAAAAAAATTAAGGGGCATTGGGCATTCTCCCAAATTTTAAATATCATATATTTTTTTTAACAATTCACGTTCTTTTCTTTTATTGTACGTTTGCCTTCAATTTTCTACTCTTCTTCGTAATTTAGTCAAAGGAGTGAGACTCTTAGTAAACCATAATTTTATTGTAAATAAATTGATTGCGTGTGATAAACCATTTTTTTATTGTAAATAAATTGACTGCGTATGTGATAAGTTCAATATTTATAATCAGAAGTCAATATTGTTCGTTGATATCAACAAGTTAAATAAAGACGACAATGAAGAAATACTTTTGTTACCAGAAGATTAATTTGTTTTTTACAAATGAATTGATTGCGTGTGACACGATGAATTGAAAATTTCTACGCAATCAAATCGTGCATTATTATTTAATTTGGAGATACAACATGGAATAATGCCTCACAACTTTGACAATAAAGCTTATACCAAAGATATACAGCATTTACTGTATCCCCCATTTTATAAAATAGTTGTAACATTTAATTCATTTGTGAATTACAGACCTCCAACTTTCTTTCACTAATCCACAGTTCTCTCTCCCCAGCTTGTTTTCTCATGGAGTTGGTATTATCCCGCTTCCCAATGTTTGTGACTTTTCTTCTTTTTGTCTTCATGGTCCTGAAAATAGTGAAGAGATTCAAGGGCATTGAGAGATCTCTGAATCTGCCCCCAGGGCCAGGAAAATTGCCTATCATTGGAAACTTGCATCAGCTTGTTGGCTCACCACCTCATCGTCAACTACGAAACTTGGCAAACAAGTACGGACCCCTGATGTACTTACAAATCGGAGAACTTCCCACTATTGTTGTTTCATCACCAGAATTCGCCAAAGAAGTTCTGAAAACTCATGATATTATCTTTGCTTCAAGGTTTCAAACGGTAGCAGCAAAAGTCATAACATATAATTCTAGTGGTATTGTCTTTTCTCCATACGGCGATCAATGGAGACAACTTCGAAAACTCAGCGTAATGGAGGTTTTAAGCACGAAAAAAGTCCAGTCCTTTCGATCAATAAGAGAGCAAGAGGTGTCGAATCTCATTACTTGGCTTGCTTCAATGTCAGGATCAGTGATCAACCTTACGGAAAAATTGTTCTCGTTATCATACGATATCACTTCAAAAGCAGCCTTTGGCAACAAATGTCGAGACCGAGAAATATTCATAACGATTGTCAAGGAAGTTTTCCAACTACTTGGAGGTTCTACTATTGCAGACCTGTTTCCTTCTATCAAATTTCTTCAATCCATCACTGGAATGAAATCTCGATTAGGGAAAATGCATCAGCAAGCTGACAAAATAATTTCAAACATTATTGCTGAACACAACAAAGAGCGGAAGGCAAGGCTGCAGACTGGTAAAGATGAAGATCTAGTAGATATTCTCTTGAGACTTCAAGAGCATGGTGATCTTGAATTTCCCTTGACTACAGATAATATCAAAGCCGTAATCATTGTAAGTATTCTCTTTTCCTTCTACTGTGTTTAATGCTTAGATCAATAAATCGGGTCAAATCCCTATAAATTTGCATCTTCAGTTTCGCGTTTGTTTTTCTTCGTGCTTTATTCAGTTACTTTAAATAGTTTCTTTCTAAAACATTTGCAACTGTATTGTTTTTTGTGTAATACAATAGAATAATTGTATTACTTTAGAATTCTAAGTAGTTTTCAATTTTCCTCTTGGAATCGAACTCCAATTGAAAATTCTTTTTCTTAAATTCTTACTAAATATTTTAAAAGGAAATAGACGATACGTGAAGTAGGAAGAAATAAACAGATAATCTTTGATATTTGATAAAAAAAATTGATACCTCAAGTTTGGACAAATAGAGATATAATTGTTGACTTAAATTTTCGTAACTTGAGCAGTTAGATTATTATTATTAGTATTCATAAACTTTTGTATAATAATAAGGTAAGATATACTTTTTTAATTTGTATTTTAATTTTTTTATAATGTGTATTTTTAGTTATAATAATTTAATCCTTATTTTAATATTTTCACAATATATTAAAAACTAATTATTTTTTAATTTATTATTTTAATAAAAAATTAAAAAAAACTATTATGAAAAAATTAAAAAAAAGTTAGATCAAGCCCCTATACTAAAATATTTTTAAACCTCTATTTTACTTTTTCAACAATAATTTGATATTTAATTATAAAAAATTAAATTTAAACATTTATTTGAAAGAAAGTACAAGATAAGGGTTAAAAAATATTTGAGCATGTGGATTTGATCTAATTTATTGTTAGAATTTTTTAATAATAATATTTGTTCTCATATTTTTATTGACATAATAAATTAAAAAAATTATTAGTCCTTAGTATATTATGAGAAATATTAAAATAAAAACTAAATTATTATAATTAAAAAGTTTATTATAAAAAATATTAAAAAAGGACTAAATTATTATAACAAAAAAAATGTATCTTACTTTGTTATTATTCAAAATTTTAAGAATACAAATAATAATAATTTAACAAGTCATCCAATGAAAATAAAAGTTAAAAAAATATCCATCATTTTGCCAAACTTCTTGGGAATATCTATTTTTTTTTTCAAACATTAGAAAATATTTGTCTATTTCCTTATACTTCAGGGGTATTTGTTAATTTTTTTATTAAAAGTTACATCAATAATTCAATAGAAAAATTTGAGTTAAATGCATATGCAACCTGGTCTATGATGGATGGAATCACATTTATTAAATTTAGAGTCAATAACTAGATTGCATTCTCTATAATCTTCTATGCTTACGTAAATTATTTTACTTAAACACATAATTATCTCTTTTCAGGAAATTTTGGGTGGTGGTAGCGAGACAGCTGCCACCACTGTAGATTGGGCATTATCCGAAATGCTGAAAAATCCAAGAGTACTGAAAAAAGCGCAAGATGAGGTAAGGGAAGTCTTTAATAAGAAGGGAAATGTTGATGAAACAGGCGTCGATGAAATGCAATTCTTGAAGCTAGTTATCAAAGAGACTCTGCGATTACATTCTCCCGCACCTTTTTTATTTCCAAGAGAATGTGGAGAAAGATGTAAGATTAATGGATTCGACATACCTGCCAAAACGAAAATCATGGTTAATGCATGGGCAATGGCAACAGATCCAAAATATTGGAGTGAACCTGAGAGTTTTATTCCAGAGAGATTCATTGACTCCTCTATTGATTTTAAAGGGCTTAATTTTGAATTTATTCCATTTGGTTCTGGTAGGAGGATATGCCCCGGAATAACATTTGCCGTAGCAAATATGGAGCTTATACTCGCAATGTTATTGTACCATTTTGATTGGAAACTCCCCAGTGGTATGAATCACGAAGACTTAGACATGACTGAGGCCTTTGGTATGGCACTCAAAAGAAAAAATGATCTACGCATCATTCCCGTTCCATATCATCCTCCATTTGCCGTATAATCCCAGGAGGGAAAACTGTATGTAACTAGTTATGTTTTATCACATAACAAGTAATGTCTTTTTAATAAATTTGTATTCATCAAAGTTATTAGAACTTATCGTTTGATTTTAGACACTAGACATCATTTAAATTTGTTGCAAACATTTTATGTTCCTTCTGTTTCTAGCAATGTAATTTCTTTGTCCAAATAAGATCCAGCTAGTTACTCTCTTAAATTTGGGAATGGATATTTTTTAATTTGTTCAAATATAACCTTTTTATTGGTTATGATTTACTTTGTGATAGTTTATACAAATTAAAACTTAACAATTTTGCTAAGACTCTTTTAACCCTTCGTCATAATTTTGGAACAAAATGTATAGTTTAGTGATTCTTCATTGAGTTTAGATCTACTATGGCTCAAAGTATGGGTTAATAATTTGCAATTATTCTAAATCCATTTGCGAAAGTCACGAAGTTCCAGATTTCAAAGATTTAGTTGTTAGGGAAATATATTTTTTCACACGTGAATATTAGATGACCGTGTATGGGGAGCTACGGAGAGTGGTCAATGTGTGATGGCTCCTATGGGAACTGTGATTGGTACCTGAAATGTAATTAGATATTGCCAATATCAATACACAAAATTAAGACCGTCCTTATCGATCTGTGTTCTTTTACACTGTTAGTCGATCTAGCTCACTCCTATACATACACCAAGGACTTATAGTTTAAGTATCATGTTGTATTGAGTATCATAATAGCAGTACCGAAAGCAGTATCAGATCTCTTCAGTCAAGTAGTCGTCTCCTAAAGTTGAAACATTGTGACTTCTAACTTACTAGGTAAGATCTAAGGGATGTGATGGACCTTTCTTACAATTCATATTAGGGGTTGGAAAAGCTCAATCTAAATTTAAAGACCTAATTATATTAAACTCATTAGACATACCACAAAGCTTATTCAAGTACAACATCAATTAGAATTGACATGTGTATTGAGTAGATTTCTTTTCTTTTTTTGCCACAAGTATAATAAAAAAAAATATTGAATGATTTTCGGTAGCAAAAAAATTTCATAAAAATCTAAAATCTCACCCAAAATCTAAAATGGTTACTGGTAAAAATGAGAAATTTTAAATATCATATTATATTTTTTTATCTAATTCAAGTTCTTTTCTTTTGTCTGCCTTCAATTTTCTATTCTCCTTCTGTCTTTTTCTTGATTCTAACTTGTATTTTGTTTTTCTTTTTAATTTAATCGAAGGAGTGAGTCTCATTAAACTATATTTTTACTGTAAATAATTTGATTGCATGTAACAAGTTCAATATTCATAATTAATTAAAAGTCAATAATGTACATTGCAATCAACAAATTAAATAAAGACGACAAAGCAGAAATACTCGCGTTACTTAATTTATTGTTTATAAATAAATTGATTGCTTGTGACAAGACGCTATTCATGGACTCTTCATTGAATTTTTATACGCAAGCAAATCCAGCATAACTTTGACATTCAAGCTTATACCAAAGTTATATAGCATATAGAATAACTTTGACATGGATTCTGCATTATTATTTAATTTGGAGATCCACCAAGCATATAGAATAATGCCTCACAATTTTGACATTAAAGCTTATGCCAAAGATAAATATATAGCATTTATTGTATTCCACATTTTTTTAAAATAGTTATAAGATTTAATTAATTCATTTGTAATTGATGAGCCCCAACCTTTTTTCACTAATCTACAGTTTTCTTTCTCTCATGGAGTTGGTATTATCCTCATTCCCAGTGCTTGTTACCTTTCTGCTTTTCGTTTTCATGGTCCTGAAAATAGGGAAGAAATTCAAGGGCAGTGAGAGATCTCTAAATCTTCCCCCAGGACCATGGAAATTACCTATCATTGGAAACTTGCCTCAGCTTGTTAGCCCACTCCCTCATCGTCAACTGAGAAACTTGGCAAACAAGTATGGACCCCTGATGTACTTGCAGATCGGAGAACTTCCCACTGTTGTTGTTTCATCACCAGAATTTGCCAAAGAAGTGATGACTACTCATGATATTATCTTTGCATCAAGGGTTCAAACGCTAGCAGCAAAAGTGATAACATATAATTCTAGTGGTATGGCTTTCGCTCCGTATGGCGACCAATGGAGACAACTACGAAAACTCTGTGTAATGGAAGTTTTAAGCGCGAAAAAGGTCCAGTCTTTCCGATCAATAAGAGAACAAGAGGTGTCTAATCTCATTGCTTGGATAGCTTCAAAATCAGGGTCAGTGATTAACCTTACTGATAAATTGTACTCGTTAATGTGTGATATCACTTCAAAAGCAGCCTTTGGCAACAAATGCGAAGACCGAGAAATATTCATATCGATCATGAAGGAAGTCATCGAATTGATTGCAGGTGCTAATGTTGTAGACCTGTTTCCTTCGATCAAATTTCTTGATTCTATCACTGGAATCAAGTCTCGACTACAGAAAATGCATCAACAAGCTGATAAAATATTTTCAAAAATTATTGTTGAACATAAGCAACGGAAGGAAACACTACGGACTGGTAAAAATGAAGATCTAGTAGATGTTCTCTTGAATATTCAAGAGGATGGTAATCTTGAATGTCCCATCACTACGGACAATATCAAGGCGTTAATCTTTGTAAGTATTTTCTTTTTCTTCTATCGGTATTTTCCGTAGAGTTCAAGGCTGTTAGATAAATGGATTTTAATTAATTTGCATCATCAATTGGGTGTTTGTCCCATATGCATGTCCTTAGAAAAAAGAAATTATAAGTTTTATGTGGGTAATAATGTAAATATATTAATTAGATAAGGATATCTATAACATAATAATAAAAATTACTTAGAAATTTTGGGTTTAGCAAAAAAGTAAAAAAAGAAATTTACTTTTTTTTATTACGCAAAAAGTTACAACCTGACTATAAATTCAAGAATTTTGGGATTTGTGAATTTAGAATTCAAGTAGAATTGAACTTTTCTTTTTCTTATAATCATACTAAATATTCTAAACATTTTAGAAGTTACATCAATTATTAATTCAACAAAAAAGCTTGAGTTACATATGCAAACATAGTATATGATGTATGAATAAAAGCTTTTGGATTCAATAATTAGGTCTTATTCTTAATATAATCTTGTCAAAAACTCCTTACATGTTTATATAAATGGTTTAACTTAAATACTTGTTTAGGAAATTTTTGGTGCTGGTAGCGAGACGTCTGCTGCGACTTTAGATTGGGCACTATCAGAAATGATGAAAAATCCAAGAGTGATGAAAAAGGCACAAGATGAGGTAAGAGAAGTTTTTAATAGGAAGGGAAAGATCGATGAAACGAGCATTGATGAATTGCAATTCTTGAAGCTAGTCATCAAAGAGACTCTGCGCTTACATAGTCCTTTAGCTTTGTTATTTCCAAGAGAATGTAGAGAAAGATGTAAGATTAATGGATTCGACATACCTGCCAAAGCCAAAGTCATTGTTAATGCATGGGCGATGGCAAGGGATCCAAAATATTGGAGCGAAGCTGAGAGTTTTATTCCAGAGAGATTCCTTGATTGCTCCATTGATTTTAAGGGTCTTAATTTTGAATATATCCCATTTGGAGCTGGTAGGAGAATATGTCCTGGAATGACATTTGCCAATGCTAGTATAGAGCTTCCACTCGCAATGTTGTTGTACCATTTTGACTGGAAACTCCCTAGTGGAATGAAACACGAAGACTTGGACATGACCGAGACCTTTGGGTTGACGGTCAAAAGAAGAAATGATCTATGTATCATTCCCATTCCTTATCATCCTTCACCTGTTGCATAATCAGTAAAGGAGAAACTCCACTGGTTATGTTTTATCACGTAACAAGTAATGTCTTTAAATAAATTTCTTTGCATTGTATTTTTGCTTATACTTTGTTATCTCTGTCCTCCTTTCTTTTATTAAAATAATCGCTCCTTAGCATTTTATTTCAGATATTGCTTGGTAAAAAAAATAAAAATAAAATAAATATATATTAGCTATTGTATACAAGTGGTTAGCATCCCTCTATAGCGTCTACAATAATCTAGAGCAGTATTTTTTTTTGTCTGAAAGTTTAATATGACTAAAATTAAAATTTAATTAAAATAAGAATTTGATGGATATATTCTTTTTTTCTATCTTATATGTTTGAATATAAATTTTAAATTATTTATTTCTATAAAAATAAAAAAATTTAAAATTAATACGTTGACATATATATTCTAAAAAAATTTGAACTGATGTGTTATGTTGCGGATATATATAAATATTTAAGGGAAGCATTGTTTTTTTTTTAATACAAATTTTTCCATCATTTATAGACTGTTGGATCTAGGCATATCAAATTGTTGAGATTAAATGTCATCATGTAAATAATACATATGTGATATTCAATTTTCATGATTGGATATGTCTAAATTTAATGGGTTACAAATGATATAAAAATTTGTATAAAAAAAGAGGGCTCTTAATCCTTATCAGTTAAATAATAATCTCAAAATATTATTAGTAAATAAAACATTTATATATTTTAATTAATTTAGTATATTCTTTATTTAATTACATTTTTAGATCATAAAGAATTAAGATTTTATTCCGTATTAAATTCTAAATCAAAATGAATTCTAAATCTAACTTTTCTTATTAAAAGGTAACAATCACAAGATAAAGTAAAAGAAAACCAAGATGAAAATGGATTCCATATATAATAGTGAAATAAACAAGTGGATTCCATGAAGCTTAACTTAGGTGTTAATTGGTTCAGTAAAATTTTTCGGAGTTGTACAAGAGATTTGGCATCCAAACCTCTCTCATACCGAATTTAAGGATAATAGTATTAATTGGTTTAGTAAAATTGGTTCAGTAAAATGTACGTCTAATTCAATTATTTTTAATAAGCAATCTCTAAGAGCTAAGCTTAGAGCGATTTATTAAACTAACAAGAGGAGAGCAATATCATCCAGCAAACAAAAAAAAAAAATCGTAAAGAAATACAGTTAAAGCATAAAATACTAACAACAAATAACCTTATAAAACAAACAAACGATAATAATGAGCGCATCAAACTAAAAGCCAACAGCGATAGACATAACTTCAGCAACAGCATGCAGCAAGTTCCATTCTGTAGCAGTCATCGAGTAGTCAATTCTTAAAGAGGTATTGGATCAATGAATACTTTTTGGACATAATCTTTCACATACTCTGGATTTGTTGTACTATCTACCTCTTTGTAAAGGACTTCTGCTATAAGTGCGACGTTAACAACTATATTAATTAGTTGCATTTGAACAATTGTTGGCCTCATACATTCTTTATTTATATCTTTCCATGCATCTGCAATCATTGTCTTAAACATTTCAGCTGTTTCCATTCCCGAGGTTCCAATTCCTTCGTGTAAGATTCCACGACAGAGGCAACATGCCCTCTCTTTTGCTTATCCTGTAATTTAAATGTTAGGCTAATTTTTGCAAGATTTCATTTGATAATAAAGAATAAAATCTCCCCAAGGGGATAACCTAATTGCATTAGTCTCTTTGTTTAGAAGCAAAAGGTCAAGGGCTTGTTTGTTACTGAAAGTCAATTCTTAAAAAATGTTTTCCAATTCTCATTTTTTACATATATTTTTAAAAATGTTACCCAACACATTTTGAATTGTAGAAAATATTAAATCAAAAACAAAATTTTTACTCTGGTCAGAATAGAAAATAAATTCTAATACCTATTATAATACAATATTCTTTTTTTTCCACTATATTAATTTTCCTATATCTTCTAGAAAGTCATTCAAGATCATATTGACGTGCATCGTACAAGCCTCTTTTTTTTTTACCATGCAACTATTATAATACAATATAATATGATAAAATTGAATAATATTAATTAATCAATAAGGTATTAAATTTTTCAAATTTTAGAAATTGTAGTTAATCAGCATGTATGCTCATTCTATTTTATTTGACAAGTAACACTTTAATTGTGACTTGAAAACTAGAGCAGCCACAATTTTACACACATATAAGACCTTTTCTTCGGAAAATATTCGTATTTTTTAACATGCATATATGAGTAAATTTATGCAGATTAATAGAAAGAATACACGATTTGAGATAGATTACCATCATAACATATTTAGACGATTTGAGATAGATTACCACTATAACATATTTATACGAACTTTTTAAAATACCTTTATATATATACACTAATTTTCACATGAGAGAAGAGTCATATATATAAATATATATGCCTTGTGAGATACCAAGTCTGCAGTAAGACGAAGGATTGTAAATGAAGATATCATAACTTTTAGTCTACTTTGTAACCACGTAAATGCATGGATTCCCGCAATTAATTTCTCTAATTCCTATAAATGTTGCTGCAGGAACAAGAAAACAACATCTTGAAATTAATGCATTGCTCATCCGCTCATCAAGGAATGACACAAAATCTTCGTGGAACCATTGAGCCTCTACGAAATATGCTCTCGCAACTTCTTTCATCTGATCATTTTGTCAACAAAAATACTAAGTTAATTACAAAAATATAGTAATTATATATAATAATGAATATGTATGTATACCAAGTTAATTACAAAAATACGATAATCATATATAATAATGAATATAGAAAGGAAAGGAAGCTAATTAGGCAAATAAAATTAATTACCATTTCCTTTGTTAACTAGACACTATAAGATCTTTCTTCCTCTGTCGTTTCATTATCTAATTCTTCAAAAGGTTCAAAATAGAGCTATATAAAAGTTTCATATAATCTGCAATTGACTAAGGGCATTGATGTCCCACTTGAGAATGAATATATATATAATTTCTATGAGTAACTGTACATTTTAGTATTTTTATAAATCCCTTATCAATTAATTAGGAACTAAGTTAACGTACATATATATACAAATCACGCATTCTATTGCATTTGTAAAACATCAGAATTCATCAAATAAACCATAGGCATTGTATTTATCATCTATAGCCATTTGCATCATAAATTTTTTATCAAATATCAATCCAGCACGTGAATAACAAGGCTCATAATTGTGTGTAAAACTCTATAAATATATCTCCACAAGTCTACCTCTCATATAAACATATGTTGATGCAAAGTTTAAATCTTTCCACCAGCTGCAATAAATTAAAAATGAAAAAACATTAATTAATATTCATAGCTAGATATATATAAACTATATCTACAAATGTTTAAAATATAATTAAATATATAATTGCTTATTAGTTTGAAACAATTTGTGGCAATAATTTGGATGAATCTGTCATGTGCTAGCTATGCAAACTATATCTAGGGGAGAGAAATTTATCTCTAAATTGATAGCTGCATCTGATTAGATACATTTTGAGTTTTATGTGATTATTCTACATAATGAAAATGCTCAATCCCGTGTTCCTTCTATGTGTACATATTATAGCATGCTTATAGTTGAAGTACTATTTGTCTTTCCTGATTTTTTATTTTAAGTCATATTGCTTCTCACAGTCTTGTATGTTAGTTTCGATATCTAAGTAACTAATTCTCTTTTCTATTCATAATTTACACCCAATTGAATCCAACACATATGATGATATAGAGGTAGTTTATCACTGTCTTTAGGCAGTTTATCACATAGTATTCATGATGATATTTGTTTGTTGCTTTTTTTTTTAAACATTTTCATTTAAATTTTTTTTTGGGAAAGATTCTTATATGTTTTGCTTTCATTTCAAATAAGAGGCTATGACAGATGAAAAAATTGCAAGACCTTATGATTTAGCTGTAATGAAATATTGGAGTACTATTACCACAACAAATTTTCCAGTAAGTTTTTTTTCTGAAATAATTACTTTTTCCATTTACGCTTATTTATAAAAAAATAAATTTCATAATATTATTGGTTAATGCTAGCAATGGCACTGGACATGTAGTAAACTAAGGAAATATTGAAGTGTTTTGAAAGAACATGCATCAATTTACCACGTTGTAACAAGGACAGCAAAGGTCTCTCAAGCACATATATACCTTGTACTTTTAACATTTAGTTTAGTTGCATTTGCATTTGTATTTTAGTGTATTAATTGAGTGAAAATTTAATTTTATTATTCTATTTTGTGTTTGCAATGTATCTGAAAAGAGTTGATGTCAAAAATTCGTAATATATTCAACAAATATTTTGTAATAGGTCAGTAGCTTATTAATATTTATATGTTGGCATTTAGCTTTGATTTTCATTTTACTTTATATTGAGTTAGGTTGATAATTAAGTTTGTTTAGTTTTATTGAGATTGGGATGATGGATTTTGAATTATGTTAGAAATAAAGTTACAATTATGCTTGTATATTGTGGATTGGAATATAGAATTTGTTGATTAATTATATAGCTTTATTCTAGAAAGATTCCTTGATTGCTCTATCGATTTTAAGGGACTTAATTTTGAATATCCCATTTAGTTATGGTCGGAGGATATGCCCTATAATAACATATGCCAATGCCAATATAGAGCTTCCACCCGCGATGTTATTGTACCATTTTGATTGAAAATTACCTAATGAAATGAAGCACCAAGACTCGGAGATGACTGAGGTCTTTGGTGTGACAGTTAGAAGAAAAAATGATTTGTGCATCATTTCTATTCCCTATCATTTTTCACTTGCTATATAATTGCTAGATTGAAAACTGCACCAGTTATGTTTTATCATATAACAGTAAGCTAAATGTCTTTCTAATAAATTTCTTTGCATTGTAATTTTACTTGTACTGTGTAATTGTTTCTATACTCCTTTCATTTATTAATGTAATAACTCTATAATATTTTATAACCCCTTATACAGTCGTTATTTCCAAAAAGAATTTTTGTTAAATTACTATTTTACCTTTTAGATTCGAATTCGAATTCGAATCCAAATTTGGCGGGTCTAGGTTAATATCCATGATAAAAAAAAAAAACTAGTGATCAAAGACTCACACCCTCCACTCTAACTTAAGGAGGAAGGGTTCTACCACATGTTGGATTCATGTCTAAGATTTTGTACATGCCCTATATAATATGTACTCTAAGATATAATATTACCATGAATAATTTTTTTTATAATATATTTTTTAAAATAATTTAAGTTTGTAATTTATATTTAATTTTTTTAATATTACAAAATATTATTTTAATTTTATGCAAACATTTTAAAAAATTATTATTAGTCTAATGATACAAAAACATATTTTTATAATTTTTGTTAATTAACTTAAGCTTACAAATTTATATTTAACTTTTTATTATAATAAAATAATAATTATTTTTATTTTTTACAAATTCATTATTTATTTAATGATACAAAAATATATACTTTTTATAATTTCTATTAATTAATATGAGTTTGCAAGTTTACATTTAATTTTTTATTGTTTCAGAATAACTATTATCATAATTTTTATGCAATTCTTTTATAAAATCTTTACTAGTTTAATGTTATAAAAAATATTTTCCTTTGTAATTTTTAAAAATTGATTTGATTATTTAATTAGAATACAAATTTTATTCTAATTTTATATAAAATAATTATCAATTCACCACTACAAAATAATTATTAATTTTTAGATTTTATTTAATTTTTTATAAAAGAAATTAGTTTAACGTTTACAAAATTAATAAATAATATTTTTAATTTATAATTATATTGTTAATTGTTAGTTACATAATATGTTTAAAGATCAATAGACTAAATAGTTAATTTTATATAATATTTTTAACATATGTTAGCCTACAAGTATGGCTCATTTGATCTAACCATAGCTCATCTTTCGGTTGTTGCTCTACAATGACTCTGCGAGCACTTCTTCCATCAAACTCCCTACACTGCTTTTCAATTTCATTGACAAAATTTCCCCAAAAGTATGGAGTGTTAATCAATTATCTTGTTGCACTAGTTCATCAATAAATAGATCAATCCAAGCATCTCTAGCCACCAAACACTTCGATGAAAATTATCGTCCACTGGAAAACTTTTGTCCTAAATATGGAAAGACACCTTCAATTCCGCACCCTCACCTAATATTGTACAAATATCCGATCTCTTTCTTAGTTAATTATTAACTTGAATATATGGTAAATAGATGCTGCAATATATAAGTTTCTTAAATGTGTTTGTATTTGAGCTTGTATTTTCTGTGCAGGAATTTGAATATGATAGGCTGTTTGAAGAGCTGAAAGAATAGGTGGAAGGAAATGTTAAGTACTACTTCTAAAAATAATCTGGTGGACGAAGTTATTCTGATCAACTCGCTATGCCGTCTCGGTGTGTCGTATCACTTTGAGACTGAGACTTGAAGAACGATTACATCATATTTTTAAAGATCATTGTAATCTTGCTGCTGAGAATGACTATGACTTATACACCGTTGGTCTTACCTTTCGTATTTTCAGACAGCATTGCTTCAAAATGTGATGTGGTAAGGGCACACACTTATACATAGTTGTGTGTGTATATCTATGTGTGACGCCCTAAAAATATGATAACAATAAAAGAAATCGGGGTTGCTACACATATTATAGTCTAGTCTTGCATGCTTTTATATACTAATGGAAACAATTAGTTAAATCAATTTAATACACACATAAGGTACTAATAAAGGCATAATAGACAATGAATTAGGTGTGTTTAAAATATTTGAGGTGTCAGATGAAAAATTTAAGAAAGTTTAATCAGCAACGTGAGGGGATGTTAAGTTTTTATGAAGCTACACAACTGAGGGTACATGATCAGAAAGATATTTTCAAGGAGGCCTGATATGAAAAATGTATCCTTGGCTTCAGACACAAGTCCTCAACTAGCAAAATATATAGTCGAAGGCCTACAACAACCCTTCCACACAGGTGTGCCAAGACTCGAAGCAATCAAATATATCTCTTTCTATAAGAGATGACACTCTACTCATGTTCACAAAGTTAGCTTTCAATCGTGTATAATTACTGCACAAACAAGAGTTGTGCTACATCAAAAGGTAAATATTTTACAAATATGTTAAGAGAGAGATATATAGAGTATAAAACAATGAATATTAACTAATGTATATATTTTATTTTCTAGTAATACTACGGCTTTCCCAACTTATATCCTAAGATTGCTATTTCAAGTGACATGGCAATGACAAATAATTTTGTATCACTTGGGATAGAAATCTTAGGATATATGTTGGGAAGTGTAATATTACTTTCAATTTTTTTTATTGCAGTTGGTAAAATGATTTAAACTTTGGATCAACATATTCTTATATGAGAGACAAAATTGTAGAAATTTACTTATGGACTGTTGGTAAACAGTACGAGCCTTGTTATTTATATGCTCAGATGATATAGTCTAAAATTTTTATATTGTATACAACTACAAATGATAAGTACTATGCATATGGTTTACTAAATGAACTCCAACTTTTCACCAATACAGTACAACAATTTGTGCACTTAATCAATTGCTAGATTATTTAAAACTTTTATATTGGACTTTTTTGACACTTTTTGAAGAATTAAATAATGAAATAGCAGAGGAAAGAAGATCATATAGAGTCTCATTTACGAAGGAAATGGTATTAAATTTTGTTTGTCTAACTCACTTCATTTTACTTCTAGTATGCATGGACTTACTCTCTATTATAGTTACTAAATTTTGATAACTGGGTATTTTGTTGACAAAATTATTAGCTAAAGTTGTGAGAGCTTATTTCACAGAGGCCCAATGGTTTCCACAAGGTTGTGTGCTATTATTTGAAGACAACATGAGCAATGCATTAATTTCAGGATGTTGGTTTCTTGATACAGTATTAACATTTATAGGCATAGGAGAAATTGCAGGAATCCATGCATTTGAGTGGCTCCAAAGTAAACCAAAAATTATGATATATGCATTTACTCTCGGTCGTCTAATAGTGGATTTGTCATCTCGGAGGTATAGATATTATATATCATATTGCTTACCCATGTGAATAGTATATATACATATGAAGGAGGATCGGTAGCTCATAAACTTTATAAAGTTTTTACACCAGTTGTAAACTATTGAATTTACACTCTTCTCGAGTAGAGATTAAATCTAACGTATATAACAAATGCCTATTTAGATTCAATTTTAACTATTCAAAGTACATACATATGATAGTCTATAAATGTATAAAAATTAAAATGTGTAAAGTTAAGGGATTATGATCATTCTCTCTCTCTCTCTCTCTCTCTCTCTCTCTCTCTCTCTCTCTATATATATATATATATATATATATATATATATAAGGGACAAATTAATAACCGCTTAATTTAACAACATTTCTTATATTGTATGTATACTATTGAATCATTTACTTTCAAAATAAAATGAAAGTTTAATAGTTTTAAAATAGAGTTAATGTAAAATATATTAATCTAATATTATAGGCTGAGCAAGCAAGGAGACATGTTGCCTCTGTGATGGAATCGTACATGAAGGAATATGGAAAATCAAAAATGGAAACATATAGAATTTTTGGAAGGAACATAAATGAAAAATGCATAAGGCCAGCAATTGTTCCATGATAACTAAAAATGATGATTGTTAATGTCACACACTTAATAGAAGTTTTTTCTAAGGAGATAGAATATATCAATTATCCAAAGTACGTGAAAGATTATGTCAGAAAACTGTTCATTGATCCAATGCCTAATTAAGACGCACTAAAGAGAACAAGAAGAAGAAAATACCCAATTGATTATACATAAATTCTTTTCATTGTTGTAGTATTTGTTAAAACAATAATATGTTTTATAGTTTCCTTATTTCTTTTGAATTCTTTTTTCTTTCTCCTTTAGGATTTCTTTCCCTTTCTTTATTAGGTTTTCTTTTCTTTGCCTATATAAAGGCTAGCTATTGTATTATTTTAATTAATTCAAGATATCAAGAACTAGTTTTCTTAACATGGTATCAGAGCCAAAATTGGCTTAGAATCAATCTTGGTCTTTTTTCCTTCTGGTTATTTATCCAGAATTATGTTCCCGACGCTGCCAGAAGAGCCCCAGGGCCGCCACTCATAGCCGCGCGTGTACCTCACGCGCCGCCACTCAAGCCGCGGGTGTGTCACACGCGCCGCCACTGTTCGTCCACCGTTTGATACACCGCCAGTCCCCACAACCTCAGAAAACGCCGGCTAACCCTTCTGTGGTCCGTATAGCTTCACACGCGCCGCCACAAAGAAACCTTACCGGCCAGTTCTATCGCACCTCGATCCGCTCAATCGCCGGCAAGTTAAGTGTCACCACCACCACCGTTCGACTCAGAACCATCCAGCCATCCTCCTCGTGGTCTCCGATCGCCCGTTACGGCCACCTATCTCGACGGTCAAAGCTGAGTCAAGGCCTGCCGTCGCCAACACGTGTTCCGGCCGATCACCGGCACGTCCTACCTCACCGCTGCCGCAGTCTGACTCAAAATCATCCGGCCAACCTTCTTGTGGTCTCTAATCTAGTATTGCGGCCATCTATCCCATCAGTCAAAGTTAGGTCAAAACTCGGTCAAAGTTGGGTCAAACTCGGTCAAAGTCGGGTCAAACCCGCCATTGTCGACTCTTGCTCCGACCTATCACCAGCGTGTTCCACCTCTTCGTCGTTACCATTTGATTTAAAAGTACTCAGTGAGTCTTCCTGTAGCCATCTTTATTGTTTTTCGGTGACTGGTAATGGTGGTCTTCAAACTATGGATAGATCTGATGTTTCGCATCCTATTCACGTCCAACTGAATGGACATAATTATGTTTTATGGGCACAAGTAAATATCTAGCTTTCTCAAAGGGCGTCGTCTTTGGCGGTATATTACTGGTCACATTACAGAACCTGTCAAGGCTGATGATGATATTGATGAAACATTCGCTGACCGTTTGGAAGAATGGGATAGCAAAAATCACCAAATTATTACATGGTTCCACAATACTTCTATCATTTCTATCCATCTATAGTTTGGGAGATTTGAAAAAGCCTAAAGCATTATGGGATTTTCTTACTCATCAGTATACTGCCACTGATCTGTCACACCAATATCAGATTTTGTGTAAACTTCATCAAATGCAGTCAGGAAACCTGGCCAATCTATCTCAGACTTTCACTCACAGATGCAGTTTCTATAGGGACCAACTTTCACTTTCAGAACCTACGTGGACAACCTCTGAGGATGCAGCCAAATTTATCACTTATAGAGACCAGCAACGGTTAATGATGTTTCTTATGGCCTTACAAAACACATTTAAACTGACCAGATCTTCCCTTCTCCATCACAAACCTTTACCTACTCTTGATGAAGCTATTGATATGCTTGTCTCTGAAGAAATGCGTCTTGCTCCTCTTTCATCTCGCCCCGATACTGCTCTAGCTACAACTTCAGTTTCTCAACCTACCTCGAATAATAAGTTGTAACTACTGTCATAAACCTGGTCATTGGGTTCTCAATTGTCCTGTCAAGAGATGCAAAGTTTGTTGTAAGATTGGTCCTCAACATTTTGCACGAGATTGTCCAAATAAAGGAAGACAAAAACATCATTCATCACTGTTTGTCTGCTGCTGCTGCTACTAATGGTTCCAATGACTGTCCTACCTCTCCATCCCTTACCACCACCGATATCGCATCACTTCTCCAACAACTCTTGCAAAAATATGGTAATCCTCTCATTTCAGCTTCTGGTAATCCTCAAATTACAGCTTCCTCAGTTCCCTCAGGTAAATCTTCATGGCTTCTTTGACTCTGCATGTTGTAATCATATGATTGCCGACTCTACTCTTTCTCTTCCAAATCTCATGTCCAACTAGTTTCCTGCCATTCAAACTGTGAATGGATCTACTATGCATGTCAGTCACTTAGGACAAATTACTTTATCTAATCTCTCTTTACCTGACACACTTTTGATTCCCTGTCTCACTCTCAATCTTTTATCTATTGGTCAATCATGTGATCTTGGTCTTTATGTCCTTTTCACTGCTTCTGGTTGTCGTGTGCAGGATCCGAGGACAGGTCAAACGCTTGGGATAGGCCAGTAAAGTTGGACATTTGTTTGAGCTCATCAGTCTTCATCTTCCATCCACACATCCATCTATTCCCTTGCCCGTTGCCTCTACAACTCTTGTTTCTTCCTTTAGCCTTTAGCACTCCCGACTAGGACATCTGTCAATTGGTTGTCTTCGTTCACTAATTTCTAGTGGTATTCTTGGTAGCGTATCCTATGATCAAATAGATTGCAGTCTCTTGTTAATTAGCTAAAAATACTACTTTACTTTTTACTAGCAGCAACTCGATATCTAAAGCTCCATTTGATCTCATCCATTATGATATTTGGGGGCCTTCCCCTAATGCTACTATGGGAGGTTCTAAGTATTTTGTTATTTTTATTGATGATTATTTTCCGTTATACCTGGATATATCTTATAAAGCACAGATCAGAGTTATCCAAAATCTATCAGTACTTTTGTTAAAATGATCAAAACACAATTTTCATGTCCCATCAAAATTTTTCGCACTGATAATGCTATGGAATATAGGGATTATGAGTTTTTAGACCTCTTGCAAACCAATGGAACCCTTTGTCATCGCTCTTGTCTGGGTACTTCTCAACAAAATGGTCGAAGCTGAACGAAAATATAGACATATCCTTGAAACTAGTTCGTGCACTTCTCCTTGGTGCCTCTTGCCCATAATGCTTTTGAGGAGAAAGCTGCTCTTACAACTACTTACATTATCAATCGTCTTCCTTCCCTAGTCATTGATAATCAATCTCCCTATGAGCGATTGTATGAGACTTCTCTTAACTATAGTCTTCTTAAAGTATTTGGTTGTGCTTGCTTTGTTCTTCTCCAACCTCATGAGCATACCAAATTAGAATCCTCGAGCTCGCTTATGTTGTTTTCTAGGATATGGGATTGAATACAAAGGTTATCGATGTTGGGATCCTGTGTCTAATTGGCTTCGTATTTCTAGACATGTGGTCTTTTGGGAACACAAACTTGTTCTCCTCTATGTCCAAATTCAGTTCTGAATCTAACCTTACTCCTATTCTTTACTCAAGAGTCTATAGAAGCTATTTCCTGATACCACTGATCTAGGTAATTTTGATGAGTCCTCAGCAGATATGTCCACTGAACTCCTGCCTTGCTCCTGAGCTGACGACTTTGCCTTCCGGGTCTACAACAGATACCTCAACTGTTCCCCCATCTACTTCCTTCAATATTCCTCCTATCCCTCGACAATCCAATCAGGGTAAGAGAACTCCCCATTCGCCTTCGAGATTATCATTACTTTTCTACTACTCTTTCCTTGTATAAGCCTCAATCCTATTCCGAGGCCTGTTCTAATCCTTGTTTGGCAGCAAGCAATGGCAGAAAAACTACAAGCTCTTGAAAAATCCACGTACATGGGACTTAGTTGATCTCCCTTCTCAAAAATCCGCTATTGGCTGTAAATAGGGTTTACAAAATCAAGACTAAAGCTGATGGCTCTATTGAACTGTATAAAGCCAGACTAGTTGCTAAGGGATTCAATCAAGAGTATGGAGTTGACTATGAAGAGACCTTTGCCCTAGTTACTCGTATGACATCTGTCCGGAGCCTTTTAGTAGTGGACAGCAATACGCCGATGGACACTATCTCAAATGGATGTAAAAAATGCCTTCCTTAATGGTGATCTCACTGAAGATGTTTATATGAAACCTCCTTCTAGGATATGCTCATCCGTCACACAAAGTCTGTAAACTACGTCGTGCCTTGTATGGTCTCAAGTAGGCTCCTCGATTATGGTTTGCCAAATTTAGCACTATCATTCAACAACTTGATTTTCAGTTCTAGCTCTTATGATACAGCTTTCTTTATTTGCAACACAGATCACGGTTGTATTCTTCTTTTACTTTATGTCGATGATATGATCATTACAAGGCGATGATATTGATGGGATATCTGCACTAAAGACCTCACTTCAGAAACACTTTGAGATGAAAGATCTTGGTCAACTTAATTACTTCCTTGGTTTGGAGGTACTGTCTAATACTGATGGCTATTATCTTTCTCAGGAAAAATATGCCTTAGATCTCCTTACTCGAGCTGGTTTAACTGATAGTAAAGTCACATCTACTCCGCTAGAGCCAAATGCCAAACTTACACCCCTTGACAGGGTTCTACTTAAGGATACCACTCTTTATCGCCAATTGGTTGGAAGTTTGGTTTACCTTACCGTTACTCGACCTGACATCTCTTATGCTGTTCATATTGTGAGTCAGTACATGTCTGCTCCTCGCTCTTCTCACTATGTTGCTGTTCTTCACATTCTTCCTTACATCAAGGGCACTCTATTTCATGGACTTCATTTCTCTGCTCATTCATCTCTAGAGTTAAGTGCTTTTTCAGATGCAGATTGGGTTGGTGATCCTACTGATCGATACTCTACCACCGGTTTTTGTGTTTTCCTTGGAGATTCTCTTATTTCCTAGCGCTGTAAGAAGCAAACTGTTGTTTCAGGATCTAGCATAGACGCTGAATACCGTGCTCTTGCTGATACTACTCAAGAAATTACTTGGCTTCATTGGCTTCTTAGTGATATGGGTGTTCCTCACTCCAGTCTCACTCCTCTTGCCTGTGATAATAGTAGTGCTATTCAGATTGCTCACAATGATGTTTTCCATGAGCGCACAAAACATATTGAAGTGGACTGTCATTTCATTCGTCAGCATATCACCCAAGGCACTATTGTTCTTCGCTCAATCTCTTCTTTGGATCAACCAGCAGACCTATTCACCAAAAGTCATCATTGGGGTCGTTTTCGTGATTTGCTGTCCAAACTCAAGATTACCTCTACTCCGCCATCTTGAGTTTGAGGGGGGCTGTTAAAACAATAATATGTTTTATAGTTTCCTTATTTCTTTTGAATTTTTTTTTTCTCTTTTAGGATTTCTTTCCCTTTCTTTATTAGGTTTTCTTTTCTTTGCCCATATAAAGGCTAGCTATTGTATTATTTTAATTAATTCAAGATATCAAGAACTAGTTTTCTTAACAGTATTGATGCAGAGCAAGTCCTCTTTATGGACACTTAACTACTGGGGATCTTTAATTTTCATTATCTTTCAATTATTTTCTTTGAATAAAGAAAGCTAGATTCTACTGAATCTTGGTTGATTTGGGATTTTAAGCTATGAATTAGCTTATAACCCTATTGTCATCCATCTTTCAATTTCAATAGAAGTTATTATTCAATAGACTTTGTCTCTCTTCAAACGTTATTTTGGCTTAGGTAATAATTGTTTCTTCTATTTGAAGTCCGAATATGATTGAAATATGAATTTGATTGATATGTTGTCTTTTTTTACCTAAAATGACTTAATGTAAATGTCAGATTTTTTTTATTAAAAAAATCTAAAATTGATATCTTAACATTTATGTCCTTAAATAATATGAAACTAATATATTAAATTATTGATATATATAAATACTAATGTAATGTTTTTTTTTTTTGTCTGAAATCTGACCATGACTGAATCCTGAATTCGACTGAATTCTGAATCTCATTGATATGTTCGTCTTTTTACTTTAAATTTCTTGTTAAGTTGTTTGCTTTTTAAAAATAAAAAATCTAAAAATTGATATGTTGACATATACACTAAAAATAATTTTTCACTAGTAGTCGTAATATTCAGAAACATTTTGTTTAATTTTTTTTCTAATTCAGAATCAATTTTCTCCTAGCGAAATTTTGCAGCATTGGGATACACCTACATTTAATTAAATATATTTAAATAAATTTTAAATATATTAAGAAACAATTGATACTAAAATATAATTTATGATATGCGTAACAATAATTTTTTTGCCACCATTCTTCAGCATCAATGGTTTTTTTCTTGAAATTTCATTCTAAACCAGTTTCCTTTCTTATAAAGTTGCTTCCACAATTTTCAATCATTTTTAAATTCATTTATTTGTCTTTAAGAAGAACAATTAGCCAATGACCTTAAAAAAGCTTAAAAAAGCTTTTTAAGATCACAATAGAATCTCATATTTGATCAAGCTTCTGAGTACTGTATTGGTGTCTCCATGGAAGATGATGTCTCATCACACTTACCATCAACATCAATTTAATAAACTAGTAGTACATATAAAAATACCAACTTTTCTCTTTACTAGGCAATCTTTCCTCTATATATATACATATTTCCGTTAACATACAAATTTGTAATTTTTTATATATGTTAATTGTTGCCTACTTTAACTATTTATAATGTTATAACCTTATTCATTACAAAATAAATAATGCAGAAAATTAGCCCTAAATAGCTTTAATTCAATGGATAATATTAGAAAATCAAAACAATAAACCTGAGTATTGAACTTTTCCAATTAAATGGATAACAAATTAATTAAAAAAATAACAATAATTACAATGAACTTTTAGATAGAGTACGTTAATACACACTGTCAAGTTTTCAATTTTTATTGTGGTTTGTTCATCAACTGTTATGTTAAATAAATGGTCTCTTTATTCTATTTTTTGAGACTATTTCAAAGAAGCATTTAAACAAACAAATATTAGGCATTTAAAAAAATAGTTGTTAATTTTATTACATAAGGGAACAAATAATAAAATAAAAAGGAAAAAAACTAGAAAGAAGGACTAAGATCAAAATATATGGTTGAGTAAAAAAAAAAGATAATATATGAAATTTTACTATCATAGGATCCAATATTTTTTATTTTATAATTAGTGGAATAAAGTCACTTACTATTTTAAATTTAAGTGATAAAATTATCGATGATAACTACTAAATATAGAAAATAAAAAAATACATTTAGCTACTACAATCACGAACATATTATAACAGTTACAAGATGTTAAATTCATATATAAATAAAACATTAATTTATATTATAAAATAAATTATCATATATATATATATATATATATATATTTATCAAAATCATAGAACGAGACATTGATAGTAATGATGTAATAACTGAAATTAAAAGAACATGATTTAATACAAAAGAATATTGTAGACAACTGTACGAATTATTATTTCCCTACATCAAGAACGCATGGTCCTAGCAAAATATAATTTTATTTCTTTGCTTCGTAGATACTTCATCATCTTTCACCGGGGTGCTTGAAAAGTGTAACCTAGTTGAGACAATTAAATAAAATCAAAATATTAGTATTTCGTTAAGACACAATAAAACAAATGTAGCCATATATCAACATCATCAAATCAAAATCAAAAACTTAATTTGAGACAAATAGAAAATAAATGAATATATACATATTGCTATAATAATTTTGTACAATTTCTTATACTATTAGCAAGTCGACATTAGATCTATATAAGTATTTTCAATAGTTGAGAATAAACTTAATTTATGTAAGTAATGCATTAATACACATGTAAAATGTAATCCCAACTACCAGAAGTAATTAAATCTAAGAGCTCACATAATATAAAAACGATATGTAAGAAGGGCAATTGATCCTTCTGGACTAAACAATTATATATATAAGCACAATTAAATTAAATTAAATAGGTGTACTTACTTCCACATTTATGTCCAGAAGGAGTATTTTTACCACAAGATCCTAACACAGCAACCATAGCTTCCATGTTTATATTCTGCACAAGATCCGGGTCGACAAAACTGCAAAGACATGACAGCTCAATGGCATTGGCTGCCTTGCAACATTCTTCCGATGGGGTTTCTCGCTTCCCAAACTTTTGATAGTACGTATAGCACTGTTCTCTGAATGTTCTGTAATTAGCCTGACAGTTTGGAGTCGGATCTGCTGAAACAACTTGCACTAGGTTGTCGGAAAATAATAATGTTACGGCAGTAATGAATATTCCGACCACCATCATATTTCTAATTCTATAAGGACTCGTCATCATCATCGTCATTATAGCTCTTTCTATTCAATTGTGCTTCTCCTAGGTCAGCTCACAATTCTAATTAGTTTCGTTCGGATATATATATATGTGTGTGTGTGTGTGTGTGTGTGTGTGTGTGTGTGTGTGTGTGTGTGTATAAAGTTCGTTATCGATAAAATTGGTCAGCACATCTTTCTGCTTACTTAAGAATAGGTAAAAGATATAATTTATATTTTCACAAAAATAACGTGTTAATTAATATGCTAAATAATCAAAATATTAATTTTATGTTAATTAGCAAATTAATATGAATTGGAATGTGTCTAACTATTGGTTTTATAATATATTGGGCTTTGCAGTAACGTCGATTTTTTCAAATAAATTAATCTAACTTTGTGCGAAAACTAGGATTGCATTGTGATATCTAGATTAAATATTCTAATGTAGGTGAAATTAAATATTAATATACATTAAAATTTGGTGGGATTTTATTTATTACATTAATTTAATTGTTTTGTAGATGTAATAAGTTTCCTATCTCTTTTACCTATTCTAAAATAAGCAAAAAAATGTGCTTAATTCATGCCAATTTTATCGGTGTTGAATATTTTATTCAAGCCAATTAATTATCATATATTTTAATTTTTTACTGAAATATATTTTTGTATTAGCAGTTTATACGATTAAGTAGATTGATGTATATGAGCTGGAAAATAGGAAGCATGAAAATAATAACAATGCACCAAAATACTGGATCTTGTTATACACATTCAGCAGTTATTAATTATGTCACGAGTAATAAATAAGCCCTAAGATGATGTTATTATATATCGTAATCTTGTTGTATAATATTAAGTTCATTTGAATAAAATTAACAAGTTAGCATATATTAGAAAATATATATGAATTATTTCTTGACATATCCCATCAATTTTTATATTGAGCGAAGAGTCAATTGGTCCTATAAAATGATTTTCCAAAAATTTATATCATGTTATCGAAACATGGCCTGGGAACAACAGAAGATAAATTAAAAGCTTGTTAAATTCACTCCAACTAATATATTAATTTCTTCTTTCATAAGGGCGTGCACTAATTAGGTTTTAATTAAAAAGAAAATTTATATTAAAACAATATTACTTAGCTTAAGGATAACAATATTATACAATAAAACAATGTTGTAGGACTCTAAACGATGCTTCAAATTTATATTTTGTAAAAATAAAAGTTTATTTACATCCTAAAATAAATTATAAACACCCTTGTACTATTTACTTGTACACCCATTTAAAAGAATTTACAAATTTATTGAAATTGACTCTATACACCCTTGTAAATTAATGCTTAATAACTCAATTAAAATTTTTTATTATGTATCTTAACGTTTTCCTATACATTCGTAAAAGTACGTGATAAGTGTGTAGAATACACACTTATCAGGTATTTCGAAACTTAAGTACGTGAAGGAAGTGATGTCGAAGAAGAGGCGTTTAGAAGAATATGAGACAGTTAAGTTGACAAAAGAGTGTAGCTTAATCCTTCAAAGGAAGTTGCCGAAGAAGGAAAAAGATCCTAGGTAGCTTTACTATTCCATGCACTATTAGGAATTCAAGCTTTGAGAAGACACTATATGACTTATGAGCAAGTATAAATTTGATGCTGCTTTTAGAGTTTTAGGAAGTTAGGCTTAGTTAAAGTCAAACCGACAACCATTTCACTACAAATGGCAGATCGATCACTAACTTATCCACGGGGCATTATTGAGGATGTACTAGTGAATGTGGATAAGTTCATTTTTCCAGCTGACTTTGTGGTTTTGGATATGGAAGAGGATCGTGAAGTTTCTATCGTACTTGGAAGACCATTCTTAGCTATTGGTAAGGCATTGACTAATGTGGATAACGGAAAGCTCACCTTACGAGTCAATGAAAAAGAGGTAAAATTCAACATTTACAACACTTTACAATATCCGAATGAGATATATTCTTGCAATCAAATGATCTAATTTCAGAATGTGTTAAGGATATGCTTTGTGATGTGATGCCATTAGAGCTGTTGGAAAAATGTCTTGTGTAGTCCTTATCCAAAAGTGAACGGTTTCATGACTTTAATCTTGATGATTATGATGTTGAATGTGAATATTTGATTGATGAAGTTTGTACATTAGAAGCCTTACCAATTGATGAAGTTGGATATGACACTTTTATTGGAGGTGATTTCAAAAATAAAGGAGTGAAGTTTAAGAATGATGTTGAGTTCTCTCACAATGGGCTGATGCTCAAGGAATTGCCACAACACCTTAGATATGATATTTTGGGAGAGAATACTACATTTTCGGTAATTATTTTGGCATCCTTGACTCAAGATGAAGAAGCACAATTGCTCGAAGTATTAAAAAACACAAGTCTGCCCTGGGGTGGTCTATTGAGGATAATAAAAGTATAAGCCCGGCAATCTGCATGCATAAAGTTTTGATGGAAGAAAACTACAAACCACCCATTGAGCATCAACATAGATTAAATCCGGCAATGAAGGAAGTAGTGTGCGGGTTGAAGTATTGAAGTTGTTGAACACCGGGATCATTTACGCTATTTCGGATAGCTCATGGGTTAGTCTAGTTCAAGTTGTGCCTAAGAAAAATGTATGATAGTTGTGAAAGAATAATGACAATGAGTTGATTTCTATAAGAACAAGTGATAGGTTGGCGTGTTTGTATTGATTACCGAAAACTTAACAAAGCAACAAGGAAAGCCCATTTTCCACTCTTATTCATTGAATCAAATGTTGGATAGGTTGTTGGGATATCAGCATTATTTTTTTTATGGATACTCTGGTTATAATCAGATTACTATAGCCCCTGAAGACCAAGAGAAGACCACCTTTACATGCCCATCCGGTACTATTCACATTTCGATGAATGCCATTTGGCTTGTGCAACGCCCCTGCCATTTTTCAAAGGTGTATGATGGCAATTCTTGCATATATGGTAGAGGAGATAATGGAGATATTTATGGATGATTTTTCCATTTTTGGTTCATCATTTAATATATGTCTTCACAATCTTTCTTTAGTTTTGCGCAGGTGAGAAGAAACAAACTTAGTGCTAAATCGGGAAAAGTGTCACTTCATGGTGCAAGAGGGAATTGTTCTCAGACATAGAATCTTATGAAAGGGAATTGAAGTCGGTCGTGCCAAGATCACAACAATCGAAAAGCTCCCACCACCCAAGAACATCAAAGGAATACGGAGTTTTCTTAGACACGCAGGGTTTCTATAAAAGATTTATTAAGGATTTTTCTAAAATTGTTAAACCCTTGTGTAGTTTACTTGAAAAAGATGTTGTGTTTGACTTTGATGATGATTGTTTGCAGGCTTTCGAATTGGTCAAGAAAAATTTAATAGAAGCCTCAATAATGGTACTTTCGAATTGGAGTCAACCTTTCAAAATCATGCGTGATGCTAGAACCTATGCTCTAGGCGTGGTATTGGGACAAAGAAGAGAAAGGACATTTCAAGCTATATATTATACAAGTCAGACTCTAGATAATGCTCAACAAAATTACACACCATTAGAGAAAGAGATACTTGCTGTAGTTTTTGCTTTTGATAAGTTTTTGCCATATATCATTGGCTCCAAGGTAGTTGCATTCACAGACCATGCTGCCATCCATCATTTGTTTGCAAAGAAAGACGGAAAACCTCAGCATATTAGATGGATTTTTTGCTTCAAGAGTTTGATATTGAGATAAGAGACAAGAAGGGTAGTGAGAATACAATAGCGGATCATCTTCCAAGATTTAAAATAGAAGAAAAAATTACAAACTCACAAGTCCTTGAAACATTTCCTGATGAGCAATTATTTGCAATGGAATCTAAACATCCTTGGTATGCGGATTATGTGAATTACTTAACTTGTGGGGTACTATTGCCAGATCTTTCATTCCATCAAAAAAAGAAGTTTTTACATAATGTGAAATCATTCTTATAGGAAGATCCATTGCTATTCAAGAGAAGTCTAAATTAAATCATTAGAAGATGTCATCCTTTGGAGTATAGGGGACATTTTGGTGTAACAAAGACGGTTATAAAGGTACTTCAATCGAGATTCTTTTGGCCAATGTTGTTTATAAATGTCTATGCATTCATTGTCACTTGCGATCATTGCCAAAGAACCGGCAATATTTTTCAACGGAATGAGATGCCTTTGAAAAATATATTCGAAGGTAGAGCTTTTTGATGTTTGGAGAATAGATTTCATAGGACCATTTTTCATCATCTCTCTAATCACTACATATGTTAGCCACGAATTATGTTTCGAAATGGGTCGAAGCCATAGTGTGTCGGACAAATGATGCCAAGGTTGTCATTAACGTCTTGCGCAAGTGAATTTTTACTCGTTTCGAAACCCCCCGTGCGATTATCAGTGATGGCAGTAAGTATTTTTGCAATTGTCAATTTGAAGCTCTTTTGGAAAAATATGGTGTTAAGCGTCATGATTGCGACTCCGTACCATCCTCAAGAAAGTGGGCAAGCAGAAATCTCGAACAAAAAAGTAAAAATGATCCTTGAGAAAATAGTGAATAGTTCACAGAGAGATTGGTCAAAGAAGCTAGATGATGCACTTTGGGCTTACCGCACGGGCATTTAAAACTCCCATTGGAATGTCACCGTATAAATTAGTATTTGAAAAAGCATGTCACTTTCTAGTCGAACTAGAACACAAAGCTTATTAGGCTTGTGAAAGCTTTAAATTTTGACATAAAAGCATCAGGTGAAAAACGATAGATTCAATTGAATGAGATGGAAGAGTTTCAGAATAATGCTTTTGAGAATGCTCGAATATACAAGGAAAAGACTAAGAAATGGCATGACAATAGAATCTTGAGACGAGAATTCAAGGAGGGAGAGAAAGTGCTTTTGTTTAATTCTAGATTGAAACTCTTTCTAGGAAAGTTAAGATCAAGGTGGTCGGGGACCATTTTTAGTTAACAAAGTTTTTCCGTTTGGCAATGTTGAATTGTAAGGAAATGACGGGCTGTTGTTTCGAGTCAATGGACAAAGACTTAAGCATTATTTTGGTAACGAAGAACGAAAAGTCTTTAGCATTTCACTCAAAGAATCTGATTGATCAACTTGCGACTGAGTCCAGCTAGGGTCATTAAATCTAGCACTACTTAGGAGGCAATCTAAGCCTTTCTTATTTTAATTTGTGGTTTGTTTTATTTTATTTTATTTTATTTTGTTTAGTGTTTTATGTTTTCCCATGTTTTCTTGTGTGAGGATATGTCAGACAAGTTCGAGTAGCTGGAAGAAATTAAGCAGGCGCGCAATTTCTTCGCAAGCAGGGCACGGCCGTGCAGTCTTGGTGCGCGCCAGTGCCCCTCTTGTGCGCCTACGCCCAGCAAATTTTCTCCGCAAGCAGGGATCAGCCGGGCAGTCCTGGCACGCGCCTGCGCCCCCCTCTCCTTGGGCGCCCCCCTTGTAATCTTATATGCTTATGCTTTCCACTTTATCATTTATTCCTTATTTGCCCGTGCCTAACGCAAAGCATATGCTCAACTTTTTCACTTTCTCTCTCAGAGCATTCCTCACTTGGGCATCTCTTGATCATCAAACAAATCATCAACAATCATTCCATCCCATCACAATCCAGCTACTCAAGTAAATAAATCTTCATCTTCCACCATTTTTGTAGTACTTTGACTATTGAGTGGGTTATGGAAGGTGACATTTGGAGTTTGATTTCATCTTTGGGTTAATCGAAGTTTGCGAGATTTTAATTGAATCTATGAAGTATTAGAACGATTTGCACTTGTTATTGGGTTGATTGAGATGTTGAAGGAAGTTTGACATTTCACCCTTAGGTGAGTACTATACTTTGCCCACCAAATGCTTGAGTGTCACCTTCGGTAAATTCTTGGAGTTTTCTTCATTAGTAAACACTTAAGGAGTAGTGGAGAGCTGCAAGATAAATGTTTTAAGAGTTAATAAGTGGAGCACGAAGTGTAGCATTTATGGCTCCAAAGAAGAGTAACTCTTCAAAATCGTTAACAAACTTTAATCATAAGAAATTCATCTTGATAAGTGTCTAAAAGTGTGTCATTTATATATATTTTAGAAGACACTATTACATACTATTTAATTTAAAGTCCCTATTTGTGCAAAAATTATGAATTTCATTGGCACAACTTTAATTTGCATATTTTTATGATCTAAATCTCAATTACATGTAAATATGTATAATTATATAAGTTGACATGTATATAATACTTATGTAAAATAGTAATGTAGTGTATTTTATACATAGGTGAAAGGTGGCCAAGTTGTAATTGAAAAAAAATGGTCAACATCATATTTCCTATTTGAAGCACTAATTAGTTAAATGGTCATATCTTTGTCTACCCACTTCCAAATATAATGATTTTTGTTTCAAATGGAAGCTGACTCAATTTTTCATAATTCATTTTCAGATGTCATTTTCGACTTTGAAATGATTTACCACCAAATGTTTGAGGCAATACAACAAAACGTGGCCTACCATTTGAAGCCTGGACCTGTGCATATCCTTCGGTATTTTGGATCTAACTCTCTCCACAATGCTCCAATTGGGTTGATTCTTGATTCAAATGCATCTTGAAAGAGCCAGCTACAACTTTCATGTTATGGAAAATTTCCAATTTGTGCATCTGGGTGGTTGAAAATAATTATCATTTAAACAGTAGCTGTCAACGTTTCGATTTGAACATGCCTTAATATTTTAAGTGTAACTTTCACTAAATAGGTCCAAATACCATGCTTCATGAAGCATTAGAAAGATTACTCATGGGGCCATATCTTTGAAGAAGAAATATTTCTCTAATTCGGAGTGGAAGACAGTCAAATGTGCTTCTCAATGTGGACGATAATGCTATGATGAAACCTGCCACTTACTTGCATCCACATGTGCGAATTCTCCTTTACCTTGCCTATATAAACCTTGGTTTTGAAAGCTTGAAAGAAGGGAGGCTTGTATTCTCAAAAACACTTTCATTTCTTCTTCTTCATATTTTCTTTACTCCATGTATTTCTAATTTCGTAATTAGGGCAAAGGGTGAAATTTTGTGGTTGTATAGTATTGTTCTTTGATCCTTTAGTTTGTTCTTCATTGTCAACTTTCCTTTTGAGTGAGTACTATATTTTGCAAGTATTTTGGTTTGTTAGAAACCTTGATTCATTGTTAACTAAGGGTACATTGAATGCTTGGATGTTTTCTACATATCAAGAGCAAGGCAACCTATGGTTTTTCACTTCAATTCAAAGGTAAGTCTTTTAGTTTCTTTGTGCTTAAATGTTATCCATCCTCCAATTAAGGTTATTTCTTATTTGAATCTTAATTGTGTATACAAAAGGATCAAGAATAATTTCTATACATATCATTAAAATGGATCCCTAATGCCCTAATATTCAATAATAATTAATTTCAAGTTAATAATCAAAATTTCAATCTACTTTCACAATATTTGGACTTTGGACTTTGGACTTGTGGACTTAGTATAACCAATTCCCTGAGGACCGACACTCGGACTTCCGAATCTTTATTACTTGACAAACCTACACTTGGGTATTACAACCTAAAAATTGTAGCACATCTCCTTTGAAGCTGTAAAGAAATTTGAAAAATTTGTGGAAGTTGAAAAGGCGATAGTAAGAGAAAGGGCTTTGAAACCGAAATCGAACGATGAAAAAATCTTAGAATTCATCCGTGTTAGAAATTGAGAAAAACTCGCTGATTTTCCACCTAAAGTGGTGGTTTCTTGGGTAAGAGAATTTTATGCTAATGTTTCTATTATGAGGGAAAATGGCACTGTGTTTGTAAGAGGGAAACAGGTCTCTTTTAGTCCCCAAGCTATAAATAATCACTACGATTTACTTCTATTGACAAGGAGGAAGACTTATATGATGAGCTCAACAAAGACACCCAAAATTATGACATGATTATGAAAGAATTGTGCATTATGGGAACAAAATGGGTAAAAGGCCGTAGTAAGAAGCAATAATCTCTTTTCTTTCCCAAAAACACATTTAACAACTATGGCAAAGCATGGTATAAGTTCATATGTTCAAACCTCCTGCTTATGTCTCATCACCATGAAGTAATAGCACCGACAGCTACACTGTTGTATGCCATTTGCACTGAAATTCAAATTGATATTGGCCAGGTAATCCATGACAATTTGCTCAAGATAATTGAAGCTAAGACAATCGGTGGGTACACATACCCTTGCCTCATCACTGATCTATGCTTTAAAGCACGAGTATATGTGAGTGACATAGAGCATAGAATAGATTCGGATTCTGCCATCAACAGCCTATGTATTTCCAGATTTCTATGTTTGGTTGAAGGGGATTCCATAAGTTCTAGGTTTGGGATTTAATGTGCACATTAAGAAGAATATACCACCACTACCCGAACATTTAGCTCATCTTCAAAAAATTGATACCAAAACCATCACACCTAAATATTACTTGGCACTTCATGCACGAATTCAACTGCATGGAAAATCCGGTTCAATGAAGACCACCACGGACACTCGTTCCCTTACTATGACACTACCGATTCATCTTCTTCTCTCAATGAAGAGACTACACAGTTAACTCTCTGCCGCCTTATAGCAAGACATTTTTCAAAATCGCTGAGAAATTCGAGAAGAGCAACTGAAAATGAACCAATATTTATTGGATCTCAACAATACCCTAGGAGCATATTTTCAAAACCATCAAGGCAACTTGGGATTCCCTCGAATTCCACAATACCCATATCGAACAAGCAAGCACAATGTATCTAATCCACCTCCCCAACGGAACGATGATGATAACGAGGATTAAGTGGTGAGATATCACATCTCCCTCTCAGGGTTCGGTTTCTTTCCCTTGCTTTTTATTTGAATACAAACATTGAGGACAATGTTTACATTATGTTTGGGGGAGAAAACTTGTGGAATGATTATGATGTTTGTGGAATATTTTTGGAAGTATTTGGTATATCTTGTTGATCAAAATTTTTGCTTAAGCCACCTCACACACATTTTGATCTAAATTTTGTTTTTATGTTTTCGTAGTTCTTGTTCTTGCATGCGAATTAATACATTTGTTTCCTTTTAGTTTATTTTTCTCCTTTTAGTATTATATGCATGCAATCATATCTTTTTGTCTTTTGAGTTGTTTTTAATTTTCTTGTGAGCTTGCCTTTGTCAATCTTAATGAAAGCCAATGATATAATTTTGATTGAGAGTACTTAAATGTTGGAAAATGAGAAATGTTGGCCTAATCTATGTGCTTAACTTGTTGTTAAATTCATTCTACTTGATCATTTCCTAAAATTTAATCGCAATGCCATGATTACTTGATTGTTTAGAAACTTAGAGAAGGTATATGCGAACCAAATAAACTTGTAAGACTTCATTGAATTCCAAAACTTTATTTTTATTGTCACTTAAGGCAAAATTCTAAAGGATGCTTCATTAGGGAAATGATTTAGGCCATCTTTGATCCATTTCTTTTGTTATCACTCTTTTTTTATTTGACTTTAGAATTAAGTTTAATATCTTTTCATTTAAACAACCTAAGTTTTTTATTTTTCTGATGTTTGTTTATATAAGGGTGGAAGGATGCTCAAACTAAGTTCTTACCAAGTAACCGGGTCTCATGCCTAGGCAAATATAGAGAACTCGCGTAAAAAGGTAGAGCAAGGGGAGAAAAATAATAGTTCAAGTCAAACTTTACTAAGTAACCAGACCTCGTGCCTAGAAAGCATGGAGAGTTCGCATAAAAATATAAAATGAGGCTGAATTGTGCCTAGAAAGCAAAGAAAGTGGTGAAGAATTGAGATTATAAGAAAGAATGAAAATGATTGAAGGAAAAGTTCTAAGATGGTTTTTGTATTTAGGGTGTTTAAACCTCACTTACATATCCTTTTTCTACCCTAAACATAACTTATAATTTCTAGCCCAATCAGGCCTTAAGGATCCTTGATGTGGTACCTTATTACATAAGTGGGGAGTGACATGAAATTCAAGCCTATGGAATTCCCTTAGAAGTTCGAACAAGCTTATTTGTTTATATAAACTTATCTGAGTTGTAGAATGATTAAGTATAAGTGGCAACTCACACACTTGCACAAGGAATCTTTAGGTAGAGTGACCTTTGGTATTGAAATTGATTTTTTTTTTGGATGAATTGCCAAGATTTTGAAAGTTTTCTTAATTTAAGTAATTACTTGATCTATAAGGCTAAAGTTTGATTTGACTAAGAATATGTTCATGAGTCTCTTTTGTTTCTTTGTAGTTATCTTTGGTTAAGTTCTTTTAATTAGTTGTGTTTGTTTGTTTTTCTTTTGTTTTGCTTGAGGACAAGCAAACATTCAAGTTTGAGGGTATTTGATAAGTGTGTAGAATAGCACTTATCGGGTATTTCGAGACTTGAATTATTTTGTAAATTCTCAAGTTTAGTTAATATTTGAGAAATTTTAATGTTTTGCATAGAAAAGATAGCAAACAGGCATTGAAGATGAAATCAGATTGAAAAAGCAACGTCGAAAAAGTCATAAAAGAAATAGGGACCTAAAACGCAAAGCTAAGGGACCAAAGTGCAAAGAAATCAAAGTTAGAGGAGATGGAGCGGCAACGCCATGCTCGCAGCCTAAGGCCATGTTGGCCAGCGAGCGTGGTGTGGCAAGGCAGTGCCATCCGAGGTGTGTAACACAGGTTCTATCCCATGGCGCCCCTAGCGTAGAGTTTGGGCACTCTAGCGCCCCTAGACGTGGTTGGATGATATTTTGCCATGAGATCATCACCCAATGGCCTAATTTGGGTATCTTTTAGTTTTATTTGTTTTAAGGATGATAGCCACCAGAACCTAGCATCCAAGAATGGAAAATTTGGGTTTTTGACTGAGAAAGAGGAAGAACAAAGAGAAGATGCTAAAGAGAGAAGTGAATTGATTCAAGTTAGAGCCCTTGGAAAAGGACTTGAAGGAGGATCATTGAAACTTGGATCTCTAGTCTAGTTTTCCTAAACTCTCATTTTGTATTTCATTTGAAGTTTAATTGTTGAACTTTATGATCATGGATACATGTTGATTATTATGTTGTTACTTATGATGGTTGGCTATTTTTCTTAATCTGGTCTTGATGTATCTTGTCTAAACTATGTTTTAATCAATTGACATGTTATTAATGTTATTACGGTATGATTCACTTGTGTTTATCTTACTTAATGTTCTGAATTTGTTAATTAATTAATTAATTGGTTAAATTGGAGATGAATGAATTAAGTCTTGGGAAAGATCAATTGTTTTGTACTGCTTACGATGTATAAATTAATCTTAGGATTTATAACCATATAATTTTCATAAAGTTTATAAGATGTTACTTATGATAGAGAAATGGGCATGTTATGTATTGGGTGATAAAGTTTAAATCGTTTTTGCAACAAATTTGTTGAGTAGAAGAACTTAGCAAAGAAACTTATATTGTTCAGAAAATAAACAAATTTTATTAAGAAGCTAAAGATTATTTGTTATGTTAATATTACGATTATTTATGCTAAAAGATTCATAAAAATTCTCAGTTAAATGATAAATAGAATACCAACGTGCTCCGAAAACTTATTCAACAGAATATAAACATTTAATAATTACCTCCCAATAAGTTTCACTAATTTGCAAGTTGAGACAGTTAAATAAAATCAAAATATTAATATTTCATTAAGATACAATCCACAAATTTTGGGCACATGTCATGAGTCACATGAAAATATAAAAATAAAATTACATAAGAGAATAAATAATAAAATAACTAGCTCGAATGACTATAACTAGCTCGAATGACTAAGATCAAAATATGTTGTTGAGTCCAAATTAAGATATTATATAAAATTTTATTGTTACAGGATCATGATTTTTTATTTTATAATTAGTGGAATAAAATCACTCACTATTTTAAATTTAAGTGAGAAAATTATCGATGATAACTACTAAATGTAGAAAATAAAAAAAATACTTTTAACTACAATCACGAACATATTATAACAGTTACAAGATATTAAATTCACATATAAATTAAATATTAATTTATATTATAAAATAAATTATCATATGTATATAAATATAATATATATATATCAAAATTATAGAATGAGACATTGATAGTAATGATGTAATAACTGAAATTAAAAGAACAAGATTTAATACAAAAAAATATTGTAGACAACTGTACGAGTTATTATTTCCCTACATCAAGAACGTATGGTCATAGCAAAATATAATTTTATTTCTTTGCTCCATAGATACTTCATCATCTTTCACAAGGGTGCTTGAAAAGTGTAACCTAGTTGAGACAATTAAATAAAATCAAAATATTAGTATTTCGTTAAGACACAATAAATAAAATGTAGCCATATATCAACATCATCAAATCAAAATAAAAAACTTAATTTGAGACAAATAGAAAATAAATGAATATATACATATTGCTATAGTAATTTTGTACAATTTCTTATACTATTAGCAAGTCGACGCTTAGATCTATAGAAGTATCTTCAATAGTTGAAAATAAACTTAATTTATGTAAGTAATGCATTAATACACATGTAAAATGTAATCCCAACTACCAGAAGTAATTAAATCTAAGAGCTCACATAATATAAAAACGATATGTAAGAAGGGGCAATTGATCCTTCTGGACTAAACAATTATATATATAAGCACAATTAAATTAAATTAAATAGGTGTACTTACTTCCACATTTATGTCCAGAAGGAGTATTTTTACCACAAGATCCTAACACAGCAACCATAGCTTCCATGTTTATATTCTGCTCAAGATCTGGGTCGACAAAACTGCACAGACACGATAGCTCAATGGCATTGGCTGCCTTGCAACATTCTTCCGAAGGGGTTTCTCGCTTCCCAAACTTTCGATAGTACGTATAGCACTGTTCTCTGAATGTTCTGTAATTAGCCTGACAGTTTGGAGTTGGATCTGCTGAAACAACTTGCACTAGGTTGTCGGAAAATAATAATGCTACGGCAGGTCATGAATATTCCGACAACCATCATGTTTCTAATTCTATAAGGACTCGTCGTCATCATCATCATTATAGCTCTTTCTATTCAATTATGCTTCTCCTAACTTGGTTCACAATTCTAATTAGTTTCGTTCGGATATATATATGTGTGTGTGTGTGTGTGTGTAAAGTTCGTTACCGATAAAATTGGTCAGCACATCTTTCCGCTTACTTAAGAATAGGTAAAAGATATAATTAATATTTTCACAAAAATACCGTGTTAATTAATATGCTAAATAATCAAATATTAATTTTATGTTAATTAGCATATTAATATGAGTTATAATGTATCTAACTATTGATTTTATAATACATTGGGCTTTGCAGTAACGTCGATATTTTAATATAAATTAATCTAACTTTGTGCGAAAATTAAGATTAAATTGTGATATCTGGATTAAATATTCTAACTAGGTGAAATTAAATATTAATATACATTAAAATAAGGTAGGATTTTATTTATTACATTAATTTAATTATTTTGCAGATGTAATAAGTTTCCTATCTCTTTTACCTATTCTAAAATAAGCAAAACAATATGCTTAATTCATGCCAATTTTATCGGTATTGAATATTTTATTCAAGCCAATTAATTATCATATATTTTATTTTTTTAATGAAATATATTTTTGTGTTAGCACGTTATACGATTAAGTAGATTGATGTATATGAGCTGGAAAATGGGAAGCATGAAAATAATAACAATAATACTAATACTGCACCAAAATACTGGATCTTGTTATACACATTCAGCAGTTATTAATTATGTCATGAGTAATAAATAAGCCCTAAGATGATGTGATTATATATCCTAATCTTGTTGTATGATATTAAGTTAATTTAAATAAAATTAACAAGTTAACACATATTCGAAAATATATATGATTGATTTCTTGACATATCTCACAATTTTTATATTGAGCCAAGAGTTAATTGGTCCTATAAAATGATTTCCAAAACTTTATATCCCATTATCGAAACATGGCCTGGGAGCAATGCAAGGTAAATTAAAGGCTTGTTAAATTCACTCCAACTAATATATTAATTTCTTCTTTCATTAAGGGCGTGCACTGATTAGGTTTTAATTAAAAAGAAAATTTATATTAAAACAACATTACTTAGCTTAAGGATAATAAAACAATGTTGTAGGACTCTAAAAGATGCTTCAAATTTATATTTTGTGAAAATAAATGTTTATTTACATCCTAAAATAAATTATAAACACCCTTGTACTATTTACTTGCACATCCATTTAAAAAATTTTAAAAATTTATTAAAATTTACTTTGTACACCCTTTTAAATTAATTGCTTAATAACTTAATTAAATTTTTTTATCATGTATCTTAACTTTTTCATATACATTAATAAAAGTATGTGATAAGTGTGTAGAATACGTACTTATCGGGTATTTTGAGATTTGAATTGTTTTATAAACCCTCAAATTTGGTTAATATTTGATGAATTTTTATGTTTTTCATAGAAAAGAAAGCAAACGAGCATTGAAGATGAAATCGACTCAAGAAAGCAACGGCAAAAAAGTCGAAAAAAAATAGGGACCAAAACTCAAAGTTGCAGGAACCAAAGTGCAAAGAAATTAAAATTAGAGGAGATGCTCGCGGCCTAAGGCCATGTTGGCTGCGAGCATGGCGCGATCGCGCCACACGTTCTGTCCCATGGCCCCCTAGGTAGATTTTGGGCGCTTTAGTGCTCCTTGGATGTGCTTGGACGATTTTTGGCTATAAGATCATCACTCAATGGCCTAATTTTGGTATCTTTTAGGTTTATATTTTTTTGGGATGATACCTACCAGAAACAAGCATCCAAGAGTGGAAAATTTGGGTTTTTGAGTGAGAAAAAGGAAGAAGAAAGAGAAGATCCTAAAGAGAGAAGTGAATTGATTCAAGTTTGAGCCCTTAGAAGAGGACTCAAAGGAGGATCATTGAAGCTTGGATCTCTAGTCTAGTTTTCCTAAACTCTCATTTTGTATTTCATTTGAACTTTATGATTATGGAACACATGTTGATTGTTATGTTGTTAATTACGATGGTTGGCTAGTTTTCTTAATCTAGGGTCTTTATGTATCTTATCTAAACTATGTTTTAGTTAATTGACATATTATTAATGTTATTATGGTTTGATTCACTTATGTTTATCTTGCTTAACGTTCTAATTTGTTAATTAATTAATGAATTGGTTAAATTGGAGATGGTTGAATTAAGTCTTGGGAAAGATTAATTTTTTTGTCGGACTAAGTAAACACAATCTAGATAGTTGTGAGATCGGGAGGTAATCGACATCTAGATAATCTGATTAATACTTAGGATTTCAAGAAACTGGGAGGTGAATTGGGTTCTAAGCGTTAAATAACAAGTAATACATAACGAACGTATAATTATTCAGGTTAGATAGGGATAACAACTTGAATCGTTATGCGTAAAACCTTGATTTACCCTCGGGAGGAGTGTTAAGGTTGACCTAAATCTTGTGATTAGTGAATTAGACCAGAACGCATTAATAATGGCCAATTAGGAGAAACAATTGATTGATAAGTAAAATCAAGGCCCTTGGTAATTCATCTTTGCATACTTCATCTTTTATAAATTTTTAAACTCAATTTCTATTCCACTTTAGTTAATATTTGCGTTTTAGTTTATTTTTCATTACAATTAATCGATTTAGTTTGCTTAGATAAAATTGGTTATTCAAACTATAGTACTTAGTAGTTAATTTGAATCTCAATCCTCGTATGACGATATCAATTTTTATCACTTTATTACTTGATACGACCCGTACACTTGCGGTTAGCATAGTCACGATCAAGTTTTTGGTGCCGTTGCCACCGATTAAAAACTTTGAATTATTACTAATACTGTAGTAGCATTTTTCAATCTTAATCTATTTTTTTTTTTTTGGTTTTTATTATGTTTTTGTTCTATTTTTGGAATTTGTAGGTGCATGTAAAGAAACCGTAGTCTTGAGTTAGTTGCATTTGATTCAGAAAATGAGCATCATTTAAGACGAAAAAGGAGGAACCGAGTTGCAAACATAGCTGAGGAAAAATATCAAAATCCTTTACCACCATAGCCACCACAACAACCAAGAGCACTCTATGAGTACTTTTAACCAGTGTTTAATGATAACTACTCGGGGATTCGTCAGCAAGCAATCAACGCCAACAATTTCGAGCTTAAGCCCGCATTGATAAACATGGTTCAACAAAATCAATATGATAGCTTGTCTCATGAGGCAATATTCATTTGGCTATATTTTTGGAGGTGTGTGATACTGTCAAGATGAATGGAGTAGACCAAGACTTGATCCAAATGAGATTTTTTCCATTCTCATTTAGGGATAAAGCTCGGGGTTGGTTACAATCCTTACAATTGGGTAGTATAAGCATATGGGAAAATTGGCATAGAAATTCCTTACCAAGTTCTTTCCACCATGCAAGACTTCACAATTGAGAGGAGAAATAGCTCAATTTAAGCAATTAGAATTTGAACTGTTGTATAAGTCTTGAAAGCAGTTTAAGGACTTAATTTGAAAGTGTCCTCAATGTGGGTATCAAGATTGGTTCCAAAATCAACTTTTCTACAATTGATTGAATGGGCAAACTCGAATAATTATGGATGCAGCGGCTAATGGTACTTTGTTGTACAATAAGGCTAAAAGGCATATGTTTTTCTTGAAGAAATGGTGTGCAACAATTACCAATGGCCGAGTGAGAGATCAATTGAAAGGAGAGCTGCGGGAGTTCATGAAGTGGATCAAATGGCAACACTTTCAACTCAAGTTACTGCATTATCAAACCAAATTAAGAACTTCACCACAAAGGAGACTTCCTCAAGTCAAGATAAGGTAATGGTTGCAAGTTCTTCATGTGCTGATGATGGTTTTGAGCAAGAACAATGTCAATATATCAACAATCAGAACTACAACTTCCGGCCAAGCAACAACTTACCAACTCACTATCATCCCGGACACCGTAATCATGAGAATTTTTCCTATGGTAATCAAAGGAATGCTTTGTAACCACATCAACCACTAGGTTTTCAACAAATAATAGCAAACAAAAAACCATCTTTAGAAGATCTCTTGGGAACATTGATTATGGAAACAAGAAACCGATTCAATAAAGATGAAACTCGACTTGATAGCATTGAGACGTATTACATAAATATGAGTGCTACGTTGATGTCATTGGAAACTCAAATTAGCCAGCTTGCCAATTCAATCAAGGGGCAATCATTCAGGAAGTTTCCTAACGACACGGAACCAAATCCGAAAGATCAATGCAAGGCAATAAATCTTAGAAGTGGGAAGGAGTTAGAGCTACCTAAGCCTAAGGAGAATGAAGTAAGAGCGGATAAGATAAAGAAGAATGAAGTGAATGGTAAGGAAGTTGAAGATGAAGCACCAAAGGAAGTGTCCAAGCCACATAGGATTTCATTTCCAGATAATCCTGAATTAACTGCACCACCATTGCCTTTCCCGCAAAGATTCCAAAAGAAAAAGCTTGATGCTCAATTCTCCAAATTCGTTGAAATGTTCAAAAAGCTTCATATCAACATTTTGTTTGTTGATGCGTTGGAGCAAAATGCCTAATTACGGAAAATTTATGAAGGAAGTGATGTCGAAGAAGAGGCGTTTGAAAGAATATGAGACAGTTAAGTTGATGAAAGAGTGTAGCTCAATCCTTCAAACGAAGTTGCCGAAGAAGGAAAAAGATCCAGGTAGCTTTACTATTCCATGCACTATTAGGAATTCAAGCTTTGAAAAGACACTATGTGACTTATGAGCAAGTATAAATTTGATGTCGCTTTTAGAGTTTCGGAAGTTAGGCTTAGGTAAAGTCAAACCGACAACCATTTCACTGCAAATGGCGGATCGATCACTAACTTATCCATGGGGCATTATTGAGGATGTACTAGTGAATGTGGATAAGTTCATTTTTCCAACTGACTTTGTGGTTTTGGATATGGAAAAGGATCGCGAAGTTTCTATCGTACTTGGAAGACCATTCTTAGCTATTGGTAAGGCATTGATTGATGTAGATAACGGAAAGCTCATCTTACGAGTCAATGAAGAAGAGGTCAAATTCAACATTTACAACACTTTGCAATATCCGAATGAGATACATTCTTGCAATCAAATGATCTAATTTCAGAATGTGTTAAGGATATGCTTTGTGATGTGATGCCATTAGATCCGTTGGAAAAATGTCTTGTGTAGTCCTTATCCAAAAGTGAACGATTTCATGACTTTAATTTTAATGATTATGATGTTGAATGTGAATATTTGATTGATGAAGTTTGTACATTAGAAGCCTTACCAATTGATGAAGTTGGATACTGACACTTTTATTGGAGGTGATTTGAAAAATAAAGGAGTGAAGTTTAAGAATGATGTTGAGTTCTCTCACAATCGGTTGATGCTCAAGGAATTGCCACAACACCTTAGATATGATTTTCTGGGAGAGAATACTACATTTTCGGTAATTATTTTGGCATCCTTGACTCAAGATGAACAAGCACAATTGCTCGACGTATTAAAAAACACAAGTTCGCCTCGGGGTGGTCTATTGAGGATAATAAAAGTATAAGCCCGGACAATCTGCATGCATAAAGTTTTGATGGAAGAAAACTACAAACCAACTATTGAGCATCAACATAGACTAAATCCAGCAATGAAGGAAGTAGTGCGGGCTAAAGTATTGAAGTTGTTGAACACCGAGATCATTTACGCTATTTCGGATAGCTCATAGGTTAGTCCAGTTCAAGTTGTGCCTAAGAAAAAAAGTATGATTAGTTGTGAAGAATAATGACAATGAGTTGATTTCTATAAGAACAATGATAGGTTGGCGTGTTTGTATTGATTATCGAAAACTTAACAAAGCAACAAGGAAAGACCATTTTCCACTCTTATTCATTGATCAAATGTTGGATAGGTTGTCGGGATATCAGAATTATTTTTTTTATGGATACTCTGGTTATAATCAGATTACTATAGCCCCTGAAGACCAAGAAAAGACCACCTTTACATGCCCATCCGGTACATTCGCATTTCGCTGAATGCCATTTGACTTGTGCAACACCCCTGCCATTTTTCAAAGGTGTATGATGGCAATTCTTGTAGATATGGTAGAGGAGATAATGGAGATATTTATGTATGATTTTTCCATTTTTGGTTCATCATTTAATATATGTCTTCACAATCTTTCTTTAGTTTTGCGCAGGTGTGAAGAAACAAACTTAGTGCTCAATTGGGAAAAGTGTCACTTAAGGTGCAAAAGGAAATTGTTCTCGGACATAGAATCTTATGAAAGGGAATTGAAGTCGGTCGTGCCAGGATCACAGCAATCGAAAAGCTCCCACCACCCAAGAACATCAAAGAAATACGAAGTTTTCTTAGATATGCGGGTTTTTATAAAAGATTTATTAAGGATTTTTCTAAAATTGTTAAACCCTTGTGTAGTTTTCTTGAAAAAGATGTTGTGTTTGACTTTGATGATGATTGTTTGCAGGCTTTCGAATTGATCAAGAAAAATTTAATAGAAGCCTCAATAATGGTACTTTCGAATTGGAGTCAACCTTTCAAAATCATGTGTGATGCTAAAACATATGCTCTAGGCGCGATATTTGGACAAAGAAGAGAAAGGACATTTCAAGCTATATATTATGCAAGTCGGACTTTAGATAATGCAAACAAAATTACACAACATCAGAGAAAGAGATGCTTGCTGTAGTTTTTGCTTTTGATAAGTTTTTGCCATATATCATTGGCTCCAAGGTAGTTTTGTTCACAGACCATGCTGTCCATCCGTCATTTGTTTGCAAAGAAAGATGGAAAACCTCGGCATATTAGATGGATTTTTTGCTTCAAGAGTTTGATATTGAGATAAGAGATAAGAAGGGTAGTGAGAATTCAATAGCGGATCATCTTTCAAGATTGAAAATAGAAGAAAAAACTACAAACTCACAAGTCCTTAAAACATTTCCTAATGAGCAATTATTTGCAATGGAATCTAACATCCTTGGTATGCGGATTATGTGAAATCATTCTTATAGGAAGATCCATTGCTATTCAAGAGAAGTCCAAATCAAATCATTAGAAGATGTGATCCAAAAAATGAGATGTTAAATATTTTAAAGCATTGTCATCCTTTGGAGTATGAGGGACATTTTGATGTAACAAAGACAGTTATAAAGGTACTTTAATCGAGATTCTTTTGGCCAATGTTGTTTATAAATGTCTATGCATTCATTGTCACTTGCGATCATTGTTAAAGAACCAGCAATATTTTTTAATGGAATGAGATGCCTTTGAAGAACATATTAGAGGTAGAGCTTTTTGATGTTTGGAGAATAGATTTCATGGGACCATTTTTCATCTTTCTCTAATTACCACATATGTTAGCCGCGGATTATGTTTCGAAATGGGTCGAAGCCATAGTGTGTCGGACAAATGATGCCACGGTCGTCACTAACATCTTGCGCAAGTGTATTTTTACTCGTTTCGAAACCCCTCGTGCGATTATCAGTGATGGCAGTAAGTATTTTTGCAATTGTCAATTTGAAGCTCTTTTGGAAAAATATGGTGTTAAGCGTCAGATTGCGACTCCGTACCATCCTCAAGAAAGTGGGCAAGCAGAAATCTCGAACAAAAAAGTAAAAATGATCCTTGAGAAAATAGTGAATAGTTCACAGAGAGATTGGTCAAAGAAGCTAGATGATGCACTTTGGGCTTACCGCACGGCATTTAAAACTCCCATTGGAATGTCACCGTATAAATTAGTATTTGAAAAAGCATGTCACCTTCTAGTCGAACTAGAACACAAAGCTTATTAGGCTGTGAAAGCTTTGAATTTTGACATAAAAGCATTAGGTGAAAAGTGATTGCTTCAATTGATTGAGATGGAAGAGTTTTAGAATAATGCTTTTGAGAATGCTCGAATATACAAGGAAAAGACTAACAAATGGCATGACAATAGAATCTTGAGACAAGAATTCAAGGAGGGAGAGAAAGTGCTTTTGTTTAATTCTAGATTGAAACTCTTTCCAGGAAATTTATGATCAAAGTGGTCGGGGCCATTTTTAGTTAACAAAGTTTTTCCGTTTGGCAGTGTTGAATTGTAAGGAAATGACGCGCTGTTGTTTCGAGTCAATGGGCAAAGACTTAAGCATTATTTTGGTAACGAATAACGAAAAGTCTTTAGCATTTCACTCAAAGAATCTGATTGATCAACTTACGACTGAGTTCAGCTAGGGTCGTTAAATCTAGCGCTACTTAGGAGACAATCCAAGCCTTTCTTACATTAATTTGTGGTTTGTTTTATTTTATTTTATTTCATTTTGTTTAGTGTTTTATGTTTTCCCATATTTTCTTGTGTGAGGATATGCTCAAGCAAGTTTTTGTTCAGACAAGTTCGAGTAGTTGGAAGAAATTAAGCAAGCGCGCAATTTCTCCACAAGCAGGGCACGGCCGTACAGTCCTGGTGCGCGCCAGTGCCCCTCTTATGTGCCTACGCCCAGCAAATTTTCTCCGCAAGCAGGGATCAGCCGGGCAGTCCTGGCACGCGCCTGCGCCCCCTCTCCTTGCGTGCCCCCTTGTAATGTTATATGCTTATGCTTTCCACTTTATCATTTATTCCTTATTTGCCCATGCCAAACACAAAGCATACACTCAACTTTTTCACTTTCTCTCTCAGAGCATTCCTCACTTAGGCATCTCTTTATCATCAAACAAATCATCAACAATCATTCCATCCCATCACAATCCAGCTACTCAAGTAAATAAATCTTCATCTCCACCATTTTCGTAGTACTTTGACTATTGAGTGGGTTATGGAAGGTGACAGTTGGAGTTTGATTTCATCTTTATGTTAATCGAAGTTTGCGAGATTTTAATTGAATCTATGAAGTATTAGAATGATTTGCACTTGCCATTGCGTTGATTGAGAAGTTGAAGGAAGTTTGACATTTCACCATTAGGTGAGTACTATACTTTGCCCACCAAGTGTTTGATCAAATGCTTGAGTGACACCTTCAATGAATTCTTGGAGTTTTCTTCATTAGTAAACACTTAAGGAATAGTGGAGAGCTGCAAGATAAGTGTTTTAAGAGTTAATAAGTGGTGCACGAAGTGTAGTGTAAGTGTGCACGCCAAATGTTTTAAAAGTTAATAAGTGGAGCACGAAGTGTAGCATTTATGGCTCTAAAGAAGAGTAACTCTTCAAAATCTTCAACAAACTTTGATCATAAGAAATTCATCTCCTTTGAAGCTGCAAAGAAATTTGAAAAGTTTGTGGAAGTTGAAAAGGCGATAGTAAGAGAAAGGGCTTTGAAATCGAACTCAGACGATGAAAAAATTTTAGAATTCATCCGTGCTAGAAATTGGGAAAAACTCACTGATTTTCCACCTAAAGTAGTGATTTCTTGGGTAAGAGAATTTTATGCTAATGCTTCTATTATGAGGGAAAATGACATTGTGTTTGTAAGAGGGAAACAAGGTCTCTTTTAGTCCTCAAGCTATGAATAATCACTACGGTTTACCTTCTATTGACAAGGAGGAAGACTTATATGATGAGCTCAACAAAGACACCCAAAATTATGACATGATTATGGAAGAATTGTGCATTCCGAGAATAAAATGGGTAAAAGGCCGTAGTAAGAAGCAATAATCTCTTTTCTTTCCTGAAAACACATTGAACAAATATGGCAAAGCATGGTATAAGTTCATATGTTCAAACCTCCTGCTTATTTCTCATCACCATGAAGTAACAGCACCGAGAGCTACATTGTTGTATGCCATTTGCACTGAAATTCAAATTGATATTGGCCAGGTAATCCATGACAATTTGCTTAAGACAATTGAAGCTAAGATAACCGATGGGTACACATACCCTTGCCTCATCACTGATCTATGCTTTAAAGCACGAGAACATGTAAGTGACATAAAGCATAGAATAGATTCGGATTTCGCCATCAACAGCCTATGTATTTCCAGATTTCTATGTTGGGTTGGAGGGGATTCTATAATTTTGGGTTTGGGATTTAACGTGCACATTAAGAAGAATATACCACCACTACCCAAACATTTAGCTTTTCTTCAAAAAATTGATACCAAAACCATCACACCTAAATATTACTTGGCACTTCATGCACGAATTCAGCGCCTAGAGAATCCGGTTCAATGAAGACCACCACAGCACTCTTTCCCTTACTATGACACCGTCGATTCATCTTCTTCTCCTAATGAAGAGACTAAATAGTTAACTCTCGCCGCCTTATAGCAAGACATTTTTCAAAATCGCCACCTCTCAGGTATGGTTTCTTTCCCTTTGCTTTTTATTTGAATACAAATATTGAGGACAATGTTTACATTAAGTCTGGGGAAGAAAACTTGCGGAATGATTATGATGTTTGCGGAATATTTTTGGAAGTGTTTGGTATATCTTGTTGATCAAAATTTTGCTTAAGCCACCTCACACACATTTTTATCTAAATTTTGTTTTTATGTTTTCGTAGTTCTTGTTCTTGCATGCGAATTAATACTTTTGTTTCCTTTAAGTTTCTTTTTCTCCTTTTGGTATTATATGCATGTAATCGTATTTTTCTATCTTTTGAGTTCTTAATTTTCTTATGACCTTGCCTTTGTCAATCTTAATGAAAGCCAATGATATATTTTTGATTGAGAGTGCATAAATGTTGGAAAATGAGAAATGTTGGCCTAGTCTATGTGCTTAACTTGTTGCCAAATTCATTCTACTTGTAAGACTTCATTGAATTCCAAAACTTTATTTTTATTGTCACTTAAGGCAAAATTCTAAGGGATGCTTCATTAGGGAAATGATTTAGGCCATCTTTGATCCATTTCTTTTGTTATCGGTCTTTTTTTATTTGACTTTAGAATTAAGTTTAATATCTTTTCGTTTAAACAACCTAAGTTTTTTATTTTTCTGATGTTTGTTTATATAAGGGTGGAAGGATGGAGTATATATATATATAAAGGAATGCTCAAGCTAAGCTCTTACCGAGTAACTGGGTCTCATGCCTAGGCAAGTATAGAGAACTCGAGTAAAAAAGTAGAACAAGGGAAGAAAAATAATAGTTCAAGTCAAACTTTACTAAGTAACCAGACCTCGTGCCTAGAAAGCATGGAGAGTTCGCATAAAAATATAGAATGAGGCTGAATTGTGCCTAGAAAGCAAAGAAAGTGGTGAAGAATTGAGATTATGAGAAAGAATGAAAATGATTGAAGGAAAGGTTCTAAGATGGTTTTTGTATTTAGGGTGTTTAAACCTCACTTACATTTCCTTTTTCTACCCTAAACATAACTTATCATTTCTAGCCCAATCAGGTCAAGGATCCTTGATGTGGTGCCTTATTACATAAGTGGGGAGTGACCTGAAATTCAAGCCTATGGAATTCCCTTAGAAGTTCGAACAAGCTTATTTATTTATATAAACTTATCCAAGTTGAAGAATGATTAAGTATAAGTGGCAACTCACACACTTGCACAAGGAATCTTTAAGTAAAGTGACCTTTGGTATTGAAATTAATTTTCTTTTTAGATGAATTGCCAAGATTTTGAAAGTTTCCTTAATTTAAGTAATTACTTGATCTATAAGGCTAAAGTTTGATTTGACTAAGAATATGTTCATGAGTCTCTTTTATTTCTTTGTAGTTATCTTTGGTTAAGTTCTCTTAATTAGTTGCGTTTATTTGTTTTTCTTTTGTTTTGCTTGAGAACAAGCAAACATTCAAGTTTAAGGGTATTTGATAAGTGCGTAGAATAGCACTTATCGAGTATTTCGAGACTAGAATTATTTTGTAAATCCTCAAGTTTAGTTAATATTTGAGGAATTTTAATGTTTTGCATAGAAAAGATAGCAAACAGGCATTGAAGATGAAATCGGATTGAGAAAGCAACGTCAAAAAAGTCATAAAAGAAATTGGGACCAAAACGCAAAGCTGAAGGGACCAAAGTGCAAAGAAATCAAAGTTAGAGGAGATGGCGCGGCAACGCCATGCTCGCGGCCTACGGCCATGTTGGCCACGAGCGTGGCATGGCATAGCAGTGCCACCGAGGTCTGTAACACACGTTATGTCCCATGGATGATATTTTGCCATGAGATCATCACCCAATGGCCTAATTTGGGTATCTTTTAGGTTTATTTGTTTTGAGAAAGATAGCCACCAGAAATGAGCATGTTATGTATGGGTGATAAAGTTTAAATCGTTTTTGCAACAAATTTTTTGAGTAGAAGAACTTAGCAAAGAAACTTATAGTGTTCAGAAAATAAAAAAAATTTATTAAGAAGCTAAAGATGCTTTCTTATGCTAATATTACGTTTATTTATGCTAAAAGATTCATAAAAAATCTCAACTAAATGATAATAGAATATCAATGTGCTCCTAAACTTATTACACATAATATAAACATTTAATAATTACCTCCCAATGAGTTTCACTAATTCGCAACATTCTTAATAGTAAATGATAAGTATTGTAAAAATATCCATCTTATCATTTAGTATTGAGGATGTTGCAAATTAGTGAAACTTACTAGATTACTACAAAGTATCTTTTTAGGAAGTGTTGAACAAGTCAAAATTTAATTTAGTATTCGGTTTCTTTCGGAGGTAATTGTTCGAATATGTATATGGTCTGTTTGTTAAAAAAGTCTAAAAGTCGTCGGTATTCCATTCTCATTTGTTTGAGATTTCTTAAGAATTTCTTGTTTGAGATGAAAGAATATTTTACCTCATGATCGTAAAATAGAAAAGATATTTTTCACCACGGTGTGATATAACTAACAAGTCACTATTTTACATAAATAAATACTAATTTAAATCACTATTTTTAATTTAAGGGAGAAAACTAACAAGTCATATCTACTAAATGTAGAGACAAAAAAAAGAGCATTCACAAAATAGTTTTTAATACCTGTAATTTTAGAATTAAAAGAAACACTATCAATTACCAACATATTCTAATAAATCTAAGATGTTAAATTCACATAAAAATTAAATATTAATTTAAATTGTAAATAAATTGTCATATATATATATACTATCAAAATTGTAGAACGAGACAATGATACTACTAATATAAACAGTCAAATATAAATGAATAATTGTTAATACACACAAGTATTGTAGATAGATGTACGGAATTTTATTTCCCTACTTCAAGAAAGCATGGTTTGGCAAAACATAATTTTATTTCATTGCTTCATATATACTTCATCATCTTTCACTGGATGGTTGAATAGTGTAACCAAGTTGAGACAGTTAAATAAAATCAAAATATTAATATTTCATTAACATACAATCCACAAACTTTGGGCACATGTCATGAGTCACATGAAAATATAAAAATAAAATTACATAAGGTAATAAATAATAGAATAACTAGCACGAATGACTAAGATCAAAACATATCGTTGAGTCAAAATTAAGATATTTTATGAAATTTTAATGTTACAGGATCATGATTTTTTATTTTATAATTAGTGGAATAAAATTACTCACTATTTTAAATTTAAGTGAGAAAATTATCGACGATAACTACTAAATGTAGAAAATAAAAAAAATACTTTTAACTACAATCACGAACATATTATAACAGTTACAAGATATTAAATTCACATATAAATTAAATATTAATTTATATTATAAAATAAATTATCATATATATATATCAAAATTATAGAATGAGACATTGATAGTAATGATGTAATAACTGAAATTAAAAGAACAAGATTTAATACAAAAAAATATTGTAGACAGCTGTACGAGTTATTATTTCCCTATATCAAGAACGCATGGTCATAGCAAAATATAATTTTATTTCTTTGCTCCATAGATACTTCATCATCTTTCACCGGGGTGCTTGAAAAGTGTAACCTAGTTGAGACAATTAAATAAAATCAAAATATTAGTATTTCGTTAAGACACAATAAATAAAATGTAGCCATATATCAATATCATCAAATCAAAATCAAAAACTTAATTTGAGACAAATAGAAAATAAATGAATATATACATATTGCTATAATAATTTTGTACAATTTCTTATACTATTAGCAAGTCGACGTTAGATCTATATAAGTATTTTCAATAGTTGAGAATAAACTTAATTTATGTAAGTAATGCATTAATACACATGTAAAATGTAATCCCAACTACCAGAAGTAATTAAATCTAAGAGCTCACATAATATAAAAACGATATGTAAGAAGGGCAATTGATCCTTCTGGACTAAACAATTATATATATAAGCACAATTAAATTAAATTAAATAGGTGTACTTACTTCCACATTTATGTCCAGAAGGAGTATTTTTACCACAAGATCCTAACACAGCAACCATAGCTTCCATGTTTATATTCTGCTCAAGATCTGGGTCGACAAAACTGCACAGACACGACAGCTCAATGGCATTGGCTGCCTTGCAACATTCTTCCGACGGGGTTTCTCGCTTCCCAAACTTTTGATAGTACGTATAGCACTGTTCTTTGAATGTTCTGTAATTAGCCTGACAGTTTGGAGTCGGATCTGCTGAAACAACTTGCACTAGGTTGTCGGAAAATAATAATGCTACGGCAGTAATGAATATTCCGACCACCATCATATTTCTAATTCTATAAGGACTCGTCATCATCATCGTCATTATAGCTCTTTCTATTCAATTGTGCTTCTCCTAGGTCGGCTCACAATTCTAATTAGTTTCGTTCGGATATATATATATATATATATATATATATATAAAGTTCGTTACCGATAAAATTGGTGAGCACATCTTTCTGCTCACTTAAGAATAGGTAAAAGATATAATTTACAATTTTACAAAAATAATGTGTTAATTAATATGCTAAATAATCAAAATATGAATTTTATGTTAATTAGAAAATTAATATGAATTGGAATGTATCTAACTATTGATTTATAATACATTGGACTTTGCAGTAATGTCGATATTTTCAAATAAATTAATCTAACTTTGTACGAAAATTAAGATTATCTTGTGATATCTGGATTAAATATTCTAACTAGGTGAAATTAAATATTAATATACATTAAAATAACTAGGATTTTATTTATTACATTAATTTAATTATTTTGTAGATGTAATAAGTTTCATATCTCTTTTACCTATTCTAAAATAAGCAAAAAAATATGTTTAATTCATGCCAATTTTATCGGTATTGAATATTTTATTGAAGCCAATTAATTATCATATATTTTAATTTTTTAATGAAATATATTTTTGTGTTAGCAGGTTATACGATTAAGTAGATTGATGTATATGAGCTGGAAAATGGGAAGCATGAAAATAATAACAATAGTAATAATAATGCACCAAAATACTGGATCTTGTTATACACATTCAGCAGTTATTAATTTTGTCATGAGTACTAAATAAGCCCTAAGTTGATGTGATTATATATCCTAATCTTGTTGTATGATATTAAGTTAATTTAAATAAAATTAACAAGTTAACACATATTCGAAAATATATATGATTGATTTCTTGACATATCTCACAATTTTTATATTGAGCCATGAGTTAATTGGTCCTATAAAATGATTTTCCAAAACTTTATATCCCATTATCGAAACATGGCCTGGGAACAATACAAGATATATTAAAGGCTTGTTAAATTCACTCCAATTAATATATTTATTTCTTCTTTCATAAGAGCGAGCAGTAATTAGGTTTTAATTAAAATGAAAATTTATATTAAAACAATATTACTTAGCTTAAGGATAACACTATTATACAATAAAATAATGTTGTAGGACTCTGAACGATGCTTCAAATTTATATTTTGTAAAAATAAAAGTTTATTTACATCCTAAAATAAATTATAAACACCCGTGTACTATTTACTTGCACACCCATTTAAAAAAATTTAGAAATTTATTAAAATTTACTCTATACACCCTTTTAAATTAATGCTTAATAATTTATAATTAAACTTTTTTACTATGTATCTTAAATTTTTCTTATACATTCGTAAAACTACGATCATACCTAAAACGTTTCACATTTTAAAGATTAATTATGTTTCATATTAAAAAATTCTCTCATATTTTTATTTGATTAATATGTAATTTTCTTTTGTAAGTTATTATAATCCTTCAAATTCATGATCCTATTAATTGTTTTGCACCGCTTACGATGTTATAAATTAATCTTAGGATTTATAACCATATAATTTTCGTAAAGTTTATAAGATGTTACTTATGATAGAGAAATGGGCATGTTATGTATTGGGTGATAAAGTTTAAATCGTTTTTGCGACAAATTTGTTGAGTAGAAAAACTAAGCAAAAGATTATTTGTTATGTTAATATTACAATTATTTATGCTAAAAGATTCATAAAAATTCTCAATTAAATGATAAATAGAATACCAACGTGCTCCGAAACTTATTCAACAGAATATAAACATTTAATAATTACCTCCCAATAAGTTTCACTAATTTGCAACATTCTTAATAGTAAATGATAAGTATTATAAAAATATCCATCTTGTCATTTAATATTAAGGATGTTCCAAATTAGTGAAACTTACTGGATTACTATAAAATATCATTTCAGGAAGTGTTGAATAAATCAAAATTTGATTTGGTATTCGGCTTCTTTAGGAGGTAATTGTTTGAATATGTATATGGTCTTTTTGTTAAATTAGTCTAAAAGTCGTCGGTATTCCATTCTCATTTGTTCGAGATTTTTTATGAATTTCTTATTTGAGATGAAAGAGTATTTTACCTCATTATCGTAAAATAGAAAAAATATTTTTCACCACAGTGTAATATAACTAACAAGTGACTATTTTACATAAAAAAATACTAATTTAAATCAATACTTTTAATTTAACTAAGAAAATTAACCAGTCATACCTATTGAATATAGAGAAAGAAAAAAGAGCATTCACAAAATAGTTTTTAATAATTGTGATTTTAGAATTAAATGAAACACTATCAATTACCAACATATTCTAATAAATCTAAGATGTCAAATTCACATAAAAATTAAATATTAATTTAACTTGTAAATAAATTGTGTGTATATATATATACTATCAAAATTGTAGAACGAGACACTGATACTACAAATATAAATAGTCGAATTTAAATGAACAAGTGTTAATACACCCAAATATTGTTGATAGGTGTACGGATTTTTATTTCCCTACTTAAAGAATGCATGGTCCTAGCAAAACAATTTTATTTCGCTGCTCCATATATACTTCATCATCTTTCACTGGATGGTTGAATAGTGTAACATAGTTGAGACAGTTAAATAAAATCAAAATATTAATATTTCATTAACATACAATCCACAAACTTTGGACACATGTCATGAGTCACATGAAAATATAAAAATAAAATTACATAAGAGAATAAATAATAAAATAACTAGCTTGAATGACTAAGATCAAAATATATTGTTGAGTCAAAATTAAGATATTTTATGAAATTTTAATGTTACAGGATCATGATTTTTTATTTTATAATTAGTGGAATAAAATTACTCACTATTTTAAATTTAAGTGAGAAAATTATCGATGATAACTACTAAATGTAGAAAATAAAAAAAAATACTTTTAACTACAATCACGAACATATTATAACAGTTACAAGATATTAAATTCACATATAAATTAAATATTAATTTATATTATAAAATAAATTATCATATGTATATATATATATATATATATCTATATATATATATATATATATATATCAAAATTATAGAATGAGACATTGATAGTAATAATGTAATAACTGAAATTAAAAGAACAAGATTTAATACAAAAAAATATTGTAGACAGCGGTACGAGTTATTATTTCCCTACATCAAGAACGCATGGTCATAGCAAAATATAATTTTATTTCTTTGCTCCATAGATACTTCATCATCTTTCACCGGGGTGCTTGAAAAGTGTAACCTAGTTGAGACAATTAAATAAAATCAAAATATTAGTATTTCGTTAAGACACAATAAAACAAATGTAGCCATATATCAACATCATCAAATCAAAATCAAAAACTTAATTTGAGACAAATAGAAAATAAATGAATATATACATATTGCTATAATAATTTTGTACAATTTCTTATACTATTAGCAAGTCGACGTTAGATCTATATAAGTATTTTCAATAGTTGAGAATAAACTTAATTTATGTAAGTAATGCATTAATACACATGTAAAATGTAATCCCAACTACCAGAAGTAATTAAATCTAAGAGCTCACATAATATAAAAACGATATGTAAGAAGGGCAATTGATCCTTCTGGACTAAACAATTATATATATAAGCACAATTAAATTAAATTAAAAAGGTGTACTTACTGCCACATTTATGTCCAGAAGGAGTATTTTTACCACAAGATCCTAACACAGCAACCATAGCTTCCATGTTTATATTTTGCTCAAGATCCAGGTCGACAAAACTGCAAAGACACGACAGCTCAATGGCATTGGCTGCCTTGCAACATTCTTCCGATGGGGTTTCTCGCTTCCCAAACTTTTGATAGTACGTATAGCACTGTTCTCTGAATGTTCTATAATTAGCCTGACAGTTTGGAGTCGGATCTGCTGAAACAACTTGCAATAGGTTGTCGGAAAATAATAATGCTACGGCAGTCATGAATATTCCGACTACCATCATGTTTCTAATTCTATAAGGACTCATCATCATCATCATCATTATAGCTCTTTCTATTCAATTGTGCTTCTCCTAACTTGGTTCACAATTCTAATTAGTTTCGTTCGGATATATGTGTGTGTGTGTGTGTGTGTGTGTGTGTGTGTGTGTGTGTGTGTGTGTGTGTGTAAAGTTCGTTACCGATAAAATTGGTCAGCACATCTTTCCGCTTACTTAAGAATAGGTAAAAGATATAATTAATATTTTCACAAAAATACTGTGTTAATTAATATGCTAAATAATCAAATATTAATTTTATGTTAATTAGCATAATAATATGAGTTATAATGTATCTAACTATTGATTTATAATACATTGGACTTTGCAGTAATGTCGATATTTTCAAATAAATTAATCTAACTTTGTACGAAAATTAAGATTATCTTGTGATATCTGGATTAAATATTCTAACTAGGTGAAATTAAATATTAATATACATTAAAATAACTAGGATTTTATTTATTACATTAATTTAATTATTTTGTAGATGTAATAAGTTTCATATCTCTTTTACCTATTCTAAAATAAGCAAAAAAATATGTTTAATTCATGCCAATTTTATCGGTATTGAATATTTTATTGAAGCCAATTAATTATCATATATTTTAATTTTTTAATGAAATATATTTTTGTGTTAGCAGGTTATACGATTAAGTAGATTGATGTATATGAGCTGGAAAATGGGAAGCATGAAAATAATAACAATAGTAATAATAATGCACCAAAATACTGGATCTTGTTATACACATTCAGCAGTTATTAATTTTGTCATGAGTACTAAATAAGCCCTAAGTTGATGTGATTATATATCCTAATCTTGTTGTATGATATTAAGTTAATTTAAATAAAATTAACAAGTTAACACATATTCGAAAATATATATGATTGATTTCTTGACATATCTCACAATTTTTATATTGAGCCATGAGTTAATTGGTCCTATAAAATGATTTTCCAAAACTTTATATCCCATTATCGAAACATGGCCTGGGAACAATACAAGATATATTAAAGGCTTGTTAAATTCACTCCAATTAATATATTTATTTCTTCTTTCATAAGAGCGAGCAGTAATTAGGTTTTAATTAAAATGAAAATTTATATTAAAACAATATTACTTAGCTTAAGGATAACACTATTATACAATAAAATAATGTTGTAGGACTCTGAACGATGCTTCAAATTTATATTTTGTAAAAATAAAAGTTTATTTACATCCTAAAATAAATTATAAACACCCGTGTACTATTTACTTGCACACTCATTTAAAAAAAATTAGAAATTTATTAAAATTTACTCTATACACCCTTGTAAATTAATACTTAATAATTTATAATTAAACTTTTTTATTATGTATCTTAACTTTTTCCTTCACATTCGTAAAAGTACGATCATATAAAAAAATTCATTTTTTAAATATTAATTATGCTTCATATTAAAAAATTCTCTCATGTTTTTATTTAATTGATATATAATTTTTTTTTATAGATTATTAAAATCCTTGAAATTCATGATACTATTAATTGTTTTCTATCACTTATGAAGTTATAAATTAATCTTAGGATTTATAACCATATAATTTTCGTAAAGTGTATAAGATGTGATTTATGATAGAGAAATGGGCATGTTATGTATTGGGTGATAAATTTTAAATCATTTTTGTAACAAATTTGTTGAGTAAAATAACTACGCAAAGAAACTTATATTGTTCAGAAGATAAACAAATTTAATTAAGAAGCTAAAGATGATTTGTTATGTTAATATTACAATTATTTATGCTAAAAGATTCATTAAAAATCTCAACTAAATGATAATAGAATGCCAACATGCTCCTAAACTTATTCAATAGAATATAAACATTTAATAATTACCTCCTAATAAGTTTCACTAATTCATAACATTCTTAATACTAAATGATAAGTATTATAAAAATATCCATCTTATCATTTAATATTAAGAATGTTGTAAATTAGTGAAATTTGCTAGAATAATGTAAAATATCATTTCAGAAAGTGTTGAATAAGTCAAAATTTGATTTAGTATTCGGTTTCTTTAGGAGGTAATTGTTCGAATATGTATATGGTCTGCTTGTTAAATAAGTCTAAAAATCGTCGGTATTCCATTCTCATTTGTTTGAGATTTCCTAAATATTTCTTATTTGAGATGAAATAGTGCTTTACCTCATGATCATAAAACAAAAAACATATTTTTTACCACGGTGTAATATAACTAACAAGTCACTATTTACATAAAAAAATAACTATTTTAAATCACTATTTTAAATTTAAGTGAGGAAACTAACCAATTATACCTACTAAATGTAGAGAAAAAAAAAAGCATTTACAAAATAGCTTTTAATAATTGTGATTTTATAATTAAATGAAATACTAACAATTACCAACATATTCTAATAGATCTACGATGTTAAATTCACATATAAATTAAATATTAATTTAAATTGTAAATACATTGTCATATATATATATATATATATACATATATTATCAAAATCTTAGAACGAGACATTGATACTACTGATATAAGTAGTCGAATTTAAATGAACAAGTGATAATACACCCAAATATGGTAGATAGGTGTACAAATTATTATTTCCCTACATCAAGAATGCATTGTCAAAGTAAAACATGATTTTATTTCCTTGCTCCATATATACTTCATCATCCTTCTTTGGGTGGTTGAATAGTATAACTTAGTTAAGACAATTATATAAAATCAAAATATTAATATTTCATTAAGATACAATCAACAAATTTAGGGCATATGCCATAAGTCACATGAAAATATAAAAATAAAATTACATAAGGGAAAAAATAAAAAATAAAAATAAAAAACTAGCACAAATGACCAAGATCAAAATATATTGTTGAGTCAAAATTAAGATATTATATAAAATTTTACTGTTATAGGATCTTGATTTTTTATTTTATCATTAGTGGAATAAAATCACTCACTATTTTAAATTTAAGTGAGAAAATTATCAATGATAACTACTAAATGTAGAAAATAAAAATAAATACTTTTAGCTACAATCACGAACATATTCTAATAATTATAAGATGTTAAATTCATATATAAATTAAATATTAATTTAAATTAAAATAAATTATCATATATATATATATATATATATATTTATCAAAATTATAGAACGAGACATTGATAGTAATAATGTAATAACTGAAATTAAAAGAACAAGATTTAATACACCAAAATATTATAGACAATTATACGAATTATTATTTCCCTACATCTAGAACTCATGATTATAGCAAAATATAATTTTATTTCTTCGGTTCATTTATACTTCATCTCTTTCACAGGGATGCTTGAAAAGTATAACCTAATTGAGACAATTAAATAAAATCAAAATATTAATATTTGATTAAGATACAATCAACCAAATTTAGGTATATATCAACATCATCAAATAATAATAAAATACTTAATTTGAGATAGATAGAAAATAAATGAATATATACATATTGCTACAATTATTTTGTACAATTTCTCATACTATTTGTAAGTCTACGTTAGATTTATATAAGTATTTTCAACAGTCATAACAGTAACCAAATAGTAATCAAACAACCCGTTTTAGAAAAAGGGGGATGGACCGAGTATGGGCTTCTTTTTTACAAATTGGGTCGGGATTAGTGATTGGGATTCCCGACCCATTGTCATCCATACACATTACTCTCTATATAATATTGTACAACCAGTTTCTTTGAAATCACAACAATCAAAACCCACAAAATGACACACCACTCTCTTACACATCACAAATCAAAATTAAAATACTAAAAGTCTTTATGTCAATAATGAGTTCCAAAAACAGTTATGACATTCAAATAAATGGTGAAATGATCAAATTCACAAATAAATACTGTTATTGTGATACAAGAGTTCAAGTGTAAAGTGAACAAAATCCTAATATTATACTTTTTTTTAGGCCATTATATATGTATTTTATTTTAGATTTTGGAAGCCCACAAAAAATAAATACAATGGTTGTGCATGCACAATGAATACCATAATAGTGGCAGTTTCAAGTACTCTAAATTGTGCTAAAAGAAAACAAGGCACAAAAAATGTTTTGTAGGGTACTTAAAAAATAGATCGACCATAAGTTCAAGTTCGACAAAGAAACGAAACAAAATTTGGCCAAATCATCATCAAAACAACAATAACGTACAATTAGTTCATCCGAAAATTTAATTTCTACGATTACTCTATTTCATGAACAATTTCATTCCAAATCAATATGATAATCATTCTAAATCAATACTTTAACCAAGATTTTAACATTCTTTATTTGAATTAGGTGAAAAATCATGAAAAAGAGACGAAAACTTGCCAAAAGTTCCCCTTAATCCTATCATTGCCACTCGCCTCCATTAACCATGAAATTTACTTCAATCCGTCCTTGCTGTCAAGAAAGTGTCACCATCTTTGCAAAATTTAGGGTCTTGTAAGTTTTCTTGATTTACAGAATTAGGGTTTTGGGTTCTGTGATGTAAAAATGCAAAAATTTAAGAATGAAAAATCTACGAATTTACTATTAAGGGACATTTTTATCCAAAAATTTTAATTTTGAATATTTTGGTAAAAAATAATTGGAACATGATTAGTTTCATAAATCTAATGTAAGCTAGGGTCATTTTAAAAAATTCATTTTTTAATTCTCGTAGGCTATTAGTCTTTTCTGGCATAGGTTGATAAATATTAACAAAAAAATTAGGAAATGACCACCTGATTAAAGAAACTTCATCCTAAGTGTACTTTGGAGTAAGAAAAAAAATTTAGCGAAAAATACAATTTTTTTTTTTACTAGAAAGTGTATTTTTCATGTTAGAAGAAATTTTCTTTATAAAAAATACAATTTTCTTTTACTTAAAAGTTTATTTTCGAGTAAAAAAAATTTTACTTATTTTTAAATAACTTTTCTATAAGATTGGTTATAAGAGTAATTTTATTTAAAAAAATTGAGATGTTAAGTTTTAACACAATTACGAATAGTGTTATTTTGAATTTTGGTTTAAAAATGGATTATAATGGAAAATTTTCCAAGAAAAATGATAAAAGAAAAGAAAAGAGGCAAGCAGAAAGGAAATAGATATAATAACAAACAGGTCCCTAAAGGTCTTAAAATAATAGACATATTTTGATTAATTTTAACAATCAGTCTATGTTGTTATTACCAATAGAGGTAACAATTTGGGATACGATACGATTATTCGATACGAATTCGATGTCATTAAACGGATTTAGATTTAAAATTTTGATACGAATAATAATCGTGTCGTATTCGTGTCGACACGATTATTATTCGTGTCGTATTCGTGTTTAATATATAAGACACGATTAATTAAATAAATAACCGTGTCTTAAACGAATAAATGAATAATTGTCTTAAATGAATAATCGTCTCCTAAATGAAAATATTTTAATAAATTTTAGAAAAATATGTAATATAAATTTATTTATTATAAACAACTACTAATATAAGTATTTAATTATTAAATATATATTATGTTTAATAAAATATATTATTTTTAATATTTTAAAAACCTCAATGATAATTATTAAGTTAAACGAATATGTATTCGTGTCTTAAACGAATAATAGGATCTTAAATGAATAATCGTGTCTTAAACAAATAATCGTATCTAAACGAATCGTATCTAAATAAACGGATCGTATATGGATTTAAAAGAGTGGATACGAATAATAAACGAATCATATTCATGTCAAACGAATATTAAACAAATCATATTCGTATCGGCCCAAATTCAATTCGTTTATCCGAATTGCCACCCCTAATTACCAATTTCAAACAGTTAACAAATAAATATTTATAATTACATATTCGCTCCTTGTATTTCACCAAAATTCATCTATCGTTTCTCTTTTTTTTTTCTTTTAATTGTATTTCTGACTAAAATTATACTTTTACAGTTATGTAACATAGTAGATCATTATATACAATAAAATATGAAGCAAAATTTAATCTCATAATTACTCATGTTGGTAGAAAAATTAAGGGATATAGACAAGCTTCCACATCAATTAATTTTAATGAATAATTAAGGGTCCCCAATTATACCTATGACAATAAGAAAAATATTATATTATTAATTATTGTTATTATTATAATTAATTATGTATGTTTATTAATCAAGTAAAATAAAATCATAATTAATAATTCTGATTTTTCAACTTGAGTAAAATGCATGCCACAATTGATGCTAGCTAAGATAGTGGCCTACTACCACTTTCCCACCAACTTTATTATATATTATCACCTTCAAATGATTACAAAAATGAAAATTTTGTATTAGTTGTTGGGATCATAATATTTAAATTCTTAAATTTTTATGTTTTCAGTGTATACAGAATTTATTTATTTATTGAAATAGGTTCTAATTTTAATAAAATAATTAAAAAATTTTAATGTTTAATTAGTATTGTTGTATTGTGATGGTCAAAATTTAAACATTATAAGAGTAATTTCGTTATTTTAATAGAAGTTAACAAATTATTAGATGGAAAATTGAAAATTTTAATTTAAAAAATATAAAGAGAAATTAGGTATCCTTGTGTTGTTATTATCTTATTAGTTGCTTAGTCATGATCATTTTTACTTCCATATTTTATAACAATGAAAGCATGACTCATTTTCAACCGATACCAAAAAGTGCTTTCAAAAAGTGTTTTTCGTTTTATAAGAGAATATCTTATACCAAAAGGTTGTTCAGAAAATTTGTTCTCCTTTATAGATAAATTTGACTATGAATAAAAAGTTTAAAAGCTATTTAATTACATGCCTTATAAATCTTGTATTCAAATTTCAAATAAATTATACAATATACTAAATAATACAAATGTTTAAATACAACATTAATAAAAAGTGCAATGATAAATAATTTAATTTAAAATTTAAAAAAATTCAAAATTTTCGACTTTGAAATTAATAATACTATACTTCTCAATTTATATATCAAAATTTTTATTTCAAATGATAATAAAATCTAACTCATTATTATCATACCACTTCATATAACTTGAAGAATTATTTTTACAATCCAAATCATAGCTTGAATGATAAGTTAAAAAGATAAAAGTTCGAGTTTTATACTACAAAATGTAAGACTCCCACTTTTTATGAGTCGAATTCTCTTTAATCATAAAAAGATTAAAAAAATTCGCTAATTTTTGGAATAAATTTCTTAAATGCATTGAAATAAAATCTATTTAAACTTTTATTTTATAAGTTTCTCATATCTATTTTCAATAAAATATACATAAAATATATAATATTAAAAGAAATATATCATAAAATTCCTAATCTTAAAGAAAATTCCAGCAATGGAAATAAATTTGTACTCAAAACATATGTTATCTTCCCATATCAATTGCTTTGAATGAATCAAACCCTAAACCCCAAACACACTCATATATGATAATGACCCACCATTATATTTATTTATTTATTTATTTTTAATTTTTAAAAATCTAAAATTCAAACTTAGATTTAAAGATAAGAGAATTAGACCAGTGCAGTACTATGGAAGGTAGAGTTCTAGCAGTATATAAATGAGCCATATCTCTCTGCAACCACTATCAAGTTCTATACGAGGAGTTTCCATTTCAATATCTGCTTCAAAAACTTCTCTTTCTTTCTCTTTTCTTCGCTTCTCTTTTCGTTCCACTCGTATCAGGTTCTTCAAATTATCATCAATTCCTTCTGGGTTTGATTCAATTTCGTTTATTTTTGTTTCAAATGTTAAGATTTTGTTCATTTGATTTCTGCAGAGCAATGGCGTCGCACGTTATTGGGTACCCTCGCATGGGTCCGAAGAGAGAGTTGAAGTTTGCGTTGGAATCGTTCTGGGACGGGAAGAGCAGCGCGGAGGAGTTGCAGAAGGTGGCGGCGGAGTTGAGAGCGTCTATTTGGAAGCAGATGGCTGATGCCGGAATCAAATATATCCCCAGCAATACTTTTTCTTACTACGATCAAGTGTTGGATACCACCGCAATGCTCGGCGCTGTGCCGCCTAGGTACAGTTGGAATGGCGGCGAGATTGGTTTCGATGTTTATTTTTCAATGGCTAGAGGGAATGCCTCTGTTCCCGCCATGGAAATGACCAAGTGGTTCGATACAAACTAGTAAGTCATACATCATTCATCATCTATTATGAATTTTTCATTGATACTTTTATTCGATTTTGAATCTTTTTATCTGAATTTTTTTGAAGCCATTACATTGTGCCTGAATTGGGACCCGATGTTAAATTCTCCTATGCGTCTCACAAGGTCATTGAAGAGTATAAGGAGGCCAAAGCAGTAAGTTTGCTTACACTATTTCATTGCTGGAACATGAGGCTGCTAATAGTGTGTGTAATTATGATAGCGTTGAGTGCAATCTTAAGAATGATGAAATGCATGGAATTAAAAATGCTTAGCGTATAAGTATATGGAAACCTCATTGCTTTATCTGCAGAGGATAATAATTTTTTGGTGTTACAGTATTAGAGATAAAAACCCTGCTTTCTTACTTGATGATTTGCTCCTATTCATAATTTTTTATTTTCAACTTAAGGATAATTAATACATTTGGGATCCCATCACATGGTTTTTCACTCTTACTACCATCTATTTTAATGTAAAAGGTTCTCCTAAACGTATGTCTTAAATTATTCCTCATAATGTTACTCAAATTATCAGTTGTTGATTTGTGTAGTTTCTCTTATTAATTATTCTTTATGGGTTTCTCAAGTCATTCATAGTCTTAATGTTTACTTTTCTGCAATGCAGATGGGTGTTGATACTGTTCCTGTGCTTGTAGGACCTGTGTCCTATTTGTTGCTTTCAAAACCAGCAAAGGGTGTGGCGAAATCCTTTTCTCTTCTTTCCCTAATTGACAAGATTATTCCTGTCTACAAGTAAGCATAATGTTTTCTTATTTTCAATTGTATAGAAAGAAGTAGTTACTCCTTGTAGATTGGTAAATTATAGTTTTTTTTTTTTTCTGGATTTGGATTGGCATGGACATGTTGCTAATAGTACAATGTAGGTATTTCTCTCTTGTGTTTAATCCTTTCAATATGTGTTGGCTCCCAGGCAAGTTGTGGCTGAGTTGAAGGCTGTTGGTGCTACCTGGATTCAGTTTGATGAGCCAACTCTTGTGAAGGATCTTGATTCTCACCAATTACAAACATTTACTCATGCTTATTCTGAACTAGAGTCATCACTATCTGGTTTGAATGTTCTAATTGAGACATACTTTGCTGATGTTCCTGCTGAGACATACAAAACAATCACCTCTTTGAAGGCTGTCACTGGATTTGGGTTTGACCTGGTTCGTGGAACAAAGACACTTGATTTGATTAAAGGTGGATTTCCTTCAGGAAAATACCTCTTTGCTGGAGTGGTTGATGGAAGGAACATTTGGGCTAATGATCTTGCTTCTTCTCTCACTAACCTGCAGACTCTTGAGAGCATTGTTGGAAAGGGTATTTATTCTTAGGTGCTTCTTTTCAGAATTTCAGATTTGAATTTTGTTCCTGCTGTTACATAATCCTCTATGTTTGATTCTGCAGACAAGGTCGTGGTCTCGACATCCTGCTCACTTCTTCACACTGCCGTTGATCTAGTGAATGAAACTAAACTAGATACAGAGATCAAGTCCTGGCTTGCATTTGCAGCACAGAAAGTAGTCGAAGTAAATGCATTGGCCAAGGCATTGTCTGGTCAAAAGGATGAGGTATTTCCAGTAAGACTTGCTATTGTGAATTTTTTTTGTTAGTTAAAAATATTGAAAATACACAGTTTGTTATATGCAACAAAGAGTTGTTTGCCAGTTTACTTGCCATCGTTTTTCCCTTCAATTCTTAAAATAACTTTTAAGCTAATCAGAAACTCTTTGAATGACTTTGTGTATTAATAATTATATCAAGATGATGTATCATGAACGGAAATCAATTTTGTGTCTCATCTGTAAAATTAGATGATGTATTCTGAGTAATTCTCTTCTGTTTTCTTCTTTATACATAAGATGCAGCCATGGTACCTTTTTCTATTGAAAGCGTGGTGTGTTTATGATATTGCATATTTACATTATATAGAGAGTATTAGAATTTTATTTCTGATTTTCTTGTGTAAAAACAGGATTTCCCTATATATTGTGACATCTTTGTTTACTGTTCTATTTTTTGGCATAAATTGTACACAATTGTATGCACACAAAACTATCCTTTTTCCTGGCTCTGCTAAAGCTTTATTAGTTATTGGTAGCAGCAATTGTTCTCTATGAATGAAGTCAATGTTAGTTCCACTTGGCTTGGTTCCATAAAATAAACTTTCACTGCTGTTAGATTAACTCCTCTGCATCATCTGACATTGTTGTTCTAGATTCATAGAGCTGAGGGAGTGCTTCATGAAGTTTTTCTCTCAAGAAATTCTTTAAAGCATTTTGTAAAATATTTTTCTTTCTCCAGGCATACTTCTCTGCCAATGCTGCGGCTCAGGCTTCAAGAAAATCCTCCCCTAGGGTGACAAATGAGGCTGTTCAAAAGGCTGTAAGTGATCTTTGGCAAACTATCTCTATTTTTTCAGGTTTCTAAACAACCTGCAGTAACTTATACTTATCTGTTGTTACTGTTCTTTCTTGTTTAGGCGGCTGCTTTAAAGGGTTCTGACCACCGCCGGGCCACAAATGTCAGTGCTAGGCTGGATGCTCAGCAGAAGAAACTCAATCTGCCAATTCTTCCTACCACCACCATTGGATCTTTCCCACAGACCATGGATCTCAGAAGAGTGCGCCGTGAATACAAGGCCAAGAAGTGAGATTTCCTGCACTTCATACAGTTTTCTTTCTTTCTTTTTTTTTTTTTTTTTTGTTATGTCTGCTCTTGATTGTTTCCATATTGTGCATTAGATAAATTAATTTTGTTTTGCTTTCAGAATCTCTGAGGACGTTTATGTCATGGCCATGAAGGAGGAAATCAACAAAGTTGTCAAGCTCCAGGAAGAGCTTGACATTGATGTTTTGGTGCATGGAGAACCAGAGGTGACTTCTCATCCTAAATAGAATAACTTTATAACATTGACTAGTGCTGGACTTTGTAATAGAAATGAGATTCAACTTTTCATTGTTCTTCATTCTTTGGCATGCAGAGGAATGACATGGTTGAGTACTTTGGTGAGCAATTATCTGGTTTTGCCTTTACTGTGAATGGTTGGGTTCAATCCTATGGCTCCCGTTGTGTCAAGCCTCCTATCATCTATGGTGATGTGAGCCGCCCGAAGGCCATGACTGTATTCTGGTCTTCAATGGCACAGAATATGACCAAGCGACCAATGAAGGGAATGCTTACAGGCCCTGTCACCATTTTGAACTGGTCCTTTGTCAGGAATGACCAGCCCAGGTAAGAAATGAACCAAACTAATCTTACAATGCACAGTTAATTTACAGCATAATATCAAACAATACAATTGACTTTGTGCATATGCCTGTTTTTAGATTCGAGACCTGCTACCAGATTGCATTGGCAATTAAGGATGAGGTTGAGGATCTTGAGAAAGCTGGTATTAATGTTATCCAGATTGATGAGGCTGCTCTACGTGAGGGTTTGCCTTTGAGGAAGTCTGAACAGGACTTTTATCTGAAATGGGCTGTGCACTCCTTCAGGATTACTAACTGTGGTGTTCAAGACACTACCCAGGTTCATTTTAACCTCTTCTGCCTGCCAATTAAATTTTATTTGTGTTGTATGTGCCCTTCAGTTGTTCCTCTAGTTCTTCTACATGTGGATTTTGTATTTTGATGTTGTCAAAATGTTCCAGAGGATAGGTTAAAAGTAAAAAGAAGAGTGAAAAGCATGCTGTTTTCGAGTCATACCAATAGTTGTGCATATCTGGTTGATGTATGCATAATTGATAAACAAGTGATTGCTATACTGAATCATTTTATTCCAAACTTTTGGACAGATCCATACCCACATGTGCTATTCAAACTTCAATGATATTATCCACTCAATTATAGACATGGATGCTGATGTAATCACTATTGAGAACTCGAGATCAGATGAAAAGCTTCTCTCTGTCTTCCGTGAGGGAGTGAAGTATGGTGCTGGCATTGGTCCTGGTGTGTATGACATCCACTCACCGAGGATCCCATCCACAGAAGAAATTGCTGATCGCATCAACAAGATGCTTGCAGTTCTGGAGAGCAACATTCTCTGGGTCAACCCTGACTGTGGCCTCAAGACACGCAAGTACACGGAAGTCAAGCCTGCTCTCAGCAACATGGTTGCCGCTGCCAAGCTCCTTCGCAGCCAGTTGGCAAGTGCAAAGTGAGTTCAGAACCTGGCGCATAAGATGATTGTGGTTGCATACATATATATATGAAGAGGATTATCTATCAAAGCTCAAATAATATATCGGCTTCCCTCTGCTATGAGTTTCTTGTTTTGCATTACTCTTTAGGAGACAGATGTTTATGTATTAGCATCTGGATATGCTCTATGGAGCATTGATGGCTCTGCTTTCATTTCTATGAAGCTATTATATTTTCCTTCTTGATATTTCTCTCGGCTGTGTTTGAAAGAATGACTGAAGAAGCAAAATGATATAAAGAATATATTTTCACAAGAGTAATGCTGCACATTCGAAGCCAGAATATAAAGTTGGAATATCAGTTGATATGTCCAATGATGAATATTTTTTACTATTTTTTAAGTACGATAATAAATAGATAATAATTTCACAATTGCCCCACAAATGTAACTTAATTATATAAATACAGAGGTTTGCTAATTTTATACATCTATGTCAAATTACATATGTACCTTGGGTATAAACAAGTGGAGACTTTCTCCAACAGATCCATTTTTGTGACCAATCAAGAAACTGATATCTTGAATTTGGATAAGAAAGAAAGACCTACCTTTTTTTTATAAACTACTAATATAGGTAACCAAATAACATTTAAATTAACATGATTACGATTTAATCGTTTATTATTCGTATAAATAATTTAAATATAAATACGACTTGTTTATTTAGACATGATTATTCATATTAAGGTTATATGATGGTACAAAATGATTGCTTTGAGTTTTTTGTTCTTTTGCTACTAAAAAAACTTTGATCATTTATCACTATGAGATAATTATTTGTAAGATACATGACTTTATTCTTATCCCATTTTATAATTTGTAAAATAGTTTTCATGACATTAATTTACTATATTTATAAGTGAGAGGATATGATTTTTGTTCGAGCTTCAAATGTTGATTCTACTGACAAATTTCATTTCCAAAAGTCATTTTAGTTCTGAAGCAGTTAAATTTCATTGCTTACACACAAGAAGAAGAAACATATATCTTTCACAGGGACTTAAGATGCTTTAGACAATAGAAAACAATAATGTTTATGGTCAAAAATGAACTTCAGCATCAAAAACTCTCCACGGTAGACTTTGTAGATTGATACACCTCCAGCAAGTGCTTTTTTGTTATTTCTCTAAAGATTGAGGAATCACATATTATTATCCGATATAAAATTATGCCCTTATATAATAAAACATAAAAGTTAAAGGTCCTAAATGATAAAATCTCTTCTTTCAGATCATGAGGCCAAAACGCGGGAAGCATGAATACATTCCTCACGAAAAACCGTCTCTGTAATTTCTTCAAGTACCGAGTCTGAGAATGAACACTGAAACTAATCTTTTCTCGCTCTGAAATTCAATACGTACTTTAGAGATAGAAGATGTACAAGACGAAGCTGCAAGAGCTCTGCCACCAGAACCGGTGGAGCTTGCCAACATACTCCTCCATGAAAGATGGACCTGACCACAATCCTCGCTTCAAGTCCTCTGTTTCCGTCAACGGACTCTGTTTTCACTCTTCTGTTTCCTGTAAATCTTCTAAAGACTCTCAAAACGACGCCGCTCAGCTCGCTTGTCTCCACTTCACTTCTCCTCCGCCTCCTCCCCCTCCTCTGTGTAAGTATAACTCACAATTTAATTAATTAAATACTGCTCAAAGATGTATTTGGAAGTGCTTTTTGTGGTGGTCAAAATCGCTTTTAGATAAAAGTGCTTATTATCATTGTGTACTCTTAGAGAAAGAAAGAAGTGTAGGTAATTCATTTCTGGAAGGCATTCGGATAAGTAAATTTCTAGAAAGAACTTTTTCATGGATGAAAGCACTTAATTTTACCAAAGCACTTTTAAACAGCTTAATTTTATCATTCATTTTAATGAATAATTCTTCTTTTTATGTTTCATGTACTAATTTATTAACCAGGTTCTTTAACAAATGAGCCTCTTATTGATGAAGGATTGGAAATTGAGAAAAAGCCTCAGAGAGTTGATAATGACCAGGCAAATATTTCAGGTGATGCTCTGTTTTCACTTTTACATTTTCATTATTTATCGAACTAAATTTTCTTCTTAATATAAGCTTCTATCTAAACAAATACGCGGTGTAATTCGTATTTAATATGCAGACAATATAATTGTATTCGTCGAAAAATCCTTCTGACAGTTAGATAATTCAGGATTTTAATTCGTTCTCATAGTGTTACTTGGCTTAGAAAAAAAAAAAAAGCGCATAAGCTTATGCCAAAAGTGCTTTTTGTGACCATTGCTGTCAGGCAATTCCTCGATATCAAGCGCTGAAATTGCTGCTGGAGGCCCAACTGAGATTCAGTCACAAGCTTCAGCAAACAAATATGGTGATGAACTTTAATGGTCATTGATTCTTTTATTTCTTGTGATCTTTCATATTGCTTGATATCTTTATCTCCAGAAGTTTTTAAAGGGAGTGAAGTTGTGCTTGTGCTTGTAGATCTGCAATTTCGGTACAAAACTCTGCTGCAGAACTATGCTCAACGCAGAAATCTCGAATCGCCAAAGTATTCCAGCGTAAAATCAGGCCCAGCTCATGCTCTTTGCTTTAAGGCTACAGTCACAGTTCACGGCCGCACCTTCGACAGCATAGAGTTCTTCAAAAACTTAAAGCAAGCAGAGCAGGCTGCTGCTAAAGTTGCCTTAATGTCACTAGCATCCGATGGCTTTCAAGAGGCAAGTTTCGCAACTCAATCCTGCTCGATTACCATTATTGATTCATATTGCTGATAGTCATGTATTCTCTTGTTTTTGCAGGATGATTATTCTGTGTTTTACAAGACTATGCTTTATGAATTCTCCAAGAAAGAAGATCTTCCTGTGCCATTGTATCAGACCATTAAATGTGGTGAACCTCATACGCCAACATTTTTTTCAATGGTGGAAGTAGAGGGTGAGGTATTCTATGGGATGGTGGGAAGATCAAAGAAGGAAGCAGAGATGAAAGCTGCCAGAGTTGCTTACACTGCTTTAATAGAACGTAAGATATAAGAGATTCTCTTCCTGTGATATATTGTTGCTGAAATGTCTTGAAAGTTGGACACCATCATCATTTAATTCTGTTATCTTATCTACTTGTACCAGAATATTTTAGAAAGCCTCGATGCTATTAGAGTTGCTGCTACATGAGAAATTGGGAAGTACTTCAAAGTTTAATTTCTTGTTTCAGGTCGACAAAAACACAGCATCAGATCACTTTCCCCTCCTTTCGAGGCAGACGAAACTCCCATATCTACTGTCAGCTCAGACTTGGCAGTCACCATTGATTCACAAAACCTCAATCAGAAATGTGAAAAAGAGAGTGAAGGTAACATTTCCCTTTCTCTACTTGTATTATAGATTTTGCATACAGACCATTTACAAAATCAGAAAACCTCAGATTATGCTGTTCCAAGCTTGGATAACTTGATTGGAAAGAAAAATACACTGCCTGCTTTGACTAAAGAAGACTCATCAGCATCTCCTCCAGCGACAGAACTTGATGTTTCTGCACTCTCACTCGCAGACTCCGGCAAAGAAAGGGCTGCAGCTGCTACAGAAAAAAGCAGTAGTTACTTGCTCTGCAATAGGGTAAGGGTTTATTCATGCATCCCAGACATTGCATTCGCTAAAGGTATTACAGTGATGCCAATTAGTGACAATAAGTGGGTTGCTGTGAGCTTGGAGTTTCCAAACGAAGGAGCCAATTGACTTACTGAAGCTTTTTCTGTCATCTCCTTATTGCTTTAACTAGAAGTGCTTAATTCTACAATATGACCAAATTTTCTCAGATACTGGAGAACTTAGTTAATTATGTCATTAAGTAATTAGTAGTAACAAATAATTTGATATGTATTTATTTTCTAAATAATGAACAATTCTGCGTTCAATATTTTTATGGAGAACTGGTTATATTAGAATAAGAAAGTCTTATTATACAGAAAGAAAGTTTTAGATGAAACGGACATATTCATCTATACATCCGTCTAATAAAACAATGTTATTATAGGATCAATACATATTATTGCACTTGATCAATTCTTGGATTTGCCAAGAGACCCGACTGCTCTTTTGGTGAAAACCCAAGCTACCAGAACCAGCAAAACCACCACAATCATGTTCACAAGTTTTCTTTGTCCCTTCATCTCCATTACCAACCAACCAAGAGCTTGCTTCATTTCTTCCACTCTGAATTTATCCGTGCTTCTATTTGAACTTCCAGCAGCTTCTTTCTCAGCCTTTGCTGCAGCATCTTCAAGATTTTTCTCCTTTTCCATTTTTTCAGTCGCAGAAGTGCTTTTTCGTTCTTCAGACAAATCCTCACCGCTCTTCTTCTCAGACCCTTTCCGGGAAGCAGTTTTATCCACATTGTCAGAAGCACTTCTCACCCCACTAGCCTTTTTGCTTGGTTGCTTTTCCATGCTAGTAGTCTTAGAAGCATCAGCTTCTCTTGCCTGTTCTTGCTCTTTCCCTTTCTTCTCAGCTTTAGAATGATCACTTTCTATTTTTTGAGTCTTCGGAGCTTCTGTTTGCGCTTTTGCTTCTGCTTCTGCTTCTGGTTTTGCTTTTGCTTCAGCTTCTGCTTTTGCATCTGCAGCTTTATAATCCGCCTGCGCAATAATTTTGGGGTGTTTGATATGCAGTTCTCCACCCTCAAATTTTGCGCTGATTTCATTGGTGTCATAATTCGAATCAATCAGAAATTCCTTTTGGAAACGGCTCCATTTATTGTTACCAAGCGACCGTTCCCCACCGATTCTTAGTTTACGTGAAGAGGTTGTTTGAACCCTTAGTTGCTCCTTCTTAAAACCTGTAAATTTACAATTAATAATAAAAAATCTATTTTTTAATTTAATTTAACCACTTTTATTAGTGCAAAATTTATAAAGCATAATAACCTTACTCTATTTTAATTTGTTTTCTTCCCATCCAAGCAAATTTATATGCACTATTTGTATATAGTGCCAAGTAAAATTCTATTTTTTAATAATTTTTATAAAAGATGTGGGCATAAAAAAATAAAAATAAAACTCTCCAAATTAACCAAATCTCTACTTAATGCTCACTTGATTCCTTTCTTATTTGACCTAACATTAAACAGAAAGAAAGGGAAGGAAACGGCATGGTTTTCCTAAGATTCTTATTTCAAAACTTGTATCTTATTTATATTCTTTCAAAATTAATACTAAAGAAATTATTACAATTTTGAAATATTTTGAGAGAAATTTCTCCTACATGAACTTACATTTTTTTAAAATATGAATTTGATAAAATTTACCTAAATTTTATACAAAACGACAGTAATTGATGAAGATAGTATCGTTTTTACACTAATTCCGCGCAAACTTACACACGTAGAAAAAATTCAACATCACAATAAAAACAAAAATTAAGAGAAATGAGAAGAAATTAAAGCAAAAAGAAAAAAAAACCTGGTAAATGTACAATAAGAGTATCGAACTTAGCCTCTCTTGCCCATCTTGTTGATGGCTCAAACTCTTCATACACAGCATCACCTTTATTAGCTCTTGATTTCGCGTCCATCTTATTGATTGATATATGTAAATGTATATATATAAAAATGCTCTTTTCTTCTTTCTGTATATATCTAATTCTGCTTATGTCTATATATATATATGTATATATTCGTTTTCCTCCTTCTGTTGATATTTCAATGTCTCAGCTTGTTGGGTGTTTATATACCAAAAGGCTGTACGCATGCAACAGCTAGCTAGATAGCTGCCTTGTGCAATGGGTTTCTTTGAATAACGGGTTATTCTTTACGCTTATTCATTCCTTTTCTTTTAAATTTTGATCAATGGGATGAAGTATGCTTAATATGTTCATTTGGGGTTCGCATGCAAAAGCAAACTTAGCTTCGCCCATGGGGAAACCAAGGTTCCCTGTTGTGTTTCTGTTCAGACTAAAATATTTGTTAGTACACATCTTTGCTTTTGTTTGAAATTTATAACCTATATCGACTCAAGTTAATTTAAAATTGATTTAATTATTCAAATTATTCTTAGTATTAATATTACACATAGCCCCCTCTTAAAAATTTTGTGACTATCCTAATATATATAGATATAAGGCAAAATCAATGACCCGTTTTTTTTACATAATTTTTTATATCAAATATAAGCCGTTGAATTCATATATATCCAACTGTTAAAATTACATCTGATTATTAATACATAATTAATGCATGTATAATTAATACACATGTAAGATACAATCTAAATTATTGGATGTGCTTAAATTCAACGACCTATATTTAATGCATGTAATTCAACGCCTATCAGATGTAATATACAAAATCTTACATCAAACATAGGTCGTTGGATTTAAGCACATCCAATGGTTGAAATTACATCTGATATGTATATTAATTATAGATGCATTAATTGTGCATTAATTATATAGTCAAATACAATCTCAACCGTTGGATATTTTTAAATCTAACAGTTGAGATTTGATGTAAGATTTTGTGTAAAATAAATGGGTCGTTAATCCTGCCACACACACACACACACACACACATATATATATATATATAACAGTTCTTTAACTTTATACAGTTTATAAATCTTACATCTAAACACTTTTAATAGTTAAAATTAAATTTAATACATATAATTAATATATAATAAATATGTCATAATTAATGTACGTCTCTCAATTATTAAAAATTTTTAAATTTAAAAGTTTAAAAATAAGGTAAGAAATTGTGTAAAGTTAAAAACCATTTTCAATTCGTGGCCAGTTCAGATTCCTCTGTTTCTTCGAAATGCAGAAGATATCTGAGCCACCACAAATGTTCCTTTTTCAAATAACTTCAACTTAATTCCCTAGTGTCACTATGAAACTTGATGTCAAAACCATCTTATCTCGAAACCTATTCTCACTTCAATTAGAGGCTATAATTTTGAAAATTTTATTCCAAAAACTAGAAAGTGTCCTCGTTTCTACTGTGAAGGAATAAAATACGGTTGTGCTTTTGCTATAAGCTATAGCTTTTGTCCTTCTATTACCAAGAAATTGATTAATGTATCAAGGCTTTTTTTATGATAAACCTGTGTTTATTGAATTTCATAAAAATTATTATGTTGTTAAGGTAAGAAGCTAAGAGTGGTGTATATTCGAAGGTACTCCAAGAATTTTTGCTAAGGTAGCAAAAAAGAGATTCTTGCTCAAAGGTTATACAACAAGAATTTTTAAAATTTTCCTCGTCTCTTTTTTTTTCAATTGAAGTCAATAAGAATAAGAAATTTTTGGTTAATATGATTACTATATGTGAAATAAGGCCATTTAAACCGAAATGTTCAATCGGACAATCAATATGATTTATTGTATATGTCTTTCATTTATAAAGTAATTATGAACTATATATATATATATATTTTTTAATTTATCTTCATCTTTATATAGTGTGTGAAAATGCAATTTTTATTCTTTTTATAAGCTGTAAAATTAAGAGTGGGTATGGTTTAGGTTTTAATAGAAATTAGACTAAACTGAAAAAGTTCGAATTTTTCTTTTTGAAAATAAAATTAGACTAAATATAAATTGAACCGAACCAAATTTGTCTATTCTGATTGGTTTTGATTTTTTTTTTTGCTCTTTTAGTTTGTTTGACGAAAAAGTAACATTCATTAATTTTAACAAATAAGTTGTACAAGAAATATTCGTGTGATAATTACTAATAAAAGTTACTAATAAAAATATCTAATTGAATGTTCTTAAAATGTTGAAACATTTTTTTTTTACTTTTAATTTAAAATATTAAAATTGTAGAGATAACATTTATTTATTTTTTATTTGAAATCTAAATTAATTTGAAATATGAATATGAGAGTCTTAACTATATGTTTATTTTTAATTTGAAATCTTAAGTATTAAAATTTTTTGAATAAGAAAATCTAAAATTTGATACTTTTATATTTTTATTTTTAAAATTTTAAATATAAATAAATAATAAATGGAAAAATAAAAATAAATTTTCACTTACATCTATAACAAAAATTATATATGTTTAATACAAATTTTATTATGATATAATATGAAAATCGGCTTGTGTATATAAGTTTAAATTATAATAAAAGTAAATGAAACTTATTACAAAAATAAAAGAATAATAATTTATTGAAAATCTTGATAAATGAATACGAGGGGAAAAGAAGTACGACAATACTTATATTTTACAAGAAAATAAATTATTATATAAATAAATTAATTTTTAAAAATATATTTTTTAGAAGATACTTAATAAATTTTAAATTTAATCAAAAAGTAGAAAATAAACTCTAAAAAGTATCTCAAAATTCTCAATAAATTAGAAAATAAACATGCTTAATCACCAATTTAGTTTGGTTATCATATTTTATAAATAAGAGATAAAAGGATACGATTAAAATTTCTTTAATAAAAATAAATATGTCTAAATTGTTAATTTTCTTGTTCTTCAAAAGAAAATTAAATTACCATTAATAAAATTTTATTAATATCTAACTAGTTTTTATTTATCATTTTTTAAATTAAATTATCCACTAATAAAATTTTTATTTTACTTAAAAAACACAAAAAGTAGAAGGAAACAAATCACACTATTTTTTTAAAATACGATTTTGATTAGACAATAAGATTGCTTTGTTTTAAATAATTATTTTATTTTTTAACTTATAATTACATTTTATCTTTAAAATAAAAATAAAAATTTAAAAATTCATTTGAAAACAACTACCGCTTTTTCACAACCCACATTACAGACTGAACTCATTCTTCACAAAGGCGGAAGCCGCGAACAAAATACGACGTCGTAGCAGGTGGTTGGGAACTCAAACTCAAGGGATAGCGAAGCGATCGTTTTCGTCGAGTTTGAAAGTCGTTTCTCAAAAGCACTGGAATTCTGCTTTCGCTTTTTGATTTTTGGTTTGATTTCATTGCAAAATTATGGAAGACTAATTCAGTGTTTTGGAGAATGGCGGTAGATACGAATTTCGCGTCGTCATTGTTAGAGAAAGTGAAAATTGAAGATCCATGGCTTCCTCCCAGAACTTGGGAATCCATTCCTTCTCAAAGCGGCCAGCATTGCTCTTCCTCTTCTCGGGACCGTCATCGTCTCGATTGCGATACTTCGTCACTCTCTGTAAGTTGTTCTTTTACGTGATCTGCTTGCATTTGCAATTACCTAAATTGTTCGCTTGATAATTTGAAAATTATGTAATGCCGCTGTGTTTCTGATTATAAATGTTATGAATTTAGTTTGTAAAGAGTTGAAATGCTTGTAGGAGAGAAGTTACTGTTGTCTTATGCTTCAGCTGCTTGTTTTTTCTTGATCAAAATTGTAAATTTGGGGTTATGCTTCAGGAGGCGAGTTTGGTGAGGTTGGCCTTGAATGCTTTGCAAGGTGTACACTCATCTCTTATTAGTATAGAGAAGCTTGCTGCTGCATTTTGCTCTAGCCCAGCAGATAGAACCATCCATAGGATTCCGAGTTTATGGAATAGGTCTTCAAGCACTCATGCTTTAGGAAAAATTCTCAAATCCCTTGGTTGCTCAGGTTTCTTGGTTGTTCTTCTGCGGAAATTTGTAGATTATTTCAGAAATTTTGATGCTTATTCAGCAGGAAAGAGTCCTTCTGAATTATTGGAAAAGAAAAATGATTGTAACAAAGAGCAACCTCCGTACAGTCTTGTCAATCAGGCATTTGCTGTTGCAGGTTGAAAAGGTTTTAGAGGGGTACATGGGTGCATTGGACACGTTGAATGCATCGATTGGTTTGAGGCGCTCATTAAAGAACCTTGACGTGCTTTCGCTTGTGTCTAGTGAAGACGGATGTCTTACAAGCGTAGTGCAATCAAAAGTTACTCTATTGGAGGTGTACTTGCATACAAGAGAACTAAGGACTCAAATTGAATCTCTTGGAAATATATGCAGTCTACATGGTATAGCCCTTAGCTTCTCTGAATCTTCTTCTGAAGATCTAACTGCTAAAGCAACATTGGGATTTCACAAGTTCTGGAGAGGTGGGGATTTGCTAACTTATTTGTATACACAATTAAAGGTCAGCTTAATTTAAATTTGTTCCTGCATTCAATTTCCATTTTCCACTTAATCATATTCTACTTTCTTGCTAGTTACAATTAGTAATAGTGAAATTGATTCTTTGAAATGTGCTATTATCTCAGTGAAGGACAGATATTGTGAGAATAGAGAGACTTGGTGCATTCATTCCTAATTATAATCTCCGGAGCTGTTACATGACATGCTTTCTTGAATAAAAAATTCAAGTTGTATGGATATACTTCTTAATTCCTCGCATAGTTTAGATGTCCTAGTAATAAAATTTACAAGAAATTCATTTTAGGAGATTTCTTGTGTTCCTCCTGATGAAAATTTCTAGCAATTATCTCCTTGTAGGTTGCTGATCCCTCTCACCGCTCTTTACTAAAGTTTCTTTTTGTCCGGTCATGTGAACCATATTGTGGGTTTATAAGATCATGGATATTCAAAGCTGAGATCAATGATCCTTATAAGGAGTTTATAGTAGAATATGTCAACAATTTTCCTGATGATCAACAATGCAAAACTCACAACTCTGTTGACTTCCCACCGGCGAATATTAGGGTAATGTATTGCTGTAAATCAAAGTAGTGTTCAGAGATTGACCTTATTCATTTATACTACTACAGTTCTCTTTATTGTTGATCCTCAAATTTGGGACTGTTCATTCCAGGAGAGAGATGGAGTTTCCATTCCTTGTTTCTTGAAGAGCTTTCTGATTCCTCTTGTCAGGGCTGGTCAGCAGCTTGAAGTACTCATGAAATTGCTTGAATTGTTTGATTGTGTTTTCCCTGGGGATCATACTTATATGGATATTCTTCCATGCTGGAGTGGTTTTTCCAGCAATCACCCACTTTATGCATCTCCAATGACTTTTGGCAAAGGAAACATAGAAATCATGGTTGCTGCAAGAAATAGTTACTATGAAAAGATGCAGAGAAAGCTCGAAAATCTTTTGTCAAAATTAGAAATCAGTTATCAGCAGGTACTGTCTTCTTGTAATTCCATTTCACCATCACTTTTCCTTTTCTTTATTTATTTTCCTGCATTTAGTTGATTGTAGTAAAATATGTAATAACTTTGACTGCTTAATATTATTGAAACATCCCAGATTGATTGATTAATATTTGTTGGTCCTTCTTAGCTCATTCTAGCCGCTTGCTCTGTAGCCACTTTCCTTCTTAGCAGAAGTCAACAGTGTGGTCCAGTGGAAATTGTTGTCCTTGCCCAGTTGATGAGGCTATTCATCACTAGTGTGATTCTGCTGCTGTAGCTGGTGTTTGAGGGTTCAAGTACCTGCTTCATTGTGTAGTGGTAACAAGTGGAGTGCATATACCTGTTTTTGTAGCACTCTTTTATAGGATTCCAATGTTCCTTGCCACAGTATAGTGATTTGAGTGGAAGAAAGCTTCTGAGCCGTTGTTGGTTGCTCCTATTATATATTCTCTGTCTTATGAACCTACAGAGATACTGCTAACTCAGCAGAGTGATTTCCCACGGTTTCTGGTTGTTGAATTCTGCTCTTTTTATGACCATTTAAATGTACAGTGAAGTCATGTGAGGTATATTTGGAAAATGGAGGGTAATTCATGGTTTGGCATCAATGTTGTTATTGGATAGACATTCCCTGTCCTAGTTCTAAATAATTTGTCTACATAGCATTTATTATATGTTGTAAGGATTCAGGAAAGGACTGCTGTGTAGTAATGTTATTAGACATTTACATTGTCATTGGTAAAAAGAGATGCTAATTATCTCATTGTGCTGGTTTCTGATTGCTGAGTTATTGTATGTTATTTTATATAAAGATTTTTAATTTTCAGGTTGTATCACACAATGCTGCACCTGTCTTCCTTGGCAATGGTGGGAGCTTAGAAACTTCTGTTTCATTTGAGTTAAATGACCGGCAAACTATTCCTTCTATGGTTGATGAAAGGGTCTCCAATCTGTAATCTCTCTCTCTCTATATGTGCCTGTGCATGCATGCAAATGTGTTTTGTGATCTGTGTTCTTGAGTATGTGTGCCTAAGCATGTGTGCAGTCACAACATGCACCTGGGTATTCTACTACGTGAAAGTGTTCATATCGTATTAATCCATCTCAGCATCAGAATTGGCTGACAATAATTTAAAAACCTAATATATTTTGACCAATTCTTTTACCCAATATCCATGCCTTTGACATTCGCCCTTTCTGTTGCTTTCCTTTTAAGTACTTTGGTGCTTTGAATAGTAAGTGGATTTCTCTGCTTCTCAGGGCTATTGGGAGTAAGGATTTTGATGACTCTAGTGCAAAAGATAAGTTCTTTTATGGTGGGGATACATCTGAGTCATCTGAATGTTCATCTTTAAGTGGTTCTGAAGAGCAAAGTGAGGCTGAACAACAGATTGAACATCCTAACAGTTTATTTGGAACTGAGAAATACTTTTCTGCTTTAAGCTTCTCCAGGAGTACTCCTAACAGTAATCCACTGCAGAAGTATCTGCAGAGTGAAAAATCTGGACATAAGGAAAGGGATTCTCATGAAATATGTGAAAGCACTGATGCCCTTGCCCTTTTTATGCTCACTCAGCATAAAAGAAAAATTCTCAGCTCATCTGGACCAGAAGCTTCCAAGGAGTCACACTTGTCATCCAGAGATAGTCATTATACTCATAGCCTAGTTAGTAACTGTTGGCCGCTCGGTGGACTTTTGGAAAATCCTTTTTGCATTGATAGAGGGTGCGGAAATGATCCTGAAATGCATCTATCTGCCTCTGGCCTAAAGGGTTGCAAAGGAAATATACAAGTTTCTAAGGAAGGTGTTTCAAATAGCAAAACACTTGGCAATGACAATGCTTTTACAGAGGAAATCTTAGGTGAAGGTCAATTACATAATGGCTATGGCACTTCAAATTTATTTTCAATGCAGGGATTGAAGCTCAACTACAGTGGCAATATTTTCAGTATCAATCCTATGTTGACCAGAAATACCTTATTCCACCAAACAGGCAAATCTGGAGAGAGATGCACTACTGACCTTGGACAGTCATTTCCTTACTTTGACTTTTCTTCTGTAGAAGATGCTTGTAAGGTATGTGTGGAGAAGTTAACTGTTGGTTCCAGACAGGCAGTATTTAAGGATTCAAGTCAGTCTGCAATTAGCACCAAGGGGGATCTCTTTAATGAACAAGGCTATACTGTACATGAAATCCTGCTTGACAATACCAAAGGGTCTTGTGTTTATCCACATTTGGACTTGAAGGACCATGACAAAAATCTTGTTGCAACAAATATTTCTAGTACAAGTTCTTGGGAGAGTTTGCTTTACACTTCAAATAACATTGATAATACTACTGTCAAAGACCACAGGCAGGAATTTTCAGCCATCTTTGAGATACCTCTTGATTTTATTATTGATAAATGCTTGCTGCAGGAAATCCTACTTCAGTATCCTTTTTTTTCCTATTACGGAATTACTCTGATGTTCCCCTTCGCATTTATTGTCCATGTTTGAAATGAATTGCCTAACAACATATTAAGTTTAAACAGGGTAATTCCTCAGAAATATTGCATTTCCCATAAAAATTTTGTTTTTGCTTAGTGCAAACTTCACTTTCAGTAAGTACGTCATTGCCAATTTTAAGTGTCTATATAGCATGTAAACCATATATACCTGTTAGAACAAAAGCTTTTGTGGTATATTTCTTAATTCATTCTATAAATTTTAATTTATGTCAATTGGAGTAATCCCCATGAGAAGCTTTTTTTGAATTGTGTTAACTTTGGTTGAGGTGCATACATGATAGTTGCTTAAGATGGTGCCATTGGAATACAATTGTTTTACGCCGATTATGCTTCTCCTTAACCAAATGATAGATACAAGTATGTGAGCCGATTGACGATCAAGTTGCTAGAAGAAGGGTTTGATTTGTATGAACATTTATTGGCGTTGCGGCGGTACCATTTCATGGAATTTGCTGACTGGGCAGATCTGTTTATCATGTCTCTTCGGCATCATGTATTGCGTCCAGTGATCAGCTCTATGCATTATAATTTGAATTAGTTGATTCATATTGTTTTAGTTCCTTCTGATTTTACTTTCTTTTGTTCCAATATACAGAGCTGGTGTGTTACAGAGGCCGATTATAGAGTATCAGAAATTCAGGGGATCCTTGAATTGTCAGTTCAGAGATCTTCATGTGAACAAGACCAAAATAAGAGCAGGTTATTTGTGTACATTAAAGAAGATGGCACCTTGCCTCTTTCAACATCTTCAACTGGTACATTCTTTAATCATTATTGCAAGCTTTCTGCATAGTTTTGTCATCCAGTTCAATTATACTAATTTTGAGCTTGTCATCCTTAACTTGTTTTCCTAGAAAAATAATTCTAAATATGCTATTCTCTTTTCTTGATGTTGCCCTTCTTGAAATTGGCAGGAGTTCGTTCCTTCAATTTTTTAGGTTTGGGCTACCAAGTCAATTGGCCAGTCAATATCGTTTTGACTCCTTGCTCAATGAAAATATATGCTGATATATTTAGTTTTCTGATACAACTGAAGCTTGCTGTCTTCTCACTGAATGATGTGTGGTGCTCGTTGAAGGTATAACTCCTTGGCATTCTCTAATTTTTTCCATATGTCGAAGTATGCTATCATGTGTCCTCCATTTTTCTCTCACCTCATATTCTTGTAGTTTTCTAAATCATGGTAGAGCAAGAAATCAAGTACTTGGTGTCTAAAGGACACTTCATCAGATTCTTACTTGACTGTGCACCAGAATTATTGTTTTGTTTTAAATACTTCAAGAGTTTTAATGTGTGCATGCTGTGTGATTTATTGATTTGGGTGTACTGGCCTTGGTCTAGTAATTTGAGGACTGCTTATTGATCCTCCGTGGTCTGACTATGATAGAGTTCGAAGTTTACTTTATGAATTTTCCTTTTTCTATTGTTTGATGGTTGGGCTCTTAAAGATTGCCTACAAACTTAGTTTATTGAAGATGAGGAAAAAAGTGACTTTGGACCATTCTAAGGTACTTAATCTTCTTTACAGGATTTAATGCACTTCATCAATCAGAACCGTCACTCCACACAACATGAGAGGGAAGTCGGGCATTTTAATTTATTGATAAAGTTGAGGTAAATTGCACAATTATTCCTTAATTTTGTCTTTCACGTTACTTTCTGCTTTTGTTAAATTAGGTTCTAGCTCACACTGATAAACTTTCTCACTCTTATTGCTTCTAATTTTGCATTCGGTGAAACTTAGAAAGGTGGTGGTAGTTGCCCATCTTCTAGAGAGTGACATACCCAACTGGAGTGTAGGAAGTGAGAGCAAGTAGCCAAGTTCTTGCCTTCACACTTTGCACTTTCCAAGATACTGATGCGGTTATGTTGCTCTCCCTAAGTTGTACAACATTGCCAACAAGATCCCTTTGTAAAAATATGGGTTAAGATCAATGGCACTGCAACTGTTACTGAAATATGGTGGTCAAGTTATGGTCCTTCAAATTGACGCACTTTACAGGCTGGAAAATACGTATGGCATGTGTTATTTACTAGGTGGATTAATTATGTATGTTAAAAAAAATAAAATTATATTGAATCCATCTTGAACGTCAAACTAGGTATGTAGAAGTGCCTTTATATAGGCTAAAATAAAAAACACCATAAACTAGAGAACCTCATAAACCTAGGAATCCTTAACAAACTAGGTAAAGACTAATAATACTTAAATTAGAGACATACTTAATAAGACTAAACCTTATGAAACTAAATAAGTATAATTTCAATGCTAACAATGTATATATAGGTAATCTCAAATATCACGGGTAATCTCAACTGCATATTAATCCAATGGCTCACAAATTGATGTCAAAATGAAAATATCTATGTACACGCATGCATGCACATACACATACTCGTGCAAATATCCGCATTTTTTGATATTTAAACCAGCAATTCTCTGTATCAATATTGGTAAAAGACAAACTTGTTGATTGAGTGACATCACCCTCCATTAAATTTTATGTCTGGAGGAGATGCCATAAGCCTGAAGGCCACTGTTGAAGAACTGGAAGTGTTGAAATAGTATTTAAACTAGGTTCTGCAAAGCTTTCAGTTGCTATGCCACAGGTTCTTCGTGCTACTAATAAGTCTGAAGTTTACCACATGTTAGTGGAAATCAAAATAACAATGGAGAAATCTGTTTTCATTATCTCCTCATTGTACTTCAGTTTTTAATTTTAGAAATAACTTTCCATTTGCTATCACATAAATACACCCATTCCATATTTCTGTGTTGTATGCCAGGCAGCAGGTCAATCATTTTGTGTCGACATTACAGCAATATGTGCACTCACAGTTATCTCATGTTTCATGGTGCAAGTTTCTTCATTCTCTTAAGCATAAGGTTTGAATTACCTTGACTTTACTTTGTATGCATTTTTTTTTTTACAATTTTTGTGACTATATCATCTTTGGAAGTACTGACTTCGTTTTTTTTCAAATTGTTCCCTTCACCTTTTTGCCAATAGTTGATGTCATTGCTATTGCAGTTAGAAAGTTAGATGAGTCGTCAAATTATAGCATTGTTGAGTTCCATGCTAAGCGTGATATCTTATATCAACTGCTTTGCCTTCTGACAGTCATGAGCTTTTTCTTTATTTAGTTTTGTCAATGTTGACTGAGATGAATTCCTATGAACATATTAAATACCATGGAGGCGTGTATGTATTTTATTTTGTTCTTCAGGGTGTCATAGTTAGCTACTTTTCTTTGTTTATCTTCTCTCTTCTAATCTTTAAGAATTGGAAGCATTTCCTTAGTATCATTGAGCTTCAACTTGCCTGTGACTACTGTAGGTCAAAGATATGATGGATCTCGAGTCAGTACATATGGCATATCTATCTGATTCACTAGACATGTAAGTTTATATTTTTATTCCTGTTTGAAGTTTAAGGCATCTTCTCCTGTTCTTTGGAAATGTGAGTTTTGGTCTAGAATCATAGAACCACGTTGGACCCAAGCTTTTTTAGTTTCAAATTGTATAGCCAAATATAACAAAGTTCAGCCACAAATAGCTGTAAAAACTAGAAATGCTAAGATAATGCTAACATATAGTAGTCAATTATACTATAATTGTTCAATTTATTAAATTTGAACTTTATTTTTGTCAGTACAACTGAACATTTAACTAATTGGCGTATCGATGGTTTTAATAGGTTTATTTAGTAAAATATTATTATCATTAAAGTTGGTTGAAAAGGGTATATTTTGGCATTTGTAGGTGGGTGTATGAAGTAAAAATTAAATTCTTAAATTTGAATATTGGGTGCAGATCTATTGAGCAAATGCGTCCTCCTGGGTATGTATAATCAGGGGATGGTCACATAGACATAAGAGAACAAAATTTTAGGAAGAACAGAGAATTGAGAACGGGCAACATTACCTAGTAAACTTTAAAATAAAATATGATTTTACTTGTTATTGTTTTTATTGTGTTTACCTTGTTTCTGTTTCTTGGCCAGTTGCATGGTCAAATTATATTTCCTTTAAATGAGAAAATTTTGGCCTGTTAGTATATCCTCTTGACTCTTAGGAGTGTTTACAAATTTTGCAGATGCTTTCTCTCTGATGAAACACGGGTTGTTGCTGGCATCATAGAAGGCATTTTACAGTGTGCACTAGACTTTCGGTCTTGTCTTACAAGAGGAATGTGGGACATTGAGCTGGATCAAGATGATTTTGTGGGAAAACTTTCTAGAATAAATGTATCACAGGTGATTCTTGCATCCTTTAATCCAAGGTTGCCTACTCAGCTTAATTTGAACTGTGTTTGGTCAGCATTCAGACAAGAATAAATATGGACATGAGCAGTTTGCTGTTGTGCAATTTAAGATCGCTGGCACTACATACTCCAATATATCAAAGTGGAGGCACGATTCTCTAGTTCATATCCATTAAGGAATTTTTCTCCCTGAAATGCATATGTTAGGTGATTGATTGTCTTTGTCTGCTCGAAAAAGAAAGAGCATAAAAGGAAAATGCAATTAGAGTCATTAGTTTGCCATTTTTCACCATACCAATACTCAGTGTCTACATTGATGCTGAAGAAATGGATGCTGCCATTGCTTTCTATTGTTACTATTAATTGAATTTTTAAGTTATCAAATTTTTCTAAAAGCAGTGATTATTTTTAGCCTACTCAATTATTTTAATCCCCTCTTTACAGGTGCTTGCCATAAAGCAAAAGTTCGACAAAAACCTGAAGGAGTTACATCTATGTTATCTGAAATCACCCAAACATGGAGAGTTTGGCCTTTCCCATTTCTGGGCATATCTCAACTACAACGAGCATTACTCAGACACCAGCAACAGAATGCCCCACTTCACTTTTTCACTCTGAGAAGCTGTTTCATACCCATACGATCAGTAAGTTTGTTGGATCGAGTCCAAATACAAAGGAGGTACATTCTTAAAACAATCTTAGTAAAACATCTCTCCACATCATTCAACTCTTCCAGACATACTAGGCATAGAGATTCATCTTCTTTTTTGGTGTGTTTGGGTGGATTGCCAAGTTTTATGACACGAAACTTGGGGTTGGGGAAAAATACTTAGGCTTTTAACACAATCTAGGCATGGAGATTCGTCTTCTTTTGGTGTGTTTGGGTGGGTTTGCTAATTTATGTGACATGAAATTTGGAGTTGTGGAGAAAATTTTGAGGCTTCTAAGGGGAAGCCAAAGAATCCTAGCCTAGGCTAATACATTGAGAATTCATGAGTTGCTGTTTATATGTTGTTCAATATGATTGATCCCTGAAAATATTTTTACAATGATGTGTTGTATTACTTCAATTTTCTTGGTGTAAAGGTGTTCAGCTAGTCAATTTTCGGTAATATAAGAGTAAAAGTGTCCCTTGTTTCTTTCACCAAATGTTAAAAAATGGAAGCTATGAGGGCTTAGCCATGATGATTAGAACACACTTCCTTTAAGGGAGTGTGTTCGATTCCTCTTATTTACATTAGTAGGAATTTGCCCATAATTTGTGAACTTTCTCAAAAAAAATTTAGTAGTATTCTTGTTAGAATACAGACAGTCTCTTGAATGTTGGGTATACTACAATTGTAGATTATCTTCTCAGTGAAATTCCAGTAGATCCCTATTTATATACTAGTACATATCTAATTGTATACTAGTAAATTTGTAATATGTAATCTTTAAAAAAAAATGTTAAAAAATGGGCCCACTGAATTTTTGAATTGTTTTTCAAAAGATAGATATAAAAAATTAAAATAAATGACATCATTGATTAGATTAGTTTTTTCTTAGTGAGAAAAGTAGTGAAAGTGTAGATGAAAGCATCAGAACAAATCTCATCCATATCAAACCTATATCACACAAAAGATTGAGTTCACCGCCCTTATTAATTATAATATTTGACCTTCAACACCTCTTGGTATTTTGTCATATTTAATATTATTAAAAATTATTCTTTTTTAAATATTAATAGATACATCGCAGTTAAAATTTTATTGAGAATATAAATAATTTTTTATAAACTTATGTGTGAGATTTCTTATCCTTTAAGAGAACAAATTAAGATCTTAAGTAGGCACATTAAGATTAAGAGGAGTCTCTTTGAACTTTTTATATGCAAAAATCATTTAATTTAATGAGTGGTTAATTATTATTATTTGTTATTAACTGGTTAACTAAATATTACTCTTTGATAATCCCTTTATATTAATGATAAAAGCAAAATAATGAAAATATAATAGAGAGAATAAGAAGATGAAAAGTTTAAGTTGTACTATTTAACTCAAAATCTTGTTTGTTTGTTTGTTTTTTAATAATTATTTCTGGTTTTATACTTTTGTTTAATGTATTTTGGAAATTGAAACGAATAAATAACATTATCTTTTATTTTTATTGTTATATTTATTTGTTTCAGTTAAAGGGTCAAAATCCGAGTTGCATTCACTCATTCATCCACCATTAAAAAAACTGTTTTTAATTTGACTAGGCAGGGCAATATTTATCCAATTCGATGATCAATCAAAAATTCAACCATAAACAATTTTATGCCTATTTATCTAGTTAATAATCAATTTGAATTTGATTGTATCTTTTTAATATTTCATTAATGGAAGACAGAATTTCTAACACATTAAATAATTGTTATGTGTATGCTAGTCTAGACAATTAATATACCCAATGATAATTTTTCAAATCGAAAAAAAAAGCAAAAAAAAATAATAATTATGAAAACTAATTTAAAAATAAAATAATTAAATATAATTAAGTTAAAATAAAAGAGAATTATTTTATGTTTGACTTACATTCTTATTTTATTAATTTATTTATTAATATTTAAATTTTAAATCATAGTTAACCTTTTTTTTATCCCTCTATATTTAAAACGGTGTTATCAAATAATTTATCGTTTTTCATCAATTTTCATATTATTTAAAAGATTGATTTATAATTTTTTTTAGTTATAAAATTAAATAAAAAAATGATATATTATATAAAAAATAATGTACATATTAATATAAATTAGTAAAAATTATTTTTTATAAATTATTATATTAACTATAATTAAAATTTTATAAATATTATATAATATATAAATATTAAAAAAGTATATATATCAAAATATTCTTCTTTAAATTCTTTTTATTTTATAAAAATAAATTATTTAACATATATGTTTATTATTTTAAAAAATATATGTTATCATATTTCAATTAAATTCGTATTTTAACCAAATTCATTATTTAACTCTGTCTATATTCAACGTAAAAACAGAAAATTTCACTCACCTGATCATCGACGCCCTGACCAAATTAATCCTTTTTTATTATTTTTTTATGGAAAAAATTAATTCACTGACAACTTTATTTCATTCAAAGATTGCTTGCCCAACTTTTAGTAAGAAATAGTAGAAATTTTTGATACATTGCATCTTCATTTTCTTATTAAATTATGTAAAACATGAACCTTTTTCTATATTTTTGAATGAAAATAAAAAATTTTAAATTTATAAGAAAATAATGAATTCCATAAAGACTTTATCTAATTCAAAGTTGCTTGTATAACTTTGTTGAATTAATGGATTTTATGAATCTTTTAAAAAGTTTTTGACTTCAACCCTAAAGATATTTCAAAGTTATCTAAATCAAATTGCATTTCATTTTCTTGCTTTACTTACTTTTTTCTATTTTTTTAGGGTAATCAATATGTTTTCAATTCTAATTTCAATCATTTTTTGTTTACAAATCATCAATTAGAAATTTATATTTACAAGAAAAAAAATTATATTAATAATAATGTATCAATAAATGAACAAATAACATTAACATTATTTTGTAAATCAACGAGTCTAAAGATATGTTTATTGGGATCAAATAAATTAAAAATAAGGGGAATTAACACATACCTCCCCTGAGGTTTGAGAAACCTACACTTAGATAGAAGGTTTAAAAAAATTCACACTTACCTCTCCTGGACCGTTAGTTGACCGTTAGAAGACCGTTAGAATTAAGGGTATTTTTAGACATTATTATTTTTAACTTATTACATAATTAATTCCCATAAAATATTGTATTATTGTTCATATAATAATATCATTTTATATAATATGAATTAGTCTTATTTTCTATAATTTTAAAAAAAATTCTAAATTTAGAATTAATATTTAGAATTTTTGTAAAATAAATATAGTATATCCATGTACTCATTTAATTAAATTATATTTTATATTATTTTTTGTTAATTTAGTGTACATACACATGAAATAAGTATAATTTTAAAATTGTTATTAATTTAAAAAAATTTATGATTGTGATAAATAATAATATTAAACATGTAAATTCTACTTATAAATTAATATAATAGTATTATTTTATTTATATATATTTTATATGATTTTTCATATAATTTATTTTAAAATTTCATCCTTATAACTTGAAATCTTGAATAATTAATAAATAATAATACAATATTTTGTAGGAACTAATTATTTAGTAAGTTACAAAATAATTAAATTGATAAAATATCTAAAATACCCTTAATCTTAACGGTCAACTAATGGTCAACTAACGGTTCAGGGGAGGTAAGTGTGGGTTTCTTCAAACCTTCCATCTAAGTGTAGGTTTCTCAAACCTCAAGGGAGGTATCTGTTAATTCCCCTTAAAAATAATAATTTAATTATAATTTTTTAATTATTACTATTGTAGAATAAAATTATTCATTATTCAATAAAAATAAATACTCTATCCCCATATATTATATAACATTAATTAATTATATACACTTTAGAGAAATTAAATATGGTTAGAAGATTTTATTATTTTGAATATTCCTTTTGGTTGGAAAACAGACAAAATATTATCATAGAAGTCAGTCATGTGTAATCTAAAATCCAAAGACACTTTTCTCTTCAACCACTAATTGAAGATAAAGGTACATTCTACACACAATCATAAAATCTCTTTTCTCTACCTTTCTTGTCCTTATTGTGCTTTTAAATATAATCCATCATGTTTGACCATATATTGAATTAAAAAAAAATCTCTTGAGTGTTACAAAATATTTCGAATTTAAATCTTGCTCACATCGAATTAAAGAAGAATTTGAATTATTTTTTTTAGTATTTTTAAAAAAATTAAAATGTCCCTTTTTTTTAAAAATAATTATAAGGATATAAATTTTTATGCAATTTTTAATAAAAAATAGTTTACAATAGTATCGTACTATTATTATATTACAATAAGTAATATTAGTTTGCCTTTTAAATGAAATTTGAAAAATAAATTCAATAAAATAAAAGGGTGTAATTTTAATTTTTAAAAATTAAACACCCATATGACTTGATTTATTAATATGTGAATATGAATTAGTAAACATAATATTACTCTTAATTTTATTCTTTAAAGATATATGATGTAAGTGGTAATGGCATAATGCTTGTATATCAATATGTATAAGTAAAATTTATGTAAAATACTAATGACTATTTTTTAACTAAAATTTTACCTTCTAAATTCGTGAAATATTTCATCAAAATCAACTTTCTTTTTGCATGTAAGAACTTAAAATTTTGATTTATTTAGAGAAAATGTCAATTAATTAAGAGTGAAAAACAATCAATAAAGAAGAAATCAAATGGGACTTTTTAAATAATGACAAGAGTTGACTTAGAAAGCAAACTATTAGTTTTCTATATATACATAAATGTACATGTGTGTGTGTCTCTCTCTCTATTTATGTATATAGATTTTGACTTTATTATTGCCATTTTTATTAATAGTCGGCGAAGGAAAATATTTGTTATGCGGAAAAAAAGTAACAATCAATATCTTGAACATATTTTCTTCGATCATAATAAAAAAAACATTATTTTTGTTAAAATTTTTGGAACGTAGTTTATATGATTTACGATATATTTGATGTTCTCAATTCATCTCAAACTCAACTAATAATAAAAAATAAAAATTTAAGATTATATAAATAAAATTTATTGTCTTTCATAAAAAAAACTTTTAATAAAATAGGTTTATATTTATGAGATTATCGAACTTATAAATTTTCATTTCAAAATTTTGTAATATATATCAAAATATAGTGTACTCAATTTTAATAATTTTGTCATTGACGACAGTTATATAAAATTAAAAAAAAATTAAATTTGATTAGGATTTAATTTATTATAATTATTAAAATAAATTTTAAAATTAAATTTGATTAGGGATTAACTTATTATAATTATTAAAATATATTCTAATTTATTGTTTTGACAAAGTTTAGTGCAATTAAAAATAAAAAATTAGGACTACTTATTTTAGGCCACAAAATAATCTTATATATATAAAGATAACTACTCCCAATAAAATTGTAATATTAAAAAAATTAAGTACCGGCAAAGACAAGTTATTATATTTAATAATATATTAATATATTAAAATAATAGTCAATCATGCCATGATTATTATAACATAAATGTTATAATTAACTTATTTTTTTATTTATATTTTTAACTTGGTTGATTTACAAAAATGGAGAATGTTAACTTATTTAAACATCAAATGAAATACATGTATGTTATAATTAGATTTAAATTTAGAATGTACGTATTTAGTTAATTATTTTATTTATTTATTTATGTATTAATTATACTATTGTACAACCATTCTATTTTAAGCTGAGTTTTTGAAGTCATTATCCGACAAGACTTGCTAAAATATGTGTCCAATTTTCAATCTCATTTTCATAGTCGCTTTAATAATTAAATTATACGAAAAAGTCTTAGACGCAACAAGTATATAACATCATTTATGCATACGTCCAACAAAATTTTGACCAATATTTAAATAAAAACAAAAAAACAAAATTTTGACCACATATATATTTTCACTTTAAAATTCTTCTATCATGATAACTATAGTTATTATGATTACGCATATATAAGGGTGGTAGTTCGGATAAACGAATCGAATTTGGGTCGATATGAATATGATTCGTTTAATATTCGTTTGACACGAATACAATTCGTTTATTATTCATATTAATTTTTTTAAATTCAAATACGATCCGTTTATTTAGATACAATTCGTTTAAACACGATTATTTATTTATTTATTTAGACACGATTATTCGTTTAAGATACGATTATTTATTTATTTATTTAGACACGATTATTCATTTAAGATCTTATTATTCGTTTAAGATACGAACACGATTCGGTTAACTTAATAATTATCATTGAGATTTTTAAGATATTAAAAATAGTATATTTTATTAAACATAATATATATTTAATAATTAAATATTTATATTAAGAATTATTTATAATAAATAAATTTATATTACATATTTTCTTAAAATTTATTAAAATATATTCGTTAAGGATACGATTATTCGTTTAGGATATGATTATTTGTTTAAAACACGATTATTCATTTATTTATTTAAGATACGATTATTCATTTAATTAATCGTATCTTAAACAAATAATCGTGTCTTATATGTTAAACACAGATACGATACGAATAATAATCGTGTCGATACGAATACGATACGATTATTATTCGTATTAAAATTTTAAATTTAAATTCGTTTAATGATACTGAATTTATATCGAATAATTGTGTTGTGTCTCGAATTACCATCTCTTATATATACGGAAAAGATTAACGAGTCCTTTTACAGTATCCCTATATTAATTATAATACATTACATATATAGTAATTATAAATATTTAAATTTAATAATTTATAAATAATATAAAAAATATATAGTAAAAAAATAATAAAAAGTAAAATGTTAGAAAGAAAAAAAGAGGAAGTGACTGCATAGAATATTGGTATTGTCGAGGTTAAAAAAGCGACGCGATATTTGACTACGACGCGATGGTAAGAATACTTGGAACTTTCTGATTCAGTTGCAGTATAAGTGGCAAATGAGTTATCAGTTTTAGTAAGTACTGTGTCAGAGGAAAATGGCAGAGAAGAGAGAATCTAGCGGAGGAGCAGGAAGAAACAGCACTCTTGTGTTTGCCGTTAATGGAGAAAAGTTTGAGCTATCCAGCGTTGACCCTTCTACTACTTTGCTTGAGTTTTTGCGCTCCAAAACTCGCTTTAAGAGTGTGAAGCTCAGTTGCGGTGAAGGTTAGTATAAAGTAAATGGATTTGATGAATCTGCGTCAGTTTTTCTTTAGTGGGTTGATTGATTTTTGTGAAGATAGTTGAGTTATCTGCGGCTCTGTTCATGTTCAACGAAACGTCTATGTGAGTTTGTGAAATATGTAAATGGAGATTTGTTCGTGTTTTGTGATGTTTAGAGCTTTTTGTTAGCTTGGTGATGAGAGTTCTCTTCCTTTGGGATTTGAGTTGCGTTGTTAAGTTTGTTGTGTTAAGCTTGAATTCTTCTTTAATAGGTGTGATGGTTAATTAATCAGAGTATGCGGTTTTTTTTTTTTTTTTTTGCCTTTTTTGGTGTACATAAGCTTATGAATATCAGAAGAATTTTTTGGCCAAACTTGTAATTGCTGGATGATTTTTAATCCTACCAAAAATTTGAATTAATTCATATTTTGAGAGGCATAAAGTGTTATTAGTTGACCTTAGAGAACAACAGCTACCTCTCTATATGAGGTCTGATTCAACCTTATTTTTCTTTTTTTTTTTTTACTTGGTCTTTCCTGTTGAAGCTAGTATAGTTTTAGATTTAAAATTTGAACTATTTGAAGGTTATTTTGGTAATGATCAATGATAATAACTAGCAATCCAATTATATAAGCTTTTTAATAATCTACTTGTGAACAAGTATGGGTTTGTGAAGCATATGTGCAACATTGACTAACGTCTGAGTGATTATTTTCTGTTTTCTATTTTGTAATTGCAGGTGGTTGTGGTGCATGCATTGTCCTACTGTCCAAATATAACCCTGAACTTGGCCAAGTAGAGGATTTTACAATAAATTCATGTCTCACACTGCTTTGCAGTGTAAATGGATTTTCAATTACCACAACCGAAGGTCTGGGAAATAGCAAAGATGGATTTCACCCAATTCACAAAAGGTTTGCTGGCTTCCATGCTTCTCAGTGTGGGTTTTGTACACCTGGGATGTGCATGTCTCTGTTTTCAGCTCTTGTTAATGCTGAAAAAACCCAGCGGCCAGAGCCAACTCCAGGATTGTCCAAGTTGACAGTTTTGGAAGCAGAGAAAGCTATAGCTGGGAATCTTTGCCGCTGTACTGGCTATCGACCCATAGCTGATGCTTGTAAAAGTTTTGCAGCTGATGTTGATATAGAGGATTTGGGGTTTAACTCATTCTGGGGAAAAGGAGAGAGTAAAGAGGTAAAGATTGGTAGATTACCTCCATATAAACATAAAGATCTTACGTTTCCCCAGTTTCTGAAAAAGGAAAATGAGTCTTCTATGCTTTTGGATTTAAAAGGACGTTGGTGCAATCCTGTAAATATTCAGGAACTTCAAAGTTTGTTGGAGTCCAATGAGGACGCTATTCAACCCTCGACCAAATTAGTTGTGTGGAATACCGGTACAGGTTATTATAAGGAAGTGGAAAATTATGATAAATACATTGATATAAGGTACATTCCTGAGCTATCAGTGATTAGGAGGGATCAGACAGGTATTGAGATCGGGTCAACTGTGACAATCTCCAAAGCTATTGAAGCTCTGAAGGAAGAACACACAGAATTTCTCTCTGAAGGTATGATGGTGTTCACAAGAATTGCTGAACACATGGAAAAGATTGCTTCGAGATCCATTAGGAATTCTGCCAGTGTGGGTGGAAATTTGGCTATGGCACAGAGAAATCATTTTCCGTCAGATATTGCTACAGTACTTCTTGCAGTGGGTGCAATGGTTAATGTAATGACTGGTCAAAAGTTTGAAAAGCTTATGCTTGAGGAATTTTTAGAAAGGCCTCCATTGGATTCTAGAAGTGTACTTTTAAGTGTAAAAGTCCCGTATTGGAAACCAGGTAGAAATGTTACTTCCAAAACCAATAACAGGTTACTTTTTGAAACCTATCGAGCTGCACCACGACCACTTGGAAATGCATTGGCCCATTTAAATGCTGCTTTCTTGGCTGAAGTTTCTTCCTCTAGCACTGGTTATGGAATTAGGGTAAATAACTGTCAGTTGGCTTTTGGTGCATATGGTACTAAACATGCAATTAGAGCAAGGAAGGTTGAGGGATTTTTAATTGGAAAGCTGCTAAGTTTTGATGTTCTCTATGAAGCTGTAAATTTACTTAGAGACACTGTGGTACCTGAAGATGGTACTTCATATCCTGCTTATAGATCAAGCTTGGCTGTTGGTTTTCTTTTTGAGTTCTTTGGCTCATTGGCTGAATCAAAAGCTGAAATGTTTAGTGATTCGTCGGATGGATATAGCAGTGATTTCTTGTTGCAGGATCCTAAATTCCCAACACTCTTATCATCTGCAAAGCAGGTGTTGGAGTTGAGTAGTGAATATTATCCTGTTGGTGAGCCAATGACAAAGTCTGGGGCTGCTCTACAAGCTTCTGGTTGGTAACACCTTACTTTTTATGCATGAAAACAAAAGAACAATGATTACCCTGATCTTGAAACTTTGTTTATTTACCAAAATCTTTCTGTTTAGTCAATATGCCGAATGCTGGCGGAAGTAATTTACTAGCTTTTGATGTGACGAATTGCATCAAAGGTACAAAGTAATGAATAATGCAAAAGATGCAGTTACATATATCAACATCAGCTCAATGGTTGATCTTTCTTTTAATCATTGTGATATTTGTGCTGGTCATAACATGGTATCTTTATCTCTTTTGTATGTGTTTGTTTGTTTACAGCAAAAACTTTGGAATTTGTGACAATGATTTCTGATGACACCTTGTTTCCAAGAAATTTGTATTTTCCCAATTTGACCTTTCTGCAGTGCTCTGTTTTTACTATCCAGCTAGGTAATAGAGATTGGACATGTTGTTTAATAGTTCATCATGATTTTTATTGTCCGTTGGATTTTCTTATCTTTTAATTTGTGAAGCCTTTATGTTCCTTTTTTCACAAAAAAAAAAAAACGTTCACCCTTCTATGTTTATTAGTTTACTGCTGCAACTATCTATGGTCAATATACAGATTATGCTCATCAGGCAATTTTTGTAGGTGAGGCGGTTTATGTGGATGATATCCCGTCTCCAACAGATTGCCTTTATGGAGCATTCATTTATAGCACAAAGCCTTTGGCACGGATAAAGAGCATACAATTCAAGTCTAATTCATTACCACACGGAGTCACTGCACTTATAACTTTCAAAGACATTCCAGAAGCGGGAGAGAATGTTGGTGCTCAAACCATGTTTGGTGGTGAACCTTTATGTGCAGATGAGCTTACTCAGTTTGCCGGACAGATTATTGCTTTCGTGGTAATTTTGTGACTTTCAAATTTCTTTACTGATACCTAGGCCTCCATTAACTGAGTGTAACTGTTATTAATATGCAGCAAGTAAAAGCTTTACATGTTTCCTTTATGGAGTTTTTGTTTTCAATTTAATACAAGAAATTTGTTTAGGTTGCAGATACACAGAAAAATGCTGATAGGGCAGCAAGCCTTGCAGTGGTCGATTATGATGTGGAAAATCTAGAGCAGCCTATACTATCTGTAGAAGAGGCCGTTGAGAGATGTAGCTTCTTTGAGGTCCCTCCTAGCTTATGCCCCAAACCAGTTGGAGACATATCAAAAGGAATGGATGAAGCAGATCATAAAATTCTGTCTGCCGAGGTGATTTACCTCCTGATTCCCTTACTCCCTCCTCTGTTTTAAATACCTAAAATGAAAATTGTCCTTAATTGAATATTGATATTGCTACTTTGATTAGCAAGTTTGCTAAGTCATCTATTAGAATTTTTCATAACCTCGCTATATTTGTACTGAATTGTTACATCCAGATTAAACTTGGGTCTCAATATCATTTCTATATGGAGATGCAAACCACCCTTGCTGTCCCTGATGAAGACAACTGCATGGTGGTCTACAGCGCCAGCCAGTGCCCTGAGAATGCACATGCTACAATTGCTAAGTGTCTCGGTATTCCGCAACATAATGTTCGTATGATTACCAGAAGAATTGGTGGAGGTTTTGGAGGAAAGGCCATAAAAGCCATGTATGTAAGTATCTGACTACATAAAATTCATTTTAAGAACTTTTCATTGGAAATGTGACTGGCAGCGTTGTCACAATTTGAATAGTGTATGGAATTTTATTTTCTATAGGTAAGCCTACTGACTTGATAGGAGATAAGCTTTATACAGCTATCCAAAAGAAAAAAATAATAATAATTCATTTACAAATTTTCTCTTTTCTAATTACTATGAAGATGCAAAAGAGTAAATAGAGTATTTATATTTCAAGGAATATGCAGAGGGAAGAAAACATCAGAATAATTGCGACCATATTGATCTTGTTAGACATTGTCTTAATTGAGTACGGAGTACTGAGAAGAGCAGCTAAGTTATTTTAAAGTCTTGGGCAAGTTTATTTGAGTTAGCTCAGTGATCAATTTATTTTGAGGCAAATGGTGATTTTTAAAAGTGATCTTGGCTCTTTGTAGTTAACCTCAGTCTAAGGCTTGCTAATCCTTCATTTGTTTCTGACTATGTAAAGCAACATCTTCTCAGAAGAAGCATCATCAAATTAGTCTTCTTGCATATTGCTATTTTTATTGCTTCTGTTATAATCTGTGACTACCAAGTTTTCAAATCAAATTAAATTCTGAATTCCAACAATATCATTGTACTCCATGGCTACTTAACCTACTCAATAATGCAAAGATCAGCTCTTGCACAGTAAATTAAGCTTTGTCACTTGTCAAATGAAAACTGAATGTTTGTTGTTCATAAAAGTACTAGGAAGTTGTATTGTAGTCATTAAATGACATGATATGAATTATTCGTAAAGGATGTAAGGTAAAGAATTGGATGGCGAACCCAATTATGGCACACCAGGAAAGTACTTATTGGAGAATAGAAGTCAACCAATGCTAGATAGTTATTTTGTAACAGGCAAGACACGTGAACTGTCAGTGTTAAAAACTTTGGAATGTTGCTGTCAAGTTTCAGAAAGGCTATGTTTTTGCTTTCAAAAGCAATGAATTGTGCTTTAGCTAGTATTTTGCCTTTCACTTTCTGGATATTGCAATTTGAATGCACAATTGAATGATTTCTGGTTTCTGTGATGACACTGACCAAATACTGATGGCATAGAGAAGGCATTCCATGGAAATGTTTGCTTCCAAAGGTTAAATTTTCTCTCTCTCACTCTGCCTAATTAGTTCACCAATTTGAGAGTTTCTTTCTATCCATGTGTTTTCAGGTTTCTACAGTATGTGCACTTGCTGCACATAAGTTACGCCGCCCAGTGAGGATATATGTCAATCGCAAAACTGATATGATAATGGCAGGAGGAAGACATCCGATGAAAATAAATTACAGTGTTGGATTCAAATCTAATGGAAAGATTACGGCCTTGCAGCTTAACATATTGGTCGATGCAGGAATGTGTACAGATATAAGTCCAATTATGCCACATAACATTCTGTCTGCACTTAAAAAGTATGACTGGGGTGCTTTAGATTCTGATGTTAAGGTATGCAAAACAAATCTTCCAAGTAGAACTGCAGTGCGAGCCCCTGGGGAGGTACAGGGGTCATTTATTGCTGAAGCTATAATCGAACATGTAGCATCTACCCTTTCCATGGAAGTAGATTCTGTCAGAAGTATCAATCTCCACACATATGATAGCCTTAATCTGTTTTACAATGGTGTTGCCGGTGAACCTACAGAGTATACTATACCCTCAATATGGGATAAATTGGCTGTGTCCTCAAGCTTCAAGCAAAGAAAGGAAATGATAAAAGAGTTCAATAGATCTAACTTATGGAGAAAAAGGGGCATTTCCCGCGTACCTATTCTGTTTCAAGTTATGGTTAGGCCAACCCCTGGGAAAGTAAGTATTCTAAGTGATGGGTCTGTTGTTGTTGAAGTTGGGGGGATTGAAATTGGCCAGGGACTCTGGACCAAAGTAAAACAGATGGCTGCATTTGCTTTCAGTTCTATTCTAACTGATGGAACAAAGGATATGTTGGAGAAAATACGGATTGTGCAAGCTGATACCTTGAGTGTAATTCAGGGTGGATTCACTGCTGGTAGCTCTACATCTGAGGCCAGCTCTCAAGCAGTTAGACTCTGCTGCGATATACTGATCGAGCGACTCACTCCTCTCAGGAAAAAGCTGCTGGAGCAAACAGGTTCTGTAAAGTGGGAGACACTGATCCAGCAGGTACCTATCTTCTCTTCTAAAGTACTCTGGCTGAGTTCATTTTCTTTAACCTTGGATAGTGGAAGACTTAAATCTACTGACTACTCGAGTCCATCATCTTAGATTTCTGACCTTGTGCTCTTGCTAAATTTGTCAGTCAGTGGTCATAGATAACAAATGGCTCTTATACTCAGCTTCAGTTACGATATATCTTTTATGTGGCATTTTCGAGTACAGCTGTATAAGTCAGACACTTTTTCATAGTATAAATTTTATAGCACTCTTTCATCTTGTTAGGTAGTAGTAGAGAATGGTTATGAAAATAAAATTTTCTATGATAGAGATAAAATTACGTGTCTCTGAGGTATTAATAATTATGGTAGAGATGAAATTATCTCTTCTTTGAATTAATAACTAACCTTGAATCTGAATAATATTTAACGTTAGCATTGTAATTAGAATGCCTTTAATGTGGGTTTAATAGAAGTGCATAACTTGCTAGTACTACTCAATGCACTAATTTAGAGATTGGCATAACTAAGCAAATATATATATACATGGGCAAGACAACATATATCACACCAGATAAACAAATCAAACACCTTTGTATATTTTCTACACAAAGGCATACATCAAACCAAAAATTTCATATTCCAGATAAATTCTCCTTTAGTTTGGTAACTGAGCTGAAATGACTTATCTTGAATTTCTTCACATTAATCAATAGTGTAAGACAATGAATGATTGCATTGGTGTGATTGCTACAACTGATTTGCGGACTGAGTGTGCTGATGAATTCTATCATATTTTATCTTATTGTTTTAATCCATCATAATGCAGGCATATGGTCAGTCTGTGAATTTAGCAGCAAATTCTCTGTACGTACCTGAGTTTTCTTCCATGCAATACTTGAACTATGGTGCAGCAGTAAGCGAGGCAAGTTTCTCTACCTAAGCTTGTTGCAGTAAAAATATCATCCCTTTAAAGTATACTTGAAAGTTCCCCTAATTCTAATGTATCAACTTACATATCGATTATACTGCCATATTGCGGTATCTCTATGAGTACTATTTCTGAAACTCTGCTGTTACAGGTGGAAGTAAACCTTCTGACAGGAGAAACCTTGATTTCACGAACAGATATTATTTATGACTGTGGACAAAGCCTCAACCCTGCTGTGGATTTAGGACAGGTCAGCCTTGCCTTAATCATACATGCAACTATATTTCAAGAAACGTCAGTTCCTTTTTTAACTTTGCTTAAGAGCATATTTGAGATTGAGGTGACACGACTTTGAGACCACAAGGGGATAAAAGTACTAGATGTCAAATATTAGTACGAAAGTGGGTAGTTTCCGCTAAAAGTTGTTGTTACCAAACACATTTTTCAACTTTGCTTTCAAAATTAAGTGGAAGTTAGCAATACCAAACATGCCCTAATTGCTTTCATAATCAAGCTTTGGCATTCCTGCATGCTCAGTGCAGCTAGGCGATGAGTCCTTGCTATGAATAGATCTAAGCTTCTGTGTATAGATGGGCAGAGGATAGTTGTGTTGTAAATGATTGATTTTCATGGACATATTTTGTTTAAAAATTTAATAGTTGCATTTGGTGCAGATTGAAGGAGCTTTTGTTCAAGGACTAGGGTTTTTCATGTATGAAGAATACCTAACAAATTCAGACGGGTTAGTTGTTTCAGAAGGCACGTGGACTTGTAAGATCCCTACGTTGGATACTATACCTAAAGACTTTAACGTTGAAATATTGAACAGTGGACATCACCAAAAACGTGTACTCTCTTCCAAAGGTATGCCCCCTTCCAAGTTCTCATCACAAATCTTATATCTACATGTAAATATCAATGTGTAAATGTCTTCTAAACTGATCAGTCACTACAACTCATCTCAAATGGCTGCAATTCATCTGTCCGTCCTTTGCTTGTGCGTGAGCCTCAGTTAGATTCACAGCTATTGGTTGTGAGTCAGCCTCAGTAGATTCACGGCTACATGTATATTTCCAATAAGCATGGTTTATTGCATACTTGTTCATGTAATCTTCTGTGCAATAGCAAGTAAATACTGAGTACTCACATTGATGGAGGTGTGAATCTAGCCCTTTGGTCTACACTATAATTGAGTTGCAAAGGTTATTTGTAGTACCAATTCTTTTCACATACATGTTTGAATATGGAACCGGGAACAATGTAGTTACATCTTTTAAGCTAGTTTCAGGATCATGATACTTGCAATGTTTTTGTCTACTCCTACAGTACTGCCATAGAGAGAGAGTTGCAGAGGATGATAATATCATACTTATAATGTCAATTTGATTGTCTCATGCAGCATCTGGGGAGCCGCCATTGCTTCTGGCAGTTTCAGTTTACTGTGCTGCAAGAGAAGCCATTAAAGAAGCTCGGAAACAGCTTCATTCCTGGAGTGGCTCAGATGCACCAGATTTAACGTTCAATTTGCAGGTCCCTGCCACCATGCCGGTAGTGAAGGAGCTATGTGGGCTAGACAGTGTCGAGAGGTACTTACAGTGGAGAATAGCAGAAAGTAAAGGACCTTGCCGCCAGCAGAATGGATTGATCCATGCATAGAGAATGTTTCTGTTTTCACACACAAAGTTCTCAACTCTTTTGCAGGTTTTGGCCAGTGACACAAAAATAAGACAAGGCCAATTGCCATCTATCTAAGTATGATGCATGTTATACTAAAAGTTACACAACATTTACAGGACATATTGTGAATTGAATCTATTATATCTATGGAAAGTAATAATGTTAAACCATGGAGACTATGAAAGGACCGTGTTGATTATTACAGTTCGACTACTTTGATTAATGAGAAAAATGAAAAAAGAAAAACCCCTCAGACAACTGAACTCGTGTTTTTGCAGATCTAGTAAATTATTAAATGTCAAATATAAGTGATTCACAGCCAGCTTCAAACTGGTAATTGTACAACCTTCTTTTCATAACATGTTAGGGTCTGAAAATAAAAACTTCCATGATTAAAGTAACCACTAATATCATATGAATTCTCAATTCAAAACTCAAGTACATGCAAATGAAAAGCACAACAGTATCATTTCCATAGGTATGGAAAATAAAGAATACATCTAATCCAATTACCTTCAAATTTCTGTTGACTGCAGCTGTGTCTCATGATCAGGGCTGAAAAAAAGCCAACTTGAATCATGAAAAGCTGCATAATAATCATCTGAAACTGTCTTAATACTGTATTCATGTGTGAATCTTCGAGCAGCCAAGACATGCCTTGCTGTATTAGCAACAATCGAGTTCTTAAATTCTGATACATGCTGGTGATACATCTCAAAGCTATTTCCGAATACTACCATGTTTTTTAACATCACTCCCCAATTTGCCTGTAAGAGATTGTTGTACAACTCTGCCTCGCAGTGTGGCATGAAGAAAAGAGTTGGCTTTATAGCACATCGCCGTCCTTGCTCATTTACTGATAGAACAGAACAACCAAGGGATTCCAAAACCTGAGCTTCTGTAGCAGAAAGAATTGGATCAAACACCTCAATGTCTCCAATCCAACTAAACTTTCTTTTCATCAAGATCGCAAGGCTAAGTTGTAATCTAGGGGTCTCATATGATTCAAGGCTGCCAATGCCATAAATCACCATCTGCATCTTCAACTCGGAGCCCAAAACATTATAAAAGGAATTTAAGATGTTTGGAGTTTGGATTTGTTCAACCAAAGTTTGATAGAATTGAGAACTCTCCATTTTTGTAATACAGATCTGTATCTTTTGTAATAATCTCGATACTCTGCAAGGATCGAATTCAATTTCGGCCGGAGACCATGGTTTTTGTTGTTCTTCTGGAGTTCTAATTCTAGGAAATTTTTTTCCCTGTTTTCCACGACGAGGTAAAACAATGGTCCAATCTTCACTTCGAATACGAGTTTCAGGGGCAAGAACTTTTGAAGAAGCAGACATCGTAAACCAAAAATTCTCCCTTCTCTTTCTGATTAATCCTGCCTTTTATTTTCATTAATTTTAGAAGACAAGGTAAGCTGCTGCACATGGTTAATATGAATTAAAGGAAAATATAAAATATATAACATATTGAGACCATTTGCAGCACGCATGGAATAGTTATTTTCTTTTTGCTTTGCTGCAGGTCTAATCTTGGCTCAACAAAAATAGAGATACGAAGATTAGAATAGGCCCACCCCAAATCACAACACGAATTATTAGAATAAAATGTTATCACTTCGAAAATAGTGTTTTTGAAAACTAATTTATGAAAATGATATTTTAGAAGTGGTACTTTCCAGATTGGAAAACATGCTTGTTAAGAGAGTATTTGGTACTATTGTCAAAATATTTTTCATTTTTGAAAAATGAGAATGGTGAAAACATTTTTGGTAAGGTGTTTAAGGAAACCAATCCATGAAAACTGAAATGTGTTTTACTTTTTGTGTGAAAAGTTGAAAACATAAAAATATTGTTGTCCATTTTCCACTTTTTATCTCACATTCCCCTCCTCAAAATTCAACCAAATTAGTGTTCTTTGTTTTCATGTTTAGATTTGAAAAAATACTACCGAAGCATATTCAAATTCAAGTGTAGAGAAACATCACTTTTTGTTTTACAAAAGAAAATTCAAAAACGTAATTTAAAAGTGAAAAATACCAAAAGCACCCTTAAGTTTCTCCCAAATAAGGTCATTGAAACTTAAAAACAGTATAAACACATCAGGCATTGTTTTTAAAAAAATGAACAAAACAAATAAAAATTGGCTTTAAAGTTTTTTTGCACCTTTGTTTTTTTGGGCAATAGAACTGAAAGTTGTATATATTAGTGAGGAGAAAACATATGACTTCTGTGTTATTGATCAGCTCTCCACAAGATCAGCAAAAAACCATGGGGAACTTGAACTACACAAAAAGCTTTCAGAAACAATCAAAGAGAGAGACTCACAATGAACAGCCAACTACCTCTATAACGCTAAACCATCATATAGAATCTTATTCCAAAAGTTCATCGTACTTTTCAACATTCAAGTCATAATTTGGCAACATGTTTCCTGTCATATGAAGTGCACTTTTATAAATGCAAACCAAACAGGTTTTCTAGAGCAATTTTGTTTTTGAAAATGGGAAACCTATTTCATAAACATAATTGAACAGCCACTTCTTTCCAACCATGTAGAGTATTATTCCTAGAAACCAAGAAAAAATTAGTATTCTAATACATGACCATTTAAGAATTTAAAAAGATAGTTAAGACATTTAGACAAATGATAAAAATGAATTTCACTAAGGTAAGAAGAAAAGTGATTAACATTACCACAAACTTGATTCTTCTACTTATGCCCCATACAGAATGACCGAAGAACTATTCAAATATCATAGCAATATAAAATCACTTTAAAAAAATAAAAATAACCACAACGAACTTTTGCCTGCTAGAAAACCTATTTGAATCAGGATTTAATAACACAACAACAACCAAAAAAGAAAAAAACAACGAAAATGCACACACAAAGTAAATGGGAATACCTGCAGAAGAGAATTTGACGTAGGACTAGCCGTTATGCAGCAAATAAAGAGTTCAAAATAGGAGTGTTCACCAGTTGATGGCAGCAATGATGACCGTTGATCATTAATTTCTTGATTTCTTTATCAACTCTCCCTGTCACAGTGTGATTAAGAGAATTATCAGAAACGAATAAAAAAAAAAAGCAGTTCACAAAAAAGAATACATCTCTGATTCATATGGAATTTGGTCACTGTAGCACTCCAGCACAAAAAAAAAAAAAACAAATAGTAGTCTGAGTTTATAAGTTTGAACACTTTCTAGACAACAAAATTAAGCAGAAGCAAAACTTTGAATTGCAATTATACTATAGATAATTAAAGGATGAGATACAAATTTATCCCTAAATAAAATCTATGATCAAGCAACACAAAAAATTTAACCACTAACAGTCCACAAACTGCATACATTGATAACTTCATTCAATAAACGAAATCTGTGGATTCAAGGATTCGAGAACGAACTATCCTAAAGCCATTAATAAACAGTAAGAGCAAAGAATAGAAAATTTCGGCTTTCCTGAGAAATTAAGAGAAATTCAAGACAAAAACAATAACAAATGATACCGATCTCAAGCCGATTGAAAATTAACACAATCACAACCAATATGCAAAATCAATTTCCCAGTTTCAGCAGTGATTCCAATAAACAAACTTCAACATAGTTACGAAGAAGAAATTCCAAAAAATAATAAATAAATAAAAAGACGACGAAGATAGTAAACAATTGAGAATAAATAAGCTCAGATGAAGCAAATAAACCAGGATATGCAAAAATAAATGACTAAATAAATAGAAATAAAAAATTGACAGCGTAGGAAAGTTAGAGCGCTACAAAATTTCAGGATCTTGTTTTTGATTCACTGCAATACAATTTATCAGAGTAACAAAGAGAAAAGCGAGAGAAAAGTTAAAAAGTAATTTAAGAAAATGAACTTACAAGCAAAGGTTACGGCGTGGAAGTCTGCCGGCTACGGTGGCGATCGGCTGCGTCGCCGCTGTCTTTGCCCCGCCTTACAACATGAGTAATTGATTTCTACAGCATAATGTCCTTTTCTTTTTATTATTATTATTGCGTTTATTAAAATTTGAAATAATTAGAGAAATATATGAACGAAGAAACCTAAGAAATAATTATAAAATTAAAATAATTTTTACATCTTTTAATTACAAAATAAAAAATAATTAATTGTTCTCCCCAAATTTAAAAAATAACATGCAAACTTTTATTTAAAATTTATTAATGTATTATTAAATATTAAATCTGTATGAAATCAAAGCCATTTTTTAACTATTAAATTTAAATATGAGATTAAATATAATTAATATAATTAATATATAATAAATATAAATAATTAATAAATAAATTTAACCTTATAAAAAAAGTATAAAACTAAGGATGTTAATAGGGTATGGTGGGGAGGCATGCCCCATTCTTCGCCCTATTTTCTATTTTAATTCCTATTTTTTTGTCTTATTTTTTAATAAATTTAATAGAATAAAAATAAAAAAATTTCTCGTAAAAAATGAGTTCCATATCTCTATATTAATTTTTTATTTTATATTATTTTATAAATTAAATTTAATAATATAAAATTTTAATTAACTTAAACAAAAATATTATTAATATATAATAATATAATTCTTAAAAAAATTATTATTATAAAATACTAAAATAATAACTTTAAATAAAAAGTACAATAATAACGTAATATTATTCAATAATTAACATAAAAAATAAAATAATAAAACAATCAATATCTTAAATTTTAATAATGTTATGTAATGTTACTACTATTTCTTTTTATATTAATTCTTTCGTCTTCTTTAATACTTCACTCTTATAATATTAAATAAAAATAATAATTTTAATTTATTACTACTTTAATTGAGAATTGAGATAATATTTTATGAGTAATTATAAATAATTAAAATTATATAATAATATTTTAAATTTATTTTATCTGTACCTTCATAATATGTATGACATTTAGTTTTGTAAAAGAATTTGAACTTGAATTTAAACTTGAACCCGAACTTAATGATAGAAATAAATTCACAAAAATTTTAATTACTTAATATTGAATAAAATAAAATAAATTAAAATTTAATTAAATATGTAATTAATAATTTCACATCTTTAATTTCAGCTCATAACTAATATTGAGCACATATCAATGCTTCTAATGTCTTATGATATAAAAATTTATAAATCTACCACTAATAGTAAAAGTAAAATTATATGTGACTGTAGAGATAAGAATAACTATATATAATTTTATATATTTAAATATAATTTTAAAAATTATAATATAAAATTATATTTAAATATATAAAATTTAATTTATAAATTATAATATATTTATATTATATTTTAATAGGGAGAGTAAAACCAATCCTCGTCCCATTTAGGATTAATTTTTTCCCATTCCCTACCATATTTCCCATACACTCGAATTCTCTCTCGTTTGGGGTGAATCCCGTAAATTTGGGGCTTCTCGAGAAATTTTGTCATCCCTATATAAAATTAAAAAACCACTAATTTATGTCTAAATTAAATAGTATAAATTTAAAATAATATTATTTGATGTATAATTTTATAAAAATCAAATTAAAAAAGGAATTTTAAAAATTAATCATTATTTACACTCAAAATTTAGTTTTATCATTATTCAAAAATTATCAATATCATAGATTTTGAATAAAAATACTCTCACAACCAACTTAAAAAAAACACATTTCACTAACTTTTGAGTGTTACAGTATTTAAAACCGTACAATATTTTCAAGCGCACGATACTTTTAAATAATACAATAACTTTTGAATATGTTATAATACAACAAACTTAAAAGTTACTTTTAAATATTAAGCGATTTACAATTAACTCAAAAATAACTTTCAGGTTAATATAATTGAACTTGAAAATTAATATAATATAATATAAAAAATGTTATTTTAATAAAAATACTGTAGCACTTAAAAGTATTGTAACATATTTTTATTAAAATTAGTTATGAAAGTATTTTTATTTAAAATTTATAAGATTGATTATTTTTCAACAAATTTTTGAACAATAGTTAAAATTGAATTAGGAATAAAATGTAGTCATTTTAAGAAAAATCTCAATTAAAAATATTACTTTTACTTTTATTTTTATTTTTCGAAAATAGTAATATTCATCTATTAAAACTTACAAGATCAATTATTGGTGATGTTGAAACGGGAAATGGGGCCCTTGATCTGCTTGCCTGAAGAATCCGATAACTCACCTTATGTATAAATACTTCTATGTAATTGAATATAATTTGTTAATTAAAAAAATAAAGAATACATTCAAGTAATTATAAAAAATTATTAGAAGATATCTACTTATGATACCATCACTAATAAAAGATAATATATAAAATAAAAATATAAGATATAATTTTTTACTTTTTAAATCTAATTTTAATTCATGATTTTTATTTTTATATTGTATAAAAAAATTAATTTATTATTTTTAATAAATTAAATATTTTATCGACTAATCATAATTATAATTTGTAAAAACTATTTTAATACCTAAAATTTATTTTTTGTTTGCACAAGTTAGATATGAAAGTTGATTTGAATTGATTCAATGAGCCGATTTTAAGTCAATCAGAAATTGAATAATTTTGATTTAATATAATTTGTCAATTATTAAATTATATTAAAATAAAACATTATTATTATTTTTTATATAGTTATCATATGTATATTATTATGAATTTTTTAAACAAAATTAATTGTTTATTTGGTTATCCATTTTGAATGGTTCGACTGAAAACCGAATCAGGTCTGATTCTTTGCAAGATTTAAACCGATCCAAAAATGAACCAAATTGAACCATTTACTGTGATTCGGCCCCTCAACAAGTTGTTCAAGTGCAACACTAATAAAGCCTTAATCTAAAATACTAGAAGAATTTTTTTACTTTTCGCCATTTTATAAACTATTTATTTAATAAATTCACATAAGACAGCATTCAAAATTTCAATCGATCATTAAAAAAATAATTTATATTATAATTTCTTTCAATATGATAGTTGCATTTGTTTATAAGATATTTCATAACAAAGATTAAATAAATCAATTTCTAAGTTTAATGACACTATTTTATAGATACTTTTGGAAATAAGTTGTTGCAAAACAAATAAAAGAATAGTTTGATAAAAGAAAAGTGTTGCTACATATACAAATCACAAAAACAAATTTGTTTATATGAACTAATATAATAGTATGAAAAAGAACTAAGGATCCTTAAATTTTATATAATTTCTTACATTAGTTGTAAACTATTAATTTATATACTTCAATGATTAAGATTATATCTAACATAAATATTAATTATGATGCATTAATTATATGTATTAAATTTAATTTTAACTATTGAAAGTCAGATAGATCCATAATTTATAGATAGTATAAGAAATTATGTAAAATTAGTTATATATGTCCTCAATAGTATTATATTATTGTCGTATATCTTATATTTTAATGACATAAAAAATATAAAATATATATAATACCAATAATATAATATTGTATGCTATATTAATTTGTACAAACAAAATTTGTACACAAATTTGTATTATTGAACGTCAATAATACATAAAAATAAAAATAATAATAAGACATCTAAAAGTTGAGTGTCAACTTCATTATCTCAATTTTAAAGATTATTAAGGTTATTTTTCAAAATCATGAAAATTGATATTAGATGTTGGTAGTAATGATGAATTGATTTCTAAATTTTTAGTATTATTTCTTTGAAAAAATTGATCTTGTAGATAATTTTTCCATTTGTAAACAAAAAAAAAAGATAAATATCTCATATTATTTTATTGTAACTAAAATAATATAATATATATAATAATAACAAATTGATAGTTATATTTATACGAACTCATATATAATAAATTTAAATAATGTATAAATTTAAACGATCCGTATAAAAATATTTTGAACATATTAACCTTTTTCTTTTTGAGAAAATTCTCTCTTTAGCTTGAGTTGAAAAAGATAAAAAATTAACAAGCTTTGTACTTTTGATTTTTTCATAGAGATCTATGATATATATATAAATAAGGGAGTCAAATAGATATTTTATATCCTTTATTTAAGAGTAAAAGAAAAGTAACGTCTCTTTTTGAAAATTTTGGCCCCCAAGCCCCTGAAAAGCTTCGCCCCTGGATTTAAGGGCAATTATTCCACATGTAACTTGATTGAGAACTCGAATTATGAGTAATAACAAATCCTTCATCTCTTTTTTTTTTAATTCTTTTTGAGAAAATGCATTTTATGGAATAACAATGTAGTGATTAAAGAATAATGGAGAATTATTTTAAAAAATTGGCCTATTTTATGACCACCCTTATTTTTTAATACTATTCAAGTATTAAATATACAGTTTATTGTATTAAGAATCTATTAAGAGTCAAGAGTCTTAAGTAGATCTAGTTTGACATTATTTGCGAAAATTTACACTTAATTTAAACAAAATTTCGAAATCAGAAGTTTTGACTAGATCTAATCTAGTGACATTTGAGAACATTTGTGTCCAATTAGGCTAAATTCATAGTTAATTTGAAGTGAAATCTAAAGAGTGGAGAGTTTTAGTTAGATCTAATTTGGTACCTGCCTACAAAAATCTATATTCAATTTAGGCAGTATTGTATTTTCTTTTTTTGCAATTTTATGTTACATACTTTAATTTTTTATGTTAGATATTTTAAAATTTAAAATTCTAACATATATTAGAATTTAAAGGTTTATGATAGAATTCTAAACTTTTACATAATATATTTCAAATTTTATGTTAAAAGATAAATATAACAGTACATATAATATTATATATGTATCTTAAGATTGTAGAGAAAGATTAATAGTTCTTTAGTTTTACACTATTTCTTATATTATTTATAAATTATTTTAACTATTCACTTTTAAAAATTATATTTCTCACTCATTATTTATGATGCATTAATTATATATTAGTTACATATCTTAAGTTTAATCTCAACCATTGATAGTTTGTATCAATTCAATAATTTACTAATGATATAAAAAAATTGTGAAAAAATTTGAGTCGTACGTCCTTCTTCAAAAATTTAAATATGTCATTTAAAATAAATATACAATACTTTGAATAGAATGTTTTTAATTCTTTAAATTTATCATTTTATTCTTAAAAAAATTAATTTTGTAATTCATCAATATCAAAACAAAATGTCCCTTAAAACCATATAAAAGAACAAAGAAAACTAAGAAGATAATCAAATATTGATATAAACAAACAAACAAACAAATTTGGGAATGAGGCAAAAGCAAATACATGCTTCACTTTCATTGTTAAATCCTACATGCATTATTAATCACATCATTTTCATAAAAGCAACTAAATTTTTAAACTCAAACTCTCAATCCCAAAAGACCTAAAATAACATATTGCAATTGATACATATCCTACTCAAATTGACTAGACTTTCCCATCAAAATATCCAATTTTTGCAAGCATTAGTTTAACAATTTTTGTCTTTAAATTTTGGCAAAATAATAAATTACGATATAATTTGTTCAATTTTAACAATTTAATCCTTATCCTTTGTTTTATTACTTTACTTTTCGAACTGTCTATCAGAAACAAAAATGTTATTACCATGTAAGAGATTATAATCCAAGTCTACATTGCCAAATTTAACGTAATTATCCTCTTATTAATTATTTATAATAATTTTATTTAGTATATAGTACCATCTAATTTTTTTTTTAAGAATATTGATAAATTTTTAAATGGGATGAACTTACCATGCTATCTATACGTTTATCCAATAAATTTTAATACATACATTCGTTTAAAACTCATTAATTATAATAAGAGATAAAATTTTAAAAGCATAACATATTTTTATTGGAGGAACCTACTAATACTGTCCAACCAAAATTTTCTCCTAGCAATATATTACATATTTCTAAGTGTATTTTTTTGATGTATTGTTAAATTAAAATTATTTAGTAATCTAAATTTTATATAAATACAAATAGATTAGTAATTGATTTTAATAAAATAAAATATAAAAATAATCACATATAAATAATAAAGTACTAGTATGCATTGCAGATGGTTTTGTAAATTGTAAGTTTAAATATGAAAAAATTAATTTTATTTTATTTTTTTAAAAGGGATAATATTTGACGTATCATTTATTTATCAACTATATACCTGTGACATTATTAATAATAAATTATTTACGAAAGTTCAAGTGTTCATACCAATAAATAAATAAAGGAAATTAAAGTACCAAAAAGTAAGAATTAAAAGAGAGAAAAATCATAAAACGAGGCTTCAATTACGGAAATTATTCAAACGTTATATTATTATAAAAGCGATTATTATTTATTTAATTAATGGTTTTTGAATTTGATGATCCTAACGGTTATAATTTTTGAAAGTTTAAAATAAGCCTTTTGACCAATTGTCAATATCATAGCGCTGCACATGGCGGGCGTACGTTTTTTAGCTTTAAATAATTGACAATCCAATGAGTAACATAACATAGTGATCCCTGAAGTTTTAATATTTTACAATTAAGGACATACTTTGAATTCTTATTACAATGACCTAATTATCCTTAATATTATTGAATTTTAAGTACAGGTGAGAATGCAATTGTGATTAGTGAATTAGATATAAGTATAATACAAGATTAGTGAATTTGAGTTAACATGACACAAATATTTAACAAATAATAGAAATGTGACACAAATCATAGTTGTGTATATTTGAGTTTAAAATTCTTAACATGTATAATAATTGTGATGTCATATATGATATGATTATCTATTTAAATATATTTATAATTTAATCTAAATTTTAAATAAATTTAAATATATAAATCTAAATGATATATTTATTTTTTTAACTGAAATATAATATTTATAAAAAAATACATATCATAAACTTTCTTAAACTTTTAAGATTACAGTCAAAAAGTAAAAAATAATTTACTTTTTATTTGATAAAAAAGTCTCTTAAATTTATTATTCAGTTAAAAAATAAAAATATTTAATTACTTAAATAGATAAATTCAGCTAATTGAAACTTAAGTTAAAAAAAAGGTAAATTCTTTGGTAATATTTATTAAGTATTTATTTTATATAAATATAAGAATTATCTCCTTATTTATAAAAGTGAAATAATTGAGGAATCTGGATGTTGTTATCCCGTTAAAAAATACCTCCACATAATAATAATAATAATAATAATAATAATAATAATATTTTTTGAATGACGTACGGTTGGTTTTGTGAAACTCTAGGATTCTATTAAATTATTTTTATTCAAACTTAATTAAATTGTTCTCTTTATTACAAGACATCTTGAAGAATTCTATTTAAAAAAATTACTTTATTATAATCTTACAAATCTAAGAGATTTAATAAAATATTTTCATAATCATATTTTAATTTTGTAACCATCTATATTTTTATCCATATATTTATATAATTTATAAATTATTAAATTTATATACTTTCATTAATATAAAAAAGAAGAATAAAATTAACTTAAGACATGATATATATATATATAAACAAAATTTAACACATATTTTTTATACAATTTATTCCGTACAAAGTATCTTAATAACCTCCTAAACATAATTTAGATAATTTTAAGACACGCTTAAATCATCTCGAGTTTAAAGTGGTGAAAATTTTGTTTCTTAATTTATTTTTTTAAAAAAAATAATATAACATTAATTATCATGTTATATATATTTTTTAATCAAATAATTTTATATTTGTAATTTGTATAAAAACTTTGTACTTGACTATTGTTATTATTGAGCATTTAATGTAGGGCGTTGAAATAAATGGTCCACTTAACCAATTGTCCTTTTGTCGAAAAACATCATTTCTCAAACGTTTTTGAACATCTAATAACTCTACTCAATAAGTAATTTCATTTTATTTATTTTATATACCCATAAATATTATACTAAATATATAATTAATTAATAATTAATCACTAACCATAAAAATATCAAGTTTTATTTGAAATTAAGACTTTTAATTTTTGTATTAACATGTTTCAAATTTTATTTTATAGTTAACATGAATATAACAATATACTGAATGTATTGTAACCATCTCGCTTGTTAGTTGTTACAGTATATTAACTTAATACATGATATAATAAAAGAATGAAATTTAAAATTAATACAATAATTATTTATATTTATTACTTCTTTGATTATTTTTATTATATTAATTTGTATAAATAATTATAAGTTCACACATTTGAAATTTGATTTTGATCAAACGGCAGGCGGGCCAAAAACAAAAAAAAAATGAAAAGCAGACTGGAGAATTTTCTTTTCTCTTTTTTTTTTAATTAAAAAATTATCCTAATAATAATAATAATAATAATAATAATATCAAGGTACTGAGGACATTTCTCTACAATAGGAGTAAAGAATTAAAGCATAATTTTTTATTTTATTTTTATTATATTTTAGCTGGTTGTTGTAAATTAGATTTAATTATTTATTTTAAATATTTAGCCTGATTTTTTTTTCAAAAAATAAAATCGTAATTTTTTAGTGCTGGTTTGTCAATTGCCGTATTCTATCCATTCTGTTAATTAGATCATTGTCATATTGGTACACATAGTTTGCAAAAATAACATATAAATTCAGAAATGTTTTGCTTATCTCAATTATAATACTATCTAAATGAAGAATTTCACAAATAAAAACAAAATATATTTTCACAAATATTAAAAACATATCAAAAAATAGTAATTACATGACTGCAGATTCATTTTCTTAAAATTATTTGACTAATTACAGTAAATTATCGTTTTAAATTTTTATTAATGTTTTAATTCTTATAAATTAGACAATTAATTTTAAGACATCATTATAAATGTTGAGAATGAAATTTAAAATCTTTGTAATTTTAATTTGATCCTTATTATTTTTTATTTTTTATTTTTTATTTTGTAGTGTATTAAAATCAAACACTTATTACTAGGTCAAAATTTTGAGTTGTTAGATAAGATATACATTGCTAATTAATTTTTTTAATAGCACCAAATATTTAAATTATTAGCTTACGTGTACCGTGTATTTCTTTAGGAGTACTAACGAACTAACACTACACTTAAGGAATGACATGAAAGAAGAGGCTTTGTAGTGTTTATATGTCTTCTTGATAGCTAGAGGTCAACACTAAATAACAGAGTTTTATAATGAGTTGATTCAATTAAGAACTAATGTAATTCAAATAGGTCTTTTATAGTGTCGTAATAGCTAATCTAAAAAAGAAAAATGTACGATTCACTTTTCATTATGGTTGCTTACAATACTAAAATGACAATGACATAATTATAAGATTTACTTTACATAAAATTTATTTGATTGATTATGGTAGAGGATATTAGTAAATTAATATCTTTATTCTTGTAAATTAAGCACTAAATCTTAGGTGATCATTATAGATAACTCATTGATAAGGATCTTCTTGCTATTTTTAATTTTTATTTGATTTTTATCATCTATTAATAAGAACTAAAAAAATTTGAGAGCAACATTGTTATTTCGTTATGTCATTTAACAAAATAAGAATTATAAAATATTCAATAAAATATAAATAATTTAATTAATGTATGAATATTTAGTTTATAAATTATAGATAGTATTATATTTTTTAATATATATCTCAAGGTTTTTAAATTTTTATTTAAGTAATATATATGGTAACTTATTATCAAATGATGTGACTACGGATTTGTCATTATCATATCATCTCCTAATTTCATATATTAACAATTATCTAATAATTAATATATAAGGTACTATGGTGGTGACAATTTAACTCCCCCGTCATTTAAGATAGATAGATATCTTAAAAAGCAAAGAAGGAAGGTGTTTTTGGGATAAACATGCTCTCATTTATTATTTATGGAAACTGAAGGACTAATTTGATAAATGGCATATCTTCCACTCCGACCAGGGATGAAATAATTTTCTGCCCACGTGAAGGACGATAAATAAATCTTACAAATTTCTATAAATAACGGCCCTATGAGTATGATTTTTGTGAGCTTAGCAATTCTCACTTTCTCGAGAAAATAGACTGCAGCTCTGCAATCTGCAGTTCCCATAACATTTTTTTTCTTTTTTTTTGGTTATTTTATTTATTTATTTCTTCGTAACTCTTTCACTCTGTGATTTGTTTCTCAGTTCACGTCAAATTGTGAGTTTTAACACTTTAATGTTTTGCTTCTCCTCTGTTTCTGTTTCTTACATCCCTGCTTTTGATTTCAACTCACTACGGATTGTTTTCTCTGTTGTCCTGTTTTCATTTTTCTCTTATATGCTTGTTCTCAGTTGCTATATGTGATCTTTTAATTCCATTCGATAGCAAATGTTTACAGTTTCAGAGTTGTATTTCGGTTTTGAGTTGAAGTATTCTCTGACTATGTTGAAATCTGCAGATTTTAAACCAGGAGATCGGTTCTGGGTACCAAAATGGGGAGATTTTCTATACCCAAGTTGGTATTTCTGCTTTTATGCTGCTTGGCAGTTGTTACAGAAGCCACATACTTGAAATACAAAGACCCAAAACAGCCATTGGGTGCTAGGATCAGGGACTTGATGAAAAGAATGACTCTAGAGGAAAAGATCGGCCAAATGGTCCAGATCGAGCGCACTGTCGCAACCCCAGATGTCATGAAGAAATACTTCATTGGTATGAACAGTATTCTTTAGAAATCTATGATTATATGTTCATTTGGTTTTAGGCATTTGTTTCCTTAGTAACATCTACTTTGTCGGTAGCAGTCATCTATCTATGAAATCTCCATTTAGTTTTGTGAGCAAAATCTCATATGATGCTTTTGGCAATAAATTTGATGGGGTTTATTTAGGGAGTGTGTTGAGTGGAGGAGGGAGTGTACCAGCTCCTAAAGCTACTGCTGAGACTTGGGTGAATGTGGTGAATGAAATTCAAAAAGGGTCTCTATCCACCCGTCTTGGGATTCCCATGATTTATGGTATTGATGCTGTTCATGGCCACAACAATGTCTACAATGCCACAATTTTCCCTCACAATGTGGGCCTTGGTGTAACCAGGTAAGTGCCTTTACTTTTGAGCAGACATGTGCTGATCAATATTTTAAGCAATCAATGTAATATATACGTTTACTTGTTTATCTGTGTATTTTATTTAAATTCTTTGAATATTGATGCAGCTTGTTGATTTCCTACACTCATTGTTTCCAAATAAAATTTAAGTTTCAGTAGCAGTGTAGAAATTTAAAATAGTTTTATTTGAAATTTTTCTATAAAGTTTTCACCTCTTAATGATATGCCACTGTTAAAAAATAATGCCGTTGGATCACTATTGTGGTCTTATCTGGGCTAAAGAACAATGGGAAAACTGAAAAGTAAGATTTGAATGTTTGTACCAACAGTTATATATTTGAAACCACGTTTGATTGATGTTAATTCATATGCTTCTCTTATTTTTATCTACTTCTGTTGGATAATTGTTCGTATGATCTTTCTTTTTGCAAAATTTTTGACTTTTATTTTTGACCAGGGATCCTGCCCTTATCAAGAAGATAGGAGATGCAACTGCTCTTGAAGTTAGAGCTACAGGCATCCCCTATGCTTTCGCTCCCTGCATTGCGGTAACTGAAGACAAAACACCTTTCAATTTTTAATAGAATCTTCACCAATTAAGCTAATTAACCCCTTCTGCTGCCACAGGTTTGCAGAGATCCTCGATGGGGTCGCTGCTATGAAAGTTATAGTGAGGATCATAAGATTGTTCAAGCAATGACAGAGATTATACCTGGTTTACAGGGAGACCTCCCTGCCAATTCTAAAAAGGGTGTTCCCTTTCTTGCTGGAAAGTAAGTTTCTTTTCTACAATCATCTAATTTGACCCATCTCTTCTTTCTACTTGGTGAACTAGCAGATTGTGACACATGCCACTTTCCTGACCTTTTAACTTCTCTTGCCGTGAACAAATTCGTCTCTGATACTTTTTTTTTTTCAAATCTAACTAGGTTCGGTCCCCCATCTTATGGTTGTTTCTTTGTGAACTTCCTACATTTGTGATATATTTTCATATATTACCCTTTAAGAGCTCAAATTGTCATTTTTGAATGGTCTGTCAGTGCAGTGATATATGACTTTTAGCGAGAGGATAATCTTTTTTTGATCATCTCTAGAGGATCTTACTCAAGTGGCCTGTTTCCTTGGTGGGCCATTTTCTTCCTCCAAAGATAAATCATATGTTAATAGTAAAAGAGATCACTTTATTTGATCCGTTGTTTCAACAGCGTCAGCAATTTTTGTCTACATTTCTTTTTAGTTTTAGTGATGTAGAACCACTTGTTTTCATCATATCAGAAAATGAAAAAGAAAATATCTTTTGGACCTTTCTGGATAGCATTGTGGTAGGCCTTATTGCATTAGTTAGTGGTGGGCCATGTTGTCCATTTGATAAAAAAAAAACTTAATGATAGTCCAAAATCCCTCCAACCCTCCTCATATTCTGCTTGATACAATAAAATGCAATGAACGAGCTTTCTGATGCCGGTCTAAAATATCTAAGACTATTATCGATGGTCCAATATTGATTGCTAAAATGACTTGGATGATTTAGATGTTGACTTCGCTAGGTTGCCCTGTGATATAATTTATTCTAAAATTAATTCAACAGGAAAGTTTTTGCAGACCAAATGATTTTAGCCATTTGGTTATGATCATGATGTATGGAACATAACATAAGATTGATTAACCAACCAAATCATGACTATGGAGGATTTTTTATCTTAAGAGGAAAATTTTCATGGATTTATGCATATTAGGTCCACCTTTCTGATTAAATTCTTGATTGTTAACACATGAATTTATAGACTCCCTGTTGGAAAAAATATTCCCTAATGCCTTGGTTATCTTGGTTAGGAAAAAGGTTGCAGCCTGTGCCAAGCACTATGTGGGAGATGGTGGCACGACCAGGGGCATCAATGAGAACAACACTGTGATTGATTATAATGGATTGCTCAGCATCCACATGCCTGCTTACTATGATTCCATAAGCAAGGGTGTTGCAACTGTTATGACTTCCTATTCAAGCTGGAATGGAAAGAAGATGCATGCTAATCATGAACTTGTCACCGGATTCCTCAAGAACAAGCTCAAGTTCAGGGTAATGCATTTGATATTTCTAATATCTTGGTTAGTTTTTCCAATCTAAAAGAAACAATTGGAGGTGATCGGATTAATGTGTTTGGTGTTTAAATTTCAGGGTTTCGTCATATCAGATTGGCAGGGTATTGACAGGATTACCTCTCCTCCCCATGCTAATTATTCATATTCTGTTCAAGCCGGAGTTAGTGCTGGAATTGATATGGTGAGTGAAAATCAAGCCATTTGAAAATATAATTTGATAAATTTGCTACAATGCAGTGTATTGGATTTTTCTTACAAAACCTTGTGCTGCAGGTCATGGTTCCCTATAACTTCACAGAGTTCATTGATGACCTGACCTATCAAGTAAAGAACAATATTATCCCCATGAGCAGGATTGATGACGCCGTGAAGAGAATCTTGAGAGTCAAATTTGTCATGGGACTCTTTGAGAGCCCACTTGCTGATAATAGCCTAGTTAACCAACTAGGGAGTAAGGTTTGTAGTCACCAAAGACCATAATTTATTGAACCTTTTCACACGATGATGATTTGCGTATGTTAATCTGATGATGTGATTGTACAGGAACATAGAGAATTAGCAAGAGAAGCTGTAAGGAAATCACTTGTGCTGCTGAAAAATGGTGAAGCTGCTGATAAACCATTGCTACCCCTTCCCAAGAAAGCATCAAAGATCCTGGTTGCAGGAAGTCATGCTGACAATTTGGGCTATCAATGTGGTGGCTGGACAATTACATGGCAGGGCCTTGGCGGCAACGATCTCACAACTGGTATGTTTTCAAATTTCCTAGATAATAAACAGTTGTCAGAGCCAGAATTTAACTAAGAATTCTAAAGTAGTTTTTCCATTCAAGTGAAGAGAATAGCCAAAATTTAAATATAAAATTGGGCATTTATCATTTTCTTTTTGAAGTTCTAGTACACTCCACACTTCTGTTGATATATCCTCTGCACAAACAGGTACCACAATCCTCAATGCAGTGAAGAACACAGTTGACCCTTCGACCCAAGTTGTCTACAACGAAAATCCTGATGCAAACTTCGTGAAGTCAAACAAGTTCTCCTATGCGATTGTTGTTGTTGGTGAGCCTCCATATGCAGAAACATTTGGTGATAGCTTAAACCTGACCATATCAGAACCAGGTCCGAGCACTATCACCAACGTATGTGGAGCTGTCAAATGTGTCGTTGTTGTTGTATCTGGTCGCCCTGTCGTGATCCAGCCCTATCTAGCACATATAGATGCAGTTGTGGCTGCTTGGCTTCCGGGAACTGAAGGTCAAGGCGTTGCTGATGTTCTTTTCGGTGATTATGGATTCACAGGCAAGCTTGCTCGTACATGGTTCAAGACAGTTGATCAGCTTCCAATGAATATTGGAGATGCACATTATGATCCTCTCTTCCCATTTGGGTTTGGTCTGACAACTAAACCTACAAAGAATGAATAAAATCGCCTCGCTACTGCGACTATTTTTCCATCCACATGAGATGTGTGGTATTGTTCAATACATTTATTATTATATGATTCAAATCAGAGTTTTGTTTTTTACTGCTTGTGTTATATTGGATTTCATAGTTAATGCAAGAAAGAAGAATTAGTAGCTGTTGCATCTAATGGATTGCGTAATAACATTTGGGTCCCTGAGTTTTGCATTTTCACAAATGAGGACACAGTTTGTCCATTTGTAGCAAATGGATCTTAATTGGTAATCCAAGAAAAATAATTAAAATACCATTAGTGTTTAATTACATGCTTAAATATTCCAATATTATGATAGTTAAAATTTAATATTTTAAGGCTGATTTATCAATTCAATAAGAATATGGCGCCCATTTGTTGTAAATGGTTTTAAATTAAGTCTTTAATTGTAAAATATTATTATTCCTTCAATAGATTTTTTATTTCATTATAATCATTATACTTTGTTTGGACATGAATTTCCTAGTAGCTTTAAAAAAAGGAAAAAAAAAGTGAAGGAGAGACTTGAGAAAAATGTAAATAGACAACAATAATGTTAGATAAATAATGTTTATTTCGTTTTGACAATGCATGTAAATTTTGAATAATGAAAGAAGGTTTGGTTCAAAATTAACCCAATTTGAGATTTTTAAATTTAGTGTTTGGATAATTTAATTTTTTATGATTTTATATTAAAATTTATCATTTTTTATATAATTAATCAAAATTTATAATTTTAATTTCATTAATTTAAGTAAAGAAAAAAAATTAAAGGATAACATATTAGCATTAAAGCTTTTGTTTCATTCTTAGTTTGGCTCTCGAGTTGGTACTAATGAACTACAAATTAAGGTATTATCTGTCTTTTATGTATGAAATCTGAATATGAATAAAATTTGAATATGAATAATATGTTTTTATTTTATTTTAAATATTTGAATATAAATTTTAATTTGTTTGTTTGTATAAAAATAAAAAATTTAAAACTAATATATGTTTGTCTTAAAAAATTTTATACTAATATATTGAGTTGTTGACATATATAAATATTAAGTAATAAATTAAGAGTATTATTGATAAATAAAATATTAAAATTATTCAGACATTTATTCATTCAGATATAAGTTAAATTTTTTAATTTAATTGTATTAAAATATTTTTAATAAATATTCAGATATAAGTTAAAAAATAAATTGTTCTTATATGTTTAAATATTTATATTTAAATTTTAGTCAAAAAAATAAATAGACCTTAAATTAAAAGTTGAATTTTTTGAAAATTATTAAACGAAGAATCAAGCTGAATAGAGTAAAAACTGAACCGAATTCTTCGATTTAGTTCGAGTCACTTAATTCGGTTTGGACATGAATTTTCTACCCATTCTACCAAATTTAAAAGAGCCTTAATTTTGTAAAAACTTGAAAAAGAAATGAGAGAAAATGATACATGTATCATATAAAATATTTAGTTTCTTTTATTATAACACCAATAATGAAGTAATGAAGATGAGTGTCACATTTTTTACTAACACTGTTTGAATAAAGTTTGGTATTATGGTGATCCAATTTAATAACTAATATTATAAAGATTTCCATGCTTCTTACTTTCTTCCAGACAGAAATTCCGAAATCCAAACCAATAAAAGATAGGTAATGAACATAACAAGGGGTAAATAGATATTTTTAAAAAATTAGACTCATGAGAGGCTATGTCTAAAAACTTAGAGGATGATGAGAGATAATTAAAATAATAGTCTCAATACCAACTATACAAGCAGGGCAAAGTCTGCTTCAATTTAGGTTTTGTCAAAATTAGATTGAACTGAAAAAATTTCACGTCTTTATTTTTTAGAAGTAAACTTATATCGAATTAAATTTGAAACCGAATCGGAACCAGATTAAATATATTTTTAGTTGAACTATATACTCTTTTATTTATGATTAAAATAATAAAATAAAATTAAGAATAAATCATGTTGAAGTTTGATATTCAAATCCCAAATCACATTAAAAATAGGAAAATTTTAATTTTTTTTATATATTTAAATAATTTACAAAAATATTTGTGAAAAATATTTCTTCCTTTTTATAATCTCTTCTGCATATAAAGTAGCTCAAAAAAATTTCCTAACCAAAATTATAGAGGTGTTGGATCAATTTTTTTTATAATATTTGAAAAGAGAATTAAAACTATAACAATTTTTTATGTATATTTTTAAATACTCAAACTAGCAGAGAAGTATTTTTTACCCTTCTCCATATAAGTTTTTTATGATATTAATCATTTTGTTATAGGCAAAAATTAGGCTAGGGTAAGGACTATTTTTACAGTAAAAGCTTAGAAACTTCACATCCAACGAAGTGGTTCATTAAAAAAAAAATAATTAAACTGCGTTGGACGGTAAACTAGATATACTTAAATAAAAACACTGGGTCTGTATTTAAAAAGACTTATTTAACTCAAAAAAGTTTCAATTTAGCGAAATAGTTTAACCGTTTAGGTGTAAAATGAATATTTTTTTATAAAAATTGAGTATAAGTTAAATATTGTCAAAATATCCTAAGAGTTATTTAAAATTATCTCTAATTTAATACAAAATTTAAGACCACGAAATATAAAACTTCAAATAGAAAATACAAAACTTCAAATTTTAGATGTTTGTTACCCATATGTAACATATTGTTTTCTATCCCAAATATTAAACACGAGTTTATCTCTTGATTAATTACTCTTTTCACCATCATGAGAGCTACATATAGGAAAATTCAAATAAATCATTTCCTTTTGTACTTCTTTTTGTTTTTATGTTTTAATAAAAATTTTCGTATTTATGTAGACAAAAATTTGAAGTTGTTTAAGAATTTCGAAGCATCTGAATCATATACTTTCTTGTATATCTATTAATATATTTTTATTTCAAATATATTGTATATTTTGATCTTTTTATCACTTTAGTAATAATGTATTTTCGTTATTAATAAATGACAATCCAATTATAACTGCTATTAGCCATCTAGGCTTAGTCTAAATAGTGAGAATCTATTCCTTCCCTAGGGAGAAAATGAGTTCGAATTCTGTGGGTGTTTGTCACAGAATTTTTTACACAAAATTGTGTGGTCTTTCCGAGTGTTGGGTGTGTTATAATTACATGTCATCTTTCCAATTAAATTTCGGCAGATCTTTAGTTGTAAATACCAGTAGACATTTAGATAACATCCATTTTTTTTGCTATGTATGTGCTTAATTCTTATCTTTTTCTTAAAATTTCAATGTTTTGATTTTTAATTTAATTATTTTTTCTTGAGCTAGTTAAAAATCGCTGATATTAGATGAACACTATAATAATATACTTCAGAAATTATACTTATACCTTCACAATTTGATAGGAAATCTACCCATATTTTAAGGGAGAAACCCCTTTCTTATGGAGAAGGAGTTGAGTCTTTTACCATCCATTAGACCAACAAATCATATTTCTTCCTTTGCAACTCTCTCTTTATAGACTATAATTTAGGGGACGCAAGACAAATTAATGGAGCTTCATCATGGAAAAAGCTTCAATACGTCTCTTCCAAAAAGAAATTAATTTGAGTTTACAAAGACTAAAGACGACACAAGATAGGATTTCGGTAATCTTATGTAAATTCATCCTATAATAGCTGTAGTAGTATCTTGCAACAGATAATATTCTTTTAAATTTATATTAATCTAATAAATTTTTAATAAATTACCCGTAAAAAATGGTGTTATTATATTTTAAAATCTTTTAAAAGTTCTAATTTTTTTTTTCAGTTTTTGATTTTAAAATTAAAATCAAATATATAGTTCTCTTTATCATAAGAATCCTTACCCAACCCAATTGATCAAATTGATCAACCCTTGATCTTCTTGTTTTTTTTTCCAATACAGTCCTATATATATCTACCCCATTTTAATAATAAATATTCCCAAATTGTAAATGATTATTTCTAAATCAAGCTGTAAGTGATTTATCAAACCTATCGATTTCTTTTACCCATTAAAATAGAGATAAGGTTAGAAATAAAGTTTCAAATAAAATTAGATAATATATAAAGCAAATAATAACGATTATTACTTCAGATTTATCTATAATATACTGATAATTGTGTATTCCAGTTTAGATTTATATAATTTATTTAATAATAATAATCTCTAGAATCCATAATAATCGAGTAGTTTGGATTGTTAATATTATTTGATCATTCTAGTTTGGATTCTCAATAATATTTGATCATAATGATCCAGAGAAAAATTGAATTTGATCTTATCCTTAATTACTTACCTGCAAATCCTGAATTATCTCATGTAATTAATATTGTTACTCATTTGAAAATTTACTCCGATCAAAAGCCTCCACGTAAGTGTATAAATTAAATGCATAATATCATCATGTATATAACAATATGCTTGCACAAAATATTGTTGCCTTTTATGAACTTACAATAATACCCATTTATTTTCTTTATATATATACACTTGATTCTTATTTTTTTTCTGAGAATTTTTAGTGCTGCTAAGCTGCTAGGATTTCTTTGTTATAGTAATCTGTAAGACTGAAGGACTGTTTTCATTTTTACAGTACATTGATTTCATTGCTTTTGCTGCACGTATAATTCTTGATTATTCTTTATTTGTTTTTCAGAAACAATTTAAGAGAGTTTCGGAAGCACAAAAATGGCGAATTCCTTACTCCCCTTAGTGGGGTTTGTGTTATTGTTATGCTGCATGGGAGTAACAGTGGAAGCAAACAATGAAAAGCATGAACACACGAAATATTTGAGATATAAAAACCCCAAAACGCCATTGCACATTCGGATAAATGATCTCATGAAACGGATGACTCTGAAAGAAAAAATAGGTCAGATGATGCAGTTGGACCGGACGGCTGCGACTGCCGATATCGTGAGGGAGTACTCCATCGGAAGTGTACTCAGCGGCGGCGGCAGTGTTCCTTTCCCGGAGGCGTCGGCGAAGGATTGGATGAAAATGGTTAATGACTTTCAGAATGGTTCATTGTCGAGCCGCCTGGGAATTCCCATGATGTATGGGATTGATGCTGTTCATGGGCACAACAACGTTTACAAAGCCACCATTTTTCCACATAACGTTGGCCTTGGAGCTACAAGGTAAGTAATAAAGAATTAATTAATATTTACAGAAATGAATTTTGAATTGTTCTTGTTTTTGTTTCATTGATTGTTAGGGATCCTGAGCTTGTAAAGAAGATTGGTGCTGCGACTGCTCTTGAAGTTAGGGCTACTGGGATTGATTATGTCTTTGCTCCATGCATTGCGGTATAAGATTATTAATTATTGATTCAATTTCTGAAAATGTTTTCAGAAAACAAAACATTTGATAACATATTGTATGTTATACAGGTGTGTAGAGATCCGAGATGGGGAAGGTGTTTTGAGAGCTACAGTGAAGATCCCCAACTAGTGGAAGATATGACAAGCATAATTCCTGGTTTGCAAGGAGATATCCCCCGCGGTACACCGAAGGGTTTTCCTAATGTTGTTGGAAGGTAAATTAAAATGTTAGCATATATACGACTATTCAATCACATAATATATCTCATTCTAATAAATGGGTATGAAATTTGGTGCAGTGACAAGGTAGCAGCTTGTGCAAAGCACTATGTGGGCGATGGAGGAACAACGAAGGGGATAAATGAGAACAACACAAGGATTGATTGGAATGGATTGCTGAAGATTCACATGCCTGGTTACGTTCGGGCTATCAACCAAGGCGTTGCAACAATCATGGTGTCTTATTCGAGTTGGAATGGCCATAAGATGCATGCCAATCACCTTCTCATTACCAGGTTTTTGAAAGGCACACTCAAGTTCAAGGTACAAAATGTAACCAAGTCTTCAGAATTCTGTAATGAAATCATGAACTGATAATGTTGTCATATATATATATGTTGCAGGGTTTTGTGATCTCGGATTGGCAGGGAATTGATAGGATTACTACACCGCCGCATAAGAACTACACATACTCCGTTCTGAAGGGAGTTAATGCTGGTATTGATATGGTCAGTATTGGCAGTTTTGAATTAATTGGAAATTTTATTTATTGATTTATTTATTTTCGAGATTTGAATCGCTAATAATGCTGTAATGAATGTTGAATTCAGTTCATGCTTCCCTTCAACCAAACTGAGTTCTTAGATATTCTGACCGGTTTGATCGAGAATAAATTTGTCTCCATGAATCGTATCAACGATGCTGTGAGAAGGATTCTGAGAGTGAAATTTGTAATGGGTTTGTTTGAGAAACCCTTAGCCGATAATAGACTTGTTGACGAGCTTGGAGCCCAGGTTAGTGATGGAGTACATTAAAAATATTGCTTCTTTTTACAAGTGCTTTTTATGCAAATTAGCAATGCTTTTGATGATTTGCAAACAGGCTCACAGAGATTTGGCGAGGGAAGCTGTTAGAAAATCTCTGGTGTTGTTGAAGAATGGAGAGAACGCAGATGGTCCAGTTCTACCTCTGCCAAGAAATTCTCACAGGATTTTAGTTGCCGGAAGCCACGCCAATAATTTGGGCCACCAATGCGGCGGTTGGACTATTGCTTGGCAAGGACTTAGCGGCAACAATATTACTGCTGGAACCACTATCCTAAACGGTGTCGCATCTGCAGTTAACCTTACTACACAGATTGTGTTCAACGAAAGTCCCACTGCGGAATTCGTGAAGAAGGGTAACTTTGAATACGGCATTGTGGTGGTGGGAGAGACACCTTACGCAGAGACATTTGGTGACAGTCTGAACCTGACGATTGCAGAGCCGGGGCCGAGCACGATCACCAATGTGTGCGGAGCTATTAAGTGTGTTGTAATCTTAGTTACGGGCAGGCCTGTTACCATTGAACCTTATCTTAACCAGATTGATGCTCTTGTTGCTGCTTGGCTTCCGGGTTCTGAAGGCCAGGGAGTTGCTGATGTACTTTACGGAGATTATGGATTCAGTGGAAAGCTGCCGCGTACTTGGTTCAAGAGTGTTGAGCAGCTACCTATGAATGTTGGTGATCGTCACTATGATCCACTCTTTCCCTTTGGCTTTGGTCTCACTACTGAGCCCGTTGAATCTAAGAAAATTATTCACTAGATTTTTTTCATTTTGTTGATTGAGCTGCTAATGTGGTGGATTCATAAAATTTACTGTTTAGACATTTGTTTACGAGTAGTTTCTATTCAATGGAAGTGTTGATTTTGACGTCTTCAAAATTAAGGCTTAAATTTACATTTTCTTGGCTTATTTATATATTGTATGTGCCATCTAAAACATCAAATACTGTAGAAATCGATGCTGGTCGATGCAGTAGTATCATCACATGCTATGGTAGCTGGCACTGTTGAACGATATCACCGTTTGATTGTCTGATTGGTCAATCATAGCCGCTGAATGATATTCGAGATTCGAGTTCAAAGATAATTCTCTTTCACCTAACACATTCTCTGCGCCGTGCTCCTGAGCCCTGAGTGAATCCTCATGCAGCTTTTTTATCCTCTCAAGCTCCTCTGCAACTTCCTTCATTTTTGGCCTTTTCACACCATTGCTACTCACGCATTTTGCTGCAAGCTCAGCCACAATTTCTACCTCTTTCATTTCCCTTTCATCAGCTACTTCAAAGCTCAGAATCTGAGACAGATTGTTATCTTCAATTGAAGAGAGAAAATATTGAACGATGTTAACCCTTTCGTTATTGTTGGATGCTATTCGAGATCCAGGCCTCAATCCTGTTAACAACTCAATAAGAACAACCCCATAGCTGTAGACATCACTTTTCTCTGTCAAAATACCTGTCATCAAATATTCTGGATCCAAGTAACCAAAAGTCCCCTGTATTTTTGTCACCATAACTGTTTTATCTCGCGAAAGCAGCACTGAAGCCCCGAAATCAGCCACTTTTGCTGTGTAATTTCCATCCAACAGTATGTTACTAGGCTTAACATCTCCATGAATGATTGTAGGGCTTGCTAGAGAATGGAAATAATCTAGTGCTAGAGCAATCTCCGCTCCAACCCTCAGACAGTTTTTCCAGGTTTTCAGAACCTGTGAACTCTTATCATGAATAAGATGAGATAGAGTACCATTGGGAACAAATTCATAAACCAGCAATGGCACCTTAGTTTGCAAACATAACCCTAAAATCTTAACCACATTCCTGTGGTTAACCTGAAAGACAATACCAAGTTCATGTTCAAACTCTTGATCAATCTGAAGCATATTATCTACCTCCTTAGGCTTCTTCACCGCAACTTGAGTGTTATTATCATCAGACAGAACTCCTCGGTAAACAGAACCAAACCCACCCTCTCCGAGAAATCGGGATTTGTCATAATTTTTGGTAGCTTTATCAAGCTCCGCCTCACTGAAAATCCTCACTCGCTGGTGCTTTAGTATCGTACCTCCATTTCTTAAGAAGTTTCTCTCCTTTCTTCGTTGCTTGCATGTGATGAACATCAACACTCCAACAATCACAGTGAATATAATTGCTACAACTACTGCACATGCAAGAAATTTATTATAATTAATTAAGAAGCTGTTTTAATCTAATATTTATGAAAACTAATAGCTTACAAAGTTGAGAAAAAAAAAAAATTACCTATAACAATTGTGGTGATACGAAATCCTCGACAATCAATTTTACCATCGCCATACATGCCAAATGGACAACGACATGTATAATTTCCGAAAGTGTTCTTGCAACTACCTTCACATTTGTATTTAGGGTCTTTACACTCATCAATGTCTGTTACACAGGCAGCGTTTAAGTAAATATTTATCATTAAAAAAAAATGAAGAAAATAGCTATATTTTACAATGTTACAAGGCAAAAGGAAAATCAGATTTATTTACTAAATAGCAATTGCAATGTTACAGGAAATTATTTATTGAAAATAATACTGGTTGCAAGAATAAAAAAATAGCAAAAATATGTAAAGTTATACGTTTATAAAATTTATTTTTTAAAACAAAAATATTTCTTTTACTTAAAAACAGCATAAAGTGCTTTTTTAATCCCAAATATTTAGTGTAATATGCTTATATATTAGTCTTAATGGTTTAAAAAAGTACTTTTAAAAATCTCAATTTATTTAAAAAAAATTAATAAATCTATAAATTTTGAAAAAATATAATATATTTATGTAAAATATATTAATTAACTTACTAATATTATTATTTTATAGCACTTGATAATATAAATATTTATTGATATATTATAAATTTATTATTTTAATTATTTTGCTTATATTATATATATACATATATATTTAAATTACAATATATATATATAATCCTAAATATTTGTTATAATATGCTGTAAAATAAATAAACTAATAAATCTATATTTTATTATTAAATTAATATTTATTTATGCCTTATTTTTATTTAACTTCTGGTAATTAGGAATGTGTAATTTATTTTTATTTAAGTTCTAATATTTATAAATTTGTAATTTATACTTATTTAATTTCTTACAAATAATTATAATACAATTATTTAATGATATTTTTATTTATTCAATTAATGTGATTTAAGTAAATATATTTATTTGCTCAAATTATAGATATTTATTTGTTTTTTTTAAATAATTATTTATCATATAAGGATATAATTATTATTTTTAATAAATTAAGACTTTTAGGAATATTTATAAAATTATTGGGACTAATAAAAGGGTATTTATCCTTAAAAAAAATTTCCCTTTATTTTACTATATTCAATACTATGTACATCAACCATCATTTAAGTAAAAAATTCTGCCCGAAACTTTTTTGAAATACAAAAGCTCAATATCTTCTCTTTGAATCCATTAATTAGGCCGAAATGATTTGTACAAAATAAGAAAGATCGAATTATTCCTCATAAATTCAAAAATTTCATTCTGAAATGTGAAGAATTTTATACTTAATCTCATAGATATGCATAGAATTTTGTGAAAAGCGTATATTTTGATGAAAGTCGTGTATAGGCTTGAAAGGAGATCTTTTATAGATTTAAGATCAACCTTTTTATTTATAATTATTTATAGATAATAAATAAAGGAAGAGAGAGGAGAGAAAAACAAACTTACCATAACATCCGAGATAGGGGTTTCCTTGAAATCCGTGATTGCATAAGCAGCGATATCCTTGTCCATTTTCAGAGTAATTACAATGAGTATTATTTCCACAGGCATAATCTGCTGAATTCCTGCTTGTTTCGCACCTCTCTTCATTAACTACCCATTCAATCGTAGCATTTGAATAAATAAACTCCTCTTGCTCGGAACCAGGCTGCAGCTTCAAACTCGATATGTCGAAAGTTTCGTCTGCTAAAATCGCATAATCACAGGGCTTGAAATTTCTGATTTTAGTGTGATTATAATAGCTATCAAGACTGATACTCAACGTCTTGAGACTTTTGGGCAATGGAGTCTGACAGCAACCGATGCCTGAGCAGAAATTTTCTGTTGTATTCACAGAATTGGTCTCCGCTGTGCATAAAGAGAGACACCCACTATAAAAACTCTCATTGGCGTCACTCATAAAAACCAAAGTATCACACCCAAATGCTGTCAGCTTATTTTTTGTGTCTGAAAATCTGAACGGTCCGTCTCCTACATCGTACCCAATATCTGTACTGTTTACAATGCCACCCAAGCCATCGTAGCAGCGATTAGCGGTTGGAATGCTGGCCAATATGGTGCCATTTTCAACTGATATTTCGAGCACAAAAATATTTGTTCCCAAAAGCAGTTTGGGAGAAGAGGAACTGTGATTGCATACTAGATTGAAATGATTGTTCAAAGCACAGTTTTCCCCGATTCCAAAAGGATAAGGAACAGAGACTTCCCCACATTTTTCAGGGCAATTAGGCTTTGCATTTAAGCCTGTTGCTGCTGCTGCTATTGTTGTTGGCCACAACAAGAGTAGGATGAACAAAAGCGTACAATCTGTTCTGACAATCATCGATTATCGGCTACAACTCAATTTGATATAGTTTCTAATAAGAAATTGCCTCATGCCCTCATCATATCGTTTGCATTATTTATTTTACATATCGACGAACGAAAAATATAACAAAAGCATGTGCACCACCTAAGGAATTGCCTTTATCTAGATAAGTTTTTGATGGGATGATGTGATAAGTCTTTGTCTATGTATTTAACTAAGGCTCACTAGGGGCTCAAGCCCCAGCGAAAAAAGAAAAAAATTCTCCGATTTCACAGAGAATTTAAGTTCCAATAAATTTATAAAAAGATGCATAAATTCTCTCTTACAAATATTCTTTTATAAATTTGTTTCAAAATACTAAAATAGGCATTTCGAAGACATGTAGGATGAAGTTTTATTATTGAACTCTTAACAATTCAAGACTTTTGTGTTTTAAGGGCTAAAATGCTCACTTACATTTAAGATCTCATTTTTTTTTAATCTCAAATATGAATAAATTTAAATATATAGATCCTAATAATTTTGAATAATATATGTTGATATCAAATTGGAGGCAATTCAGTATTTTGATTTGCCTCTAATTAAGGTTAAATATAATTTTTTTTTAAAAAACTTTTCATAGGTCTATCTTTAATAAGAACTGTTGACTGAAGTTTTACTAATTCAAACTTTTATCCTCTATCTTTTGAATATTTGTTCTTTAACACGAGTACATATAGGTAAAAATTGACTCTATTTGAATTTTAAAAAACGATCCATATTTATTTTTTATTATCATCTCTAAATAAAAATATTTGAAAATTATTAATTTTATTTATCATATCTTTATAAATAATTAAAATAAGTTTAATATATTAAAAAAAATATTTTATAAAGTATTTTAGTATATCAAAACTAAAAATTTATTTAAATTTCATATTCAAAGTTAAAAATTTTAATTAATTTTATTTATTGAGACATAATTATCAAACTTTTTAGTGGTAAATTAGAAAACAAAAACTTTTAAACATTTAAAGGATTGAAATTAATACAAATAGATACGTATCACTTGTTGTTGTGCTATATAAAACATTCACATGTACACACATGTATCGTGCGTTGGATAGTAAATATGTTGGACAATGTCTTTTTTTCATAGGTCATATCAATGTCAGATAAGGCACGTGATCAATAATTGGACTTTGTGGCAAATAATTGTAGTCTATTGAAATACAAAACAAGAAATAAATAATTGAATTTTTTGGAAAAAAAAAAACTGGTTTTGAATATATGAAGGTTTGAACGGTAGATTTTATGATCTGGAATTCAAGTGCTAATCACCAGGCCACAATTATTTCGAGTACATTTCAAATATATTTATTTAAGCATATATCTATCTAATATTTGCTTAGAATACATTCAATGGTTAATACTTGAGCACTTACATGAGGCACAAAGTAAAAATTTCTATGCGGTCATACAGTATTTAATCTTTCAATTAAACAAATCAAGTTGGATTGGAATTCAGTTATTGTTAAATAAATATCAATTAAAATTATTATTAATTAAAATTTTAATAATTTTAAATATTAAATAAATTAAAATTAAAATTTTTAAATTTTACTTTAAAATAAATAAAATATTATAATTATTTAAGTAAAAATAAATGATTAACTAATATTTAAGAAAAGGTAAGTATACATTTTCTCAAATATTTTATCTGAGTGTGAAAGTCTTAAAATTTCAGGTGAAAGTATGTGTTAAAATTTTATTATATTAAATATAATAATATTTATCATGTTATAAGTAGTTAATTCAATAAATTCAATAATATCGCGTATGCAAACTCATTCACCCAGCTTGACATAGTATTGTTAGCATTTTATAGAAGTGCAACAATACAGAAGAAATAGCATTAAAAAAAAGCTATATATTCAGGGTTGGCAAAAATCGGATTCTATTCTGCTCAAACAAGGTTCGAGTTTTATATTCAGTTTTCTAATCTAAAGGTCGAGCTTACCCAAATTTCAAACGAAAGCTCGAACCCAAGTTGAGATGTAATTTGAATCGGGTTTAACCTAGCCCTAAATTCTAGTCTTTGCATGAGCTGGGACATGTCTTTTTCATAGGTCATATCAGTGCTGGACAAGCAACATGACAAGTAATTGTCATTTATGGCAAATAATTGAGCATATAATAACTTATACAAATATTAGATAAATTATTCTAAATGTTGGATCCTAAAGTTTAAATTTAATTTGTTGTTTTTATTTTTTCATTTGAATTTATTATTTATTAAATAATTTTGTTTTTATTATTGTTTTGAGTTATTTTTGGAACATATATATATAAAATACTTTACACACTATTATTTATAAGTAATTGGCATGGTTCAATGGTAAGACTTAAACCCTTAAACATGGCGTACAAAGCTCAAGTTTCTGTGTGTTCATATATTAGGTCCTGTTGGAATTTAGGCCCAAAATAGGTTTGGATTTCTTATCACTAAACATATCAAGTAACAAAAAAAGTTAACAATTAACAGAAAAAAACTGCGATAGTAGAGAGATAAATGTATATTTTTAAAATAATAGACAAGTAGTTGTAATTGCTCCACAATATAGAGAATAATTGCTATTTTTTCTAATATTTTTTCAGAATAAACCTTAACTAATAAGGCAATTTATTAAAAATAAAAAGAAAAAAAACTACAATAAGGCATGAGTTCTAGTATCATATGGGTTTCCTCGTAAGAATGTCCAGGGTTGAACCCTGGACAGGCGTGGAAACTACCAAGCTGGAGTAATAAAATTTTGAGTAACGATAACATGGGAGCCATTAGCATAGTGTGATAATAAACCACCCAACTGAAGCAGGATAGAAGGACCACCATTGTAACGAATCATAATGCAACCCAAGATTTGCCATAGGATCAGCCATTGAATTAATCTCGCAAAACAAATGAGTGCACCGAAAATTCATCTGTGAAGTTAAGATTTTGCAGTTAAGTCACCGAGTTTGCAACTGCTATCGAGGAAGAATAGAGTTTTTTAAGAAGCCGAATAACCAACAACGAATCACTTTCCAACCACAGATTCAACTACCTATTTTCAAAAGCAAGTTCAATGGCTAAAATAACAGCATAATATCCGCACAAAATACTGTTTAATTACCAAGAGTGTTAAGATTTGATTTACCAAAATTTATGTAGAGTTATTTTTGTTAAGTTTTTATATGGAAATCATAGATTGTAATCTCACTAATATAGGAATAATTAGTATCCTTCTGATTATATAGTTCCTTTGATTTAGGATCTAATTAGTGTAGTCTTTGATTATATAGGTCACCCCTGTATATAACGTTGTGCAATTTTGTTCAGAATTGAATATACACAGAAAATTATTCTCCATAATTTTACAAGTTATCATGGTATCAGAGCAATTGATCTAATGCCTCTACCAAGCTTCCGCAAACAATTTTATGGAGGATATTGATTCATCGAGTGTCATCCAAAACACTTCCAAAACTAAAGACCAACCACATCAAAAATCTGTCGGTCAAGGTATGTCTCCTTCTATCATTGACCCATCAGACCCCCTTTTCATCCATGCTTCAGACCACCCAAGTATGATTCTTGTACCAAAAGTTCTAGATGGAACTAATTATGCTATGTGGAGGCGTTCCATGTTGGTGAGTCTTAGTGCCAAAAACAAGTTGGGATTCATCAAAGGAACCATACCCACATCAAGTGAATCTGATGCTAAGTATTTACTATGGCAACGATGTAATGATATGGTCCTTTCTTGGATCCTTAATTCCTTAAATGAAGAACTTGCTAATAGTGTTCTTTATGTGGAAACACCTTCAGAAATTTGGTTGGATCTGCAAGAACGTTTTTGTTCGTGAAATTTTATATATAATGTGCAAGTGTACACAATCACACAAGTAATATAATGATAAATGAGTTATCGTCTCCACAGGGATTGTTTAAGTAATAAATTATCAACAAATCAACTCTAAACAATTCGGAAATAACCAATGAGTCAATTGAGATCTAATGGAAATTAAATCAACTTATGAATAAAAATAAAATAAAATAAAGAACTCAAATTATAACTACCCAAATTTCAGTAAATGATATGAGAACAATGAGCTAGAGTTGTGAATTCCCCTAAAATGCAAGGTTGGTAAAAATGCTGCAGAGAAATGCTATAACAATCTAGGCTTTATTAACTGGGAATTCTATATATGTTCATAGTCTTTTTCCAAAGTGTTTATGATTTTAATTCCTTTGTTAAACTAACATATTCCTATGCCAATTTAATTTCAAGAATGCAGTGATAAGCTCCAACTCCCTTTAGTTATACAAGGTAATAATATATTCCTATATTATCACAAATCAATTTCAAATAGAGAAATGAACTTGCATCAATCAAGTTTTAGTCCAATAAAATTAACCCTTCCAGTATTAATTTTAATTCAGCAACTCACTAATGATGGCCAAACATAAGCAAACATTAATCAATATTTTCACAAGATTGAACAAAGCTTAACTACTTCAACATTTCTTGCAGCAAAATGTTCCAATTTACATTAAAGGGTTCATCAACAACTCTAGCTACCAAGAAATTAGTTCATATTCAAAAGCTTAAAAATATTCATATACAACTTAACCATTGATCCACAAGAGTTTAAGAGAAAAGATGATAGAAATACGAAAGAGGAAAGTAAGAAAAATCAAGCCCAAGGTTGATGTCTCAAGTTGGTTTTTCTTCTCCTTCTTCCTTTCCTCCAAAACAGTAGCTCTTTTCTTCCCCAAAACTCTCCTCTCTCCAAGCTTTGCTAAAAATTGTGGATATCCTCTTCTTGACGGCTGGCTCTCTTATCTTGAGTTAGGACAGTGCCCTAAAAGGAAATTTTCCTTTTTTCTCCCTCCACGTCATGCTATTTTGTCCAGCTCATTAAGTGATTCAATTGCTTTCCACGTCATCCAATTCATTCCAACAGCTGATTTCTTTTGCTGCGACAATAATGCTGCAGCATTCTGAGAAATTCCTTTTTTCAAGCCCTGTTTCAACGTTTCAGCATTAACATGAATAAAATGAAATGAAATAAAATAAACTTGGACTCCTACATAACATAAAAGTAAAATTAATCAAATTGAGTATTTACAAACACAAATCACTCTAATTAAATGACTTTTCAAACTTACAAGCATATTAAATAACTCTATAAATATAGAGTTATCACACCCCCAAACTTAAACCATTGCTCGTCCTCGAGTGATGACTTTAAAAGTAAAAATTGACAACCATCTAAGTTAACAAAACACAACGAAAGAACAAAACACAAAGACAGAACACAACCACAAGACAAAACATGACAATATAAATGACTAACAAACATGAGAAGATAAGCCTCACTTGGTATCATGCTTAAATTGGGGAATTATTCTCAGAAAATTTTGTACTTAAGGCACGCTGATTTTACCTCTTGCATGAGCATTGAACTAGTATTTCCCAAATGCTGATAATGCTAGGGAAGCATGACTCAAGTGCTCTTATTTTTATTTTTTTTTATTTTTTATTAACTGCACAGCTTTTCCCAATTATTCTCAATTCCCTAAATCAAGCTAGAGCTCGATCTTTAAGCCTAATTAGTGTTCCCATAAGTTGACTTATCAAATCCTTCTCCACTAATGTAGGTTAGCTTAGCGCTCTAGATCTTTAGGTCTTTATTTGGTTGTAATGTAGGCTAGGCTAGGGGTATGGAAAATAAGGAAAATTTTCTAGCTTAACCAACCTTACAACTTAGCCTGCCCTAACAATCTCAACTAAAACTTTCTTGATATCCCTAAAACAAGCCAACACTTCTGTTTTCTTTCTCCTTGCTTATTATTTTTTTTATTTTTTTATTTTTATTTATTTTTTAACTAAACAACAAGCTTTCCTTTCTCTCTTGCTTTTCATTTGTTTTTTTTTTCAATGCAAATGAGAGATACACAGCAAAACAGAAGTAACTAATGAAGACTTCTCTTTTTTCTTTTTTTTTTTTTTTTTTTGAACATAACAACAAGCTTTCCTTTCTCTCTTGCTTTTATTTTTTAATTTTTTTTTTAACAAAGAAATTGTAAGGTTGAACTCTAATTTCTCCCCCCAAACTTGAATCATACTATATTAGGGCAAAACTAAGTCTAAGGTTAGGTGGGATACAAAAGAGGAGCAAAATAGACAGGATATTGGCTACAATTTATTTCATTGGGTTTTCAACAAAAATAGGCCAACAAGCTCAAAATGGGTAACAATGGATATAATGATATAGGTAGGCTTGAAAAGGCTCAAACGATTCAACAAACATGCCTAAGTCCTTTCCAGCTCGCTAAGCTTCCTAGGATTTCGCCTCAAGGGATTTTTTAAACCAATTCCAGGAACTTAAACTTTCACAAGCATTTAACTCTTCCTAGGGTCTCAAGAGTTCTCAGTTAAGCCGTGCACAATGGTAATTAGGGCTGTTACTCAAGTCAAAAATTCGCTAACATCATTCTCATTCAAGTACAACTAGTATGCTACCCATGCAAGAGTCGCTTATTGTCAAATTTTTTTTTTTTTCATCATTGAACCCCAAGTTCAAGCACTAACAAAAGCAAAACGAATCCTCTCAAAACATGCATCACTAGAACACGAAGAACTAAACAAAACAATACACAATCCAACAACACAAAGAACTAACAAAACACACACACCCCCAAACTTAAAGAGGTGCTGTGTCCTCACTGTACAAAAATAAATTCAAGCCAACAACACAAAGAACTAGACATTTAACACGCACAAGATATAGAATTACGCTAACAAAAACAACACAAACTAAATAACAACTAAATAACCATATGAAACAAAACATCCAACAAGAACTCACATAATCAACAAAACAGAACAAAAAGAAATGATTGAATAACGAAACAAAATGGGCTGAGAAAACTCCCTCGCTAATTGTCGGACTCCTCCTCGGAAGGCACGTCTTCAGGACTAGCAGTGGCAGTCCACGGGCCAAGGATGTCCATGGGAAAATCAGGAAATTGAGGGATGGGCTTGGTAAAATTCCTTTGCACGTTCTCCCCTTTTGCTTTGCCTTTGGCATGATGGACAATAACATAAAAATGCTTCTTGAAATTGGAATCGTGGAGTTTAAGGACCAAAAATTCAAATCGGAAAATGCACTGACTGACGCCGATATAGAGAGATAGGACGACGGTCGACGAGCAAATGCGGGGGCTAGTGGTTTGAAATATCAGAAGTGTAAGCTTTTCGCAAGGTGGCCGGAAATGGAACAGGAGCAAGTCGGCGATCTACGACGGAGATTTGGTGCTGCAGATGGCAAGCGGCGGCTGGAAGAGAAAGAAGAAGACAAAAAGTTAGATGTAGGGTAGGAAAATAGGAAAAAGAAACAATTTATTTACTTATAAAAGTATATATATATATATTTTAATATTTGTTTTTGTTTTTTTTTATTATGATTAATATATATATATATATTTTTATAAAAAGTTGTGAGGGGTGGGGCCGGAGTGCGCGATCGCACACTACGATCTGTCGTCTCCTGAAAAAAAATGAATCAGACTAGGAAAATGCTATAGGAAGCTTTGCTACAGCATTTTCTTGTCTCAAAATTTTCTAGCTGTGCGATCTCACAACGACTTCTGTCTTTTCCCTGAAAAAGAAAAAAAAATGAATCAGACTAGGAAAATGGTATAGGAAGCTTTGCTGCAGCACTTTCTTGTCTCAAAATTTTCCAGCTGTGCGATCTCACAACGACTTCTGTCTTTTCCCTGAAAAAGAAAAAAATATCAATCAGACTAGGAAAATGCTATAGGAAGCTTTGCTACAGCATTTTCTTGTCTCAAAATTTTCCAGCTATGTGATCTTGCAACGATTTTTGTCTTTTCCCCTAAAGCCACTGCTTATATATCAGACCATCATTGTCTTGCACCCCAAACACCTGTAACATAAAAAGTAACACACCAAAAATAACACGTGAAAGCATAAAACACAAAGAAAGCAAAATAATATTTAAACACATATTTACAATGATTGAGGGTTGCTTTACAAAGATATTCATTTCATCCTAACAACCCAGAATTTTATTTTCTTTCAAGGGTCTTCTAAGGAGATTGAGGTCTTGCATCGCTCAATCTCACCACCCCAATAATGCTTCAATCTCTGTCCATTCACCTTGAACTCTCTCCCGGATTGTTCATCCCGCAAATCTACTGCCCCGTAAGGATACACCTTAATTACCATGAAAGGACCTGACCATCTTGACTTGAGCTTGCCTGGAAATATCTTTAAACGTGAGTTAAATAGCAGCACTCGCTGGCCTTCTTCAAACACTCTTGGTTGGATGTGTTTGTCATGCCAACGCTTTGTTTTCTCCTTATAAAGTTTGGCATTCTCATAAGAAAACAAACGCATTTCCTCTAACTCATTCAGCTGCAACATTCTTTTCTCACCAGCAAGTTGTAAGTCCATGTTGAGTGTTCGAATTGCCCAATAAGCACGATACTCTAGCTCTACCGGTAGGTGACAAGCCTTACCAAATACCAATCGGTATGGTGACATCCCCAACGGTGTTTTGAATGTAGTTCTATATGCCCACAGAGCATCATCCAGTCTCTTTGACCAATCCTTGCGATTGGGGCTGACTACTTTCTCTAGAATTCCTTTAATCTCTCGATTAGATAACTCAGCTTGTCCATTGGTTTGGGGATGGTAAGCTGTAGCTATTTTATGTTTCACACTATATTTCAACAATAATCCAGCCAACAACTTATTAATGAAATGCGTACCTTCATCGCTTATGATCATCCTCGGAGTACCAAAACGAGTAAACACTTGTTTTTGCAAAAATTTCATTACCACCTTAGCATTGTTAGTGGGGGATGCAATTGCTTCAACCCATTTGGACACATAATCAACAGCTACTAAGATGTATAAGTTCCCAAAAGATGGAGGAAAAGGTCCCATAAAGTCAATCCCCCAAACATCAAATAATTCCACTTCTAAAATATTGTTTAAAGGCATTTCATTTCTCCGAGAGATATTCCCCACTCTTTGACATCGATCACATTTCATCACAAAAGCTTGAGTATCTTTAAAAAGTGAGGGCCTAGAAAAAACCTGATTGAAGCACCTTTGCAGCAGTACGGGTTCCACCGAAATGACCTCCACAAGGTGAAGAATGACAATGATATAAAATGTCTTCCATCTCTTGCTCCGGAATACACCTTCGAATCATTTGGTCAGCACCTTGTTTGAACAAATAAGGTTCTTCCCAAAAGTAGAATCTTACATCATGTAGAAACTTTTTCCTCTGTTGACTTGTCATCTCTGAAGGCATCAACCCACTTGCTAAATAATTAGCAAAATCTGCGAACCAAGGTATTTCTTGAGATTGTTGAACCGCAAACAATTGTTCATCCGGAAATGTCTCTTTGATTGGCAATTGAGCACTTGATTCCTTGTTCCACTCCATTCTTGACAAGTGATCTGCTACTTGATTCTCCATACCTTTTCTATCTTGAATCTCTACATCAAACTCTTGTAAGAGAAGTACGCATCTAATCAAGCGAGGCTTTGCATCTTTTTTGTCTATCAAATACTTGATAGCAGAATGGTCAGTAAAAACAATCACTTTAGTGCCCACTAGATATGACCGAAACTTGTCAAAAGCGAAGACAACGGCTAAAAGCTCTTTCTCCGTCACTGTGTAATTGAGTTGGGCACCTGTCAAAGTACGGCTGGCATAGTAAATAGAATGAAAGATCTTGTTTTTTCGCTGCCCCAATACCGCTCCCACTGCATAGTCACTTGCATCGCACATTAACTCAAAAGGCAAATTCCAATCCGGTGCAACAATTATTGGTGCAGCAATCAATCTCTTCTTTAACTCTTCAAAAGCCTTCAAACATGCTTCATCAAAGTGAAATCGAGTATCTTTCTCTAATAAGTTGCAAAGGGGCTTAGTGATCTTGGAAAAATCTTTTATGAACCGTCGATAAAATCCTGCATGCCCAAGAAAACTTCTTATGTTCTTTACTGAGATTGGTGGTGGTAACTTCTCAATGACTTCTATCTTAGCTCGATCAACTTCAATCCCTTGTCTTGATACTTTATGCCCCAAAACAATACCCTCCTTAACCATAAAATGACATTTCTCCCAGTTAAGGACAAGATTTTTGTCTTCACATCTTTGTAGCACTTTAGCCAAAATTTTCAAACATTCATCATATGAATCACCAAACACCGAAACGTCATCCATAAATACCTCCAAGAATTGTTCTACCATATCAGTAAAGATAGCTATCATACACCTCTGAAATGTTGCTGGAGCATTGCACAAACCAAAGGGCATCCTCCGAAAAGCAAAGGTTCCAAAAGGACAAGTGAAAGTAGTCTTGTGCTGATCTTCCGGTGCAATGGCAATCTGATTATACCCAGAATATCCATCAAGAAAACAATAAAACTCTCTTCCTGCAAGTCTGTCTAACATTTGATCAATGAAAGGAAGAGGGAAATGATCTTTCCGAGTGGCTTTATTCAACTTTCTGTAGTCCATGCATATTCTCCATCCTATCACAGTCCTTGTAGGAATCAACTCATTATTCTCATTCTTTATTACAGTGATCCCACCTTTCTTTGGCATACACTGAACAGGACTCACCCAAGAACTATCCGAAATAGGATAAATAATACCTGCATCTAACCACTTGATGATTTCCTTTTTCACCACCTCTTTCATAATCGGATTAAGTCTTCGCTGACCTTCAATAGACCCCTTTTCGCCATCCTCCAACAAAATCTTATGCATACACAAAGATGGACTAATGCCCTTGATATCCGCAAGGGTCCACCCAATAGCCTTTTTGAATTTTCTCAACACATCAAGTAATTTGCTTTCTTGCTCATTAGACAACTCTGCTGAAATGATAACAGGCAAGGTAGAAGATTTACCCAGATAAGCATATCTCAAATGAGACGGTAAAGTCTTTAGTTCTAACTCTGGAGGCTCCTCTACTGATGGGTTTGGTGCTTTAAACACTCTAGACGAAAGATCCAAAGATTCAAAGTTCCTTCTAGTTCGTAGTCCCTGTGAATTAGCTTCTAACCAAGCTATGTGATCATCTTCATCCTCTTCTTCTTGTGAATCAAACAACAAAATCCGCTCTAGAGGATCATCAAAACACTTGCTTTCCAATCCCTCTTATGCTAAAGATTCCACCACTGACACATATGAGCACTCTTCAACATAATCTGGAAATTTCATTGCCTTAAACACATTGAATGTCACCTGTTCATCCTGCACTCTCATAGTTAACTCACCTTTTTGCACATCAATTAGTGTTCTGCCTGTAGCAAGAAAAGGTCTTCCTAGAATAATAGGTACCTCCCTATCTGCCTCATAATCCAACACAATAAAATTAGCAGGAAAAATGAATTTATCAACCCTCACCAGCACATCTTCAATTTTTCCATCTGGATGAGCAAGGGATCTGTCTGCAAGTTGAAGTGTAACTGTAGTAGGTCTGACTTCTCCAACTCCTAATTGCCTGAAAACTGACATTGGACATCAAGTTGATACTAGCTCCCAAATCACACAATGCTTTCCCACAATAAGAGTTGCCAATAGAATATGGAATAGTGAAACTCCCTGGGTCTGTCATCTTCAGAGGAAGCTTATTTTGCAAAAAGGAGCTGCATTCCTTAGTAAGAGCCACTGTTCAAATTCTCCCAAGCGTCTCTTCTTTGTAAGAATGTCTTTCATGAATTTCACATAATTGGGCATTTGCTCTAATGCTTCCACTAGAGGAATATTTATATGCAACTGCTTCAACACATCAAGGAACTTTTGAAATTGCTTATCCTGCTGCTTCTTTTGTAAACGTTGAGGAAATGGTGGCTGCTGCCTCAATTTCTGCATTTCTGGGCTGTTTTGCTGTGGCAAAAATGCTGTAGCATTCTGGGCAGAAATAGGTCTTGGCAGACTTGAAATTTCTGTTTCTTCTTTCTTTTCTGCACTACTTTGGATTGAAGAAGGCTCAGCCACTTGCTTAGGCTTACTCACAGGCATCTCTGACTCTTTCCCACTCCTCAATGCAATTGCCTTACAATGCTCTTTGCCATCTCTCTTCGGATTTTCTGTGTCACTAGGCAAAGCTCCATGGGGTCTAGTTCTCAACTCATTAGCTAGTTGCCCAACTTGATTCTCTAAGTTCCTCAATGAAGCTGCTTGACTCTGAATCAGTGCATCATTTTTAGCCATATATTCTTTCATCAAGGTTTCTAGAGAATTGGGTTGAATTGCTTGTGGAGGTCTCAGTTGAGTATTTTGATAGGAATATCCTGGTGGATAAGTGGGCCTGTTTGGCATGACAGAATTACTTGGGCCAACCCCTGGACCAGTCCAAGAAAGATTAGGATGTTGTCTCCAACCTGGATTATAACTATTAGAGTATACATTATTCCTATTTTGATTTCCAACGAAACAAACAGAAGCAGGATTAGAAGGGCAATTGTCATATGCGTGACCATCACCATAATAAACACAAGATACTTCTGCTAACTGCCCCATTTGCGGCCCCATTCCCATACTTATAGTTTTGAGCATATTAGACATTGAAGAGACTTCGGCTGCCTAAAGAAGTCAATGCCTCTACCTCATGAATACCAGCCACTTTTCTCCCTGTAGAAGCTCTAGTAGTAGGCCACTGATAGTTGTTGTTGGAAATTCTCTCCAGAATCTCATAAGCCTCATTATAAGATTTAGCAAGTATAGCCCCATTAGCTGAAGCATCAACCACCATCCTTGTGTGAGCATTTAGACCATTGTAGAAGGTCTCCATCTGAATACAATGAGGAATGCCATGGTGCGGACACTTTCGTAGCAACTCTTTGAAACGCTCCCATGCTTCATATAAAGACTCTTTATCTACTTGTTGGAAAGCTGTGATTTCGTTCCTAAGCTTGGAATTCTTCGTAGGAGGGAAATACTTCATCAAAAATTTTTCTGCTAGCTTTTGCCAAGTAGTCACTGAATCTGAAGGTAATGAATTCAACCATGCCCTTGCTCTATCTCTTAATGAATAAGGGAACAACTTCAACCTCAGTGCATTCTCAGTAACTCCAGGTAGCTTGAAAGAATCACTCACCTCTATAAATAAGCGAAGATGAAGGTGAGGATCTTCCGTAGGCATCCCACTAAACTGACCCACAGTTTGAAGCATTTGGAACATGACAGGCTTCAATTCAAATTGGGGTGCTTGAATTTCAGGTCTCACAATACCAGGATTCAGCTCATTGAAAATAGGAACTGCATATTCTCTTATAGCTCTGTCTCTGTCATCAGCAATAATCACTGCATTCTGACCATTAACAACACCCACATCATCAGCCATCTCAACAGATTCAGCTTGAACCCTCTGTTCTCTTCTTCTTCTTCGAAATGTACGTTCAATTTCAGGATCAATAGGATATAAATCAGGATCTTGCTGCTCACTCATACACTAGGTTGACCAGCCTTGCAAAACAGAAAGCAACAATTAGAAACAAAATAAAATTAAGCCAAATTACAAAGAAATTGATTTTTCTTTCAATTAATTCACTTCTTTAACAATCCCCGGCAACGGCGCCAAAAACTTGTTCGTGAAATTTTGTATATAATGTGCAAGTGTACACAATCACACAAGTAATATAATGATAAATGAGTTATCGTCTCCACAGGGATTGTTTAAGTAATAAATTGTCAAAAAATCAACTCTAAACAATTCGGAAATAACCAATGAGTCAATTGAGATCTAATGGAAATTAAATCAACTTATGAATAAAAATAAAATAAAATAAAGAACTCAAATTATAACTACCCAAATTTCAGTAAATGATATGAGAACAATGAGCTAGAGTTGTGAATTCCCCTAAAATGCAAGGTTGGTAAAAATGCTGCAGAGAAATGCTATAGCAATCTAGGCTTTATTAACTGGGAATTCTATATATGTTCATAGTCTTTTTCCAAAGTGTTTATGATTTTAATTCCTTTGTTAAACTAACATATTCCTATGCCAATTTAATTTCAAGAATGCAGTGATAAGCTCCAACTCCCTTTAGTCATACAAGGTAATAATATATTCCTATATTATCACAAATCAATTTCAAATAGAGAAATGAACTTGCATCAATCAAGTTTTAGTCCATTAAAATTAACCCTTCCAGTATTAATTTTAATTCAGCAACTCACTAATGATGGCCAAACATAAGCAAACATTAATCAATATTTTCACAAGATTGAACAAAGCTTAACTACTTCAACATTTCTTGCAGCAAAATGTTCCAATTTACATTAAAAGGTTCATCAACAACTCTAGCTACCAAGAAATTAGTTCATATTCAAAAGCTTAAAAATATTCATATACAACTTAACCATTGATCCACAAGAGTTTAAGAGAAAAGAGGATAGAAATACTAAAGAGGAAAGTAAGAAAAATCAAGCCCAAGGTTGATGTCTCAAGTTGGTTTTTCTTCTCCTTCTTCCTTTCCTCCAAAACAGTGGCTCTTTTCTTCCCCAAAACTCTCCTCTCTCCAAGCTTTGCTAAAAATTGTGGATATCCTCTTCTTGACGGCTGGCTCTCTTATCTTGAGTTAGGACAGTGCCCTAAAAGGAAATTTTCCTTTTTTCTCCCTCCACGTCATGCTATTTTGTCCAGCTCATTAAGTGATTCAATTGCTTTCCACGTCATCCAATTCATTCCAACAGCTGATTTCTTTTGCTGCGACAATAATGCTGCAGCATTCTGGGAAATTCCTTTTTTCAAGCCCTGTTTCAACGTTTCAGCATTAACATGAATAAAATGAAATGAAATAAAATAAACTTGGACTCCTACATAACATAAAAGTAAAATTAATCAAATTGAGTATTTACAAACACAAATCACTCTAATTAAATGACTTTTCAAACTTACAAGCATATTAAATAACTCTATAAATATAGAGTTATCAGTTTTTCACAAGGTAATTTCTCTCATCATTATCAAACTCAGCGTTCCATTGTGGAGTTGAAGCAAAATCAGGATTCCATTTTTGCTTACTACACGAAAATAAAAACGCTTTGGGATGAGTTGAAAATATGCAGCCCAGCAATGCCATGTACTTGTGGAGGGCTAAAAAATCTGGTAGAAAATGAAGAAAAGGTGAGACTTGGGCAATTTCTCATGGGTTTGAATGAGACTTACTCAGCCGTTAGAGGACAAATCATGCTCATGCATCCTTTACCAACTGTGAAGAAAGCATACTCTCTTCTTTGTGAGGAAGAAAAACAAAGAGGACTTGTTGAACACAAGATTGCAGAACAAGTTCATGCCATGAATCTCAAAGCTCCTTCAAATTTTAAACAATCCAGATCTGGTTCATTACAAACACAAGGGCAAAAGAAGCAGCTTCAATGTACTTACTGTGATGGAACTACTCATACAGTGGATAGGTGTTTTTATTTAATTGGCTTCCCTAGTGGACACAAGCTGCACGGAAAAAATGCTCAACCACTTAACCGATCTTGAAAATTTTCTGCTAATCAAATAGGTGTTGAATCCTCTCATGCAACTACCAAGACCAACTAGATTTTTTATCAATTCACTCCTGAAGAGCTCACACAAATAAAAGCTTTTCTTCGAAATGATAAAAATTCTGTCTCCGTCAATTATACAGGTAACTCAACTCCATCTTGTTCTTCGTCAACATCTCAGAAATTCAATTCTCCTAATTGGATTATTGACAGTGGTGCTACTAATCATATAGCCATATCTATCACAAATAAAGCCACTGTTCCCATGTTTTCTCAAGTTACCTTGCCAAATGGTTCCTATGCAAAAATTACTAGTATAGGTTCTGCACATATTTCTAATACCTTACATGTTAATGCTATCTTTTGTGCACCATCTTTCCTATGTGAATCTTCTTTCTGTCAGTCAACTTACATCTGCTCTCAACTGTTCTATTCATTTTTTTCCTACTTTTTGTATTCTACAGGACCTTGCTACGAAGAAGATGATTGGCCTGGGGAAACAGAGTAAAGGGTTGTATTATCTTGTGCCACAATCAGAGTTGCATCCATCTTCATCGATCTCCTATCAAGTTTCTTTACCATCAGCATCTACTTAGCATAAACGATTGGGGCATCCATCTAAGTTGCCTTCTCAATTTTTGTCAAAAACAATTCCATCTTTTATTTATGAGACTCAACACTCTTGTGATGTTTGTCTTTTGGCAAAACAAACCAGGTTGTCTTTTCCTTTAAGTTCAATAAAAAGTACTCAATTTTTTGATCTTATCCATTATGACATTTGGGGACCACATAGCACTGAAACACACTCTGGTGCACATTATTTTTTGACCATCGTTGATGATTATACTCGCTTTACTTGGATTTTTCTTATGAAATTCAAATCTGAAACTCAAGGCTTGATAAAATCATTCCTTACTTTCGTTAATACTCAATTTGATTGTCAAGTTAAATGTATACGAAGTGATAATGGCTAAGAGTTTATTTCATTAAAGCCATTCTTTTCTACTCTTGGTATCTTATTTCAAAGTTCATGTTCATCCACACCTCAACAAAATGGTGTTGTTGAAGGAAAGCATCGCCATCTCCTCAATGTTGGTCGTGCCTTAAGATTTCAAGCAAATTTACCACTTAAATTCTGGGGGGAAAGTGTACTTACTGCCACATATCTCATAAATCGTTTCCCTACTCCAATTTTGAATCACAAATCTCCATATGAACTCTTATATAGCAAAACTCCCTCATACATATATCTGAGAGTTTTTGGTTGTCTTTGTTATGCTACAAACTTGAAACCTTTAGCCAAATTCTCTCATAGAGCTCGACGATGTATTTTTGTCGGATACTCATATGGTCAAAAAGCTTACCGAGTTTATGATCTTAATACTCATCAATTCTTCTTTAGTCGTGATGTTATTTTCCATGAAAATACATTTCCTTTTTCGATTTCTATCTCAGAAAGTTCCTCTTCTACACCTCCTCCACCAATATTATTTCGTGACTCTAATGATTCTCAACCTTCTCCTTCATCATCTTATATTCCATCACCAGAACCATCTTTACTTGATAATACATCTCCATCTTCATAATCACCACCACCATCTTCCACATTCTCTTCTCCTCACATGCCTTCCTTTTCATCAATGTTAAACCCTCATTCTCCTACTCTTCGTCGTAGTGATCGACTTCGACAACCTTCTGTTCTTCTTTGTGACTTTCATTGTGGCTAGGTTAATGCAGCTTCTCACTCCTCAACTCCAGGAACGTCATCTTTTTCACAGTCAGGTACAAGATATCCTTTGGGCAATTTTATTTCTTATCATTCACTTTCCTCTTCTCATAAGCACTTTGTTAACACAATTTCTAGCACTCTTGAGCCCACTACATATGAGCAGGCTATTCTTGATCCGAAGTGGTCTGAAGCAATGCACAATGAACTCACTGCTCTTGAAGAACAAAAGACATGGTCCTTAGTTCCGTTGCCTTCTGGCCATCGACCCATTGGTAGCAAGTGGGTGTTTCGAATCAAGTATAAATCAGATGGCACTATCGAACGATACAAAGCTTCGCTTGGTAGCTAAGGGCTTTACTCAACAAGAAGGCTTGAACTATCATGAAACTTTTGCTCCGGTGGCTAAGTTAACTACAGTGCGTTGTCTTCTTGCATTGGCAGCTGTTCACAATTGGCCACTATTCCAAATGGACGTCAATAACGCATTTCTTCATGGTGATTTACATGAGGAAGTATATATGGTACCACCACCGGGACTTTTTAGACAGGGGGAGAAACTTGTATGTCGACTATATAAGTCCCTATATGGGCTTAAACAAGCACCAAGAAATTGGTTTGCAAAGTTCTCAGAAGCCATAAAAGGGCTGGTTTTTCTCAATCACACTCAGATCACTCACTTTTTGTACAAGCAAAGGATTCTACTCTCACCTTAGTACTTATCTATGTGGATGATATGATCATTACAGGAAATAATGACAAAGCTATTCAAGATCTCAAGCTCTTTCTTCATAATCAATTTCACATAAAGGATCTTGGCTATCTTAAGTATTTTCTTGGTTTGGAAGTGGCAAGATCAAAGGCTGGGATTGTTATATCTCAGAGGAAATATACGCTTGAAATTCTTGACGATGTTGGACTCATTGGAGCCCAACCTGTCGATTTTCCTATGGAACAGAATTTGAGACTTACAAATGAGGAAGGTGAATTGTTGGTTGATGCTTCACGATACAAAAGGTTAGTTGGCAGATTAATCTACCTTACGATCACTAGACCTGATATTATGTACTCAGTGAATATTCTAAGCCAATTTATGCATGAGCCAAGGAAGCCCTATTAGGAAGCAGCTCTTCGACTTGTAAGGTACTTAAAGAATAATCCAGGACTTGGTTTATTGTTCTCCTCAAATAGTTCTCTACAACTAAGAGCTTACTGTGATGCAAATTGGGCAAATTGCCCAATGACAAGAAGGTCTACATCTGGTTATTGTGTATTTCTTGGAGATTCTCTAATCTCTTGGAAAACAAGAAAACAAAAAACAGTCTCTAGATCATCTGCTGAAGTTGAGTACAGATCCATGGCTGCTGCAACATGTGAACTTACATGGCTGAGATATGTGTTCAATGACCTGCAGGTACACTTGAAACCAATAGCCTTGTTTTGTGATAATCAAGCAGCACTTCATATTGCTGTAAATCCTGTATATCATGAACGAACAAAGCACATTGAACTTGATTGTCATGTCGTGAGGGAAAAGATCCAAGCAGGTCAGATTGTTACAAAGTTTGTGCCTTCCTCCTTTCAGCTAGCTGATGTTTTCACGAAGGCTTTGGGAGGAAACAATTTCAAGACACTAATAAGCAAGTTGAACATGCTAGATATTCATGCTCCAACTTGAGGGGGAGTGTTAAGATTTGATTTACCAAAATTTATGTAGAGTTATTTTTGTTAAGTTTTTATATGGAAATCACAAATTGTAATCTCACTAATATAGGAATAATTAGTATCCTTCTAATTATATAGTTCCTTTGATTTAGGATCCAATTAGTGTAGTCTTTGATTATATAGGTCACCCCTGTATATAACGTTGTGCAATTTTGTTCAAAATTGAATATACACAGAAAATTATTCTCCTATAATTTTACAAGTTATCAAAGAGCCGAACCAAAATTGCCTAAGAAATCACCATTATTATTCCTAACACATTGCCATAAGCCAACGGACTCAGGATTTCCTTTGGCCAAGCCATCCATGGTCACTTTGATCCAGTCAACAGGGGGAGGATTCCACGAAAGAATAAACACATGCGGAGACCTACTTAAGTATCACAGGAATATCTAAGGGAAAAAGAATATCTCTATCCGCTACAAAACTTACAAACCCGGGACAAAAATTTGGTAATAAAATGCAGATGAGCAAGAATATCCAGTTGGCCCGTCTGGCGAAGGAGATTCATTTTCAAACCTTTGCCGATTCCTTGTTTTCTGAACGGAATACAAAGCAAAGCAAGAGATAAACAACCACAGATTATACAACTGAGAGATGGAACTCCTGCTAACTATCCAAGACCAAACTCAGAGCACGAAGACAGAGACGAAAATGTAAGCTAAAAAAGGCTCCCCAACCACTGCCACAGCCCATTCGTGTAAAAGAGCATTCCACAAAAAATGATCCACCGTTTTTGGATTGGAAAAGATGACGCAAAAAGAGCAACCAGAAACGATACAAGTACCACGAGCAAGTAAAACTGTTGAAAAATAAGAATTTCGTAATGACTCAAAACACACAAATGTATTTATTTGTCATACAAATTTACAAGAAATATGTAAACACTCTCAAATACTTGAACGAGGACTTCAAGCTTTATTTCTAACTTAATTCTAAAACCTTAAGGGGGGAGGGGTATTTATAGTTGAAGCAAATCATTATAAGCCATTGATTTAGTCTTCATGTAGAACACCAATGTTGACTTTGTCTAGTACACCAATATTTACTTTTGTCTAGTACACCATTGTTTACCAAATCTAGTACACCAATGTTTACCAAATCAAGTACACCATTGTTTATTAAATCTATTACACCAATTTAGACAAGTAAATATTCTAGATTAAGTTTACAATTCAACACTCCCCCTTAAACTTAATCTAATCGCACCAAGTGAATTTCTTAATCTTATAAAATCTTCTTGTTTGAGTGGCTTGGTAAAAATGTCACCAATTTGATCTTGAGACTTCACGTACTCCATATGCACATCATTTCTTGAGATGCATTCCCTTAGGTAGTGGTAACGCGTGTCAATATGCTTGCTTCGATCATGAAACACCGGATTCTTTGCCAATGCCATAGCTGACTTGTTATCAATATAAATTTTTGTTGGCTTCTCTTGTGACCACCTTAACTCCTTTAGTAGGTTTCTAAGCCAAATTGTATGGCAAACACATGACGTGGCAGCTACGTACTCAGCTTCACATATGGAGAGTGTTACAATTGGTTGCTTCTTTGACATCCAGGTGAAAGCGGTGTCTCCCATAAAGAATACAAAACCAGTTGTACTTTTTCGATCATCAGTATCCCCAGCCCAATCACTATCGCTATATTCAACAAGTTCAAAATTATCTGAACATGAATAGAACAAACCAAAGTTTGTTGTACCTTTTAGATAACGAAGAATCCTCTTTGCAGCCTTAAAATGTGTGGTTGTTGGAGTTTCCATGTAGCGGCTTACAAGTCCTGTTGCATAGAGAATATCGGGCCTAGTACATGTTAAATATCGTAAACATCCAACCAAGCTCTTGAAAAAAGTTGAATCTACTTTTTCTCCTTCTTCATGCTTCCAGAGCTTAACTCCACACTCAATTGGCGTACTAATAGGCTTGCAATTTTCCATTTTGAACTTCTTGAGGATCTCCTTTGTATAGCGTTGTTGTGAAATGAAAATTCCATCTTCCTCTTGTCTTACTTCGATACTGAGATAATACGTCATAAGCCCAATGTCAATCATCTCAAACTCCTTAGTCATCGTGTTCTTGAAATCATCGAACAAGCTTGAATTGCTTCCAGTAAAAATCAAATCATCTACGTACAAGTACACGATCAAAATATCTTTATCTTTGATTTTGATGTAAAGTGCGTGTTCATAAGGGCACTTAGTGAAACCATTCTTTTGGAAATACTTGTCGATTCGACTATTCCATGCTCTTGGTGCTTGTTTCAAACCATAGAGAGCCTTTCTCAATTTTAACACCTTGTCCTCTTGCCCTTTGACTTCGAAACCTGTAGGTTGTTGTATGTAGACTTCTTCTTCGAGAACTCTATTCAAGAATGCAGATTTTACATTCATTTGATGGATCTTCCACTTGTTTTGAGCTGCCAAGGAAATGATTAGTCTTACAGTTTCTAAACGTGCTACCGGAGCAAACACCTCATCATAGTCGATGCCGGCTCTTTGACTGTAGCCTTTTGCAACTAGCCTCGCTTTGTATTGTTTAATCTCTCCTTTTGAATTCTGCTTTACTTTGTACACCCATTTGACTCCAATAGTTTTGTGTCCTTTAGGAAGTGACACAAGCTCCCACGTATCATTCTTCACAATAGCTTTAATTTCTTCATCCATTGCATTTCTCCATTTTTTATCTTGTACAGCTTCTCCAAAGCTCATTGGTTCACACTCAGCAAAAAGGCAAAAAAAAGTGAGATTATCTAACCTTTCAGTTTCCTCATAGAGATCTCGGAAACTCCTTGTGCGTTCTTCATTTCTTTCCTTTAAAAAGGATGGTGGTGAATCTCCTTGATTGTTTATTGTTGGTGAAGTTGGTGGAGTATGCGGAGTAGTAGGTTCTTCTCTTGCATCTCCTACTTGCTCCATTATTGATTCTTCTTCAAACAAAGGAAAAAAGTTGAAGTCATCGATATCTGGACCAAAATCCCATTCTCCTTCTTCGTCAAATATTACATCTCGGCTGATCACAATCTTTTTGCTGTTTGGATTATACAACTTGTAACCCTTTGAATTTAAATTATAGCCAATGAAGATAAAACTCTCGCTTTAATCATCCAGCTTTGTTCTTCTCTCGTCTGGTACATGAACATGAGCTATACTTCCAAAAACTCTAAGATGAGAAATACCATGCTTTCTTCCACACCATGCTTCTTGTGGTGTTTTTCCCCACACGCTTCTTGTTGGAGATCTATTGGATAGATATACAGCAGTTGATACAGCTTCAGCCCAAAACTCTTTGGGTAGTCTTTTACTTTTCAACATACTCCTCGCTATGTTGAGAATTGTTCGATTATTTCTTTCAGCAACACCATTTTGTTGGGGGGATCTCGGAACGGTTAAGAATCATCGAATTCCATTTGCTTCACAAAATTCTTAAAATTCCTTGGAAGTGAATTCTCCTCCACGATCAGTTCTCATGGCCTTAATCTGACGACCACTTCCTTTCTCAACGGCAGCTTTAAATTTCTTGAAAGCTCCAAATACCTCAGACTTTTGCTTCAAAAGGTAGATCCATGTTTTTCTTGAAAAATCATCAATAAAGAGAAGGAAATAATTATTGTTACCAAGAGATCTTGGCTTGAATGGACCGCATATATCAGCATGAATGAGCTCTAGTGGTTTCTTGGCTCTAAAGGTAGATTCTTTTGGAAAGCTTTGTTTGAATTGCTTCCCATGTAAACATCCTTCACAAAGTTGGTTCGGATGATTGATGTAAGGAAGACCTCTTACCATCTCCTTCTTAGCCAATAGCTCCAATCCTCCAAAGTTGAGATGTCCAAATCGAAGATGCCATAGCCATGATGCATCTTTGTAACAAGCTTTCAAACATTTCGCAACATCGTTTTGAATATTCAAAGAAAACATTCTATTCTTTGACATTTTCACTTTAGTAATTAAGTTACCTTTATCATCTCTTATAAAAAGACTATAATCTTTCATATGAATGTCGTAGCCTTTTTCTAAGAGTTGACCTAAACTCAAAATATTGCTTTTCATATTAGGCACATAGTAGACATTTTCAATAAATTGATGTCTACCATCTTTCAATTGTATAAGAATGTTACCTCTTCCTTTCACGGCTACTTTTGAATCATCGCCAAATGAAACATTTCCATTTGTTGATTCGTTTAACTCCACGAACATGCTTCTTTTTCCATACATATGATTACTCGCACTAGTGTCAAGATACCATGTGTTCTCTTGACCTCCACTATTGTCTTTGTATGCTAACAAGACAGTTTCATCTCCTTGATTCTTTTCTTCTATATAGTTAGCCTTCTCTTCTACTGCATTGTTGTATGCTCTACATGCAGAAGTATAATGGCCAAACTTTTGACAATTATAACATCTGACTTTAGACTTGTCGTACCTTGTATTTGGATTATTCCTTCCACGACCTTGTGTTGAGCTTTCTCCTTTCTCATAGTTGTTGAAATTATTGTAGTTATAATTCCAACCTCGTCCACGACCACGGCCTCTATTTTGTCCTTGACCTCGACCTCTACCTCAACCACGTTGGTTTCTATCATAGTTTTAAATTTCTTCTTTCTCCTTGAATTGCATCTTGAGAAGTTGTTCGGAGATGTCTTGCTTCTTTTTTATTTTTTCTTCATAGGCTTGCAATGATCCTTATAGTTGGTCGATCGTCATTTCTTCCAAATCTTTAGTTTCTTCAATTGTTGTGACTATGTGATCAAATTTTGAATCTATAGATCGTAGTATCTTTTCCATTATCCTTACTTCACTTAATTTTTCACCATTTCTTTTCAATTGATTAGAAATAGCTTCAATTCTAGAGAAGTAATTAACAATTGACTCGCCTTTCTTCATATATAAAGTTTCAAATTCTCCTTTCAATGTTTGAAGATGTACCTTTTTTACTTGCTCGGCGCCTTTGTAAGATGTTTGAAGTTTATCCCATGCTTGCTTTGCGGAAGTTGCATTTGATATCTTCTCAAAAACATCATCATCTAATGCTTGATAAATGACATAGAGAGCTTTTTTGTCTCTCTTTCTCGAGTCCTTCAACGTGTCTCTTTGTGCTTGAGTCAAAACAGAAATGGCAACATCATCTCTAGGTTTATTATAACCTTTCTCCACGACCTCCCACACATCTTGTGCTTCAAAGAGTGCCTTCATTTTTATGCTCAAATTATCATAATTGCTTCTATTGAGAATTGGAACTTGGAATGGTGTCATACCTCCATTTGCCATAGCTTTTTAACAGTATTTCGGATAGTAATATGAATGCTTATAGGTGTGAAAATATACACTAAGGAAATTCCCAGGAAAGACTGGAGGGGTCACAACGGTCCCACTTAAAACCCAGACTCCTTAGGCAATCTTGGCCTTTTTGACAGAATTTTCTAAATATGCACGTAATCACACAAATATAACATCCAAGTTACAAAACCGAGCTCTCATACCACTTTGTTGAAAAATAAGAATTTCGTAATGACTCAAAATACACAAATGTATTTATTTCTTATACAAATTTACAAGAAATATGTAAACACTCTTAAATACTTGAACAAGGACTTCAAGTTTTATTTCTAACTTAATTCTAAAACCTTAAGGGGGAAGGGGTATTTATAGTTAAAGCAAATCATTATAAGCCATTGATTTAGTCTTCATGTAGAACACCAATGTTGACTTTGTCTAGTACACCAATATTTACTTTTGTCTAGTACACCATTGTTTACCAAATTCAGTACACCAATGTTTACCAAATTTAGTACACCATTGTTTACTAAATCTATTACACCAATTTAGACAAGTAAATATTCTAGATTAAGTTTACAATTCAACAAAAACATCGTCTAAAGGAATCCGTTACTGAAGAAATCGCCATGCAGGCAAAGCAAACTTGGGAGGAATAAAACCTTTCGAAAGCCACTTGCAACAAAGTTCCACCTCACTATCCTGAAGAGATAAAGTCCCACCTTTAGAAGCCTTCCAAACCAAACGATCACGGCAAGATAACCAAGGAAGAGTTATACTTTGAATTATGAATATTAGGAAAGATCTCAAAAAAGGAATCTAGGATGCATCACTGTCCACCCTTAATCATTGAAGGAAGTCGTCAAAGTAAAATGCTTTTGTCTAGATAGTGGAAAAATAAGCATATTTAACCACCTATGATGCCAGAAATTAATCCGCGATCCGTCCTCAATAATCCAACCTGAACCTTTATCAAAGCAATCAATTACCGAACGCCATCTATTCTATGAAGAGGAGCCTAAATACTTCCGCACAGGGACAGACTTATATCTAGCTTGCGAACTACCTGTACGAAACTCCCACAGACTTTTAAAAAGACAAGAAGAGTTAAGAGTGTCTAATCTGCGAAGACCAAGCCCCCTTTCCTCTTTGGAGGAAAATACTTATCCCATGAAATTAAAGCAATCTTTCTATTCAAAGCATTCCTAAAGAGCACAAAGTTATGGGTTGTAAAATTTTCAAAAGTGACCAGGGCCGTAAATAAACTTTACAACTATGCTTTAGGAGATGCTGAATAACTGAATATTTTCATCCTTAAAGTTTTCCAATGTAACAACTCATGATATGATTTGCTTAATTTTCATAACTTAGAGAATGCATGTTGTTTTCCAACCTTGCTTTCAACAAGTACTAGGGTCTAAAATGTTACAATTCAATAAACCATGTTGTAGTTTGTTATTCCATCAAAGTCTGAGGGTAGACCTATCATTGTCCTACATTAATATATTTATTTTAGAAATATTTCTATTTATTCCTTAATTATCGAAAAAAGACTATATACTCTCCTGAATTTATAGGGTTTGCTAGATACAGTAATATGCCCTTAGTCTTGAGGAAATACAATGATATCCCTTTGACTTACCATAAATTTGACTTGTTAGACTACTATCATTTTGACTCTAAAATTTAATAAAATAACATATATGATATAATATTTTCATAATTAATAATTTTTTATATAGTAGTAATATATTGTTGAAATAATTAAGAAAAGGGAATACAAGGGGCCACCCGAAGGCTTTCAATACTAATAAAATTTGAGTGGCAAGAATAGAAAGTAACCATCAAATAAAATTCAAGTTCTAAGCAAAGAAAACATCAAGATAATAGGAACAGTAGCTTGGTGTTGTTTTCTTTGCATAAGCATCATAATTAACAATGAATCTTTACTATTTACAATATGATAGGGAGTAAAATGTTAAACTTTAATATTTTAAAAAAATTTTAGAAACAAAAATATTATTATTTATATTAAAGTGCTAACAGTAAATTTGGACAAAATAATATGCTAAAATGCTCATAACCTTTTTTTTTGCTTTCTTGGTAATAAAATTAGGATAATTATTATTTTTTTGTTGAAAGAAAAAATAGTAGTACCTAAAATATCTGAGAGTGCTAAAAGAGGTTTAGGGTTAAAATAAATCTCGTTCATATTGAATTAGGGAGGAATTTAGGTTATACATTGTGTGTATGTGTGTATAAATTATAAAAATATTAAATAAAAATACTACTTTCATTCTTTAAATTAAGCTTAAGAAATATCATTTGAAAAATAATAATGAGTTACTCTTAGGAATCAAGTTTTTCTGAAAGTGAGAAAGTTACTAGGACACGTAAGTTTTTTAATTGTTTCTGCAAAATCCCTTAAAAAAATTCTTATATTTACTTTTTGAGTATAATTAGATATTTACTTGAACAAAATAAAATATAGTGAAATATTAAAAGTATTTATTTGTGTAGACAAAAAAGACTAAAATAAATATTGTATCAGGGTATCAATTCTTTTTTGGAAAGCTATTATGCCAAAATATTACGAATTAATTATTTGAATAATAATAAAATTTGATTTTTATGTAGGTTGCATGTTACCTTAACTCTATATTTTTTTTGGATATTGTACTTTACTCCCTAAAATGTGATTATTAAATATACCAAGGAATATGATGTTGTTATCATAAGGATTGCCGACGCTTTGTCCATTTTGATCTTCTTCCTTGAATGGTTTATGTTTGGCGCTCACTTGTTGCGATACCATGCATTTGTTGACAATAGCAGCGCAACTAGCGGTTGGTATGGCAAAAGGTTTCAAAAGGGGATTCGAAGACTTGGTCAATGCCATTTTAAGTTTATGCTTAATGGATTAAACTACAAGTTCTGTTCGTAAAGTATATGCTGTGATAATTGTGGACCTTTTAGTATATTCACTATTTAGAGTTAGTTGACTAACATTGTGGGATAAGTATGTGATACAATCTTCGTTCTTTCTCTCTAAGTAATAGAAACTCAAATTCCAAGAAAAAAATTATAGAGCATTAAAACAATAAATAGTATACATGTATAACATTTCATCGGGTCTATTGTAACCATAACAGTAAGCATAATAATAATCAATCACAAAAATTTTAAAAGCTCTAATATAAAAATTATAATTATAAAAAAAAATTTAACTTAAAAATAGAAAAGACTTAAAATGTTTAACGCCAACTTTGAAAATTTTAAAATTCTTAATGAATAGTAGTGAATCTCCGTAGCTGATTGGTAGGGCAAGCAAAGTTAAGAAGTGGCTTTACACTTGGCAACGCTTTCACTCTGACTAGTTATGCAATCATTTTATTGAACCCTTTATTCACACCAAAAGATAAGCATAACGCAGGTTAAAAAAATGGAATTGGAAATGCAATCAGTGTCTTGTACGCAGTAAATGAAAATTGATCATTCATTCATCAAGATATTTCAATAATAGAATGAAATTTTTATTGGCTTTTACTCTAAACTTAGATAAATATACACAACTTAACTCAGTTACCCCTTCCTTAAATTTGGCCGAAAAAGTTGAAATGAAATTTCAACATTTCAGATATTCAATGTATGATCATATTTTGCTATCTTCGAGTTCATCAAAAGAGGGAGTATTTTGCTCATGAATAATTTACTTTTGAATCGAATTTTTGGGAAAAACCTGTACTCACACTTCGTACATAGGCTGTAAATACCTCTTCAAATTCTACCAAAATACAAGACTACAAAGTGGCCGATCTCAAGATTGGTTTTCGCAGTGGTGATCATGGACTCAGGGTTCCTTCCGACAACCTCTACGAAGCCTTAGCTCATGCGTTTCCTTCGTCAGATGAAAGATTCCATTTCAATGTAGACTAGACATGGTGTGGGTGCAAGCAAAGGTGTATATGATTTAGAGACTACTGCAAGGCATGGAATTGGTCACCTGAGGATGCAATTATGTACGTTAAACGTTTGCATGGAGATGATATTCAAGGCATTAAGGATCTACATGATATTTGAGTAGGATCAATTTTATGTTAATTAATTTGAGATTTTGCCACTGTATATTAAAAGTGAAAAGATTAAATAAATTGATTGTGTTTCTAGTAGACAGAGAGGAAGCCAAAAGCAAAATATATATATATTTTTTGTATAACTTCTTGTTGTCATTCATCAATAGATATTGTTAACAGTGTTTTTAAAATACACACTTATTGCCAACTTGCACGCCAACATCTATTCTCAGGCTTCCACAAATGACTGCTCGTGATGGATAACAAGGCTTGCATAGGTGATTGAGTTTTTGAAAAAATAAAGGAGAACTAGTGACAAACAAATTCCATATTCCAAATATACAAAACTCAATTTTTCTATTTTTTAATAGATAGTCAAAACGTTCTATCTTTATCCTTCTTCTTCCTCTAAAACTAAATTAAAATAAAAAATTGATTAAAAGTCCTTTAAGATCAATTGAAAAAAATTAAAAAAACTCGTTTGAACTTAAACAAATGAATATAAAATAAAAAATTGATAATTTTAAACTGAAGCGAGATGTACAAAGAATTGTGCTCGAAATGAAAATCAAACCTTAAAGAGCCTTTACATCAATTGATTGCATTAATTTCTGATAAGTGGAAGTCGGGAGACAATTAATTGGTTTTTTTGTTTGTTTTAGTATAGTAATTAATGCTTCTAGATTGCGGATACCGATATTGATGGTGATTCTAAAGGCAGCTACACTTTTATAAATTTTTTTAAATGTAAGAACTTAAACAAATGAATATAAAATACCGGCTCAAGTATTTTTTTTCTTAGCGGTAGAATATCGTTGGCCTGAGATCAAGTCTTTTTTTCACAACATCTTGTAGATAAATCCGAAAATTTTTGTAGGACCTTAGATCAGTTCTTTTTTTTTTTTAAGACATTTTGTAGAAAAATGCGTATTACGATTATAGAATTTAGGATTCCTTCTTGAAAATCATTTTAGTTATGATATAACTTTTGCACTTTTAGCAAAAAATATATAGGAAATGCTATCGCCATTTTGCAAGATTTTTCATCATTATGTGATTGAAAGAGTTGGAATGATGTTGTTATCCTTTGGCATTTGAGCAAGCATTTCCTAGTTTGTGTTCAGCAACAATTTTTTTTATAATTGAATCAAATAAGCATAATCTAACCTATTCAGAGGTCTTATTGTCTTCCTTGTTCTATCCATTGTTGACTAATAGTCATTAAGATGTCAACTTGGTCTTCAATCGAGTCTCATCCGCATCAATCATGAGTTGTGTTTTAACTCGATGTACCTCGAACCCCAATTCTTGATGTTTGCTCCACCTTAATCTAAAACCTCTCAGATTCTAGTTTTGGTGTCTGGTCATCACTTGACTATTGTCTTTCTTACTGAAAATCAAGTAGAGCTTCATCATGGAATTCTACATCTATGCACATAATACATTTTGGTGGCTTAAGTGAAAGACACCAAAATTTCTTCTGGATAACCAACAAACACACCTTTTATTGCTTTAGCATCAAGCTTTTCCTTGATTTGTATGTGTATAGGCAGGGCAGCCAAAAATTCTTAAGTGATTATATGATTCTTTTTTTCCAGACTACATATCAATAGGAATGTTAAGCCTAGTTGTTGTTGATAGACTTCTATTTACTAGATATGTCACTCTCATTAAAGCTTCTGCCCATAAAGACTTTGGAAGCCTTGAATGCACCAGTAAACATCTTACCTTCTTTATTAGTGTCTTATTCATCTTTTCAGCAAGACTATTTTGTTATATAGTAATTCTCACAATTCTATGTCCTAAAATGCCACTTTCCTTATAAAAGTTCTCAAACTCCTATTTGCAATACTTTAGGTCATTATTACTCCTCAGCTACTTCACCATTTTCTTTATCTGATTCACTACTTGTGATTTCCATTCTTTGAAATTTTCAAGATCTTGATCCTTAGATTTTTGTACATATACTCAAACCCTTCTAGAGTAATCATCTATCAAGGATAAAAAGTATATTGACTTGTGAAGGTCCTCATAGACATAAGTGAATGTATTTTAAGATCCCTTTTGTTTTGTGTTCAACAGTTTCAAATTTTACTATTGTAGATTTACCTAAAACACATTCTTCACAAAAGCCTAATGATTTAATCTTGTCATTACCAAACACTCTATGTTTACTTAATTTTTTTAACCTTTTTTCACTCATATGGCCTAACCTCATATGCCACAGCCTAATCTTGCTATTGTCAAAGTTTGTTACCGCATTAACAAAACCAATGATAGTAGATTCATCCAAAACATATAAATCATTTTTTCTCACCCTCTTCATGACTACTATAGAACCATTAATTATTTCAAAATCTCATTTTCGGTCTCAAATACACCCTGACTAATCTAACATTTCTAAGGAGATTAGGTTTCTTTTCAGATTTAGTACAAACCTGACCTGATGTAATTCTTTTACCTCTCTATCAAATATTCTAAACTTGATACTACCAATCTCAACAACCTTACATGCTTCATTGTTACCCATTAATACTTTACCCCAATCACATGTTTGATAAAACTCAAATATATTTAAATTAGGGCATATATGAAATGAACAACTTGAATCTAACACATACTTACCTTCTATCTTGGCACCAAATACGACGAGTAGATCTACAGTGTCGAAGCAGTCTTCTATTACAATAGTTGCATCATTGATAAGTGTCTAAAAATATATCATTTACATATATTTACAAGATATAATTACATCACTATTAGATTTAATGTTTCTATTTGTGCATAAATTGTAAAATTTCATTGACATAACTTTAATTTATATGTTTTCATGGTATAAAAGTCAAATACATGCAAATATGTATAATTGTACAAGATGGCATAAGTATAATATTTGTATTAAGTATTTATTCGGTGTATTTTTATATATAAGTGTTAAAAGAGTGCAAGTTGTAATTAAAGATATAAAATATTCACTTGCATACAACTCACTTGAGCATGGATCACTATTATGACTATAACTTTGTGTAGACATTTTCAAATGGAATGATTCTTGATGCCAGTAAAAGCTTAGTCAATTTAAATAATTATATTTAGACAACTTTTGCAAATTCAGGATGGGTAGGCATCAAAAGTGTAAAGGAACGTAATAAAGTATTGTTCATCCACGTGTACCTTGAACCTATGAACACCTTTCTGTCTTTTGGCCATAACATTACGAATAATCCATAAATTAAGTTGATTCTTGAAACAATGGAACCATAAGAAAGCCAGCTACAACTTGAATGTGATGCATAATTTCAAATTCGTGCATCTAGATTGTCTAAAGTAGTTATCATTTAGATAGTGAATGTAAACATTGTAATTTGAGCATGCTTTATAGTTTTGATTATATTGCATGCTCTAGACATCCAAATGAAACTATAATTAAAGCTTAAGAAAGCTTATTCAATTATACAAAAAGTACATGAAGACTACTTTCTCTAATTTGTCATGAGAGATAGTCATAAGTCAGCTATAATCTGGTAGATAGAGATATGATGAAACTGCAACACGCATGTGTCTACACATGTAAAACATCATTTATCTTTCCTTTATAATTAGTGGCTTTGAAGATGGGGACGTGTTATTCTAGAGTTTCTTTCACTTAGAGAGTTCTCTCTTTGTTTTCTTTCTTTCTTTTATGTAATCTAAATATTGTTATTCAAAAATTTGTAGCTAGTGCGAGTTGTTTTTGTCATTCTTCATCAAGCAATTTCCACCAAAGGATTAAAGAAGACGATCAATAATTTCAAACCCAAGGGAAAATCTTCGATAAAGATAAGTTTATTTCAATCTTTATTTGTTCTTCTATGTGATTTTTACTTTCATACTTAATTTCATTGATTTAAACTTGATAATGGAAGGCTCAATAGATAGTGGGAGTTTGGCTTAGCTACTATGATTGTGTTAGTTATTTTGTGAATTATTTTTAATGAATGTTTAAGATTATTAATTGTTCATCGTTTCTTTGTAATTAATTCAGTTAATTAAGTAGAAACCTCACATGAAAGATATACTTAATTGATTACAAGTGAGAAGTTTCATAATCATTGGATTTCTCTAACCACAGTGAAAAAATCAATAATCTAAACTTTGGGATAATTATTTAATTCACTTAATATTTTAATGCATGAGTAGATAGCTAGCCAACTCCCATTTGATTTCATTGAATTTAATCTATTTTCATTATTCTTCTCTTCTTTAAATTTGTAAATTAATTTATTTTATTTAAAATCATATCAAACTACCAATTGAGTAAGTGTTAGAACTTTATTATTTACTAAATTTAGTAACATAAAAAAAACAAATAAGAATATAAACTACTATAATTTTTTGAGATATCAACCTTGGGTTGAACTTATCATTAACTATTAGTGATTCGTGAACTTGTGAGCATATTAAAATTTGCACATCAGTCACCATCTGCCTTTTTCTTGTTTTTTCTTTCTGGACAATCCTTTTTAAAATGTCATTCTTTATGGCAATGAAAACACTTCAAGGTTTTTGACTTTGATTTGGATCTAACATGTTTCTTACCCTTACACTTTTGTTTTTCTAGTCTCCCCTCAGCTGTCAACCTTTTCCTTGACTTGAGTTCTTCTCTACTTGCTTTCTGATCAGTTCTTTTGAGCTGAGGGCTACCTTAACATTTGTCATAGAGAGTGAGGTCCAACTATACATTAAGGTCTTAACAAAAGGGGAATTTTCATAAAAAAACTCAGCAAGATCACTGTCCTGGTCTTTATCTTCAATCTTCATGTCTATTGTTTCAAAGTCAAGAATTACCTTGTTAAATAGATAAATATGTTCTTTAATTGGGGTTTTTCAGCTATAGTAAGGTATACAACCTTTTTTTCAAGTATATCCTATTGACCAAAGATTTCATCATGTAAATTGCTTCTAAGTTGATCCAAAGCCCGACTGTAGTCTTCTCCTTTAAAACTTCCTATCGCGACTATATTAACCTCAAGTGCACGGATCATATCAAGTAATAAAGTGATAAGAAAAGATATCGCCCTATGAGGATTGAGATTCAAATTAGCTACTAAGTATTATAGTTTGAAAGGTCAATTTTATTTAAGTAAACTAAATCGATTAATTGTAATGGAAAATAAACTAAAACACAAAAATTGAGTTTAAGAATTTATAAAAGATGAAATATATAAAGATAAATTACTAGGGTCTTGATTTTACTTATCAATCACTATGTTTCTCCTAATTAGTTGTTATTAATTTGTTTTGGTCTAATTCACTAATCATAAGATTAAAATCAACTTTAACACCTCTTCCGAGCATAAATCAAGATTTTACGTACAACAATTCAACTTGATATTCCTATCTAATTCAAATAATTATTCGTTCATTATGTATTACTTGTTATTTAATGCTTAGAATCAAATTCACCTCTCGGTTTCTTAAAATCCTAAGTGTTAATTAGATTATCTAGATATCGATTATCTCTTGGTCTTATAACTATCTAGATTGTGATTACTTAGTCCGACAAATAAATTAATCTTTCCCAAGACTTCATTCTTCTATCTCTAATTTAACCAATTCATTAATTATTAACAAATTAGAACATTAAGCAAGATAAACACAAGTGAATTAAACCATAATAACATTAATAACATGCCAATTGATTAAAACATAGTTTAGACAGGATACATCAAGACCCTAGATTAAGAAAACTAGCCAACCATCACAATTATCAACATAAAAATCAACATGTATTCCATAATCATAAAATTCAATAATTAAAGTTCAAATGAAATACAAAATGAGAGTTAAAGAGTTTAGAAAAACTAGACCGGAGATCCAAGCTTTAATGATCCTCCTTTAAGTCTTCTTCCAAAGGCTCTAACTTAAATTAATTCACTTCTCTCTCTAAGATCTTCTCTTTGTTCTTCCTCTTTCTCACTCAAAAACCCAAATTTTCCATTCTTGGATGCTAACCCCTGGTGCTTATCCTCCCAAAAACATATATACCTAAAAGATGCCCAAATCAAGCCATTGAATAATGATCTCACTGCCAAAAGTCATCCAAACTCGTCCAGGAGGCGTGGGGGCACTATGGAACAGAATGGGTAGCACTACCATGCCACATTCGTGGCTAAAATGGCGTTGGAGTGTGGGTATAATGTTGAAGTGCCATGGCATGGCACTGCACCATGCCTTCAGCTTTACGCTTTAGTTCTTGTTTCTTTTACGACTTTTTCGACGTTACTTTCTCGAGCCGATTTCATCTTGAATGTTCGTTTGCTATCTTTTCTATACAAAGTACTAAAATTCATCAAATATTAACTAAACTTGAGGATTTACAAAAAAATTCCAGTCTCATAGTAATCGATCAGTACGTATTCTACACACTTATCAACTTTCCTTAGAATTTGATTACTTACACTTAATATAATTTTAGAATGAGCTTTTCTCAAAATTTTCCTTTTTTAAGATTCTGTCAGCGTATCAGGCATCTATCTTGTCTTCTCCTTTAAGAACATCCTTTGACATTTGATGAATCAAGATTGCTCTCATCTTCAGACACTGCAAGTTGAAGTCATTATCTCCATTGATTTTCTTCATATCAAACTTAGGTAGAGACATTGTTACTTAGGAATCTTGCTTTGATTCCAATTGTTACAGAAAACTAGCCTTAGAAATAATGTTCTAACATTGATATGATAAATAGTATCAAGTCTGATAAGATAATGAACATAAAACACAAAAATAATAAGCAAGATCATAGACAAATAAGCATTACGTGGTTCAGCAAAATTGCCTACATTCATAGAGCAAACATATGTAAGGTCTTTTATTAGAAATAGAAGATAGAATCTTTATAAGATGACTCTCTTCTCTCAATTAACCTCACTTCAGTTTCTTCCTCTTTTCCCTCTCTCTCACAAAACTCTAAAGTACATGGTTTTTATAATGCTCATAAATATCCCTAATTCAAGTTGGTTTAGTATCTTAATTCAAATAGGTTTGGTATTCTAATTCAAGAAGCATTGATATCCTCTTCAAATTAAAATGGTAATACTTCTTCAGGTCATCGGGTACTTAGAGACCAGATCAGATCTTCTTCAAGTCAAGATGACTACTTCTCTTCAGGTCCTTGGGTTTTTGGGTACTTAGGTACTCTGGTACTAAGATACTAGGTCAGGCCATTTTCAAGTCAGAATAACAATACCTTTTTAGGTCCCTCGATCATTGGGTACTCGGGTACTAGGATACCAAATCAGGTCATCTTTAAGTCAAGATGACTACTCTACCTTGACTCATTAGGTTCTCAGGTCCTTAGATACTCAGGTACTCAAGAATTTGAAGTATCTATTATTCACAAAACCAATTAGAATATCCTTTTGAAAGATAGATTTTTTTTTTATTTATCTAAGTACAAAGTGAAAATATTTTGCTAATTATGTAACTTTTAGTGATATCATAGTTTCTAGAGTTTTAAAAGGCAAACTAGTATTGTTAATAGATGGATATAATATAATAGAAGTGAAAAAAAAGAAAAGAATGAAGCTTACCAATTATCTGTTAGTTAATAAAGTGCATTAGTATATTAACTTAAATCAAATTCCTAATATTTAATCAAAGTAGCAACCAAAAAGTCAATTTTTATACACTTACAAATAATACCTATACCTGGTCTTGAAGTGTCATACATTAATGAAAACTTAGGGTATAAAATAGCACCCAACATGCACATGTATTTACCAACTTTTGCTTCACTTTTTAGGTTTATTATCTATTAATATGCCACGCACAAATCATGGATAAAGCATAATAAAATGCCAAAGCATAAGAAGATATGGTTAATAAATTTATGGAGTTTGCAACATTTCATTATGAAAACCAAAAATATATTAGATATCTGCGCACAAAATGTGTCAAAGTCATGTTTCAAATTTTTTTTTGTGTTTGTTTGTGTAGGGTATCGACCAAAACTATATTATTTAGACTTGGTATGAAGAGCGTGATATATTAAGTGAGTTCCCCTATATAGATAATGATATCTATACTATTATGGAAATGGTTCAGGATGCATTTAGATACTATGACAATAACCTTACATTATTTAGAGACTTGTAGTACGATGTTGAGGATCCACTTTACACTGAATGTACAAAATACATTAAATCATCTCGGTTAATTAAACTATACAATGTTAAAGACAAACATGAGTGCAGATTAAAGTTTTTGAAACTCGGTTGTCTTAAAAATATCTTACCATTAAAAAATTTATTGCCTACTTCTGTATATGAAACAAGGAAACAAATGATTGCATTAAGCAAAAACTGTGAAAACATCCATATTTGTCCCAATGATTGTATTTTGTGTAGAAAACAGTAGCAACATCTCTCTTAATGCCCATATATAGTGTCAAGATGGAAAAATTATAGTCATGACACGAGCAAGAACTCAAATAATGTAGTAGCCAAGGTGTTGTGGTATTTTCCCATTATTACAAAGCTTAGAATTATGTCTCTATCTTTATAAACTGCGAACTTCTGACTTGGTGTGCAAATGAAAGGGAATAAAATTGTATGCTCTACCATCTTGGTGATTCTTCATCGTGGAAATTGGTGGATAAAATATAGCCAGATTTTGCACTAGTAAAAATCTTTGACTTACACTTTTTGCTAATGAGATTAATCCTCGTAGTTCATTAAGTAGTGAGTACAATTGTTGGCCAATTTTGCTTGTAACTTACAATCTTCCACCATGGTTGTATACGAAGAGAAAGTTTACGTTGTTGTCTTTATTGATGTCGGGTGCTCGTCAACCCGAAAATGTTAATGATGTATAACTTGCCCCATTGATAAATGACTTGAAAATAATGCGGGTTATAAAAGCTGAGGCATATGATGCATGTAAATAAGAATTGTTTACCTCACGAGCTATTCTAATGTGGACAAGAAGTGACTTCCTTGCTTATAGAAACTTGTTTGGTGCTACTATGAAGGGTTATTATATATGTCAAATATGCAAAGAAGGCACATATTCCTATCATTTAAAGCACCACAAGAAGTTGTTTACATGGGTCACTGTGCTTTTCATTTTGAAGGCAGAAGAAAGTGCTCAATAATGAGCAAGAGTTTAAATCCTTAACTACAACTTCAAGTAAGATAGAAATTTTGTAGAGGATGAATGGTATTGAACATAATTATGGAAAAAAACAAGCACGCAAAAAAGAGAAATTGGATGGTGGGAATGTGGATAAATGTTTTTAAAAAAAAGTCAATATTCTTTGAGTTGGCATATTGGAAATATCCACATTCCCACCATCCAATTTCTCTTTTGAATAAAAATTGTAGATGGTTTAAATAATTTAAACACCTCTATTTGGATCTTTATATAATAGAAAGAAAATGATTGCTTAATGTCTCAAGGTAGCCCATTTTTGGATCTGTGTACAATATGTATTCATATCCAAATTAGTTCAAATTAGAATTCTTGAATGTTATAATGTATTCTTGCATTATTAAATGGCCATATGCATTTTATGTAAGCAAATATGTTTATGCACATATCAAAGAACTTAGTCACCAGAAATTCTTTATCTCAGTCACACATCGGATCATATAATTGATGCTTTAATTGGATTTGTGTACAGCATGTATTCATATCCAAATTAGTTATTGCAATAGAATATAATTCTTCCTAATATATGATAGAACTTGTAATCAAATTTAGGTGCATAGATGTTGCCACTTTTTAAAATTTTAAACTATCTACATGCATTTTTTATTCTTTTTAAACTATCTACATGCATTTTTTATTCTTTTTATCTTAATAATAATTATTAAATTTTTTAAATATGTATATGTACATATATATATATATATATACTTAATGTATATTTTGAATACTAAGGTTTGCAATAATGTAGCACACAACTTTAGTTTTATTTCTTTATTTGTTAATTATATGTCATGGAATTTATTAATCAAAATAAAACATATTATTGAGAGGTTTCATTTTTAATATGTAGTTTTATTTTTTCTTTCAATAACTCTGAATTCAGTTAAGTGGTTGCATGCTAGTGTTCAATTTAATTCTCACATTGAATAAATTTTTGAGTTGATTCGATAATTAATTAAATTTTTGCGCTAATTAATCTAAAATATGGCTTGCCATATAATTTTAGTATTTACTCCCTAAGACAAGAATTTTCAGAATAGTCACAATAATATACTTATTTTCATTTTTGTCAGAGTTCATTTTTAGAATTTGAATTTTAGTCATGCATGTGAAGAATTGCAATTTTTTTTTAAAAGAAAAATTCTATGCATTCAAGTAAAGAGTTCTAACATTCTAATTTTTCTTAGATAAAAATCATATTTATGCATGAATGTTAATAATTTCACAATGCTATTTTCTTTTTCTAAGAAATCGTATTTATACATACATGCCTTCAAGGCCAGTGCCATATATATTAGGGCTCTAAGATCCAAAACAAAAATTTATGTTTATCAATTTGATTGTTTAATTTATTGAGAAAAAATCAATAATTTTAATGTTATACCATTTTTACATTGTTTACATGCAAAAACATTTTGAGTTCGATGGTCGAAGTAAGAAGCAAGTTATATACTGTTAGGAGTGAATTTTCATAATTTTAGACATAAAGAACTATATTATTCTCAACAAAGATGATCCACAATCGCTGTTGAAGCCTCATTTATGATACAAATTCATCAAGCAAAAGCATTGACTGCTTTTGAGAATCAAGGCTGTCGGAAAATTTTGAGATGAGTAAATTAAAGTGCATTATTGTTCATAAGCTAAAATGTTAATTTAGTACCAACTTCAATAATATGTTTGCAGAAAGAGAGAGAGAAAGTATAAAATAAATAAATGTTGAATAAGGATAACCATTGGTTAACTTCCATTTTTTATATAATGCTACTAAAATTTGAATAAATTGTTACAATATAACTAAATATTTTATAATTTAATTCTCACTGAAAATATAACTATAAGAAAGTTTTCTTTTAATCTAAAATAAAATTTATCCTAATTCAATACGATCATAGAGACTCGAACTATTTTTCTCAAATTAATACTACATTGAGAAAGTTTCCTTTTATTTTTTATATAATACTGCTAAATATTTGAATAAATTATTATTATATAATTACATATTATGCAATTTTATTTTTATTGAAATTGTATATAATATGACTGTAAGAAAGTCTACTTTCAAATTAAAATAAAATATGCCCAAGTTCAATACGATCATAGGGACTTGAACCATTTTCCTCAAAATAATATTACGGCAAAAAAGTTTACTTTCATTTTTTATATAATACTATTATATGTTTGAATAAATTATTATTACATAATTAAAAATTTTGTAATTTTGACCTTTTCTACGAATGTATTCAATATGTCTGTTGGAAAATATACTTTCAATTTAAATAGACTGTCCCTAATTCAATATGATCATAGAGGTTCAAACAGTTTTCCTTTAAATAATACTATCATGAGATAGTTCATTTTTTTTTTTTATATAACACTAAATATTTGGATAAATTATTATCATGCAATAAAATATTTTGCAATTTTAATTTTCATTGAAAATGTATTCAATATGACTAAAAATATCTTCACTATAATTAAAAATACATTTAATATGACTAAAACTGTATTCGAGATAACCACAAGAAAGTTTGCCTTCAATTTAAAATGAAATCTATCCTAATTCAATCTCCAACCTTTTCCCCAAAATAACACTGCAGTGAGAAAGTCAACTTTTATTTTTAAATAATACTACTAAATATTTGAATAAATTATTATATAGCTAAATATTTTGTAATTTTCATTTTTGTTAAAAATGTATTTAATATGACTGTGAGAAAGTTTGCTTTCAATTTAAAATAAAATCTTTCATAATTCAATATAATTATAGGAACAACCATGTTCCTCAAGCCAGGGAGTTTTGCGGGTTTACTTTACAGAGATTATGTAATTAATGTAAAGCTGTCGTGTGCTTGGTTCAAGAGTGTTGATCGGCCGCCTATGAATGTTGGTGATCGTGACTCTTATCCACTCTTTCCTTTTGGCTTTGCTCTCACTATTGAGCTGTTAAATCTAAGAAAATTATTCATTATATTTCTTTCATCTTGTTGGTTGAGCTGTTAATGTGGTGCAATCATAAACTTACTATTTAGACATTGGTTCGTGCCATAAACAGTAATCCTACTGTGTTATAAACAGCAATCCTAATGTGTTATCGTAACTATTCATGAGCCGGGACCGTGCTAGCCCTCACTATTTGGGGGTTACTGTTCATCTCAAGAACAGTAAGATTGACTTAGTTAGTGGTTAGTTACTGTTTATCATGAACAAATAAAATTGACTTTTAATAATAAAAATGAAATTATAAAATTATTGAAATAAAATCTAATACAAATTTAGTTATTCATGTAATTTTGGTTAACAAAAGTTACATAGATTTTTAAAAATTAAATCTAAAAATCTAAAAATCTAAAATTTTAAATGGACAAAACATATACTATTAATTTTATAGTTATAATGAACTTATATATTAATTATATTATGCTTTTATTCAATTTCAATTTCAACCTTCCTAACATAGAAATCTAGTAAAATTTTTGTAAGTTTGTAATTTATAATATTTATTTATATTGTTAAATATAATTTGTTATTTAGATATAAAATAAAGTACAATGATTAAAAGTAAACTTTTATACTTTATTAATTTACAACATCAAAAAATAAAAAATAAAAACGTCTCTACAACCATTAATTAGTTTTGTAGTTAAAATAAATTAAAGAATTAACACAATTAACATAAATTTTAAATTGCTTAAATTTAAATAGAAAAAATAAAAAATATAAATTTTAAATGGATCAAAAAAATTAATTTCGATTGTTACAACTATATAAAATTTGCATAAATTTTTAAATAAACATTGTGAAATGATGATAAACAATTGTTTTAAAATTAATTTACAACTTTGCATATAACATTTTGTTTAAAAAAATAAAAGTATAATAAATTGATGATTGTTAATATATTTACATTATATTAATTATAATTAAGTATAACTGATAATCATATTATGTGTTTATAATTTTATATGTACGTATATCTAAAATACATAATTATATTATAATCAAAATATAATAAATTATCATATTTTATTATAAATTATAATTATTCATTCAAAATTTTAATTTAGTAATAAACAATAAATAACGTAAACTTATTGTTTATTAAATTTAATATTAGTTTAAATTAGTTTAATTTATTATTATTTTTAATTTAACAAAATTGTTTATTTTCAACAAATTTTGTTGATTTAAACTAATTTTTAATCTTTAAAATGTAAAATTAATTAATAATAATAATTTACTATAAAATATTGGGTTATTATTTATTATTATTGTTCAAACATAATACTGTTCACGAGCCCCGGTTTGTGTGGGCTTGTCAGCCGTATTGGGCTTGCCAGCACACGTAATAATCGTGCCGTAATCTTATTGAATTATTTATGATATTGTATATATCGATCCAATATGAGAGCCTCTAGTACAGACTGGGAGTCGTGTTGAGCTTGTCAGCACGTACAGTAACCGCACCTTTAACCTTGCTGAATTGTTTATTTTAGTGTACGTGCCGGCTCGTTACGAGAGCCGATGTGGGCTTTCCATTTGCATATCCATTTAAGAGTAGTTTCTATTCAATGGAAGTGTTCATTTTGATGTCTTCAAATTAAGGCTTAAGTTTACACTAATTTTCTTGGCTTATTTATGTATTACATGTGCCATCTAAAACATCAAACACTTTTAGAAATATGCTGGTCCATCCAGTAGTATCATCACATGCTGTGGTAGTTTACACCACTGCTGCTCACGCATTTTGTTGCAAGCTCAGCCACAATTTCTACCTCTTTCATTTCCCTTGCACCAGCTACTTTAAAACTCACAATCTGAGACAGACTGTTATCTTCCATTGAAGAGAGACAATATTGAACGATGTTAATCCTTTCGTCATTGTTGGATGCTATCCGAGATCCAGGCTTCGATCCTGTTAACAGCCCAACAAGAACAACCCCATAGCTGTAGACATCACTTTTCTCTGTCAAAATACCTGTCATCAAATATTCTGGATCCAAGTAACCAAAAGTCCCTTGTATTTTTGTCACCATAACTGTTTTATCTCGGGAAAGCAGCACTGAAGCTCCGAAATCAGCCACTTTTGCTGTATAATTTTCGTCCAACAGCATGTTACTAGGCTTAACATCTCCATGAATGATTGTAGGGCTTGCTAGAGAATGGAAATAATCTAGTGCTAGAGCAATCTCCGCCGCAACCCTCAGGCAATTTTTCCAGGTTTTCAGAACCTGTGAACTCTTATCATGAATATGATGAGACAGAGTTCCATTGGGAACAAATTCATAAACCAGCAATGGCACTTTGGTTTGCAAACATAACCCTAAAATCTTGACCACATTCTTGTGGTTAACCTGAAAAACAATACCAAGTTCATGTTCAAACTCTTGATCAATCTGAAACATATTGTCTACCTCCTTAGGCTTCTTCACAGCAACTTGAGTATTATTATCATCAGACAGAACTCCTCTGTAAACAGAACCAAACCCACCCTCTCCGAGAAATCGAGATTTGTCATAATTTTTGGTAGCTTTAGAAAGCTCTGCCTCACTGAAAATCCTCACTCGCTGGTGCTTTAGTATCATACCCCCATTTCTTAGGAAGTTTCTCTCCTTTCTTCGTTGCTTGCATGTGATGAACATCAACACTCCAACAATCACAGTGAATATAATTGCTACAACTACTGCACATGCAAGAAAATTATTCTAATTAATTAAGAAGCTGTTTTAATCTAATATTTATGAAAACTAATAACTTACAAAGTTGAGAAAAAAAAATTACCTATAACAATTGTGGTGATACCAAATCCTCGACAATCAATTTTACCATCGCCATACATGCCAAATGGACAACGACATGTATAATTTCCAAAAGTGTTCTTGCAACTACCTTCACATTTGTACTTACTAGGCTCTTTGCACTCATCAATGTGTGTTACACAGGGAGCCTTTTTGAGTAAATATTTATCATTTAAAAAAGTGAAGAAAATAGCTATTATAATATACAGAAAATCGGATTTATTTACTCCACAGCAATTGCAATGAAACGATCAGTAATTTTTTGTTAATTTAGAACTTTTAAGCTTGTAATCTGAAACATGAAAAGTTAACAAGAAATTAATCATTGAGAATTAATAATAGTGGTTGCAAGAATAGAAACTCTTGGATTGATGTAGTTCATTGGTTGATTGTATGCATTTGCAAAAAGTTGCTTCTTATTTTCAAAAATTAAAAAGAAAAAGAAACAAATATGTAAATCTGCACGTTTCACAAAATTTATTTTTTTTAAAAAAAATATTTCTTTTAATTAAAAAAAAACTCTTCATTTTACAATGTTTAAAACTATGTATACTCTTATCAAAACTACCATCTGCATCAGAAATTCCCCTCCAAATATTTTTGAATATCTCCGTTTGAATTCATTAATTAGACAGGACTGATTTTTACAGAATAAGAAGAGTGAATTATAGTTTTTATAAACTAAAAATTTTTATTTTAAATGTGAAATACTTGTAGAAATAAAAATGAGGGAGATAAATAGAATTCCATACTCAATCTAATAGATACATATAAAATTTTGTGAAAAGCCTATATTTGATGAAGTCGTGTATGATTTAAAAGGAGACCTTTCATATATTTTAAGATCGACCTTTTTATTTATAATCATTTGTAGATGATAAATCAAAAAAGAGAGAGGAGAGTAAAAGAAAGTTACCATAACATCTAAGATAGGGGTTTCCTTGAAATCCTTGCTTGCATAAGCAGCGATATCCTTGTCCATTTTCAGAGTAAATACAATTAGTATTATTTCCACAGGCATAATTTGCTGAATTCCTGCTTATTTCACACTTCTCTTCCTTAACTACCCATTCAATCGTAGCGTTTGAATAAATAAACTCCTCTTGCTCGGAACCAGGCTGCAGCTTCAAACTCGATATGTCAAAAGTGTCGTCTGCTAAAATCGCATAATCACAGGGATTGACGCTATTTCTGATGCTGGTGTGATTATAATAGCTATCAAGACTGATATTCAACTTCTTGAGACCTTTTGGCAAAGGAGTCTGACAGCAACCGATGCCTGAGCAGGAATGTTGTGTTATGTTCACAGATTCGGATATAGAGTCATTTGAGCAGATAGAGAGACACCCACCGAAAAAGGTGTGATTGCTGTCACTCATAAAAGCCACAGTATCACAGCCAAATACTGCAGCTTGTTTTTTGTGTCTGAAAATCTGAACGGGCCACCTAAATCGAGCCAAATGTCTTCCCTGTTTATAATGCCGCCAAGCCATCATAGCAGCTGTATGCTGTTGGAACGCTAGCCAATAGGGTGCCACTTTCAACTGATATTTCGAGCAGGAAAAGATTTGTCGCGAAAAGCAGTTTGTGAGAAGAGGAATTGTCAATGCATTCTAGAATGAAATTATCGTTTAAAGCACAGTTTTCATCGATTCCAAAAGGATAAGGAATAGAGACTTCCCCACATTTTTCACGGCAATTAGGCTTTGCATTTAAGCCTGTTGCAGCTGCTAATTTTGTTGTTGGCCACAACAAGAGTAGCATGAGCCAAAGCATACAATCTGTTTTGTTAATCATCGATCGATTATCTGCTACAACTCAATGATATAATTTCTTATAAGAAATCATATCGCTTGCATTTTTTATTCTGTCGACAAACAAAGAATACAACAAAACCATGTGCAACACGAGTAAGAAATTGCCTTTATCTAGATGAAGTTTTCGATGGGATGATGTGATGTGTCTTTTATTTTTCTGATTTCACAGAAAAATTTACGTTTCTATAAATTTATAAAAGTTTCATAAACTATTTCTCTTACAAATATTCTTCTATAAATTTTTCTAAAATACTTTAGGCATTTCGAATTTTGTTATAATTTTCAACTTTTGATTTCAAAATTTTTGTGTTGAAATTTTAAATTAGAACTTATTAGCATATTTGAAATATTCTCATATTATTAGTTTACTGTTATTGTATTTCATTCTATTTTCTATTATAACAAACCTGAGCTGCCATGTAACAAACTGTAGAATATTCTACAGTATTCCAGATTTCACGGAGGCTATATATATATGCCTATTGTATTGTACAAGATGAATGAGAAAGAATTATTCTCTTCCTTTCTTTACTCTGCTTCTGATATTGCTCTGCTTCTGATATGGTATTAGAGCATTTCCCTTTCGTTTCTTAATCTCTCTAAGCTATGGCTCGTGGTGGTCAAAACAACAACAACAACAATCGATTTCAGCCAATCACACCTCCTGCTTCATCTTCCACCGCGACTCCTTCTCCTTCCATGGATGATATACACAACCCTTTCTTTCTCCACAATGGCGACCATCCTGGTCTCATTCTGGTTTCCTATATCCTCACAGGTCTGAATTACAACACTTGGAGTCGGGCCATGCTCATGGCCTTGAATGCCAAGAACAAGCTTTATTTTGTTGATGGTTCCCTCTTGAAGCCTTCGTCTGACGATCCCACTGCTAGAATTTGGTCCAGATGCAACAGTATGGTGATGTCTTGGCTTCTCAATGCTGTTTCTAAGGAGATTGCAGATAGCCTTCTCTATCTTGACTATACTTATGCCGTTTGGTCAGATCTACACGATCGGTTCCATCAAAGCAATGCCCCACACATTTTCCAGATCAAACAACAATTGCAAGGTCTCAGTCAAGGCTCCCTTGACATCAACACATACTATACACGACTGAAAATTCTTTGGGACGAGCTCAAGAATTTCCAGCCCATCCCAGTTTGTCACTGCGGTATGAAGGCTTGGATGGATCATCAACAACAAGAGTATGTAATGCAATTTTTTATGGGGCTCAATGAATCATATGCAGGAATGCGAGGGCAGATCTTGATGATCGATCCATTGCCCTCTGTTGCAAAGGTTTTCAACCTTGTAGTTCAAGAGGAATGACAACGCTCAATCAGTACAGGTTCCTCTGCTCCTGCAGATTCCTTGGCCTTCAATGTTTCTTCCTCTGGTTCTTCATCTGCTTCTCTAGCTGTAGCAGCTATTTCTCAAGGGAAGCCGAAACGTGATCGTCTGATTTGCTCTCATTGCGGAATCATAGGGTATACAGTGGATCGTTGTTACAAATTACATGGTTATCCACCAGGTTATAAGCCCAAGCCCAAGACCTAGGACCAGGCGAGCTCACTTTAATCCAACATGAATCCCTTCTCTGAGCAATCTCGAGCTCGCACACTCTTGCCCTCAGCTGCCACTGCCTCTGCTCCCTCACTCCAATCTAAATCTCTCTCCACTGACGAAGTGCAGCAACTAATTGCTTATCTCAGTTCGCAGCTTCATCAACATAATATCAACGCGCCTGAAACTCATTCAGTGACCGATCCTTCTATTTCTCATATCTATGGTACTCCTTTTTCTATTCTGTCCTTTTCTCAGCCCATTGTACCTACCAATGCTTGGATCATAGACACAGGTGCAACACATCATGTGTGTTGTAACCTCTCCTTATTTACTAAATCTACACTCGTCACTAACACCACTGTCACTCTTCCTAATGGTAACAATGTTGCAATTAACCGAGTTGGGACCGTTCGATTGTCCAATACTCTGCTGCTTCACAATGTCTTATATGTACCTATATTTTCTTTTAACTTGCTCAGTATTAGTGCACTCACCCATAGCCATCATTGTCATGTTAATTTCTTTGCTGATTCTTGTGTACTCCAGGACCACACTCAGGGCTCGATGATTAGGAAGGATAGACGACAAGGAAATTTGTATTTCTTAGAGTTAGAAAATGGCTCTTGTCATTCAATAATTTCTTTTTCTTCTTCTGTAATGTCTAAAAGTGATGTTTGGCATTATCGATTGGGGCATCCATCTCCTGTAAAACTTCAACTCTTACGTAATAAAATACAAGTTCCTAGCCCTTTATCTCATTTATCTCCTCATTGTCGCATTTGTCATTTAGCAAAACAAAAACGCCTCTCATTCTTATTCATCTCGCATAATAATCTGTCTGCAAAACCATTTGACTTGATACATATTGACATATGGGGTAGTTTTCATGTGCCAACTCTCCTTGGTCACAAATATTTCCTTACCATCGTTGATGATTGCACACGTGCAACTTGGGTATATCTTTTACGCACAAAATCAGAAGTGCTCTCCGTCCTTCCTGAATTTTATGTTTTCATCCACACTTAATATGCTACCACCATAAAATCGGTTCGTTCTGACAATGCACCAGAGTTAGCTTTCACCGATTTCTTTTGCTCTAAACGAATTATCTCTTATTACTCTTGTGTCGAAACTCCTCAACAAAACTCCATAGTCGAGCAAAAACATCAACATATCCTCAATGTGGCTCGTGCTTTATTATTCCAATCATGTGTTCCACTTTGTTACTGGGGTAACTGTGTTGTAACAGCCGTTTACCTTATCAATCGTACCCCATCACCTCTCCTTTCCAATATGATCCCGTTTGAATTACTGAATAATAAAATGCCATCTTATTCCCATCTTCGCACCTTTGGTTGCCTTTGTTATGGTTCCACTCTTCCTGGTCATCGCACCAAGTTCACTCCTCGTGCCTAAGCCTCGGTCTTTCTTGGTTACCCTTTTGGTTATAAAGGCTACAGGTTACTTGACTTAGAAACTAGCAAGATCTATATCTCCCGAGATGTCAAATTTTATGAAACTATATTTCCTTTTGCTAAAAGTCCACTAGAGTCAACTCACCACGACATTTTCAATGACCGTGTGTTACCCAGCTCAATTCTTCACGTTCCGAAGTCATCTACACCAATTCACTCTAATCGTTCCAATGTCAACAAGCCTTCCTTGCTTCGTGCACGACCACAACGCTATCACAAACCTCCATCTCATTTAGCTGACTATCACTGTTACTCAACTTCTTCATCTTCTACTTCTCATCCAATTTCCTCTTTTTTTAGTTACAAAAAATTGTCCCAACCATTTCGCACATTCATTTTCTACATCTCTTCACAAATTGATCCTACCTCGTTCTCACAGGCTGTTGAGTTTCAGGTGTGGCGTGATGCTATGAATGATGAGTTACAAGCTTTGGAAAGCAATCAGACTTGGTCCATTGTCTCACTTCCTCCTGGGAAACACCTAGTAGGCTGCAAATGGGTGTATAAAACAAAATTTCATGCTGATGGCCGCATCGACGGGCATAAAGCCCGCCTTGTTGCCAAGGGTTATACTCAACAAGAGGGTATTGATTTCCGTGACACTTTTTCACCCGTGGCCAAACTTGCCACAGTCAAAGTGTTACTCTCCTTGGCTACCATTTTTCGATGGTCTCTCACTCAAATTGATGTCAATAATGCTTTCCTTCATGGCGATCTTAATGAAGAAGTATACATGTCTATTCCACAGGGGTATGTCTGTCGACAGGGGGAGACTCTACCTCCCAATGCTATGTGTAGACTTCATAAGTCACTTTACGGTTTAAAACAAGCCTCTCGACAGTGGTTTCACAAGTTCTCTAGCGCTCTACTTGAAGAAGGTTTCACTCAATCAACTAGTGATCATTCCTTATTCATCAAGTCTCATGGACACTCTTTCTTGGCGTTATTAGTATATGTTGACGACATCATAATTGCTAGCAATAACCAGGAAGCCGTGGACATCTTAAAAACCTCTCTTAGCATACGTTTCAAAATGAAAAATTTGGGAGCTTAAAGTACTTCTTAGGCATAGAAGTAGCTAGATCAGTGGCTAGTATATCCATTTCTCAAAGGAAATATGCTTTGGAGTTGTTATCTGATACAGGGTATTTAGGTTGCAAACCATCCTCAGTACCAATGGAGCCGAATCTAAAGCTTTCTCAGTCTGATGGTGATCTTCTTGATGACCCAACAAGTTATCGCAGGCTAATTGGGAAGTTGATTTACCTCACCATCACGCGTCTTGATTTGAGCTATTCAGTTAATCGTCTTAGTCAGTTCTTAGCGGCTCCTCGAACATCTCATCTATAGGTAGCTTTCCGTGTCTTGCAGTATGTTAAGAAGACGCCTGGTCAAGGCCTTTTCTTCCCTGCAAGTTCAACAACACAACTGAAAGCCTTTGTTGATGCTGATTAGGGTGCTTGCCCTGACACCCGACGCTCTCTCACTGGTTTTTGTATTTTCCTTGGCTCCTCCCTTATCTCTTGGAAGTCTAAGAAACAACAAGTTGTCTCATGATCTTCAACTGAAGTTGAATACCGTTCCATGGCCAACACCACATGTGAAATTGTTTGCTTGATACATTTACTCCAAGAGCTACACGTCAAACACTCGGACCAGCTCTTCTCTACTGTGACAATTAAGCTGCCCTTCACATTGCAGCTAATCCAGTATACCACGAGCGCACCAAACACATTGAAATCGATTGTCATCTGGTGCGTGAGAAATTACAAGCTGGTATCATCAAGACCATGCACATTACAACAATGCACCAACTCGCCGATCTGTTGACAAAGGCTCTGCATCCCACACAATTTCAACTCCTTTTGGGCAAGATGGGAGTTCAAAATATGTACTCTCCATCGTGAGGGGAAGTATTAGCATATTTGAAATATTCTCATATTATTAGTTTACTGTTATTGTATTTCATTCTATTTTCTGTTATAACAAACGTGAGCTGCCATGTAACAAACTGTAGAATATTCTACAGTATTCCAAATTTCATGGAGGCGATATATATATGCCTATTGCATTGTACAAGATGAATGAGAAAGAATTATTCTCTTCCTTTCTTTACTCTGCTTCTGATATTGCTTTGCTTCTGATAGAACTTTTATTTCAATGACAGTTTCCAAGGTTTGTTTGAAAATTTTAAGTTTTGTGTAAAAAATTAAGTGATATTACGTTAATTTATTTTAACCAATCTCTACTTTTCTCCCCTTTACTTTTAACTCCAATAATTGATGACTTTCCTTTTTATCATTTCGATATACTACCTATATCTTCATCTATTATTGTTATTATTTTTTCTTGATTTGGTATATATGCAAGAAATATAAATTAAAAGTAAATGTAGACAACTAATTCACGATCCAATTTTTATTTTAATTTTTTAACATATATTAATATTAATGATCGCTTTGATATTATCTAAATTAGTTCTCACCAATTTGATTTTAGAAAATATATAGCTCCCGTTGGATCATATTTTTGCTCCGCCACTTTGTATACATTTATTTTTAAATTGAAACATGCTTATAGGACGGTTGTAAAGCTTAAATCTTTCTCCAATATCACTTTATGTAAAATAAGGCAACAATTGTTCCGCAATTAGTATACTTAATTAGATTTCTAATAATATGAAATTGATTTGGTTTGATAGTGTTATATTGTTGTTAGACGTCTTGTATATTTTATTTTCTCTTACTCTTGTAAAAATATTTGACATGTGACAAGCACCTAATACTACCACATCAATTTCTGGGAATAAATTTGTTATTATTTTCAATATTACTAATTTTCTTTTATAATCAATCTAACAAATATCCCCATTGGCGAAAAATATGTTTACATTTTAAAGACATTGATATATGTTAATAACCAAATCGCATGCATACAATATTTTAAGAAGTGAGTTAGGTCTAATAACATTAAGGACATACTCGAGAGTGTACGATGATATGTCTGGGTAATAGTTTCATAACCTCGAAGCTTATGGCAACAAATTAAGGTGTTTTGGTGCTTAAAAGATGCAACACCGGTGCATATGGATGTAGGATAGATGTAAAACTATGATGATGATGAGTCAGACATGATTTAATGGTAACGAATGGCCAGAAATCAAGATTGTGGAAAAGAGTGGCCCGAAATCAAGATTGTAGAAAGGAGTGGCCAGAAAACAAGAATAAGAGACTGCTTTTGCTTACTGGAAACCTCTTGTATTGTCGCTAAAGCTAGGAAAGGGACGATGATTGAACGACAAATTAGACTATGCTTTTGCTTTTTAGAAAGAGAGCTCTATTATTACGTTAAGGCTAGGAATGGGATAATGATTGGATCTCTTTTATGTTGCAAATGTCTTCCTTTTACGTCCTTTTATAATTTGTTTACATGTAATTGTAATAGAACCCCACTTGGTGCATGCTTGTCCAAATTAAATTTGTATTCTTGAGATAAGATTTCAATTTATAATAAATTTATATATGTTTAATCCTAACCCAAGACACTAAAACACTTTTGTTTGTAATAAACTTCTCTTATTTTAATTAAACTTGTATTAATTAAAATAAGATTTGAGAAAGACGTGTATAATGAATTTTAAAACATTATTTTGAATTTTTCTAATTGAACTCTAAGATTTCTAGACTTTATGTTTACTTTGGAGCTTAAGGTTATCAAGAAGACTTAGGAAGTTTTTTTTGTTTTTAATCCTAATCAAAATAATATTTTTTTAAATATTTGTTTGTTTTTATAAAAAAAATTTAAAAATTAATATTTTAACATATATATCCTTTAAAATAATATAATTATATTCTATAATAATTTTTATTTATTATACTAACACTATAATAAATAAAAAAATTATATTGAAATGTAACTTATTTTTTTTATTTGATATGTGATTTTTTTTTAAAATAACTTACAGGTAAGAATTGAGAAGATAGAGAAAGAAAATTAATGATAGAGAAAGAAGATTAACGATAGAGAAGAGATGCACTAAAATCAGTCAATTAGAATTTTAATTATATTAGTAAATAAATTATTAAAATAGAAGTACTTTTTAGAAATAAAATTATTAAATTATTGATACATTTTCTTATTTAAATTTAAGTGAAAATATTTAACTTAATTATTTTAAAATAATTTTAATAAATATGCAAACATAAATAAAAAAATAAATAAATCTTAAGCATTTGAATTATTATATTCACATTTTTATAAGAAAAACAAATAGGCCCTTAATGTAGAAATGAAATAATGTTGATTTGGTCTAATATATTACGGTCAAGATTTTTATCTCAATTTTATTTATAAATATGATATTATTTTTCATGTTATAAGGTTATCTACTTTACTAATTCAAAATGCTACATATGCAAACTCATTCGGACAACTGTAGCATTATTAGCATTTTGTTGATTAAAGTGCTACAGGGAAAAAGAAATAGCATTTGTTGATTAAAGTGCTATTTATCATTTGTTGCTGTGCTTTTGTAACAAAAGCTATTTACTTGCAACAAATGATAAGTATATGATTATTTATCATGTGCATTGTCCATTTTGAATTTTTGCCAAAAAGTGCAATTAACTATATAAGTAATTGTACTTTCTAGCAAATATATTCTAATTTATTGAAAAAATAAGTGAGTAATTTCACTTCCTAGCAAATAATTGTAATTCATTGAAAAAAGAAAATAAATTTTGAATAGATGAAAGTCTTAAAGTTTGAGCTTAAGGTGAAGATCAATAATTCAAGCCTTAATCATCATAAAATTATTCTAATTGTTTGTGCTCCTAAGAAGTTTAAAATAATAGCAATACTTTTACCTAACAGTAATAAATTCAAATGAAATTAAAAAGAATGAAACTTAAACTTATTGTGAAAGATAGTTATGAACATGATCTAATATAATTTTTCACGTTAATTTTGACATGAATATGAACAATTAAACTAAAAATAAGAAAAGTTAAATATTAAAGTTATAATGTAATAAATTTATTAATTAATTTATTTTTAAATTTAACAATAAAATTGCAATTTTTTTATTATAAACACAATTTTTTTGTAATCTTTTTCATTAACCTAAAAATATATTATTTAATAATTATTCTGATAATAAAAAATAAAAATTAATTGCATTCTTAATGCAAGAAACTCACTGTTTTCATATGTTTTGACATATGATTTTTATAAGAAGTATAAATTTTTTTTATTTTTTATTTGAATTTATTTTTATTAGATAATTTTGTTTTTGTTATTGTTCTGAGTTTTTTTTTTGGAACTAATATTTATTTAGTCATCACTTAGGATATGTATTAAGTAATTGATGCTGTCCAGTGGTTAAGACTTCGACCCTTAAAGATGAGATACAAAATTGAATTTTTTATGTGTTCATATATTATTTAATTTTTCAATTATATAAATTGGGTCCGGTTGAGATTTAGGCCCAAAATAGGTTTGGATTTCATAGTGCTAAATGTATCAAGTGACAAATAAAGTTAACAATTAACAAAAAAAATTATGCAATGGGGAAATAAATGATATTTTTAAAATAGTTGGAAGGTAAGTGGTAATTAGGCCAAAATATTGAAGGTAATTTCTATTTTTTAAATTAAATTTTGCCAAAATAAGAACTCAAGACATGGTTTACTCAACTTTTTGTAAGTTAGTAATTGCATGTTGTTTTCAAACCTTGCTTTAAAAAAGTACTAGGGTCTAAACTATTACAATTCAGTAAACCACGTCCTAATTTGTTATTCAAGGGCATACATGTCATTATTCCATTTTAGTATATTTATTTTACGAATATTCTTATTTACCCCCTGACTTTTGGCAGGACTATTGACTTCTTTGGGTTTATAGAGTATGATCTATACTAGATACACTCTAAATTTTGAGAAAATAGGATGATATTCTTATTAGGATACTATCATTTGTCTCAAACTTTTAATAAAATAAATAAATACGATATAATTTTATAATAATTAATAATTTAATCTCTACTACTTATAAAAAATTAATAGAAAAGGTAAAATTTTCTATGGAGAGGGGCTCATGAGGGCTTGACTTGTTAGGGTCAATGATTGGAGTGCTACTTTGAGCTAAAATAGAATTGGGCCGAAGATAAAAATAAGAGTTCATCCCCATAATAAAATCAGGTCGAGAACAGGGACGAGCCTCCTTCCCTTACCCTTCACATTTCCTCAAAGTAAAATTCAAAATTTTTTTGCTTAATTATAAACGTGTACATTTTAGTTGATTAACGATTACAAAAATTTATAGTTTTTATATTAGACAATCAAGTCTTTCGGAACGACTCATTTTCAATATTTGCTACCTATATTAAATAAACACGAAAGCAAGCAAGATGCATGGAGTGCCAATAAAGGTTATTATTTTAAAATATTCTAGTCTCAGCAAACAACTACAGATAATACTAAATATTAATATTGTAAAGCGTACAGTATTCTACATTTATCTTATTAATTACTTGCTAAAATAAGCATTTTATTTGCATTTTTTGATTTATAGTTCTTTAAACGCGTCAATTAATTAGCTCGTTTGGGAGGTGGGGGTGGATCACAAATGATATCACATTTGCAAATATATTTATTTGCATCATATGGTTTGCACACAATTGTTTGGGGCTTTAATTGCTCCATATTTGTTGAAGAAAGCTTTAAGACACACAAATTCTACTTTCTTTAGATCCTTTGGATAAACTCTAGGTTGTGTCATTTGTGAAAGACAATATTTGACAACTGCTTGTTCTACAAATAGACATAAGAAGATTAATTAAACAGTGAGAATTTTAATACCAAAAAATTTTATTTTAGGTTTATTTTAGCGACTACTTCGCTTTTTTTCTTCACTTTGAAAAGTACAACAAAATAAAAGTTTTAACATATGTCCATTTCAAACTTGGAAGCTATATATGTTTACCAACTCGATATTTATTTTACTCTGCAATCAATTAATGGCTCTATTTAATAGTACCAATCGATTTAATTAAAAGTTTAGATATGAATCTCAAACATAACAATCTAACTTTAAAATAATACATAGCAAAATGTATCGGAGTATATTTACCTTGCAAAAAATTAAGTGAAGCTAAGAGAAGAGTAAAATAAAGACCGAGAGCAAAAATTTTCTTCATGATCTTGATTTGACTTTTGTTTTTTTACTTGTTGTAATAGTACAAAGGTATTAATTCTTGGAATACGTGTTGACATTGTATCTGTGTATTAAATTTTAATTATATTTTAATAAGCCACATGAATAACTTACAATAAATTTATATCTGTTTTAATTCTAACCCAAGCTATTAAAATATTGTGGGATCCACATAAAAATTAATAAAATAAAGGCATTTGGCATGAAAATTGAGGGCTACGGATTATGTTTTGCACGTGTTTGAAATATTTGTTCTTCAGTGTAGCAAAAAAATAAAAAAAGTTTGGCTGCACAGAAAAGTCCAATAAAAGAATTGACCAAAAATAATAAGAGCCGGGCACGTGGAAAACGTAACCAAAGATTGAAGGCAAGGTGTCTTGTTGTCTTGAGCCAATGCATGGGAGGAAATAGATGTTGATATAGTATTAGCGGATTCAGCTTCTTTGGGCATGCATGGTCACAAAGTAATATTATTCACTTTCTTTGGAAACAAAATAGTAATTGGCAACCATATAAATTGGGCTTTCGCCATATATTGTTCTGCAAGCAATTAAGTATACGAATCCAAGCATGTCTAGCAAGGTCCATGAAAATTATCGTCCACTGGCAAACTTTCGTCCTTCAATATGGAAAGACACTTTCGAGTGCATGTCCTCACCTAAGTTGGTAAAAATATTCTATCTCTTTCTTCATTAATTATATTCTAACGTATATAGATGGGAATACTAACTTCGACAATAATATTATCTTTTAGAAATATTAAATAATTGTATTCTATCTCTATAATATTGTTTGGCATGTTTTCAATTATATAGTTTTCTTAATAAGAAAAGAGTTTTCAATTATATGGAGTATAAAATTAAATAAAAAATTTCTTAATATAAAAAATTACTTTATTAACAAATAGGTTTTAAAAAAAGTATGCTTGATTAATTTATTATTATATCATTTAAAAATAAATACAATAATAGAACCACTTAATTATAAAACGTTTTAAAAAGTACAATAATGGAACCACTTAATTATAAAACCTTTAAAAAAAGTATGAGGGATCGAAATACGTATTTTACCCAAAATTTTCATCATCCCAATATTTTGTTCGGAGATTCTATCAAATCTTAGAAGGGGCCATGAAGAGCTCCACCATTGACTATGACATATACATTGTCACTCTTACATTATTATATTATTTTGACACTCTAAAGGTATAATAATAAAAGAGAACCGGGTTGCGACACATATAGCCTTCCTTGCATGCTTTTATATATTAATTGAAGTAGTTAGTTAAGTAAATATAATTAATACACATAATTTTCCTGTGATACTAATAAACACATCATGGATAATGAATCAGGTGTGTTTAACAAATTTAAGGAGTCGAATGATAAATTTAAGGAAAGTTTAATAAGCAATGTGAAGGGGATGCTAAGTTTGTATGAAGCTACACAATTGAGGGTACACGAAGAAGATATTCTAGAGGAGGCCTTCGCTTTCACAACGACTCATTTGAAGAACATATCCTTGGCTGCAGACACAAGCCCTCGACTAGCAAAATATATAATTGAAGCCCTTGAGCAACCCTTCCACACAGGTGTGCCAAGACTTGAGGCACTCAAATATATCTCTTCCTATGAGCATCAAGAATCTAGAAATGACATTCTACTCAAGTTTGCAAAAGTAGATTTCAATCGTGTACAATTACTACACAAACAAGAGTTGAGCTATCTCACAAGGTACGTGTATATATATATATAAAATCAAAAAATTATATATAGAGACCATATATTTAATTATGCTTAATAATTAATATGTTTAGTTTTAAATTTATTGCAGCTGGTGGAAAGAGTTAAACTTTGCATCAATATACCCTTATATGAGAGACAGACTTGTGGAGATTTACTTATGGAGTATTGCACAACATTACGAGCCTCATTATTCACATTCTCGGTTGATATTTACTAAAATTACTATGATGACAGTGGTTATAGATGATACATATGACGCATGTGGTTTACTTGATGAACTCCGAGATTTTACAGATGCAATAGAACGGTTTGTATAAATATATATATATATATATATATATATATATGTATACACACATTACTCAATTGTTAATTAATTGATGAGGAAATTATAAAGATACTAAAACATGCATTTACTAATAAAAATTTTATATCTTTATTCACAGGTGAGACATAAACGCCTTTAGTCAATTGCCAGATTATTTGAAACCTTTATATAGGTCTCTTTTAAATCTTTTTGAAGAATTAAACAATGAAATGATAGAGGAAGGAAGATCCTATAGTATCTCGTTTACAAAGGAAATGGTAATTAATATTATTTGTGGAACTAGCTTTATTTCACTTTGATATGCATACATATACTCTTTATTATATATGATTACTACATTTTCATAACTAATTAACTTGGTATTTTTGCTAATAAAATTATTAGGTTAAAGAAGTTGCGAGAGCTTATTTTGTTGAGGCTCAATGGTTCCGTGAAGGTTTTGTGCCATTATTTGATGAGCGGATGAGCAATGCTTTAATTTCAGCATGTTGTGTTCTTGTTCCAGCAGCAACATTTATAGGAATTAAAGAAATTGCTGGAATCCATGCATTTGAGTGGTTGCAGAGTAAACCAAAAGTTATGATATCTTCCTTTACAATCCTTCGTCTCATAGCAGACTTGGTATCTCACAAGGTATATTATGTATATGACTGCTTACTCATGTGAAAGTTAGTTTATCGTGTATTTTACACACACACCCCCCAAAAATGAATGCACGCACGCGAAACTTTTAACATAAATTTTAAAATATAAGCTACGAGCATTTATAGCTTTAAGATATAAATTTGAGAATGTTTATATAAATTTATTAGGGAGGTAATTTGCATCACTTTGCGTTTTTTGGCACTAAATTTGCATACAAGTTTTGAAATTTGTATTTTAAAAGATATGGACATTTTTAAGAAAAAAGGCCTATATATAGTAGATAGATTGGAGTTAAAATTGTGGCTGCTCTAGCTTCAGGGTCATAATTAAAGCCTAATTGTCAAGTAAAATTGAATAAACACATTTGATAATTAATCATAGTTTCTAAAATTTGACAAGTTTAATACCTTATTGAGTAATTAATATTATTTAAACTTTTATATTACATATTAAGATTTTATTTTGTGTTGCGATAAAAGTAAAAATAATATTTTTTAACTTGTTATTTTCAGAGTTAAGATGTGTTTGTTTTTATTCGAAAAGCTATATGTTACAAATGAGAATATATCGTAACATGCCTTTCGTAAACTTTTTCGAATAATTGAATTTTAATAATAAATATGTCCTTGGCCTTTTACTTCTATGATGCGATCGAGCTCAAGACAATTAGGTTATGCCTGCGAACATTTTATTCCTCGTAGTACAAAATCATTTGCTTTATTTTATAAAGCATTAGTTAAAAACTGCAGTACCAACTGGACGAGTATCGTCTCTATTTTGTTAAAATAAAAATAAATGTAGCAAATGGAAAACAATAATGAGCAAGCAATTATTTATTATGCTTTAAAACAAAATGAAAGTATAACAGTTTCAAAATAGAGTTAATCTAACCCTACATTTACAGGCGGAGCAAGAGAGGGGACATGTTGCCTCTGTTGTCGAATCTTACATGAAGGAATATGGAACCACAAGGACGGAAACAGCTGAAAGGTTTAAGATAATGATAACAAATTCATGGAAGGATATAAATGAAGAAAGTATGAGGCCGACAGTTGCTCCATTGCGACTAATCAATGTAATTGTTAACATTGCACGCATAGCAGAAGTTTATTACAAGGAGGTAGATGGTATAACAAATCCAGAGTACCTGAAAGATTACGTCAGAAAACTGTTCATTGATCCAATACCTCTTTAAGAATTGACTAGTTGATGGCTGCTGCTGGTTCAGTTATGTTTATGGTCGTTTGCTTTTCTTTTGTTGTGTTGGTTGCTGTTGTATGTTTGGGTTCCTGTTTCTGTTTTCTTTTTCGTTTTCTTGCTGGTGCTGGAGTTGTGTTTGGTTACTTGTATTTGGTGTTGGAGTTATGCCCTAATTGTACTTTTTCATTTTGTCTTCAAGTTGCTATTGTTCTCTTTTCTATTATGTTTAATAAAAGTTTCTATACTCAGCTCTTACAGAATACTTTAAAAGAAAAAAAAAATGAATTACGTTACACCTTTTCTTTTTAAATTTTTTCTAATGGTAAGGTTTTTCTTTTCTAAATAATACATGAAAATGGCACTAATTGCTTCTAATTGGTCAGGATTCTAAGTTTTCTGGACTTTTGGCCTCTCAAAAAGTTTTAATGTAGAAATGAAATATATTGATTTGAATATAATACATCTAATATATTATAGTCAAGTCTCTTGTCTCGGTAATATTGATATTATATATAATTTTTTTATCTCAATTTTATTTATAAATATAATGTTATTTTTTTTGTTATAAACATTTTTTTTTAAGATAATCTTCGAGCAAAAGTTTTAGAGCAATGTTATTTAAGAATAAGCAGAATAGAACAAACGAAAAGAAAGCTAAATATTTCTGACATTTTTTTAAGATAATTTTCATTATTAATGATTTAGTCCCCGCTATCTATAATGTATTATCAACATAAAAATTTTATTTTATTTTATTATTTTGAAATTTTTTAAAAATAATATAATCATTTAAATTAAAATATTAACAATAAATTTGGACAAACTGATATGCTAAATATTTCTGATTTTTTTTATCATTTCAGTAACAATTTAGCATGTAATGGTCATAAAATTTTCCAATAAAATATGGATAATATTTTATTTAATATATATTTTAAAAATTATATTTATTTTTATTATATTTTTTAAAAAAAATATCAAGTATATAATTAATATAACTAAAAGAAAATATAATACATACTATATTTATCACAAAGATATTCAAAATCCCTTGTAAAGAATTTATAGATTCTACTAATATATAGAAGTGATTTAGGTTCAATAACTATATCATAAAATACAGAACAATAAAGCTAGAAAAGGGATAACGATTAGATAGCAAATAAGATTATGCTTTTGCTTGCTGGAAAGAGAGCTCTAGTACTTGCACTGAAGCAAGAAAGGGATTATAATAGATCTCTTCACATTTTAAAGGCCCTCCTTTTATAATCTTTTGGCATATAATTGCCGAACAGTACGTCTTATTGCTTATCCTTGTCTAAGTCAAATTTGTATTCTTAGGATTTGACTTTAACTTACAATAAATTTATATCTGTTTTAATTTTAACCCAAGCTATTAAAATGTTGTGGGTTCCACATAAAAATTAATAAAATAATAAAATAAAGGCATTTGGCATGAAAATTGAGGGCTGCGGATTATGTTTTGCAAGTGTTTGAAATATTTGTTTTTCACTGTAGCAAAAAAAGAAAGCCTGTCATTTTTGACCGAATTGGTCGAGGCTTGGCTATAAATAACAACCTTCTCTTCTCTTCATTTTAAACTTGTCTAGTGTAATTCATAGGATCCCATTTCATATAGTCTTAAAAAAATATTAGATATTTCTAGTTGGTAGAATAGTTTAAGTAAAAATACTTGTGTAAAAGTATTTTTTTGAGTTGACTATTAAGTGAGTGTATTTGAAATTTTAAGTTTTGAGAGAAAAATTGTGATTGTATAGTAAATTTTTCTCTCTTAGAGGCCGTGACTTTTCCCTGTTATTGAAAATTTTCATGTAAAATTATTATCTTTAATACTTTTGTAATAGTAGAATCTGGAGTAAATTTGGAAAAGTCCAAATTATCAATAAATCTAATGCATACATTATTATTCATCGACACGGTACTATTCATATATATGAAGTACTGTTTATGTGAATAATAACTAGTCTGAAATGTCGAAATTTATCTGAATTTTCTCTACATAAAAGACTTGCATTTGTAGTTAACTAATTTTATTTTTCATCAATACGAGCTTAATTAAAATAAGATTTTAAAAAGGCGTGTAAGATGACTCTAATTCTAGACTTTTATGTTTGCTTTAGAGCTTAAGATTTCTAGACTTGACTATAATATAATACATCTAATATATTATAGTCAAGTCTCTTGTCTCAATAATTAATATATAATTTTTTTATCTCAATTTTATTTATTGTTAGGAAATTATGGGTTACAACAATATACCCAATTAAAGTAAAATTGAGAAAACAATGAAAATAAATATTATTGAGGAGGTATAACTATCTATTAAAATATAACAATATTTAGGAAGTTTTGCCTTAGTAAAATAAAGGAGGAAAATTAATCGACACAAGTATTTTACATGAAAAACTCCTAAATAAATTAGAATAAAAACCACTGGCAAGTATAGGAGTATTTTACTATAGTAAAATAAGGATTACAACTATTTCTCTCGAACTACAAGGAAAGGTCAACTCTCTAAATAGAAGTTTTTCACACTCTCTAAAAAGAAGAAAAACAACTCTCAAGTGAAGAATACTACAAAGAAGAAATGACTCTTTCTCTCTTTGAATGAGCCCTTAAAGGATGATTTTGGGATAGAGAAAATGGTGAGAGGGGTGAGGTACTTATAGTTGTTTTCTCTTCCTCTCTCCACACAAACTCCATTTTTGATAATCCCTTCCATGCTTTCCAATTTCCATGCTTGCTCACGTCTTCGCTAGGCTATACGAGGATTTGCACCATACAAACTTATCACTAAATTTTGATCTTCCACCACATAATGCAGCATTTGAGGTTTGTCTAATGTATCTCAAAATCATCTTCATAATCTCCCAATGCTCTCTATAAAGATTCTCCATAAAATGACTAACTACTCCCACTGCTTGTGTAACGTCTGGCCTTGTGCATATCATAGCAAACATCAAACTTCCCACTTCTAATGCATATGGTACTCGAGACATCTTCTTCCTCTTTACTTGATTGCTAGGATACCTACTTGAGGATAACTTGAAATTAACAGGAAGTGGGGTAGAAATTGGCTAAAAATCTTGCATGTTGAAGGGACAAATTTTCCTATTATTTCTATCTCGGTGTTTGCTAGTGCCCAGTCCTTTATTCCAAACTCCCTAGCCAATTGTGCCTTGAACTTTTGGACTCGATTTTGTTAGGGCCTATGACTAACAGGTCATCTACATATAACAACAAGATAATGAAATCATTATCACAACCAAACCTGTTTAGCATGTACAATGGTCTAAACTAAGTCTATTGTACTCAAGGCTAATGATGAAGGAATCAAATATCTTATACCAATACCTCAACGCCTATTTGAGACCGTATAGAGATTTGTTCAACCTGCAAACCAAGTTCTCTTTACTTGTTTCAACAAAACTTTCTGGTTTAAGTATATATATCCTTTCTTCAAGCTTCCCATAAAGAAATGCAGTTTTGACATCTAAATACTCAAAATGTAAATAAAAAATAACACACATAGCTAAGACTATCATAACCGTTGCAGTCTTTGAGCTTTCCTTCCCCGTGTTATCTTCTCCATCTTTTCCTTGTAGCTGATCTTGTGTAGCATTCCTATTGACTGTAACCTTAAGAGTAGTGGGATCCCATAGATGATATCGTTTTACTTTGCCAACATTAGATTTGATGAACTTCACTCTATGTTGCTTACTTGTAACACAACACTGACAAAGAACAATAGTTCTATCCGAGTTGAGTCCTAAAGCTATTTTCACTAAAAGAGAACCTTCAAACCTTGATCTAACATATTTCTCAATTTGAAATGCCACATCATCGTCAATTCTTCTCCTTTACTAGTTGACGCCACACACCCATAAGCTTTTTGTTATGTTTCCCTTTTAAGCATGTATAGATTTGCATCAATCTTCTTTGCCTTCAAGATCACAAAGGCACCTGTGACAATCTTCATAATCCCATTTTCAATATGGGCCTCTCATCTAAGATCATCTAATTATCCCAAAGACAATAGAATCTTCTTCAAGCCTTTGACATATTGTACCTCTTGAATAGTACAAATTGTTCCATCATGTATCTTTCTTTTTTTATAGTACTAATACTTGCAATCTCCAAGACTTGATCATCGCCCATATATACAGATCGTCATGAGATAGGTTCATATTCATGAAACCATTTTTTTTGCAAGGTCATGTGCTATGCTGCTCTGAGTCTAACAGTCAGATATTAGTAAGTCGTTCTCTGCCTTTAGTAATTGTTGTTGCTTTGCCATATAGAACTCCACCATCATCTGAAGTACTTATAAAACATCCCTAACCATTTGATGTCTTGGGATCTCCACTCTTCTCATTGTTCCAACTTTCCCTTTTAACGTGCTATTTCTTGCAACAATCATAACACTTAATGTTCTTCTTTGATCTATCTTGATTTTTACTCCCATTGGACCCACATTCAATTGATCTTTATTGGCATCAACAATGCTTCTACTTGCTATAAACTTGCATTGTTGTCTTCCTTGTTTCTTTTTCCAAGATAGCGGCGACAACATCTCTAAAGGTTAAAGAGTCTACTTGGATATTAATTGTTAGGTTGACGATGAGTTAATCATAAGAGTAAAGTAGACTTTGAAGTAGAATCTCCACAAGTTCATTTTTCTCTATTTCGTATCCCGATGTTGTAAGTTGTGAAAATAGAGTTTTCAAGGTATTAATATAGTTAGTCACTAATATGGATTCTGTCATTTGAAGAGTGTAAAATCTTCTCTATTAAGAAGATTTTGTTGTGCAATGACTTGGCTTCGTACAACTTTGTCGGAGCATCCCCATCTCTTTTGCCGTCTTCATCTCCTCTACACTAGATAATACTTTATTGGCTAGTCCTAAAGTGTATATCGGTAATTGCGTCACCATCCTTTTCTTTTCACTTGCCTTTATCAATATTTGAAGGCTTTTCTCCACTTACTGCTAGGCACCTGTCCTTCTTCAAAATTGCCTTAATTTTATTTTTCACAAAAAAATATTTTCATTAAACTTCTCAATTTTAAACTTTGTTGCGATTGTTGACAATGACCTAGTTCTCACTTTAACTGGATTTCATTATTTCACCGTCAATAGTACATATAAATAGTAATCATGAACAGTAACTCACGCAACCAATGGCTCTGATATCACTGTTAGAAAATTATGGGCCGAAGTAGTATACACAATTAAAGTAAAATTGAGAAACAATAAAAATGAACGTTAGATATACATAGTACTATAGATATATATAGTGAGCTCATTTTTCACATTCATAAATATGATATTCTTTTTCATGTTATAAACGTTTACTACTTTAATAATTCAATAATTAATCCTACGTATGCAAAATCATTCAGATGACTTGGCGTAGCATTATTAGCATTTTTCTCAAGTGCTATAGTGAAAAAGAAATGACATTAAGAAGAGCCATATGTCATTTGTTGTTTTAAATAAGATGTGTCATCTTATAAGTCGTATCAATGCTGGACAAAGGACATTAAAAATAAATGTAATTTTTGACAAATATATTCTAATTTATTGAAAGAACAAAGAAATAAATAATTGACTTCCTGGCAAATAATTATAATTTATTCAAAAAGAAAACACATTTTAAATATATGAAAGTCTAAACTTTAGAGCTTAATATTAATAATTCAAGCCTTGGGTGTACTATAATATATATCTTACACAGATATTAGGTAAGTACTTATTCTAAATGTTGGTGCTCCTAAAAAGTTTAAAAGTATTAAGATAACAATAATAGATTTAAATGAAAATAAAAAGAATAAAATTTAAACTTATTGCGAAAACTAATTATATATGAATATGATCTAATATAACTTTTCACATTAATTTTGAAATTAAAATATACGAACAATTAAGCTAACAACTTAGAAAAGTTAAATAATAAAATCATAAGGCAATTAATAAATTCATTTACTTTTTAAAAAAAAATTAAAAATAGAAGTAAGTTCGATAAATACATAGTTCATAATTTTTTTTTTAAAATTTCTCCACCATTTCACTTTAGTTTGACTAATTCCTTAAATAAATTAAACATATTCATTCCAAATCTAAATTAATTGAGATCTTATAACTCACAACCAAGATATTAACGTCATTCAACTCCCATTAAACATATCACTCACTATATAATGTGGCATAGTCATTTTAACTGTAAATATTATATACATTTTCACATGTAATTTAAGTTTCTTTATTTATTTATTTTTTGGTCGTTCCAAGTATAAGTTTTTTCGTGCTCATGCCAAGTACGCGCACGAATAAACTTAATGGACTCAAACTTAAGGCTCAGCACAATATTATGCTGGGCTCATGTTCTGCTTCTGTAGTATTCCATACTCAATCTAATAGACGGGACTAATTTTTACAGAATAAGAAAGAGTCAAATATAGTTTTTAGAAAGAGCCAAATGTCTTCCCTGTTTATAATGCCGCCCAAGCCATCATAGCAGCTGTATGCTGTTGGAACGCTAGCCAATACGGTGCCACTTTCAACTGATATTTCGAGCACAAAAAGATTTGTCGCGAAAAGCAGTTTGTGAGAAGAGGAATTGTCAACGCATTCTAGAATGAAATTATCGTTTAAAGCACAGTTTTCATCGATTCCAAAAGGATAAGGACTAAAGACTTGCCCACATTTTTCACGGCAATTAGGCTTTGCATTTAAGCCTGTTGCAGCTGCTGATTTTCTTGTTGGCCGCAACAAGAGTAGCATGAACCAAAGCGTACAATCTGTTCTGTTAATCAGCGATCGATTATCGGCTACAACTCAATGATATAATTTCTTATAAGAAATCGCCTTTGCCCTCATCATATCGCTTGCATTATTTATTCTGTCGACAAACAAAGAATACAACAAAACCATGCGCAACACGAGTAAGAAATTGCCTTTATCTACATGAAGTTTTCGATGGGATGAAATTTTAAATTAGAACTTTTATTTCAATGACAGTTTCCAACGTCTGTTTAAAAATTTTAAATTTTGTGTAAAAAGTTAAGTGATATTACGTTAATTTATTTTAACCAATCTCTACTTTTCTCCCCTTTACTTTTAACTCCAATAATTGATGACTTTCCTTTTTATACTGTTATTATTTTTTCTTGATTCGGTATATATGCAAGAAATATAAATTAAAAGCAAATGTAGACAACCAATTCGCGATTCAATTTTTATTTTAATTTTTTAACATATATTAATATTAATGATCGCTTTCATATTATCTAAATTAGTTTTCACCAATTTCGTTTTAGAAAGTATATAGCTCCCATTGGGTCATATTTTTGCTCCGCCACTTTGTATACATTTATTTTTAAATTGAAACATGCTTATAGGACGGCTATAAAGCTTAAATCTTTCTCCAATATTATAGTAAGGAAAGAAAAAACCGTTATATTACAGATATTTATACAAATTCAATTATACGAATTGATATGATAATATTTTATCATTATTTCATGTTCTACATTTTTATAGGAAAGAACGAAATAAATTTATGTAAAATAAGGCAACAATTGTTCCGCATTAGTATACTTAATTAGATTTCTAATAATGTGAGGTATACAAACTCTATTCATATATACAAATTGATTTGATTTGATAGTGTTATATTGTTGTTAGACGTCTTGTATTTTTTATTTTCTCTTACTCTTGTAAAAATATTTGACATGTGACAAGCAACTAATACTACCACATCAATTTCTAGGAATAAATTTATATATGTTTAATCCTAACCCAAGATACTAAAACACTTGTGTTTGTAATAAACTTCTCTTGTTTTAAGTAAACTTGTATTAATTAGAATAAGATTTGAGAAAGACGTGTATAATGAATTTTATAACATTATTTTGAATTTTTCTAACTGAACTCTAAGATCTCTAGACTTTTATGTTCACTTTGGAGCTTAAGGTTATCAAGTAGACATAGGAAGTGTTTTTTTTTAATCTAAATCAAAATAATATATTTTTTAAATATTTGTTTATTTTTATAAAAAAAAGTTTGAAAATTAATATTTTAACATATCTATCCTTTAAAATAATATAATTATATTCTATAATTTTTATTTATTATATTAACACTATAATAAATAAAAAAATTATATTAAAATGTAATTGCATGTTGTTTTCAAACCTTGCTTTAAAAAAGTACTAGGGTCTAAACTATTACAATTCAGTAAACCACGTCCTAATTTGTTATTCAAGGGCACACATGTCATTATTCTATTTTAGTATATTTATTTTAGGAATATTCTTATTTAACCCTTGACTTTTGGCAGGACCATTGACTTCTTTGGGTTTATAGAGTATGATCTACGCTAGATACACTCCAAGTTTTGAGAAAATAAGATGATACTCTATTGATTTAATTTCTATCAGCTCGACTTATTAGAATACTATCATTTGTCTCAAACTTTTAATAAAATAAATAAATACGATATAATTTTATAATAATTAATAATTTAATCTCTACTACTTATAAAAAATTAATAGAAAAGGTAAAATTTCCTATGGAGAGGGGCTCATTGTTGAAAAATAAGAATTTCGTAATGACTCAAAACACACAAATATATTTATTTCTCATACAAATTTACAAGAAAATATGTAAACACTCTCAAATACTTGAACAAGGACTCAAGCTTTATTTCTAACTTCTTTCTAAAACCTTAAGGGGGGAGGGGTATTTATAGTTGAAGCAAACCATTCTAAACCATTGATTTAGTCTTCACGTAGAACACCAATGTTGACTTTGTGCAGCACACCAATGTTGACTTTTTGCAGCACATCAATGTTGACTTTGTCCAGTACACCAATATTGACTTTGTCTAGTACACCATTGTTTACCAAATCTAGTACACCATTGCTTACTAAATCTAGTACACCAAATTTAGACAGTTCAATATTCTAGATTAAGTTTACAATTCAACACTCCCCCTTAAACTTAATCTAATCACACCAAGTGAATTTCTCAATCTTATAAAATCTTCTTGTTTGAGTGGCTTGGTAAAAATGTCAGCAATTTGATCCTGGGACTTCACGTACTCCATATGTACATCATTTCTTGTGATGCATTCTCTTATGTAGTGGTAACGCGTGTCAATATGCTTGCTTCGATCATGAAACACCGGATTCTTTGCCAATGCCATAGCTGACTTGTTATCAACATAAATCTTCGTTGGCTTCTCTCGTGACCATCTCAGCTCCTTTAGTAGGTTTCTAAGCCAAATTGCATGGCAAACACATGACATGGCAGCTACGTACTCAGCTTCACATGTGGAGAGTGTTACAATTGGTTGCTTCTTTGACATCCAGGTGAAAGCGGTGTCTCCCATAAAGAATACAAAACCAGTTGTACTTTTTCGATCATCAGTATCTCCAGCCCAATCACTATCGCTATATCCAACAAGTTCAAAATTATCTGAACATGAATAGAACAAACCAAAGTTTGTTGTACCTTTTAGATAACGAAGAATCCTCTTTGCAGCCTTCAAATGTGTGGTTGTTGGACTTTCCATGTAGCGGCTTACAAGTCCTGTTGCATAGAGAATATCAGGCCTAGTACATGTTAAATATCGTAAACATCCAACCAAACTCTTGAAAAAGGTTGAATCTACTTTTTCTCCTTCTTCATGCTTCGAGAGCTTAACTCCACACTCAATTGGCGTACTAATAGGCTTGCAATTTTCCATTTTGAACTTCTTGAGGATTTCCTTTGTATAGTGTTGTTGTGAAATGAAAATTCCATCTTCATCTTGTTTTACTTCGATACTGAGGTAATACGCCATAAGCCCAATGTCAGTCATCTCAAACTCCTTAGTCATCGTGTTCTTGAAATCATCGAACAAGCTTGGATTGCTACCAGTAAAAATCAAATCATCTACGTACAAGCACACGATCAAAATATCTTCATCTTTGATCTTGATGTAAAGTGCGTGTTCATAAGGGCACTTAGTGAAACCATTCTTTTGGAAATACTTGTCAATTCGACTATTCCATGCTCTTGGTGCTTGTTTCAAACCATAGAGAGCCTTTTTCAATTTCAACACCTTGTCCTCTTGCCCTTTGACTTCGAAACCTGTAGGTTGTTGTATGTAGACTTCTTCTTCGAGAACTCCATTCAAGAATACAGATTTTACATCCATTTGATGGATCTTCCACTTGTTTTGAGCTGCTAAAGAAATGATTAGTCTTACAATTTCTAAGCGTGCTACCGGAGCAAACACCTCATCATAGTTGATGCCGGCTCTTTGACTGTAGCCTTTTGCAACTAGCCTCGCTTTGTATCGTTCAATCTCTCCTTTTGAATTCTGCTTTGCTTTGTACACCCATTTGACTCCAATAGCTTTGTGTCCTTTAAGAATAGCTTTAATTTCTTCATCCATTGCATTTCTCCATTTTTCATCTTGTATAGCTTCTCCAAAACTCATTGGTTCACACTCAGCAAAAAGGCAAAAAAGAGTGAGATTATCTAACCTCTCAGTCACCTCATAGAGATCTTGGAAACTCCTTGTGCGTTCTTCATTTCTTTCCTTTAAAAAGGATGGTGGTGAATCTCCTTGATTGTTTGTTGTTGGTGAAGTTGGTGGAGTATGCGGAGTAGTAGGTTCTTCTCTTGCTTCTCCTGCTTGCTCCATTATTGGTTCTTCTTCAAACAAAGGAAAGAAGTTGAAGTCATCGACATCTGGACCAAAATCCCATTCTCCTTCTTCGTCAAATATTACATCTCGACTGATCACAATCTTTTTGCTGTTTGAATTATACAACTTGTAACCCTTTGAACTTGAATCATAGCCAATGAAGATAAAACTCTCACTTTTATCATCCAGCTTTGTTCTTCTCTCGTCTGGTACATGAACATGAGCTACACTTCCAAAAACTCTAAGATGAGAAATACCAGGTTTTCTTCCACACCATGCTTCTTGTGGTGTTTTTCCCCACACGCTTGTTGTTGGAGATCTATTGGATAGATATACAGCAGTTGATACAGCTTCAGCCCAAAACTCCTTGGGTAGTCTTTTACTTTTCAACATACTCCTCGCTATGTTGAGAATTGTTCGATTCTTTCTTTCAGCAACACCATTTTGTTGGGGGGATCTCGGAACGGTTAAGAATCGTCGAATTCCATTTGCTTCACAGAATTCTTGAAATTCCTTGGAAGTGAATTCTCCTCCACGATCAGTTCTCATGGCCTTAATCTGACGACCACTTTCTTTCTCAACGGCAGCTTTAAATTTCTTGAAAGCTCCAAATACCTCAGACTTTTGCTTCAAAAGGTAGATCCATGTTTTTCTTGAAAAATCATCAATAAAGAGAAGGAAATAATTATTGTTACCAAGAGATCTTGGCTTGAATGGACCGCATACATCAGCATGAATGAGCTCCAATGGTTTCTTGGCCCTAAAGGTAGACTCTTTTGGAAAGCTTTTTCTGAATTGCTTCCCATGTAAACATCCTTCACAAAGTTGGTTCGGATGATTGATGTAAGGAATACCTCTTACCATCTCCTTCTTAGCCAATAGCTCTAACCCTCCAAAGTTAAGATGCCCAAATCGAAGATGCCATAGCCATGATGCATCTTTGTAACAAGCTTTCAAACATTTCGCAACATCGTTTTGAATATTCAAAGAAAACATTCTATTCTTTGACATTTTCACTTTAGTAATTAAGTTGCCTTTGTCATCTCTTATAAAAAGACTATAATCTTTCATATGAATGTCATAACCTTTTTCTAAGAGTTGACCTAAACTCAAAATATTACTTTTCATATTAGGTACATAGTAGACATTTCCAATAAATTGATGTCTACCATCTTTCAATTGTATAAGAATGTTACCTCTTCCTTTCACGGCTATTTTTGAATCATCACCAAAAGAAACATTTCCATTTGTTGATTCGTCTAACTCCACGAACATGCTTCTTTTTCCACACATATGATTGCTCGCACCAGTGTCAAGATACCATGTGTTCTCTTGGCCTCCACTATTGTCTTTATATGCTAACAAGACAGTTTCATCTCTTTGATTCTTTTCTTCTACATAGTTAGCCTTCTCTTCCACTTCATTGTTGTAGGCTCTACATGCAGAAGCATAATGGCCAAACTTTTGACAATTATAACATCTGACTTTAGACTTGTCGTACCTTGTATTTGGATTGTTTCTTCCACGACCTCGTATTGAGCTTTCTCCTTTCTCATAGTTGTTGAAATTATTGTAGTTATAATTCCAACCTCGTCCACGACCACGGCCTCTACTTTGTCCTTGACCTTGACCTCTACCTCGACCTCGTTGGTTTCTATCATAGCTTTGAATTTCTTCTTTCTCCTTGAATTGCATCTTGAGAAGTTGTTCGGAGATGCCTTGCTTCTTTTTTATTTTTTCTTCATAGGCTTGCAATGATCCTTGTAGTTGGTCGATCGTCATTTCTTCCAAATCTTTAGTTTCTTCAATTGTTGTGACTATGTGATCAAATTTTGAATCTATAGATCGTAGTATCTTTTCCATTATCCTTACTTCACTTAATTTTTCACCATTTCTTTTCAATTGATTAGAAATAGCTTCAATTCTAGAGAAGTAATTAACAATTGACTCGCCTTCCTTCATATATAAAGTTTCAAATTCTCCTCTCAATGTTTGAAGACGTACCTTTTTTACTTGCTCGGCGCCTTTGTAGGATGTCTGAAGTTTATCCCATGCTTGCTTTGCGGAAGTTGCATTTGATATCTTCTCAAAAGCATCATCATCTAATGCTTGATAAATGACATAGAGAGCTTTTTTGTCTCTCTTTCTCGAGTCCTTCAACGTGTCTCTTTGTGCTTGAGTCAAAACAGAAATGGCAACATCATCTCTAGGTTCATTATAACCTTTCTCCACGACCTCCCACACATCTTGTGCTCCAAGGAGTGCCTTCATTTTTATGCTCCAATTATCATAATTGCTTCTATTGAGAATTGGAACTTGAAATGGTGTCATACCTCCATTTGCCATAGCTTTCTAACAGTATTTCGGATAGTAATATGAATGCTTATAGGTGTGAAAATATACACTAAGAAAATTCTCAGGAAAGACTGGAGGGGTCACAACGGTCCCACTTAAAACCCAGACTCCTTAGGCAATCTTGGCCTTTTTGACAGAATTTTCTAAATATGCACGTAATCACACAAATATAATATTCAAGTTACAAAACCGAGCTCTGATACCACTTTGTTGAAAAATAAGAATTTCGTAATGACTCAAAACACACAAATATATTTATTTCTCATACAAATTTACAAGAAAATATGTAAACACTCTCAAATACTTGAACAAGGACTCAAGCTTTATTTCTAACTTCTTTCTAAAACCTTAAGAGGGGAGGGGTATTTATAGTTGAAGCAAACCATTCTAAACCATTGATTTAGTCTTCACGTAGAACACCAATGTTGACTTTGTGCAGCACACCAATGTTGACTTTGTGCAGCACACCAATGTTGACTTTGTCCAGTACACCAATATTGACTTTGTCTAGTACACCATTGTTTACCAAATCTAGTACACTATTGCTTACTAAATCTAGTCCACCAAATTTAGACAGTTCAATATTCTAGATTAAGTTTACAATTCAACACTCATGAGGGCTTGACTTGTTAGGATCAATTATTGGAGTGCCACTTTGTGCTAAAATAGGATTGGGCTGAGGATAAAAATAAGAGTTCATCCCCATATTAAAATCAGGTCAGGGACAGGGACAGGCCTCCTTCCCTTACCCTTCACATTTCCTCAAAACAAAATTCAAATTTTTTTTGCTTAATTATAAATGCGTACATTTTACTTGATTAATGACTACAAAAATTTATAGTTTTTATATTAGACAATCAAGTCTTTCGGAACGACTCATTTTCAACATTTGCTACTGATATTAAATAAACACGAGCAAGCAAGATGCATGTAGTGCCAATAAAGGTTATTATTTTAAAATATTCGGGTCTCAGCAAACAACTACAGATAATACTAAATATTAATATTGTAGAGTGTACAATATTATACATTTGTCTTATTAATTACTTACCAACGTAAGCGTTTTTCAGTATACAACCATTTTTTGATTTGTAGTTCTTTAAACACGTCAATTAATTAGCTCGTTTGGGAGGTGGGGGTGGATCACAAATGATATCACATTTGCAAATATATTTATTTGCATCAGATGGTTTGCACACACAATTGTCTGGGGCTTTAGTTGCTCCATATTTGTTGAAGAAAGCTTTAAGGCACACAAATTCTGCTTCCTTTGGATCCTTTGGACAATCTCCAGGTTGGGTCATTTGTGAAGGACAATATTTGATAACTACTTGTCCTGCAAACAGACATAAGAAGATTAATTAAACAGTGAGAATTTTAATACCAAAAGATTTTATTTTAGGTTTATTTTAGCAACTGCTTTGCTTTTTTACCTTCACTTTGAAAAGTACAAGAAATAAAAGTTTTGGCATATGTCCATTTCGAACTTGGAAGCTATATATGTTTACCAACTCCCTTATTTATTTTACTCTGCAATCAATTCATGGCTCTATTTAATAGTACCAATCGATTTAATTAAAAGTTTAGACATGAATCTCAAACATAACAATCTAACTTTAAAACAATACATAGCAAAATGCATAGGAGTATATTTACCTTGCAAAAAATTAAGTGAAGCTAAGATAAGAGTAAAATAAATACCGAGAGCAAAAATCTTCTTCATGATCTTGATTTGACTTTGTCTTTTTACTTGTTGTAATAGTACAAAGGTATTAATTCTTGGAAAATGTGTTGGCATATATATAATAGAAAAAGAAACTAAATTAAGCATATACAATTTTAAGAAAAAAAATAACCACCCACGTTATTTTGCCCCAAAAGTTGAAAACTGTAGTTGTTATATAAAAGGATAATGTAAGTACCTCGTGAGTACGATTTGGCCTTTCTAGACTTAGTAAATTTTTGCATCACGTGAATGCGTGTGACTCTTCTGAGCAGATAATGTCGGTACCTAATGCGTACAATTTAGTCCTTCTAGACTTAGTAATTTTTGGCATCACGTGGATGTGTATGGCTCTTCTAAGCAGAAAATATAAGTATCTTATAGGTACGATTTTGTCCTTCTAGACTTAGTAATTTTTTGCATCACGTGAATGCCTAGGGCTCTTTTGAGCAGGTGATGTCGGTACCTCATGGATACGATTCAGTCCTTTTGACTTGATAATTTTTGGCTTCACATGGATAAGTCAGGCTCTTCAGAGCAGATGATGTTAGTACTTTGTTGGTATGATTTAGTCCTTCTGGACTTAATAATTTTTGGCATCATATTGATGCATGTGGCTCTTTTGAGCAGATAATGTAAGTACCTCCTGAGTACGATTTAGTCTTTCTAGACTTAGTAATTTTTGGCATCACATGAGTGCGTGGGGCTCTTCTGAGTAGATGATGTCAGTATCTCAGTGGTACGATTTGGTCTTTTTCGACTTAGTAATTTTTGGCTTCACATGGATAGGTCAGGCTCTTCTGGGCAGATGTGGTCGGTACCCCGTAGGTATAATTTAGTCCTTCTGAACTTGATAATTTTTGGCATCACATAGATACATGAGCCTCTTCTGAGCATATAATGTCGATACCTCGTGAGTGCGATTTAGTCCTTTTAGACATAGGAATTTTTCACATCATATGGATGTGTATGGCTCTTCTAAGTAGAGGATGCTGGTATTTCGTGGGTACAATTTAATCCTTCTGGACTTAGTGTTGATGCCCCCTTTGGCACTTTTTTTTAGGCCATAATCATTGGTTAGAATCATAGATAATATGTTACTTTGTTTTTCCTCTTAGAAACGGCAAATGAATAAAAATTTACATAATAACAATATAAATCGATTAAACATAAATAAATAAAAGATAACATATGTTAAAAAAAAAAGTTGAAAGCATATATAAAAAATAATTGAAATATTTTATTTTATTAATTTATTTAAAATGTAGATTTCTTTTAATAAAAAATGACTAATCTCAACTTAGTATATACAAATATTTTAAATATTATTTATTCTTCTCATAATTTAACTAGAAATAATTAACCATGATCTCTCTGTTTTATTATTATTATCTTTTGATTCATGCTAGCAATTGATATTATTTTTTTAAAAACTATGGAGATAATTATAAAATTATAAACGAAGAACAAAAAATTATGAGGACAATTCAAAGTCATATTGTAATGAATTAAAAATTGGAATATCTTTAGTTCAACACACAAGTATAGTATGTTATAATAAATATATAAATAAATTATAAATTTTTTCGATTATATTGTAGATAATTAAAAATTATTAATCATATAAGAATTATTTTAGTAAGTCATTAGGGTCTAATTCTAAAATTTCATATAATTTTGTCAAAAAATATAAATATTTAATGTCAAAAAGTATAAATAATTAATAGATAAAATTATATAAAACGTAAATGTTGAATTCAAATGATATTTGTTTTTAGACCTGAATAATATTTATTATTAATAGGGTGATATTTTAAAATAGAGTTAATTGGTATTTAATTTTGAACTCTAATGATATTTCATATTTGCTTTCTTTTGAATCCGGAATGGTATATAAATTCGAACTCAATCATTATTTGTTATAAACGTTAATGATATTTACAAGGAACTTGAATGATTTTTGGGAGGTGGATCACAAATGATATCACATTTGCAAATATGTTGATTTGCACTAGACGGTTTGCATACACAATTATCTGAGGCTTTAGTTGCTCTATATTTGTTGAAGAAAGCTTTAAGGCACACAAATTCTAGCTTCCTTCAGATCATTTGGACAAACTCCAAGTTATGTCATTTGTGAAGGACAATATTTGACGACTACTTGTCCTGCAAACAGACATAAAAAGATTAATAAAATAGTAACTACCAAAAGATTTTATTTTAGGTTTATTTTCGCAATTACTTTGCTCTTGCTTCACTTGAAAAGTACAACCAAAAGTCTTGGAATGTGTCCATTAATTAAACAGTGAGAATTTTATTACCAAAGGATTTTATTTTAGGTTTATTTTAGCGACTGCTTTGCTTTTTCCTTCACTTTGAAAAGTACCAAGACTAAAAGTTTTAGCATATATCCATTTCGAACTTGAAAGGGCTATATATGTTATACCAACTCCTTATTTATTTTATTCTACAATCACTAAATGGTTTTATTTAATAGCACAACCGATTTCATTAAAAGTGTAGACATCTGAATCTCAAACATAACAATCTAACTTTAAAACAATACAAAGCAAAATACATAAGAGTATATTTACCTTGCAAAAGATTAAGTGAAGCTACGACAACAGTAAAACAAAGACTGAGAGCAAAAAACTTCTTCGTGATCTTGATTTGACTTTTGTCTTGTTACTTATTGTAATAGTACAACAGTATTAATTCTTGGAATATGTGTTGGCATATATATAATAGAAAAAGAAATTAAATTAAGCACATACAATTTTAAGAAAAAATAACCACCCTCGTTATTTTGCTCTAAAAGTTGAAAATTGTAGTTGTTATATAAATAAGCGATCCTCTAAAGTTATATACTTAAAAAAATAAAATAATTCTATTATAATAATCCTTTAGTTTTGAAATTTAACTAATAGTTTTTAACTACCTATTGTTGTTTTCTTCCTAGTTATACTGCATGTTTTTCTAGGGTAATTAATATTGGATAATTATTTCTATTACTTCGATGAAACAATCATATTATTTCTCCTTTTTGAACAGTTTCAAAAATATCTTGAGGATTACAATATATAGTATTTTTTTACTTTCTTAAAATGATGTCAAGTTAAAAAATAATTATTAGTTTAGAGGAAACGAATTGCATATTAGACTCTTAGTACGTAGAACCTAACTACTATTTTAAGTAGATAGATGATAACTTTAAAACTTATATCATGTAATAAATTGTTATTGAATAAAATAAATAAATCAATATCCCATAAATATTCATGATAAAATCAAAATAAGTGTTTGTAGAATATTTTAGTCATGGTATTTTAAAGTTAAATAAAGATATAATAATTATAAATGTATTATAAAGTTATATTACGTGTTAACGAATCTTTGAAAGTTCAAGACAAAAAATTAGGACTAAATTCAAATCCTATTTCAAAATGTTAAAACAGTGATAAAAATTTTAATTATAGTTTTTAATGTGATTAATAAGTTGACATTGAATAAGTCACATGTCTCGTGTGTGTGTGTGTATATATATATATTAATATAACCCTATGGTAGGTAAGTTTATTAGAAAGAAGAAAAAAAAAAGGAAGTACAAATTAATAAAGGGCACGAGAACTCAGCCCTTGCAAGCTACCTCTTCCAAGGAGGCCAAACAAATACAAAAGATTAAGAAAACCGATAGTAGGGGAAGCCATTCGCATTGTGAGACAAGAGCTGTTGAATCGCAGATAGAGAGGAAGGCCACCATTGTAGAATATCACATGTCTTGTATATTTTCATTTATCATACTCTTTAAAAAATATAAGATACGATATGTACTAATAATAGTATAATATTATGATATCAACTTTTATGAATATTTTTATACAAGAATTTATATGGATATAAGTATTGCTATTTTTTATACTAATATTTATTTCTTCAATTACTCTAAAGAATGTACCCATTGACCGAAACTCTTTTAATCTTTTAAGGACGTTGAAGTAATTTTTTGTATTTACTCATAAAACTAAAATATGTTTTTCTTTTGAAAGAAGGTAAAACTAAAACCCCAACAGTTTCTAATTGCAAATTTTTTTAAAAACAGAATAGTGTTATTAGATAATAAATTAAGGAGTTGACGATGTTCAAATAATGTGTATTTAGAAATTTAATTTCAAGCAATGATAATATAAAGATTGATATATTAAAATGTTAATAAAATTACTAAATTAATTGAATCAAATGTATACAACCCAAAGCAAATAATGTGAAAATGACAAATTTTAATAGTTTGCATGATAAATAAGGCTACATAATTTTTTTTACGAGATATTTTTATTTACTCGATATTTTAGGAAACACTGGATATCCCTAAAATTTTAGTATGTGTTGTATAATCTCTTAATTTATGAGAAAATAAAAAGATATTTTTCGACTTAACTTTCGTATAAGTTTGATCTATACACTTTGAGAAAACAACAAAATAAGATAATTTTCATTATTAATGAATTAGTCTCCGCTATCTATAATGTATTATTAGCATAAAAAAAATTCAATTTTATTTTATTATTTTAAAAGTTTTTAAAAACAAATAATATAATTATTTGATTAAAATGTTAACAATAAATTTGGACAAACTAATATGCTAAATACTCCTGACTTTTTTTTATCATTTCAGTAATAATTTAGTATGTAATATTTCATAAGATTTTCTAATAAAACATGGAAAATATTTTATTTAATATATGCTTTAAAAATTATATTTACTTTTATTGTATTTTTTAAAAAAAATTATCAAGTATATAATTACTATAAATAAAAGAAAACATAAATACATACTAGATTTATCACAAAGATAATCAAAATACATACTGCTTATCCTTGTCTAAGTCAAATTTGTATTCTTAGGATTTAACTTTAACTTACAATAAATTTATATCTGCTATTAAAATATTGTGGGATCCACATAAAAATTAATAAAATAAAGGCATTTGGCATGAAAATTGAGGGCTGCGGATTATAAATTAATAAAATAATTTATATCTGTTTTGCAAGTGTTTGAAATAAAAAAGTTTAATAAATAGAGGCATTTCTTCAGTGTAGTAAAAAAAATAAAAAAGTTTGTGTATGGTGTCTTGTTGTCTTGAGCCAATGCATGGGAGGAAATAGATGTTGATATAGTATTAGCGGATTCAGCTTCTTTGGGCATGTATGGTCACAAAGTAATATTATTCACTTTCTTTGGTAACAAAATTGCAATTTGCCTGGCAATCGATTATTGCATCGTCGTTTGAAATATGGAGACCCTACTTTCTTAATCAAATCACCAGTGATGACAGAACCTTACTCGGAGCCAAATTCTTTTGTTGAATTTTTATGTACCAGACCTTATCATAATTTAGGCGTGGAAAAGGATATCCCATAACATTGGCAACCATATAAATTGGGCTTTCGCCATATATTGTTCTGCAAGCAATTAAGTATACGAATCCAAGCATGTCTAGCAAGGCCCATGAAAATTATCGTCCACTGGCAAACTTTCGTCCTTCAATATTGAAAGACACTTTCGAGTGCATGTCCTCACCTAAGTTGGTAAGAATATTCTATCTCTTTCTTCATTAATTATATTCTAACGTATGTAGATGGGAATACTAGCTTCGACAATAATATTATTTTTTAGAAATATTAAATAATTGTTTTCTATCTCTATATTGTTTGTGCATGCAGGAACCTGAAGATGATAGGCTTTTTGAAGAGCTAAAAGAACAGGTGAAGGAAATGTTAAGTACTGCTGCTTCTGCCGATGATTCGGTAAAGGAAGTTGTTCTGATCAACTCGCTATGCCGTCTTGGCGTCTCATATCACTTCGAGACTCAGATTGAAGAACGATTACGTCATATTTTTTAGGAACATCCTGATCTTGCTGCCGAGAATGACTAAGACTTATACACTGTTGCTCTTAGGCAACATGGTTTCAGAATGTCTTGTGGTAAGTAAACACACATACACACATATGCATATATATATACACACACGTGTGTATTATTTTGACTATGACCAGGGGCGGAGCTATAATCTAACATTTGCGTGGCCCAAATGATAACATAAATTTTTAGACAAAATAAGAATTCAGTTACATATAGTTTTTTTTGCTATAAGAATATATATATATATATATATATATACACACACACACATGTAAGCAGACTAGTCACACAAATTTCTTTTCTTATAAGAAAAAGGTTTCTATGTAGTTTTTCGATAAGAGGTTTTTAGTTATATAGTTTTCTTAATAAGAAAAGAGTTTTCAATTATATGGAGTATAAAATTAAATAAAAAAAATTAAAATAAAAAATTACTTTATTAATAAATAGGTTTTACAAAAAAGGTATGTTTGATTAATTTATTATTATATCATTTAAAAATAAATACAATAATCGAACCACTTAATTATAAAACCTTTAAAAGAAGTATGAGAGATTGAAATACGTATTTTACCCAAAATTTCCATCATCCCAATTTTTTGTTCGGAGATTCTATCAAAGCTTAGAAGGGGCCATGAAGAGCTCCACCACTAACCATGACATATACATTGTCACTCTTACATTATTATATTATTTTGACACTCTAAAAGTATAATAACAAAAGAGATCCGGGTTGTGACACATATAGACTTACATGCATGCTTTTATATGTTAATTGAAGTAGTTAGTTAAGTAAATATAATTAAAGCACATAATTTACTTATGATACTAATAAACACATCATGGATAATGAATCAGGTGTGTTTAACAAATTTAAGGAGTAGAATGGTAAATTTAAGGAAAGTTTAATAAGCGATGTGAAGGGAATGCTAAGTTTGTATGAAGCTACACAATTGAGGGTACACGAAGAAGATATTCTAGAGGAGACCCTCACTTTCACGACGACTCATTTGAAGAACATATCCTTGGCTGCAGACACATGCCCTCGACTAGCAAAATATATAATTGAAGCCCTTGAGCAACCCTTCCACACAGGTGTGCCAAGCCTTGAGGCACTCAAATATATCTCTTCCTATGAGCATCAAGAATCTAGAAATGACACTCTACTTAAGTTTGCAAAAGTAGATTTCAATCGTGTACAATTACTGCACAAACAAGAGTTGAGTTGTCTCACAAGGTACGTGTGTATATATATATATATATATATATATATATAATCTAGAATTTATATATATAGACTATATATTTAATTATCTTAATAATTAATATGTTCATGTTTTAAATTTATTGCAGTTGGTGGAAAAAGTTAAACTTTGCATCAATATACCCTTATATGAGAGATAGACTTGTGGAGATTTACTTATGGAGTATTGCACAACATTACGAGCCTCATTATTCACATTCTCGGTTGATATTTACTAAAATTACTATGATGACAGTGGTTATAGATGATACATATGACGCATATGGTTTACTTGATGAACTCCGATATTTTACAGATGCAATAGAACGGTTTGTATAAATACACACACACACACACACATTACTCAATTGTTAATTAATTGATGAAGAAATTATAAAGATACTAAAACATACATTTACTAATGAAAATTTTATATCTTTTTTCACAGGTGGGACATAGACGCCTCTAGTCAATTGCCAGATTATTTGAAACCTTTATATAGGTCTCTTTTAAATCTTTTTGAAGAATTAAACAATGAAATGATAGAGGAAGGAAGATCCTATAGTATCTCGTTTACGAAGGAAATGGTAATTAATATTATTTGTGTAGCTAGCTTTATTTCACTTTGATATGCATACATATACTCTTTATTATATATGATTACTACATTTTCATAACTAATTAACTCCGTATTTTTGCTAATAAAATTATTAGGTTAAAGAAGTTGCGAGAGCTTATTTTGTTGAGGCTCAATGGTTCCGTGAAGGTTTTGTGCCATTATTTGATGAGCGGATGAGCAATGCTTTAATTTCAGCATGTTGTGTTCTTGTTCCAGCAGCAACATTTATAGGAATTAAAGAAATTGCTGGAATCCATGCATTTGAGTGGTTGCAGAGTAAACCAAAAGTTATGATATCTTCCTTTACAATCCTTCGTCTCATAGCTGACTTGGTATCTCACAAGGTATATTATGTATATGACTGCTTACTCATATGAAAGTTAGTTTATCGTGTATTTTACACACACACCCCCCAAAAATGAACGCACGCACGCGAAACCTTTAACATAAATTTTAAAATATAACCTACGAGCATTTATAGCTTTAAGATATAAATTTGAGAATGTTTATATAAATTTATTAGGGGGGTAATTTGCATCACTTTGCGTTTTTTGGCACTAAATTTGCATACAAGTTTTGAAATTTGTATTTTAAAAGATATGGACATTTTTAAGAAAAAAGGCCTATATATAGTAGATAGATTGGAGTTAAAATTGTGGCTGCTCTAGCTTCAGGGTCATAATTAAAGCCTAATTGTCAAGTAAAATTGAATAAATACATTTGATAATTAATCATAGTTTCTAAAATTCGACAAGTTTAATACCTTATTGAGTAATTAATATTATTTAAATTTTTATATTACATATTAAGATTTTATTTTATGTTGCGATAAAAGTAAAAATAATATTTTTTAACTTGCGATAAAAGTTTCTATACTCAGCTCTTACAGAATACTTTAAAAGAAAAAAAAATGAATTACGTTACACCTTTTCTTTTTAAATTTTTTCTAATGGTAAGGTTTTTCTTTTCTAAATAATACATGAAAATGGCACTAATTGCTTCTAATTGGTCAGGATTCTAAGTTTTCTGGACTTTTGTGTTCCCTTTGGAGCTTAAGGCCTCTCAAGAAGTTTTAATGTAGAAATGAAATATATTGATTTGAATATAATACATCTAATATATTATAGTCAAGTCTCTTGTCTCGGTAATATTGATATTATATATAATTTTTTTATCTCAATTTTATTTATAAATATAATGTTATTTTTTATGTTATAAACTTTTTTTTTAAGATAATCTTCGAGCAAAAGTTTTAGAGCAATGTTATTTAAGAATAAGCAGAATAGAACAAACGGAAAGAAAGCTAAATATTTCTGACTTTTTTTTAAGATAATTTTCATTATTAATGATTTAGTCCCCGCTATCTATAATGTATTATCAACATAAAAATTTTATTACTTTGAAATTTGTTAAAAATAATATAATCATTTAAATTAAAATATTAACAATAAATTTGGACAAACTGATATGCTAAATATTTCTGATTTTTTTTTATCATTTCAGTAATAATTTAGCATGTAATGGTCATAAAATTTTCCAATAAAATATGGATAATATTTTATTTAATATATATTTTAAAAATTATATTTATTTTTATTATATTTTTTTAAAAAAATCATCAAATATATAATTCATATAACTAAAAGAAAATATAATACATACTATATTTATCACAAAGATATTCAAAATACCTTTTAAAGAATTTATAGATTCTACTAATATATAGAAGTGATTTAGGTTCAATAACTATATCATAAAATACAGAACAATAAAGCTTAGAAAAGGGATAACGATTAGATAGCAAATAAGATTATGCTTTTGCTTGCTGGAAAGAGAGCTCTAGTACCTAGCACTGAAGCTAAAAGATCTCTTCACATTTTAAAGGCCCTCCTTTTGTAATTTTTTGGCATATAATTGCCGAACCGTCTTACTGCTTATCCTTGTCTATGTCAAATTTGTATTCTTAAGATTTGACTCTAAGTTACAATAAATTTATATATGTTTTGATTCTAACCTACGCTATTAAAATGTTGTGGAGGTCCACCACATTTAGTGGTGGGACCCACATAAAATTTTTAAAAAAGATAATGGTGTTTGGCATGAAAATTGAGGGCGGCCGATTATGTTTTGCAAGTGCTTGAAATATTTGTTCTTCAGTGTAGCAAAAGAAGAAAAAAAAAGATGAAGCTACGAGGGCCTACCATTTTTGACCGAATTGGTCGAGGCCTAAATTATTATATATTTTTTTAAAATTATTATATTATTAAAATTATTTATTTTTAAAATTATGTATAATTAATATTGTCCAAATTATTATAATTATGTAAAAATTTAAGAAGTTTTGACTATAAATTTTATGTTATAAAAAAATCTATATATTAATTATACATAATTTTTTAAATATAATATGATATATTTTAAAAATGATATATAATTATATATTATAAATATTTTATTATAAAATTTGAAGAAAATAAATAATTAAGGATTAAAATATTATTATAATTTTTAAATTTAAATATTATAATAAGATTATATTGATTATTATAAAATAAAAAAATAAAGATAGTATAATTATTTTGGATATTTTTAATAGTAAATGGGTAAAATAGTCCAATTAAGATGTAAATAATAACCCTAAGGAGGTATCTTAGACTTTCTCCAAAACTTAAGGGGGTATGTTGTTTTTATCAAATACTCAAGGGTATATCACTTTTCCTAAAAAATGAAGGTGGGTAAAGCACAATATCCCTTATTTTATAGACATGTCATTTTATAGGTCATATCAATGCTGGACAAGGCATATGATAAATAATTGTGATTTCTAACAAACATATTCTAATTTATTGAAAGAAAAAAAAATAATAATTGTTTTCTCCTCCTTTCTCCACACAAACTCCATAAATATGGTACTATTCATATATACGGTATTGGTCATATATACAGTGAGCTCATTTTTCACATTCTCCTACTTAAAGTCATTTTCGGTAATCCTTTCCATACTTTCCAATTTTCATGCTTGCTTACGTCTTCGCTAGGCTATACGAGGATTTACACCATACAAACTTATTACTGAATTTCGATCTTTCACAATATAATACAGCATTTGAGGTTTCTCTGATGTATCTCAGAATCATCTTCATAATCTCCCAATGCTTTCTATCAAGATTCTCCATAAATGACTAACTACTCCCGCTGCTTGTGTAATGTCTAGTCTGGTGCATATCATAGCAAACATCAAACTTCCCACTTCTAATGCATATGGTACTTAAGACATTTTCTTCATCTCTACTTGATTGCTAAGATACCTACTTGAGGATAACTTGAAATTAACAGAAAGTGGGGTAGAAATTGGCTAAAAATCTTGCATGTTGAAGGGACAAATTTTCCTATTATTTCTATTTCGGTCCAAACTCCCTAGCCAATTGTGCCTTGAATTTTTGGACTCGATTTTGTTAGGGCCTATGACTAACATGTCATCTACATATAACAATAAGGTAATGATGAAGGAATGGTTAGCACAACCAAACCTTTTTAGCATGTACAATGGTCTAAACTAGGTCTGTTATACTCAAGGCTAATGATGAAGGAATTAAATCTCTTATACCAACACCTCAGCGCCTATTTGAGATTGTATAGAGATTTGTTCAACACGTAAACCAAGTTCTCTTTACTTGTTTCAACAAAACTTTTTGGTTTGAGTATATATATCCTTTCTTTAAGCTTCCGATAAAGAAATGCAGTTTTTACATCTAAATACTCAAAACGTAAATAAAAAAAAACACACATAACTAGGACTATTATAACCGTTGTAGTCTCTGAGCTTTCCTTCCCTGTGTTATCTTCTCCATCTTTTACTTATAGATGATCTTGTGTAGCATTCCTACTGACTATAACCTTATTGGTAGTGAGATCCCATAGGTGATACCGTTTTACTCTGTTAATATCATATTTAATGAATTTCACTCTATGTTGCTTACTTGTAACACAATGCTTAAAAAGAACAATAGTTTTACCGAGTTGAGTCTTGAAGCTATTTTAACTCAATGAGAACCTTCAAAACTTGATATGACATATTTCTCAATTTGAAATGCCACGTCATCATCAATTCTTCTTCTTTACTAGTTGACACAACACACCTATCAGCTTCTTATTATGTTTCCCCTTTAAGTATGTATAGATTTGCATCGACCTTCTTTGCCTTTAAGATCACAACCGCATCTATGACAGTCTTCATAATCCCATTTTCAATATGGGCCTTTCATCTAAGATCATCTAATTGTCCCAAAGACAATAGAATCTTCTTCAAGCCTTTGACATATTATACCTCTTGAATAGTACAAATTGTTCCATCATGTATCTTTCTTTTTTTATAGTACTAATACTTCCAATCTCCAAGGCTTGATCATCGCCCATATATACAGATCCTGTTGAGATAGGTTCATATTTATGAAACCATTTTTTTTGCAAGGTCATGTGCTATGCTGCTCTAAGTCTAACAGTCAGATATTAGTAAGTCGTTCTCTTCCTTTAGTAATTGTTGTTGCTTTGCTATATAGAACTCCACCATCATTTGAAGTACTTATGAAACATCCCTAACCATTTGATGTCTTGGGATCTCCACTCTTCTCATTGTTCCAACATTCCCTTTTAACGTGCTATTTCTTGCCACAATCATAGCACTTGACGTTCTTCTTTGATCTATCTTGATTTTTACTCCCATTGAACCCACATTCAATTGATCTTTATTGGCATCAACAATGCTTCTACTTGCTATAAACTTGCATTGTTGTCTTCCTTGTTTCTTCTTCCAAGATAGCGGTGACAACATCTCTAAAGGTTAGAGAGTCTACTTGGATATTAATTGTTAGGTTGACGATGAGTTAATCATAAGAGTAAAGTAGACTTTGAAGTAGAATCTCCACAAGTTCATTTTTCTCTATTTCGTATCCTGATGTTGTAAGTTGTGAAAATAGAGTTTTCAAGGGATTAATATGGTTAGTCACTGATATGGATTCTGTCATTCGAAGAGTGTAAAATCTTCTCCATTAAGAAGATTTTGTTGTGCAATAACTTAGCTTCGTATAACTTTGTCAGAGCATCCCTATCTCTTTTGCTGTCTTCATCTCCTCTACACTAGATAATACTTTATTGGATAGTCCTAAAGTGTATATCGGTAATTGCGTCACCATCCTTTTCTTTTCACTTGCCTTTATCAATATTTGAAGGCTTTTCTCCACTTACTACTAGGCACTTGTCCTTCTTCAAAATTGCCTTAATTTTCATTTTTCACAAAAAAATATTTTCATTAAACTTCTCAATTTTAAACTTTGTTGCGATTGTTGACAATGACCTAGTTCTCACTTTAACTGGATTTCATTATTTCACCGTCAATAGTACATATAAATAGTAATTATGAACAGTAACCCACGCAACCAATGGCTCTAATATCACTGTTAGAAAATTATGGGCCAAAGTAGTATACCCAATTAAAGTAAAATTGAGAAACAATAAAAATGAACGTTAGATATATATAGTGAGCTCATTTTTCACATTCATAAATATGATATTCTTTTTCATGTTATAAACGTTTGCTACTTTAATAATTCAATAATTAATCCTACGTATGCAAAATCATTCCGACGACTTGGCGTAGCATTATTAGCATTTTTCTCAAGTGCTACAGTGAAAAAGAAATGACATTAAGAAGAGCCATATGTCATTTGTTGTTTTAAATAAGACGTGTCATCTTATAAGTCGTATCAATGCTGGACAAAGGACATTAAAAATAAATGTAATTTCTGGCAAATACATTCTAATTTATTGAAAGAAATAAATAATTGACTTTCTGGCAAATAATTGTAATTTATTCAAAAAAGAAAACACATTTTTAATATATGAAAGTCTAAACTTTAGAGCTTAATATTAATAATTCAAGCCTTTGGTGTACTATAATATATATCTTATACAGATATTGGGTAAGTACTTATTCTAAGTGTTGGTACTCCTAAAAGATTTAAAAATATTAAGATAACAATAATAGATCTAAATGAAAATAAGAAGAATAAAATTTATACTTATTGCGAAAGTTAGTTATATATGAATATGATCTAATATAACTTTCCACATTAATTTTGAAATTAAAATATATGAACAATTAAACTAACAACTTAGAAAAGTTAAATAATAAAATTATAATGTAATTAAGAAATTCATTTACTTTTTAAAAAAAATTAAAAGTAGAAGTAAGTTCGATAAATACATAGTTCTAATATTATCTTTTTAAAATCCTCAACCATTTCACTTTATTTTGGCTAATTCCTTAAATAAAATAAACAAATTCATTCCAAATCTAAATTAAATGAGATCTTATAACTCACAACCAAGATATTTACGTCATTCAACTCCCATTAAACATACCACTCACTATATAATGTGGCATAGTCATATTAATTGTAAATATTATACATATTTTCACAAGTAATTTAATTTAATTTTTTTATTTAGTTTTTGGTCGTTCCAAGTATAAGACTTTTTGGTGCTCATGCCAAGTACGAGCACGAATAAACTTAATGGACTCAAACTTAAGGCTCAGCACAATATTATGCTAGGCTCGTGTTCTGCTTCTATAGTAGGGTTTAATTTATACTTCTAGTCCATGACCACTAAATGAGATATCTTCAAAATTAATACCTTTTTTATAGAGCGAACCAAGCAATCTCTCTTAAATTTCCCTTCGAATAAACATGTAAATTAATATTTCCTTTCAACGTAATACCTGTATATTAATAAAATGGAGAAATAATCAATCTAAATGTGCTTTTTTATATGTTTTGATCTTAAGCAACGAGGCCTTCTATTTTCTAGATATGTGACATATATACGTAAAAGCCAAATTTATGTTATGGCCTATGTGTTTTCAGAATCCAATCCAATATATTCAACTATTTTGCTTAATCCAATCCGATCAGATCTGTTTTTTAATGGATTTGATGGATCAAGGGATTGTGTTGGATTTAAAAATTTTAATTATCAATATTAAAAAAATAAAATCAAATGAAGGGGTATTTTTCATTGACTACTCTAAATTTACTTATATCTTATTATGATACAACAATTATTTTGACAATAATTTTGAAGTATAAAGAATTAAATGATGAATGATTTGGGATTGAAGGGAAGGAGAATAAAAGAAGAGGAAAAGAGTTCATTGTGAAGGAGAGTAAAAAGGAAGAAGAAAGTTGGGGTTTTCTCTTATATACAAGGAGAAAGGAAAGTAGATGAGGGTGTTTCACAGGTAAGATAGTGTGTAGACTTCAAGATAAACTTAAATTTATCGAAAAAAACAATTTTTTTCTTTCATTGCTAAATTTTTTAGATAGACGTTACGAATTTGTAACTCGTTAAAATATTTGTCCATTTTTTTTACTGTGGTGTAGCGTGTCAATGCTTGTTGTATAACGATAAAATATCGTCTAAAATTAAGTAATCAAATAAAATTAATTCTTTTTATTTTATTAAAATGACGATTTTGCCCTTTCATCATTAAATTTTTTGAACAAATAATACGTATTTGTAGCTCGTTAAGATATTTGTTATTTTTATAAACTGCTAGTATTAGAATAATTATTATATTATATTGAGATATAGGTAAATTTAGAATAATAAACAGAAAATATTTCTAAAAAAAAAACAAAAGGAAAAGAAAGAAAGAGAAAAGCATGCTGCCTAATGTCCTAATCTATTTATCGCTACCCGTGAATAAAAAAAAACAAAAGGAAAAGAAAGAAAGAGAAAAGCATCCTGCCTAATGTCCTAATCTATTTATCGCTACCCGTGAATAAAAAAAAATAAAAGGAAAAGAAAAAAAAACAAAAGGAAAAGAAAGAAAGAGAAAAGCATCCTGCCTAATGTCCTAATCTATTTATCGCTACCCGTGAATAAAAAAAATAAAAGGAAAAGAAAAAAAAACAAAAGGAAAAGAAAGAAAGAGAAAAGCATCCTGCCTAATGTCCTAATCTATTTATCGCTACCCGTGAATAAAAAAAACAAAAGGAAAAGAAAGAAAGAGAAAAGCATGTTGTCTAATGTCCTAATCTATTTATCGCTACCCGTGAATAAAAAAAAAACAAAAAGAAAAGAAAGAAAGAGAAAAGCATGCTGCCTAATGTCCTAATCTATTTATCGCTACCCGTGAATAAAAAAAATAAAAGGAAAAGAAAAAAAAATAAAAGGAAAAGAAAAAAAAACAAAAGGAAAAGAAAGAAAGAGAAAAGCATCCTGTCTAATGTCCTAATCTATTTATCGCTACCCGTGAATAAAAAAAACAAAAGGAAAAGAAAAAAAAAACAAAAGGAAAAGAAAGAAAGAGAAAAGCATGCTGCCTAATGTCCTAATCTATTTATCGCTACCCGTGAATAAAAAAAAACAAAAAGAAAAGAAAGAAAGAGAAAAGCATGCTGCCTAATGTCCTAATCTATTTATCGCTGCCCGTGCCACTCGTCTTTCACCTACTATCGATGATTATGTTTGTATTATGCCATAAAATGTGCCTGTGGCTCAAAGAATGAAACATGTAATTTATTTAATTACATAGAAATTTTAAAAATAATCATTAAAAATTTCTTTACAATTAATCGTAAAAAATTAATAACTAATTTGACAATATTAATTATACATAAATAAATTTTCAAAGTAATATTGTATGAAAGTTTATAAGTTTTAATCATATATTCTTGTAAATTAACCGTGATTATTTTTATCTTTTTTATTTTAGATATAATTTTAACTAACGAAAATTTTTTATTAAAAAAGAGCTCAATTATAATTATTGATACATTCATTTCTTATTAGTTATTGGAATGAGCATTTGTTTGGTCATTTATATAAATTATATACTATCTTTTCGAATAATTTTTCTTGATGAAATATAATTTATATTAAAATTAAATATTTAATTTATTTAAATCAGATTTTAAATTTCTTTAATAGATTAAGTTAGATTGTATTCTATCATATAGTGAATCTGGTTGAATTGAAAAAAATTCTAATATGCCAAATGACGGATCCTATACAAATTTTGTAAAATCCGCTCAATCGGATCCACTAAACTCCCGTAATTATCACTAATCACATGAATTTTCTTTTGTACGAATGATAGCGTTTGGCTACAGAGAAAAGTCCAATAAAAGAATTGACTAAAAATAATAAGAGCCGGGCACGTGGAAAGCGTACCAAAGATTGAAGGCAAGGTGTCTTGCTCTCTTGAGCCAATGCGGAAAAAAAAATAGTTCCATGGGGGGGAAGAGATGTTGATATAGTAATCTCACTGTTATTAAAACTACCAGTCACGCCGTGAACGTTGCTAGTCGTCAGTGATTTCATAGTGATGAAGGAGATTTGCTTAGAGGAATAAAAGAAATGACATTGATTACCGATAAGTTTGACAGAAATTTCAGAAGGAGCATGAGGAATTAAATGACAGATGATTTGGGATTGAAAAGAAGGAGAATAAAAGTATTGGGTTGGGTTTTCTCCTTTGTGGAGATGACCCAAATTTTTTTTCAATAGTGACTAAGCCTAATTAACCTAAGGACATTTTAGTCATATCTTAAGTAGGGTTTAGTGTTTTATTTTTTGTTGATATATATATATGTGTAAAGGAGAGAAAGTGAGTACTGTTCATTAAGAGAGAGCGGGTACAGTTTACGAGAGAGAGGCAGAATAGTAAATCTCGAACAGTTTTGATCAAGTGGTCGATTGGAGATCGATTTGTGGTCTGATTGAGCTCAAATTTTACCAGCAGCTTCACAACTCAAGAGGACTAAATTTTGAATGGTGGAGATAAAATTTTGGAGCACTTTTTCTCTAGATTTCGTGGCTGGTAGTTAAGCCACCAATTTAGTGATGTTTTTCTTAAACTCTCTTTAATTTCTTTGTAGAACTTGAATGTTTGCCAAGATTCTGTGATCTTAAGATTATTATAATGTGTACCTCTAGTTTTAACTAGAGAGTACTTGTGTATTCCCATTGTTTGATTATAGTAGAGATTTTTGGGTGAACTACGGTCCCGTGGTTTTTACTTCTCACATTGGGGAGGTTTTCTATATTAAAAATTCATTGTATTGTGGTTGTATTGTGGTAATTCTATTGCTGTCCAAGGATTAAATTTGTGAGTAAGATTGCTCCTCTATTTTTTTATTTTCTATTAGGTTCACGCAAGAGGGGATAAGGTAATTGTTGTGCTTCTAGATCATTTGTGTTAGTTTATCCCAACAAAAAGAAGAGCAAAAGAGTGCATTGTGAACGATAGTGAAAAAAAAAGAAGAAAGTTGGGTTTTCTCTTATATACCAGGAGAAGAGAAAGTAGATGAGGGTGTTTTACAGATAAGATAATGTGTAGACTTCAAGATAGACTCAAATTTATCGAAATACTATTTTTTTCTTTCATCGTTAAATTTTTTAGATAGACGTCACGAATTTGTAACTCATTAAGATATTTATCATTTTTATTGACTGTAGTATAGTGTGCCAATGCTTATTGTATAACGATAAAATATCACTTAAGATTAAGTAGTCAGATGAAATTAATTCTTTTTATTTTTTTTAAAAGATGATTTTGCCCTCTAGTCATTAATTTTATTGCTTAAGATTAAATAGTCAGATGAAATTAATTCTTTTTATTTTATCAAAAGACGATTTTGCCCTCTAGTCATTAAATTTTTTGGACAAATAATATGAATTTGTACCTCGTTAAAATATTTGTTATTTTTATAACTGCAGTGTAGCATTAGAATAATTATTATATCACATTGAGATACAAGTAAATTCAGAGTAATCAGAAGAAAATATTCCTAAAATAAAAATAAAAAACAAAAGGAAAAGAAAGAAAAAGAAAAACATGCTGCCTAATGTCCTAATCTATTTATCGTTGCCCGTGCCACTCTGTCTTTCACCTACCATGAATGATTGTCTTTGTATTATGCCATAAAATGTGCCTAATGTCCTAATCTATTTATCGTTGCCCATGCCACTCTGTCTTTCACCTACTATGAATGATTGTCTTTGTATTATGCCATAAAATGTGCCTGTGGCTCAAAGAATGAAACATGTAATTTATTTAATTACATTTTTAAAAATAATCATTAAATAAAAATAGTTTATTTTTAAAAAATTGTATGTAATTAATATTATGAATTTATTGTTAATGTTTTAAAAAGTTTTACAACATAAATATTTTTACTATTAATCGTAAAAAATTAATAACTAATTTGATAATATTAATTATACATAATTAAATTTTTATAATAATATTGTGTAAAAGGTTATAAGTTTTAATCATGTATTTTTGTAAACTTAACGTGATTATTTTTATTTTTTATTTTTGACGTAATTTTAACTAACGCAATTTTTTTATTAAAAAATAGTCCAACTATAATTATTGATATTCATTTCTCATTAGTTATTTGAATGAGCATTTATTTGGACGTTTATATAAATCATGTACTATCTTTTTGAATAATTTTTTTAATGAAATATAATTAATATTTAAATTTTATTTTTTTAAATTATTTAGATCGAATTTAAAATTTTTTTTAATGGATCAAGTTAGATTTTACCCTACCATATAATAAATTGGGTTGAATTGAAAAAGTTATAATATGCCGAATAACGGATCCCAAACAAATTTGATAAAATCCGCCCAATCGGATCCACTAGAATCCCGTAATTATCGCCAATCACATGGATTTCCTTTTGTACGAATTATAGCGTTTGGCTGCACAGAAAAGTCCAATAAAAGAATTTACCGAAAATAATAAGAGCCGGGCACGTGGCAAGCGTAACCAAAGATTGAAGGCAAGGTATCTTGTTGTCTTGAGCCAATACATGGGAGGAAATAGCTGTTGATATAGTATTAGCGGATTCAGCTTCTTTGGGCATGTATGGTCACAAAGTAATACTATTCACTTTCTTTGGTAACAAAATTGTAATTTGCCTGGCAATCGATTATTGCATCTTCGTTTGAAATATGGAGACCCTACTTTCTTAATCAAATCACTAGCGATGACAAAACCTTGATTCAATCTATTTGGTTGAAAGGTTGATTCCATGTGACGATCGAGCTACTAGGGGCCAAATTCTTTCGTTGAATTTTTATGCAACCAAACCTGATCATAAAAGGAAATCCCATAAGATTGGCAACAATATCAATTGAGCTTCCGCTCTATATTGTTCTGCGAGCAGTTAAGTATACAAATCCAAGCATGTCTAGCAAGGTCCATGGAAATTATCGTCCACTGGCAAACTTTCGTCCTTCAATATGGAAAGACACTTTCGAGTCCATGTCCTCACCTAAGTTGGTAAGAATATTCTATCCCTTTCTTTAGTAATTATATTCTAACGTATATAGATGGGAATACTAGCTTCTATCTCTATATTATTTGTGCATGTAGGAACCTGAAGATGATAGGCTTTTTGAAGAGCTAAAACAACAGGTGAAGAAAATGTTAAGTACTGCTGCTTCTGCCGATGATTCGGTAAAGGAAGTTGTTCTGATCAACTCGCTATGCCGTCTTGGCGTCGCATATCACTTTGAGACTCGGATTGAGGAACGATTATGTCTTATTTTTGAGGAACATCCCAATCTTGCTGCTGAGAATGACTATGACTTATACACTGTTGCTCTTATATTTCGAATTTTTAGACAGCACGGTTTCAAAATGCCATGTGGTAAGTGCACACACATACATACATATGTATTATTTTGACTATGACCAGGGGCGGAGCTATAATCTAACATTTGCGGGCCCAAATGATAACATAAATTTTTAAATTTAAGAAATTAATAAATAACTATTAAAATTAAAAATATTAAAAAATAAGTTTATCATTTAACCTCAACAATATAAATAAATAAATTTTTTTTTTAGAGATTTTGAAGACTATTTTTCAAAATTTAGAGAATTGATATTAGATATTAGCGACAATGATAAATTGACTTCTAAATTTTAGGTACTTTTTTTTTTTAAAAATTGATCAATTGTAAATGATTTTTCTATATATAAATATAAAAAAAATCTAGATATATATATAGTTTACTTTTGCTATATATATATATATATATATATATATGTATACATATAAACAGACTAGTCATAAAAATTAGTTTCTTTTAAGAAAAAGATTTCTAAGTATATAGTTTTTCAACAAGAGGTTTTCAATTATATAGTTTTTTTAATAAGAAAAGAATTTCCAATTACATGGAGCATAAAATTAAATAAAAAAATTTTTAAAATAAAAAATTACTTTATTGGCAAAATATTAATAAATAGGTTTTAAAAAAAGTATGTTTGATTAATTTATTATTATATCCTTTAAAAATAAATAATTAAAAATATAAAAGTAAGATTGCTTATTTAAATCAAAACAATAATGGGACCACTTAATTATAAAACCTTTAAAAAGAGAATGGAGGACCGAAATGGGTATTTTACCCAAAATTTCCATCATCCCAATATTTTGTTCAGAGATTCTATCAAAGCCTAGAAGGGGCCATGAAGAGCTCCACCACTGACCATGACATATACATTGTCACTCTTACATTATTATATTATTTTGACACTCTAAAAGTATAATAATAAAAGAGATCCGGGTTGCGACACATATAGCCTTACATGCACGCTTTTATATGTTAATTGAAGTAGTTAGTTAAGTAAATATAATTAAAGCACATAATTTGTCTATGATACTAATAAACATATCATGGATAATGAATCAGGTGTGTTTAACAAATTTAAGGAGTCGAATGATAAATTTAAGGAAAATTTAATAAGTGATGTGAAGGGGATGTTAAGTTTGTATGAAGCTACACAATTGAGGGTACAGGAAGAAGATATTCTAGAGGAGGCCCTCACTTTCACAACTGCTCATTTGAAGAACATATCCTTGGTTGCAGACACAAGCCCTCGACTAGCAAAATATATAATTGAAGCCCTTAAGCAACCCTTCCACACAGGTGTGCCAAGACTTGAGGCACTCAAATATATCTCTTCCTATGAGCATCAAGAATCTAGAAATGACACTTTACTCAAGTTTGCAAAAGTAGATTTCAATCGTGTACAATTACTGCACAAACAAGAGTTGAGTTGTCTCACAAGGTACGTGTGTGTGTATATATATATATATATATAATATATATATATATATAATCTAGAATTTATATATATAGACTATATATTTAATTATCTTAATAATTAATATGTTCATGTTTTAAATTTATTGCAGTTGGTGGAAAAAGTTAAACTTTGCATCAATATACCCTTATATGAGAGATAGACTTGTGGAGATTTACTTATGGAGTATTGCACAACATTACGAGCCTCATTATTCTCATTCTCGGTTGATATTTACTAAAATTACTATGATGACAGTGGTTATAGATGATACATATGACGCATATGGTTTACTTGATGAACTCCGATATTTTACAGATGCAATAGAACGGTTTGTATAAATATATATATATATATATATATATATACACACACACACACACATTACTCAATTGTTAATTAATTGATGAAGAAATTATAAAGATACTAAAACATACATTTACTAATGAAAATTTTATATCTTTTTTCACAGGTGGGACATAGACGCCTCTAGTCAATTGCCAGATTATTTGAAACCTTTATATAGGTCTCTTTTAAATCTTTTTGAAGAATTAAACAATGAAATGATAGAGGAAGGAAGATCCTATAGTATCTCGTTTACGAAGGAAATGGTAATTAATATTATTTGTGTAGCTAGCTTTATTTCACTTTGATATGCATACATATACTCTTTATTATATATGATTACTACATTTTCATAACTAATTAACTCCGTATTTTTGCTAATAAAATTATTAGGTTAAAGAAGTTGCGAGAGCTTATTTTGTTGAGGCTCAATGGTTCCGTGAAGGTTTTGTGCCATTATTTGATGAGCGGATGAGCAATGCTTTAATTTCAGCATGTTGTGTTCTTGTTCCAGCAGCAACATTTATAGGAATTAAAGAAATTGCTGGAATCCATGCATTTGAGTGGTTGTAGAGTAAACCAAAAGTTATGATATCTTCCTTTACAATCCTTCGTCTCATAGCTGACTTGGTATCTCACAAGGTATATTATGTATATGATTGCTTACTCATATGAAAGTTAGTTTATCGTGTATTTTACACACACACCCCCCAAAAATGGACGCACGCACGCGAAACCTTTAACATAAATTTTAAAATATAAGCTACGAGCATTTATAGCTTTAAGATATAAATTTGAGAATGTTTATATAAATTTATTAGGGAGGTAATTTGCATCACTTTGCGTTTTTTGGCACTAAATTTGCATACAAGTTTTGAAATTTGTATTTTAAAAGATATGGACATTTTTAAGAAAAAAGGCCTATATATAGTAGATAGATTGGAGTTAAAATTGTGGCTGCTCTAGCTTCAGGGTCATAATTAAAGCCTAATTGTCAAGTAAAATTGAATAAATACATTTGATAATTAATCATAGTTTCTAAAATTCGACAAGTTTAATACCTTATTGAGTAATTAATATTATTTAAATTTTTATATTACATATTAAGATTTTATTTTATGTTGCGATAAAAGTAAAAATAATATTTTGTAACTTGTTATTTTCAGAGTTAAGATGTGTTTGTTTTTATTCGACAAGCTATATGTTACAAATGAGAATATATCGTAAAATGCCTTTCGTAAACTTTTTTGAATAATTGAAGTTTAATAATAAATATGTCCTGGGCCTTTTACTTCTATGATACGATCGAGATCAAGACAATTAGGTTATGCCTGCGAACATTTATTCCTTGTAGTACAAAATCATTTGCTTTATTTTATAAAGCATTAGTTAAAAACTGCAGTACCAACTGGACGAGTATCGTCTCTATTTTGTTAAAATAAAAATAAATGTAGCAAATGGAAAACAATAATGAGCAAGCAATTATTTATTATGCTTTAAAACAAAATGAAAGTATAACAGTTTCGAAATAGAGTTAATCTAACCCTATATTTACAGGCGGAGCAAGAGAGGGGACATGTTGCCTCTGTTGTCGAATCTTACATGAAGGAATATGGAACCACAAGGACGGAAACAGCTGAAAGGTTTAAGATAATGATAACAAATTCATGGAAGGATATAAATGAAGAAAGTATGAGGCCGACAGTTGCTCCATTGCGACTAATCAATGTAATTGTTAACATTGCACGCATAGCAGAAGTTTATTACAAGGAGGTAGATGGTATAACAAATCCAGAGTACCTGAAAGATTACGTCAGAAAACTGTTCATTGATCCAATACCTCTTTAAGAATTGACTAGTTGATGGCTGCTGCTGGTTCAGTTATGTTTATGGTCGTTTGCTTTTCTTTTGTTGTGTTGGTTGCTGTTGTATGTTTGGGTTCCTGTTTCTGTTTTCTTTTTCGTTTTCTTGCTGGTGCTGGAGTTGTGTTTGGTTACTTGTATTTGGTGTTGGAGTTATGCCCTAATTGTACTTTTTCATTTTGTCTTCAAGTTGCTATTGTTCTCTTTTCTATTATGTTTAATAAAAGTTTCTATACTCAGCTCTTACAGAATACTTTAAAAGAAAAAAAAAATGAATTACGTTACACCTTTTCTTTTTAAATTTTTTCTAATGGTAAGGTTTTTCTTTTCTAAATAATACATGAAAATGGCACTAATTGCTTCTAATTGGTCAGGATTCTAAGTTTTCTGGACTTTTGGGTTCCCTTTGGAGCTTAAGGCCTCTCAAAAAGTTTTAATGTAGAAATGAAATATATTGATTTGAATATAATACATCTAATATATTATAGTCAAGTCTCTTGTCTCAGTAATATTGATATTATATATAATTTTTTATCTCAATTTTATTTATAAATATAATGTTATTTTTTATGTTATAAACTTTTTTGTTTAAGATAATCTCCGAGCAAAAGTTTTAGAGCAATGTTATTTAAGAATAAGCAGAATAGAACAAACGAAAAGAAAGCTAAATATTTCTGAATTTTTTTTAAGATAACTTTCATTATTAATGATTTAGTTCTCGCTATCTATAATGTATTATCAACATAAAAATTTTATTTTATTTTATTACTTTGAAATTTTTTAAAAATAATATAATCATTTAAATTAAAATATTAACAATAAATTTGGACAAACTGATATGCTAAATATTTCTGATTTTTTTTATCATTTCAGTAATAATTTAGCATGTAATGGTCATAAAATTTTCCAATAAAATATGGATAATATTTTATTTAATATATATTTTAAAAATTATATTTATTTTTATTATATTTTTTTAAAAAAATCATCAAATATATAATTCATATAACTAAAAGAAAATATAATACATACTATATTTATCACAAAGATATTCAAAATACCTTTTAAAGAATTTATAGATTCTACTAATATATAGAAGTGATTTAGGTTCAATAACTATATCATAAAATACAGAACAATAAAGCTTGAAAAGGGATAACGATTAGATAGCAAATAAGATTATGCTTTTGCTTGCTGGAAAGAGAGCTCTAGTACTTGCACTGAAGCAAGAAAGGGATTATAATAGATCTCTTCACATTTTAAAGGCCCTCCTTTTATAATCTTTTGGCATATAATTGCCGAACAGTACGTCTTATTGCTTATCCTTGTCTAAGTCAAATTTGTATTCTTAGGATTTGACTTTAACTTACCATAAATTTATATCTGTTTTAATTTTAACCCAAGCTATTAAAATGTTGTGGGTTCCACATAAAAATTAATAAAATAATAAAATAAAGGCATTTGGCATGAAAATTGAGGGCTACGGATTATGTTTTGCATGTGTTTGAAATATTTGTTTTTCAATGTAGCAAAAAAAGAAAGCCTGTCATTTTTGACCGAATTGGTCGAGGCTTGGCTATAAATAACAACCTTCTCTTCTCTTCATTTTAAACTTGTCTAGTGTACTTCATAGGATCCTATTTCATAAAGTCTTAAAAAAATATTAGATATTTCTTTTATTCTCATTGGTAGAATAGTTTAAGTAATAATACTTGTGTAAAAGTATTTTTTGAGTTGACTACTAAGTGAGTGTATTTGAAATTTTAAGTTTTGAGAGAAAAATTGTGATTGTATAGTAAATTTTTTTCTCTAAGAGCTCGTGATTTTTTTATGGTATTGAAATTTTTCATGCAAAATTATTATCTTTAATATTTTTGTAATAGTAGAATCTGGAGTAAATTTGGAAAAGTCCAAATTATCAATAAATTCGATGCGTACATTATTTTTCATCAACATAGTACTATTCATATATATGAAATACTGTTTATGTGAATAATGACTAGTCTAAAGTGACGAAATTTATCCGAATTTTCTCTACATAAAAGACTTGCATATGTAGTTAACTAATTTTATTTTTCATCAATACCAGCTTAATTAAAATAAGATTTTAAAAAGGCGTGTAAGATAACTCTAAAGTTTCTAGACTTTTGTGTTTGCTTTAGAGCTTAAGATTTCTAGACTTGACTATAATATAATACATCTAATATATTATAGTCAAGTCTCTTGTCTCAATAATTAATATTTAATTTTTTTATCTCAATTTTATTTGTTGTTAGGAAATTCTGGGTTACAACAATATATCCAATTAAAGTGAAATTGAGAAAACAATGAAAATAAATATTATTTAGGATATAACTATCCATTAAAATATAACAATATTTAGAAGGCTTTGCCTTAGTAAAATAAAGGAGCAAAATAAATCGACACAAGTATTTTACATGAAAAGCTCCTAAATAAATTAAAATAAAAACCACTGGCAAGTACAGGAGTATTTCACTATAGTAAAATAAGGATTACAACTCTTTCTCTCGAACTGCAAGGAGAGATCAACTCTCTGAATAGAAGTATTTCACACTCTCTAAAAAGAAGAAAAACAACTCTCAAGTGAAGAATACTACAAAGAAGAAATAACTTTTTCTCTCTTTGAATGAGCCCTTAAAGGATGATTTTAGGATAGAGAAAATGGTGAGAGGGGTGAGGTACTTATATTTGTTTTCTCCTCCTCTCTCCACACAAACTCCATAATTATGGTACTACACTTTTGATGCATACGGTACTCAAGATATCTTTTTTTTCTCTACTTGATTGCTAGGATACCTACTTGAGGATAACTTGAAATTAACAGGAAATGGGGTAGAAATTGGCTAAAATTCTTGCATGTTGAAGGGACAAATTTTCCTATTATTTCTATCTCGGTGTTTGCTAGTGCCAAGTCCTTTATTCTAAACTCCCTAGCTAATTGTGCCTTGTATTTTTGGACTCGATTTGGTTGGGGCCTATGACTAACATGTCATCTACATATAACAACAAGGTAATGAAATCATTATCACAACCAAAACTTTTTAGCATGTACAATGGTCTAAACTAAGTCTGTTGTACTCAAGGCTAATGATAAAGGAATCAAATATCTTATACCAATACCTCAACGCCTGTTTGAGACTATATAGAGATTTGTTCAACATGAAAACCAAGTTCTCTTTATTTATTTCAACAAAACTTTCTGGTTTAAGTATATATATCCTTTCTTCAAGCTTTCCATAAAGAAATGCAATTTTGACATCTAAATACTCAAAATGTAAATAAAAAATAACACACATAGTTAGGACTATTATAACTATTGTAGTCTCTGAGCTTTCCTTCCCTGTGTTATCTTCTCCATCTTTTACTTGAAGATGATCTTGTGTAGCATTCCTACTGACTACAACCTTATGGGTAGTGAGATCCTATAGGTGATACCCTTTTACTTTGTTAATATCAGATTTAATGAATTTCACTCTATGTTGCTTACTTGTAACACAATGCTTACAAAGAACAATAGTTTTACCGAATTGAGTCTTGAAGCTATTTTAAGTCAATGAGAACCTTCAAACCTTGATATGACATATTTCTCAATTTGAAATACCACGTCATCATCAATTCTTCTTCTTTACTAGTTGACGCGACACACCTATCACCTTCTTATTATGTTTCCCCTTTAAGTATGTATAGATTTGCATCGACCTTCTTTGCCTTCAAGATCACAACAGCACCTATGACAGTCTTCATAATCCCATTTTCAATATGGGTCTTGCATCCAAGATCATCTAATTGTCCCAAAGACAATAGATTCTTCTTCAAGCCTTTGACATATCGTACCCCTTAAATAGTACAAATTGTTCCAACATGCATCTTTTTTTTTATAGCACTTATACTTGCAATCTCCGAGGCTTAGATTGTCACCTATATATACAGATCCTCTTGAGATAGGTTTATATTCGTGAAACCATTCTTTTTGCAAGGTCATATGCTATGCTGATACGGTTTCTGTCATTCGAAGAGTGTAAAATCTCTTTCTTTAAGAAGAATTTGTTGTGCAATGACTTGGTTTCGTACAACTTTGTCAGAGCATCCTATATCTCTTTTGCCATCTTCATCTCTTCCACATTAGATAATACTTTATCAGTAAGTTTCGAAGTATATATTTGTAATTGCATCACCACATTTTTTTTTCCACTCATCTTTATCAATAATCAAGGGCTTTTCTCTAGTTGCTGCTAGGCACTTGTCTTTCCTCAAAATTGCCTTCATTTTCATTTTCCACAAAAAATTATTTTCGTTAAACTTCTCAATTTCAAACTTTGTTGTAATTGTTGACAATGATTTGCTTCTCACTTAAACTAGATTTCATTATTTCACCGTCAATAGTACCTATAAATAGTAATCATGAACAGTAACCCACACAACCAATGGCTCTAATATCACTGTTAGGAGATTATGGGCTGAAGTAGTATACCAAACTAAAGTAAAAGTGAGAAACAATGAAAATGAACATTAGACATATATAGTAGTACTATATATATATATATATATATATATATATATATATATATATATATATAGTGAGCTCATTTTTCACATTTATAAATATGATATTATTTTTCATGTTATAAACATTATCTATTGTTGATACCAAATTTCGTCACGTAATACCAACTAGTGAATTTATTTGTATACGGGAAAAAGTCCTTTCTCTTCTCTCTTTATTTTCTTTATATACTTCTTATGTCCTTAGGGATTTTAGAATATTAATTTTAGTTGAATTCTAATTATAAATAATTAAGTATTTTAGTTTATCTTTGATTCTAATAAAACAAGACTTCTTAAAAAAGACTCTGCATTGAGTATAACCTTAATAAGAAATTTTGAGTAAAGATTTTATAAATTTGGACCTTTAACTTTCATTTCAGCCTTTTTTTTTTAATATAAATTCGATAACTATCGTACTGGATTAATATACAAGTGAAAAATCGACTTAATTTTGACTATTAAAAAAATAGTCCAATACCTACTTTAATAATTCAATAATAAATCCTACGTATGCAAAATCATTCCGCCGACTTGGCGTAGCATTATTAGCATTTTTCTCAAGTGCTACAGTGAAAAAGAAATGACTATTAAGAAGAGCCATATGTCATTTGTTGTTTTAAATAAGACGTGTCATCTTATAAGTCGTATCAATGCTGGACAAAGGACATTAAAAATAAATGTAATTTCTGGCAAATACATTCTAATTTATTGAAAGAAATCAATAATTGACTTTCTGGCAAATAATTGTAATTTATTCAAAAAAGAAAACACATTTTTAATATATGAAAGTCTAAACTTTAGAGTTTAATATTAATAATTCAAGCCTTTGGTGTACTATAATATATATCTTATACAGATATTGGGTAAGTACTTATTCTAAGTGTTGGTACTCCTAAAAGATTTAAAAATATTAAGATAACAATAATAGATCTAAATGAAAATAAAAAGAATAAAATTTAAACTTATTACGAAAGTTAGTTATATATGAATATGATCTAATATAACTTTTCACATTAATTTTGAAATTAAAATATATGAACAATTAAACTAACAACTTAGAAAAGTTAAATAATAAAATTATAATGTAATTAATAAATTCATTTACTTTTTAAAAAAAAATTAAAAGTAGAAGTAAGTTCGATAAATACATAGTTCTAATATTATCTTTTTAAAATCAACCAAGATATTTACGAATATCTTATAAATAAATTTATTTATTCGAATAAATGAGTTGAATACTTATTTAAATTTTAATTATATTCGAATTTCAGATAAAAAAACGAATACTTATTTAAGGTTAACTAATTAAATGAGATCTTATAACTCAACCAAGATATTTACGTCATTCAACTCCCATTAAACATACCACTCACTATATAATGTGGCATAGTCATTTTAATTGTAAATATTATATACACTTTCACATGTAATTTAAATTTATTTTTTTATTTATTTTTTGGTCGTTCCAAGTATAAGTTTTTTCGTGCTCATGCCAAGTACGAGTACGAATAAACTTAATGGACTCAAACTTAAGGCTCAGCACAATATTATGCTAGGCTCGTGTTCTGCTTCTATAGTAGGGTTTAATTTATACTTCTAGTCCATGACCACTAAATGAGATATCTTCAAAATTAATACCTTTTTTATAGAGCGAACCAAGCAATCTCTCTTAAATTTCCCTTCGAATAAACATGTAAATTAATATTTCCTTTCAACGTAATACCTGTATATTAATAAAATAGAGAAATAATCAATCCAAATGTGCTTTTTATATGTTTTGATCTCAAGCAACGAGGCCTTCTATTTTCTAGATATGTGACATATATACGTAAAAGCCAAATTTATGTTATGGCCTATGTGTTTTCATAATCCAATCCAATATATTCAACTATTTTGCTTAATCCAATCCGATCAGATCTGCTTTTTTATGGATTTGATGGATCAAGGGATTGTGTTGGATTTAAAAATTTTAGTTATCAGTATTAAAAAAATAAAATCAAATGAAGGGATATTTTTCGCTGACTACTCTAAATTTACTTATATCTTATTATAATACAACAATTATTTTGACAATAATTTCGGAGCATAAGGAATTAAATGATGAATGATTTGGGATTCAAGGGAAGGAGAATAAAAGAAGAGGAAAAGAGTTCATTGTGAAGGAGAGTAAAAAGGAAGACGAAAGTTGGGGTTTTCTCTTATATACAAGGAGAAAGGAAAGTAGATGAGGGTGTTTCACAGGTAAGATAGTGTGTAGACTTCAAGATAGACTCAAATTTATCGAAAATACAATTTTTTTCTTTCATTGTTAAATTTTTTAGATAGACGTCATGAATTTGTAACTCGTTAAAATATTTGTCCATTTTTTTTACTGTAGTGTAGCGTGTCAATGCTTGTTGTATAATGATAAAATATCGTCTAAAATTAAGTAGTTAGATAAAATTCATTCTTTTTATTTTATTAAAATGACGATTTTGCCCTCTAGTCATTAAAGTTTTTGAACAAATGATACGTATTTATAACTCGTTAAGATATTTGTTATTTTTATAAACTCTTAGTATTAGAATAATTATTATATTATATTGAGATATAGATAAATTTAGAGTAGTCAACAGAAAATATTTTTAAAATAAAAAAAAAACAAAAGGAAAAGAAAGAAAGAGAAAAGCATGCTGCCTAATGTCCTAATCTATTTATCGCTGCCCGTGCCACTCGTCTTTCACCTACTATCACAATGATTATGTTTGTATTTATGCCATAAAATGTGCTTGTGGCTCAAAGAATGAAACATGTAATTTATTTAATTACATAGAAATTTTAAAAATAATCATTAAAAATTTCTTTACTATTAATCGTAAAAAATTAATAACTACTTTGACAATATTAATTATACATAAATAAAATTTTAAAATAATAATGTATGAAAGTTTATAAATTTTAATCATACATTCTTGTAAATTAATCGTGATTATTTTTATCTTTTTTATTTTCGATATAATTTAAACTAACAAAATTTTTTAATTAAAAAAGAGCTCAATTATAATTATTGATATATTCATTTCTTATTAGTTATTGGAATGAGCATTTGTTTGGACATTTATATAAATTATATACTATCTTTTCGAATAATATTTCTTGATGAAATATAATTTATATTAAAATTAAATATTTAATTTATTTAAATCAGATTTTAAATTTTTTTTAATAGATTAAGTTAGATTGTATTCTATCATATAGTGAATCTGGTTGAATTGAAAAAAATTCTAATATGCCAAATGACGGATCTTATACAAATTTTGTAAAATCCGCTCAATCGGATCCACTAAACTCCCGTAATTATCGCTAATCACATGAATTTCCTTTTGTACGAATGATAGCGTTTGGCTACAGAGAAAAGTCCAATAAAAGAATTGACCAAAAATAATAAGAGCCGGGCACGTGGAAAGCGTACCAAAGATTGAAGGCAAGGTGTCTTGCTCTCTTGAGCCAATGCGGAAAAAAAAAATAGTTCCATGGGGGGGAAGAGATGTTGATATAGTAATCTCGCTGTTATTAAAACTACCAGTCACATCGCGAACGTTACTAGTGGTCAGTGATTTCATAGTGATAAAGGATATTTGCTTAGAGGAATAAAAGAAATGACATTGGTTAGCGATAAGTTTGACAATAATTTCAGAAGGAGCATGAGAAATTAAATGATGAATGATTTGGAATTGAAAAGAAAGAAAATAAAAGTATTGGGTTGGATTTCCTCCTTTGTGGAGATGACCAAAATTTTTTTTTAATAACGACTAAGGCCAATTAGCCCAAGGACATTTTAGTCATTTTTCAAGTAGGGTTTAGTGTTTTATTTTTTGTTGAAATATATATATGTGTAAAAGAGAGTACTGTTCATAGGAGAAAGCGGGTACAGTTTACGAGAGAGAGGCAGAATAGTAAATCCCGAATAACTTTGATCAAGTGGTCGATCAGAGGTTAATTTGTGGTCTGATTGAGCTCTTACCAGCAGCTTCACAACTCAAGAGGACTAAATTTTGAATGGTGGAGATCAAATTTTGGAGCACTCTTTCTCTAGATTTCGTGTGGCTGGTAGTTAAGCCATCAATTTAGTAATGTTTTTCTTAAACTCTCTCTAATTTTTTTGTAGAACTTGAATGTTTGCTAAAATTCTGTGATCTTGAGATTGTTATAATGTGTACCTCTAGTTTTAACTAGAGAGAACTTGTGTATTCCCATTGTTTGATTATAGTGGAGATTTTTGGGTGGACTACGGTCCCGTGGTTTTTACTTCTCACATTAGAGAGGTTTTCCACGTTAAAAATTTATTGTGTTGTGGTAATTCTATTGCTGTCCAAGGATTAAATTTGTGCGCAAGATTGTTTCTCTATTTTTTTGTTTTTTATTAGGTTCACGCAAGATAGGATAAGGTAATTGTTGTGCTTCTAGATCATTTGTGTTAGTTTATCCCAACAAAAGAAGAGCAAAAGAGTGCATTGTGAACGATAGTGAAAAAAAAGAAGAAAGTTGGGTTTTCTCTTATATACCAGGAGAAGAAAAAGTAGATGAGGGTGTTTTACAGGTAAAATAGTGTGTAGATTTCAAGATAGACTCAAATTTATTGAAAAGACAATTTTTTTCTTTTATCGTTAAATTTTTTAAATAGACGTCACGAATTTGTAGCTTATTAAGATATTTATCATTTTTATTGACTGTAGTATAGTGTACCAATGCTTGTTGTATAACGATAAAATATCGCTTAAGATTAAATAGTCAGATGAAATTAATTCTATTTATTTTTTTTAAAAGATGATTTTGCCCTCTAGTCATTAATTTTATTGCTTAAGATTAAATAGTCAGATGAAATTAATTCTTTTTATTTTATCAAAAAACGATTTTGCCTTCTAGTCATTAAATTTTTTGGATAAATAATATGAATTTGTAACTCGTTAAGATATTTGTTATTTTTATAACTGCAGTGTAGCATTAGAATAATTATTATATCACATTGAGATACAAATAAATTCAGAGTAATCAGAAGAAAATATCCCTAAAATAAAAATAAAAAACAAAAGGAAAAGAAAGAAAAAGAAAAACATGCTGCCTAATGTCCTAATCTATTTATCGTTGCCCGTGCCACTCTGTCTTTCACCTACTATGAATGATTGTCTTGGTATTATGCCATAAAATGTGCCTGTGGCTCAAAGAATGAACATGTAATTTATTTAATTACATTTTTAAAAATAATCATTAAATAAAAATAGTTTATTTTAAAAAAATTGTACGTAATTAATATTATGAATTTATTGTTAATGGTTTAAAAAGTTTTACAACATAAATTTTTTTACTATTAATCGTAAAAAATTAATAACTAATTTAATAATATTAATTATACATAATTAAATTTTTATAACAATATTGTATAAAAGATTATAAGTTTTAATCATGTACTTTTGTAAACATAACGTGATTATTTGTATTTTTTATTTTCGACGTAATTTTAACTAACGCAATTTTTTTATTAAAAAATAGTCCAATTATAATTATTGATATATTCATTTCTCATTAGTTATTTGAATGATCATTTATTTGGACGTCTATATAAATCATGTACTATCTTTTTGAATAATTTTTTTCAATGAAATATAATTAATATTTAAATTTTATTTTTTTAAATTATTTAGATCGAATTTAAATTTTGTTTTAATGGATCAAGTTAGATTGTACTCTTACCATATAATAAATTGGGTTGAATTGAAAAAGTTATAATATGCCAAATAACGGATCCGAAACAAATTTGATAAAATCCGCCCAATCGGATCCACTAGAATCCCGTAATTATCGCCAATCACATGGATTTCCTTTTGTACGAATGATAGCGTTTGGCTGCACAGAAAAGTCCAATAAAAGAATTGACCAAAAATAATAAGAGCCGGGCACGTGGAAAGCGTAACCAAAGATTGAAGGCAAGGTATCTTGTTGTCTTGAGCCAATGCATGGGAGGAAATAGATGTTGATATAGTATTAGCGGATTCAGCTTCTTTGGGCATGTATGGTCACAAAGTAATACTATTCACTTTCTTTGGTAACAAAATTGTAATTTGCCTGGCAATCGATTATTGCATCGTCGTTTGAAATATGGAGCCCCTACTTTCTTAATCAAATCACTAGTGATGACAAAACCTTGATTCAATCTATTTGGTTGAAAGGTTGATTCCATGTGACGATCGAGCTACTAGGGGCCAAATTCTTTCGTTGAATTTTTATGCAACCAAACCTGATCATAAAAGGAAATCCCATAAGATTGGCAACAATATCAATTGAGCTTCCGCTCTATATTGTTCTGCGAGCAGTTAAGTATACAAATCCAAGCATGTCTAGCAAGGTCCATGGAAATTATCGTCCACTGGCAAACTTTCGTCCTTCAATATGGAAAGACACTTCCGAGTCCATGTCCTCACCTAAGTTGGTAAGAATATTCTATCCCTTTCTTCAGTAATTATATTCTAACGTATATAGATGGGAATACTAGCTTCTATCTCTATATTATTTGTGCATGTAGGAACCTGAAGATGATAGGCTTTTTGAAGAGCTAAAAGAACAGGTGAAGGAAATGTTAAGTACTGCTGCTTCTGCCAATGATTCTGTAAAGGAAGTTGTTCTGATCAACTCGCTATGCCGTCTTGGCGTGTCATATCACTTTGAGACTCCGATTGAGGAACGATTACATCATATTTTTGAATCGCATCCTGATCCTGCTGCTGAGAATGACTATGACTTATACACTGTTGCTCTTATATTTCGAATTTTTAGACAGCACGGTTTCAAAATGTCATGTGGTAAGTGCACACACATACATACATATGTATTATTTTGACTATGATCAGGGGCGGAGCTATAATCTAACATATGCGGGCCCAAATGATAACATAAATTTTTAAATTTAAGAAATTAATAAATAAATATTAAAATTAAAAATATTAAAAAATAAGTTTATCATTTAACATCAACAATAGAGATAAATAAATTTTTTTTTAGAGATTTTGAAGACTATTTTTCAAAATTTAGAGAATTGATATTAGATACTAGCGACAATGATAAATTGACTTCTAAATTTTAGGTACTTTTTCTTTTAAAAAATTGATCAATTGTAAATGATTTTTCTATATATAAATATAAAAAAAAGAATTTAGATATACATATAGTTTTCTTTTGCTATAAATATATATATATATCTATATATATCTATATATATGTATACATATAAACAGACTAGTCATAAAAATTATTTTCTTATAAGAAAAAGATTTTTAAGTATATAGTTTTCCAACAAGAGGTTTTCAATTATATAGTTTTTTTAATAAGAAAAGAGTTTCCAATTATATGGAGCATAAAATTAAATAAAAAATTTCTTAAAATAAAAAATTACTTTATTGGCAAAATATTAATAAATAGGTTTTAAAAAAAGTATGTTTGATTAATTTATTATTATATCCTTTAAAAATAAATAATTAAAAATATAAAAGTAAGATCGCTTATTTAAATCAAAACAATAATGGGACCACTTAATTATAAAACCTTAAAAAAAAGAATGGAGGACCGAGATGGGTATTTTACCCAAAATTTCCATCATCCCAATATTTTGTCCGGATATTCTATCAAAGCCTAGAAGGGGCCATGAAGAGCTCCACCTCTGATTATGACATATACATTGTTACTCTTATATTATTATATTATTTTGACACTCTGGAAATATAATAATAAAAGAGATCCGGGTGCTACACATATAGCCTTGCATGTATGCTTTTATATATTAATTGAAGTAGTTAGTTAAGTAAATATAAGTAATACACAGAATTTGGCTATGACACTAATAAACACATCATGGATAATAAATCAGGTGTAGTTAACAAATTTAAGGAGTCGGATGGTAAATTTAAGGAAAGTTTAAAAAGCGATGTGAGAGGGATGCTAAGTTTGTATGAAGCTACACAATTGAGGGTACACGAAGAAGATATTCTAGAGGAGGCCCTCACTTTCACAACTGCTCATCTAAAGCAAATATCCTTGGCTCCAAACACAAGCGCTCAATTAGCAAAATACATAAGTGAAGCCCTAGAGCAATCCTTCCACACAGGTGTGCCAAGACTTGAGGAACTCAAATATATCTCTTTCTACGAGCATGAAGAATCTAGAAATGATACTCTACTTAAGCTTGCAAAATTAGATTTCAATCGTGTACAATTACTGCACAAAGAAGAGTTGAGCTACCTCACAAGGTAAATATGTAGTTAATTATATATTCATATATATATTCATCTATATTTAATTGGGAATATTATTTAATAATTTTTTATTTTTAATTTATTGTAGCTGGTGGAAAGACTTAAACTTTACATCAACATATTTTTATATGAGAGATAGGCTTGTGGAGATGTACTTATGGGGTTTTGCACAACATTATGAACCTTGTTACTCACGTGTTCGGGTGATATTTACTAAAGTTTTTATGATTCAAATGGCGACGGATGATACATACGATGCATATGGTTTGTTTGATGAACTTCGATGTTTTACAGATGCAATAGAACGGTTTGTATTTATTGTACATAAACTCAATCAGTAATTAATGAGAGACTTATAAAGATAATAAAATATATATTTACTCATAGAAATTATATATTTTTATTTTCAGGTGGGACATCGATGCCCTTAGTCAATTGCCAGATTACATGAAACCTCTATATAGCTCTATTTTGAATCTTTTTGAAGAACTAAATAATGAAATGACTGAAGAAGGAAGATCTTATAGCGTCTCATATACAAAGGAAATGGTAATCAGTCAATTAATTATATATATATATATATATATATATATATATATATTACATAATTGCTTCATTTTCATGGCCTGATATTTTTGTTGATAAAATTTTTAAGATGAAAGAAGTTGTAAGAGCATATTTCGTAGAGGCTCAATGGTTCCGTGAAGGATTTGTGCCATTATTTGATGAGAGGATGAGCAATGCATTAGTTACAGCAGGTTGTGTTCTTGCTCCTGCTGCAACATTTATGGGGATTAAAGAAATTGCAGGAATCCATGCTTATGAGTGGCTACAGAGTAGACCAAAAGTTGTGATATCTTCGTTTAAAATCCTTCGTCTCATAGCTGACTTTGTATCTCACAAGGTATATATTATATTGACTGCTCACTCATGTGAAGGTTAGCATGAGTAATTAATACTGTTTAATTTTTTATATTACATATTAAAATCCGATTTTCTTTCTTTTCTGAATCATTTGTTAAAAAATATACCAACTAAACAAGTATTTTATCTATTTTCATAAAATAAAATAAAACACTTATTTACTGTGCTTTTGAAAAAAATAAAAATAACAATTCCAAAATAGAATTAATATATGACACCTATTTACAGGACGAGCAAGAGAGGGGACATGTTGTATCTGTCGTAGAATCTTACATGAAGGAATATGGAACGTCAAGAACGGAAACAGGTGAAAGGTTTAAAATAATGGTTACAAATTTATGGAAGGATATAAATGAAGAATGCATGAGGCCAACAATTGTTCCATTGCAATTAATTAATGCAATTGTTAACACTGCACGTATAGCGGAAGTCTTTTACAAAGAGGTTGATGGTATAACAAATCCAGAGTACGTGAAAGACTACGTCAGAAAACTGTTCGTTGATCCACTACCTCTTTAAGAATCGACTACTTGATGGCTCCCACAGAATACAACATGCTGCTGTTGTTAGAGTTATGCTTATGGCTGTTGGCTTTTAGTTTGCTGTGCTGGTTGCTTTTGTTTGTTTTGGTGCTGCTAGCTGCTGGTTGTTGCTGCTGTTGTGAAATGCAATTTGTTGTTATGGCTCGTGTTGCAGTTATGTTTGGGTGCAATTTGTTGCTGTTGGTATTTGGTGTTGGAGTTATGCATTAATTGTATTTTTCTGTCATTTTTTTCTTTTTGGATATTATTGTCTTCTATCCTTTATTTAATAAATCTCTCTAAGCTTCACACTTAGAGATTACTTATTTAAAAAAATTAAATTATTTATATTTTTTTTAAAAAATTTTTAAATAGTCTGCTTTTGTTATAAATATTTAAAAAAGAAACGTTGATGCTATCTAACATAGTATCACCTCTAGAAATTTTACTAATTAAATCAACTAACACCCACACTTAGGTGTATTAAAGAGAGGGAGAAAAAGAATACCACGGAATTCAGTTGGTGTGTCATATCACTTTGAGATTTAAATTGAAGAATGATTACATAACATTTTTTAAGAGCATCCTCATCTTGTTACTGAGAATAACTATGACTTATACACTGTTACTCTTATATTTAGAACTTTTAGACAACATGGATTCAAAATGTTTTGTAGGACATGTACACACACACACACACACACACACACACACACACACATATATATATATATATATGTTGACTATGACCAAGGGCAGAGCCATAATCTAAGGTATATAGGCACCAAATGATAACATAAATTTTTAAATTTAAAAAATTAAAATATTAAAAAACAAGTTTATCATTTAACATTAGCAATATAGATAAATAAAAAGTTTTTCAGTTTTTAAAAGTTATTTTTCAAAATTTGAAAAATTGATATTAAATATTGACGGCAATGATGATTTGACTTCTAAATTTTCGGTTCTTTTCTTTTAAAAAAATTGATCATGGTAAATAATTTTTCTATATGTAAAATATATAAAAAGAGAATTTATATATATATATATATATTGTGTTATTTTATTGCATACAAAATAACATAATGATTTTAATTTATAATTTTATTTATATAATCCCATAGTTAATAAATTCAAATAATACATGACTTTTGAAAGACTCACCTAAAAATATTTTCAAAATACTACCGTTTTTTCAAAAAATTTAATAACTTTTTCTCTTTGCTTTGAGTTGAAGAAGAGAGAAAATAAAGAAAAATGAAAAAGTTAAAGTATTTTAATTATTTTCTAGAAGTTTATTTACATAGAAGAGATAATTAAAATAAAGAAAAGTGAAAAGTATTTTTGATTATTTTATAGAGGTATACACACACACATACATACTAGTCAAATTTTCATTTCCTATAAGAAAAACGTTTTTAAGTATATTGTCTTCCAATAAGAGATTTTCAATTATATAGTTTATTATAAGAAAAACACTATCAATTATATGAAGCATAAAATTAAATAAAAAATTCTTAAAAAAAATTAAACATTTCAGTATATCGTCCTCTGATACTCAGGTTCTTAATAATTTGAAGCATCTATTCTTTATAATTCTCCACCTTTGAACCACAACGCTTTCTTTATTACATTTGCTTCTATTTTTTATAAAGCTATAATATGCTTAAGTGTTGCTTTCTAGCTGATTTCGCAATTGCACAAAGAAAACATATAACCTATTATAGATTTTCTCTTATCCAGGTCCCTTACAAAGTCAGCATCAACGTATCCTTCCAACTTCATCTTATCATCTTTAGATGTCTTATACATTAGACTAACTTCAGAAGTACCTCTAAGATACCTCAAAATCCATTTAACATCCTCCCAATGGATACTTCTAGGAATAGCCATAAACCTATTAACTACATTGATAGCATATGCAATGTTTGGTCTTATACATATCATTGCATACTTCATGCTTCCAACTGCATTTGCATAAGGCACTGATATCATCTATTTCTTCCAACTTCTGTCTTTGGATGTTGCGAACTTGAGAGCTTGAAGTGAGCTGCTAGAGGTGTCATGACTGGTTTGGAATTTTGCATCCCAAACTTCTCCATATCTCTTTTAATATACTTCTCTTATGCTATAAATATTAATCTCTCATTTCAATTCCTTTTCAGCTCAATGCATAAGATCTCCCTTGCTGGTCTTAAGTCATTCATTTCAAAAGCTTCATCTAGCTGCTTCTTCAGCTTATAAATCAACATTGCTTGGACAAGCTATAAACATGTCATCTACATATAAGAGTAAATGAAGAGTTATGTCATCCTAGAGAGTTTTAAAGTATACACAATGTCATTTGTACTTCTAATGAAGTTTTGTTTGATCATAAATTCATCAACTTCAGGTATCATTACCTTAGTGATTGCTTGAGACCATATAGTGACTTTTTTAATAAACACACCTTTTTCTAGGAACTATAAAACCCTCAGGTTGAGTCATCACAATATTCTCAAACAAATCACCAAGTAAGAAGGCTCTCTTGACATTTATTTGCTCAAGTTCCAAATCTTCAAAAGTTACAAGTGCTAAAAGTGCTTTGATAGAGCTATATTTCACCACTAGAGAAAATATTTTTGTGAAGTCTACCCCTTTTTTTGAGTAAAACCTTTTGCAACGAGTTTGACTTTATACCTATTTAGTTCACCACCTGATATGCCCTCTTTGATTTTATAGATCCATTTACATCCAACTTTCTTATTCTTCAGTCAGTCTACAAGTTACCAAGTCTGATTTTTCATCAAAGGCTTTATTTCATCTTGCATAGCTTCGACCCATCTCTCATTGTAGTTAGAATTCATAGCTTTCTTATAACTTGTCGATTCTTCATTTATGACTTCAGTTGCTACTATTAGTGCATATGCTATCAAATCAGCATTACCAAACTTATTCAGAGGTCTAATTGTCCTCCTTGTTCTATCTCTTGCTAACTGATAGTCATTAAGATCATCTCGACATGTTTGCTCAACTTGGTCCTTTTGTCGAGTCTTATCCTCATTAATCAGAGTTGTGTTCTGACCCGGTGTATCTAGAACCCTAGATCTTCATGTCTGCTCCACCTCAATCTGAAACCTCTCAAACATTTGTCTTTCTTACTGATAATCAAGTAGAGCTTCTTCATGAAATTTTGCATCTTTACTTATAATGAATTTTGGTGGCTTAAGTAAAGGACATCAAAGTTTATACCCTTTGACATATTTTGGATAACTAACAAACACACCTTTTATTGCTCTATCATTAAGCTTTCCTTGATTTGTATGTGCATAGGCAGGGTAGCAAAAGATTCTCAAGTAATTGTATGATGTTTTCTTTCCAAACCCTATCTCAATAAGAGTTTTAAGCCCGATTGTTGTTAATGGACTCTTATTTATCAGATATGTCGCGATCATCAAAGCTTATGCCCATAAAGACTTTAAAAGACTTGAATGCACCAGTAAGCATCTTACCTTCTCCTCAGCCTATTCATCCTCTCAGCATAACCATTATGTTGTGGGGTCATCATCATAGTTTTATATCTTGAAATGCCACTTTGCTTACAAAAGCTCTCAAAATCCTGATTGCAATACTCTAGGCCATTATCAGTCCTCAGCCACTTCATCCATTTATCTATCTTATTCTCTACTTGTGATTTCCACTCTTTGAATTTTTCAAGAACCTTATCCTTAGATTTTAGTACATATACCTATATCCTTTTAGAGTAATCATTTATCAAGGATAAGAAGTATCTTGAACCACCTAAGGAATTGACTTATGAAGGTCCCTGTAGATCTGAGTGAATATATTCTAAGACCCATTTTGTTTTGTGCTCAGTAGCCACAAATTTTACTCTTGTAAATTTTTCTAAGACATATTTGATAAGTGCGTAAAACATGCACTAATCATTTATTCATAGACTTGAATTATTTGTTTAATCCTCAAGTTTCATTTGAATTTGATGTATTTTGGTTATTTTGTATAAAAAATGATATATTTGGCTATCAAAGATGAATTTGATTCGAAAATGATGAATTTGGCTTAAAAAAGAAGATTGTCTATTTTAATTAGAACAATGTCAATTGAAGAATTGGATGCGACCAAATACAATAAATCATTAGCCCTAGAACTTTTCATTAGTTGAATCTTGTAATTAATTTGCATAGTAGTAGTTTTAGTCTATTTTAATTTTCTCAATCAAAATTATTTCGATTTCTTTAGATAAATTCGTATATTAATCATCTTCAGTAATTATAGGATTAACATTCCTTGTGGGATCGACATCCTCTTATCATTATATTACTTGCTTGCGACATGTGCACTTGCGTTCGTTAATTTTACACGCAACAATATTCTTCATAAAAGCCTAATGACTCAATCCTGTCATTACCAAACACTCCATGCTTACTTAATTGTTTTAACCCGTTTTCACTTATATAACCTAACCTTATATGCCACAACCTAGTCTAGCTATTGTCAAAGCCTGTTGCTACATTAACAAAACCAATGATAGCAGATTTATCAAAGACATATAAACCATTCTTCCTCACTCCTTTCATGACTACCATAGAACCGTTAATTACTTTTAGAGTTCCATTTTCGGCCTTAAATACACACCTGACTGATATAACATTCCTAAGGAGATCAGGTTTCTTTTCAGGTTTGGTACATATCTGACCTGATGCAATTGTCTTACCACTCCATTAAACATTCATTATTACCATTACTACTTTACCCCTATTATATATTTGATAAGACTAAAACATATTTAAATAATGGCATATATGGAAAAAATAACCCGAATCTAACACCCATTAACCTTCTGTTTAGCCACTAAATGCGATGAGTATATCTGTAAATTCGGCACAATCTTCTGTTATAACAGCCATATCACCATCTGCCTTCTTCTTGTTCTTGCTTTCTAGACAATCTTTTTTAAAACTTTATGGCAATGAAAACACTTCAAGGTCTTTGGCTTTGATTTGGATCTAACATGTTTCTTACCCCTATGCTCTTGTTTTTCTTGTCTCCCTTTTATTGTCAAGCCTTATACTTGATTTGAGTTCTTCTATTCTTGCTTTCTAGTCAGTACTTTGGAGTTCAAGGGTTGCCTTAACATCTGTCATAAAGAGTAAGGTCCGACCATATGTTAAGTTCTCAACAAATTGGTCATACGATTTTGGCAAAGAACTCATCAAGATCACCGTCTAATCTTCATCTTCAATCTTTACATCTATTGTTTCAAGGTCAAGAACTACCTTATTAAATAGATTAATGTGTTTTTTGATTGGGGTCCCTTCAGCCATAGCAGGTGTATACAATCTTTTCTTTAAGTATATCTTATTGGCCAAATATTTGGTCATGTAAATCGCTTCTAAGTTGCTCCAAAGCCAGCTGCAATATTTTCCTTTGAAACTTCCTTTAGAACCTGATTATTCAAACTTGATACAATTTCATAATGAGTTTTCCTCATAATCTCCCTCTTCCCAAATTTTGTCAGCGTATCAAGCATCTTGTCTTCTTCTTTAAGAGCATCCTTCAACTCTTAATGATCCAAGATTGCCCTCGTCTTCAAAGCCTACCAGTTGAAGTCATTTTCTCTATTGAATTTCTCCAGATTAAACTTAGAGAAAGACATTATTACTTAGGAACTTGGCTCTGTTACCGATTGTTATCGAAAACTATCTTAAAAAACAATGTTGTAGTACTGATATGATTTAATCAAGATTGTAATATGATAAAAACTATCAGGTCTGACTAGATAATAAACACAAAACAAATTAATAATAAGCAAGATCAGAGACAAACAAGAATTTCATGGTTCAGCAAAATTGCCTACGTCCATGAAGCAAACACATGTACAATTTTTTATTATAAGCAGAAGATAAAATCTGTACAAGATAACTCTTTTTTCTTAAATCACCTATGTTCAGTTTCTCCCTTTCTTCTCCCTCTCTCTCATTCTCTAGAGTACATGGTTTTTATAATGCCCCTAAATATCCCAATTCAAGTAAGTTTAGTATCCTAATTCAAGTAGGTTTGGTGTCTTAATTCAAGTAGGTTTGGTATCCTAATTCAAGAAGGTTTAATATCCTTTTCAAATTAGGATGACAACATCTTCTCAGGTCTTCGGGTACTCAGAGACTAGATCAGATCCTCTTCAAGTCAAGATGACTACTTCTCTTCAAGTCCTAGGGTCTTCAGGTGCTCAGATACTAAAATACCAGATCAAGTCCTCTTCAAGTCATGATGACAACACCACTTCAGGTCTTCGGGTACTCAGGTACTCAGATTATCAGGTTCTCAAGAATTTGAAGCATGTATTCTTTATACATACTACTATTCTCCCGAAACGTACGAATATAACAAAAATTCATTATAGAAGTCAAGTCTTTACTATTAAGTCCACGATCATGCAACACTCAAAGGGGAAGAATAGACATATTATTGAAGAAGTGAATAACTAGAGTTGAATCACTCTTCAACCAAACATTGGGAAAAGTCCACTTACCTCCCTTGAGATTTGTGAAAATTCCAATTTAAAAGAAAATTTATGGAAAGAGACACAAGCCTCCTCTACAAATAATAAACTTACCAAAATACACCGAATTCATTTTAAAATTACAAAATAAAATTATTTTGGTTAAATTTGAACTTATAACTTTAGTAAAAAAGGTCAATACCCTAACTACTATACTAAAATAATTTTAATAATATATTTTTTAATTCATAATATATAACTCTTTTGAAATACATATATAATAATTTTTATAGTAATTACAATTATTTGGTTACTATAAAAATATTTATAATTCAAAAATAATTTTATAATCATTAAAATTATATATAATAACTTGAATTTAAAATTATTATTATAATTAAATTATAAATTTTCAAAATAATTATCATTATTTAGATTTTTAAATAAAATAATTTATTTTATTTAACAATTACTTAAGAAATAATTTTTTAAAATTATTAGTGCTAATATAATTTTAGAATAATTTTATTTTATAACCATTTAAATTTATTTTCTTTAATAATTATTTAAGAATAATTTTATTATTACTTGATAACAATTTTAAATTCAAGTTATTATATAGATTTTTTTTAATTATAAGTTTTATAATAACAAAATGATTTTAATTATTATAGAAATTATTAAATATATATCTTCAAAAGAGTTATTTATTAAGGATTAAATAATATATATTTAAAGTATGTTTGATGTAATGGTTAAAGTATTGCTCTTTTCAAATAAGGTTTACTAATTTTATTTTATAATTTTAAAAAAATAGATTTAGAATATTTTGGTAAGTTTACTTCTTTCAAATTGGAATTTTCACAAATATCAGGGGAGACGTGTGGACTTTTTCCACCAAACATTAAACCCACCCTTATCATAATCAATGTCTACTATCAACAAGGGGGCCATAATCTCAGCAAGAAAAGCAGTGTTATAATCAAGAGAGAGACCAAAAAGGGTATTTCAAAAAACATTAGGGGGAAAAAGGGAATTTGCCCCTTTAAAAACTTAATAATGCTATCTATGCAAACTCATTAATTCAGACAACTAAACGGAGCATTACTAATTAGCATTTTATTAAATTGCTACAATGAAAAAGAAATAGCATTAAGAAATTAAAGCTATGGACATATCCTTTGTCCTTGTATTTTATACTTTTTAAAGCAATTCAGCTTTACTGCAACCTAACCTTTTTGACAAATAATTGTAACAATTTACTGAAATGTACTATATGATCAATTATATTAGTTGTTTTTTATAGGGACAAGGCACATGATAAATAATTGTATTTATTGGTGAATATATTCTAATTTAGTGAAAAAATAAAATAAATAATCTTACATTCTTGCAAATAATTGTAATTTATTAAAAAAGAAAAGACTATTTGAATATATATGAAAGTCCAAACGTTTGATCTTATGATTAAGATCAATTATTCAAGCCTTAATCATCAGACCACAATTATTTGGAGTAAATTATAAATTATATATCTTACATAAATATTAGATAAATTATTCTATATGTTGGTGCTACTATATAAAAAATTTAAGAATAGTAATAACAATTTTATCTAACAATAAGAAATTTAAATGAAAGTAAAAAGAAAATTTTAACTTAATTATTGTGAAAGGTAGTTATGAAAGTAATTTAATATAATTTTTTCACATTAATATTGATATTAAAATATATGAACAATTAAACCAGTTCCTCTTAAAAATAAAACTTTTCAAAGAGTGAAAATTTTGCATGACTACGTAAGTTTTCTAATTTTTTTTAAAAAAATCCTTAAAATAATTAGATATTTATTTGAATAAACTAAAATACAGTGAGAGCAAACAGTATAAAATTGTATCCGATATCAATTTTTTCTAGAGTGCAAATCTACTTTGCTAAATATTACCAATTAAGTTTTTGAATCATAATAAAATTCAATTTATGCAGTTTGCGTGTTATCTCATTTGCTAATTTTTTTTATTATTCATAACCTTATAATTTAAAATTTGATAGTGGAAAAGTCTGTGACGCAGACGAAAAAATGCGGTGAGTCGAATCTCATTCGGTTCTTTGACGTAGTGGGTTAGATAAACATTCTAACGGAGGAGATTAGATATCATTCTTACCCTAATGGCTCAAAACACGAGTGTCATGATAATAATTCGATAAGAAATAAAATCAAAAAGGGAATATTTTATTTAATAAAAAATTGTTTAAAACTATAACATAGGCTCTCTATATATAATAAAGAACACTCAATATTACAAGTTAACTCAGATAAGAAAATATAACTCCTACCTAAATAAAAAAAATTAAGAATTAAATAACAAATCGAATTGGCAAGAATAAAAGACTTCTTAAGCTAATTAAATTTTAAAATTGTCATACATCAGTCTGATTCAAGCCAATTGCTTTTGTTGAATTATATTTGAAAATGTGATTAGTAATTATATCAATACATAGCTCAAAGTGTTACAATTAGGAATGCTTGAGATTGTAAAATTTATCTTAGACCGCCCGAGTTAGACCTAAAGGACTACCTTTTTAATAAGTTACAACAGTATAATTAACATTTTATGTATTATAATAATTTAAATGTGATCTAGAAATTTCAATGTTATTATTTTTATATTCTTTAATTTAATATATGCTTTGCCGTGTGCAATTGTCTTTTCAATATTTATCAAGCAACCAACAAAGTAATTATTATTTTAAACTTCTCCGCTAGCAGATGGCAAACATGATCTATTTTCAGTATACAACCATTTTTTTGTTTTCTAGTTCTTTAAACACACAAATTAATTAGCTCGTTTAGGAAATGGGGGAGGATCACAAATGATATCACATTTGCAAATATGTTGATTTGCATTAGACGGTTTGCACACACAATTGTCTGGGGCTTTAGTTGCTCCATATTTGTTGAAGAAAGCTTTAAGGCACACAAATTCTGATTCCTTTGGATCCCCTGGACAAACTCCAGGCTGTGTCATTTGTGAAGGACAATATTTGACAACGACTTGCCCTGTAAACATACATAAGAAGATGAATTAAACAATGGGAATTTCAATAACAAAAGATTTTGTTTTAGGTTCATTTCGCAACTACTTTGCATGTCCTTCATTTTGGAAGCACAAGAACTAAACGTTTTATTTAATAGCACTAATCAATTTAATCAAAAGTATAGATATCTGATAACAATCTTAATTTAAAACAATACGAAACAAGACACATAAGAGTAAGTTTACCTTGCAAAAGATTAAATGAAGATAGGACAAGAGTGAAACTAAGGGTGAGAACCAAAAACTTCTTCATGATCTTAATTTGACTTTTGTCTTGTCACTTGTAGTAGTACAAAGATATTATATATGAAATTCTTGTAATACATATTGACATATACATATACATATATATATATATATAATAGAAAAAGACACTAAATTGAGCATATACAATTTCAAAAAAAAATAACCACTCTCGTTATTTATCCTAAGAGTTAAAAATTATCGTTTTTTTATAAGAAGTTTTGTATATGTGATCCTCTAAAGTTCTTTACTTTAAAAAGAAAATGATTTCTATTGTAGAAATCTTTTTGTTTTAAAAGTTAACAAATTGTTTCTACCTAAATATTTTAGTTTTCCTCTTGGTTACATGTATATTTTTCTACCGTGAATATAGGCTATTTACTTATAGCTACTTTGATTTTAATATCAAATGGTCAGAAAATTTTCAAAAGATTTGACAAGACTTTGAGAACTTTCGAAAATATTAATAAGCTGCAAAGGTTATTAGTACCTTAATTTTCTATTAAACTCCTCTTTAGTGTAAAAGATTTTACGATATATACTATTTTCTCATACTTATTTGAAATGACATCAAGTTAAAAAATAATTATTTAAAAAAAATACTTACTGTTCTAGCAACACCTACTATTATTTTAAGAAAATATGTAGATGGTATATTTAATATGTATTTGTTGTAATATATTGTTGTTGAATAGAATAAATAGATCAACAGCTCATAAATATTAATTATTAAATAAAAATAAGAGTTTATTGAATATTTCAGTAATGGTATTTTAAGGTTAAAGGAAGATACAACAATTATAGATATATTGCAAAGTCTTGATTGATTCAACCTCACTTGTGATATTTAAACACGCTAAAATACTGATAAAAATTGCAATCATATTTTTGATGTGATTAAAAAGTTGGTTTTTAATATTGTGATTGAAATAAAAGAGATGGAAACATTAATATTGGAGAGGCTAAATTATATGGTTCATGGCAGTTATGTCTTTTCTCAAGTATTGCCGAGGAATTAATGCAAACACATTTCAGGGCCACCCACACATTTCTTGCTAAATGTCAAACCAATGATTCCCTTTATCCATCATGTGGTCTCTTCTGTTATAAAACATCCTTCCTCCTTATCATTGAAGAAGTTTAATTGAGTTAACTACAATATATTATTGAGACATAGTGAGCATGTGTAAAACATTAATAGTAAAAGAACTTAAAATTAATATCACATATATAATTTTATACTTAAAGCACAATGGATATATATATATGTTTTAGATGCAAATATTTTAATTTAATAGCATACTAGTGAATTCATTAAACTCAAATATTTCAAGCAAAAGTTAGATTATGTAAAAGAATTAGTGTTTGATTTATAAATATAAATGCAAATGTAATACACTTATAAAATTGATAACGAAACTTTCAAGTGTGTGAAACTTGATCCTTAAGGCTATTATATATGGTGAAACTTACAAAATCAGAAGTGAAGATTAAAAATGATATCCTTATTTTACTGGAAGATTATTGTTGATTGATCTATCATTAAGTAGAACACTTAACATCATTTAGTATGTTCTATGTGTTTATTTTTCTTAAACATTTTTATTTTTATTTTTGCAGGTATTAAAGTGTTTCAATGAAAAGACATGAAAATGGAGCACAAGTATGCACTTGTGAGCCTCTCCATTGATCCTAGACTAAAGTAGTAGATATGAACGTGCTAAGTATGCGATACTAAAATGATCATAACTTCATCTACACAACTTGAAATTGCAGTCCTTTTAGTGCACTAGAAACAAGACATCCAAAGCTTTAAAATGATATGTCTGAAAAAATTTTAAACTATATATAAAAGTGATTTTTTTCATTAATTTTAATCAGAGAATATACAACTATTTATTTGTAGAGGAAAATCAAAGATAAATTTGAAAGAAATTCAAAACTATACAAATGTAAGATTTAGGTTTCCATAAATTATTTTACTAATCTATGGTAGAATATCATTTTGATTCAAATTCTTATTATGTAAACCAATCTAAGAGTAATTGTTTTGGATTTGTGCAGGTTCTTTTTGATATTTTCAATTTATTATTTTACTAATCTATTAGTAAAGAAGAAAATATTCCTATCATTTTTATGTCAAAAAAATTTACAACTTTGAAATATTAGCTAATATATCATTTGTATCACCCTTTTGTGAAGGAACTCTTTCAAATTTAAGCATTCCTATTATCCTTGTCAAGGAAACCTTTCTATCCTATGCTATCCTTTTTTAGGCAGCCTAATGCATGTTTTCTATTTAAGACAACTTAATATCGCTATCTTTTTTTAAGAGAGCAATTTAAATTTTTTCTTTCCAAAATTCTATGATCAATTCCCTTCTTTTTTTAATAAATCCACAAGTTTTTTTTTTTTGAAGACGTAAACCCTACCTAAGGATCCTATAAGACTCAATACCAAGAATCAGGGTGAGAAAACCTAGTAGAATGCTTCGTTTTTTTTTTCAACTAAATTTATTGTAACCGAGTGTGGCTTCTCATTTCTCAAAGGATTTATGATTAGAAATCTGAACTTTGAGTTCTACTTATTTTCTTTGGTAACTTTAGGATTCACTTACCCCGGCCCTTTCACCAATATTCATCATATTATCAACATTTTCTTTTTTAATAAAATATTTTGTAAATCAAAAGTCGTCTTCTTCTGATTCATTGTCAAAATCAACAAACCAGAAATCTTAATGTGTTTAAAGACTTTGCGATGTATACTTATTATTCAACTCGTGACCTTTTCCAAACTTATATTTAAAAGATTAACAACACATACATATAATAATTAATTAATGATAATTAATGTATGAAAATTTATGAGTGAAATAATTCAGAATTCGAATTCAACAAGCTAAATAGTTTCGAAAACATTAATTAATTGATGAAGAAATCTTGACAATGAAGAAATCAAATTAATTAACGTGAGTTTTAAACCAAAATAAATGAAGAACATTACCATAAGATTTCATGTGTTTTAACATGGGGTTTGGTTGTGTATTAGCTTTTTCTCTTATCATGTGCTGCTAAAAAGGCACATTTGAATTGTCTTCCACACGAATATTGCTTATTCAAATTGAATTTCCAATACATGAAGAAGCTTTAGCAATTTTAGTACTACATACTGCTTTTATCTTTTGTATGTCTGTTTTTTGTTATCTGGAATCATTTTCTTGATTTTCATTTCTCAAATTAGCGTTTTGAATTCGTATATCTTTAAAGAAATATTTGAGCTTTGGTTTATCAGAAGGTGCTGTAGTTTTTTGGTTCAAAGAATGCAAGATTAAGAGTTGTACAAGTTTGTTAGAGAGGAGTTAAGTCAGTTACCAAGATGTAGGAGCTGTTAAGTTAGTTATACTTTGTAACTGAATTTAACCACCTGGAATTCAGAATATATAGGCTGGTTACTGGTGTAACTTAGAGAGGATGGATCTTAACTTATAGAGAGAGTTAAGGTGAGTTCTATAGCTCGTTTTGAAGCTTGTAAACTGCTCCTAATCTTTGTTGAATAAGATTGAGCTTTTCTGGTGTTCTTTCCCGTGGATGTAGGCCTCAAAAGCTGAACCACGTAAATAATCTTATTCACTGTTCATTCTGCAGAAAAAAATTCTGTTCTTGTTATTCTTGAATTCTTTTAGTCTTCCAAGTGTTTGATTGATTGCACAAGAGATTTGTTGAGATCTTTGGGGTGTGTTAGAGTCAATTAACACAACAGGTGCGTTGTGGGTGTTGCCAATATGAGGATATTCTACTGTCATTTTAAAGAAAAAATTCACTCTCCTCTCATATCTCTATCAAAATTGAAGTAAGACAAGGAAAATAACGATAGAGAATATTAAAATTCCATTGTTTAATTGGGTGTATATATATATATATATATATATATATATATATATATATATATATGTATGTATATATATATATAATAATTAATGCCTCTGTAAAAATAATATTACTATAATTCAGCACATTTTTGCTGCCAAAAAAACAATTTTTTGACAGCCATGAAAACGGTTTCAAATACAGTCAGCCCTGTATGTTGACTATTTTCATAATATTGTTCCAATAGGCATTAAATGGTTAGATACTGTTACCAAATTGCTTGCAAAGCGGGATGAACTTAAGCAAAATTGTGATGATTTTAAATCCTGACCATTGATTCATTTGATAATCTTCTTTAGAAAAAAGAAAAAGAACATGAAAAATATACCTTGAAAGGGGCTACTAAACATTATGAATTACCTATTTGAATCATAATAAAATCTGAATTTTATGCAGTTTGCATGTTACCTTTATATTCTAATTTTTTCAATTATTCATAACTTTATAGTTTAACATTTGAAAAGTCTAATTCAAGACCCTTGTTTTTGTTGAATTTTTTTAATTGCTTGACTATATCAATATTTTTTTATTCTTTAACCCACTCTATGCTTTGCCGTGTATATAATGATCTTGTGATAAATCTATAGTTTATTTTCAATATTTATTACTGATATTAAATAATCACGAAAACAATCAACATGTACGTAGTGCCAACAAAGTAATTATTATTTTAAAACTTTCTGTTACTGTAATAAACAACTACAAATAATATTAAATATTAATATTGTATAGCATACAATATTATATATTTGTCTCAATAATTAATTATTACCAACATAAGCTTTTTTCAGTATACAACTATTTTTTGTTTTGTAGTTCTTTAAATATACAAATTAATTAGCTCGTTTCGGAGGTGGGGGTGGATCGCAAATGATATCACATTTGCAAATATGCTGATTTGCATTAGACGGTTTGCACACACAATTATCAGGGGCTTTAGTTGCTCCATATTTATTGAAGAAAGTTTTAAGGCACACAAATTCTGCTTGCTTTGGATCCTTTGGACAAAGTCCAGGTTGTGTCATTTGTGAAGGACAATATTTGACAACTACTTAGTCCTGCAAAAAGACATAAGAAGATTAATTAAACAATGGCAATTTCAATACCAAAAGATTTTATTTTAGGTTTATTTTCGCAACCACTTTTCATGTCCTTCACTTTAACAACCACAAGAACTAAACGTTTTTGCATATATCCATTTCTAACTTGGAAGCTACGTTTACTAACTACCTATTTATTTTACTCTACAATTAATTAATGGTTTTATTTAATAGCACCAATCAATTTAATTAAAAGTTTAGATATCTTATAACAATCTCACTTTAAAACAATACGAAGCAAAACACATAAGATTATGTTTACCTTACGAAAGATTAAGTGAAGATAAGCCAAAAGTAAAACAAATGCTGAAAACCAAAAACTTCTTCATGATCTTAATTTAACTTTTCTCTTGTCACTTGTTGCAATAGTAAAATGATATTATATATGAAATTCTTATAATATGTATGGAGTTATATATAGTAAAAAAAGAAACTAAATTAAACATGTACAATTTTAAGAAAAAATAACCACTCTTGTTATTTATCCTAAGAGTTGAAAATTATCGTTGTTTTATAAGTAAGAAGTTTTGTATATGTGATCCTCTGAAGTTCTTTACTTTAAAAAAAAAAAAAAGGAATTCTATTGTAGTAATCTTTTTGTTTTGAAAGTTAATCAATTGTTTCTAACTAAATATTTTAGTTTTCTTCTTGGTTACATGCATATTTTTCTATGGTAAATAATTCATATTTCACCTCTTTATTATGTCTTCCAATTGCCTTAATTTTAATTTTTTATTTTATTTTATTTCATTTCTTTTATTTTTTTACAATTTGAAAATTTAGTTAGCTTAGATAAAGTCAGATTTTCATAATTATAAGACTTAGTTAGAAGTAATAAAATGTCAGTTTCTATGTGTCCGAAAACCTAATCTCATTCACTTTACTACTTATACGACTCCGTATGTTTGCAAGTTGTAAAGTTTCGTAACAAAAAAAAATCAAACACTTTAGAATTTCACTATCCATTTTGCCAAATTCATTCGACCATAACACCTAATTGTCAAAACTTTAAGTTTAGTTGGCTTGATTTTTGCTTTGGTCGATTGGTTCTTTAAAATAAAATTGGTTCAACTCATGCATGGACGTATATTTGAAATATTTTTAAATATGTCCCTATTCATGTTTAAAAATCTTTTAGTTTTAGCGTCCTAAAAAATTGAACTTTGAAAAGTTTGTTTGGGTCCTCCAAAAAAGGGGAAAAAAATAATGGTCCCTTAAGTATTGTCAAATGTATCTTTTTAATTCAAGTTATGTAAAAATTATCTAGGCAACTCAAATGTAACATTGGTGATATGATTAAAATAGGTCCTTTGTATATTATGCTCTAATTTACTCGATCTACGAGATATATAGTTAATTTCAAAAAATAAGCGATGGAGGAAGGCCAATACTTTTTCTAAACACAACATGTTTAACGGACTACTGGGAGTTAAATTAGTGATTTTCAACAGCTGGGACTAACATATATATTAAACTATATTTTAAGGACTCAACAATGTCGTTTCCTCAAAAAAGTTCATGATTATTTTTACTACTATAAATATGTGTTTTCAAAAGATAACAAAGGATAAGTTTATGAAAATATTTCCAAAAATATAATCAAATGAAAATATTAAAATATATGTTTATTAAAAGAAAAATATTTTGAGGTTGTAAGTGCGAATTAATAACCAATTCAAAGATATATTTATGTGTTGAACCTAAAAAAGTTAAATTTATTTTGTTATTTTAAAAAAATTAGGAAAAAATGTTATATTTGAATTAAAATTCTAACAATAAATTTGTACAAAATACTATGCTCCTCCGGTAGCTAGGAAAAGTCGACCAAGAATAATTGAAATCTCTCGGTCTTCCTCCATGCCAAGTACCACAAAATTAACTTGGGAAATGAATTTATCCACCTTGACTAACACATCTTCTATAACTCCCCAAGGATAAGTAATGGACCTATCTACCATTTGTAAGGAGAAAATGAATTTATCCACCTTGACTAATACATCTTCTATAACATCCAATTTTCTTTTTTTTTTTTTTTGAAATCTTTGAAGGAATGACAAAGGTAGAGTGATAATGGGAGGATTATCCGGAAATGAAATCTCATGTAGCTTAGACACTTATTTTGGTGCTTCTTCTTCAACTTTCTTCCCACTCACTTCACTCTTCTTCATTTTATCATTCTTTTCTTCATTCTCCTTACACTTAAGTGACTCTAACTCCTTACCACTCCTAAGAGTGATAGCTTTGCATTGCTCTCTTGGGTTGACCTTTGTATCACTTGAAAATTTTTCATTATGAAAGAGACTTGATTGATATAGCTAATTGGCCAACTTATACTTCCAAAGATTTCACTGTTGCTCATTTATTCACCATATGAGTCTTCATGTTATCCAATCTCGCTTCATTTTTGTTGAACCGATTCCTAGTCTCCACAACAAATGTGCTCAAGAGGTCTTCCAAAGACAGTTTCTTTTTTATTATGGGCTGTTGTTGAAATCCCGGTGGTGGTGGTGATAGCATTCCATTGCTTGCATTGCAATAGGAAACATTTTCATGGTTTTGTAATCCGAGATAATGGTGAGTTAGTAAGTTATAGTTTCGGTTGTTGATATATTAACATTGTTCTTGCTCAAAACCATCATCAACACATGAAGAACTTGTAGCCATCACTTTATCTTGACTTGAAGAAGTCTCCTTGGTAGTGAAGTCCTTAATTTAGTTTGAAAATGCAGCAACTTGGGCTGAAAGTGCTACCATTTGATCCATTTCATGAACTCTCACAGCTTCTTTTGAAATTGATCTTTCACTCGGCCATTAGTAATTGTTGCACGCCATTTCTTCTAGCAAAGCATAAGACTCTTTAGCTGTCTTAGACAATAAAGTACTACCAGCCGCTGCATCCATAATTGTTCGAGTTTGCCTATTCAATCTATTGTAGAAGAGTTGAATTTGGAACTAATTTTTATACCATTATTGATGACACTTCCAGATTAAGTTCTTAAACTGCTCCTAAAACTCATACAATGGCTCAAAGTCCAATTGCCTAAATTGAACAACTTCTCCCCTCAATTGTGAAGTCTTTGATGGTGGAAAAAACTTGGTAAGAAATTTTTGTGCCAATTCTTCCCATGTGCTAATACTACTCGATTGTAAGGATTGTAACCAACCTCGAGCCTTATCCCTCAATGAGAACAGAAACAACCTCATATGGATAAAGTCTTAGTTTACTTCATCCATCTTAACGATATTACACACCTCAAAAAATATAGCCAAATGAATATTGGGGTCCTCATGAGACAAGTCCCCATATCGATTTTGCTGAACCATGTTTAGCAATGCAGGTTTGAGCTCAAAATTGTTGGTGTTGATTATTTCCCGACGAATTCCCGAATAGTTATCATTAACCACCGGTCAGAAGTAATCACGGAGTGCTCTCGGTTGTTGTTGTGGCTGTGATGGTAGAGGATTTTGATCTTTTTTCTCGACCATATTTGTGGTTCAGTTCCTCTTTTCTCTTCTTAAATGGCGAAGTGTCCACTCAATTTTTGGATCAAATGCAACTAATTCAAGACTGCGGGTTCTTCGCATATACCTACGAATTCGAAAACAAAACAAAAACATAAACAAAAATAAAAACCTAGATTAAAATTGAACAATATTACCACAATATTTGTAATCATTCAAAGTTTTCAATCCCTGGCAATGGCGCCAAAAACTTGATCGCGACTATACTAACCCAAGCACATGAGTCATATCAAATAATAAAGTGATAAGAAAATATATCGTCCCACGAGGATCGAAATTCAAATTGCCTACTAAGTACTATAGTTTAAAATGCCAGTTTTATCTAAGCAAGCTAAATCGATTAATTGTAACGAAAAATAAATTAAAACACTACTATTAGCTAATGTATAATAGAATTCGAGTTTAAGAATTTATAAAAGGGTGAAATATACAAAGACGAATTACCTAGGGTCTTGATTTCGCTTATCCATCACTACGTTTCTCCTATTTTGGTCTAATTTATTAATCACAAGATTAAAATTAGCCTTAACAACTCTCCTGAGTGTAAATCAAGGTTTGACGCATAATGACTCAAGTTCATATCCCTATCTAACTCAAACAATTATACGTTTATTATTTATTACTTGTTCTTTAATGCTTATAAGCCAATTCACCTCCGGTTTCTTGAAATCCTAATTGTTAATTTGATTATCTAGATGTCAATTACCTTCCGTTCTCATTACCATATAGGTTGTGTTTACTTAGTCCGACAAATAAATTAATCTTTCTCAAGACTGAATTCATCCATCTCTAATTCAACTAATTCATTAATTAATCAGCTTTTTGAATTTCTTGTATTTTGGTCCTTGCAGCTTTGTGTTTTGGTCCCTATTTTCTTTTCAACTTTTCCGACATTTCTTTTTCTAGCCGATGTCATCTTGAATGCCCGTTTGCTATCTTTTCTATACAAAGCATTAAAATTCATCAAATATTAATTAAACTTAAGGATTTACAAAACAATTCAAGTTCCGAAATATCTGATAAGTGTATATTCTACACACTTATCAATGCGCCCTTCCCTGCTAGTGAATTAATTACAATTAGTTACTATTGTAGCTTCGATCTCAAGCTCATCTGTCAATAATCATTTACATCACAGACGTGAGATTGTTGGGATTGTGAAAGAGGTTGGTCCCAATGTTGGCCGCTTCAAAGTTGGTGACCATGTTGGTGTGGGAACTTATGTCAACTCTTGCAGAGACCGTGAGTATTGCAACGATGGGCTATAAAATTATTGTTCAAAAGGCTCAGTTTTCACTTTTATTGCCATTGATGCGGATGGTACAATCATTAAAGGAGGATATTGTAGTTACATCGTTGTCCATGAGAGGCAAGTTTATATTTTATGATGTTTAATAATTCTTTTTTTCAAGTAGATCCTGTAATTAAACAATATTCACGATTACATAGATAAGCTTATTCACTTTTGAAATAACAGGTACTGCTTCAGGATACCCAACAACTACCCATTGGCCTCAACGGCGCCTTTGTTTTGTGTTGGAATTACTGTCTATACCCCATTGATGCGCCATAAGATGAACCAACCTGGTAAGCCTCTTGGAGTGATTGGGCTTGGTGGCCTTGGTCACATGGCTGTGAAGTTTGGAAAGGCTTTAGGATTGAAGGTAAAACTTTTCAGTACTAGCACTTCCAAGACAGAGGAAGCCCTGAATCTGCTCGGCGTAGACAAATTTGTTGTCTCATTTGACCAAGACCAGATGAAGGTATAGGCGTGTTCAATAAGCTTCTAAACCAAACCGATGATAACAATATTGATTAATGGGCTTCTCTTTATGTCACTTTTGAAGGTTGCTGGTGTTTACATTCTTGTAGGATTCCCAAGTGAAGTCAAATTTAGTCCAGCAAGTGTGCTTATTGGTACATTGGCAACCTTTCTTAATTAATTGTGCCTTGTTCATTAAAATTGTGCGCTGGCAGTGTTACAACTTCGACAACTAAACTTTTGGCAGGTGCGAAAACTGTTTCTGGTAGTGTAACAGGTGGAACAAAGGAGACTCAACAAATGTTGGATTATTGTGCTGCTAATAAAATCTACCCTCAGATTGAGATAATTCCAATTCAACATGCGAATGAAGCTCTTGAAAGGCTAATAATAGTATTATATTATTGTCATATGTCTCGTATATTTTTATTTATCGTACTCTTTAAAAAATATAAGATGTGATTGTGGTAATGATATAATATTATGATATCAACTTTTATGAATAATTTTGTATAATAATTTATATGCATATCAATATTGTTATTTTTTTTTTGTACTAATATTTACTTTTTTAATCAATCTGAAAAATATTGCCATTGAACAAAATTATTTTAACCTTTTTAAGGACATCGAAGTAATTTTGTATATTTACTCATAAAACTAAAATATATGTTTTTTTTTCCTTCTGAAAGAACATAAAACTAAAACCCAACATTTCCTAATTGCAAAGTTTTTTAAAACAGAATACTTATTATTAGATGATAAAATAAGAAATTGAGGATATTAAAATAATGTGTATTTAGAAATTTAATTTCTAGCAATGATAATATAAAGATTGAAAAATTAAATTGTTAATAAAATTACTAAATTAATTGAGTTAAATGTATACAAAACCAAAGCAAATAATGTGACAATGTAAAATTTTAATTTGCACGATGAACAAGGCTACATAATTTTTACTCTCGATGTTTTAAGAAACACTAGATATCCCTAAATTTTTAGGGTGTGCTGTCTAATTCCTTGAGTTATGAAAAAATAGAAAAATATCTTTTGAATTAACTTCAATAAGATTGACATATTAGAATATTATTATTTTATAGTTTTTACACTTTGAGAAAATAACAAAATAAGATAATTTCATTATTAATTAATTTGTCCCTACTATCTACAACGTATTAGGGATTAAAATTTTAAACATAAAATTTTTTTATCTTATTTATTATTTTAAAAAATTTTAAAACAAAATTTAATCATTTAAATTAATATGCTAACAACAAATTTAGACAAGCTGACATTTCTAACTAGTTTAGTAATAATTTAATATGTAATGAAAATAATATTTTTAATAAAACATGGATAATATTTTAAATATACATTTAAAAATCACATTTATTTTATAATTTTTTTAAATTATTAAGTTTATAATTAATATAAATAAAAGAAAATATAAATACAAACTATATTTATCGCAAAGATACTCAAAATACTTTTTAAAAAATTTTACATTGGTTTTATTATTGTAACCCTAAGGTGACTTTTTTAAATTAGATTTATTTGTTACAAATTCTTTTACTAATAAATAGAAGTGAGTTAGGTCTAATAAAGAATACAGAACGCTAAAGCTAGGAAAGGGATGATGATTAGATAGCACATAGAATTATGCTTTTACTTGCTGGAAAGAGAGCTCTAGTAATTGCACTGAAGTTAGGAAAGAGATTATAATTATATCTCTTCACACTTTAAAGGTCCTCCTTTTATAATTTTTTTGCACGTAATTGTCGTAGAACCGTCTTACTGCTTATCCTTGATTAAGTCAAATTTGTCTTCTTAGGATTTGACTTTAACTTACAATAAATTTATATGTGTTTTAATTCTAACCCTAGCAATTAAAAGACTTGCATATGTGGTTAACTAAATTTATTTTTCATTAATACAAGTTTAATTAAAATATGATTTTTTAAAAATATTACATAATATAAGTATAAACTATCAATATTACATTCGAAAATTTGTCGAAAATCTTAATTGAATTGTATATAGCATTGTCCGGACTTCTACTCCCAAATATAAATGATATCTACTCTCACAAAATGAAGATTATACTCAGATTCTAATATGATCGACTTTATATATAGTAAATAGAAAATCTACATATTATGAGGATCATCTTACCTGTCTTGTGGAAGGTGGTCTTTTGGTCACTGAAGTAATTAAAATATAATTTTAGAAAGCCATATAAGATGACTCTAAGAGTTTCTAGAGTTTTGTGTTTGCTTTAGAGCTTAAGGTTTCTAGACTTGACTATAATATAATACATCTAATATACTATAGTCAAGTCTTTTGGCTCAATAATTAATATATAATTTTTTTATCTCAATTTTATTTATAAATATGATATTATTTTTCATGTTATAAATGTTAGCTACTTTAATAATTCCATAATTAATGCTATGTATTGAAAATCATTCGGAATGACTTGGCGTACCATTATTAGCATTTTTTTAAATAGTGAAAAAGAAATGACATTAAGAAGAGCCACGTGCCACTTGTTGGTTTAAATAAGACATGTCATTTTATAAGTCAGTATTAATGCTAGACAAGGACATGAAATATAATTGTAATTTCTGGCAAATACATTCTAATTTATTGAAAGAAAAAAGAAATAAATAATTGACTTTCTGGCAAATAATTGTAATTTATTCAAAAAGAAAACACATTTTAAATATATGAAAGTCTAATCTTTAGAACTTAAGATTAATAATTCAAAATCATTTTGGGTATACTATATATCTTATACAAATATTAGGTAAGTTATTCTAAATGTTGGTGCTCCTAAAAAATTTAAAAATAATAAGATAACAATAATAAATTTAAATGAAAATAAAAAAAATAAAAAGTAAACTTATTGCGAAAGCTAGTTATATATGAATATGATATAATATACTTTTCACATTAATTTTGAAAATAAAATATGTGAACAATTAAACTAACGACAAGACAAGTCAAATATTAAATTTATAATGTAAAATATTCATTTATTTTTAATTTTTTCAAAACAAATATAGAAGTTCTCCAACCAAACCTTATCATAATTTACTAATTTAGGCATGGAAAAAGAAATCCCATATGATTGGCAACAATATAAATTTGGATTTCGCCCTATATTGTTCTGCGAGCAGTAAGTACATCAATCCAAGCATGTCTAACAAGGTCCGTGAAAATTATCGTCCACTGGCAAACTTTCGTCCTTCAATATGGAAGGACACGTTCGATTCAATGCCCTCACCTAAGTTGGTAAAAGTATTCTCTCAATTTCTTAATTATATCTTGACGTATATACACGAAGCAAACCTTAATTGAGCTTGTCTTGTTTGTGTATGTATGAAGGAACTTGAATATGATAAGCAGTTCGAAGAGCTGAAAGAACAGGTGAAGGAAACGTTAAGTACTGCTTTTTCTACTGATGATCCGGTAAAGGAAGTTATTCTAATCAACTCGCTATGTCGTCTTGGTGTATCATATCACTTTAAGACTGAGATTGAACAACGATTACATCATATTTTTGAATCGCATCCTGATCTTGCTGCTGAGAACGACTATGACTTATACACCGTTGCTCTTATATTTCGAGTTTTTAGACAACATGGTTTCAAAATGTCATGTGGTAAGTATACACATATATATGTATGTCTATCTATGTTTGACACTTTAAAAATATAATAATAATAAAAGATATCAGGGTTGATACACATATTATAGTCTTGGATGCACACAATGATATTTGGATATACACATGATACTGATAAACACATAATGGATATATAATGAATCAGGTGTTTTTAACAAATTTAAGGAGTCTGATGGCAAATTTAAGGAAAGTTTAATCAGCGATGTGAGAGGAATATTAAGTTTGTATGAAGCTACACAATTAAGGGTACACGAAGAAGATATTCTGGAGGAGGCTCTTATTTTCACGACGACTCATCTAAAGAAGATTTCCTTGGCTCTAGATACAAGCCCTCAACTAGCGAATTACGTAACTAAAGGCCTAGAACAGCCCTTTCACACAGGTGTGCCAAGACTTGAAGCGATAAAATATATCTCTTTCTACGAGCATGAAGAATCTAGAAATGAAGCTTTACTCAAGTTTGCCAAATTAGATTTCAATCATCTACAATTACTACACAAACAAGAGCTAAGCTACCTTACAAGGTACATATATATTTAATTTATACGTATATACTAATTATGCATATTAATTTCACGTTTTTTCATTTTTAATTTATTGCAGTTGGTGGAAAGACTTAAACTTTGCATCAATATACTTTTATATGAGAGACAGACTTGTGGAGATTTACTTATGGAGTATTGCACAACATTATGAGCCTTGTTACTCTCGTGCTCGGTTGATAGTTACTAAAATTGTTATGATGATGATGGCTATAGATGATACATATGATGCATATGGTTTACTTGATGAACTTCGATGTTTTACAGATGCAATAGAACGGTTTGTATATATATATGTGCATTAATTCAGTTATTAATTAATTAATGAGAAAATTATAAAGATATTAAAACGTACAATTACTCATGAAAATTATATATATCATTATTTACAGGTGGGACATCGATGCTCTCAATCAATTGCCAAATTATTTGAAACCTTTATATAAGTCTCTTTTGAACCTTTTTGAAGAATTAAATAATGAAGTGACAGAGGAAGGAAGATCTTATAGTGTCTCATTTATAAAGGAAATGGTAATTACTATTATTTGTTTAACTAACTTTCTTTCACTTTAATATGCATGCATATACTCTTTAATGTAATTACTATAATTTTCACAATTAACTTGGTATTTTTGCTGAAAAAATTATTAGGTTAAAGAAGTTGTGAGAGCTTATTTCGTTGAGGCTCAATGGTTCCGGGAAGGTTTTGTGCCACTATTTGATGAGCACATGAGCAATGCTTTAATTTCAGCATGTTGTGTTCTTCTTCCAGCCGCAGCATTTACAGGAATTAGAGAAATTGCAGGAATCCATGCATTTGAGTGGCTGCAGAGTAAACCAAAAGTTATGATGTCTTCATTTACAATCCTTCGTCTCATTGCTGACTTGGTGTCTCACGAGGTGTGTATATATATATAATTGCTTACTCATGTGAAAGTTATATAAAATCATTGGTTAACAATAGTACCAACTAAACAATTATTTTCTCTATTTTCTTAAAAGGGTTAAAGTCTTTTTACTCTCTATAATTTGGTTAAATACCATCATAAATTCTAATAGTTTTAAAAATACTCTTAAAATACCTATTATACCTTTTTACATAGTATTTGTTAAAAATAACTATAAATCTCTAAAATTTAATAAAATTTGATAAAATACAACATATTTATATAAAATATATTAATAAATAAATAAAAATTTATTTTAATATTATATTAACAAAATACTTTTATTGCAATTAATTGTAAGAAATTAAATAATAATAAATTACATATTTATAATTACAAAAAATTAAATACAAATAAAATATAAATAAATATTAATTTATTAATAAAATATAGATTTATAAATCTATTTATTTTACAACATGTGTATAATAAATATTTATGATTATATTGTAATTTAAATAAAGTAATATATTTAAAATATAAATAAAAAATAAAATTAAAATATTAATAAAATAAAAATATAACATATTAATAATTATTATATTAAATATGTGCTATAAAATAATATTACTATTTATTTATTAATATGTTTTATATAAATATATTATATTTTATCAAATTTTAGAAATTTCTTAATTATTTTTAGTACATATTATGTATAAGGGTATAATGGATTTTTTATATAAAATTAGGAAAGATATTTTTAAAATTATTAGGACTTATAAAGATATTTAGTCAAAAGTTAAGGATTAAAATGGCTTTTACTCTTCCTAAAATAAAAATAAAAATAAAAAACAAATGGACAACAATAACGAGCAAACACTTAGTTACCATGCTTTTAAAATTAAAATAATGTATAAAGGTTTCAAATTAAAATAGAGTTAATATCTTACATAAATTAGTCTAACATTTACAGGATGAGCAAAAGAGGGGACATGTTGCCTCTGTCGTAGAATCTTACATGAAGGAATATGGAACCTCAAGAATGGAAACAGCTGAAAAGTTTAAGATAATGGTTACAAATTTATGGAAGGATATAAATGAAGAATGTATGAGGCCAAAGATTATTCCATTGCAACTAATTAATGTAATTGTTAACGTTGCACGAATAGCAGAAGTCTTTTACAAAGAGGTTGATGGTGTAACAAATCCAGAGTACGTGAAAGACTATGTCAAAAAACTGTTCGTTGATCCACTACCTCTTTAAGAATTGGCTACTTGATGGCTGCCACAGAATGCAACATGCTGGTGTTGTTGGAGTTATGTTTATGGCTGTTGGCTTTCAGTTTGCTGTGCTGGTTGCTTTTGTTTGTTTTGGTGCTGCTAGCTGCTGGTTGTTGCTGCTGTCGTGAAATGCAACCTACTTTATTTTTTTTCCTTGTCGCTCGTGTTGCAGTTATGTTTGGGTGCAATTTGTTGCTGTTGGTATTTGATGTTGGAGTTATGCATCAATTGTATTCCTTTGTCATTTTTTCTTTTTGGATATTATTGTTCTCTTTCCTTTCTTTATTTAATAAATCTCTCTAAGCTTCACACTTAGAGATTACTTATTAAAAAAATTAAATTATCTATATTGTTTTAACAAAATTTTTTAAATAGTATGCTTTTGTTATAACTATTAAAAAAAAAATGCTGATGCCCTCTAACACAGTATGAGCGATGCTTGAATCCCAAACCTCTTGTATCACCTCTAGAGATTTTACTAATTAAATAAACTAACACCCACACTTAGGCGTATTAACGAGAATGGAGAAAAAAGATGGCGGCCATAATCTCAGCAAAAAAAAAAGCAGTGCTATAATCAAGAGAGAGACCACAAGGAGTATTTCCATAAAAACTCAACTAATGCTATCTATGCAAACTCATTAATTCAAAAAACTAAACGTAGAATTACTAATTAGCATTTTATTAAAGTGCTAAAATGAAAAAGAAATGGCATTAAGAAGTTAAAGCTATGGACGTATCCTTTGTTCTTGTACTTTTGTTCTTTTTAAAGCAATTCAGCTTTACTGCAACCTACCCTTTTTGACTAATAATTGTAATAATTGACTGAAATGGACAACCTACCCTTTTTGTTCTTGTACTTTTGTTTTTTTTTTTATAGGTCATATCATGCTGGACAACGAACATGATACGTAATTGTACTTATTGGTAAATATATTCTAATTTAGAGAAAAATGGAAATAAATAATTTTACATTCTTGCACATAATTATAATTTATTCAAAAAGAAAAGACTATTTGAATATATATGAAAGTCCTAACGTTTGATCTTAAGATTAAGATCAATAATTCAAGCCTTAATCATCAGACCACAATTATCTGGAGTACATTATAAGTTATATATCTTACATAAATATTAGATAAATTATAATAAATGTTGGTGCTCCTATATAAAAAGTTTAAGAATAGTAATAATAATTTTATCTAACAATAAGAAATTCATAGGAAAGTAAACAAAATAAAATTTAGACTTAATTATTGGGAAAGGTAGTTATGAACATGATTAATATAATTTTTTCACATTAATTTTTATATTAAAATATATGAACAATTAAACTAGTTACCCTTAAAAAAAATCAAAAAGTGAAAACATTGCATGACCCCACGTAAGTTTTTAATTCTTTTTAAAAAATCTTCAAAAAAAATTATTGATATTTACTTTATGAGTATAATTACATATTTATTTGAATGCTATATATTGACAAACAACTATAAATAATATTAAATATTAGTACTGCAAAGTAAACAATATTATATATTTGTCTTAATAATTACTTATTATCAACATAATTTGTTTTTAGTATACAAACATTTTTGTTTTGTAGTTCTTTAAATACACAATTAGTTATCGCATTTGCAAATATGTTGATTTGCATTAGACGGTTTGCATTCACAATTGTGTGGGCTTTAATTGCTCCATATTTGTTAAAGAAAACTTTAAGACCATTATGCCTAATTTAGTCGGCCATTATACTTAATTCTCTCAACTCAAATGATAAGTGCGTAAAATACGCACTAATAATTTATTCATAGACTTGAATTATTTATTTAATCCTTAAGTTTTATTTAAATTTGATGTATTTTGGTTATTTTGTACAGAAATAATAGATTTGGCTATCCAAAATGAATTTGATTCAAAAAGGATAAATTTCGCATGAAAAGGAAGATGTTTGGGGATCAAAGTGCAAGAGATATATGGACCAAAATGTAGAAACATCACAATAAGAGATAAACGTCAAAATAATCAAACTCATGGGAGTCTAATCGTTATTTTCCGGATTTTCCAACCTTCTTGGCAGAAGGTGGTGCGCGATCGCGCGCCTTTGGTGCGCAACCGCGCACCGCGTTCTGCCCAGGTGGACCAAATTGTAACAAAATCAAGACTAAAATGCAAGAAAAACTCAAGCTATAACTCAATATCTGATTAAGTATAAATGAAGGGATCCAATTGATAGTTTTTAGCCAAATTGAATTGGTGGGCAGAATTAGGTGCGCGCGACCGCGCGGCGCTTCCTTCACCCCAGTTTGACTGATTTTTTTAAAGCCCTAAGAAATGAGGAAAAGAGGACTTTTGGAGATTTTTTAGTTTTGGGTTTAGTTTTTAGAGAGAGGGAGGAGATTGCTAGAGAAAGAAGGAGAAAAATTAACAAAAAAAATGAGGATTTCATCAAGAGATTGGGGATTCTCATCAACCTTGTGAATTCAAGCTCTTCTCATCTAGTTTTTCTTTCTCTCTTCTTTTAATTTAGTCTTGAATTTGACAATATTGTGATTAATTGAAATTATGTTATCAATTGTTAAATTCTTGATTATGGGATTTAAATTATATATTATGTGTAGCTACACCCAAATTTTTACGGCAATGATTTAATCTATTTGAAGTATCAATTTCTAATATTGTGTTATTCAATTGATTTGAGATTGGGTGTTGAGTATTTATCATAGGTAATTAATGCTTTTGAATATTTGGCCAATATTTGAATGAATTGTGGATTGATAGGAATTGAGAAATGAATATCATATCTAAACCGTGTGATAAATACCGTAAATTGCATATTAGATAGAGATATACTAATATGGTTTGCGTAGTTTAATTAGAAATTATCACCAATTATAATGCACTTCCATTTAATTAATTTCACATATAGATATAGTGAAATTTTAAGTACGAAGTAGACTCGATTGATCGAGAGAGAGACAATCGAATAAATTAGGATAATTAACTAGCAACACGTATTTTAAATTAGAACAACGTCAATTGAAGAATTGGATGCTACCAAATACGATAAATCATTAGCCCTAAAACTTTCCATTAGTTGAATCTTGTAGTTAATTTGCATAATAGTAAATTTTAGTCTAATTTTAATTTTCTCAACTAAAATTATTTCAATTTTTTTAGATAAATTCGTATGTTAATCACGTTCGGTAATTATAGGATTAACATTCCTCGTGGAATCGATATCCTCTTATCATTTTATTACTTTATTGTGACATGTGCACTTGCGTTCGTTAATTTTATATGCAACACCAAACCTCAAGTTTAGTTGACTTGATTTTGCCATTCTACCCAAATTAATAATTTGGTCAATTTCCTTATAAAAATCAAATCAGTACTCATGCGTAGACCAATTTTCTTATAGGTTTGAAATCTTTTCAATTCTGTCCTTATTCGAGTTCTAAACTCTTTTAGTTTGGCACCAAAAGAAATCTAACTTTGAAAGCTTGTATTTTTGTCCTCCAAAATAGGGAAAAAATTAATGGTTCCTAAAGTATTGTCAAATATATTTTTTAATTCAAGTTTTGTAAAAATTATCTATGCAACTCGCATGTAACACTGGTGATATGATTAAAATAGGTCCTTTGTATATTAAGGTCTAATTTACTCAATCTACGAGATTATATAGTTAATTTTAAAAAATAAGCGATAGAAAAATACCGATACTTTTTTTAAACACAATCCTATTTAATGGACTGCTGGGAGTTAAATTAGTTATTTTCAACCATTGGGACTAAAATATATATTAAACTATATTTTAAGGATTCAACAATGTGGTTCCCTCAAAAAGGATCATGACTCTTTTTACTACTCTAAATCTTTATTTTCAAAAGATAATGAAGGATAAGTTTCTTAAAATATTTCCAAGAAATATAATCAAATGAAATTTGAAATTTTGAAAATATATGTTTATTAATAGAAAAATATTTTGAGCTTATAAGTGCGAATTAATAACTATTTCAAAGATATATTTATATGTAAACTTGAAAAAGTTAATTTGTTTTGTTATTTTAAAAAATTTTAGAAAAAAAAGTTATATTTAAATTATATTCTAACAATAAATTTGTACAAAATGATATGCTGAAATTCTCCTAACCTTGTTTTTTTTTTTTTCTTGGTAATAAAATTATGATAATGGAATGTTTTATTGGAAGAAAAAATAGTAGTACCTTATTTTATACTGCAAGTCTTAGTGTATTTTGGGAGAAAACACTAAAATTAGAAGATTAATCATGGCATCAAACCAGTTCTAGTCTCTTCAAACATCTTTAATTTTATTTTAAATTAATTGTCTTTGGATTGTTCTAATTACAATGATCATTATGATTTATTTTATGGTATTGATGATGGATTGTGTTACATTAGGCTAATTTCATTATCCTAGGGTGTTGATGTAATCTATTTGAATCATGCTTTGATATATTTTAGTGTTGTTGATGTGGTTCATTCACTTTGTTTATTTTTTGTCATAATGCTTTCAATTTGATGTTTCAATAAGTTGATTGATTTGTGTTGAATGGGTTGATACTTGAGAGAGTTTAATTTATTTACTAGAATAAAAAAAATATAATTTAGATTTCTGTAAGTTCGGGAAAGATCTTAGAACCTAGATAATCATACTAGCTTTTAAAATTACAAGATACAGTGAGTAATTGGATTTTAATGAGTTCATTAAAAGTCATTTTTAATACATATTTAATTGAATAAGTCAAAGAAGGATATCGATATGTGATTAGTATAACACCTTATTAGGATAAACATGAGGATGAATAGATGAAATCAAGATGCTAGGACCCATTTTATTGCATAATCCATATTTTTTCTCTTTATTTTGTCTTCCGATTTATCTTAATTTTCAGTGTTTCTTTATTCTATTTTATTTTCACTATTTTTTTACCATTTGAAAGTTTAGTTAGCTTAGATAAAGCCGAATATCCAGAACTGTAGGTGCTTAGTTAAAACTTACAAAAAGTTAATCCCTATGAGTTCCACAATCTGATTTCAATTTACTTTATTATTTGTATGACTACGTATACTTGCGAGTTTTAAGGATTTGTAACAAAAAAGAAAATCAAACTTTTTAGAAATTCACTGACCATTATGCGCAATTCAGTCAATCATTATGCTTCAATTCTCTAAACTGAAACATTAAGTTTAGTTGACTTAATTTTTTGCCATCCTACCCAAATAATTCAGTCGATTAGTTCATAAAAAGCAAATTGATTCAACTCATGCTGTGGACCAATTTTCTTGCAGATTTGAAATATTGTTAGTTACATCCCTAGTCACGTTTTAAAATCTTTTAGTTTTAGTGCCCCGAAAAATCTAACTTTGAAAAGTTTGTATTTTGGTCCTCCAAAAAATAGGAAAAAAAGTAATGGTGCCTAAAGTATTGTCAAGTGTATTTTTTAATTCAAGTTACCTAAAAATTACCTAGGCAACTCTCAATTAACGTTAGTGATATGATTAAAATATATTCTTTATATCATTAAGCTCTAAAATACTCGATATACGAGATTATGTAGTTAATTTTGAATAAATAACCGACAGAAGAAGGCTGATACTTTTTCTAAAGACAACCTGTTTAATGAGCTGGGAGTTAAATTAGTAATTTTCAACTAATGGGACTATAATATATATCAAACTATATTTTAGGATTCAACAGGTGTCATTCGTCAAAAAAGTTCATGGCTATTTTTATTACTCTAAATACTTGTTTTCAAAAGATAATGAAGGATAAGTTTGTGAAAATATTTTCAAGAAATATAATCAAATGAAAATTTGAAAAATTGAAAATATATGTTTTAATAGAAAAATACTTTGAGCCTATAAGTACGAATTAATAACTATTTCAAATATATATTTATATGTAAACTTGAAAAAGTTAATTTGTTTTATTATTTTAAAAAAATTTAGAAAAAAAAGTTATGTTTAAATTAAATTCTAACAATAAATTTGTACAAATAATATGTTAAAATATTCATAATCTTTTTTTTTATTTTCTTCGTAAAAAAATTATGATAATTTATTGTTTTGTTGAAAGAAAAAATAGCAGTACCTACAATCTCTTAGAGTGCTGCAAGTGGTTTGGGGTTCAAATAAATCTAGTTCATATTAAGTTGGGGTTAACATATTATCTCATAAAATTTTATGTAAAAGAAAATTATGTATGTAGATTATATAAATACTAAAAAAAAATACCACTTTCATTCCTTAAAATAAGCTCCAAAAAAATATTTGAGAAATAATAATGAGTTACTCCTAAGAATCAAGTTTTTCTAAGAGTCAAAAAGTTGTATGGGCCATGTAAGTTTTCTAATTAATTCTTTTTCTAAAATGCCTTAAAAGAATTAGTGATTACTTTTTTATTATAATTACATATGTATTTGAATAAACTAAAATATAGTAAAAAATAAAACTATTTATTTGTATAGGCGAAAAATAATATAATAAATATCGTATCGGATATCAAATTTTCTTAGAGTGCAAAGCTACTAAACATTATGAATTAACTATTTGAATCATAAAATCTGAATTTTATGTAGTTTGCATGTTACATTTATCTTCTAATTTACTCAATTATTCGTAACTTTATAATTTAACATTCGTTAGTGCAAAAATCTAATTCATGACTTTATCATTATTTTTTAATTCTTTAATTTACTCTATGCTTTGCCGTGTGTGTAATGATCTTGTGGTAAATCTATGTTCATTTTTTATATTTATTGCTGATATTTAATAATCACGAAAGCAACCAAATGTATATAGTGCCAACAAAGTAATTATTATTTTAAACTTCTCTACTACATATTGGCAAAGAACTACAAATAATATTAAATATTAGTACGGTAGAGCACAAAATATTATATTTAGTCTTAATAATTACTTATTACCAACATAATCTATTTTTGTATATAACCATTTTTTTGTTTTATACTTCTTTAAACACAAATTAATTAGCTCGTTTGAGAGGTGGGGGTGGATCACAAATGATATCACATTTGCAAATATGTTGGTTTCCATTAGACGGTTTGCACACACAATTGTCTGGGGCTTTAGTTGCTCCGTATTTGTCGAAGAAAGCTTTAAGGCACACAAATTCTGCTTGCTTTGGATCCTTTGGACAAAGTCCAGGTTGTGTCATTTGTGAAGGACAATATTTGACAACTACTTGTCCTGCAAAAAAACATAAAAAGACTAATTAAACAATGGCAATTTGAATACCAAAAGATTTTATTTAGGTTCATTTTCTCAACCACTTTGCACATCCTTCACTTTAACTATAAGAACTAAACGTTTTGGCATATATCCATTTCTAACTTGGCAGCCACGTTTACCAACTACCTATATATTTTACTCTATAATTAATTAATGGTTTTATTTAATAGCACCAATCGATTTAATTAAAAGTCTAGATATCCGATAACAATCTCACTTTAAAACAATACTAAGCAAAACACATAAGATTATGTTTACCTTGCAAAAGATTAAGTGAAGATAGGACAAGAGTACAGTAAAGGCTGAGAACGAAAAACTTCTTCATGATCTTAATTTGACTTTCCTCTTGTCACTTGTAATGGTAAAAATGATATTATATATGGAATTCTTATAATACGTATCGACTTATATATAGTAGAAAAAATAAACTAAATTGAGCATATACAATTTTAAGAAAAAATAACCACTCTTGTTAATTATCCTAAGAGTTGAAAATTATCGTTGTTTTATAAGTAAGAAGTTTTGTATATATGATCCTCTGAAGTTCTTTACTTTAAAAAGAAAAAGAATTCTATTGTAGTAATCTTTTTGTTTCGAAAGTTAATCAATTGTTTTTAACTAAATATTTTAGTTTTCTTCTTGGTTACATGCATATTTTTCTATGATAAATAATCCATATTTATTCTCTTTATAATGTCTTCCAATTGCCTTAAATTTAATTATTTATTTATTTTATTTCATTTCTATTATTTTTTTACAATCTGAAATTTTATTTAGTTTAGATAAAGTTAGATTTCCATAATTATAGGACTTAGTTAAAAGTTATAAAATGTCAGTTTCCATGCGTCTGGCAACATGATTTCATTCACTTTACTACTTATATGATTCCGTATATTTGAGAGTTGTAAGGTTTCATAACAAAAAAAAAAATGAAACTTTTTAGAATTTCACTATCTATTTTGCCAAATTCAGTCGACCATTACGCCTAGTTGTCTTTGTCAAAACTTTAAGTTCAATTTGCTTGATTTTTTGCCTTGGTCGATTGGTTCATAAAAATCAAATTGGTTCAACTCATGCATAGACCAATTTTCTTGCAGATTTGAAATATTTTTAATTATGTCTCTATTCATGTTTAAAATTCTTTTAGTTTTAGCGCCCCAAAAAATCTAACTTTGAAACGTTTGTATTTGGGTCCTCCAAAAAAGGGAAAAAAAAATAATGGTCCCTTTAGTATTGTCAAATGTATCTTTTTAATTCAAGTTATGTAAAAATTATTTAGGCAACTTGAATGTAACATTGGTGATATGATTAAAATAGATCCTTTGTATATTATGCTCTAATTTACTTGATCTACGAGATATTTAGTTGATTTCAAAAAATAAGTGATGGAGGAAGGCTGATACTTTTTCTAAACACAACCTGTTTAACGGACTGCTGGGAGTTAAATTAGTAATTTTCAAGAGCTGGGACTAAAATATATATTAAACTATATTTTAAGGACTCAACAATATTGTTTCCTCAAAAAAGTTCATGACTATTTTTACTATTATAAATATGCGTTTTCAAAAGATAACAAAGGATAAGTTTATGAAAATATTTCCAAAAAATATAATCAAATGAAAATTTGAAAATTTGAAAATATATGTTTATTAAAAAATATATTTTGAGGTTGTAAGTGCGAATTAATAACTGATTCAAAGATATATTTATGTGTTGAACTTAAAAAAGTTCAATTTATTTTGTTATTTTGAAAAACTTTTAGGAAAAAATGTTATATTTGAATTAAAATTCTAACATTAAATTTGTACAAAATACTACCTTAAAATGCTCCTAATCATATTTGTTTTATTTTTTGGTAATAAAATTATGATAATGGATTGTCTTATTGGAAGAAAAAAATAGGACCTAAAATCGCTTAAGAGTGCTGCAAGGGGTTTGAGGTCATTACAAGAAAAAATCTTTTTTGTGGCTGAAAAAATAAGTCGCAAATAATACAAATTTAGCCGCAAAAGAGGCTTTTGCGATTGAATTATAGCCATTTGATATCGAATTATATTGACTGTAATAAATTCCGACGCAAATTTTTTTTTTTATTTTTGTGACTGATTTTAACAGTCGCAAAATGTATTTGCGACCAACATGTAACAGTTGCAAATAATTTGAAAACATTTATATTTTTTTCACTAGCACCTTTTATTGTCGAATATTAACTATTTGTAATATGTTTATTAACTTAAATATTGATCCTATTAAACTAATTTGAATATTAAACTAAAGGTAAACCAAATATTTAACATAATATTTGGAACATGATTTATATAGTAGCCAAGAATTAAAAGACAAAGTATAAAGAAGATTTTATCATAAAATTTGAATATTCATCACTTTCTAATTACTGTAACTTCATATTAATAAAGTAACAACAATCCATTATCTCAGTCTTAAAATGACTTCTACATTAAAGTCCTACATTAATATGTCCTAGTAACTAACAACTTTTTCTAGAGTTTCAATCCATGTAATCTTGGTTGTCCATCACATAGGAATTTCTTTTCAAAGCATTCAAAGAACCAAGTCAAATATCATTCGGGAACCCCTTGTTTCTGAACCTGATATCATGAACCTGAACGTCGATCCCTTGTTCCTATAACAAAAACAAATTGAAAGCCAGGTAATCAAGAACCTTCATATAGTCTTTTATGAATTTGTAAAAAATATAAGAAAAGGTGGATGGAATTGTGAATACTAAGAAAAGAAAAAGGTTCATATAAGGTCTTTATGCCAACATTAAGACTAATGAAACACATTAAAAAAAATACTATCATTAAAAAAAGGCCCTAAGAAATTGATGATCACACATACATACAAAGATATATACATTAACATATTCATGAACACATGCATGTTTTTATCCAAACAATTCATTCTAACAACATCAAAGAAAAAGAAATCCAATTCAGGGAAACAGTCAACACAAACCAATCCATCCAAAAACAAAAACCTATCCCGACATAACATTGTCATCGTGTATATATACATACACATATTCATATGCATATACATATATAGATGCATATGTAGAGGTATAAATAAGAATTGATACATGTGCATCATTCCATCAGGCTAAATTCCATGTTCGAGACAGTAAAGCTCCCAGCAAAAATTTCCAACCTGAATCCCTCCCTATCCTATATGAATGCTTATCACTTCTCTCATCTCTCTTTCTCTCCAAACCCAAATCAAATTGATATGATATAGAGATGGAAAGAAGAGAAATTCCCCTTACTTCCTTTTTTGTTATTGAACATTATGATATAGACCAGAGAGGAGAGGCATAAAGGCAAAGAGAAAAATCAAATTCTAAAGACAAGACTTGACATACTAACTCATAAACAAATTCAAGCTAGAACTAGCTTTCAAGAAGTTATAGAAGCTTCCTAAAACCTGCTATATATCTCTAAGTGCATTAACATCCAACCCAGAATCAATTTCATCTAATATAGCCAAGTTTGCTCTCAAACCCTGTAATGCACAGAAGCAAGCACATGCATGAGAAATGGGAAATTTAAGCATCTATAACCAGTTTATCTCAGCTTCCCAAACTACAGTAACTTAATGCAGTGCAGAACCTAATTTCAACCAAAAGAGCAAAAAAAAAATAAGTAGTGAAGCACAAGGCTTTACTGTCCAAAATATGGATGGCAGAATATAAAAAAAATTGTCTAATACTAAATGTTACCTAGGAAACCATGAGCCAGAGAAAGAAATTTCGCATTTGCCATTTTCTCAGTTTTTTCACCAAAATATTTACAAGCTACCCCCGCTATATGTAACAGAGATGGAAATTAAGTTTTAATAAACTTGTCTAATTAACAAAGAAATTAAATTAAGCAAACTTAATCAAGAAAAAAAACACTTTTTATATTGAAAATTATCATATACTCTGCTTTATTCCTACTTTGATATATTTGTTTTCCAACGCAGACACAGACACAAAGGAAAATGTCTGTGGCTGGGAATTATTAGTAATAATTTCTAACTCTCCTTGATCCTAGACTGTTGAATGTAAGCTTCAAGCACACACACAGAAACACATGTAATTATATAAGCAGCCCATGGATATTATATGCCATACAATCATATAGTCAATGAGTGTATGAGGGAAATTGAAAAGCCTTGTACAAACTCACCATCAATAATTCTATTTCAAATTAGACTCAGTAAGAAACACATATGAGCCGTACAAGTCTGTTCCGCATGTGCTTATCTTGAGAAATGAGAAAAATATTGATGAACTCTAACAAACAAAAATTACAAATTTTATTGTCATCAAAATAAAAAATCTTTCATGCACTCATCATTAGGCTCAAATTTTTATCCTGAGAAGATTGAAGGAGGGGTTATGTTCCTCGTTATAGAGTGATGTCCTTCTAACCCACTGTCCTTATTCTCAATCATTTTTGTGCCACTAGGATATAATGAGTCAGAATCTCCATAATTCATGTACTCATCATTAGGCTCATCATCATAATCATATTCATTCTCCTCAAACAAGTTAACCTGGCATTCTTACCAAGAATAGAAGTGTAAAGAGTAAATAAGATGATTTATATCATTAATATAATTCTTTCATGAAGCAAGTTTGATCATAGAAATATAAAGCCTTACTTGAGGATCCCACATAGCAGACTCCTCAAGATCCTATGAAGATTGGGAAGTTATCTTCATTCTGCAAGTCAAATGACCAAGAAATCAAAATAGAAGTTGAATTCTAACTCATAGATGGCTACACAACTAGCAAACTTTCATTCCAAAATTACTAGAGACTCAGAACTAACCTGCTAGGTCCTCTTGCATTATTTTTTATTTAAGAACTGGCGAAAATCCAGCACTCTTAGGTAAGACTGGACCAAATTTAATCAGGTATTGACCCACTGACTTCATGCATAAGAGTCATTGGCAATTTTGCAATTGGTAACATTGCAATAACCTTTTTACTAGTAGTTGAATCAGAGTTCATGCAATCCTTGTACTATTTAGCAAGCAGCCGTGTATTCACATCTTTAACTGCAAATCTCTCTGCAAACTGCTCTTTCTGTTGAGCTCTCTGTTCCTTATTAATCAACTGATCTTGTATTAAACTTCAGACAATTGTTGTCAATAAACTTATAATATCCTTTTGGTCCATAGCAAACCTATAATTTTCAGACATGCTTAGGAAGGAAAACTGAACTTATAAATTCCCAATCAGTAAAAAGAGCAAGAGCATCAAACCACCATTTTTCATAACATTCTGTATAATGCCAATTAAGAGATAATCAAGCAAAGACCTAACTCAGGCAAGCCTTCCATCAAATACCTTATCAACGAAAAACATAAGATATTCAAAATTCATTTCCTTTCAGCAACCAAATTAATCAAAATATCAACATTCAAATCAAACTTCTAGAAATTACTAAGCTCAAAGAAAAACAATGATTTAACATAACAATTCAAGAGAAACTAAGCAAGAAAGTCTATTTGTAATTTCTATAACCCTAAAAACAAGCCACACAGAACCATTCAAGAGAAAACATCAAAAGCCAAAACAGAAGAGCAGAAGTAGAGAAAGAAACGTTTGGAAGAACCTGGTGAGAGCAACTATCAGCGACATGCCGGCAAACGCAAGCTGCCAGCGGCGGGTGAAGGAGCCCAACGATCAAATCTATTTTGCGACCAGATCTGTTTTGCGAAGAACATTTTGAACCCAAAATTAAAGGGAATTAACCGAAACGGACGTATAATTTAATCAAACATACCCAATTTTAATAATTTCGAACAAAAATATCCTCATACTCACATGAAAATATATTAACATACCTTATTTGGTTTCTTTTTTTTTTTTTGTTCTTCTTTTTCAACTGAACTTCACAATAAAGTGAGACAAAATTATTTAATTTCAATTTATTTTTTATAATAAATCAGTTTTGATTCAATTTACGAGCTCTATTAGACGGTGAGTATATTTTGATAATTGATTTCACTAAAAAATTAGATTTTATGTACATGTTCTATCGTGTTTAAACGTCACTTGAGTAAAGGCTGAGTACCGTCGAATAAGGCGAAATCAAGCCTTACTCGACAATAAGGTTCGAGTAAGGTGAAACTTATTATCGAATAAAGAGAAAATTTCTACTTTACTCGAACCTTATTGTCAAGTAAAATCTAATTTTACCTTACTCACGTTAATATTATGCTCTTGACCTCTTATTTAAGATATCAATAAAAATTAGGGACTTAAATAATATTACATCAAATAATTGAGGTTTAATTGTATATTATATCAATTATAAGAATTTAAACGTAAAATAACATAAATTAATTTATAAGGTTTGAGTAAAGTTCGAGTAAAGAGAAAATTTTTCTTTACTTGAATCTTACTTTTGAGTAAGGAGAAAATTTCTCCTTACTCGAACTTTACCTTCTTGTAAAGTAAAATTAAATTTTACTCGATAGTAAGATTCGAGTAAAGTGAAATTTTTCTCCTTACTTGATAATAACTTTCACCTTACTCGAACCTTACTGTCAAGTAAGGCTTGATTTCACCTTATTCGACAGTACTCAGCCTTTACTCAAACGACATTCGAACACGTATGTAGGTATGAGAATATTTTTTTTCGAAATTGTTAAAATTGAGCATGTTTGATTAAATTATATGTTAGTGGGTATTTTTGAATTTGTATTTAATAACATGGGCATTTTTGGTTAATTTCCACAATTAAATATTTTTTCAAATAACATTTAAATCCTTAATATTTGAATAATTAAGGATATTTGATATATTTTAATATATGTAACATTTTAGTCCTACTTATTGGAGACTAATATATAAGTAAAATAATAATAATTAACTTTTAATTATAAAATAAATATGTAAACTATACTATATTTTTACCAAAATGATGTGGTTTTGATCATAAAATTAAACCACTTTTTTGCAATTGAATTGTGTTCAGTCGTAAATCAATCGCAAATAATGATTATTTGCGGTAGATTAAAAATCGGCCGCAAAAAGGCATTTTTCTTGTAGTGGGTTCAACTAAACCTCGTTCATATTGAGTTAGGGTTATGTTATTATCTCGTAATATTTACGCAAAAGAAAAATTCAGGTGTGTAAATTATAGATAATACTAAATAAAAAAACCACTTTCATTTTTTAAAATATGCTCAAAAAACTATATCTGAGAAATAATAACGAATTACTCTTAAGAATCAAGATTTTCTTCAAATGAGAGAGTTGCATGGCTATGTAAGTTTTTTAATTAACTCTTTTTCTGAAACTCTTTAAAAGAATTGGTTATTACTTTTTTAATATAATTAGATATTTATTTGAATAAGCTAAAATACCGTAAAACATTAAAAATATTAATTTGTATAGGCAAAAATATAATAAATATCGTATCAGATATCACCCTTTTTAGAGTGTAAAGCTGCTAAACACTATGAATTGACTATTTGAATCATAATAAAATATGACTTTTGTATAGTTTGCATTTTACATTTATCTTCTAATTTATTCAGTTATCCATTTATAATTTAACATTTGTTAGTGGAAAAGACTAATTCAAGCTTCTTGATTTTGTTGAATTTTTGTGAATTGCTTGACTATATCAAAGTTTTTTTATCCTTTAATTTGTTCTATGCTTTGCCGTATGTGTAATGGTCGTGTGATAAATCTATGCCCATTTTCAATACTTATTGCTGATATTAAATAATCACAAAAGCAACCAAATGTATAGAGTGCCGATAAAGTAATTATTAGTTTAAACTTCTCTGTTATATATTGGCAAAAAAATACAAATAATATTAAATATTAGTATTGTAGAGCACACAATATTATATATTTGTCTCACTAATTACTTGTTACCGACATGATCTATTTTAAGTATACAACCATTATTTTGTAGTTCTTTAAACACACAAATTAATTAGCTCGCTTGGGAGGTGGGGGTGGATCACAGATGATATCACATTTGTAAATATGTTGATTTGCGTTAGACGGTTTGCACACGCAATTGTCCGGGGCTTTAGTTGCTCCATATTTGTCGAAGAAAGCTTTAAGGCACACAAATTCTGCTTGCTTCGAATCCTTTGGACAAAGTCCAGGTTGTGTCATTTGTGAAGGACAATATTTCACAACTACTTGTCCTGCAAAAAGACAAAAGAAGATTAATTAAACAATGGCAATTTCAATATCAAAAGATTTTATTTTAGGTTCATTTTCGCAACCATTTTGCATGTCCTTCACTTTAACAAGCACAAGAACTAAACGTTTTGGCATATATCCTTTCCTAACTTGGAAGCTAAGTTTACCAACTACCTATTTATTTTACTCAACAATTAACTAGTGGTTGTATTTAATAGCACCAAGAGATTTAATCAAAAGTCCACATATCTGATAACAATCTCACTTTAAAACAATACGAAGCAAGACAGAGAAGAGTATGTTTACCTTGCATAAGATTAAGTGAAGATAGGACAAGAGTAAAACAAAGGCTGAGAACCAAAATCTTCTTCATGATCTTAATTTGACTTTCCTCTTGTCACTTGTAATGGTAAAAAGATATTATATATGGAATTCTTGTAATACGTATCGACTTATATATAGTAGAAAAATAAACTAAATTGAGCATATACAATTTTAAGGAAAAATAACCACTCTTGTTAATTATCCTAAGAGTTGAAAATTATCGTTGTTTTATAAGTAAGAAGTTTCGTATATGCGATCCTCTAAAGTTCTTTACTTTAAAAAGAAAAAGAATTCTATTGTAGTAATCTTTTTGTTTTGAAAGTTAACATATTGTTTCTAACTAAATATTTTAGTTTTCTTCTTGGTTACATGCATATTGTTTTATGGTAAATATAGGCTATCTACTTATACCTAGTTTGGTTTTAATATCAAATAGTCAGAAAATTTTCAAAAGATTTGACAAGACTCCAAGAACTTTCAATTAATAAATAATTATTTAAAAAATGCTTATTGTTCATATTTATTTGCTGTAATATATTGTTGTTGAATAGAGTAAATAGATTAACTTCTCATAAATATTAATGGTTAAATAAAAATGAGTTTGTATAATATTTCATTGTCGATATTTTAAAGTTAAAGGAAGATACAATAATTATAGACGTATTGCAAAGTCTTGATTGATTCAACCCCACTTGTGATATTTAAAGAGGCTAAAACACTGATAAAAATTGCAATCATATTTTTGATGTGATTAAAAGTTGATTTTTAATATTGTGATTGGAATAAAATAGATGGGAAACATTAATATTGGAGAGACTAAATTATATGGTTCGTGCAACTAATGCCTTTCCTAAAGTATTACTGGGGATTTAATGCATATTCTTGCTGAATGTCAAACCAATGATTCCCGATATTCGTTTCTGTGGGCTCTTCTGTTATAAAACATCCCCCCTCCTTACCATTGTAGAAGTTGACTTGAGTTAACTACAATATATTATTGAGACAAAGTGAGCATGTGTAAAACATTAATAGTAAAAGAACTTAAAATCAATATCACATAAATAATTTTATACTTAAAGCACAATGGATATATATGTTTTAAATGCACACATTTTAATTTAATAGCGTATTAGTGAAAGCATTGAACTCAAATATTTCAAGCGAAAGTTAGATTATGTAAAAGAATTAGTGTTTGATTTGTAAAATATAAACTCAAATGTAATACACTTCTAAAATTGAGGATTGAGCTATGATTAAGGATTGATCCATCATTTGATCCTTGAGGAAAAAAAAAATGAAATCTTTATTTTATTAGAAGATTATGCTTGATTGATTTATCATTAAGTAGAACACTTAGCATCATTTAGTCTATTTTGAGTGTTTATTTTTCTTAAGCATTTTTATTTTTATTTTTGCAAGTATTGAGATGTTTCAATGAAAAGATATGAAAATAGAGCACAAGTATGGACCCACGAGCCTCTCTATTGATCCTGGGCTAAAACAGTAGATATGGACGTGCTAAGTATGCGGTACAAAAAAGATCATAACTTCATCTACACAATTTAGAATCGTAGTCCATTTGTTGTATTAGAAACTAGATATCTAGGCCTTTAAATCGATATGTGTAAAAAAATTTAAAATATTGATAGAAGCAATTTTTCATTAATATTATTCAAAGAATATACATCCATCTATTTATAGAGGAAAATCAAAGATAAATTTTAAAAAAAATCAAAGATAAATTTTAAAAAAATTCAAAACTATATAAATGCAAGATTTTGGTTTCCATAAATTATTTGACTGATTATGGAAAAATATCATTTTGATTCAAATTCCTACCATGTAAACAAATCTAAGAGTAATTGTCTCGAAATTATGCAGGTTCTTTTCAACATTTTCAATTGATTCTTATCATCCTCTCTCAAGGTGACGAGGGAACTTTGTGTACTTGCAACTTGTCTCGAGATGCTATAATAGTAAAGAAGAAAACATTCCTATAATTTTTATGTCAAGGAAAGTTTTCAACTTTGAAATATTAGCTAGTATATCATTCCTATCATCCTTATGTGAAGGAAATCTTTCCAATTTAAGCATTTCTATCATCCTTATCAAGGAAATCCTTCTAGCTTATGATATCCTTTATTAGGCAGCCTAATGCATGTTTTTTATTTAAGACAACTTAATATTGCTAACTTTTTTAAGGGAGCAATTTCAAATTTTTTCTTTCCAAAATCCTATGATCAATTCTCCATTTTTTATAATAGATCCACAAGTTTTTTTTAAAGGCCTAAACCCAACCTGAGGACCCTGTAAGACTTAATACTAAGAAAGAGGTTGAGAAAACCTAGCAAAACGCTTCTTTTCTTTTCAATAAAGGACCAAAATTCATAATTCTTTATTACTAAAAATAGAATATTAATAAAATAATCATTAAAGAACATAATTGAAATTAACCAACTAATGTGTCCATGTGAAATATAATGGGTGTCTTATGTGGTGTTGGTGTAGTATGAGGTGTGTTGTGTGATGACGAATTAAGCTAGGGCAACAATGGAAGGTTAAGATTATTGTCCTTTAAAATTTCAAACTACATTGATACTATGAAGAAATTTTGAAATGTAAATAGAAGTGGTGTTTTTCATTAATTTTAATATAAAAATATTACAACCCTATATTTATAGAGGAAAATCAAAGATAAATTTGACAAAAAATTTAAAATTACACAAATGAATGAGTTTGGTTTCCATAAATTATTTTACTGACTTACAGTAGAACATCATTTTGATTTAATTCAAATTTTGCCACATAAACTAATATAAGAGTAATTGCCTTAGATTTGTGCAGGATCTTTTCAGCATCTTCAATTGATTCTTATTAATGTCATGGGCAGTAGCTAAACCGCGACCGCGCCATGTCTTATGTCTTCCATGGTTGCAAGAGCAAAAAAGCGAACTTAAGGTAGGGCACTAGCTGAAACGCAGTCGCAGCCCACTCATTGTTGCCTTCGCGTGATTTTCAGCCCAATGACCTCCCAACTTCATTTTTGGCCCTTGGATATGAAATGGATGGCGTGATTTTAGAGAGAGAATCAAGAGAAATTATGGAGAATCTAGTGAGAGAAAGTGGTGATCTTGTAACTCTTGAAGGATTTTGAGTGAAGATTAGCAGATTAATCACGGGATGAAACTGGTTTTATCTCTTCACATACTATAATTTCATTTTGAATTTAATTGTCTTTGGATTATTTTAATTACAATGATGATTACTATTTATTTTATAGAATGATGATGGATTGTGTTAGACTAAGCTAATTCATTATCCTAAGGTCTTGATGTAATCTATTAGAATCATGTTTTGATATATTATAATATTGTTGATATTTATAGTTCATTCACTTGTGTTTATCCTTGTTCGTGATGCTTTCAATTTGTTGTTTTAGTGAGTTGATTTAATTGTGTTAAATGAGTTAATATTCAAAAAATTTAATTTATTCGCCAGAATAAAACAAATATAATTTAGACTTCTATTTGTTCGGGAGGACCTCAAAATCTAGATAATCATATTAGATTTTAAAAGTACAAGATACATAATATAACATTAGATATAAAATCGCACTTGGCACTCGGAAAAGGTAGCAAGATCAATTATAAGCCTCTAATTAGTGAATTGAACTTGAAAAAATTAGTAACACCTACTGAGGATAAATGTGAGGATGAATAGATGAAGTCAAGACCTTAAGACCGACCCTTTTGACTACATAATTCATATTTCATCTCTTTATTGTCTTTCAGTTTGCCTTAATTTTAATTATTTATTTATTTTATTTCATTTTCATTATTTTTTACAATCTAAAAGTTTAGTTAATTTAGATAAAGTTAGATTTCCATAATTATAGTACTTAGTAAAAACAAATGTCAATTCCTATGGGTCCGGCAACCTAATTTCATTCGCTTTATTAGTTATATAATCTTGTATATTTGTGAGTTGTAAGGTTTCGTAACAAAAAATAAATCAAACGTTTTAGAATTTCAATAACTATTTTGCCCAATTCAGTCGACCATTACGCCTAGTTCTCTTAATTAAAACTTTTAGTTGACTTGATTTTTTGTCATTTTACCCAAATAATTCGATCGATTGGTTCATAAAAATGAAATGGTTCAACTTATCTATGGATCAAGTTTCTTGTAGATTTGAAACATTTTTAATTACATCCTTATTCATGTTTTAAAATCCTTTAGTTTTTTATGGTTGAGAGTAAAAATTGTTCAGTGTTATGGATTGATGGATTATACTGAAGGAGTTGGGTGTGATGATTAGCTTGTTGGTAGATAAGACTATGATGTGATAATTTAGGAGGAATAAGCAAAGTGAATATATAAGTAAATATATAGTGGAGAGATGGGAGTAGTACGTAAGTGAGAGAAAGACTAGTAATATTTTAATTGCATTTTTCACTACTACAACTGTACACACAGTTACCTATTTATAGGCTTTATAAGTCAGTGAATTACATCCTGTGGTCAAAAAGTCCAGAGAATTCTTTTAATATTTTATTGAACACCAGTTTTTATTTGCTCCCTAAGTACTCTTAGTTTATACTAGAGACATCTTACTTAATTTATCTATTACATGTTTTGTTAGTTTTAGATAAATCTAGAAATGTGCAGCATCTACTATCAGTCGTCCTTGATGCGCATTTTGGTAACACCAATCATGTTGCGTAGTAGCTCAAACTTTTCTCTTGGTAGAGCCTTTGTAGTTTGGTTCTGTTGTGAAACACGGGATTTTTCACCATTGTTATTGCTAACTTGCTATCACAATAGATCTTTATAGCTTCGGTTTATGGTTCTCCCATGTTTTCAATTATACGCTTTAGCCATATTGCTTGACTTCTTGTCATTGCTACTGTAATGTACTCTGCTCCTGCTGATGATTGTGCCACTGTTGACTGTTTCTTTGATGCCCAAGTGAAGATTCTTGAGCCAAGTGTAAATGCATAACTTGAGGTGCGCTTCATGTCGTCCACTGATCCTGTCTAGTCACTATCTGTATACTTAATTAGTCTTGAGTCAGGTGTGGATTCATACCATATGCCATAGTTCTTTGTTCCTTGCAAGTATCAAAGAACCCTTTTTGCTGCTCCATGGTGAACTTAGCTTGGATTCTGCATGAATCTTGAAGGCTTCCCATAAGGCTTCGAAACTGCGAGTTATCTGCCTTTGGTGTGCGTGACGTCTTCCTTCTTGAGTGCTATATTGTTGTCAAGTAGAGTTGCTACTGTCTTGTCGCCTTTCATCTTGAACTTTTTTAGAAGATTTTTTGTATACGTTTTCCAAGAAACGAAGATTCCATCTTCTGTTTGAGTAATCTCAATTCCAAGAAAGTAGTGCAAAAGATCCAGATCAGTCATCTCAAAATTCTTCATTATGTCATAGTTTCCAATGGAAATGAGATTATCGACATATAGAGAAACAATGAATATGTTATCTGTATCTTGGGTCTTGATATAGAGTGTTGGCTCACTTTTGCTCCTCTTGAATCCTTGCTCAATAAAGTAGCTGCCAATCTTCCTATACCAAGCTCGTGGGGCTTATTTTAATCCATAGGGTGCTTTCTTTAGTCTTAGTACTTTGTCTTGTTAATTGACCTTGTATTCCGAACCCTTGAGGTTGCTCTACATAGATTTCTTCTTCAAGGTAGCCGTTAAGGAAAGCCGACTTAACGTCTAGTTGATAAATCTTCCACCTTTTTTGTGCTGTAAGTGCGATTAGTGCTCTTATAGTGTTATATCGAGCAACTGGAACAAATGTCTTGTTGTAGTCAACACCGAATTGTTGCGCATATCTTTTCGCTATAAGTCTTGTCTTGTCTTGTGATTTTGAATTGAGCCATCAGAGTTAAGTTTCGTCTTGTAGACCCACTCAACTCCAATGAATTCTTTGTCTTGAGGAAGATCTACTAGTTCCCAAGTTTTATTTTTCTCGATCATCATTATTTCTTCTTCCATAGCTTTCCTCCATACTTCTTGCTTTGAAGCTGCTTCATAATTATCTAGCTCTGTGATCATCAAGTTACATGTCTCATAAATCTCAGACAAGGACTTGGTTTTTCTTGGTATTAATTCTAGAGATGAATCAAGTGGTCCTTCGATAATTATATGTGATGGTGACTCTAGTTGGTTGTTGTTTTTTTTCTTCTTCTTGTTGTAGTGGTATTTGCAGGTTACTGCTTTTTCTTTGAACTTGGTCTATCTCCCAGTTGTAGGCAGTGTCTTCATCGAACTTCACATCTCAGCTGATTATTAACTTTCTTGTTCTTAAGCTATAGACTCTAGCCTTTTGATTGCGTATTATAGCCTAAGAAAATTCCTTTATCAGTTTTCTCGTCTAACTTGCCTCTTTTCTCGTGGTATGTGAGTGTAACAGATACAGCCAAAGACTCTAAGATGCTTTGCTGATGGTTTTCTTCCACTTCATGCTTCAACCGGTGTCTTGTCTTGTACAGATTTGGTTGGACATCAGTTGAGCAAGTAGACTGTAGTGCCTACAGCTTCTGCCCAGAAGGTTTTCGGAAGTTCTTTTGCTATCAACATGGCTCTTGTTGTTTCCATTACGGTTCTATCCTTCCTTTCTGACACGTCACTTCGTTCTGGTACGTATCCAACTGTTAGTTGATGCTTCATGCCTTGATCTTCACAAAACTTATTGAATTCTTAAAAGTGTATTATTTCCCTGTATCGCTTCTTATCGTCTTTATGTAACAGCTACTTTGTTTCTCGACATGTGTTTTGAATTTCTTGAAAACTTCAAAAACTTGCGACTTTTTACGTAAAAAATAATCCCACGTCATTCTTGTATAATCATTGATAAAGAGAATGAAGTACCTGTTATGATCATGTGATGAAGTCTGCATTGGACCACAAATGTCTGTATACACCAACTCTAGTGGCTCTGTGGCTCTCCAAGCTTTCCCAGATGGGAAAGGTTGCCGGTGTTATTTCCCAAGCATGCACCCTTCACAAACTTTGTTAAGCTCCTTGATCGTTGGTAGGTCTCGCATCATGTTCTTTTGTTGAAGGATCTTCAATCCATGAAAATTAAAATGCCCGAACCTCCTATGCCAAAGCCACGACTCGTCCACTTGTGCCTGCATCACAGTGTTGCTAGAATACCACCATCAGATTGGAAAGCGTCGATTCTCTCGCATTTTGAGTTTTACAATTACGAGAGATTTATCTTTCTTGTCAAAGATTGTACCAGAATCTCCTTCAAAACGCAAAGAGTATCCTTTCTCTATCATTGGTCCTACAGTGAGTAGGTTCTGATCTATTGTTGGGACCAAGAGTACTTCGTTCATATATCTCTTGCCCTTCTTTGTGTCAACGGCAATGGTGCCTTTGTCTGTTGCCTCCATATAATCACCATTACCAATTTTAATTATTGTCTTGATTTTAAGTATCAAGATTACAGAAAATACTCTCATCTTTTGTCATGTGGTTACTACAACCACTATCTAGATACCATATATATATTAATTATTGTCTTTCTTTGCTGATGTATCTTGAGAGACGTAGAAGAGAGTAGTTTCTGAATCTTGGTTTTTAGAGAAATTGGCTTGATGATTTTGTTTGAAACGACAAGATTTTTCGACATGTCCAAACTTTTTACAATTTTGACAGTGTGGTTTTCTTCTAAACCAACAATCTTTCTCTAGGTGGCTTTGTCTTTTACATATGCCACATGGAGGATACTTGCCTTTTTGTTTTTCTTCATTAGATTTACTCCCATATCTTTTAAAATTTTGAGACTGCATATTTATTTTAGCTTGGAAAGCGTTTTCTATGTCATTTTCATAATGTCTTTGTAATATTTTTTCATGTGCCTCCAGAGAGCTCATTAATTCAGCAGTTTTCAATTTTTCAATATCTTTAGATTCTTCAATAGCAGAAATTATTGGATCATATTTTTCTGTACAAGTATTTAGAATTTTTCCAACAACTTTGTCTTCAGGAACATCTTCTCGATAGGCTCTCAATTGATTTACAACCTCATCTACTCTAGTAAAGTAATCTTTAGCAGTCTCCGATTCTTTCATTTTTAAATTTTCAAACTTTCTTCACAAAGTTTGGATTTTTGGGACACGTACCTTATCAATGCCTTGAAACTCTTCCTTCAACTTATCCCATGCTTCCTTGGCTGTTTTTGCTCCCACAATACGTGGAAATAATTCGTCTCCTAAGCCGAGCTGCAGAGCAAATAATGCTTGAGAATCTTTTAATTCCTTTTTTTGTGCTGTCGATCAATGGGAAATGTCTTCAGGAATAGTGATTCGCTTATTGGTGACATCTCATAAATCTTAAGCATAAAAATAGGTCCGATTTTGATGAACCAAAAATCATAGTTTTCGCCACGAAAAATTGGGATGAGACTTAATTAGTGCAATGTGTCAGCCATGGTATTGGGTTGGTAGGATTACGTCCAATATTGGGTTATTATAGCCCGGTCCAATCAGGTTTCAATTTATTTGAAGCCCAGCAGATTTGGTAATTTACTCGGCCCAAGTCCGATTTGGTCCAAGTTATAATAAAAAAAAATTCGAATTCGGTTCGGTCTATATTTAAACTCGATCTTAGAAAATCAAATTCACTCGGACTGGATAAAGTAATTATTATTTTAAACTTCTCTGTTATATATTGGCAAAAAACTACAAATTATATTAAATATTAGTATTGTAGAACATACAATATTATGTATTTGTCTCACTAATTACTTGTTACCGACATTATCTATTTTAAGTATACAACCATTTTTTTGTTTGTAGTTCTTTAAACACACAAATTAATTAGCTCGTTTGGGAGGTGGGGGTGGATCACAAATGATATCACATTTGCAAATATGTTGGTTTCCATTAGACTGTTTGCACACACAATTGTCCGGGGCTTTAGTTGCTCCATATTTGTCGAAGAAAGCTTTAAGGCACACAAATTCTGCTTGCTTCGGATCCTTTGGACAAAGTCCAAGTTGTGTCATTTGTGAAGGACAGTATTTGACAACTATTTGTCCTGCAAAAAGACAAGAAGATTAATTAAACAACGGCAATTTCAATACCAAAAGATTTTATTTTAGGTTCATTTTAGCAACCATTTTGCTTGTCCTTCACTTTAACAAGCACAAGAACTAAACGTTTTGGCATATATCCATTTCTAGCTTAGAAGCTAAGTTTACCAAATACCTATTTATTTTACTCAACAATTAACTAGTGGTTGTATTTAATAGCACCAAGAGATTTAATCAAAAGCCCAGATATCTGATAACAATCTCACTTTAAAACAATACGAAGCAAGACACAGAAGAGTATGTTTACCTTGCATAAGATTAAGTGAAGATAGGACGAAGGTAAAACCAAGGCTGAGAACCAAAATCTTCTTCATGATCTTAATTTGACTTTCCTCTTGTCACTTGTTGTAATAGTAAAAAGATATTATATATGGAATTCTTGTAATACGTATCGACTTATATATAGTAGAAAAAGAAACTAAATTGAGCGTACACAATTTTAAGAAAAAATAACCACTCTTGTTATTATCCTAAGAGTTGAAAATTATCGTTGTTTTATAAGTAAGAAGTTTCATATATGCGATCCTCTAAAGTTCTTTACTTTAAAATGAAAAAGAATTATTCTAGTAATCTTTTTGTTTTGAAAGTTAACAAATTGTTTCTAACTATATATTTTAGTTTTCTTCTTGGTTAAATGCATATTTTTCTATGGTAAATATAGGCTATCTATTTATAGCTAGTTTCCTTTTAATATCAAATGGTCATAAAATTTTCAAAAGATTTGACAAGACTCCAAAAACTTTCTATTAATAAATAATTATTTAAAAAAATACTTACTATTCTAGAAACACCTGCAATTATTTTAAGAAGATATGTAGATGGTATATTTCATATTTATTTGTTGTTATATATTGTTGTTGAATAGAATAATTAGATCAACTTCTCATAAATATTAATGGATAAATAAAGATGAGTTTGTATAATATTTCAGTGTCGGTATTTTAAAGTTAAAGGAAGATACAATAATTATAGACGTATTACAAAGTCTTGATTGATTCAACCCCACTTGTGATATTTAAATAGGCTAAAACACTGATAAAAAATGCAATCATATGTTTGATGTGATTAAAAAGTTTATTTTAAATATTTTGATTGGAACAAAAGAGATGGGAAACATTAATGTTGGAGAGACTAAATTATATTGTTCATGGAACTAATGCCTTTCCTCAAACATTACTGGGGAATTAATGCAAACACATTTCAGGGCCACCCTACATATTTCTTGCTAAATGTCAAACCAATGATTTTCGTTATCCGTATCTGTGGGCTCTTCTGTTATAAAACATCCTTCCTCCTTATTGAGACAAAGTGAGCATGTGTAAAACATTAATAGTACAAGAACTTAAAATCAATATCACATATATAATTTTATACTTAAAGCACAATGGATATATATGTTTTAAATGCACAGATTTTAATTTAATAACATATTAGTGAAAGCATTGAACTTAAATATTTCAACCGAAAGTTAGATTATGTAAAAGAATTAGTGTTTGATTTGTAAAATATAAACTCAAATGTAATACATTTCTAAAATTGATAATGAAACTTTCAAGTGTGTGAAACTTGATCCTTAAGGCTATTATATATGGTGAAACTTACAAAATTAGCCATGAGTGAAAAAAATAAAATCTTTATTTTACTAGAAAATTATGCTTGATTGATCTATCATTAAGTAAAACACTTAGCATCATTTAGTCTATTTTGAGTGTTTATTTTTCTTAACTATTTTTTTTTATTTTTTTTTTTGCAAGTATTGAGATGTTTCAATGAAAAGATATGAAAATAAAGCACAAGCACGGACCCACGAGCCTCTCTATTGATCCTGGGCTAAAGTAGTAGATATGGACGTGCTGAGTATGCGGTACAAAAATGATCATAACTTCTTCTACACAACTCAGAATCACAGTTCATTTGTTGTATTAGAAACTAGACATCTAGGCCTTTAAATCGATGTGTAAAAAAAATTTAAAATATTGATAGAAGCAATTTTTCATTAATTTTAGTCAAAGAATATACATCCATCTATTTATAAAGGAAAATCAATGATAAATTTTAAAAAAATTCAAAACTATATAGATGCAAGATTTTGGTTTCCATAAATTATTTAACTGATCTATAGCAAAATATCATTTTAATTCAAATTACTACCATGTAAACAAATCTAAGAGTAATTTTCTCAGAATTATGCAGGTTCTTTTCAACATTTTCAATTGATTCTTATCACCCCTCCCTCAAGGTGGCGAGGGAACTTTGTGTACTTTCAACTTGTCTCAAGATGCTGTAAGTAATAGTAAAGTAGAAAACATTTCTATATTTTTATGTCAGGGAAAATTTTCAACTTTGAAATATTAGCTAGTATATCATTCCTATCAGCCTTGTCAAGGAAATCCTTCTAGCCTATGCTATCCTTTATTAGGTTGCCTAATGTATGTTTTCTATTTAAGACAACTTAATATTGCTATCTTTTTTAAGGAAGCAATTTTAAATTTTTTCTTTCCAAAATCCCATTATCAATTCTCCATTTTTTTTAATAAAATCTACAAGTTTTTTTTTCTTGAAGGCCTAAACCTAAGACTTAATACCAAGTTTTTGAATAAATCTACAAGTTTTCAATAAAGCACCAAAATGCATCATTCTTTATTACTAAAAAAAATTATTTATAAAATAATCATTAAAGGATATAATTGAAATTAACCAACTAACGTGTCCATGTGAAATATAAAAGGTGTCTTCTGTGGCAGTGGTGTAGTGTAAGGTCCTGAATGATGACGAATCGAGCAAGGGCAACAGGGAAAGGCTAAGATTATTGTCCTTTAAAATTTTACACTCTCTGCATACTAATAATAATGCATCATCAACGTGTCTGTTTAGATTAATTTAAACACAACGCTCAAACCTACATTGATACCATGAAAACATTTTGAAATGTAGATAGAAGTGATGTTTTTCATTAATTTTTATCAAAAAAATTACAACCCTCTATTTATCGAGATAAATCAAAGATAAAATTGACAAAAAATTTAAAGTTACATAAATGATGGACTTTGGTTTACCATAAATTATTTGACTAACTTACGCAAGAATATCATTTTTATTTAATTCAAAATTTTGCCATATAATTCAGTTTAAGAGTAATTGTCTTGGATTTGTGTGGGATCTTTTTAGCATCTTTAATTGATTCTTATCAATGTCATGAGTAGTAGCTAAAGCGCGCTCACGCCATCAAGGCGCATAGCCATACCATGCCCTCTATCTTCCACAGTTGCAAGAGCAAAAAAGCAAATTTGAGGTGGGGCACTAGCTGAAACACGGCTGCATACTACTCATTGCCACATCCATGTGATTTTCAGCTCAATGACGTCTTAACTTCATTTTTGGCCCTTGGATCTAAAATGGATGGCGTGATTTAGAGAGAGAATCAAGAGAAATTAGGGAAAATCTAGTTAGAAAAAGTGGTGATCTTGTAACTAATGGTGGATTTTGAGCGAAGATTAACGGATTAATCACAGGATCAAACTAGTTTTATCTCTTCACACCGTTTAATTTCATTTTGAATTTAATTGTCTTTGGATTATTTTAATTACAATGATTATTATTATTTATTTTATAGAATGGTGATAGATTTTGTTAGACTAAGCTAATTTCATTATCCTAAGGTCTTGATGTAATCTATTATAATCGTGTTTTGATGTATTTTAGTGTTGTTGATGTTTATGGTTCATTCAATTTTGTTTATCCTCATTCGTGGTGCTTTCAATTTGTTGTTTTAATGAATTGATTGAATTGTGCTGAATGAGTGAATATTCAAAAGAATTTAATTTATTCGTAGAATAGAACAAATATATTTTAGATTTCTGTTTATTCCGAAAGACCTCTAAATCTAGATAATCATATTAGATTTAAAAGTATAAGATAGTTGAAGGTAATTGGATTTTAGTAGTTAATAACATGTCATTTTTAATGCATATTTACTTGAACAAGTCAGATAAGGATATTGACTTAAGTAGATTAGATATTAGATTGTGTTTGACACTCGGAAGAGGTAGCAAGATCAATTATGAGCCTCCGATTAGTGAATTGAACTTGAAAAAATTAATAACACCAAATTAGGATAGACATGAGGATGAATAGATGAAGTCAACTCGCATAATCCATATTTTATCTCTTTATCGTGTCTTCCAATTTACCTTAATTTTGATTATTTATTTATTTTATTTCATTTCCCTTATTTCATTACAATCTGAAAGTTTAGTCAGCTTAGATAATTTCATATTTTCGTAATTGTAATACTTAGTTAAAAGTTATAAAATGTCAGTTTCTATGTGTCCAACAACCTGATTTCATTCACTTTACTACGTATACGACTTCTTATATTTGCGAGTTGTAAGGTTTCTTAACAAAAAGAAAATCAAACTTTTTAGAATTTTACTAACCAGTTTGCCCAATTCAATCGATCATTATGCCTAATTCTTTTAGTTGAAACTTTAAATTTAATCGACTTCATTTTTTACCATTCTACCCAAATAATTTGGTCGACTAGTTCATAAAAATCAAATTGGTTCAACTCATGCATGGACCAATTTTCTTGCATATTTGAAATAGTTTTAATTATGTCCCTATTCATGTTTTCAAATCTTTTAGTTTTAGCGCCCCAAAAGATCTAACTTTGAAAAGTTTGTATTTTGGTCCTCCTAAAAAGGGAAAAAATAATGGTCCCTAAAATATTGTCAAATGTATTTTTTAATTCAAGTTACATAAAAATTATCTAGGCAACTCGCATGTAATGTTGGTGATATGATTAAAATATGTCTTTTGTATATTAAGCTCTAATTTACTCGATCTACGAGATTATATAGTTAATTTTAAAAAATAAACAATGGCGGAAAGCCAATACATTTTATAAACACGACCTGTTTAACGACTTGCGGGAGTTAAATTAGTTATTTTCAACAGCAAAGATTCAAATATATGTTAAACTATATTTTAAGGATTCAACAATGTCCTTCCCTCAAAAAAGTTCATGACTATTTTTTCTACTCTAAATCTTTGTTTTCAAAATATAATGAAGGATAAGTTTCTGAAAATATTTCCAAGAAATATAATCAAATGAAAATTTGAAAACATTAAAATATGTGTTTATTAATAAAAAAATATTTTGAGGTTGTAAGTGCGAATTAATAACTATTTCAAAGATCTATTTATATGTAAACTTGAAAAAGTTAATTTTTTTTGTAATTTGAAAAAGAAATTAGAAAAAAATGTTATATTTAGATTAAAATTCTAACAATAAATTTGTACAAAATAATATGCTAAAATTCTCCTAACCTTTTTTTTTTTATGTACTTGGTGATAAAATTATGATAATTGATTGTTTTGTTAGAAGAAAAAATAGTAGTACCACAACTCTTAGAGTGCTACAAGTCGTTTGGGGTTCAAATAAATCTAGTTCATATTAAGTTAGGGTTAATATGATCTCGTAAAATTTTGTGTAGAAAAAAAGTTATGTATGTAAACTATATAAATACTAAATAAAAGCGCCGCTTTCATTCTTTAAAATAAGTTGAAAAAAATATCATTTGAGAAATAGTAACGAATTACTCTTAAAAATTAAGTTTTTTTAAGAGTGAGAAAGTTGCATGACCATGTAAGTTTTCTAATTAATTCTTTTTCTAAAATTCCTTAAAAGAATTAGTGATTACTTTTTGAATGTAATTAGATATTTATTTGAATAAACTAAAATACCGTAAAATATAAAAAATATTTATTTCTATAAACTAAAAACACTAAATAAATATCGTATCAGATATCACTTTTTTCATAGTGTAAAGCTACTAAACATTATGAATTAACTATTTGAATCATAGTATGTAGTTTGCATATTACATTTATCTTCTAATTTATTCATTTATCTTCTAATTTATTCAATTATCCATAACTTATCATTTAACATTTGTTAGTGGAAAAGTCTAATTCAAGCCTCTTGTTTTTGTTGAATTTTTATGAATTACTTGACTATATCAATGTTTTTTATTCTTTAATTTACTGTATGCTTTACCGTGTGTATAATGATCTTGCGGTAAATCTATAGTTTATTTTTCAATATTTATTACTGATATTAAATAATCATGAAAACAGCAAATATGTACGTAGTGCCAACAAAGTAATTATTATTTTAAACTTTTTTGCTACTGGCAATAAATAACTACAAATAATTTTAAATATTAATATTGTAGAGCATACAATATTATGTATTTATCATATTAATTAATTATTACCAACATAAGCTTATTTTCAGTACACAGCCATTTTTTGTTTTGTAGTTCTTTAAATACACAAATTAATTAGCTCGTTTGGGAGGTGGGGGTGGATCACAAATGATATCACATTTGCAAATATGTTGATTTGCATTAGACGGTTTGTACACACAATTGTCTAGCGCTTTAGTTGCTCCATATTTGTTGAAGAAAGTTTTAAAGCATACAAATTCTGCTTCCTTTAGATCCTTTGGACAAAGTCCAGGTTGTGTCATTTGTAAAGGACAGTATTTGACAACTACTTGTCCTGCAAAGAGACATAAGAAGATTAACTAAACAATGAGAATTTCAATACCAAAAGACTTAATTTTAGGTTCATTTTCGCAACCACTTTGCATGTCCTTCACTTTAAAAAGAGCACAAGAACTAAACGTTTTGGCATAAACTCATTTCTAACTTGGAAGCTACGTTTACCAACTATCTATTTATTTATTTCTACAATTAATTAATGGTTTTATTTCATCTCACCAATCGATTTAATTAAAAGTCTAGACATCTGAATCTCAAACATGACAATCTAACTATAAAACAATGCAAAGCAAAACAAATAAGAGTATGTTTACCTTGCCAAAGATTAAGTGAAAATAGGACGAGTAAAACAAAGGCTGAGAACCAAAATCTTTTTCATGATCTTAATTTGACTTTTGTCTTTTCACTTGTTGTAATAGTACAAAGATATTACCTATTTCTTGCAATGCGTACTCACACACATACACACACACAGGAAAGGTAACTAAATTTGGAACATTCAATTTTAAGAAAAAATAACCACCCTCCTTATTTGTCTTAAGAATTGAAAATTGTCATTGTTCTATAAATAAAAAGTTTCACATAATCGATCCCTTAAAATTGATTACTTTAAAAAAGAAAAAGAATTCTTTTATAGTAATCTTTTGTTTTAAAAGTTAACAAATTATTTCTAACTAAATATTTTAGTTTTCTTCTTAGTTACATGCATATTTTTCTATGGTAAATATAAGCTATCTACTTATAGCTGGTTTGAGTTTAATATCAAATGGTCAGAAAATTTTCAAAAGATTTGACAAGACTCCAAGAACTTTCAAAAGATATTAGCTAAGTGTAAAAAATTATTTGTACCTTAATTACCTATCTAACTGCTCTTTAGTCATTTTTTTTTTGGTAATTCTACTTCTATTACTTTGATGAAACAATCATGTTATTTATCATTTTCAAACAATGTAAACGTTACCTCGGGGGTTACAATATGTAGTATATTTTTTAGTTATATAATTAAAAAAACCCACTTGATGCTAGACTCTAAGTAGCACCTAACTATTATTTTAAGAAGAAGATGGTATAGTTAAAATTTATATGTAATAATATATTGTTGTCGAATGAAATAAATAAATCAATATCTCATCAATATTAATTATTAGAGGATATTATTATATTTCTCCCATGAGGTTTTAACTTGTATCATTTCGAGAAAGAGAATGGAGAATGTATTTCATACCTCCCTTATGGTGTCTATCAACCATTTGTTAACCATCACATGGTTGAAAATATAAAAGCAGCAAGACTTAGATATTTTCTTTATTGTTCGAAAGATAATAGCAAATTATAAAATCTTCAATCTCTTCTTCATCTTTGCAAATAATCTTTTTCCACTCTCTCGAAATTTACTTCTCTATCAACATTAGGCGTCCCTGCAACATCAACTCCTCCTTTGGCTCTGAAACCCATACCAGAAAGTACAAACTTCTTCTAATACACAATTACATCCTCCTCGCCGCCGCCTCTACCTTCATCTTTCTCACTTTTTCCCTCATCTTTTTCCCCTCCCTTTATGGCCTCTTCTTTATCCTCCTCCACTTTCTCATCATCCTCATCATTGTCTTTACTTACACCATCGTCACCTCTATCTCTGGAACTCTTATATTAACAAAGAAAACGACATTCTTATCCTCAGAATGATCGGTATTTTACCAGTTTTGATCTTCTTCCTTAAATGGGATGTGTTGGGCTCTTTTTATTGAGACACCATACTCTCATTGATAGTATAGCCATAAACAGCAGTAGGCTCAATAAAAAGTTTCAAGAAAAGGATCCGAAGACATGGTTAATGCCATTTCAAGTGTATGCTTTATGGATTACACCACAAGTTCCTTTTGTAAAGTGTATGTTATGGCAATTAAGGGTTTTTTAGTATATTTACCATTTGAGGTTAGTTGAGTAACATCATAAGGAAGGTATGTGATACAATCTCTATTTTTTCTCTTCAATTGATAAAAGGCCAAACCTGTGATAATATCCCTAATTACTAAATAAAAATAAGTGTTTGCAAAATGTTTTAGTCATTATATTTTAAATTTGAAGAAAGATACAATAATTAATATTTTGAGAAGATTATTGTCAATAATAATGGCTGTTGATACCAAAGTTTACAACTTGATATCTAACAACAATCCCTCTCTTTTGTTGCAATGTTACTTGAAAAAGAAAACACGATCAAAGAAAGTCGATTTTCCAGCAAAAACCCCCGCTACTTAAGTCAAAGAAGGTTCTTTTTAGAAATTATTTTTATTTTTAGTAAGACAGAATGTTGGCAGAGTTTTAGTAATAGTCAAAGCTCGTACCTGTCTCCTTTCTTATTTTTTCTTTTATATGTAAAGACAAGGTTAACTTCCATGATATCCAGATAGTAAATCATCATGGGGTTCTTGGTAGTTATCCCCACAATTTTCTCACTTAATCTTGTTATTGTTAGTTTGTTTTGATAATTACTCAAGGTGAGATTTGATCCTTTCACCCGAGCTCGAGATTTGTATAAATTAGACTAGCCTTTTGGTATCGATGTAAGTTCACCTTAAGGTTTAAATATGAAATACCCTAAGGTGAATCATGGTGATGTCCAATTTCCTCAATTCACCAAAATTTGGCTTCAAGTATCTCTGGTGTCTGGTTATTTATTCCCAAACAATTAATGGCTAAGCTAAGCACATTGGTATGCTGTCACTTATTGGAATCAAAGAGATTTTATCTAACAATTTCTCCCGAACCTTCTCTTCCTCTACAGTCCCTATCACATGTTCTATGCAACTATTGGATTCGCACTCATTATATAAAGTCTTCAAATCTTTTATCATCATTTGCAAAATGGAGATGAAAAGAAAGGGTATAGTGTTACTATACAAATATGTCCTATGAAAGAAATTAGTCTAAAATGTTAAGGGTCATCAAGGGACTGAAGACGTTTAGGGAATAAAATATTTTCAAGATAAAACAAATCGCAATGATTTTTGGAATGTAAGGCATCATATAAGAATCTTTTAATATCTGATTTCTTACAAATATATCCAAAATGAATGATATTAAAACACTAGTCACTATATCATAAGAAATGCTTCAAAGTTACTTATGAGCCTTTTAGTAAAAAAAATAATTAAGCATAAAGAGAGAGAGAGAGAATCTAAAGAATAAAATTCCATATTCCAAATCTGTAAATTAAGCCTAATTTTTTCTTTTTTAATAAATAGTCTAAATATTCTCTCTTTTTCTATCTTCTTCATTCTTCTAAAAAAATTAGACATCGTTAATGAATGAATTATAAATTAGTATAATGGTAGGATTAGACACAGGTACGCTAATTAAACACGAATGCACTTACTCTAATTTTAATATGTAAAACAGAAATATAGGCTTTTTAAGTTTTCATGCAAGTTACAATAATATCCTTATATTTTTAATATTTTTACTAATATAATTAAAATGATAATATAGTATTCCTAAATAAGTCTTAAAAGGATTTGTTATAAACAAAATGACAAAATTATTCATTTAACTAATTGCATCTTAAATGAACTGACGATCATAAAATTTAAATATGAATACAATAGGATTATTAAATGGGTGACATGAATACAACACGACTATTATTTGTGTCATTTTCTCTTAACCTAAACTTGTTTATTCGCATCAAATATGTGTTAAATAATTGTGTTGGAACCAAATTTTAATCCTTAAATGTTAGTTTGACTATGTTTCACTATCATGAGAGAATTGTTGCATTTACTTTACCTGTGTTTTACATAAAATATTATATCAATAGAATTTTACTTAAATTTCATCCGGAGAAACATCTAACGTAATAACATCAGAATAATGCAAATAATCTTAAGTTTTAAGAATATTCCCTTTGGTAATAAAATATAATATATTTGAAAACTAGGAATGGACACTTTAATTTAGTTTTATATATTCTTTATAATTTTGTAGTCATATAGAATTTAAGACTCCTTATCTCTATATGTAGAATTTAGGGTCACACACATGCACATACACCACTAATAGAAGAAGAGATAAATAGAGTAGTTAAAACAAAAGCAAGGTTGTTAATTGGAATTTGTTTTTATGTTAGTTACAAGTATACATTAGCTTCAGAAATAGTAAATAACATGATTAAATTCTTCAAGAATGTATATGTAAGCATTATATATAAACAAGTAATAAGAAGAGTAAGATTTATATATGTAGATACGACTTGTAATTTGTTTTCCCTTAACAAGAAATCAAAATATTTTTTCTTCAAACATTGAGTTATATATCCTTTGTTTTCTCTCCCTCAAAAACTAGTTTTAGCTAGGGTTTGTTCTTGAATTAGCATTTTAGTTCTTGTTCTTTGAACTAAGAAGTTCATTATATATAAGCCACAAATCTTCTAGGATAGAATAAAAGTTACCCAAGAGTTTTCTCTAGTTCTTTAGTATTCTTTAAAAATGTCGATCTCAAAAAACTTTTTCCTCTTCTTATTTCTCTCTCTTGTTATTGTCATATTTTCTCTTCTTACTCGTTATTTAGTATAGAACATTCTAATAACAAAAAAATATCACGTCCATTTAGGTTTATTGAGCATTTAGAAGGATGTCATAAAGGTGATAAGATTAGAGGTATATATGAGCTCAAAAAATACTTAAAAACATTTGGTTACTTGAACTATAAAAATTACTTCAAAAATCAAAACACATGATTTCGATGAGTTATTAGAATTCGCTATTAAAACTTACTACCTCAATTACCATCTAAAATCTACTGGAGTTTTGGATGCCAAGACTGTATGAATGATGGGAAAATCTCCTTATGGAGTTACAGATATTATCAATGGTGCAACTCAAATGTTTTCTGGTAACAAAAGACAACAAAACCATCATCCATCTAGCCATTTCCATACAGTCAATCACTATATATTTTTTCGAGGCAGTCCTAAATGGTCATCTTCTATATTCAACATCACTCATGCATTTATTGTTGGAAGGTGGAGGGCTTAGATCACAAATGAAAAAAATTTTACTAGGATTAATTATGGACAAGGAAGGAGGAAGAAACTCACAATCTTATTGATTTCTAATTTTTAGCTTGACATACAATGGTAAAACTTACCCCTATTTATAGTATGGCACCTCTTTAACTAACACTTAAGATTATGTCATCATACATCTAATCTAATGGCTATAAATTTTTTTCTAGAAATATTCATAATAATATCTAGATATTTTCCTACAAATTTCTAGAAATTGAGACACACAATTTCTAGGCCCAAATCTTACAAACCCAATTCATTTTGGGCCAAATCAAGTTTAATTTCCAACACCCACTCTTAAACGTGATTTGGTGACTCCTAGCAGTCTTCACAATGCACAAAATATTTTATTCATCAAAGGGTTCGTAAAGATATCAGCAATTTGGTTTTCTGTCTTCACGTACTCTACTTGCACATCTTTTTTAGCAATGCACTCTTTTGTGCTGTGGTAGCAGATGTCAATGTGTTTGCTTCGATTATGAAACACATGACTCTTTTTCAACGCCATAGCTGATTTTTTGTTGTCATAAATCTTAGTTGACTTTTCTTGTGACCATCATAGCTTCTTCAAGAGATTTCTTAACCAAACTGCATGACAAACACATGATGTAGCGACCACGTACTCAGCTTCAAAAGTTGAGAGAATGACTATTGGTTGCTTCTTTAACATCTAAGTGAAAATAGTGTCACCCATAAAAAATATAAATCCAGTAGTGCTTTTTCGATCATCCATATCTCTACCCCAGTCGCTATCGCTATATCCAACAAGCTTGCAATCATTAGAAAATGAGTAAAGTAAACCAAAGTCAATTGTACCTTTAAGATAGTGAAGAATTCTTTTTGCAACTTTAAAATGAATGGTTGTTGGAGTCTCTATGTAATGACTAACTAGCCCAACAACATAGAGAATATTAGACCTTGTGCAAGTTAGGTAGTGTAGACTTCTAACTAAGCTCTTGAAAAGAGTTTAATCTACTCTTTCATCATGCTTTGACAACTTTACTCCATATTTCACTAGTGTACTTATCGACTTACAGTCAATTATCTTGAATCTCTTGATAATCTCTTTTGTGTAACTTTCTTGTGAGATGAAAATTCCATCTTCTTTTTGCTTGACTTTGATCCTGAAGTAGTAAGCCATTATCCAATATCAGTCATCTTGAACTCTTTGGTCATAGATTCCTTAAATCCTTCAAACATACTTGGATTACTTTCAATAAAGATCAAATCATCCACGTACAAGCACACGATTAAAACATCTTCATCTTTGATCTTAATATAGGGCGCATGCTCATAAGGGCACTTCGTGAAACCATTATTTTATAAGTACTTATTTATTTGACTATTTCATGCTCTTGGTGCTTGCTTTAACCCATATAGAGCTTTCTTCAACTTCAAGACTTTGTCTTTATATCCTTTCACTTCATAGCCCAAAGGATGCTCGATATAGACTTCTTCTTCGAGTACTCCATTAAGAAAGGCAGACTTTATATCCATTCGATGAATCTTCTATTTATTTTGAGCTACCAAGGAAATAATTAGTCTAATAGTTTCTAATCAAGCAAAAGGAGCAAATACCTCCTCATAATCAATTCCAATTCTTTAACTGTAGCCTTTCACAGCTAGTCTTGCCTTATATCGTTCAATTTCTCTATTTGCATTCTTCTTCACCCTATACACCCATTTAACACTAATGGCTTTATGTCCTTAAAAAAGAGTAGCGAGTTTCCATGTGTCATTATTCTCAATGACCTTGATTTCTTCATCCATCATAGCTCTTTATTTTTCTTGTTACACAACTTCTTAGAAGTTCATCGTTTTACAGTCAGCAAAGAGGTAAAAAAGAACGAGATTATCCATCCTCTCAATCACCTTATATAGATCTTGAAGACTCCTTGTGCATTCTTCATTTCTTTTGTTTAAAAAGAATGGTGGGGAATTGTTATCATCTACTCTTATTAGCGAGCCAGGTGATAATGCAAGTTCTTGTGGACATTGTTCTTGTTATCTTGTTGGTGTCTCCTTATTTTCTTCTAACTTGGGAAGAAAGTTGAAATCATCTAGATTATGACCAAAATCTCATTCTCCCTCTTTATAAAATATCACATCTCGACTAATCATGACCTTCTTATTATTTGGATTGTATAGCTTGTAGCCTTTTGAACTTAAGTCGTAGCCGATGAAGATAAAACTCTTGCCTTTATCATCCAACTCCATTATTCTTTTGTTCAGTACATGCACATAAGTTATACTTCCAAAAACTCTTAGATGAGAGATGTCGAGCCTTCTTCCACTCCAAGCTTCTTGTGGCGTCTTACCCTCACACACTTCAAGTTAGAGATCGGTTGGATAAATACACCACACATGCCATAGATTCAACCCAAAATCCTCTTGGCAATTTCTTGCTTTCGAGTATGCTTCGTGCCATGTTGAGAATACTTCTATTTTTCCTCTTAGCAACGCCATTTTGTTGAGGAGATCTTGGAACAGTTAAAAGACGACAGATTCCATTCATTTCACAAAACTCTCAAAATTACTTGAAAGCGAACTCTCATCCTCGATCGGATCTCATAGCCTTAATTTGGCAACCACTTTCTTTTTTCATAAGTGCTTTAAACTTTATAAGCACGCCAAAAACTTCAAATTTTTCTTTCAAAAAATATACTCATGTTTTCCTTGAGTAATCATCAATAAAGAGAAGGAAGTAATTATTCTTACCCAGGGAGCTCAGCTTGATAGGACCACATACATCGTTATGTATGAGTTCAAGTGGCTTTTTAGCTCTAAACGTAAACTCGTTTAGAAAGCTCATTCTAAATTGCTTCCCAAGTAGACATCCTTCGAACAGCTGATTAGGATGATGGATGCAAGACAAACCTCTCACCATTTTCTTCTTGGATAATAGCTCCAATCCTCCAAAATGGAAATGCCCAAATCAAAGATGTCATAGCCATGATGTATCCTTGTAGCAAGCCTTAAGATATTTTGCTACATCATTTTGAATATTCAACAAGAACATTATATTCTTTTGACATTGTCACTTTTGTAACTAAATTATGTTTTCTATGTTTTATAGAAAGGCTATAATCTTTCATACGAATATCATAACCTTTTTCTAAAAGTTGTTCCAAGCTTAAAATATTATTTTTCATATTGGGCACATAATAAACATTTGAAATAAATTGATGTCTTCTATCTTTCAAGCAAGTAATGATATTACCTTTGCCTTTCACAGGTATTTTTGACTCATCCCCAAAAGAGACATGGCCACTTACCAACTCATTATGCTCCACGAACATATCTTTGCTTTCATACATGTGATTGCTTGCACTGGTATCAAGGTACCATGTATTAGTGTTGCCACTAATATTGTCCTTGAATTCTAGCAATAATGTTTTTTCATCTTGACTCTTGTTTTCCATATAGTTAGCCTTCTCATCAACTTTATTATTGGAAGCCCTATACTTGAAAGTATAATGGCCAAACTTTCGACAATTGTAACATTTAACTTGAGATTTATCATAGCTTGAGTTTGGATTGCTTCTTCCACGACCCTTTGTTAAGCCTTTCCTCTATTATTGTTCTTGTTATTATAATTCAAATGTCCTCTCTATCCTCGTCCACGGCCTCATCCTTGACCCATTCCTCTTCAACGTTTGCCTCTTTCTTTGTCAAAACTTTCTTCCTTTTCTTTGAAGGTGAGCATTGTTTGGAGAACTTGTTCCAAGGCTTCTAGTTTCTTTTTTGTCTTTCTTCATATGCTTGTAATGAGCCCATGAGTTCTTTAATGGTCATGGACTTTAAATCTTTTGTTTCTTTAATTGTTATAATAATATACTCAAATTTCGAATCTATAGAGCAAAGAATTTTCTCCATAATTTGCAATTTGCTTAAGCTTTCTCCATTTCTTTTTAATTGATTAGCAACTGCTAAAACTCTAGAAAAGTACTCATAAATTTATTCACATTCTTTCATAAATAAAGATTCAAACTCACCTCTTAGAGTTTGAAGACATATCTCCATCACTCTTTCAGCACCTTTGTATGAAGTTTGAAGCATCTCCCAAGCTTCTTGGGCAGTGGTTGCATTTGAAACCTTCTCAAAGTCATCCTCATCCAATGCTTGATAGATGAGATAGAGAGCTTTTTTGTCTCTCTTTCTAAAATCCTTCAAGATATCTTTTTGAGCTTGAGTAAGTGTGGCCTCATCTTTTGGCACATCAAACCCTTTCTCTAAAACTTCCCACGTGTCTTGAGCTCCTAGAAAAGCCTTCATCTTGATGCTCCAATTAACGTAATTACTCTTGATGAGTATTGGAACTTGGAAGAGAGTCATTCTATTGCTTGTTATGGTTACTCACACCTTAACTCTGATACCACTTTATTGAAAGGTAAAGAGCTTAGATTACAAATGAAAGAAATTTTACTAGGATTAATTATGGATAAGGAAGGAGGAAGAAACTCACAATCTTATTGATTTCTAATTTTTAACTTGACATACAATGGAAGAACTCACCTCTATTTATAGTATGGCACATTCTTAACCAACGATTAGGATTATGCCATCACATATCTAATCTAATGACCATAAATTTTTTTCTGGAAATATCCATAATGATATTTAGATTTTTACTATAAATATCTAGATATTTATTCTATAAATATCCAGATATTTTCTTACAAATTTTTAGAAATTGGATCACACTACTTCTAGGCCCAAATCTTATAACTCCAATTTATTTTGGGTCAAATCAAATTTAATTTCCAATATTTCTTTTAAGAACCCAAAATGATGCCAAAAATCCTAATGGGCGAGCTTTCTAAACATGGGCTGCAAACACTCCCTTCAATTTCTTTGAAATACAAGATTATGCTGATATCAAGATACATTTTCATAGTGGTGATCATGGAGATAAGTTTCCTTTCGATGGCCGTGGAGGAAAACTAGCCCATGCATCTATACCAACAGATGGAAGATTCCATTTTGATGCAGATGAGCCATAGGGTATGGGTGCAACCAAAGGTGCACATGATTTGGAGACTGTTGCGTTACGTGAAATTGGTCATCTTCTCGATCTCGAGCATAGCTCAGTTAAGGGTGCAATTATGTATGCTACAATTGGTCGTGAGGTGACAAAGGTTTTGCATGTAGATGATATTGAAGGTATTCATATATACTTAGGAAAAGAATAAATGAGTTGATTTCATTTACAATATATGAAGAGAAAATCACAGGAAAAAATATATTGAGATTCACAAAACAATTTTTTTCAATAAAACTATTTTCATTCAATTAATATTATTATCTAGATGTTTAATATGCAATTAATTGTATGTTAAATAGCCCTATTGATTAATCCATAGCAATTAGGATGAAGTCTTTGACTTTTGTTAATGAATATTTATGTACGAGGGATAATAGTTATTCATTGAATTCTGGAAAAAGTTATAAATGAGGTCATAACTTATAATATTCTTACACATCTCCTCTCTATTATATTGTGTTAGTTAGTGTAATTCTTTTATTTCTTAATTTTTTTTTCTTTTTGGTCAATTACCAAATTGTATGTGACTGTTATTTTTATTTAATGAATTTGCCTCATTATGAGGATTGCTTGACAAAGAATTTCAATTTTTTAAAAAAATAATGCAATAAGACCTCGTCCTGTTCATCCATACTAACATTCCATAGAAAAAAAAAGTATTTTTTATGGCCTGGATTTTTTCAATCACCTTAAAGAAAGAGGTCGACTTCAACCAAGCCAGCCCTTCTTATAAAGTGGCTATGGGGATTTCAAAGGGAAAAGAGAAAAGCCATGGTGCTCATATTTGGCTACAGAAAATGGAGTTGATTTGTTTACCTTCGATTCGAACTTGATCAGTGGATAGGGGAAAGACTCAACAAGAAAACTAAGAGCTAATACCTAGCGAATACTTGATCCAATAGTCAGATGCGCGAACCCAGGGCAATGGACGGGATTAGAAGGCTCCCCCAAATCCCACGTATGAAGCTGAAGCACCCCGGTTTACGAATCAATCAAAAGAGCAGCAGATGCAAAAAGATGTATCCTATCTTTAGAAAGAATTTGAACAAGAGCTGCAACTAGATATGGCAAATGGGCCGGGTCGGGCTGGCACGGCCCATGAAATTTCAGCCCATGTGGACTCACATGTCGGGCCAGCACGGCCCGCACAGTAAATTTTGTAAGCCCAGCACGGCCCACGACACAGTTACTATACATGCCGTGCCAGTCCAGCCCATTAAAAGATAATCTCAACACGGCTTATAAGCCTATTTGGGCCGCTCATGAACAGTGCAAAATATGAATAGTAACATAAATAGTGATCCAATATGAATAGTAATTTATTATTATTAACAATAAAAACTATTTTATTTAGGCTAAAATACTATTCACGGGCTGAATAGTAACAAAAATAATAAAGTGGCCTACACAGCCCAGCCTGTGAACAGTAACTGGGCCAACAAGGCACAACCCAAGTACTATTGACGGCACGGTACAGCATGGCACGTGGGCCAATTTTCTCGGCTCAGCTCGTGAACATTATCGGGCCGTGCTGACACCATTCACGAGCAGGCTCGTGCCAGACTCGGGTCGGCCTACTCGTTTTGCCATCTCTAGCTGCAACACGTGAAAGTGGCTATGAAAGGGCAGCGTGGCAAGAAGATATCCTGTTGGTGATTTTTTCCATTGGACACCTCCTGGCAGCAACCACTGGGTTAGTCTTTTCTGGTTCCCGCAAAACTAAGGTAACCACCGCAGAGGAGTCCACTATGGCAACCACCTTCCTATGGCCCTCCATCCGGAGGTCATATAGATTGAAACCCAAAGCGATAAGAACGAAAGCCCTACCCACAGCTACAACTACTGGCGCTTTAAAAGGCTTAGATTCTAAGGTCGCTACTGAAAGCCTTTATATATATAAATATATATATATAGAGGGATAGAATTAAAAATCTTTTTTCTTTTTTCAAAATTTTATCTCAAATACAAACTGTTAGATTTAAATACATTTAATAATTGAGATTATATATGACATGTATATTAATTACGCATGAATTATATGATCAAATATAATCTCAATCGTTATATATGTCTAAATCTAATAATTTATATTTGATGTAAAATTTTTTATAAAAAAAAAAGTTATTGATTATGTTCCACACACACACACACACACACACATATATATATATATATATATATATATATATATATATATATATATATATAAACTACAACACTAAATAGAGAACTTCAAAAAAATTGACCAACTCAAGGACATAAACTAATTTGATAAAGGTCAAACTAGCAAAACTCTAACAGCATATTTTATTCCTAACTTTTTTTAGGACACCTTTTAATTCTTACCGTCTAATTGACTATAACAAGATTAGCCATTTGCAGCTACAAAGACCCCACATAAGCTAACTAACAGTACTCACAAAAAAAACACCAATAATTTGTAATTATATTTTTAAGTTATGTTCAAAAAAATTATTAATTGGTCAAGGATTTATTGTTTCTACTGTAGTAATACATAATTGAGAGAATTTTACTTTTAAATACCAGGTAACAGAATCATTTTAGAAAACGCGACAGAGGTTCTTCATATCTCCATTTGGTGTTGCTAAAACTTGAATCATTTTAAATACCACCATTATAAAATATGGAACCCAAAAAAGAAATGTTTTGGTCTTTTGAATGTAGAAGTGAATGTCAACTCATATCAGGTTTAATATTTAGATATATAGAGTAGCAAAAACTTGAGTGTGGGTTGAGAAAGGAACACACCTTTTCTTACAAGAATATAAATTACCATATGAAGGAATAGTTGGGAAGCTCATCCTACTTTGTATGACATATTACAAACCAATGAAATTTAAGTGTCTCATGTTTTATATTATTTATTGCTATTTTGTAGCTTGCATAATTATAATTTGTGTTAGGCCTCCTGATTAGTCCTATTAATTAATGTATTAATGATAATTGGTAGTAGTTGGTAGATTGCATTGGTAGTTGTGGGGTTGTCTATTATTTTATTAATATTACAAAGCTTATATGAAAGGCACCCGTGCATGCGACATTTATTTAACAAGTCCTAAGGTGATGTGATACAAATCTTGTAGCCAAAACACTAGGTTTAAGAATGTAGATGTGATAATAAAATCAATGATATATTAAAATTTTTATATTATCATTTCAAATGGATGTTTCAATACATTCAATGTATTGTAGTGAAGTGCAATTAGAATTTTATAACTAAGGTGTTTATTATTAATTTTTTTAATTTAATATTATTGTTAATTTTTCTTAAAGCACGAGAAAGATTTACTTAGTAATTAAAATTTATAAATAAATTCTCATATTTTATTTGTAAATGAATTTATTTTTAGACTAAAAAAGAAAGAGAGGAAGGTGAGATAAGATTATGCGTCATGCAGACGATCGAGAAAGTACTGGAAACCCGTAATGGCCTGTACTGTTCTTGCTTTGATAATGACAAGTATTGACTTTGGTTAAACGCTAATAGTGAGAAAAGCGAATCTTAAAAAAAAGAGGAAAGAAAGAAAGAGTTGTGTATAAGGCAAGGTATCTGTGTTTCTTGTCTCCAATGCCATTCATTCGTTCTGGTAACTCATCCCTTCTCTTTCTCTCGCTTTAATTTGGATTCATCTCTAAATCTTCTCCATCTTTTGGCAATATTGAATACATATAATTGGTCCGAAGCTGTTGTCTTATATATATATAACATTTCCTGCTATCGTTTCATTTTGACAAAGCTAATGCCTTGTTGCTTTATAGTGGATTAATAACCAACGATGACCTCTGAAACTTCAACTGAGGACTGCCTTGGGTGGGCTGCGAGAGACACTTCTGGAGTTCTGTCGCCATACAACTTCAGCCGCAGGTGAGTATTCTGATTGTTTTTGTAGATTTCAAATCTTTCACTTCTTTTATATATATGCAATATTATATTCTTTTTTCTTTGACCAAGCAACGAAGTACTTGTTAACAATTTGTAGGCCTTGTCGTTTTGTTAGTTTCGTGTTTGTTGGGAATGCATATAAGCAGGTCATAGTAAATTCTTCTTAACTACTGTGGAAATTATTTTCAGGGCTGTTGGAAGTGATGATGTTTCAATAACCATCACACACTGTGGAATTTGCTATGCTGATGTTATTTGGACTAGGAATAAAATTGGAGACTCAAAGTATCCTTTGGTGCCTGGGTATGTGCCCTTCCCTGCTAGTGAATTAATTACAAGTAGTTACTATTGCAGCTTCGATCTCAAGCTCATCTGTCACTAATCACTAGCATCACAGACATGAGATTGTTGGGATTGTGAAAGAGATTGGTCCCAATGTTGGCCGCTTCAAAGTTGGTGACCGTGTTGGTGTAGGAACTTATGTCAACTCTTGCAGAGACTGCGAGTATTGCAACGATGGGCTAGAAAATTACTGTGCAAAAGGCTCAGTTTTCACTTTTAATGCCATTGATGCGGATGGTACAATCACAAAGGGAGGATATTCTAGTTACATCGTTGTCCATGAGAGGCAAGTTTATATTTTACGAAGCAAGACACAGAAGAGTATGTTTACCTTGCATAAGATTAAGTGAAGATAGGACAATAGTAAAACAAAGGCTGAGAACTAAAATCTTCTTCATGATCTTAATTTGACTTTCTTCTTGTCACTTGTTGTAATGGTAAAAGGATATTATATATGGAATTCTTGTAATACGTATCGACTTATATATAGTAGAAAAAAAAACTAAATTGAGCGTATACAATTTTAAGAAAAAACAACCACTCTTGTTATTATCCTAGGAGTTGAAAATTGTCGTTGTTTTATAAGTAAGAAGTTTCATATATGCGATCCTCTAAAGTTCTATACTTTAAAATGAAAAAGAATTCGATTATAGTAATCTTTTTGTTTTGAAAGTTAACAAATTGTTTCTAACTAAACATTTTAGTTTTCTTCTTGGTTACATACATATTTTTCTATGGTAAATATAGGTTATCTACTTATAGCTAGTTTTGTTTTAATATCAAATGGTCAGAAAATTTTCAAAAGATTTGACAAGACTCCAAAAACTTTCAATTAATAAATAATTATTTAAAAAAATATTTACTGTTCTAGAAACACCTGGAATTATTTTAAGAAGATATATAGATGGTATATTTCATATTTATTTCTTGTAATATATTGTTGTTGAATAGAATAATTAGATCAATTTCTCATAAATATTAATCGATAAATAAAAATGAGTTTGTATAATATTTTAGTGTCGATATTTTAAAGTTAAAGGAAGATACAATAATTATAGACGTATTACAAAGTCTTGATTGATTCAACCCCACTTGTGATATTTAAATTGGCTAAAACACTGATAAAAAATGCAATCATATGTTTGATGTGATTAAAAAGTTGATTTTGAATATTGTGATTGGAATAAAAGAGATGGTAAATATTAATGTTGGAGAGATTAAATTATATGTCTCATGGAACTAATGCCTTTCCTCAAACATTACTGGGGAATTAATGCAAACATATTTCAAGGCCACCCTACATATTTCTTGCTAAACACACTTCTGTCATAAAACATCCTCCCTCCTTACCATTGTAGAAGTTGACTTGAGTTAACTACAATATATTATTGAGACAAAGTGAGCATGTGTAAAACATTAATAGTAAAAGAACTTAAAATCAATATCACATATATAATTTTATACTTAAAGCACAATCGATATATATGTTTTAAATGCACAGATTTTAATTTAATAGTGTATTAGTGAAAGCATTAAACTCAAATATTTCAAGTGAAAGTTAGATTATGTAAAAGAATTAGTGTTTGATTTGTAAAATATAAACTCAAATGTAATACGCTTCTAAAATTGATAATGAAACTTCCAAGTGTGTGAAACTTGATCCTTAAGGCTATTATATATGGTGAAACTTACAAAATCAGCCATGAGGGAAAAAAATGAAATCTTTATTTTACTAGAAGATTATGCTTGATTAATCTGTCATTATGTAGAACACTTAGCATCATTTAGTCAGTTTTGAGTGTTTATTTTTCTTAAGTATTTTTATTTTTATTTTTATTTTCGCAAGTATTGAGATGTTTCAATGAAAAGACATGAAAATAAAGCACAAGCACGAACCCACAAGCCTCTCTATTGATCCTGTGCTAAAGTAGTAGTTATGGATGTGCTGAGTATGCGGTACAAAAATGATTTTAACTTCTTCTACACAACTCAGAATTGCAGTTCATTTGTTGTATTGGAAACTAGACATCTAGGCCTTTAAATCGATATGTGTATAAAAAATTTAAAATATTGATAGAAGCAATTTTTCATTAATTTTAGTCAAATAATATACATCTATCTATTTATAGAGGAAAATCAATGATAAATTTTAAAAAAATTCAAAACTATATAAATAGAAGACTTTGGTTTCCATAAATTATTTGACTGATCTATAGCAAAATATCATTTTAATTCAAATTACTACCATGTAAACAAATCTAAGAGTAATTGTCTCGAAATTATGCAGGTTCTTTTCAACATTTTCAATTGATTCTTATCATCCTCCCTCAAAGTGGCGAGAGAACTTTGTGTATTTGTAACTTGTCTGAAGGTGCTATAAGTAATAGTAAAGAAGAAAACATTTCTATATTTTTATGTCAAGGAAAATTTTCAACTTTCAAATATTAGCTAGTAAGTATATCATTTCTATCATCCTTGTCAAGCAAATCCTTCTAGCCTATGTTATCCTTTATTAGGTTGCCTAATGTATGCTTTCTATTTAAGACAACTTAATATTGCTATCTTTTTTAAGGAAGCAATTTCAAATTTTTTCTTTCCAAAATCCCATGATCAATTCTCCATTTTTTTTTAATAAAATCAACAAGTTTTTTTTTTCTTGAAGGCCTAAACCCTCTAAGACTTAATACCAAGTTTTTTAATAAATCTACAAGTTTTCAATAAAGCACCAAAATGCACCATTCTTTATTACTAAAAATAAATTATTTATAAAATAATCATTAAAGGATATAATTTAAATTAACCAACTAATGTGTCCATGTGAAATATAAAAGGTGTCTTCTGTGGCAGTGATGTAGTGTAAGGTGTTGAATGATGACGAATCGAGCAGGGGCAACAGTGGAAGGCTAAGATTATTGTCCTTTAAAATTTTACACTCTCTGCATACTAATAATAATGCATCATCAACGTGTCTATTTAGATTAATTTAAGCACAACGCTCAAACCTACATTGATACCATGAAAACATTTTGAAATGTAGATAGAAGTGATGTTTTTCATTAATTTTTATCAAAAAATTTACAACACTCTATTTATCGAGAAAAATCAAAGATAAAATTGACAAAAAATTTAAAGTTACATAAATGAAGGACTTTGGTTTTCCATAAATTATTTGACTAACTTACGCGAGAATATCATTTTTATTTAATTCAAAATTTGCCATATAATCCAATTTAAGAGTAATTGTCTTGGACTTGTGTGGGATCTTTTTAGCATCTTTAATTGACTCTTATCAATGTCATGAGTAGTAGCTAAAGCGCGCTCACGCCATCAAGGCGCACAACCATACCATGCCCTCTATCTTTCACCATTGCAAGAGCAAAAAAGCAAATTTGAGGTGGGGCACCGTGTGATTTTCAGCTCAATGACGCCTTAACTTCATTTTTGGCCCTTGGATCTAAAATGGATGGCGTGATTTAGAGAGAGAATCAAGAGAAATTAGGGAGAGTCTAGTGAGAGAAAGTGGTGATCTTGTAACTCTTGGTGGATTTTGAGCAAAGATTAATGGATTAATCACAAGATCAAACTAGTTTTATCTCTTCACACCGTTTAATTTCATTTTGAATTTAATTGTCTTTGGATTATTTTAATTACAATGATGATTATTATTTATTTTATAGAATGATGATAGATTTTGTTAGACTAAGCTAATTTCATTATCCTAAGGTCTTGATGTAATCTATTAGAATCATGTTTTGATGCATTTTAGTGTTGTTGATGTTTATGGTTCATTCACTTTTGTTTATCCTCGTTCAAGGTGCTTTCAATTTGTTGTTTTAATGAATTGATTGAATTGTGCTGAATGAGTTAATATTCAAAAGAATTTAATTTATTCATAGAATAGAACAAATATATTTTAGATTTTTGTTTGTTCCGAAAGACCTCCAAATCTAGATAATCATATTAGATTTAAAAAGTATAACATAGTTTAAGGTAATTGGATTTTAGTAGTTAATAACAAGTCATTTTTAACGCATATTTACTTGAACGAGTCAGATAAGGAAATTGATTTAAGTAGACAAGAGTCAGATAACGAGTCAGGTCATTTCATTTCAAACTTGGAAGCTACGTTTACCAACTACCTATTTATTTATCTCTACAATTAATTAATGGTTTTATTTCATCTCACCAATCGATTTAATTAAAAGTCGAAACATCTAAATCTCAAACACAACAATCTAACTTTAAAACAATGCAAAACAAAACAAATAAGAGTATGTTTACCTTGCAAAAGACTAAGTGAAGATAGGACCAGAGTAAAACAAAGGTTGAGAACCAAAAACTTTTTCACGATCTTAATTTGACTTTTGTCTTGTCACTTGTTGTAATAGTACAAAGATATTACCTATTTCTTGCAATACGTACTCACACACACACAGAGGAAAGGTAACTAAATTTGGAACATTCAATTTTAAGAAAAAATAACCACCCTCTTTATTTGTCTTAAGAATTGAAATTTTTCATTGTTTTATAAATAAAAAGTTTCACATAATCGATCCTTTACAGTTGGTCACTTTAAAAAAGAAAAAGAATTCTATTATAGTAATCTTTTGTTTTAAAAGTTAACAAATTGTTTCCAACTAAATATTTTAGTTTTCTTTTTAGTTACATGCATTTTTTTTATGGTAAATATAAACTATCTACTTATAGCTGGTTTGAGTTTAATATCAAAAGGTCAGAAAATTTTCAAAAGCTTTGACAAGACTCCAAGAACTTTCAAAAGATATTAGTAAGTGTAAACGATTATTTGTACCTTAATTACCTATCTAACTGCTCTTTAGTCATTATTTTTTGTGGTAATTCTACTTTTATTACTTTGATGAAACAATCATGTTATTTCTCCTTTTCAAACAATGTAAAAGTTACCTCGGGGGTTACAATATGTAGTATATCTTTTAGTTATTTAATTAAAAAAACCTACTTAATGCTAGACTCTAAATAGCACCTAACTATTATTTTAAGAAGAAGATTCGGTAGTTAAAATTTATATGTAATAATATATTGTTATCAAATGAAATAAATAAATCAATATCTCATCAATATTAATTATTAGAAGATATTATTATATTTCTCCCATGAGATTTTAACTTGTATCATTTCGAGAAAGAGAATGGAGAATGTATCGCATACCTCCTTTGTAGTGTCTATCAACCATTTGTTAACCATCACATGGTTGAAAATATAAAAGCAGCAAGACTTAGATATTTTCTTTACTGTTCGAAAGATAATAGCAAATTATAAAATCTTCAATCTCTTCTTATCTTTGCAAATAATCTTACTCCACTCTCTCGAAATTTACTTCTCTATCAACATTAGGTGTCCCCTGCAGCATCAACTCCTCCTTTGGCTCTAAAACCCATACCAGAAAGTACAAACTTCTTCTAATACACAACTACATCCTCCTCGTCGCTGCCTCTACCTTCATCTTCCTCACCTTTTCCCTCATCTTTTTCCTTCTCTCTATAGCCTCTTCCTTATCCTCCTCTACTTTCTCATCATCCTCATCATTGTCTTTACCTACACCATCATCACCTCTATCTCTGGAACTCTTATATTAATAAAGAAGACGACGTTCTTATTTTTCAGAACAATCGGCACTTTACCAGTTTTGATCTTCTTCCTTGAATGGGATGTGTTGGGCTCTTTTTATTAAGACACCATGCTCTCATTGATAATATAGCCATAAACAGTAGTAAGCTCAATCAAAATTTTCAAGAAAAGGATCCGAAGACATAGTTAATGCCATTTCAAGTGTATGCTTTATGGATTACACCATAAGTTCTTTTTGTAAAGTGTATGTTATGGCAATTAAGGGTTTTTTAGTATATTTACCATTTGAGGTTAGTTGAGTAACATCATAAAGAAGGTATGTGATACAATCTCTATTTTTTCTCATCAATTGATAAAAGGCCAAACCTGTGATAATATCCCTAATTACTAAATAAAAATAAGTGTTTGCAAAATATTTTAGTTATCATATTTTAAATTTGAAGAAAGATACAATAATTAATATTTTGATAAGATTATTGTCAATAATAATGGCTGTTGATACCAAATTTTTTACAACTTGATATCTAACAACAATCCCTCTCTTTTGTTGCAATGTTACTTGAAAAAGAAAACACGATCAAAGAAAGTCGATTTTTCGGCAAAAATCCCCATTACTTAAGTGAGAGAAAGTTCTTTATAGAAATTATTTTTATTTTTAGTAAGACAGAATGTTGGCAGAGTTTTAGTAATAGTCAAAGCATGTACTTGTCTCCTTCCTTATTTTTTCTTTTATATGTAAAGACAAGGTTAACTTCCATGATATCCAGACAGTAGATCATCATTGGGTTCTTGGTAGTTATCCCCACAATTTTCTCACTTAATCTTGTTATTGTTAGTTTGTTTTGATAATTACCCAAGGTGAGATTTGATCCTTTCACCCCAGCTTGAGATTTGTATAATTTAAACTGGCCTTTTGGTATCGATGTAAGTTCACCTTAGGGTTTAAATATGAAATACCCTAAGGTGAATCATGGTGATGTCCAATTTCCTCAATTTACCAAAATTTGGCTCCAAGTATCTCTGATGTCTGGTCTCAGGTTATTTATTCCCAAATAATTAATGGCTAAGCTAAGCACGTTGGTATGCTGTCACTTATTGGAATCAAAGAGATTTTAGCTAACGATTTCTCTCGAACCCTCTCTTCCTCTACAGTCCCCATCACATGATCTATGCAACTATTGGATTCGTACTCATTTATAAAGTCTTCAAATCTTTGATCATCATTTGCAAAATAGAGATGAGAAGAACGGGTATAGTGTTACTATACAAATATGTCCTATAAAAGAAATTAGTCTAAAATGTTAAGGGTCATCAAGGAACTGAAGACGTTTAGGGAATAAAATATTTTCAAGATAAAACAAATCGCAATGGTTTTTGGAATGTAAGGCATCATAGAAGAATCTTTTAATATCTGATTTCTTACAAATATATCCAAAACGAATGATATTAAAACACTAGTCACTATATCATAAGAAATGCTTCAAAGTTACTTATGAGCCTTTTAGTAAAAAAATAATTAAGCATAAATAGTCTAAATATTCTCTCTTTTTCTATCTTCTTCATTCTTCTAAAAAAAAATTAGACATCGTTAATGAATGAATTATAAATTAGTATCATGGCAGGATTAGACACAACTAGGTACACTATTTAAACACGAACGCACTTACTCTAATTTTAATATGTAAAACAAAAATATAGGCTTTTTAAGTTTTCATGCAAGTTACAATAATATCCTTATATTTTTAATATTTTTACTAATATAATTAAAATGATAATATAGTATTCCTAAATGGGTCTTAAAAGGATTTGTTATAAACAAAATGACAAAATTATTCATTTAACTAATTGCATCTTAAATGAACTGACGATCATAAAATTCAAATATGAATACGATAGAATTATTAAATTGGTGACATGAATACGACACGACTATTATTTGTGTCATTTTCTCTTAACCTAAACTTGTTTATTCACATCAAATATATGTTAAATAATTGTGTTGTAACCAAATTTTAATCCTTAAATGTTAGTCTGACTATGTTTCACTATCATGAGAGAATTGTTACATTTACTTTACCTGTGTTTTACATAAAATATTATATTAATAGAATTTTACCTAAATTTCATCCATAGAAACATCTAACATAATAACATGAGAATAATGCAAATAATCTTAAGTTTTAAGAATCTTCCCTTTGGTAATAAAATATAATATATTTGAAAACTAGGAATGGACACTTTAATTTAGTTTTATATATTCTTTATATTTTGTAGTCATATAGAATTTAAGACTCCTTATCTCTATATATAGAATTTAGGGTACACATGCACATACACCACTAATAGAAGAAGAGATAAATAGAGTAGTTAAAATAAAAGCAAGGTTGTTAATTGAAATTTGTTTTGATGTTAGCTACAAGTATACATTAGCTTAGAAATAGTAAATAACATGATTAAATTCTTCGATAATGAATACGTAAGCATTATATATAAACAAGTAATAAGAAGAGTAAGATTTATATATGTAGATACGACTTGTAATTTGTTTTCCCTTAACAAGAAATAAAAAAAAATTTCTTCAAACATGAGTTGTATATCCTTTGTTTTCTCTCCCTCAAAAACTAGTTTTAGCTAGGTTTTGTTCTTGAATTAGCATTTTAGTTCTTGTTCTTTGAACTAAGAAGTTCATTATATATAAGCCATAAATCTTCTTGGATAGAATAACAGTTACCCAAGAGTTTTCTCTAGTTCTTTAGTATTCTTTAAAAATGTTGATCTCAAAAAACTTTTCCCTCTTCTTATTTCTCTCTCTTGTTATTGTCCTATTTTCTCTTCTTACTCATTATTCAGTTTTAGCACATTCTAATAATAAAAAAATATCACGTCCATTTAGGTTTATTGAGCATTTAGAAGGATGTCATAAAGGTGATAAGATTAGAGGTATACATGAGCTCAAAAAATACTTGGAAACATTTGGTTACTTGAACTATGAAAATTACTTCAAAAATCAAAACACATGATTTTGATGAGTTATTAGAATTCGCTATTAAAACTTACTAACTCAATTACCATCTAAAATCTACTAGAGTTTTGGATGCCAAAACTATATGAATGATGGGAAAATCTCCTTGTGGAGTTACAGATATTATCAATGGTGCAACTCAAATGTTTTCTAGCAACAAAAGACAACAAAACCATCATCCATCTAGTCATTTCCACACAGTCAATCACTATAAATTTTTTCGAGGCAGTCCTAAATGGTCATATTCTATATTCAACATCACTCATGTATTTCTTGTTGGAAGGTGGAGGGCTTAGATCACAAATGAAGAAAATTTTACTATGATTAGTTATGGACAAGGAAGGAGGAAGAAACTCACAATTTTATTGATTTCTAATTTTTAGCTTAACATACAATGGAAGAACTTACCTAATGCCTAAGATTATATCTAATCTAACGGCTATAAATTTTTTTCTAGAAATATCCATACTAATATCTAGATATTTATTATATAAATATCTAGATATTTTCCAACAAATTTCTAGAAATTGAGCCACACAATTTCTAGGCCCAAATCTTACAAACCCAATTATATAAATATCTAGATATTATTATGGATATTTCTAGAAATTGAGCCACACAATTTCTAGGCCCAAATCTTACAAACTCAATTCATTTTGGGCCAAATCAAATTTAATTTCTAACACCATCTCTTAAACGTGATTTGGTGACTCCTAGCAGTCTTCACAATGCACAAAATATTTCATTCTTCAAAGGGTTCGAAAAGATATCAGCAATTTGATCTTCTGCCTTCACGTACTCTACTTGTACATCTTTTTTAGTAATGCACTCTTTTATGCTGTGGCAGCAAATGTCAATGTGTTTGCTTCGGTTATGAAACACATGACTCTTTTTCAACGCCATAGCTGATTTTTTGTTGACATAAATCTTAGTTGACTTTTCTTGTGACCATCATAGCGTCTTCAAGAGATTTTTTAACCAAATTGCACGACAAACACATGATGTAGCGACCACGTACTCAGCTTCAAAAGTTGAGAGAGTGACTATTGGTTGTTTTTTTGACATCTAAGTGAAAACATTGTCACCCATAAAAAATACAAATCCAGTAGTGCTTTTTCGATCATCCATATCTCTACCCCAGTCCCTATCACTGTATCCAACAAGCTTATAATCATTAAAAAATGAGTAAAATAAGCGAAAGTCAATTGTACCTTTAAGATAGCAAAGAATTCTTTTTGTAACCTTGAAATAAGTGGTTGTTGGAGTCTCCATGTAGTGACTAATTAGCCCAACAACATAGAGAATATCAGACCTTGTGCAAGTTAGGTAGTGTAGACTTTTAACCAAGCTCTTGAAAAAAGTTGAATCTACTCCATCATGCTTTGACAACTTTACTCCATATTTCATTATGTACTTATCAGCTTGCAGTCAATTATCTTAAATCTCTTGAGAATCTCCTTTGTGTAACTTTCTTGTAAGATGAAAATTCCATCTTCTTTTTGCTTGACTTTGATCTTGAAGTAGTAAGCCATTATCCAATATCAATCATCTTGAACTCTTTGGTCATAGATTCCTTAAATTCTTCAAATATACTTGGATTACTTTCAATAAAGATCAAATCATCCATATACAGGCACACGATTAAAACATCTTCATCTTTGATCTTAATATAGAGCACATGCTCGTAGGGGCACTTTGTAAAACCATTCTTTCATAAGTACTTGTTTATTTGATTATTTCATGCTCTTGGTGCTTACTTTAACCCATACAAAGCTTTCTTCAACTTCAAGACTTTGTCTTTATATCCCTTCACTTCATAACCCAAAGGATGCTCGATATAGACTTCTTCTTCGAGTACTCCATTAAGAAAGGCAAATTTTATATCCATTCGATGAATCTTCTATTTATTTTGAGCTGCCAAAGAAATAATTAGTCTAATAATTTCTAATCAAGCAAAAGGAGCAAATAACTCCTCATAATCAATTCCAATTCTTTGACTATAGCCTTTCACAACTAGTCTTGCCTTGTATCGTTCAATTTCTCTATTTGCATTCTTCTTCACCTTATACACCCATTTAACATCGATGGTTTTATGTCCTTAAGTAAGAGTAACAAGTTTTCATGTGTCATTATTCTTAATGGCCTTGATTTCTTCATCCATCATAACTCTCTATTTTTCTTGTTACATAGCTTCTTGGAAGTTCATCGATTCACAGTTAGCAAAGAAGTAGAAAAGAACGAGATTATTCATCCTCTCAGTCACCTTATATAGATCTTGAAGACTCCTTGTGCGTTCTTCATTTCTTTTGTTTAAAAATGATGATGGTGAATTGTCATCATCTACTATTATTAGCGAGCCAGGTGATAATGCAAGCTCTTGTGGACATTGTTCTTGTTGTCTTGTTGGTATCTCCTTATTTTCTTCTAACTTGGGAAGAAAGTTGAAATCATCTATATTGTTACCAAAATCTCATTCTCCCTCTTTATAAAATATCACATCTCAACTAATCACGACCTTTTTGTTGTTTGGATTGTATAGCTTGTAGCCTTTTAAACTTAAGTCACAGCCGATGAAGATAAAACTCTTGCCTTTATCATCCAACTTCGTTCTTCTTTCGTTCGGTACATGCACATAAGCTATACTTCCAAAAACTCTTAGGTGAGAGATGTTGAGCTTTCTTCCACTTCAAGCTTCTCGTGGCATCTTACCCCACACACTTAAAGTTGGAGATCGGTTGGATAAATACATCGCATATGCCACAAATTCAACCTAAAATCCTCTTGGCAATTTCTTGCTTTCGAGTATGCTTTGTATCATATCGAGAATACTTCTATTTTTCCTCTTAGTAACGCCATTTTGTTGAGGAGATATTAGAACAATTAGAAGACGAAAAATTCCATTCATTTCACAAAACTCTCGAAACTCCTTGAAATTGAATTCTCTTCCTCGATCGGATCTCATAGCCTTAATTTGGCAACCACTTTCTTTTTCCATAAGTGCTTTAAACTTTATAAGCACGCCAAAAACTTCGAATTTTTCTTTCAAAAAATATACTCATGTTTTCCTTGAATAATCATCAATAAAGAAAATGAGGTAATGACTTTTACCTAGGGAGCTTAGCTTGATAGAACCACATACATAGGTAGGTATGTATGAGTTCAAGTGGCTTTTTAGCTCTAAAAAGTAAACTCCTTTGGAAAGCTCATTCTAAATTGCTTCCCAAGTAGATATCCTTCGAACAGTTGATCAGGATGATGGATGTAAGACAAACCTTTCACCATTTTCTTCTTGGATAACAGCTTCAATCCTCCAAAATGGAGATGCCCAAATCAAAGATGTAATAGCCATGATGTATCCTCATAGCAAGCCTTGAGATATTTTGCTACATCGTTTTGAATATTCAACAAGAACATTCTATTCTTTGACATTGTCACCTTTGCAATTAAATTATGTTTTCTATGTTTTATAGAAATGCTATAATCTTTCATAAGAATATCATAGCCTTTTTCTAAGAGTTGTCCCAAGCTTAAAATATTATTTTTCATATTGAGCACTAATAAACATTTGAAATAAATTGATGTCTTCCATCTTTCAAGTAAATAATGATATTACCTTTTCCTTCCACAGGTATTTTTTACTCATCCCCAAAAGAGACATGGCCACTTACCAACTCATTATACTCCACGAACATATCTTTGCTTCCATACATGTGATTGCTTACACCGGTATCAAGGTATTATGTATTAGTGTTGCCACAAATATTGTCTTTGAATTCTAGCAATAATGTTTCTTCGTCTCGACTCTTGTTTTCCATATAGTTAGTCTTCTCATCAACTTTATTATTGGAAGCCCTATACTTGGAAGCATAATGGCCAAATTTTCGACAATTGTAACATTTAACTTGAGATTTATCATAGCTTGAGTTTGGATTGCTTCTTCCACAACCCTTTGTTAAGCCTTTCCTCTATTATTGTTGTTGTTATTACAATTCAAAGGTCCTCTCCATCCTCGTCCACAAGCCTCATCCTTGACCAATTCCTCTTTCATGTTTGCCTCTTTTTTTGTCAAAACTTTCTTCCTTTTCTTTGAAGGCAAGCTTTGTTTGGAGAACTTGTTCCAAGGCTTCTAGTTTTCTTTTTTGTCTTTCTTCATATACTTGTAATGAGCCTATGAGTTCTTTAATGGTCATGGACTCTAAATCCTTTGTTTCTTTAATTGTTACAATAATATACTCAAATTTCAAATCTATAAAGAGAAGAATTTTCTCCATAATTTGTAATTTGCTTAAGCTTTCTCCATTTTTTTTAATTGATTAACAACTGCTAAAACTCTAGAAAAGTACTCATAAATTTATTCACATTCTTTCATAAATAAAGATTTAAACTCCCCTCTTAGAGTTTGAAGACATACCTTCATCACTCTTTTGGTACCTTTGTATGAAGTTTGAAGCATCTCCCAAGCTTCTTGGATAGTGGCTGCATTTGAAACCTTCTCAGAGTCATCCTTATCCAATGCTTGATAGATGAGATAGAAAGCTTTTTTGTCTCTCTTTCTAAAATCCTTCAAGATATCTTTTTGAGCTTGAGTAAGTGTGGCCTCATCTTTTGGCACATCAAACCCTTTCTCTACAACTTCCCACGTGTCTTGAGCTCCTAGGAAAACCTTCATCTTGATGCACCAATTATCGTAATTACTCTTGGTGAGTGTTGGAACTTGGAAGAGAGTCATTCTATTGCTTGCTATGGTTACTCACACCTCAACTCTTATACCACTTTATTAAAAGGTGAAGGGCTTAGATTACAAATTAAAGAAATTTTACTAGGATTAACTATAGATAAGAAAGGAGGAAAAAAACTCACAATCTTATTGATTTCTAATTTTTAACTTGACATACAATGGAAGAACTCACCCCTATTTATAGTATGACACCTTCTTAACCAACGATTAGGATTATGACATAACATATCTAATCTAATGACCATAAATTTTTTTCTGAAAACATCCATAATGATATTTAGAATTTTACTATAAATATCTATATATTTACTATAATTATCTAGATATTTATTCTATAAATATCCAGATATTTTCTTACAAATTTCTAGAAATTGGGTCACACTATTTCTACGCTCAAATCTTATAAACCCAAATTATTTTAGGTCAAATCAAATTTAATTTCCAATATTTCTTTCAAGAACCCAAAATGATGCCAAAAATCTTGATGGGCGAACTTTCCAAACATAGGCTGCAAACACTCCCTTCAATTTCTTTGAAATACAAGATTATGCTGATATCAAGATAAGTTTTCACAGTGGTGATCATGGAGATAGGTTTCCTTTCGATGGCCATGGAGGAAAACTAGCCCATGCATCTATACCAACAGATGGAAGATTCCATTTTGATGCAGATGAGCCATAGGGTATGGGTGCAACTGAAGGTGCACATGATTTGGAGACTGTTGCGTTATATGAAATTGGTCATCTTCTTGATCTCGGGCATAGCTCAGTTAAAGGTGCAATTATGTATGCTACAATTGGTCGTGAGGTGACAAAGGTTTTGCATGTAGATGATATTGAAGGTATTCATATATACTTAGGAAAAGAATAAATGAGTTGATTTCATTTGTAATATATGAAGAGAAAATCACAGAAAAAAATATATTGAGATTCACAAAACAATTTTTTTCAATAAAACTATTTTCATTCAATTAATATTATTATCTAGATGTTTAATATGCAATTAATTGTATGTTAAATAGCCCAATTGATTAATCCATAGCAATTACGATGAAGTCTCTGACTTTTGTTAATGAATATTTATGTATGAGGGATTTCAGTTATTCATTGAATTCTGGAAAAAGTTATAAATGAGGTCATAACTTATAATATTCTTACACATCTCCTCTCTATTGTATTGTGATAGTCGGTGTAATTCTTTTATTTCTTAATTTTTTTTTCTTTTTGGTCAATTACCAAATTGTATGTCACCGTTATTTTTATTTAATGAATTTGCCTCATTATGAGGATTGCTTGACAAAGAATTTCAATTCTTTACAAAAATAATGCAATAAGGCCTCGTCCTGTTCATCCATACTAACATCCCATAGAACAAAAAAGTATTTTTTATGGCCTGGATTTTTTCAATCGCCTTAAAGAAAGAGGTCGACTTCAACCAAGCCAGCCCTTCTTATGAAGTGGCTATGGGGATTTCAAAAGGAAAAGAAAAAAGCCATGGTGCTCATATTTGACTACAGAAAATGGAGTTGATTTGTTTACCTTCAATTCGAACTTGAACAATGGATAGGGGAAAAACTCAACAAGAAAGCTAAGAGCTAATACTTGGCGAATACCTGCTCCAATAGTCAGATTCGCGAACCCAGGGCAGTGGACGGGATTAGAAAGCTCCCCCAAATCCCACTTATGAAGCTGAAGCACCCCGGTTTACGAATCAATCAAAGGAGCAGCAGACGCCAAAAGATGTATCCTATCTTCAGAAAGAATTTGAACAAGAGCTGCAATATGTGAAAGCTAGTCGAATCTCCTTTCCTTAGCTATTCTTATAGCCTTGTCCCTTCCCATAGTAGGCTGCTAATAAACACTATTGAATTACCCCGATCACTCCTTTTGCACCTCTTGCTTTTGTAGCTCTTGTTTTTTGTTGCTACTACCGACATGTTATGCAAGTGGTACAAGTGGTACAAGTGATCACTCTTTATCCGCGAGCTTTATAATCCAATCCAACGTCTCACTCTCCGTTTGATTCAGCATACCTTTAACCAAACCAAAATAAATCCCATATAACGCCCATGCTCAGTGCAAGTATAGCCCTAGGAAGAGCTCTTAAGAAGCGAACCTCATGTACGGTGGGCGTGATTGGAAAATGACTTTCTTGCTCAAAAGTGATTGTCAGTGGAACCCCAAAAGTGGCTATGAAAGGGCAGCGTGGCAAGAAGATATCTTGTTGGTGATTTTTCCCATTGGACACCTCCTGGCAGCAACCACTGGGTTAGTCCTTTCTAGTTCCCGCGAAACTAAGGTGACCACCGCAGAGGAGTCCACTGTGGCAGCCACCTTCCTATGGCCCTCCAGATGGAGGGCATATAGATCGAAACCCAAAGCGATAAGAACAAAAGCCCTACCCACAGCTACAACTACTGGCGCTTTAAAAGGCTTAGATTCTAAGGTCGCTACTAAAAGCCTTTATATATATATATATATATATATATATATATAAATAGGATTAAAAAATAAAATTTATCAAATATTCACAATTAAATTTAAGTACATTCAATAATTAAATTTACATATAATATATATATTAATTATACATTAATTATATGATCAGATGTAATCTCAATTATTATATATATTTAAATTTAATAATTTATATTTGATGTAAAATTTTGTATAAAAAAATAATTGAATATATATATATAAACTACAACACTAAATAGAGAACAACTTCAAAAAAATTGACCAACTCAAGGACATAAACTAATTTGATAAAGGTCATACTAGCAAAACTCTAACAGCGTATTTTATTCGTAACATTTTTTAGGACACCTTTTAGTTCTTACCGTTTAATTGACTATAACGAGATTAGCCATTTGCAGCTACGAAGACCTCACATAAGTTAACTAACAGTACTCACAAAAAACACCAATGATTTGCAGTTATATTTTTAAGTTCTGTTCAAAAAAATTATTAATTGGTCAAGGATTTATTGTTTCTACTGTAGTAATACATAATTGAGAGAATTTTACTTTTAAATACCAGGTAACAGTATCATTTTAGAAAACGCGGCAAAGGTTCTTCATATCTCCATTTGGTGTTGGTAAAACTTGAATCATTTTAAATACCACCATTATAAAATATGGAACCCGAAAAAGAAATGTTTTGGTCTTTTGAATGTAGAAGTGAATGTCAACTCATATCAGGTTTAATATTTAGATATATAGAGTAGCAAAAACTTGAGTGTGGGTTGAGAAAGGAACACACCTTTTCTTACAAGAATATAAATTACCATATGAAGGAATAGTTGGGAAGCTCATCCTACTTTGTATGACATATTACAAACCAATGAAATTTAAGTGTCTCATGTTTTATATTATTTATTGCTATTTTGTAGCTTGCATAATTATAATTTGTGTTAGGCCTCCTGATTAGTCCTATTAATTAATGTATTAATGATAATTGGTAGTAGTTGGTAGATTGCATTGGTAGTTGTGGGGTTGTCTATTATTTTATTAATATTACAAAGCTTATATGAAAGGCACCCGTGCATGCGACATTTATTTAACAAGTCCTAAGGTGATGTGATAGCAAATCTTGTAGCCAAAACACTAGGTTTAAGAATGTAGATGTGATAATAAAATCAATGATATATTAAAATTTTTATATTATCATTTCAAATGGATGTTTCAATACATTCAATGTATTGTAGTGAAGTGCAATTAGAATTTTATAACTAAGGTGTTTATTATTAATTTTTTTAATTTAATATTATTGTTAATTTTTCTTAAAGCACGAGAAAGATTTACTTAGTAATTAAAATTTATAAATAAATTCTCATATTTTATTTGTAAATGAATTTATTTTTAGACTAAAAAAGAAAGAGAGGAAGGTGAGATAAGATTATGCGTCATGCAGACGATCGAGAAAGTACTGGAAACCCGTAATGGCCTGTACTGTTCTTGCTTTGATAATGACAAGTATTGACTTTGGTTAAACGCTAATAGTGAGAAAAGCGAATCTTAAAAAAAAGAGGAAAGAAAGAAAGAGTTGTGTATAAGGCAAGGTATCTGTGTTTCTTGTCTCCAATGCCATTCATTCGTTCTGGTAACTCATCCCTTCTCTTTCTCTCGCTTTAATTTGGATTCATCTCTAAATCTTCTCCATCTTTTGGCAATATTGAATACATATAATTGGTCCGAAGCTGTTGTCTTATATATATATAACATTTCCTGCTATCGTTTCATTTTGACAAAGCTAATGCCTTGTTGCTTTATAGTGGATTAATAACCAACGATGACCTCTGAAACTTCAACTGAGGACTGCCTTGGGTGGGCTGCGAGAGACACTTCTGGAGTTCTGTCGCCATACAACTTCAGCCGCAGGTGAGTATTCTGATTGTTTTTGTAGATTTCAAATCTTTCACTTCTTTTATATATATGCAATATTATATTCTTTTTTCTTTGACCAAGCAACGAAGTACTTGTTAACAATTTGTAGGCCTTGTCGTTTTGTTAGTTTCGTGTTTGTTGGGAATGCATATAAGCAGGTCATAGTAAATTCTTCTTAACTACTGTGGAAATTATTTTCAGGGCTGTTGGAAGTGATGATGTTTCAATAACCATCACACACTGTGGAATTTGCTATGCTGATGTTATTTGGACTAGGAATAAAATTGGAGACTCAAAGTATCCTTTGGTGCCTGGGTATGTGCCCTTCCCTGCTAGTGAATTAATTACAAGTAGTTACTATTGCAGCTTCGATCTCAAGCTCATCTGTCACTAATCACTAGCATCACAGACATGAGATTGTTGGGATTGTGAAAGAGATTGGTCCCAATGTTGGCCGCTTCAAAGTTGGTGACCGTGTTGGTGTAGGAACTTATGTCAACTCTTGCAGAGACTGCGAGTATTGCAACGATGGGCTAGAAAATTACTGTGCAAAAGGCTCAGTTTTCACTTTTAATGCCATTGATGCGGATGGTACAATCACAAAGGGAGGATATTCTAGTTACATCGTTGTCCATGAGAGGCAAGTTTATATTTTATGATTTTTAATAATTCTTTTTTCCAAGTAGATCCTGTAATTAACAATTGTCATGATTACATAGATAAGCTTATTCACTTTTGAAATAACAGGTACTGCTTCAGGATACCCAACAACTACCCATTGGCTTCAGCAGGCGCCTTTACTATGTGCTGGAATTACTGTTTATACTCCAATGATGCGCCATAAGATGAACCAACCTGGTAAGTCTCTAGGAGTAATAGGGCTTGGTGGTCTTGGTCACATGGCTGTGAAGTTTGGGAAGGCTTTTGGATTGAAGGTAACAGTTTTCAGTACTAGCCCCTCCAAGAAAGAGGAAGCCCTGACTCTGCTTGGCGCAGATAAATTTGTCGTCTCATCCGACCAAGACCAGATGAAGGTATAGGCGTGTTCAATAAGCTTCTAAACCAAACCGATGATAACATTATTGATTAATGTGCTTCTCTTTATGTGCAGGCTCTGGCTAAATCACTGGATTTCATCGTTGACACAGCATCTGGTGATCATCCATTTGATGCATACATGTCACTATTGAAGGTTGCTGGCGTTTACGTCCTAGTAGGATTCCCAAGTGAGGTCAAATTTGGTCCAGCAAGCTTGCTTATTGGTACATTGGCAACCTTTTTTTACTTAATTAATTGTACCTTGTTCATTAAAACTGTGTTCTCGCAGTGTTACAACTTCGTCAACTAAACTTTTGGCAGGTGCGAAAACTGTTTCTGGTAGTGTAACAGGTGGAACAAAGGAGACTCAAGCAATGTTGGATTATTGTGCTGCTAATAAAATCTACCCACAGATTGAGATAATTCCAATTCAACATGCGAACGAAGCTCTTGAAAGGCTAATAAAGAGGGATGTAAAGTATCGGTTTGTGATTGATGTTGAAAACACTTTGAAGTGATCAGGCCAACAGGAATATATTTTTATCTTTGTTATATATATATCGCATGACATCTTTGGAGCACATGTCATAATCTCCAAGTCGTATATGGATGGTGGGTAATGAACTTACTTTACTATGAATGTCCTGATACTTTTTGAAGTTATGGTTATGAGGATGTATAATTTTATTTGGCTAATAATCACTTTGTTATTTTTATGAAATATTTTGGGGCTTTGCGTTACGATTGGTAATGAAATATGCTCTTGAGGATAGAACTCTAAAAGGGCATCATGGTATGTATGTTCATTCACTCAAGCCAAAGCCCCTCAAGAGTTGAGGGTTTGGTTTTGTCAATCTCACAAGCATTAACTTGGGTTTGTAACGTGTAAATTAATGACAATCTGATTGAGGTCTACTACATCTTTCTTGCTGACACAATTTTTGCCTTATCTAGGATATTGAATCATTTAACTCCAGAAAGTGCAAAATTCTCTCACTTCTTGTGGAGAAAAAATTTCACCACTCGCGAGCAAATTTAAAAAAAATACCACAAATGTTGATAATATAGGCTTATTTTTAGCCTTTATTCTTTATACTCCAAAGTAGATATTATAGCATCGCATGGAAGTGTTAATTATACTTGAAAAAAAAAGCAATTAATAAAAAGTATTTGGCTATAGCATAACACATCTAATTTTTACAAATAGTATGGAATCATAACAAATAAATGTTATCTTCTTAACTAAACTGAATAAACGTTTGAGAACCTTCAAACATTCAAATACTTGAGCTTTCAACACCTGTACATCTCTCTGTAATCAATCAAATCTAACACAATGCACAAAATGCAAGCCTTGTGATATAACTAACAGCAACTGCATCAAACTACCAAGTCCTTCTATACATGGTCATAGTCAGAAATATAAGTACATCGTCCAAATCAATCTCTTCCCTGCTGCTGCACAAGCCAAAACGCAGGCAATGCGGTTATTCAAAGTCAAAAACTTCAAATTCCATAGTGTACATGCATTGGCGTAACTTGATCAAGATGCAAAGACATCATACATTCAAACATGTAGTTCAGTTTCCGATTACAAACTCGAGGTTTATACCAGTCAAAACTAATTAGTAATTTAACAAGATAGATATTTGATTTACCATGCTTAAGTATTTAACAACATATACCAGGAGCAAATAGAAAATCTAATGAACAAGAGAGTGCTTACTTGCACGACATTAATTGAATGATATTAGCCATCAATGATAACTCAAATATGAAAGTAAGAAAGCTAAAGGTCAAAAGCAAATAAATAAACAAGGAATAAAAGTAATGGTGTTTGAAGTCAAAGATCATTAGAAGGGAATGAAAAGCCACATTAAACCTTTTTCAAATAAGGACCTGTAGGTATGTTTCACCAGTAAAGATGAATTTTATGCAAGATTCTGACCTTAATCTGTATTGTGTGACTGGTCATGCTCGATAAAATCTAAAGCATCTTCCTTGGACACAACATTCACACGGCTCACTCTATTTTTGTGTGTCACTCCATAAATTTTGTCAGCAACTTTCACGAGCTCTGGACGAAATGTTGTGGTTATAAATTGAGTATTTGCCATGTCTGCCAGACGACGAATCATATCTGTGAAGCTAGTAAAGGATTGCCAAGTGATGATCAAATGCAAATGCAGAAGATATCGAATACCATGTTATGTGTGCTTCACTAAGAGAACATGCCAACAGATTAAAGCATTCAGAAGCACAAACAATTGCAGAGAATTGTCACCTAAAAGGCTACCAGATGCTATCCAAAAGAGAATCACAGAAGTTATGTGAAGGAACCTGGATTTTCATATCAATTGCAATAACTTGATTAAACTACCCAACTCCAGCAGCAAAATGGGACGAATTCATCCTTGTTTAAAAGTTACCCAACTAATATATGGATAGGGATGACTGTTCCCCCTCTCTCTTTCTCTCTCTAGCTTTTTGTTTTATACTACATGTATCTTATTATACTGAGCTATAAAAAAGAGGTTATAAGTATATTGAAGAACTGAACACTTACATAGAAGAGAGTTTTAATTTTTACTGCCCAAAACATCTATCTAGGAGTAAACTACCAGTTGAATCTCAAGTATATGGTCATAACCATGTCAGCTGTAACAGCTGAAAATCAAAAGGCTAAAAAGAAGCTAACATACAAGGTTAATGCAAAGGCAAAACCAGATTAGTAAAAAGTTCTCATACCATTCCCCCTATTCGCAGATTGCGCTCTTATATTCTCAAAATAGATAGCAATCTCAAAACTAGCCTTCAGAATCTTCAATCATCCAAAGTTTCAAAACTGCCAGTTAGCAGAACTGGGCTTGGCTTTCCAGGCACTCAAAACTAGTTTTCAATGTCCTAAATATTGCCCAATTTCTGAACAAGTTCCGAAGTATGAACCCATTTCTGAACAAATTATGTTTTATGTTACAGGTTACTATTAGCTGTGAATGCCTAACACTACAACTATAGACAACTATTTAGAGAAAAACAACACATTAAAATAAATTATCACATGGATGTCATTGACAAGACACAAGATCATGTTTATACACCATCATTAATTCCTTGAAACTCATAATTGAAGTTTTCCATTTGTGAGGCCAGTGACTCCCTGAGTATCAACAATTCCTCATTTCTAGCAAAGCCAACACAGAATGCAAGAGATACCGTGTAAGTGGCAATAAAGGTTACCATGCTCCATTATGAGTTAGCAAATAAGATGCACATGATGGACAGACCCATTCCAATAGGCAGTACCCTATCAATCAAATGATAGGAAGTGGAAGACAGCCAGCAGGTGTGGCAAGGCTTCATATAATTATAATTGATTCAATAAACCAATCACAATGAAGAAACCAATGGCCTCGCATATTGTGGCATCTTCTTTACCTGTCTAAGAAAAGGAAGATATATGTACAACCTCATCTGAGACAAAATACCTGAATTTGGAGAGAAAATAAAGGAAAAACCATCAAACCTACAGAGATGGCAAACACAATGCGTATAATAAATAGGATACTTCCAACAGCTGTTCTGTACTGAGGATCCAGCGCTGCATCAATTTCATCAAATAGATAAAAGGGAGCAGGATCACACCGCTGTATGGCAAAAATAAGTGTCAAGGCCACAACAGTTTTCTGACCTCCAGACAATTGCTTCATTGACTGTGTCTCCCCTTGGCCAGTAAAAGAAACCTACAGTACCAAAGACCAATTAAGAAATGAAATTAATATGGAAATAGAAAAAAAAAAAAAAGAGTAAACTCTACGGTGCAGTGGCTGCAGTAGTAAACACTAGGGTGCAGTGGCTGCAGTAGCAAACTCTAGGGCGGCTGTAATATTATGAAGTCTCTGGCCGAGCATAAACCCCTCCCATAAGACCTCCCTACCCCAGCCGAAAAAATTAAAAAAGAAACTGTAAATAAACAAACAAGAATTCTTTTGATATTTTTAGAGGGTATCAATCTCAAATATTTTGTTATCATATTTTGGAAAATGGAATGAATGCATCATCATGAAAGTACATGCCTTCACTTTCACACCAATATATTTCTCTACCCTCCCTTCCAAATTTGCTTCACGAGGTCCCTCGTCATCGTCGTCGTCATCGTCAGCCTGATCACCATCCTGAGAATATGGCCAAGACCACATTTACAAAATATAAGACATGCCATCCAAAATCATATATTAGTTTTCTGAAAACAAGGGCAAGTTAAAATGCCAAGTAAACATCAATGTCACACTCTGTGTCCAAGCCCACTTCCAGATGCACACTGTATATGATACATTAGAATGCATGTGAAAGAGAGGCAAGTCATATGTACATTAAACCAGAAGCATCAAATAAGTAAATAATCATAATGAACAATTTTAAAGTTCACTTGTTTTACGAGGGAAAAGAAAAAGAAAAAAGGAAACCAGCAAGAAGATTAAACTTACATTTATAACGGTGAAAGTATAGGCTTCTCACATATAAGTTACTCACTCAGAAAGAAGTATTGTTACTTTTTATGACATATTTTATTAAGGGGTGTTATTTGTCTTATTTGGATTATTACTTGTTTGACTAGGTTTTCTTAGATTGTGTTTCTTATATGAGTGGCACTAGATCAATCATTGTCTTTTCTTAGTCATTGGTTTTCTTAGATGGTGTTGACTCGCAAAAACAAAGCAAGAGACTGATACCAACAGCATAACACCAATTGACCAGTGTACAAAAGGAGAATATTAAGAGTGAAGACATTCAAGAAAATAAAAAGTTAAATTGTTTAGAATAACAACAAACAAATGCCTTTAGAATGAACCTTTTTCTTCATCATAACCAGATGGCCGTGACCACCTTGCACAAGTTCAGAGAATACTTCTCGAAAGTGACGAGCGACACCTTTGAAAGTACGTTCTATTGACTCATCCTTTCGTTGATCTAAAACTGATATAAGTTCTTTAATTTTCTGCAAGCTCACATTTAAATCAAGTTAGTCAAATTCTTTAGCTTATACTACACTAAAAAGTTGACATCAAACAACTTGATGCAAATTTCTATATAATACCTCATCACCCGCATCAAGTTCGGCCTGCCTTCTCTGAAGTTCTTCTCGCTGCTCTGTGAAATTCACATACTGATCAAGTGCCTTTTTATTTACATGGCTAAACTGCTGAAGTTGCTCATTGCACCTGTGAAGAATTTTATGCAATTCTTTCACACTCCGCCGCTTATATCTGTCATCCCAATAAAACGATATCACTTAACAGATTAGAAACAAGAAAAACATACTGCAATGGTAAACAAACATGACAAACCAACTTAATAGAGTGCATAGCCAGTAGATCACAGACAAACAACAAAAAACCATACTTCAAGGCTGTCATTGCATACATTGGACAGTAAATTAGGTAAAACTGGTCAGAAAGACTTCTCAAATCTAATGACTAAAGATACTCGAGGACTAGACATCTTGAGACCTAATTACAAAAGTTCTGACATGAGCAAGACATGAACATCATTTAACTATCGCAAGCAATAAAGGAACAAAGATAAAAGTCAAAGAGGCTGTACGTGTCAAAAGCATCAGATGACAGGGGACCCAATTCCCTGATTTTCTTCGAGTACTCCTCTTGTTTAGCAAGAAGAATGTTCCTTCTACTCAACTGTTGTTCAAGTTCTCTTGCATCATCCTGAAGTTTTCTCTCATTGCTGTCTTCCAAACTCTGCACAGACAAGGTGATCATTTTAGCAGAAGTAACAGAGAGTAATAACAAACAGTTGAACATAAGAATTACCTTCAACTTAGCCTTTTCTTCTTTGATCTTATTGAGTTCTCTTGTTAGTTCAACTATACTGTCAGAAACTCCTGCAGGTCAATAACCTTAGTGAAAATGTGGAAACGACAAACTTAAAGCTTCATAGTTGTGAAACATCCTAAATCTAAATTTGAAAAATAACAATAAAAGTATCTCACTTTTAAGCTGCTGTCTAGCATCATCAACAAAAGATTTAGCATCCTCCAATTCCTGCCTCTTTAATTCAGCTTCAGTAGGCACTGCATCATTCTCTGCAGAAGATATAAGAGCTTCCAACTCTTGCTTCCGCCTCATAAGGTTAGTTGTTAGATTAGTCTCAAGCTCTGCTTTTCTTGTTTCATACTGTAAACAGGAAGTGTATGTAAAATAAATAAGAACATCAATGTTTTTCCAGTTTTCAACACTCTAGAACTACAGTATGAATCACTATGTTAACCTCAATGCGATCTGTCCTGCAGGTGATAAGCTTCTCCTTAAGCTCAGTTATTTCAGGATTCAAACGTGATAGGAGATCTTTTTCCGCTGGTGTTAAGTGATCAATGAGATCTGTGTCCATTTCAGCCCGTTTCATGGCCATACTAGCTCTAAGTTGATCAATCTGAGTCCGGACATCTGCAAGTGACTTTTCCTGCAAAATGCAGAAGTATCTGATTGAGACTGCATGATGACTGGGAGAAAAGAATAAATCACAAACTACCAATGACTGCTTAATTGCCAGTCAGCAGAGTAATCTAAAGGTCTCAAAATACCTTATTTTCAAGAGCTTTGGAAATAATTTGTTTCTGCTTATTGGCATTAGCAATATCCTGCTTAAGCTGTTCCAACTCCGACTTATCATGAGATCGCTTGGCATCAATTTTCTGCTGCTCAGTAACAAGTTCCGTAATTTTTTGGTCTATCCGTGAGATGAGTTAAAGTACACAGTATAATGCAAATCATCCAGTATCAAGAAGAGAAAAAAAAATCATAGTCAAGTATTTGCTGATTTCCATTTCTTTATACTACAAAGCGGGTTTATTTGAATTGACAAACATAAGAACACAAGATGAATTACCATTATTTTAAGAAAGGTACACAGTTATTCAGATGCAACGCTGAACAATGAATCAGTAAGAAGAAGCAAATAATCAGCGGCATGCCATTGAAAGCTCTAGTATACACAATACAACATTGAAGCTCTCAGGATACCTCCCTTGCATTTGGTCTTTTTTGGCTACTAAGAACCAATGCACCTTTTGACATTGGGAAATTCTGAGTGATATATGACGAAGGTGATAATTGAGGAAGCTCCCTATCATGTGCCTATTGTCACAGCTGCATTCAGAGCTGATCCTTGTGCAGATAGAGGATAAAGTAATATGTAGCAAGAAAGTGATTGAATATTGCACCTCAGAGTCATGAATCCTGGTGCAAAAGGAATCATTGGACTGACTCAAAAAATTACCTAATATATAGCCAAAAAGCAGGCAGATATTGATTGGCTTGAACTACATTGAGTTTAAGTTGATAGCTAAGGTTGGAGCAGCCAAGAAAGTTGAAAATTTTGTGAAAGATGAAAGAATTATACAAAAGATAGCAAACTTTATGCTCTTTGAATGAGACTAGCAACCTGCCAAGAATATCCAAATCGAGACTAGAGAATATGGATTAAATCTAGAGCAATAATACAGAGTTTAACATGCGCATAAACATGTAAAAGAACAAACACACATGTATTAATATTTATACACTATAGATAAGCGTATAAAACTCATATTCTATTTTTTGTTTCAATAGCAATCAACTTTGTTTTCACAAGTTCCTCACTTATCAATAACCAGAACACATAACAGAATCAATCAAACTCATACCAGGAAAAAAATTCTTGATCTATTGTAATTTTTATTTTTTTTTGGTGGATTTTTTAGTGTATGTGTGCAGTACACGTATAGAAGAGAATACAAAAGAATACTGAAACAATGATTAAAACCAAAAAGCATAAACCAAAGGATATCTTGGAGCTTAGATCTAACTGTTTCCAGTTCAACTTCCTTGGCAGTTGATAGATTTTGTATTCCGCATAATTATATTCATGAACTTCAATTTTGAGCGCCTGTAATCATAAAATCCCCCAGTCATGCCACCTTTCTTGCTTACTTGATCACCTGTTATAAAATAAAAAATGACATTAAAAACTCGAGGCATAGACCAACATCCATCAAAATAAACAATATAATGCAGAATATACATATACCAACCTTCCAAAGTTATGCAGTCTAGACCATCAGTTCGAGCAACTCTTGTGCACACATCCAAATCTCGACAGATTACTGTTCTAGCAAATACCTAGGACAGAGGAAAATGCATATTAATTAAAGTGTGGTTAAGGGTAATAAATATATTGAAAGGAGGTGACAACAATATCTAACGTGTTAAAGAAGTGTAGACAATACAAAGAGACACAATGAAGTATGCCTTCAAATTTTTGTTGTTCAAACAAAATATTTCCTCCAAAAAATAATATTTCTCATGAAAGTGTGCTCTTCCACCAAATTATCATTGGAAACATCCAAAAGACAAGAGAGTGTTCCTCAACAAACTGTCAATTAAAACATCCAAAAACACTACTCCAAGCCCACCCCCGTCATTGGCCATTTCATATTTCCCATTTATCACTCCAACTACTGTCAAAACCCTTTCCTCTTCAATACAGTCATCACTGAAAACTAACTCAACAGCATCAATTCTACTTTTAATCTGAATAATGGTTTCAGTCTTTCATGTTTCATGAATACATAGTTGACCATCAACATCCTCCTTTAACTGCATGTTTTATATTGTTGTAGATTATGAAATACTCAATAAATTCATAATCGACATTCAAGGTATTTGCTAACCCTACCAAAAAAAGAATTGTAAATTATCGAATTATGAAATAATTACATTTGTATCAATCTGGAAAAGCCACCCATGGTAGCTTTTCAAAATCTGAGTTTTAGACCATCTGAATACAGCAAAATGTAAGGCCAAGAATATTCTTTTATGCAGATACTTGGCAACAAAATACTCGTAAACCAAAAATAATAATAATTATTGTTTAAATTTCATTAACTAAATAAAATATTAACAAGAAAAAGACAACTTAGTCATGCAGCAATCGACGTGAACAATGATGAAAGCTAACACAGTTAAGACTCAAAATTTTACAATCTATATGATCGTTGGGTCATCAAGACCACCACAGGTCCATAATGCTGCCCGTGAAAGGCAGCGATTTGCCATACACCGCCACGGGTCCATAAATTAGCTGTTTAGCAGAAAACTCCTGAAATCTGCAAAAATCTACAAATGATTCAAGAAATTCTGTAATGAAATCATTGTTCTCCAAATCATAAACTTCAAACTCTTCAATCTTTTCCTTCTATACTTTCCTCTTTGAGCATCTTCACATCGTCGAATATCTCCTCAGTTGCATTTGAACCTTTGTCATTTACTAATTCTTTTAAAAAAGGTGCTGCCTTACTTCTTTCAGAGACAACAAAATTTTGGATTCAGGTTGTGCTCAGACCCAGTTAAACCAACAATCTTTCATATGTAAAGCAACAATAATATATAGGACAACCAAGAGTACAAAAACAAATAGATAAAGAGGGGTGAGGAGGGAGAGGGATAAAAAATGTAATCCCCATGCATAAAATACTACAACAATACCAAATTCATGGACAACTCAAATCCGACCAATATATGAAAGGTAAGGAAAAAGCTCACCTGGGCAAATGCTGGTCTGAAATTCGGAGAAAATTTCAATTTTTCTAGAAGAGGTATCACGTCATTACTCTTCGGATACAATACACGAGGTGCCTTCACCCGATTCAATGGAATAAAAGTCACACGTCCACCTTTCAATGCATTAAGATGTCTAATTATTTGGGTTGATATTTCATCACTTTCCACCACCACATGAAATAAGCTGCTCAATATTCAAAGCAAAAACACACAATTTCAGCACAGAAAGCACACAAAACCAGTAAATAACTGCATCCTTTTGCTCACCAGGTAGATTATAAAGAGACATTCTATGATCAGACAGGTAAAACAGAGCACAAACCTGTTTCCAGCAGTAACCTCAACAGCTGTAAAAAGTTTTTCATCACAATCAAGCAATTCAATAATTGGACCATAAACTCCATTGATCTTATATTCTCTGCAGATCCGCCGAATAGAATTCAGCCCTCTCCTTACATCCTGACAAGAATACACAGAAAACAGAAAGGGGGAGGGAATAAGCTTACTTAAGATGTGGAAAGCTGCTTTCAGTTAAGAAATAAGCTCAGTTAAAGAACTTGTGCTTTGTCCAACCACAAAGAACACTGAAAGAAAACAATGCACAATTAAAGAATACCCCCATCGGGTAAACCAGTCACATATTGTCCATTTATTGCAAACCCTTAGAACTTCAGAAGCCGTGACCCTTTGTCAGTCACCATCCATGTTCTAAACAGCCAACCCAGAGGAACAAGTTAAGCCGACAAGATATCTAAATGCACTATAATGAAAAGTTTGCCAACATCTGAGACTGCCACTGGTCCTACAAAAGAGGAACCTAGCTTCACCTGTCTTGGTAAAGCTCTAAAATTGATGATCTTTCCATATGATATTCAAAGTAGGGAAGTCCTAAGTTGCAACTAATCATAAAATGAAAATCTTAATGAGACAAGTGTACAAACCAAGTTTAATATAATTTCCAAAATGAATTTCACTTTTATTGGACTTGAGCATTTTCTACAACTGTTGTCAGTCCCTTCTATTGAATAAAGTGAATTCTCACTTAACTTGCATGCAAATCCAAAATGTCAGTAGAGTTGCTCCTATAGCACAGTATTTTAAAGCCTCAAGGCTTTCCTGTCTCTTCTGCAGGGTCTTCCTCAAATCCTACACATCAAATTCTTCCTATGTCGCTTCCACTAGTGCATGATTTCGCAATTATTTGGGGTTGATTAATTTGCTAAGTTTATGCCAGTGTTTTCTAGTTTATCGGTAACATCCAACTAGTTTTTCCTCATTAGGTTCTATAAACTTAACTCTCCAGGAGTTGAGCATTTCTCAACCAGTAGCATTGGCTTCAAGACCAATTTGGAAAAGATATGTTAGAAGATTTTGCATTTGAATTCCCCGGTGCATTGGATTTGAATCCCTTTTTATTACACTTTTCCCATAAGTTATGTTTGAATTAGGCTCAATCAATTATTAAACTAGTAAAGAGTTGGCTTTCTCCTGTAATTTCCACATTTTCTTATTATTTTTTCCCTATTTCTTTTCTCCCTAGGGAAGAAGATCAAAGAAGTGACCAAAGAAGTTGAGAAAGAGAGGAGAAAACTCAGAGAAATTATGGGAGAAAGCCAACATTTATATTCCAATAATTCATTCAAGTCTAATTAAATCATTTCCTCACCCTTGTACAATGTACCCCTCTCATAACCATCCATTAGAACTTTAATAGACTTTAAATTATTTCATTTCCAGTGCATTGGCAGTTCAATTATATTAGATACTTGAATCATAAGAGGGGTTTATTGGAGTAGACTGATTTTTTTTTTTTCTTGAATTATAATAAGAGGGATTCTAGAGTATGCAGTCCTAATGGATTTCTTTTTATTTATTTTTCTTGGAAGTACTTTCGCTAGTTTAGTTTATGGTCCACCTATTCCTTCATTTTATCTTGTTAAGATGATTTGACGAGCCAAAATATCCAATAAGTCCAACCTTTCTATTTGTGTATTATCCATGGACTGCTATTATTTGTGCTCACCTTTCAGTTAATCATCTCTAATCAAGCCAAACTAAATAATTTAATCGAGTTTAGTCTATCTATTTCCAGATAAACATGACCCTATTCAAACCATCCAACAATTTCTCAGCTCTTTCCACAACTAGACTCCAAAAAGTTTTCAAATCCACAAATTACCACCTAACAGAAGACCTAAATATTTCAATAGCCAACTCTCCACCCCCACAATTATAACATTAGCCAAAGCCACTGCCTAACTAAATTTACTGATGCTGTGGCACTATTTAATCTATTTTTGTAATTGAGAAAACAAAATTCAACAGGCGGATCATTTAGAGAGATTAAATCAATATTCTCTCTCACTATTTTCTCCTCTTCTCCCTTCTTGACTCCTTATTTCTTTTCTGTCTCCTCTTCTCTCTCCCTCCCTCAATGCACTTCTCTATTACAACAATCAATACAAAGTCAAACTTTGACTTTCCACTCATTCTTCTTCTCTCTTTTCTTCCTTGTCTGAATTCCTATCACTATCATTCTTCTTACTTTTTCTTCGATATACTTTTCTCTTTTGCCATTTTGACTCTTTCAAGTTATCTTTGCAATTTATTCTCAACCTATTACTCTATCATTTTGACTCTTTACACCTATCTTTATAATCTATAGCACTTTGTCTGATTTCCCAAATTTTTAGGCATCTCTTCTATGCATATTCTTTTAATCACACCACCACATGTGGCAAGATTATAGCTTTTTTGTTAATAACTCCAATAGAGATATAGATTTTTATATTTTCCAAGGTACGAAGATCTGGTTCAAAGAGATGTTAGTTCTCCAAGTTTGTACAATCAATTAATATATTTCACTGTAACTGCGGGAAATAGGGGAAAACGGATAAAGTTGAGAATATTGAAAGAGTTTGTTCTCGTACTCTCATTCCCCATTCTCTCTCTTCCTTTCATATATTATTTTTCACTCTTTCCCTTTATCCATCTGTCCCTCAACTTAAACCCTCATTTGGCTATATCTTTTCCTTCTCTTTCTCCTCTCTCTGCTAATCTGCCAATTCTACAACACAACTATCTAAAAATGCACAAAGCTAAACATGACTAAGCAGCCATAAATATTAGAAAGAAAACAGTTACTCACACCAGGAGTTGCATGATCAAGGCTCTTCTCTGCCTTCTCAACTTCTGCTTTCAGCTTATCAATCTCGGCACAAAGTTCATTTTCTTTTACCCATAAGGACCTATGCATATAAACATTTTATTAGATTAGAACAATTTCAATAACTAGAGGACACACTATAGGCATGAAAAGCATACTTTCGCTCATCCTGCAGCCTGTCCCTCTCTGTTTTATGATTATTAAACCCTTCACGTGACTGGAAGATGAGAGATTCTAAAGTTGTAATATCACTTTTGCGACTCTCGATGTACGCATCTCGCTCCTTCAAGTCAGAAACAAGCCGATCAATTTCATCCTTAAGCTTTTGCTCCTGAAACATATAACGAAGCTAAATGAATGTGCTGCATAAGCTGACAGAATGTAAAATATAAAATAGTAACTTTTTTATTTTCATTCTTTATGGTAACCAGAAAATCATCCAGTGCATCCAGGATGACGACAGAGCACTACCAAGAGCCTCTAAAATCAAATGTATGCTAGAGAACTAAGAGACTATTTTTTATTCTATCTGATATAAAGCAACCTAGATACATCACTTATTAAACTAAGAGATTATTTTTTATTCTATCTGATGTAAAGCAACTAGATACATCACTTATTAAAACATCCACAAAAAGGGGACAACTGTCTACATAAAGGCCTTGTTTTGCATGCTAAACTAAAATGGATTGAAGTGAACAGATTAGATAGTATTATCTCATGTTTAGCACAGTGCAGATTGGATTAAATTGAATATATAATTTCTTTACTAAAATTATTTTTAAAATATTAACTATTTAAAATAACTAAATAATATTTTATTAGGTTTTTATTATTTATTCATTATTATTGTTCATAAAAATGAATTTTATTATTTATGAAGTATTTCTACTATAGTATTTTATTATAAATTATAATATTTTTTTATTATGTAAAACTAATTATAAACAAAATTAATTTTAGCTGATGGAACGGGGTAAGTTATCCCATGATTTTGGATAAAATAGTGGGACCCAAGCAGGGTCCACACCATTTATCCCACCATATTTTTTGCTCTCAAAGATGGGATTGGACAAGCTCATACAGCATACCAAACATGCCATTTATTTAAAAAAAAATGACAGTTATCTGAATTAAAATCTTCTGTACAGGCCTTCACATGTCTAAAATCAAGTTGGTAACTATTGACCAAGCAAAGCCAACATAAAACATCTGGTGTGCTATCGATATATATATATATATCCAGAATGTAAACTTTGAGGTAAAATGATATAACTAAGGAAAAAAGATGCAGAAGCTCACCTGCTTCAAGTTTGAAGAATGAACTCTTTCAAGATCATCAATTTCCTTTTGCAGCCATTTATCACGAGCAGCTTTGCTGGAAAATTGGGTGGCACGACCTTGTTTTTGATAAAGAATGCTAAGCTGCTTTTCACGTTCCATGATACTACACATCACCAGACCCATTCATTAAGAAACAGATCTTAACACCTAACAGGATTCAAGAAGGACAGAATTGATTGCATGGTTTTTACATTTAGACAAACACGTGATTCACATACGGGTTAATAGCACTTTTCTGATGTTTCACAACTGAGCCAATGCCACTTTCTGTGGCACAAACTACTTTATCCATACAGTAATTACACTACATATGCTTTCTGCATCTACATGTTTGTAATTTCTGAACTACACCCATGCACTTGCATTTGGATCCAGAAAACACCCCTTGTGATGAAATCAAAAGAAAAAGTATCTACGAGTAAAGGAGGGAAAGACCAAAAAAATATAGGGAAAAGAAAGGATGGTTGCACTAGAAGAAGTAAATTTCATTAACTTACTCTTTTGTTATCTTCTTCTCCTCAATGCATTTGTTCTCGTACAAAGTATTAGCTTTTTCAAGCTCCCTTGAAGAGTCTTCTATTTCTTCTAGCAGTGCACGTAGTTGTTTTCTTGCATCATCCTAAATGCATGAAATATTTAACCAAATTCAACATCGTAATTATGAACATACTTATAATACATGTGTTCATGTTATTTGTATAGTGAATATCATCAGTAATATTCATGATATTAATATGCTGAACATCATTAGAATATTACTCTGGCTTGAGAATTTCCAGAAATTCTTTCTTCTATGTCTTTCATGTCAAGCTCAAGTGCTGTCTGCTTCTTTATAGCTTCAGTTTGTCGCTTTTCTACGACTTCTTTCTCCTTGTTTAAAGTCTGAATTTCTTTCATTAGATCTTTGAACCTCTTGTCTGAGTCCTTGGACTTTTCCTGAGCATCCAACAAGCTGTTATACATCTTAGCTGATTCTTCAGAGATCTTGGTTCTAGTCTCATCAACCTGAATCAAGGAGAGAAATATTAGCATAAACCTGACCGCCATCATCAAAAATGAAACAAAATAGAAAATGAGCCAAGTTTAGACACCAGACAGATCATTGTAAGTGACATAAATCCTTCCCTTGAAAGATAAAAGCAAAAACAAGTGCGTGCTTAAAATTATTCCTGATTAAGATTTTGTAGGCAGCAAATCTTCCTTTTCTGCTCCTTTTCTTCTTTGGTGAGAACAAGAGGAAACCACAATGTAAATAGGCCTAACTGATAATTTCCAATATATATCAAGGGCCAACAGTGCAGATTATGACAAGAAAAGGCAGTAACTACACAATCCACACCAACATGCTATCCCTAATACATTTCAATAAATATAAACAAATAAACCTGCATTGACTAAACCTTGAATGACCTAAGCGCCAGTCTTCAGTTTATGAGAATCAGCCATCAATGCAATGCACGTACAAACTATACATGTCATCTTTGGCTTTTGGCTTTATTCCTATTCTGCTAACTCTTATATAATGTTTTCTATGGAAACACTGGAATTAGAACTGCAGGAGCAAGACAAGAAACTCAATAAGTTATTTTTGTTCTTTAACCAAATACTGGCTGCTTGAAGTATGATAATATTCACAATTGCCACTCCGTTGATATCAGTTCATGCTATAGAAAGTATATGTTTATACATTAAATAAATAATATCATATAATGAGGAGAAAAGAAAAGCCTAGTAATAAGTTTGACCTCTTTCTATTCATCAGGAATCAACTCAATTGCATATTCTAATCAATTATATGTTACTCACAATACACGGGGATTTTCTATAAGCCAGTTACCATAGATACCCTACAGTCATTATAGGCAAACAACATTAGGATTAATCTTAATCACAGTACAGAAACCTTTGTTTCCATAGGCATAAATGACAGCATATATCTAGGCATAACTCATGTATTACAGCTGTAAATATATTGTGATTAGTAGTTGTAACTTCCTTGTTTAGATAGATTTAATTACTAGAAATTAGCCCAGAATTAGTTGATGTAATGGCTGGAAATCAGCCTTGTAAATCTCTACAATTTCTATATAATGAGAGGAGCTCTCACAATGAGAGATTGAATCCAAATGACAATAAAAGGACACAAACTGACCTCCATCAATTTCTGGCGAGCATCATGAAGCTCCTTGTCATAAATAGTGTATTCTAGAGCTTTTCTCTGCTTGTCAAGTTGCTGGTATTTTCTAAGCTCTTCTTTCTCTTCATCCAGTTCCTTCAGTCTCTCATCCAAGTACTTGACAACTTGAATTATCTGCTGTCTTTTGTTACCTGGAATATGAAAAAGACACTGTTATGTTTAGGGCACAAGCTTATGCAAACAAAAACAACTAACTCAATCACTTGCCTGTTTCTTGCATAATCTTCAAACTTTCACGACGTCTCTCCTCATAAACTCGAGTGCCACCAATTTCTTTCAGTAAATCCAGCCGCTCAGAATCTTTCATCAGTGTCAAAGATGCTATCTATTGAGCAGTCCAGACAAAAATTAATAAGACAGGCCACATAAAATTACAAGAGTCAATTGGTAATAACAATGTTAACATAAGCAGGAGCATTGTACTTTTCCTTGCTGCACAACATAGTATGGATTAGAGCGAGAAAACCCAGCACTTTCCAACAAGTTCATAACTTCTGTCTTCCTGTAAATTATGTTATATTTTGTCAATCGATCAACCATGAACATACATAAAATATAGTACATGCATTGTTCTCCACCACAAGAAAAATATATATACTCACGTGATGTGCTTTCCATCCAAGAAATATTCATCCTTTTTCAAACCAATTGTTCGACGCAAGCGCACTTCCTCCTTGTCAACCTGCCATGGAAAATATAAGTAAGATAACCATTTGAATGAACAAGAAGAATGGATGAGCATGCAACCAATGATGCTCACGTCTTCTTTCGGCACAGGTCAAACACCAAAGAGAACCGATTCACAATTATAAAGAAGAAAGTGTCATGTGACATAATGATAAAATTGACTGCTACAAAAGAATTTCTCCAGCATGCCTACTTATCCATAGCTAGCATCTAGCATTTGCCAACAAGACTAGACAAGAAGCTAATAACAATTAACAAAGCAAAAGAAGCAGATACAAAAGACTAGAGAGGTTCAACCAGAAAGCATAAATAAGCCAAAAATCCTCAGGTTATTGCATCCTAATTTTGAGTGAAGAAAAAAAACAACGTATTGCTGGAATCCTTTGAAACCAATATTGACAAGGATGCAAAGAAATAAGCGTTATCCCATAAGAAATCAAGAAGATTCTCATTCTCAAATAAGTTCAAAAGTTCTTCAATTTCTTTCCAACTACATAAACCATAAAATAGCTTGTACTCAACTGTTCAAGAAGGATTCTTGCTTCCTGCCTCCACAAAGGCACAAATATTTTCAGTAACACAGAAGGCCGGGGACACCCAAGATAGATTGGCTACTTTAAAGAGTTCTTCTAATAGTCACCGTTCCTCCCTAAAGATTACTATTTTCTAGAAGTCTGTAAAGCAGTATTACAGCTGTATAAATAGAATTACAGCACTATCTTTGAGAGATGACTAATGAATGGATTAAAATCTCAGCGTACCTCTTAATTTGTGTAATGCAAACTGAAACTAGATATGATGTCAAAGGTTTCAGGGACTGATTCCTAGATTTATCAGAGTGCACGATACAATCTTCCAAAGATATTTTTTTAACTCGCTGTTTATGCCTCTAAAGGACAACCTAAATACTTGATGAAAGAATTTTTTTTTTCCTTTTCTTTTCTTTTGGGAAATAGGAAACAGAAATTTATATATTAAAAGAGACGCACAGAGATGAAAGATAATAACTTGACAACAAACATTACCCTCATCCTGTATCTCTTAATGTTCACCTTAGATTCTCAAACAGACCAATAAACTAGCCAAGTAACATCATCATAACTCCTGCGCATTCTACTTTTGGATAGAATTGTTGAGCCAAGATGCGATTCCATACAGCCTAGGAAATAAAAGATTTAAACGCGAAGAACCAATCCAAGGATCCTCCCAAAAACTAATCCTATCACCATTTCCAGCACCAAGGCTTCAACTAAGGAAAAATTTGCCACACCCTTGAATGAACATCCAAAGCCTCCAACATGATTCTCTCATAACAAATTTATTTTTGGCAAAAATATAAATAAATAATGGCTGCAAGCCAAAGATTGTGGCCTCCTAATGAAACCTTCCTAACAGATCACTGTGCCTCCCTTTCCTAGATTTCTAGATTCCTCATTCCATTCACTATATGGAACTCACTTCTTGCATGCCTTCCCGATGAAAATCCCTCTTTGTTTTCTTCCTAACAGTTCACCAGTCCTCCCTTTTCTTGATTTCTAGAATCCTCATTCCATTCACTATATGGTGCTCACTTCATCCATACCTTCCCAATGAAAATCCCTCTTTGATTGTTAGCTTAATTAGCCAGCTTCACAGGATTCTAAAGAAAGATAAATAATACAGCAACTTCACGAGTTAATCCGACACATCCAATAGGAAAACCATTGTTACATCCCACCAATTTGCTGCCCATCTTTTCTAGCCCATTTTTTCTACTCCATGGCTCCAATATCCTGAAGCTCTAGGATTCCCACCCCTAAGGAAGACTCATGCAATGAATAGGCCAGCTACCAACTAAGCAACAAACAAGCTCCCCAATAAAATCATTTTTCCTTCACAAGAGTTGATACTCTTCAAGCTCTTAGACATATTAATTTGGATACTAGACAAAAGGTTTTAACTACTAATGCAAGGTTGGATATTTTCCCTTACTCTTGGAAGAGAAGACAATAGCATAGTTCACAAGTAGGAGATGGGAGACACAAACTTTATCCTTGCCAACTTTTATGCCTCCCAATGAACGAGCTTTTTGTCTTATTAATTAGTCCACAAACAATTTCCCTCTAATTACTTGGACAGATTTAAAAAAATAAGTTATCACTCAACCAAAAAGCTTAGGCTATCAGAAAAATGCCTCAACAATCTAGCTCAAATATAGTTACATGTGAACCAAGCACAACCACCGCAAACTTAACAAAAAACACAATTTATTACAATTTAACTAATTACTCCTCAGAATTCCTTGCTTAAATTTTTAATTTTTTCATTTTCTTATTCTTTTCTTTTTGGTGATTAAAGGTTTTTTCTTAAGTTTGAATGTGTCTTTCTTATTTACTCTGTATTTCTTTCTATAAACCACAGCAGATCCTTCTAATGGTTTAGGCACAAGCACAGCTTACCTTCCAATATAATAGATGCAGCTATTTGTCACGTACCAACTTCTAGGGTGAACTTAGTAAATAAACGAGGGAATAAAATAGACTGCAAAAGATTACCGGGATGCGATTGTCAAGATTATCAAAAACAATCTCCACAAATGCGGATAGAACTTGGTGTCCTGCACCTTCCTGTTCAATATTAAATTATTAAAATGAAACTATGTCAAAAGAAGCAATAAGTTGATAACTTGAAATGGGTGCAGTTATATAACATACATGGAGTAGTGCATGCCTATCGTCACTTCGCAGGTTTTGAAAGAGGTCACTCAGAACAAAACGAATAGCTACAATTTAAAATCCAAAAGGCATGCATATTAATAACTTTCCAACTACTACTATGCAACAGATAAAAACTACATAATCATTATCAACCACCCATTTACTTACCATGGAAAAAGTTTGACTTTCCAGATCCATTAGCACCAACTGCAAAAGCCATGATTCAAAACACGTGAGATATTCGTCTTTGTAACAATTATGATAAGCTAGTTGAGGCAAAACTCAAACAACCTTCACTAAGCATAATAACCTACTCCATCTACATCTCCAAAAGAGCATGAGAGTGAGAGCCAAGGAAGATGTATATAGAGCATGAAAGAGACTAGAGAAAAACAAAGTTCTCGTCATAGTACTCCATTGAGCATGCATTGCAGAAAGAGTTGTATTCTCATTGGAAAAGTAGCCAATCGGAGTGGACCACATCAATTTGTGACTTGAGTGTTTGCCTGTATTTTTATCTTTGTTTGTTTGTTTGATCATTTAATTATCTATTGAGAATAATGAAGAAAAAGAAAGTGTCTTGAAAGTCCTTAGAGATTAAGGTCCATAGAGATGCAAGAAAGCAACACAAATTGCGAACATCTTCTTTTCTTTTTCCATCAACTATAGAGCTATTACTATATTGCCAAATCATCCATAATAATGCATAAATTGTTCAATTCAAAAGAGTCCTTAAGTTACCTCCTTTACCAAAGGCGTATATATCCTGCTTAAGCATCACAAGAGATCAAAATTGGCCACAAAAACTTTGGCTTCCTTGCAAAGCTTAGCTCAAAGGGAAGAGACAATGGCACTGATGAAGAAAAAGATGGTCTATTGTTTATTCATTGCATCCACACATCACACACCAATAGGAGGACAGACTATAGATGGACGTCTCTTCCAAATAATTTTTCATGTATTTACCTCACTGTAAGCTAAGGCCTAAACAAAAACTTGAAGTTTTGGCAGACAAAAGTTTTCCGCATCACATTGAACTGCTAACATCACTAGAGGAGATATCTTCATTCAGATAATATTTACAAGCAAATCTATCCCAGATATAAAGCTTCCAGGTTCTCCTATCTACTATACAACATCCAAGGACAAATTCTGAAATAATGATGTGATAGCTCCTTGTTCATACAAATTTGGACAGACTCCATTAACACAGCATTAAAAATAAGATATTAATCAAAACTCTATACGAAACTAATTCAATAGAATTTCATGACCACCAACAATTAAATCAATAATAAAGCCAGACATAAAATAATTTCCTCATAATAATCTTGGACTAAACAAACAAAAGAATATAAAAAACAAAGGATATAAAGGAGAGCATCATTACCGACGCAATTAATTTTGGGGCTAAAGGGCTCAGTAGCAACTTGTTCTCTATAGCTCTTAAACCCTTCAATTATAACCTAAATTGAAATCCAAACATCAAAATAGTACTATAGTGAATGACATTTAAAAACTTTTGTTACATGACTTCATCTGAGGATAAGAAATACCTGCTTTATGTGCATGATGAATTACCGAATCATCCAACTTCTGTAAAAGAATGAAGGAAGAAAAATATAATTAGATGATAGAAACCCCAAGACACCAAAGCATACTGCCCTCTTAAAAATTTTGAGAGCACTTACTTTTGCCACCAGAAACCGAAAATCAAAAGAAAAAAAAAACTATCCCTTAGCACCTCCAAAATAGCAATCAAACCATGACATCAGATCGAAAACTCAGTAGCATTTTGTAAGCACTTTTTACACTCCTTGAGTTGCTTTCAAATACAAAGGCGCTTCCAAAACACCAACCAAACAATTCCAAATAGTATCACTGTGCTACAGAAAATAAATTCATGAAATTACAGCGCAGAAAATTAAAAATAAAAAGGTAAAAGCAATCACACGCAGCACAGCAACTTTACGTCCTTCCGGAAACCAAAATTCATACAAATTAGACTTCCAAAACATGAAGTTCATAGCACAGACTTCAAGTTCATAGCAAGAAAAGCCTAAACCCTAACCATAAACAAAACTACTAATGAAATTCAAGTTCAAAATTCAGCTTAGTTCACCGAAGAACTAAGCCTACTACTGTTTCAGTAACAGCGAATGAAACCCGAGTTTATTCTAGGGTTTCAACAACTAGAATTATAAATTAAAAGCTGTAAAAACAAAAAATAAATAACAACAGAGAAAGAAGAAGTTCAAGTCAAAACGTACCAGTTGTAGCTCTCAATTGAGTTCAAGCGCGAGTGACAGTGAGCAGAGAAAATGGAGAACAAAAACGCTTTTGCCTTGAACGACAAATGTAAAATTAATTTTTTTTTTTTAAATAGAGGAAAAATTGAAATAAACGAAATACGAAATTTCATTTAGCGGCATTTTCCACGTTACCGCGATGACCATATCCCGGAAGTTCGGGTGCCATGTGAACCGTGATGTGGCTCTAAACAGTAGGAAATACGGAGGACACCGGAGATATCCGGTTACAAACAGGTTATCCCGGTAAATTTAATTTTTGTTTTTTTATTTTTCTTAACAGAGAGTTTATTAAATGGAAGAATTAATTTTTTTGGATAATAACATTTTCATCCAAAAACTTTTTCAAAATAATAAGTCAAGAAAAAAAATTTCACAATTGCAACAATTTTATCCCTCATGGTGATGCTCGTAGTAGTAATTATTGACATTATCATTAACCCGGCACAAACTCAATATAAAATTAACAAATTTAAATTAATCTAAAATAACTCGATTAATAAATAAATAGTATAGGTATAATATAATTAATAATCTTGTCAAGTTCAAGTTTTAAAAAAGTATAAATAAACATGTGAAACCGTTTATAAAATATTTAAGTATTGGAAAATATATTATATTAAATTATTTATAATTTAATTAATTTATTTTATATTTTTAAAATATTTAATTATATTCGTCATAATTAAAAGATATTCAAATTTATTTAAAATAGAGTTTATTAATATTCAAGTAGGTATATTATATAATTTTAAAATATATATGTTAAATAGATGACATAATTATAACTTGTTTAATCTATTTGGTTTTAAATTTTTTAAGTTTTCACGTGATTGTTAAATAAGTTGAACATGTCTTAATTTAAAATATATTATAATTTTGTTTGATACAACACATAAATCTTCATTATTATTTTTAACGATAGAGAGAAATATGAAACTAAAAAAAAAAAAAGATTTACAACTCCCTAAAGTCATGGTCTATGGAATTAATTTATCTTAATAGTTTCAAAAATATTCATAATTTATTAGAAAATAAGAATTATTCTCAATATCATAGCATTGAGTGAGGATATAATTTGGTAATTACTAAAACAAAATTCTATCAAAATATTGTCTCAACTTTTAACTTCAAAAAATCTTTCTAACTTGAGCAACAAAACCTTCTCTAACTTAAGCATCAAAATGTTTTTGTCAAGAAACCGCCCTTCCTCTTATTTTTATTCTTTTACAGTTAGTTCACGTAAAAGAATGATTGTTGTTTGATAATGGCTATTCTTTAAACTTCTTGCATCTCTCTTCATTAATTCGCATGATATCATGTACATTAAGACATAAGCAACTCAACGACCATAGCATACCTGATCTTATAGCTTATTTATTAATTTTCACTTTTGATTCAATTTTCAGAGTGCTCTTCCACTAGAGTTTTCTATACAATGCAGGTGTCTTTTTGGAGACCAAACTTGATGCTGGTCTTGCTTCAGCATCAATCTTGGGGTGTAGAACGTGGCAATAGAAAGTCTTTCTCTGGCAGAGTTTACCATTGGACGATGCTCAATGCTATGATTTGTTCCATTGGTTATAATCTACCATGTAAATCTGATACCAAGCTTTGGAATACGAAATTCAGAAAAGTCACAGCAAGCTGTGGTGGGTTTGGAAGTATATAACATTAATAGTTGAACTACCAAATTCACTTTCATGTTTTGACTCTGCCCATCAATATTTTGAGTAAATAGAGATACAATAGTTAAGAAGTACAACAGTGTATATCACCAAAATTCTGAAACTGATTTTATCACCGAGAATCAAAAGATAAAGCAGCTATAGGGAGAGAGCTACGAGGCTCGTCAACAAATTGTTATTGGGAGTAACACTTCTGATTTTGATAAAAATTTGATGCTTATGCCCTAAGAAGTTTATATTTCAACTTCAAGCGGTCTTCCTATCAAGCTCTTCCAAAGCTTCCCACAGTTTTGGATCATCATAATCCTTTATCAGAAAGGTGGGCTTCCAACAGTATGTGTTCCGGGTTCTTGGTAGTTAAACCAAGAACCGATAACCCGGCTGCCACTCCAGCCTTGATTCCTGAAACAGAATCCTAGCCAAGCAAAGACAACAAATATAAAAAGTCAGGGAGAGTCTGCGATCTATGAACTAGAACTGGTTTTGTAAAATACATTTAAGGGGAAGAACGCAGACCTCAAATACAAAAATGTGATCCTTTGACACCTCGAGCAATTCAAGAGCCTTCAAGTAGAGGTCTGGGTATGGTCCTCTAGAATAACCAACATTAGAGAAATCTGATAGGCCAAGTTTTGACATTATTAGTTCAGCATTTGGTAAAGGAGCATTTGTACCAGCAGCATGTTTCAAACCACGGTCTTCAATCCATTTCTTCACTTTAAACAGCCCATTTAGAGGCTTCAATTGTTCTGAGGCCAATCTGTTTTGGCCAAAGGGAAAATCGTTATACAGTGGAAGCAAAGAGTATTTCCTTTTACAATCTTGCAACATGAAGCCCTTCATTTTCTTCTTCTTTTCCCTTGTCATCAACAGTGTCCTGATTTGAGCTCAATAGGAATTGCTGACCTTTATTTGTGTTGCCGCCACCACTCTTTATCAGGGAAAGCTGATCCATCGCTATAGCATTCCGTTTGTAGTTCCAGACAAGCATTGAAATGTAGTCTTGAGGTGAAACAAGACCTTGTTCTCTAATGCAATCCCTTTGCTCTTCCAGAGTTTTTGGTTCATCAAGCATTATATATTCAAGCAATGTCTTCTCATGATCAGGTCTCCAGTTGCCCGGGAAGGGGGAATAATCAGCTTCAGGAACTAGAGACATTCTAGTATACAGAAGTCCATCAACTGATTCGACAAGACCCATCCTCAGCAGATTTTGGTAATCAGGTGACTGCCCTTTCTTCTCTTTCAAAGGACGACTCAAATTGCGGGAACCAATTGTATACACCTTTGCCCGTGAACGTAGCTTGTACTTTGCAGCATATAGCTTTGCAAGTGAGCCCCTTATGATGTAAGAACAGAAATTAACAATTTTCTTTCTGTTGTCCGCGTATCTATACCATTCGGCCATTGCTAATAAGAACTTGTTCATTTGTGCATTTGTGTGAGCTTGAGTGGCATGAAACATTCTGAAACAAGGCTGTGGATCTGGATCCCTGTCCCCCTTAAGGAAGGTTAACTTCCGAAACTGCTTGATGCATTGTTTCAAGCTTGCAGTGACAGACAACAAGGTACCCACACCTTTCTCACTAATGATCTTCCCTCCACTTGCCGTATACCGAAGAGTAGGATAAACAACTCTCCGACACAACACATGGTCAAGATACATTATACCCTTAGTTATGTGTTCAATAGGGAGGCTTTCATTGTCAAGCTTGAGCATATATCTCTGATCAACAAATTCAATCAACTGCTTCCTCAAAGTTGCTGCATCTGCCCTAGGTCCCCGAACACCAATTAAAATGTGGCCTCCATAACGTACATAATCCATCTTCCTGGTCTTATCCGGCCCACTAGTTGGCACAAATTCAGGCCAAGATGTATTCCCCTGCTCAACTTCCCCTTCTGGGCTATTCCATATCACATCACTCTTTGAAGGTCGATAAAACTCCTTAATCTTCTCTTCCATCCAGTGGTCCAATTCATCAAGACAAATATTAGCCAAAAGGGGACTAAGAATTCCACAGTGGCCCCATGAAGGGACCTTCTCAGCCTCCTCAGGAGCAAAGCCAAAAAAGGTCTCTAACCAATAAGGGTCTGGCTTTGGCTCATCGTCTGCCAATACTCTCTTCTTCTGATACTTTCTCTTCTTTTTTTTCTTCTCCCCATCGTCAGGCTTGCTTGTGATTACAGGTGTAACCAAGGCCGATTTCACCAAATCAATCACCTTTTTATCCCTCACATCCCTCATCAAAGCACTTATCACTAACCCCGCCTTCAATCCATCCAAAACAGTACTCAAATCCCCCTTAATATACCACAAATAACCCGCAAAATTCCTCCTAATCACCCTCAACACAGTGTGTGCATTCCTCCCCGGCCTGAAAGCATATGACCTTTGCGAAAACCTTGCCTCATATATCGGCTCCAAAATCATAAACAACACCTCCTGAACTATCCTATCCTGAAACGGGGCTGGTTGTGTTGTCGTCAATATTGCCTTAATCTTCCTCTTCGACAAAGATTCATAATCTGTCTTATCTCTAGGCGATTTTATAAAAAACTGTAACCTAGAACCCCATTTAAACCTATCATCAAGAACAGCATTTCTTAAGGCCAATAGATCCTCTAACGCCGATTTTTGTATAGCACTACGAGGCATATACGTGCCCATTTCATCAGCACATACTTTTTGATAAGCTAATACCCATAACTCAAATCTACGAAGATAAGAAGTTAAATTGGAAATTATTCTGTCGGGTTCTCGAAAATTCTCAACCCACATTTGTGAACAGACCGAGACACCATCTTCTTTCATTAGGTTTGATGGGTCATCAGGATCTGGGGCACGCCGATGCATCGGGGAAAATGAAAGAAAACGAAAAAATGAGAACCCATTGGACTGAGGGTTTAATGGACTTACTTGGTGATAGAATACGGCGGTGGTGGCAGAAACATGATTGGTGTTTGTGAAAATGCGATGGCTAAAAAAGGTGAGGCGTCGATACATCAGGAGAGATAGTGAAACAATCAATCAGGTTTTGCTCTGCGTCAAAAGAAGAAACTGCAATTATACAGAGAGCAAGAAATTGCATATAAAGTGATAAGAAAGCTTAATACTCGAAAATTTGAAAGGGTAAGGAATGTGAGGTTTTGAGTTCAGCACTTCAGCCTTCAGCTCGGTTTTAGGATTAAACCTCGCTAAAACCTGTTCTTTCTATTCCTAGATGCTCGATTTTGGATTTTGAGAAAACCTCGGCAAACCTGTTCTTTCTATTTTCAGATATTGCTCTTCTGCCCCTTCATGTTTTGGTAATTATGTTTATATCTTTTTTCCCAAAAAAATTCCATCGCGATTTGCCTTGGTAAAAGAAAATATAACTGAGCAGAAATATGCACCAAGATATGAAAAAGTATAAAAGAGAAGGCAACTTAAAGATTTAATTTTGAATATATTGTATATTTATTATTATCTCATAGTCAAAAGTTGTTGTTATCATTTTCGTTTTTGTGGTTTGATATCATTTTTATCGTGGGTTATCTTGATTTCAAGATCATAATAGAGCAGCTTGTTTGCAGTGTCATGACTATTCTTTTGAATTTCTGCTATGTGTTTGAGTGATTTTATTCGTACCCATTAGCAGAGAGTTCTACATGCGCTTCATTATTGGTAGTTTATTCACATTCTTGAGGTTTTCCGTAATTTGATTTAGTTTTTTTTTTTTTCTTTTGGGTGTCAACTTTGTCATGATTATTTGTTTACCTTTATATGTTTTTGTGCATATCTGTCAGTTCTGATTACTTAATTGTTATTTATGTACTGCATAGTCTAATGGGTAATAAAAGAGAGATCTTGCATTTGTTAAACACTCTGGTAATTAGTCCCTCGTTTGATTTTTTATTCTCTCTTATTATTTTAAATCATATTACGGCCCCATTTGCTTTCTGTTTATATATTATAGATTTCATTTGGATGTCAGCAAAATCAATAGTCTTGGGTGCAGGATGCAAATTGATCTTTTTTTTCTCTTTTCCTTCTTTTCTTTTGGTCTCGGTGTGGTGATTGAAGATCTGCTATCTCTTTCAAAACGCTTGTACTCTGAAAACTTCTGAGAATATATGTCATCTCATGTTTTAGTTTGTAGGTGATTGTTGTATTTGTGGGAAAGTTAAGAGATTGCTTTGTATAGGACATTATGGTAAGATCAGTCTTAAAAGTTAAAGCAAATCGTTCCAAAGAGTCTGCATCTCTCTGTTCATGATACATGGATAAACATTTATGTACATCTGTGTGTCTCTGGTTTTTTCTCCATTGTATGATATTTCAAATACTCATTCATGGTTGATGACATGCGATGATATCCAATGCTAATGGAGCTTGAACACTGGATAAAAACAGAGTGGTTACAATAAAATTTGATTCCCTTACTTTCATTATTTTTTGAACTAAAAGCTGTTTAATTCTTTACATGGACATACTTTGATCTTGTTACCTTTTATGTTGTGGAGCAGCAAAGGTGCTCTTGCTAAACTTGCTCCTCCGGAAGCAGTATTGTTCGACATTGATGGAACTCTATGTGATTCAGATTCCCTCCACCCTCGCGCCTTTCAAGTAATGCTGCAAGAGGTAGGTTTAAAATTTCTTTTTTCCTCTTGCATCAGGGGTAGATTCCAGTTTCCTTCAGTTCATTTTTTTACTTTTTCCTTGGATCATATTTACGTGTTTGCTTGCAGTAGTTGCACAAAAGTAGTTAGTTTTAGTAACAATGTTGAATACAAATGGATTGAACTATTATTTTTGGGGATTTACTAATGCTGGAGTTTTTAATAGATTGTTTTCAATGGCGGGGTTCCAATGAGGAGTATTTTTTTGAAAATATTGCTGGCAAGCATAACGATGATATTGCTCGGCTACTTTTTCCTAATGATTTTCCAAGGGGACTGAAGTTCTGTGAGGACAAGGAAGCCATGCTTCGGAAGTAAACTTTTTTTTAAAAGGAATTCTCCACGATTTTTTGAACCTTTTCAAGCTTCCACTGTATAACGATTTACCTTTTTGCCAAAACAGATTGCACTCAGAACAATTGAAGCCTCTTAAACGGGCTGTTTAAAGTGAAGAAATGGATTAAAGACCGTGGTTTGAAACGTGCTGCTGTTACAAATGCTCCACGACAAAATGCTGAACTCATGAACTCAAAACTTGGCCCATCAGATTTCCTTGATGTTGTTATTCTATGGAGTGAATGTGAGCGTGCTAAACCATACCCAGACCCCTACTTGAAGGCTCTTGAAATGCTCAAGGTGTCAGAAGGATCACACTTTCATACTTGAGGTCTGCCTTCTTCCTCTTAAATGTATTTTCCAAAACTAGTTCTAGTTCATAGATCATAAAGTCTTGACTTTTTTATATTTGTTGTCTTTGCTTGGCTAGGATTCTGTTTCAGGAATCAAGGCTGGAGTGGCAGCCGGTTTACTGGTTCTTGGTTTAACTACCAGAAATCCTGAACACAGTGTGTTGGAAGCAAAGCCTACATTTCTGATAAAGGATTATGATGATCCGAAACTGTGGGAAGCTTTGGAAGAGCTTGATACTTGATAGGAAGACTGCTTGACGTTGAAATATAGACATCTTAGGGCATAAGCATTAAATTTTGTTGATGAGCCTCTTGGCTCCCTCCCTATAGCTGCTTTATCATTTGATTCTCGGTGATAAAATCAGTTTCAGAATTTTCGGTGATATATACTGTTGTACTTCTTAATTAGTGTATTTCTATTTACTCGAAATGTTGACAGAGGTAGAGTCAAAACATGAAAGCGAATTTGGCAGTTCAACTAATAATGTTATATACTTGAAACCCACCACAGCTTGCTTTGACTCTTTCTGAATTTCATATCCCAAATCTTGGTATCAGAATTCAATCCCCAAATTCTATAAATTTAGCCTTGCTGCTTACTAGAAATACCTGAGAATGCTAAATCTACACACTCTAATTACAAAACGTTGTCTGCAAGCATTACACTACCAGATTCTAGTTTGAAAGTATCCACAAGGCTTACAATCTTTGCCAAATCAAAACAAGGCACGTTGCTTGATTCTGTCTCTTTCTATATTACAAGGAATTTCTTGCATGTCCCTTGATTCATGATTCATCTCATCGAGTCCATGAAATAGAATCAATCTCATCTCTGGCAAACTTGCATAGCTCGAGCCGCTTGGCACATTGCTGCCTCCTTTCCATCAACGTAGGATCTTCGTCCAGTAACTGAGCTAGTTGCTTGCCCTACACAGAAGCAACAAAAATTATCAAACCCCACAAATGAAAGAGAAAGGAGGGAAGGTAGGTGAAGCAGGAAACAAGGTTGGAGTACCTCTTTTTGCCCAGTTGTGCATAGAAGTGATCACTTGACAATGAACCACAGCCTTAGGTATGGTATTCTTGAGTGTCTCCGACACCATCCTAACAAAGAAGAAATATTTGATCCAATCCGGAAGAAGCGCCCCTCCATGTACCGATCAGCTGTTGTCGGGGCTGTTGGATTTCCACCCCTTTTCCACTTCCTGGGGAAGTTTCCGGAAGAAGTCCATGGTCAGATACGAGGATTCCATCTCCACCAACCGCAGAGTTGTCTTCTTACTGTCCTTCACGGAACGTCTCCAATGCTTCATGGCCGCTGCTGCTATTTCAGCTTGAAGGGTTGGAAAGTGTTTCAACTCCTGTCCAGTACAGAATGTAAACTTAAATGATGGTCTTTGTTATTAGATTTGAAGGAAGCTTCCCGGGCCATAGATTATATTGTTCTGTGTACTAGTAACAGGACAAAAAGACATTGAAAACCAACAGGTGGAAAAGGAAAGAAGAAAACAGTGAAGGACAAGAGCATGAAGGCATTCCCCGTACAACCAGAAGAGAAATGTGCACCCATGCTCACATATTTTGAACTTGTAGATATAAAGGTTTGTACTGAAGGAAGCTTACTAAAAGCTCATCAAAGGGGTAAGTTATAGAAGCTTATTGCATTTGATTTGCATCCATTATTGCTACTGTTCATAATGAGTCACTATGTAATGAAGAAATTCATGGTAAAACTATGTTATTTAGCGATCCGGTTATTTACCAAATTAATTAATTATTTGATCATTAAAATTATATTTATATTATATTTGTCACTCAATCCATTACTAACTCTTTCAAGGGGAAAACAATTTCTAAGTAATAACGAATATAAAAGTATTACATTATTATTAACAATATAAAAATAATAAATGGTGAAAACTATCATTAGTAATTTATTTGTATGGTCATGATCTATTAATTTATAATTTAATAGATGTTTAGTTATATTTATTATATGTTAAGAAGTAGTCAATACTATTTAGAGTAAATTAATTAGCATTTAAGTAGATAATATTATAAGTATTTTTAAAATACATTAAAATATAATAAAAAGTTAAACTGAGTGACGTAATTACAATATGCTTAACTTATTTAATAAATGTATAAAAATTAAAATTTGTAATTTTAAATATGATTCTTAATTAACAATATTATCATAATTTAGACCTCCTCTTCTCTCTCTTTCTCCCTCACCTTTCTAGATTCCCCTTAAACCTTTACCAAAAAATTCAATAATTCTCACCAGAGAAGAGATATACTCCTTCTTTGATAAGATATCTTTATTTTCTCCTCTTTTTTTATTAAATATATACAAATTTTTACCTAAATCTATATCTATGATGGTTTATTTTCACTTTAGAATTATTTCACCTTCTTAAATGATGGTTTCTTTCTATTCATATTTAGATTTGTAGTGCTTGTGTTATTTTTATAAGTTTTTTGTAATTATATCGTTATTTTCTTACAAATTTGTAAAATTGTGGTCTTATATTAAGAAATTTGAAAGGGTAAAATTTCAAATTTAGAGTATTAAAAAAACTTTGGTACAACAAAGATTAGAAAAATCATCTAGAGTTATATAGAGTAAAGTAAAAGAATTACGTGAAAACTTTCAACGCAACTCTAAATTAAAATATTTTTTTTAATAAAAACATCAAATCAAAAGGTGTTAAAATTATATTCTTCGAGTCCTTCAATGAGTATCGTAAGTTTTTTGATTTTATATTACAATGAGTATTACGAACATTTGCATAAATTGGTATAAATTTGCAATAATAAGTAATCTCTATTTGTATTGGGTTCTGGAATGAATGAAGATTTTTTTGTTTTTCAAAATAAAATATGATTCTTAATTGGGTTAAGTTCAAATGAGCTTAAAATATACCATACCTTTATTTGACATGAAACAAACATAACCAACCCCAATTTTCATCTTGTATACAATATGCCTCCCTATTGTTAAATACTAAAGTGACATATACTTTCTTACCAAGACAATATTAATATTATAAAACAATTGCATTGTAATTATAACAATGGAAATAAAATAAAATAAAATGACTTTTCAATTTTACATTTTAAATTCGCAATCAAATGATTCTTACGATATCGATCAACCTTTTTAGTTAGGGTGATTGGTATCCCTATAGAAAACGCAGCATAGCATTTGGATGAACAAACAAGTAGCAAAATTGTTATAAATGAGCTAGTCTTGAAGCTCCAATGGCTTGAAATACTTGCCGTCTATGAGATAGGTCCCAATGCTAAGACGAACTGCCCATACATCCTTAGGCTTCCTTGATACAATTCTGCAACAAAAATGGTCTTTTCATAAATAACCATTAAATTTAATTCAATGACTACATAAAAAATGAGGGGTTTCTCATTTTCATCCATCATAGCAATAATTACTATACATAAAACTCAAAGGGAGAAAATACCAAGCATGTATGGTAACATACTTGTTAAGAATCATGTTACAGTATAATTGTCGTATGTATGTGTATGTATGTATGTAATTGTACCTTCCAACATCACCAGGATTGACTAAGCCAGAATTAACCCTAAGGCAAGGAACAGTAGCAGCAGTTTTGATCATTTTAGGAGCCTCGATGACAATAACAGGAGACCCTATTTCAAGTTTTGATTTTAACTCTTCTTTGGATGATTTCCCTGAAGAAGAAGAAGAAGAAGAGTCCTTTGCTTCACATTTTATAAGGAATTTTGGTTTGAATTGCTGGTTTGAATTGTATTGAAGCTTAGAGCAAGCAATTGAAGAAGAGAGGTTCAGGTTCAGTGCCATCTCCGTGAGATAATATTTCTGTGGTTCATTTCAGCAGAATATTATGTTAGAGACCGTCTGTGCTGTAGATTGTAGATGTAGTATTGGAATAATAGCGTTTTTGTCCATAAACTTTTCTAGAACAACAAATTAGGATATACTTTATTCAATTTAAACAATTTCATCCCTAACTGACTCACTGAGTACTGAGCACTGAATACTGATTTAGTAATAACAACAGCCAAAGTTAAGTTAGAGACTGATTTGTTAGAATCATCAAATTATGCTCGAGTTTGTTGTTTTTGAAAAGTTCAGGGACTAAATGTCATTACCTCTCGTAGAATTACATACATGTGGGAAAGGAATTGCGAACAAAACATTTTTAGGTTATCCAAGAGATGACGCTTATTATCCAATAATTATTAAACTGCTTTACATCTTTATTCAAATTAATATGAATAAATTTAAGTTTGAGAAAATACTAGGTAACAACCGTAATAAAATTGTAAGTTTTTTTAATATTTACATTATCAATGAGATCTATTAAAATAATATGATGTAACTTAGAAAATCTATGTCCATTTAATGGGTAGTGCTCCAAAAAATGTAATCTTAAATAATCTCATACATGTATAAATGTTAAGAAAAAATTAAAAAAAAATAATATTACATGAAAATACATAATTCATTTATCACAAGATATAGAGGAATAGATCACTAACGCCTAGTATTGTAAAACCAATTTTGGATGGTACGAAGAAGATGTTTGTATAGTTAAAGATTTCAAGTTTTGTATTAGAATTTTGAAATTTGTTTGTTAACATAATAAATTCTAATAACTAAAAACAATGACAATTACAACAAAAACCCATATCAGTAGTTGTGAGTGATAGTGGTGTTAATGGAAGGGGTTATGAGATAGCAAAGAATGATAAGGAATTTGGTGAGATATTAAGTTAACCACACAACTAAACGTGCATTGAAATGAAATGACCTCAACAAAATAGTGAAATTGTGCTATGGCATTGAGCTAATTCTTTCCACTTCCTATATTCCCTTCTTCAAAAAAACAAAAAAAAAAAAGGATGCTATCCACAAATGAAAACATACCGAACAATAAGACAAACAGAACTTAAAATATCAAAAAATTCTAAATTGTTGGGTCAGAAAGAGCGGAAAAAGTAAAAAAGAAACATTTACAACCTATACAAAATTCCATTCAGGTATTCGCTATTGCAATGAGATCTCCTCGATTCTATGTTTGCCAAAGGAAATTATCTACCTTCTGGTGTTGTGGCCTTAAGCTGTGGCTTTGTATCGTATTTACTTTTTTGTGTACGTAAGATAGGAGTCTTGAGCAACAGTTAAAACATCTGGCCTCTCCGCTTGGTTATAAGTTAGACATTTACGAATTAAATCCTGCAAATTGTCAAAGAGATCATATGGAGAAAGTCATCATTAAGAAGCTACAAATTTTTTATACATTTGACGGCATAAGGAGACTCGAAGGTAGTGGCAACTTAAAGCTGGGATAGGACGAGAATATTTAAAATGCAACAAAGCCAGCATGCAGCTGCAGCGACTGCCACAGAGGAGGAAGTTACCTTTGCCTCGTTTGAGACAGCAGGTCTTGAAGGGAATTCAACCTTGCGTGCTTTGATAATTGTGTCCTCGCGTAGTATTCGTTCTTGGGTCTGATCATGTCCAAAAGGACGTCGACCAAAGAGCATTTGATAAAATAGAATACCAGCTGACCAAACATCCACCTGTTTCCAAATATAATATGTCAAAAGAAACTGAAATCTGAGTGAAAGAGAGAGAGAATTATTGGGAGCAATTATGGTCCTTTGGGCAAGATCGACAGTTAACAGTACTAAATTAAATAGATTGAATGGAAGAAAAATTATCATAAAAGTTGAAGAACTTGCATAGTGAGGCATCTGCTCGTCTTCCTACGCACTGATTACCCATATATCTGTATTGCAGGAGTTTGGACCGAAGGAAGGGCAGATAGAGGGTTTTGAGGTGACTCACCTTCGATGAAATAAGTGGAGTCTTGCTGAGCTCAAAGCACTCTGGTGGCAAGTACCTAAAATTACGAAATCAACAGGTAAGCCATTTGGAACTAATCCAACCTACTATCAAAATCGATATTAAATGTTGTCAAGTTATGAAAGAAGGCTACATTTGAAAATCTGTGGTATACTAATTGACCAACTACAGCAAGGGAGAAGAAAAATAAATGCACTTTTAAGACACACCAAACAAAAAACTGCAGTAAGAATATTCCTAAATTGAAGAAAAACAAATAGCGATTTCTCTGTTAGCATGCCTAGCTTCTTCAAATGGAAAGAATAGCAAGTCTTCAGACACCCAAGCAACACAAAAAAAATCGATGGAACTGCAATACTCACCAATATGTTCCAGCTCCCTGGGAAGTAAGTTCCATACCCTGGGATCCTACATCATCCTCCACTATCTTGCTAAGACCAAAATCAGTCACTTTTGCAACACCAAATTCATCAAATAGGACATTCCCAGGTTTCAGATCATAATGAATAATCTTTTGTGCTCTTTTGTTCAAGTATATAAGGCCCTGAAATATCTGAACGATGATGATCCTAGCTTCCCTCTCAGGTAATATGGGTGTTGCTTTTAGAACAGCATCAAGATCTTTTCCTGAAAATTAAAAAAGACACACAAAAGTATAATCAAGAGGCAGATTCTACCAAATCACTACCAGGTAATGACATAAGACTTTCAGATTATTGCATGACAAGGCTAGAATATACATACCACTGCAGTACTCTAATACAGTGCAGAATGTGTTCTGGTCAATCTCAAAAGTGTCCCAAAGCCGAACAATGTGATGATGCACCAAGGTCTTGTGAATATTATACTCCCGAATAGCATGCCGTATGTAACTTTGCTTCTTATCTTCACTCCATTGAGCATTTAGACCATGAAGCTTACATGCAACGTATCTATGCTCTACCAAGTCATAAGCCTGCTGGAAATTTCTTACTTCAAATCACTGCAAAAAGGTATATATTTACAATTGCCAACACTGGCAAAGAAATAATCTAAAGTTTCATCATAAAAATAGGAGCCTTGGTTGAACATGTTACACATGGCAAATATATTGCAATCATTTGCAGTTACAATAGTTGCCAAAGTTCTGACCTTGTAAACCTCACTGAATCCTCCTTTCCCAAGAAGATTTAAAAGGGCATATCGGTGGTTTAAAATCTGAAAATTATTAAAGCGGGAGCCATCCTCATCTCGTATGCGCTTCATTTCACGAATAAGCCTCCCCTTTTCAAGCTCATAACGATCTCTCTCACGCAAAATAGTTTCTTCCTCCTACAGAAAATCCAATTACTCAAACGTAAAGGACACTAACAACCAGGATTTACCGAAATTCACACAAACCTTACCAAAAGACCAGACAGAAAAAGAACTAATCAATATAGCAACCATAAATGTGAGGCTAACTTACACGTTTGATGCTAGCTAGGCGGGATTTGTAAATCTCATCCTGGATGAAGAAATCTTCTTCTTGTACTCCTGATTCTGTATCAGCTCCATCGCCCTTGTCTTCAAGCAACCGTAACAGCAATCAGTACTCAGAATGTTGTCAAACAACAATGATGACAACGGTGAGACCAAAAACATATATACTAAGAGAGCAGTCAACTTCAGGCAGTTATAATTTCATTTCTAGGCTTCATAATAATGATTAAGCACCCACCAACCGAATCCAAAAAAGGAAAAAAAGAAAAGGATTTTCAATGTGATATACAGCAGTATGCAGTATTTTTCCCAGAGAGCAGACAGCTAAACCAGGTTACATGTCAATGGAATAACTCAAGGCATCAATTGAACTTCAGAACGCATTCAGTAATCACTAGAATATTCAGACAAGTCAGTGAGTAAGACAACAAAAATAAATAATGTTTTGCATAACCCGGATGCAAGTCTATGCTTAGGAATCAACCTAGGCAGGCGACTTAATTATGTCCAGAGCAGTAAATATTCCTGTCATGCCATCATGGTTACCCATGAGAATGAGAAACCAGGAGGAAAGGAACGGTGAGAGGGGAGGGCAAAACATTTGCAGGAACAATAAAGAACATAGATATTTATAGAATTTTTTGAAATCCCAAAAGAGGAAAATGAAAAGATGAAAGCAGATAGAAATTGACTGTATCTTTCAAATCCGAACACAAAGGTACTTGAACCTAAAGATCGAATATACTGTTGCTGATCAGAGCTTTAAATCGGGGAAAAGAATCAATATCTATAGAAACAGTCATAAACAATCGAGAAAGCAGCAGCAAAGCAGAGTTTTTTATTAATATGACATGAAACTTTACCAGATTGCCGTTTCTTCAGTGACTTCCGCTGCCTCTCAACAGCCTCCTTAGTTTCTAACAACTGTCTCTGAAAAGAAAAAGAAGGGGGGGAAAAAAAGGAACTAAATCAACCATAGCAACTTTATTTTCCTTCAAGAGATCAATGGATTTCTAAAATTCAAGAAACTATGCAATGGTTCTACACATATTATTATGAAAGTTTCACATGTCGACAAGCTTGATAATTGCTCTACTTTCTATGATTCTTCTAGGACAGAAACTCATGGTCATTTTAGGATAAAAATTTAATACTCTAAATTTAATACTCTAAATGCACAAACATAAAAATATATAGCGATGTCCCCGTGCCTAGATTTTCAAGAGCCAATATGTCTGACCCTGTTTTCATATCAAAACACAACATCCATGTCTAGGTCTACAGGTCTGAGAGAAAGAGAAACAAAATGAACATCTGAACAAGATTTAACTGAGAGTGTGGGATGGGTAAACCAAAGAAAAGAACACAAAGATAATTTAAAAAAAATTGGCAGAAACTGATGATTAGCATACAAAGCAATTGTATAAAACCAAGAATATGACACCACATTAGTGCTTGAAATCAAATCCAGCAAGAAGAAAAAATTCCTTAACATTAATCTTGAGACCATAGGATTAAACAGATATCATTAAAGCTCGTTTTCTTATCCCAGATGTCCTGAAACATGGCACATCTAAACTATTTGTTTCCAGTTAAATTACAAAACTTGTATAAACACCTTGGAAAAGAAAAAACAGTTCACCATGCAAAAGCCACGAAGAGATTGATACTAAGAAAATTCACTGATTCCACAAAGAAAAGAAAAGAAAGGAAAAAGGTTAACATACAAGATGAGCATTTAGATCTTTCAACGCTTGCCCATCCTCCCATGTCTCAGATATGACAGTTCCAGCTCTGCAATGCACAAAAGCTTACATGACTGTCTTAATATGAAGAATCATCAGAGTAAACTATATTATGCTAGGACTTTAGGTTGCAGCTTTATGATAAAATTTGGCAAAAAATCCATGAACAACATTTTTAGGTTTTGTCAAGACCAAAAACTAACCTATTCCCTGGCAGCCCCTTACCTGTACACTAATTTTTAACATTTATGAGGATAGTTTTGCCATTCTCTTTCAAACTCCCTCAAAGAATTACAATAATCATTCTTATTTTGTTTCATAACAACGAAACATTATGATATACACAGTTCCTTCCTTTTCTTTAAAAATGTTCATATTGCCTTTATTCTTGAACCCAACTTTTGTAACAAATGAGGCATCACAAATAAGTTGAAGTGGATTAGTAGCCTAGGAAATAATGGTTTACCTGATTACACCCACATTTCCAAGTCTCACAGAATCCTGACGCACTTTCAGCCTCGCTTCCTGTCTCTCAGCCTTTGAAACGGATATCAATAGATCAGATATCATTTTTGTTCTCTGCATGAGAGAAAGAAAACAGAATTGATAACTGCCACAACATGAAGGCACTAGCACACACAATGAAGGACATATTCACAAAACAAATTTTGCTCTCTTGCCAACCAATAGTTTGTCTGGAAAGAATATAAGTATGCATATCTCAAAGCTCATAAGCATTTTTAAATAATAAAGCCAATATCAAAGGATTTACCAATGACAGCAACAGTGCAGTCAAGTGCAAGACAAAGTGATACTATCGTATTAATCAAAGTTTGCAGATTATACTTGGGCAATTTGACAGGCATTTGGAAGATGAATTTGCAAGGATCCATCATATTCCTACAGTATTATCAGTCTATGTTGCAAGCATCTGACAGTTTTGAACTTCTCAAGTAGCCTCCTAGTTTTCTCAAACGCCATACACAACCAATGCTGCTTTTGTGCATGATCATTAAGACTCCATAAAAAATTGCACTGCTACAAAATGTATAGCATTACAGTTTTTCATTTTTTCAACAATAGTTGCAGTCTACATTAATCTAGCATAGATGAGATGTTTGAATCTTTAAATTTCAACTGAATGAAACAACAATGTTCAACTTATAGCAATGAGACTAGACATATTGAACCAGTAAGCAGTAAGACTGCTCTCAAATTAACAAATGACAACCTATAAAATAAATGCAATAACGCATATAGGTAACTTGCTCCATATATGACTAAGATTATCATAGGAAACATTCACCCTAGAAACCTAAGCACCTAGAAAGGAGAAAAGAGACCAACTACCACATGGCACATTGCTTGTCATGAACGATTCCGCTTTTAGCAATAAAATTCAGAGACATATTAAATATTTGATACAAGTTAACAAAGTCAAAAAAATTCAAAAGAATAAAATTATGCATGCAAAGTTCTGATATAAAGATTCTATACCAACTGATGTGCCAATTATTAATTACTTTACCAGTCAACAGCAGAGTTAAAAAGATGCAATAAACTAAAGTCGTTTGAGAAAGCACACCTTTGGCTTCATTTGTTGTTCATAATCTTTAAGTTCCTTCAATTCCTACACAGAAGGCAATAAACGTTTAAAATCAAAAGAAACAGGGCAGAAAGCTATTTGATTGATCACAGATAGCATCTATACACCTTTTCTAACTGGCGACAAAGATTTTGATAATCAGCGGCCTCTTGACGAGATTTACGTAGATCTTCCTCCAGTGCTGCAACTTTTGCACGTAAAGATGAGACCTCCTCCTAATTTAAGATAACAAAAGAAGGAATTGGAATCATTAAACTTAAAAAGTTTGCAATACTTATGGACAAAAGATACCCCTCAGATTAAGAGGTCCAACTAAAATACGTGAAAAACAAAAAGTTACACTAGAAAGCTTTTATTCGTTATCTTGTTCAAACAATAGCATATTTATCTCCTTGCCACAAAAGCAGCAAAAGGAATTTGAAAAAATTTAGCCCAAAGCATACCTCCAATGAAGAGCGATTGTCAGTCCGGACCTGTTCTTTGGGCCTATTTTCCTGCAGAATGAATATAAATGAAAACAGTTTAATACATGTAACTTCTCAGAAAATGCATTTTGTTAGAAACCCCGTCTTAAGGCAAAGGAAAAAACAAGGATTGAAGAATATATAAATTTTGAGTGCAAAAAAGGGACATTTTAAGCCAAACAAGGCGCAAGCATAACTTAATCAGAGTCCAGATTATATCCTCATCTAATTCATTTGTTTACTTCCCTACGTTGAAAGAAAATTCTTTCCTTTTCTCTCTACTGCTTGTCCTTTCATTACTAATTTCCTTTTTTTAAGCAAAAATTTCAATCAAGATGGAAATGATTGAAACAACAAATAAATAGTTAAACATCATAAACCGGCATATCACCAGCAAAATCACTTTTTAAAATATTTGACAACTATAAAAGAAAAGTATTAATTTTACACACACACCAGACAATCACAACTCCATCCAGAAAAGACATTTTCAATGTTACTCCTTTCTTTGGGACCGATAACACTTGAACTCTAGAAACTCATTAAGAACTTGTGTTCAACTCCAAGGACAACAATACTTCCCACAAGATTAACATATCAACGCTGCTCCTTTCTGAAAGAGCTTATAACACCAGAACCTATAATCTAGAAAACCATTAATCACTAAAGTGAATTCTAAGAGCAACAGTACTCAATTATCGTACTCAATTCCAAGATGGGAGCAGCTAATGCCAGTAAAAGCAAACCTTATAATTCATATTATCAAGCTGACCATTTGAAGGTGAAACTGTTGAAGCAGATAACTGCCCTCTTGTCTGTTCATTTGTTCTGGAACCACGGCCTCTACCCGAACCAGAATGCCCCCTACCACGACCATGTTTTTTCCTACTTACATCAGAACCTGCCTTGAGTTCTGTGGCTTCTGTAATCTTTTGCCTTCCATCAGCCACCACCTGATTCAATTTAAAAAATAATTAGTTGTAATTATTTTTCCAAAAACAAAACAAAGCAATTTACAGTTGAAGTGCATGATTTTGAACCTACATCACAAAATTACCCGAAAATGCTTAAAAGGAAAATTCGAATCCGACATAAGAGAATTAAAGATGAGAAAAAAGTAATCAATAGATTACAGAAGGTGAAACACTACTAAAGCCACAGACCATAGTTTTCAACAGGGAAATTTCAAACTTCCAATTAAACTTAATATTCAATGATCAGCATACCTCAACATGTTCAAAAACAGCTGAGTTATTGTCTTCTTGAAGTTTCTGGCGCTTCTGAGTGTTAGCTTGTATCAGAAACTCTCCTCCATTCTGGAGTCATTGCATGATAAAAGTGATATGTAAGTCATAAAACCTGAATGATAATAACAGCTTGTAAAGCATGTATCCTTCAAGAGGGCAATAAATACACCAATTATTGCACAGCATATACTAGCAGTTCTAGAAAAGCGTCTTACAGCGCAAACACAGGCACGCACACACGAATAGACAAATTACACGTGCACCATTTCCAACTAAGAATGGAAACCATCTTGCCAACTCAAATTCAATTCACATATCAAGACAAGCACGTGCAGTCAGAACAAAGCTACATTTTAATTATAAGTATGGCTAATCATATAAAGGATGTAATCAGTTCTACGATCTCTAAGCATTGCCATATTAAATTCTTGTAATCTGCTCCATTCCCCATCAATTCCCCATAATAAGAAACATCTTGATGAATCATGTGTTATTCATTGAACTTAACACTATTTATAGCAATTGTTTAATGTTGCGCATCTCATAGCAAGAAGCTCCTTCTACAACAAGCAAATAAAATCTCTTCATTACTAGTGATATCTAAATAGCATTGTCTTCCATTGTTCAATCCCAACCAATATTTAAAACTCTTCAAGTGCAACCAATTAGATAATTCCTAACATCACAGCAAAGCACAAAATTGAACTCCAATGACCCAAACAGGCATTCAGTTTCTGTAAACACGAGCTACATTGACACACATACAGAGTTATAAGACCACAAATAACTACATATCGAATTAAGGCTTACATCATCGTCAGAATCGCTAGAAGTTGACTCGTGAGCCAATTCCTCAGCGGCAGCAACTGATCTTACTGTCGTAGAAACAGCCGACCAAGTAGTAGCAGTCTGCTGCTGCTGCTGCTGCTGTTGCTGGGCAGGAGCCTTGCCGACCATACGAGCTTCAAGCTTAGCAATCTTGGTGGGCAAAGACTGGTCTGATTGGTTCGAAGAGTTCGAGGAAAAATGTATCAACATATCATCCGACATTCCGCCACTTCAATAAAAACAGCGAACTGTCAGATCATAAAAAGTTCGTCTTGGGTTCTAGATGTGCCCTAAAATTCAGTTTCACAACCAGAAATGACAATTTTTGAAGGTTTTTGAGCTGGTACAAGACAAAACATGTCAAAGAATTCAAACAAGAGGGGGGAAATTAGACCTTAGACTATGTTTAAAAGGTATACAACAAAAGTATTGATTATGTATAGAAAAGTTAGGGTTTTTGAATTAATTAGGAAATGAGGTGATGAAGAAGAAGAAGAAGAAGAAGAAGAAGTTGAGGATGTTGTTGTTGGTTGTTATTGTGTCATGGAGTTTTGGGTTGCTATGCTTGGTCTAATGGTTTCATTTGATTTGATTTTCATGATGGGTTTTTTTGACTGAGAGAATAATAAAACATTGAACTTCCATTGAAAAGAGGGAGAAAATGTGGCTGATAGATAAGATGTACTCTATAAGTCTATTCAAATGTGCCCTAATGTTTGTGTGATGTCTTCAAAATAGGCAATTGTTTTTACCTTAATTGTCCATTTCATACCTTCTCTATTTCACTACTACTTTATAGTATCCAATCCAATCCAATCCAATCTCCTTATATATTTTTATTTTAATTTTAATAAAAATTATTCACCTCCCTACTTCAACTTTAAAAATTGAGTTTCAATTTGATCACATATATAAATAAAGCTTGATTTTATCGAATATTTGTATAAACTTCTTTTTTGTTTGTGAGTACATTTTTAAAATATTTGAAGTAAACTCATTCTTTCTATAAGAATAGTTAACGAAATTAAATTTTAATTAAGCGTAATTTTAAGATATTTTTTATATAGACCCGGTTCAATATAATATAATATAACATAACTAATTAAAAAAAAAACAATTCTATTGGCTAATGATCTTCAACCCTCAAGAATGTTTATTTTTGGTAATGATAATTTATTCTTGAATTTTGTTAAAATAACAAATTGAGACTTAGTTCGTTCAATTTTAACATTTTCATCCTTGGTAGTAGTAGAGTAATAGTAAGATGAATATAAAACTAAAAGCAACTAAAATGGTGAACTAATTTGTTAAAATTATCAAAGTAATTCATGATTTATTGTTTTGATGAAGTTTAGGAAAAAAAATATTATCCTATTTATTTTTCTAAAATTTAAAATAACATAAAATTAGTTATAAGGTCAAATGGAAATAAGATTAATGGTAAAATTAAAACTCTACTCAAAGATATATGATATTTGTATAAGATAAAAATATAAAAATAAAATACATTTACTTAATTTTATATAACGGATATCTATTTATTTATTTTTTTAAAAAGTAAGGAGCGGACAGAGCTCAAATAATTTTAAATTTTCTTTACTTATCTCAAGACAATGTTTTGAAATCGAGTAGTGAACAAACTAAATGGCACTCATAATCATTTTGGCCGGTCTTTAAAGACATATAACAATATTAATTTATATGATTTTAATATTTTTTAATCAAAATATAATTTTTTTTTATAAAAAATAGTGAGATCTTTTAAACTATTTTATAAAATTAGATAATTACACATTTATTCATACAAAATTATAAGGAAAGTAAATCAAACCTAAATTTTGCAACAAATAATTAGGTTGATTTTAATATACAGATAATTGTTATTAATTAGCCAAATCATCAATTACCTAATTTTATACATTATCTCAATCCATGGCAAGAAGCATTAAGAAAATAGCACACGAATACAAAAAATTATAAATATTTCAACATCCCCATTTAATATACTTTTTCTCAATTTTTAGTATCTATCACAGAATATCTATAGAAGAATTTTAAGATGGTAAAATAATAATTTGGTCCAAAATTTTGTTAACACATCTATTTTATTACTTCTTACTATTATTTTTTTTTTTTTAAAGAAAAGTATCAATTGGTTTCATTTTTTGTTGAAAGGAGAAGGTTAATGATCTATTTATGGAAGAATATTCGATTCTCCCTTATTGTAATATCCCCAATATTTCTTAGTTATTTTTATAATACATCGAATTTACCTTCTATTAAATGACATAGGTTAAGTATAATAAAATGTGAATTCTTAAAGTTTAGTCTATTAACTTAAATAATCTTAATAGTTTCAAAAATACTCATAAAAATTATAGTTTATTGAAAAATAACATTTATACTCTTATATGATAGTAATTAGCTAAATAATTATTTTTAACTCCTATTTGAAAATAAATATTAAGCAATAAAATATTTTATTTTATAACACATTGGTAATTAAATATTTATTAATATATTATAATTAAAATATAAGTTTATTTATTTTACAATTATATAAGTATTAAAAATAAATAAAATAAACTTTTTTAGCTAACTACTAGTTAATTTTTTAACTAATTTCTATTAAATAAGGATATAATCATTATTTTTTTTAATATTATGAATATTTTTAACTCTTAATAGAAAATAAATATTAAAACAATAATATATTTTATTTTATAACATATTGACAACTAAATATTTATTAATATATTATAATTAAAATATAAATTTATTTATTTTATAATATATTAACAATTTAATATTAATTAGATTAATAGGGTCAAATTTTAGGGAGTCATATATCATTAATGCTTGCATGTCACTCGAAGAGGCTGAGAGTACTTTATTTGCATTTCCTTCTCGCTCCTATGTAGCCTCCTTTATAAAGTGGTTCCGCCATAAAACCATCACAAAAGGTATATTCCTTATACGCAATACTTGTATTTAGTAAAAGAATTGATTTAAACTAAAAGAATTGATTCCGCAACTAAAAAGTATTTTAAACTAAATTTTTTATGAAAATATAAAACATTTAGTAATATAACATTATTATATTAATTTATATAGATAGATTTGTATATATAATAGTAATGATATAATTTTTTTTAAATATATTATTCTTCACATGTGTTAGTCAATATAAATAATATTTTTATATTAAATATTAAATAAAATATTATAAATTATTCTTAAATAAAAATATATCCAAATTTTGAATTTTTTTGTACACATGATAAATATGTCTACATATTAAATATAATTAAGAGATCAATTTATGAATATCATGTTAAAAAATTCAAAGTTAAAATAAATTTATATTAAAAAATATTTTATAAATTAGTAATCAATGCGTAATAAAATAACATATTATTATTTTAATATTTATTTTCAGTTATGAGTTGAAAATAATTTTTTTAATTATTATTATATGCGGTATAATTATTATTTCTCAATAAATTATAATTTTTATTGATATTTTAAAACTATTAAGACTATTTAAATTAATATGCTAAATTTTAGGGAATCACATACTTATTATACTTAATCCTATGAAAGAACGGAGAGAAATCAAAAAATTTTCCTTTATTGAAATACTAGGTCAAAATACATGGAGAAATCAGAAATTCTCCATTTATTTTTCTTCACAACTAACTTTAAAGAGAGAATTCTTTTAATTTCAATTTGTGCATAGGTTGGGATTAGGTTTCCATTAATTACACAAATTGAAGGTTTAACTATTGTTGAACTATAAGAAAGATAATTTTTCCCTAAAAGTACCAAAAAAAGTTATGAACATATTATTCTAGTAAAAGAGAAAAAAATTAAAAAAAATAAGACACATTTAATATCGTAGATTGAAATGAAAATCAATACAAAAAATAATATAAAAATAAAAAATTATACATAAAATAATGTTAATAGAATATAATTAGATGAAGGAATTGGGGGAAAGTAAAGAGTTCAATTGATACCCAAGGAATTAATTATTTTAGTCCATGGACTTGTTTGTTACAAACTAAAATATTCAGGGACTTATGTGATTTATTTAATATTATATTTCAGGTTAAATAACATTATAGTCGCTAAACACGATAAAATAAGAAATAACAACATGATATTTTCAACATTAACAATATAGTCCGTACGCTGGTACGCTTTCCAGCTTCCTTACCCGTTTTTTCAAACGATGAAACTAAAGACTAAAATGGAAACACGGAGATATATATATCTAAACTGTTATTTTTCTAAAGATTAGGGGTAAAAATGTTATTATTCCATCTCATTCTTGCTCTTCGATCCCCGTCTCCCATTCCCTTGAAAAGCGTATAAATCATCAACTCAAGCCTACAAACTCTTTTCAACGCTAAAATACAACACGACAAAATCAAAACCATTTTTCTATCAACATTGACCCTTCTGTCTTTGCTCATTTGGATTGTAAAGAAAGGTCAACATTCAAATGTCACCAAAAGCTGACTTTAAGATAGAGCGAGTTTGCTATTAGGATTAATGTTGACAAGACTTCAATAGTGTCTTAATTTTACACAATAGTCTATATCATTTACTATTTATAAATCATTGAACAATTATATTACTATTATATATATATATATATATTAATTTTAATATATTAAAATTTAGTGTCTGATTTTTTAAAACTAAAGTTTGAATAAAATTTATTCAGTTATTTAAAAAATATTTATTTTTTAACTTGAATTTAAAAACTTACTAAAAATATTATTTTTTTATCTTAAATCTGAATAATTTTATTTAAATGTTTAAGAACTATTTGTTTAATGTCTTTTTTTTTTAATTTTCATTAAATTTAGATTTTAATCATGTTTAATTTTCAGATAAAAAAAACGAGCATTACTTAAATTAAAAATTTTTAACTTAAATCTAAATAATAAAATGTATGAATGAATTAAATATTCTAAATAATATCTTTAATTTATTTCCTTATTTTCTATCATTTAAATAAATTTTAAATCTTTTCCAACTTATTTTTTACCATCTTTCTCTATTTTTACATACTTGGATTAATATTTTTTATATGATTTATCTTTCTTATTTAATTTATCATTAATTCATATTATTTAAATTGTTAATTCATAATTGTTAAACATATGTGTCTGTGTGTGTGTGTCATATGAAAAAATAACATACATAGTAATTAATTTATTAAAATTAATACAATTAAATTTTTTATAAAATATAAGCATAAATATATGTAACACTTAATAAGGGTATATATATTAGTTTCAAACTTTTTATTCTTTATAAAAATAAATAACTTAAAATTTATATTCAAATATTTAAGAGAAAAAAAAAACATATTAATCACATTCTGATTTCAATCAAATTCAAATTTTAACTATGTTTAGACTTTAGCAAAAAAATAAACGTCATTTTAATCTTAATTATTGAAATATATAGATCCAATTATATTTAAATGGTGTAAAAAATTGTGAAAATTAAAAGGTTATTTATCAATTCTCTATATCTCATGTATGTTATAATAATGTACAATGATCGTAATGAAAACAAATTAAAATTATATATACACTTTTTTCTCTGTTTGTAATATACTTAATTTTATTTTAGACAAAAAAATTAAATAATACTCAATTTTAAACTAGTAATAAAATACTTAAAAATAAATAAATACAACTACATTTTTAAAAAATTTAAATAATTCACCTTAATTAACAAGCCTAGTATAAATATATATCTTAGTATGCTTGTCAATTATTGTAGCCAAACACATCTATCAACAAATAATTAGATATTTATATTGTTTAATATTAAGAAGACTAATACTATTACATGCTCTAAAATTTTTATAAAACCTCTTTTCTCTATTTACATGGTTAAAATATATTAAAATAAAAATTATTATAATTGCAAATTCTAATGTTGAAAAATTTTCACTTACCTCCCTTAAGGTTCATCAAATTGTCACATAGATGGTGCTAATATCAAAATTAATTTAAAATTGAATTGTAACCTAAAAAAACCAAACCAACTCGAACCATCTAGATTAAATTCGATTATATGAGAACTCGATTTTAAAAAAAACCTGACCTTATTCACCTCTAAGAAGTCAATTTATAAAAGTCATTGTCGAATTATATTTAGTATTGTTGCCTTCTGCTTAACTTTAAAAGTAAAATTGAAAAAAATATTTGATAACACTAACTTTTTATAAGATTTGTTTATTTCCTTATTAATAGTTAATATTTAAAACTTTTGGATTTAAGTAACAATAATTATAAAGTCACAATATTATTTAACTAAATTAAATAACATCTAATAATGTAGTACTTTCATAACAGTTTGTATCAAATATTATGTTAAAAAGAATTAAAATAAAACGAAGTGCTACTACATTATTATCGAGTTAATTAAATTAAAAATAAAATTTTTGTATAGTTTGGTGGAGATTCACCCTATTCTCTTATTCTTATATCCAACTGATTTTTACAATAATTATAATTTTTCTTTTTTGAAGAATTAATATTTGTTTGAGATTTGTTGCATAATGATGTCAAAAGTTAACTTTTATTTAAACTATTGTCGGATAGGTAGAATTTCTATAAGCTACAATTGTCAATTGGAATCTACGGTTTGGTTATTAGATTTAAAATCCTCACTTAATCTAACTCTTATAATTGATAAACATTTCATGACATATATTTATAATATTGTTGCTTTTTTATCTAAGTACTATCAATCAGAAATTTGTATTTTATTAAAAAAAGTAAATAAGAAAAGAAAATCATGATTCAATGATCGCAAAAATTGAGTTATTATGAACATATTGTAAGATAGTGACTTAGAAAATAAAAAAAATATTAATTTATTGAGTGTCTATTTGATATAACTTCTTAATTAAAGAATTGAAATTTTTTATATTAAAAATATTTTTTAATTATTTTCATTTAGTTGTGGTCAGATAAAAACTTTTAAAAATAATTTTAAATTTTTTTTACCATAGACAGTCTTAATTTTTTTAAAAGATTAAATTATGTAAAATATTATTATTTTATTTTAAAAAATTTATATTTTTTTATAATGTAACTTTAAAAGTAATTCCATAGTGGTAATTAGATAAAGCTTTTAGACTTTTTTGACCGTAAAATTTTTTATTTTTTTAAAAAATCATTTTATTTAAAATATTCTTATTTTATTATAAAAAAATATACATAAAAAAATTATATTTTTTATAATATAACTTTAAAAGTAATTCCATAATTTTTACTAAAATTATTTTCACAACCAAACAATTAATAAAATTATATTAAAATTATGACTTCAAATTTATAACACCTCAACTCCAAACTTACTGGTAAATTAAAGTGTGAATATTTATCTCAGCTAGTTTATCCTAATGAATTACAAACAGTGATTAAGATTAATTCGATGTGTTAATTAACACCGAATGAAAACCAAATTAACAAATGTAAGTATTTATATATGTGTTGGACTATTTATTCTAAAGGAATTATCAAATTTAATAGCACCAAATGAATCTTTGACCAGAAAATCAAACAAAGCAATGGAATTGAAACCAGTAATGGGGATGCAATAAGCTATAACTAAAAGCACAAATATTTATGTGGATACAAACTCAAACAATTCGGGTATAATTGATATCTCGATTACTGTCTGATATAAAATGAACCAAGAGAGCATCATAGAAAGAATGTAAAAGAAAAAACAATTAATTATTAAATTAAATTGTAGAAGAGATCCTTACAAGGTTACATGAGGTGCACTGATCCAGAGGGGGAGCACGAGCAGCGACCTTTTACTGTTTGTCCCCGTCAACTGGCCTTATAAATATTATCGAGAAAGAATATAGGCTCCTACCACCAATCATAATTTCTCCTTATCCCATCACTGCCAGAGTTGTCGAACCTTGATGCTGCAAATCTTTGATGGGAAGATCTCTTTTTAGATGACTGGGGACTCGAGATATGGGCACCGGAAGTTAGATCAGAAATTTTATGACCCTTCCTAGATGGTGTTGCAGGAGACCTCCAATGGTTCCTCTTAGTCTTCCCGTAGGAGACATCTCCAGGGTCATCTGTTATCCAACCACCTCTCTTTTTTGATTTTCGTGGGGTTGTGTTACCTCTTTCTTCATGTTTGACTTTTTTCTTTTTACGAGCCTTGCCAAGATCATGAGGCGCAGACTTGAATCCCGAGTAGTCTTTATTTTCTTTACTATGTCTACGAGTTGGAGTTGATAAATCAGTATTCCTCTTGCGAACCTGCACAGGGCCAACAAAGGACTGTTTATAACTGACACAGTTAACGGAAACAAACAAGTTGAAGGAACAAAACTAGATTTATTAAGAATACAATAAAAATTTTTGAAAAGAAAACAGTAAAGAATGATTCCAAGAGCATCTTACCCTAGCAGAACTAAAACATTCACGAGCAAAATGGCCTTCTACACCGCACTTGTAGCATGAACTAGGTGATGCATCTGTTGTTTCAACTTGTAACCTAGCACATGCCTACATAAAATAATTCCAATATTAAAAATTGCAAGCTAAAATTTAAAACCTATTGTCACCACCATGACTAAGAGAATTGATGTTTTTCATGCTGATCTGGATGATCATCAACACACATAATAGAAATATCGATATGAAGGAAATATGACCAAATATGCAAACTTAATGATCCGAAAAAGAGGGCATTTTGAAGAAATCCAGATATATGTTGATCAAACAAATGACATCACAGTAAAGCAAATATCATATCTAGCATAAATGCTACATATGATACATATATGGAAAATTTACTTGAATCATTTGAGTGTATATGATGTCATTAACAAGAAAAATGCCATGCATGAACAAAAATCGTCCCGTTACAATTACACAATTATAAATATACTTGAAATTTGTATCCAAGTGAAACAGTTGAATTTTCTGAAGATACTGGACAATTTGACTTCACTACAACTCCATGCCAAAGAAAGCTTATCATAGAACATGCAGTTCTATATGAACCTAAAATTATCAACAGTGAATGTAAGAAAGTTCTGTAATCTGTCAGCCTATAAAACTATGGAACTTTGAGAAGAAAAAATTGGACAAAACTGACTTTCATCAGTTGGCATTGGCTAACATATATTGATGTAACGTTACACCACCTACAAAGACTTGTAACCTCTTACACAAAACCTGGAAACTCTAAACTAAAGTTTAACTTAAAACTCAAACACAAAAGTGGAAGCCATAACTTGAATACTCTTACACAAAACTTGAAATATCTAACACAAGCTTGGCATGCACAAAACTCAAAATTTGAGTTATATAGAAGTGAAACCTGGTCCATTTGTCACAAGAATAACCATTTTAACTTCAACTTTCAAGTATCATATCGACCATTCAAAAATATATAAAGGATAACTCAGGCTCTTAACATATGCCATATTAAAGAAATGAAATCAACTAAAACAGATATGATATCAGAATACACATTAATATCCTGCCATTGGCCAGTGCTAAGCCTCTTCAAATAAGGTCCCGGGATTACAATGTGTGTTTTGGAAAAGAACCCTACAATTTAGCATCAATAGTAGAAATAGATTTACAACAGCCTCCAGCATATCTTTAACTTCTTTTCATTTAATAAATCCTTCTTAGTTTTGTCTCAATGAGAAAATAAAATAAATAGAGAAATAATCTAATGATGTCTTGTTAAGTCAAAAGAAATATTAGAGTATTAAACCCCAAGGGGAATATATACATAATCTTCCTAACTTTGGAAAGCAGGTAGGAGCACTACCCCTATTTTCTCACACACATCATCATGACAGTTAACACAATAAAAGTTGAATGAAACAACTTACCAGACCAGTATGACCCAATTGACCGCATCTGTAACAGGAAACCTCCATGGAACTCGTAACAGCAACTTTAGCACAACACAAATGGCCAAAACTCTTGCAGACGTAACATTGTATTTCCTAATAAAAGGGGGGAAATGCAGGGACAAAATCTTTAGATAACAAAAATTTCAGGCATATATATACAAACTCATATAATATAAAGCTTATTAACTGACAGGAAAAGGTTAAAAAAAAGTACAAATTGAATGCCAGAAGTGTACACGAACCTTAAGGTCATCAAGTGAATAACTGTTCCGACATGAAAACAAATCATGCCCAGATTCCCCACATTTTAAACATATTTGAGCATTTTGGGAGCTACTCTTGTGTTTTTCTGGACAATCTTTCGCACGGTGACCACCCTTTTTGCAAATAAAGCAATCTTGTGCCTACAAAGAAACCAAATGCATTCAATAATCATCAAAACAGTCCACAAAGTAAATTTCCTAGATTATTAGATGAGTAAAGATGAAAGAACTCATTTCTTCAAGTTTTTACTGCAACTTTCATGAACCAACTCAGTCAACAGGCAAGCAGCAGACATCTCTGTTCTCTCCCACAATCAACAATCCCTCATAATATAACAAATTAGTGCAGGCAGTAAATTATATTTACATCAGAGATACATGTAATATGCATATATTAGATTCAACCCCAATAAATGGAAAACTGTAAAAATATAGTGTCAGTCACTCACTTGATAGATGTCACTGTTTTCAGAAAACACATAACACCAATTACACACGTAAAAATATATCATACACTAAGTGCACTTCTGGATACATATAAACATCATACATGCACACTGATAATAGTGTTCGCAACAGCCGCTTATCCATGCTCAGAGCAGGTACAACAAAACAGAGGCTAGGCACAAATGTACACACTCCTTAAAACTGCAAATGAGGAAAATAGAAAACAAACAAAGAACTCCAAGACCAACCCATTGGGATTGAATTTATGAACTATCAACATATCTTTCAATACAACAGTATTAATCAACACAAATTAATGGCCTACAGTCAGAACAGCAAAAGAATAAAACATTAATTTAAGCATCATAATATTTTCTTACTGACCTTGGTACATTGCTTGGCACCATGTTCCAAACTCCCACAAATGAAACATGGTTTCTTCCTCTTCAAAGCAGATGTACAGTTTACTGCCATATGCCCTTCTTCACCACAATTATAGCAAGTTTGCCAACCGCTATCTGGAGGATCGAAATACCTTGGGCCCCGCTGATAGAATAAATATAAAGATAGATACCAAACTAAGGCTTCACATGGAAATTGGATATTTTTCAAAATTGCAGTTCTAAGCAAATTTTTGACTCACAAGAAGCTTTCGCAGAACAATATTGTCTGATATTTCAACAGAATTTGGATCCTCTGCAGCCTTAACCGCCTCATCCTCATTCTCAACAGTCTCCACCTGCTCTTCTACCTTTGCAACACTCACCTGATGAGAACAATGTATAACAAATTTTCCCATGTAAGTAATTGCTACTTTAAACTCCCAAAAACATGAAATAATGTTAACTTTGTAAGCCCATTCAGCATGAAATATATATTTCTAGAAAAATATTTTCATGAAGTAAATGGAAATATGTATAGTCTGAGATTCAATGCAGTGAGAATGCATCTCAAACGGTTTTCTGAATAAAAGTGCAGCCAAATTTTGTTTTCCCCAAATACAAAAAATACCCTCTATTTAATTTTTGAATTTATCACTATTTCTTTTCTCATTCATTCAAATTCTGTTTCCCAAAAGCATTGTCGATGTTTTCAAAACTTGAAGAACGCACCACTAAAAACAAGAATAATAAAAAAATGAGGCAAAATATTAAAATTTATATAAAAAAGTTGAGAACTCACAGATTGGTCAACAATTTCCATATTTTCAACCTGCTTCTTCTTTTTCCGAAGCTTGCTTCTCTTTTTATCACTCTTCACATTCCCAATTATCGTATCCTCACTGACCCCGCTCTCACTGACTCCGCTGGGACCCGCAACGTCGACTTCGGTTTCCGGAAAAGACGAAGAAGGGAGATCCACCGAACTGTCATTCCTATTCTCGTCATTGTTCTCATTCAAAACGACGACGTCACCGAAGTCATCTACGTCCTGATCCAGCTTCGCCGCCCGCATCAACAGATGCTTCTCAACAATCTTAAGGCTGAGGTCCTCATTCGCCTCATCGTCGTCGCTGCTCACAGCTTCCGCCGACTTCAATTTCCTTTCTTCTTCTTCTTCCTCCTCGTTTTCTTCGGGGTACAGTTTCTCTTTCAACTTTAGCCTCTTCGCCATGTCTACAAAAACCTCAAAACTGTAAAAACTGTGATTTCAGCTGTACGGTCTAATGAATACAGTAGTTATTGGAACGATATGTGTTATACAATTTGCAGACGCAGCAGGCAAGAAGCTAGGGTTTCTACTTTGCTGCAGATGAATAGAAGATACGTTCCACCTGCGCGTGCTTGGTTTAAGTTTCGTAGGGTTAATAGCAGTTCCCTCCTTGAGGTTTATCTTAATTTCACTTAAGAGATAATATTCCGTTAGAATTTCATTTACGTCCCCTAACCGGCGTACCCATTAGACTTACTTCCTTCTTAAGGGTACGTACCCCTCTCTCATAAGGACAGATATTACTCTACAAATATTTGGGTAATACTAATTAAAATGATAGATAACACTTTTAAATAAGTAACAAATGAACTTATAGTATAAATGAATTAATATGACACTATATGAATATGATAATAATAATTATTTGAACTATTAAATAATATATCTAATTGAGAAACTTAAATACAAATATTATTAAGAATGTTAGTAATTAAGATTATAAATCAAGTTATTTTATGTCAATTTAAACTTATTGATTTTGTGTCATATTGATAATTTGATATATGTAACAATTAATTTACGATTTAATTTCGACCTTACTATATTTATTGACATATATTATATATATCTACTTTTTATTGAAATGCATCACTCCACCCTCAATAAATATAAAAAGATAATTCATCCTTATTTTAGTTAATGGAATGTTATGAATAATCTTCTAAAATTTCAAAAATAGCAAATATTCTTTAAAATATAGAAGACGAATGCCAGGTATCTTTAAAGTTACTGTAAAATAATTAATTTATCCTTATATATTTATAATACATGTAAATTTATTATTTTAACCTATTAATACTACATAATGGCTAATATAATCTACTAGTCGCTAAAACTAACTTATACTTCTTTTTCATAAGTTTTCGTATATTCCATCTCATTTAACACCATTTACCATATTGCTAATCTACAAGAAATAACAAACTAACTAAATCATTCCCTTATATTTAGAATTTTTTTTCTAATTTATTTAAAATCTTACTTATATAATATACTAATACCAAAATTAAATATCTACTAGAAATTTACATAAAATACTCTATAATTTACTTTAAAATCTACCCTAAACAATACTTTTAAGAAGAAATATGATATGCAAATTAATGGGAACGAAACCTGCATATTAGTGGAATGAATTCTATCGAAGTAGGACTCCAATCCATGCCTCACAATAACTATATTTTACAATTGATATTTCATTCAATAATAATTGTGAATCTCAATTAAAAATATGCCTTAAAACATATTTTGTTAATTTAGTTTCTAAAAGTTTGATTTCATTTATAATAATTTTTTTGACAATTTTATGAAATTATTTTAAAACAAATTATGTGGGCAAGTTTGATAATTTTTTAAATTTTAATAATTATTTTCCAATTGATAAATTAAAATTGAGTAGAAAGTCCACACTCCATTATTGTACATTTTCCATGGATTCTATGTATTAAATGGTAAGAATTTGATTCAATCAACAATTTTTATTGTTTTTCACATTTTCAACTACTTTTTAAGTCACTTACAATTTTATCCATAAAACAATTATTTCACTCATTTTAAAAGAGCATATCAAGTAGATTTAAACTATTTTCTATTTAGAGAACTGCTTTTAACAAATACAATATATTTTTTTATTATTAAAAATACTATTTACATAACATTATTTTTACAATTTTTAGAATACCATTTTGGAAACAATTTCAAATGATCCCTTAAAGTTTGGGTCAAAAATGTAATTATATCAAACAGACTCAAATGTTAATTTACTTAAGCGGGATACCTTGAACCATCCAGCTGGTTTGCCCGAGAGGTTAAGGGGGAAGACTTAAGATCTTCTGCACATAAGTGCGCGTGGGTTCGAACCCCACAGCCAGCATTTTTTTTTCATTTGTTAAATTTTATTGTAATATTCTAATTATATTATTTATTTATTTGTTCTTATTATCTATGTAATTTATTTTTTAAAAAATTAATTACTATTTATAAGAAAAAAATTTATGTTTGATTTTACTAGATGTGATTTTTTTTATTTTACCAAATAACAGTTGAGAGTAATTTTACGATAAACACATTTAGCAATTAAAGTTAGAAATATTTAATGATATTCGTGAAAAAAAAAGAAAAAAATGCTAAGTAAATTTAAATAGATATCATATTTTATAAAATTAATTATCAAATTTAACAAAATTTGACAAACCAATCACCTATAACCAATCTAACTAATTGTTATTAGTCTTTAATAACATATAACTTGTTTAATAAGATGTCACTTTATACGTTCTATATGATATAGACAAACTAAAATAATTACATATAGATAAATTGAGACAGCTATTATGCTTGCATAAGCTAATCTTTCTAAAACATTTTCTACTCAATCTAAAGATATTTGGTAATTGAGAAATTGAGAAAAGTGTGAGAAAATTACTAGAAAACTTCTACTCAATCTACACATTTTTCTAGTAGTTGTCATGAACATCTAATATACTAAAAAAAAGATTGTAGAATTACTTTAATAAATAAATTTTAAAATTATATTATAAAAGAAATAAAACTAAATTTTAATAAATTAAGAATATTTCAAATAATCTAACTTTTTTAAAAAATAAATATCTAAATTTTGGGCTTTTTCAGGGAAAAGTAAAATGATATTTTTAAACTTAAATTCTCTTATAATGACAAATCAAACAATACAAAATTTTGAATTTTTTTTAATTCTAGTAATTTTTGTTCTAAAATATTTGGAATTTTTTTCAAAATGACGTGTTTTTAACATCTAAATTTACTTTTAACCACTATTTGAAATTATTTTAAAAAAATGACCATTATAATAAATTTTAGATAACAATATTGCTATAACTAACTTTTCACTAGCAACTTTTTACAGATTCGAAAGTATATTTTCAAGTATAAAGAAAATATATTCTTATTAGAAAGTGCATTTTTTAGTAAAGAGAAACTTTCTTTTTGTTTATACTCTAAAGTACACTTTTGAATAAAAAGAAATTTAAAACTAGTAACTTTTGAATAACTTCTTTACGAAATTGATCATGGGGACAATTTTGTCTAAATAAATTGTAGTTGGTCATTTTTTAATACAATTTTGAATTGCAATTAATTGTAAACTTTGTAGTTAAAATTAGGTCATTTTAGAAAAATTCCCAAATTACTTTTACACATGTGGAAAGTCAATAATCAAATTAAGAATATCATGAAGTTGCTATTTATGAAATGAAAAATTGAGAGATATCCCCTGAAGTTTGAATAAAAGAGGAATATGCCTCAAGTTATTAACTTTAATATAAAAGAATTATTATACCCTATTTTTAAAAAATATATAAATATCCCATTTTATCCTTATTATTAATATATAATGATTAATATAACCTTATGACTTTAAAATAATACAATTAATTATATTTTTAATTAATAATAGTAATTTGAATAAATATATTTTAATTTCTTTAGAATTTTATCCTAAAATATTATTATTTTAAATAATTTAATTTTTATTATATTAACTTATTATAAATAAACTATTAAAATATATTACAAATAAATTTAAACTTTAATGTGAATAAAATACAAATTTTTTCTTAAATTAATATTATTTAAAATCTTAATAATTTATACACAATAAATAATATAATAAAATAAATTTGTCTCGATTTATATAAGTTTATAATATTAAATTTTCATTTGAATGAAACACAATTTTTTTTAAAACTAATATTATTTAAGATCTATTTTAATGATTTATAGAGAATGAATTAATATAATAAGAATAAAATTTTCTAAAACAACAATAATTTAGAATAGAATTATAAAAAAATTAATGGTATAATTGTTAAAATAAATAAATTAAGAATATAATTTATTAAATTATTTTAAAATTAAAAGGTATATTGATCATTATGTCTTAGTAATAGGAATAAAATAATCTATTTATATACTTTTTAAATATTTAGGGGTATTTCTTTTTCTTTCCAAACTTAAAGGGGAGTATTTTCTTAATATTCTTTATGAAATGCATATAAAGTTGAGTCCATCAAACACCTAAACTTGTATAATTCTTAAAGAGTAAGAAACATAAATAAAAAAAGTTATAAGAAAAGAGTGCATTTGATAATATTTTTTAAAATAATATTTTAAAATATTATAAAAATAATGTTTTGAAAATAATATTTCAAAAAATATAAAATATATTCAATAATTTTTGTTGAAAAAGTTTCTAAAATGAAAAACAATGAAAATAACTTGGATATTATTTTTTAGAATTCATAAACTAGTTGTAATAATTAAAATTATATTTAATATGCATTGATAAATGAGTATTGAAAATTGTAATTTGAATTCTTCTATAATCTTGTTTATCTTAACATTTTGAGAATCTCATGACACATAAAACTTATAAAACTATGTGATTAATATTATTAACTTCTTTTCACTTCCCTTAACCAAAACACATTGTCTTATCACTTTGTCTAACTAAAAGCAAAGAAATTTTTTAGATTAGATCGGAGTTAATAATGAACCTATATATCATGCTATAGTAAAATTTTTCCATATTCTTTAAAATATGTTATATGAAACTCACTCAAAAGTTTAAATATAAATAATTTTAGAATTTTTAATTTATATATGAATAGTCTAGTGTTTGAATAAATTTAATAATTTTATTTCTCAATAATACCTTTATTTTATTAATTTATGTATTAATCTTTAAATTCTAAACCCTACCTAACTCATGTATCATTAAAAAATAATTAGATACTAAATTTTAAAATTTTAACTTAATTAGCAAATAAACGGATTAAATAATGAAAAATATCCATATATCACATAGAAAAATAATATACATAATAATATAATTTTTATAAAAATGTTAGTTTTCAAATTTTATTTTGTAAAAATAAATAGCCTAATATTTGTATTCATGGGTTTAATAAAAATCATTATTTAGATTAAAATTTAATTCAAATTCATATTTCAACTACATGACTATTTATTCTTCAGATTGAAATTTCAATAAAATTATTTAAATATTTAAAAATTTTCTTTTTTAAATTATATATGAAAATTTATTAAAAGTAATTGAATGAAATTAAGTTATAACTTTTAAGTTACAAATGAAGAACCAAATGCCTTAAATAAGTTAATTATTTTGTTTCTTAATAATAGTATTATTTTATTAATTTATTTACTAGCATTTAAATTTTAAATCCTATCTAATAACTCTTTTGTTCTGTTTGTCGTTTCTCTATTTTTATATATTTGGAACAATGTTATGATATAATTATATGTTTTATTTAATTTTTCATTGATTCTCATATTATATGAATGATTATGTTTTTATGTACAAGATTAAATAAAGAAAAAGAATTATATACCATATAATTAATAATATAAATATTAGTATAAATTATTAGAAACTATTCTCTTTATGCATGATCATATTACACACAATGAAATTTTTTATAATATATCTTTATAAATATACCCTATGAATAATACTCCAAAAAATATATATATCAAAATATCAGATATTAGATATTTTATTTTATAAAAACAAATAATTTATTATTTATATTTAAATATTTAGAAAAAAATATGTCATTCAAATTTAAATTTCAATAAAATTTATATTTTATCCACATTCATACTTTAGAAAAAAAGGAAAAACAATCACCACTAACATTCATAATTGAGATAAAAAATAAAGTGCACCGATAGTTAAATGACGATAAATATTTATATATGTAACTTCATTCATATTATAAGTGAAATTCAAATTAATGAATACAATTGTAACTTTAATTGTATTATATGTTAAAATCCTCATTCTTTTCCTTATTTTGATTTCATATGAAAAAATAGAAATTTTTTATTAGATAAGATTGTGGAATAACAAATTTATTTGTTATGCAATAACAATAGTTTTTCTATATTAATGGAATTAATTATGGAAATAAATAATTCATTCTTCATATTGTTAAATTAAGAAAATTTCTTAATCATCCCTTAATCAATGATCACTATTAAAAATTATGATTTTTTTTACTTAATTTGTGAAATTAGCTAATTAATTAAAGTGGTATTTTAAAAAAATGTAAAACTTTTTAAAACTATCCCAATTAAAAATAGCATTTAGAAACTCTTCACAAGTTATATCTAAAAAACTAAAAAAGACAAATTATTGTTTTCCTTTTAACCATTCAAAACAGCAATATTAAATTAGAACTTTTAAATGTTAATATCAAAATCCTAAAAATAGTGTTGATTAAAACTTGTTCTAATAAATAAAAAATATTATTTTAAATTATTTATGAATTTATTTTTCAACAGAATCAAATGATATATAAAAAATAAATAACTTTTAAATAATGATAAATTATTTTTGATAGTTGAATGCCACAATTATTAGAGTAAGGATCGTTTATAAGTACTAAACTAAGAAATATGAACATTCATTATTGTGACACTTATCAAATTTTATTGGTATTAATGATAATCTTTAAATTATTAATAATTATATGCGATTTAAAATAACATTTGAAGTATTTTAACAAGTATTTTTAATAATCTTTTTTAAAAGCGCTAAAATGTATAAATATTAAAAAACTTTTTTTTTGTTTTATGTAATTAAGTTTATTTTTTAAATTAATATAATTTTATGATATTGTTTTGACCTTTTGACTAAATTTGAAAATTTTGATTAATTTTATTTTATATTTTTTTATAAATATATTTCAGACTAAAACATAAACATATTATATATATATATATATATATATATGTATGTATACACATTTGTTTAGAATTCAAATACATACAAGCCAATGTAATAAATAAAACGAGATAAATAAAATTTGTGGAATAAAAAAAAAATTTATTTATAGGAAATAATTAAAAAATAATATTTTAATATTGGAATGCCACGTCAGCTAGTGAACCTAGGATTAAATACGAACAACAGTGTATTTTACACAGTAAATTAGCGCAATCGTACATTATTACTGTTTCGTTTCTCGTCGAGTCGAGTCCACAACCGAAGCGAATTTCCAAAAATGCCCCTCTTCCAATTAAAGACTTTGGCATAGGCAGCAAGACCTTTCTTCCTCTCCACCACCTTCTGGTGATCTCCTTTGCTCTGTCTTTCAGTGTGTAATCTCTCAACAATTCCTCTTCTGGATTCTATTCATTATCTCTTAGTTTCTCTTCTTCAACTACCTCGACGTCGTCGTTTCATCTATCCGCCTTTCCACCATGACTGTCATGACTCCTGCTCCCATCGATGTACGTTCCTCATTCGCTCGCTTTCCTGTCGCAATTTACTGTTTCGATTTTTGTGGCAATTTCGGATTCTATTTGAGAGTTTCGGTTTTTGGTTTTATGAACCTTTGGTTTTTGATTTCGTAGGGGTTTTTGATTAAGTGTTAAAATAGAATAATGTTAGATATTCGTGCTTGCTATTTAGGGTTTTTGTTTTTATAGTGGATCCGTGCTTGTTTGATTCTTATCTTTAATGTCGTTTTGTTGTATAATTGTTTTAGCAACAAGAGGATGAGGAGATGCTCGTGCCACACTCTGATTTGGCCGACAATCATCAGCCAATGGAAGGTATTCTGTTATTTAGTTTCCTTTGATCCTTCTTCTGTAAATTCTGATTCTACTTTGTTCAATTTGATTGGATTCAATTGGTTTAGTTGCCTAAATGTTGTAGGAAAGGAAATGATGTTAATCTAAAGTTCTGAGTTCTTAATGTAACTATCGTATTCACAGTCATAGGCTTTCTATATATGTAATGCATATTTTATTTTGTTTTCTTTTGAGTCTAATTGGAGGGTTTAGTTAAGTTGCAATTAATGTAGATTCTGGTTTTTATTATTGATGGGAAAAATATAATATTATTTAAGTTTGTTTGTTTGTTTGTTGCTGTATTATTAGTTGTTTCGCAACCTGAAACTGCTAATGCTGTGGAGAACCAGCCTCTAGAAGATCCTCCATCGTCAAGATTTACTTGGAGAATTGAGAACTTTTCTAGACTGAATACCAAGAAACACTATTCTGAGATTTTCATTGTCGGTGGTTATAAATGGTATGTTGGTTATCTTATTTCTTCTTATTACTAATATTATTATTTTTTCACAATGAAAGATCGGTGGTCAATAATGTTGTTTTCCTTTTTGTGATATGTTGCTAGGCGAGTACTTATTTTTCCAAAGGGGAACAATGTGGATCATCTTTCTATGTATTTAGACGTTGCTGATTCAGCGAGTTTGCCTTATGGGTGGGGCAGATATGCACAATTTAGCTTGGCTGTGATTAATCAAATTCATTCCAAGTACTCGATTAGAAAAGGTATGCTTTTAACATGAAATTGAATATCCTTTTAAGAAATCTTAATATGAGAATAAACTAATGCAGGTTTATATTATTACGTTTATGGTATTTAACTTATGTGACAAAATGGGTTTTGCTGTAGAAGAATAACATAAAAGTAAAAATTATCGTTCAAGTATGTGAACCTTATAATAGAACTTGCAAAATGTTATCCTGTTAGGCAGAGGGAGGTGCATTCTTAGTGTGACTGTCATGCTAGTTTCATACATGCATGGACACGAGTGTTGTGTCTTAAAAGTATTCCAAATGCCAAAGCTTGGTCAGGAGAAGTGTGATTTGGGTATTCTCACTTCAGTTTCTGTTGATTTATTATTTTTCCTTGGGGTAACATGTCGTACATATTAAGATTGTCCAAATGAATTTATGTTGAACCGTTATTTGATATTAGGACGTTAGCGGGGTTTTATTTGTGATTTATTGGATAGCCTATGAAGCATCCCTCTCCTCTAAATGAATTTCTCATTTATGAACATGTCATTGATGACAATCGTTTACTACTTTCTCTCTATTTCCCAACCTCCTTTTCCCTTTGTGTCATTTTATTCTGTTTTCTTTTACTTGGTCTTGGAGGAAAATTTGGTGCCAATTATTTTCTTCTATTCTATATATTACCTACCCTATGGTTGAGTTTTTATCATGGATTGCCATATTAATTTCCTTCATTAAACTTGTGCCTTAGCCTTTATAGGTTATATTTGTGTCCGCATAAGTTTGTTCCGCCAAAATTCCCATATGGTTTGTCTGTTTGCTTGACCGTTTAACTCTAGATCATGTACTCTTTTTATGGTGTTGTATTAATGGTTAGACTGTTTAATAGCAGGTGGTGACTTTTACCAAACTTTATCAGCACACATGCAGTTTGATTCTGAGTTTCTTCTTAACCTTCTGATAATTTCATCTAATTCGAATGTTGCAGATACACAACACCAGTTCAATGCGCGAGAAAGTGATTGGGGTTTCACATCCTTTATGCCTCTTGGTGAACTCTATGACCCTAACAGAGGGTATCTTGTGAATGATAGTCTTATAGTTGAAGCTGAGGTTATTGTTCGTAGGGCTGTGGATTACTGGACATATGACTCAAAAAAGGAGACTGGTTATGTTGGACTTAAAAACCAAGGGGCTACATGTTACATGAACTCTCTTCTTCAAACTCTGTTTCACATTCCTTATTTCCGAAAGGTTAGCTTTTGTGCATAATCTTCTCCTCTGACTCACATTGGGTTGTCTGATTGCAGTTGCATGGAAGAATAACTCATCTCTTTGATTACACCTTTCAGGCTGTGTACCATATGCCTACAACTGAAAATGATATGCCATCCGGAAGCATCCCTTTGGCTCTGCAGAGTTTATTTTACAAGCTCCAGTACAGTGACAGTAGTGTTGCAACAAAGGAGCTAACCAAATCTTTTGGATGGGACACATATGACTCCTTCATGCAGCATGATGTGCAAGAACTTAATAGGGTTCTTTGTGAAAAACTTGAAGACAAAATGAAGGTAAGAGACTTTACAGTGTTTATTATGCTGAATCCATCATTGTTCTTTTAACGGAAATCTAATTTCCAATCTGCATAAATTTGAATTTCTTTATAGGGAACGGTGGTAGAGGGTACTATACAGCAGTTATTTGAAGGGCACCACATGAACTACATTGAGTGCATCAATGTGGATTACAAATCAACCAGAAAGGAGTCATTTTATGGTATACTTTTTTTATATTTATTACCTGGTTGTTATAATTTCTACTTTATACCATAGTACTTATTTATATTTGCATGCAGATCTTCAGCTTGATGTCAAAGGCTGTCGTGATGTTTATGCTTCGTTTGATAAGTATGTAGAAGTTGAACGCCTGGAGGGTGATAACAAGTATCATGCCGAACAATATGGATTACAGGTTAGTTTCTCTACCTATTTTCAGATCTAGGGAACTTACATATCTCTGTTTGAAGTTCAAAGTGATCATGCAAATATAGAATGGTTTGTTTGAGTTGTTTTAAATACTTGATTATGGCAATTGTGTGGCTGCATATGCTTGTACCATTTTAATTTCTTCTTGATATGCTATTCACTTGTCTTCATGTCCCAGTAATCAAATTAATTTGTGGTGGTTGTGTTTTAGGTTTTCATCATAATTTGTCACTACTCCCACTGAATCAAGCTAATGTCATATATATTGTTTTGTATATAATATTTAGAACATGGGGAGAAATAGAAGTATTACTTCTTAGTCACCAATTAGTGTAAATGATTATTCTGGCAGGAATCGGTTTTTGTTTCTTATCGAAAAAGAAGCTGATATTGGAGCGTAATTAACTTATGCTCTTGATGTGCCTAAGAAAATTTTCTTTGTCTAGGGTGTGACAAGAACTTTTGAAGGCATCTGCATCAGAATCCAGTGTCTTACTAAGGGAAAATGGTTTATTCTGATAATTTGTGGCCTGAAGTGTTCTCCCCACCTCTTTAAATTATTGGAGTACAAAGAATTATGTGGCATTGTTATGCCTACAAGTTTTATGTACTAGCATATATGTGACTAAGTTGCTTTTGGAAATGTAAACTTTTTACTATCAGAAAATGATTTTGTTCGACAATTGGAATTTTTTGAGGGTTTTTCCCCTTACTGATTTGTGTATTAGTAGTGCTTTGCAACGTTTGCATGTAATACATCTATGCTCAACTTTGAGGTTAGGGATCAACAACGAGTTAGTTATTCCTGGGCTATCTAGTTCTCTGCATGGCCATAGGAGCTGATTTTTATTGCCTGATTGTTCCAGCTATATGAGTAGATAATGTTTAGGCACCATTTGTCTCCTTATTAATCATTTTACCAAAATGAATTACGATGTATACTCGCTCGCATGTTTTTTCTTTTTATTTTGTTGCTGAAAATGTCATGTGAAAGGTTGAGGTTAATGCTTAAGATTTTGGAATTATTCCATTAGTTATTGTGTCATAATAAATTAAACTATCCTTTTATATTCCAGAAAAAAATTATACTAACTCAAGCACTTATACAGGACTAACGTGTGTACTTTGAAGTAAAATTCTCAATGTCATGGTTCGGTTCTCAGTTCTAGGTGAGCAAACTGAGAACTAAAGTGAAATTTTTGGGTTCTGAATTTGGACCAAACTGAACCAGTTAGTGAACCAACCCGTTTGTTCACTAGTTATTTTGCCCATGCTGAGTGAATCTTTTATATTTCATTGCAATTATATGCTGAAAAAAGACTGGACAATATCATTTTGGCAAAAACATTTTCCGCTTCGGTCTTTCACTTCAAAATAAATTTAGCTTGATCCAATTGTGGTTTTATTTCCATTCCACCTTTTTTTTTTCAAGGTAAAATTGGTCACAATGGTGAAATTGTCAGTAGAGTGACTTTATGAGGGGCCATAATGTTCTTTTGCATGAAATGTATGACATGGCTGTCTGCTTTTGCTGACATATAGTATTTTATCTGAAAGAGGTTAGAATCAAAGAGGTTAGGCAGTTTTATTTTTGAAACATCTTTATATTGCTGCGTGTTTGAAAGGAGTCACATGAAATGAAAATCTGATTTCTCATGAGTTTCTTAGCTGAATTGACTAGTAATTTGAAATGTTGACACGACTGTGCAGGATGCTAAGAAAGGTGTGTTGTTCATTGACTTCCCCCCGGTCCTTCAACTTCAGCTGAAACGATTTGAATATGATTTTATGCGGGATACTATGGTGAAGGTCAGTGGTCAGATATATCTTTTTATGATCTCTGGCATTATTTTTCAGTGCATGTTTAGCATGAATGGCTTCTTAGTTCATGCATATGGTCTGTTATGCGGAACCTTTTAGAATTAGAAGAGTTGTAGAATTCTTGGGTCCAAAATCTATTTTCTGATTTTGTTTTATTACTGCTCTTATCTGTTCTAACTCTGCTGATTTGCTTCCCTATATCATACACAATGTGTTAATCACCGTTATCAGAATTCGACTTCCTGAGTGTTGAATGTCTTGCCTGGCTGAGATTATTGGAGTGCTGGATTTATGCCATGGTGGCATGAAATGGTGTAAATCAAGCATCTCCTACTGCAAACTATAGTATTTGGAAGTACTTTCATTTATTTCTGTACTTATTTTTGGGTGAGTAGATAGTGGAGATAATAAATTTTAGTGTAATAGGATTAGCTGGAATGTTTGAATCTGGATTGGCACCATCATCATCATAACCTGATGTAAGGGATGTTTCATTTTATTTCTATTGCACCAATCAGAAACAAATTTCAAGTTTTATTATTGATATCTACACGGTAATTATTCTTGTGCTTACTTTTTGTGGGCTTAATTGAGAACCCAAAGAAATTGAAAATAATCAGTCTAATGAGATCTATTGGACAGAGCTGGAAAGAGAGAGAGTGACAGATAAGATGGCCTATTAAACAAATAAAAGCATTTCTTGGGCAATATACTTAATTTCTACCTTCCCCGTTCATTTTTTTAGAATCTCAAAGTGCGAGCACTTTGTTTTTCTAAAACCTACACTTATATATTTGTTAGCCTATTATGGAGGCTTGAAAGGTATTTGTAATCTTATAACTGCTGGTTAAAATGTTCGTTGCAAGTACTTCTTTGCTATTCCTTTTAATTTTTAAAAATCTTTTCTTGGTAGTTGTTGCATGAATTTGACATTTAAACATTTGCTGTTTGGATTAGTATAATGTGTTGTGCATTTGTTTTGTCCATAGCTGTCTTCTTCAGTATGATCTCTGAATAATTCAATTGCTTGGGTCACAACTAAATTTGTTATTTAATTAGTAATTTAGGTCTCATTCATAAGTACAAGGCATTAGTCATTGGATTTTTTTGAATTTGATGGATATTTCAATCATGAAACAAAATACATGATTTTGCAAGTAAGCCACGGTATGCTAAAACACTGACCTTAAGGAAAAAATTTTGCCCCTCCAAGACAATGTCCTGGTGCAAATTAGACTGTATGGAGGTCTACCGTCTAGGATACAATGGCTTGGTTCTATAAGGTGCGCTCCTAATATAGAACCCTAGAATAACCATATAATTATTTTCTTTAATGATAGTCATATGGATGAGAAAACTCTACAATTTTTCATCTCATTTTCAACTTGACTCTTTTTTTTTTTAACAAAATAAGACTTCTAAGCCACCATTATTAATATTTTCATAATTGGCCGCTAATTTTGTAACCAACAAATATATAATGACATTGGTTACAATATACACATAATGGTGCATTAAATTATAATTTGTAAACAAAAAACATATATTGGTTACAATATTTACAATATATATTATGGTCTATTAATTAGGATGTACACAAAATATGCAACATTAGTTACTTTTGACTATGTTCTCTTTGGAATCATAACATTATTAGCTTTGATAGAGAGGTGGAATCTCTATATCAGGCCAAGAACTTTATTCAATGATCTGTGTTTCTTCTTTCCATGTAGATGATAAGCTTACTTTTGGCCTTATTTTGTAGATTAATGATCGTTATGAGTTCCCTCTGCAACTTGACCTTGATCGAGAGAATGGGAAATATTTGTCACCTGAAGCTGATAGGAGTGTTCGCAATCTTTACACACTTCACAGGTACAAATAATAATAATCTGCAACTGTTCAATGAATGTACTGTCTTTTGTTTGCACAAATCACCTAGCTGGTCTGTGTGTTAAATTCATTAATGGTTGTGATGTTTGTTTTGTTGCTTTTTCGCTACTCAAATAGTATGCAGTTCTCTCTGGTTTTTAAGCCAAATTTAAGTGTCTTCATGCTTTATTGGTGTTTCTTTTGTTATTTAAATGCACCTTATATTTATTGGTGGAAATACTATCAACTAATTTTGTAGAGGACTACATTTTAGTTCCTTACATTTCTTGAATTCGACATTATTTCTCTGTTGTTTATGGTATTTTTTGAGCTACTTACATATTTTGAATTTGTATACAGTGTTTTGGTTCACAGTGGTGGAGTGCATGGTGGACATTATTATGCTTTTATCAGACCTACCCTTTCTGATCAGTGGTATGCATTCTTTTAAGATATCTTGTTTCTGTTCCCTAAAATAACTACTGATGCATAAACACATACATACATTACATGTACATGTGTGCTCACAATTAGTTTTCTGCATCAAATTGAAGTCGTCTTGTTAGTTGAATGAAACAAAATCAGGATTCCCATAACATGGACACTTGCATGCGCATAGGTGTAGGTTGGGTTTGAAAATGGGGCTTTGAAGTTAGACATGCAGAAATGGTATCTAAGATTTGAGATTTGATTAGGGTTTTAAACTTTTGTCAGATATCGATAGCTTGCAGAAGTGTGTTGTCATTAAGTGGACATGTACTTTCTTGTCAAAAAAAAAAGTTTGTGTAACTGAAACTGTTTACTGGAAATGTTCAAGGCCTAGTGACTTGGGGTCCTGTAAACAGTACCTGAGATTTGAGTCATCATAAAAAGATTGAGGGTTAAGAACTGAAGAAGATTTTTGTAAGAGGAGATGGAATGAAAGAAGATGCTGGGAACCAGCAAGGGAAACAACTCAATGCTCCATTAATCAACTCTAATAATTATAAAAATACATAGACAGATGTGATTCTTACTATCTGAATTCGACAGGGGTTTTTAATACTATTAGTATTAAGAAATTGATTGACTAAAACTAAATCAACTTAAGACTAAGTAAAAGTAATAGCTCAGCTTATACACAATTAAACTACGAAAATATCCCTAATATGAAGGATTTTCAGAAACTACAATTGGGCCCTTGTGCTCAAAATACCTATTACTTCTTATTTAACACTTTCAATTAGAAACTGATTTAACACTTTCAATGAAAACTGATTTAGTATAAACTTCAATTCAATTATTGAAATCATGATATCATGCAAATATTAAAGCCATGGACTTGCTAGATAAAAACCAAATTTACTTGAGCATGGAAATACATAGGATTGGCACCAAAGTTCTTGTTTTATGGTTACATAACACTAACAAAAGGCATATTTGATTCTTGATGTGCATCTGGTAGTATCAATTTGTTAAAATATATTATGAACGGTAGTATGCTTTGCCTTTTTTGTTTGTTCATCCATATACTATGTGTTGCTGGTGAAATGAGGTGCTGTTGCGACGAGCTTCATGGTATAGTAATTTGCTTTTGTTGGGTGGCAATTTACTTCTGACAGTCATTACAGTGACTAAAGAATGGTTGTTCCTCCTTCCTTGTGCATGAGTTTCCATTCTAAGTTTTTAATGTTATAGAAAAAAACTGGGAAAAGCTTTGTGCTTGAATTCTATAGTTTGTATACCTGATTCTGGAAGCCTTTTGGTTCATATATCCTATTTTAAATAGTCATAATGCTACTTTACTGGAGTGTGGCTATTGAAGGGTGGACTATTAGAGAGTTAAAAATGTTTTTCCTATTCATTTTATTTCATATTATAAAAGTAAAGGAAAAAGAAAACTGGAAGGTGATTGTTGAGTCAATTTTGTAAATACAAGGGTTTGGCTATCATTTGGTTACATAATGCTTCATTGCATCATGCCATTTGAAAGGACCTTAATAATTTTGTGCAGTGGAATGGTAATTTAAAATCAAAGTATTGGATGTTAAATTTTCGAGTAGAATGAATGAACTTAAGGATTATGTAGTGTGTGTTTGTATAGAATACTAAATAGGTAATAGCCTGAGATCATTATATGTTGCCAACTATTTGATTAAACTATACTGTTACAACATTGTGCTTAAAGAGTTAAGTGGATTTCAGGTATAAATTTGACGATGAAAGGGTAACTAAAGAAGATATGAAGAGAGCACTTGAAGAGCAGTATGGTGGTGAAGAAGAGGTGACATTTCAGATGGATCAATAATTTCCTGTCAGTTTTTGATTTTGAATATCCTACTGCTTTGTTAATTCACTTGTTTTCCTGCTTTTGATTTGACAGCTACCACAGACAAATCCAGGATTCAACAACACTCCTTTTAAATTTACCAAATATTCAAATGCATACATGCTTGTGTATATACGTGAAAGTGACAAGGACAAGATCATTTGTAATGTGGATGAGAAGGATATTGCAGAACACCTCCGTGTAAGATGCTGCTCTTATCAAATAAGGAGCTTTCAGCTGGTTCAATATACAAGCTCTGAACTGTGGTTGAGTTTGTTGCCTTTGTGGCATAATTTCATTTCAAACTTTAATATGGTGCTTCCGCACTTTAGTAAAGGAAACTAACTTTGCTGATGCCGAGCAGGTCAGCAACTAGTGCAAACGAGCCTATTAGATCAAGTGGTCTTTTCTTCTAGATTGGTTGAAAATGTTATGAGTTCTTAAATAAGACTTTCTTTTGGATTGCCAATATCAAGAGCAATTTGAAATGACCCTCTTACCTGTATGCTTTTAAGCTAAATGCTGTTTTGCTTTACAGTCTTATACGTATTCAATTTTTTATATTGCTTTCTTCTGGAAAATTGGCCTGAGAACTTCTGATCATTTGTTCCAGGAGAGGTTGAAGAAAGAGCAAGAAGAAAAAGAGCACAAGAAGAAAGAGAAGGCAGAGGCACACCTTTATACATTTATAAAGGTCAGTCCTCCCAATCTTTTATTAATATAACTAACTACATTCAGTATAGTTAACGTTCACCACCTACTTTATCACACTTCTTACCAGTTATATTATATTTTTTAGGTTGCACGGGATGAGGACCTTATGGAACAGATTGGAAAGGATATATATTTTGATCTTGTGGACCATGATAAAGTCAGGAGTTTTCGTATTCAGAAGCAGATACCTTTTAACGTCTTCAAGGTACAATCACATTTTCCTCTTTGTGGAAGCTTCAAATTGTGTTTCTACCAAGAATTGTGATGTTTTTATTTCTGTAAACTTACGCTCTTCCTCTTTTGCGTCTCAATAGCGATGTTCACTTTGTGTTTATTATGATGTTATAATTTTTCACTTTCAGTGAGATTTATTACAGAAAATTCTTTCCATGTGACTCGAGATGAAATTCATTATACTTGCATCATGTCGTCTAGTGGTAGATATTACAGAAATTCTCCCAAAAAGCAAATTACTTATCCAGACCAGTTAGCTAATTATTTGGTTTGAAGACTTTAATTAGCATCCCATTGTTTCTGGGAATTAAAGTGAAAAAGTGTAATCGAATTTGTCTGGAACAAAACCAGTATAAACTTTAATACTACTCTTTTGTAACTTCCCAGTAATCCTCAGGGATCACTTAGGTGCTGAAGCTATATAGTTGTTGAAGCTTTTCTTTTTACTGTCAAAGGCAGTTAATTATCTTTTTCTAGTTCTGTCTTCCGGTGCTGTACTATTCATGAATCTTCTAGTTTACTAATTTAGTTTTTAAACCATCGTATGATTTTGTATATGGAAGCATTAGCGCTGTCTTTGGAAGTAAGTTTGCGTTTGGCATTTGTCTTCATGAAGTAGTGATTTTGCATGATGGTGTGTGCAGGAAGAGGTTGCTAAAGAGTTTGGTGTGCCAGTGCAATTTCAGCGCTTTTGGCTGTGGGCAAAGCGCCAAAACCATACATATCGTCCTAATCGTCCGTTGACGCATCTGGAGGAAACACAAACTGTAAGTGATTTCTGCATGCGTTTATTTCTCTAGTGCTAGAGTCCAAGGGTTTGTCACGGGTTACTGTATTTCCTTGCCCCCCCTTTTTTTTAATTTATGTAGCCTTTCCCTTCTAGTCTTGCATTCGTTTTGTTTCTTCTTAATTCTTATGTGAACAAGCTCCTTGAATCTTACAGATAAGATATGGATTATCCTTTTCTATTTTGTTAATTTTTGGGGCAGTTGGGGATGGGAATATGAGATACTGTGAGTATTGGTGAATGTGCTGCTATTTAATGAGTATAATACTTTCTTGAACTGTTAATGATACATTTATCATGTGGTGGTAATTAGCTTCACCTTTACTGACTCTTCTTTTGGTAATAGTGAGCTTCCTTATACATGGCTAATGTGTCAATAAAGTACTGCTTTATTTAAGCTTAATGTATAAGCATTTTATGCAATTCTATATACGGCTCTTGCAGTTTTTTTCCCCTTTAGGGATAAGAAACGAAACATTTAATTTTTTAAATAATATGGAGTTTAAAAGAATAAACAAGCTGTCCAAAAAAATGGTGATCACTTTTATCTGTCATCTTCTGGGCAATATAATTTAGGCATTTTGTTTTAGGGTCTGAGCAATGCCCATCCACTGTATTGGCTCTTGCTAATAGTAAAAGACTTGGTGTCACACTGCTTGTCATTTCTGGTTGTCATTATATTCTTTCAACATTGTAGTTAAATTTTGTGCAGCTATGCCTTCTTTCAGTTCTTAGCTGGGGATTTATTCAAAACTGAGTGACTGAATTTCAAGCTTTTAGTGTGATGCTGTGTGACGTGCAATCTCAATTTTTCTCTCTTTTTTATCTGTATTTTAGGTCGGACAATTGAGGGAGGTGTCAAATAAGGTTCATAATGCAGAACTGAAGTTATTCTTGGAAGTAGAACGTGGACTGGTAATTTTGTTTTTCAACTTTAACTCCTCGTTTCTGCCTTGAAGCACCATCTGCTTCCAGTATTTTAATTGCTTGTGTTTGTTCTTCAGGATCTACGCCCTATTGCTCCACCGGAGAAGACAAAGGAAGATATATTGCTTTTCTTCAAGCTTTATGACCCTGAGAAAGAAGAGCTACGGTACTTTGTTTTCTATTTGTATATTTGCAATCGTACATTGTATTCTTTTCCTTTTTGGTCCAGGTACAATCTGAGGAAGTTAATACAGGGATTATTTTCATATGATAACAGTTATGTTGGAAGGCTTTTTGTAAAGAGTTCTGGTAAACCAATGGAATATTTGTCAAAACTAAATGAAATGGCTGGCCATGCTCCTGATGAAGAAATTGATCTCTATGAGGTATGTTTCCTGTTGCTGAACTTTTTCCTAGTTCAATTGGATGGTGGTCAAGTCAAGCTGAAGATCTAAGCATCTGTTGGCTTTATTCTCTGTTACATTCACAGAAATGTAGGTTTAAGGCAGGGAATTGAGTACTCCAATCAGGTTGATCTAGGTAACAAAGTAACAGGAAAGAATGTGGGCTAATGTAGGAAAGCACACCATTTTATGGTGCTTTTGTTTCCTATTCTGTAGGAACACATTACAATGTCATGTCAAAATCAAAACTCAAAGATGAACTTATTTCCACGTTTTCCAATGGACATAGATTCGATATTTGTAGGTGCTCTCTGCCATAGGTGTGCCAGGTACTGCTGGTTTGCAACGCTACTTGTCTGTATACTAAGGGTTGTCTGGTATTTCCTAAGGGTATACATATTATGTCATTCTTCTAATGTGGACTCTGAAGAGTTGAATTATGTAGGAGTTAAGGTCTCTCAGCAACTAGGTTTATATTGCTTTGAAGTTCATTCCAGAGGTTTTATTGGACAATTGATTTTCTTTGAAAATAAGTAATGCATTGAATTTAAATTTACATTGGTATATGTTATCGATAGTCTGGTAACTTACCCATGTTTTGATGTTCAGGAAATTAAGTTTGAGCCCAGTGTGATGTGTGAACCAATTGAAAAGAGATTCACGTTTCGAGCTAGCCAGGTATATGTCATGTATCACAGATTAAAAATGATTTATGTGGCTTATATTAGAGTTCTAACTCATTTGTTATCTCTGTTGCAGCTTGAAGATGGAGATATTGTTTGTTTTCAAAAATCTTCTCCAGTTGAAAGTGTTGAACAATTTCGCTATCCGGATGTACCTTCGTTTTTGGACTATGTTCACAATCGCCAAGTACACTTCCCTGGTTCCCTTAATATCTGGCAGTGTGAATAATGTGTTTTGCTTATGATCTGAGCTCCATATGTAGTAATATTTATGCAGATAGCTGGTTTTGCATAGAATAGCTGTCTATTCATTAGTTATTGTCTGTGATTTGACATCTTTCAGCTTTGGTTTGACAATGAAACCAAACATATCCTACATTGTTCTCTTTCACTGAGCTGATTGGGCTTTATTTAATTGTTTACTTTCTGAAGAAATGAAAGGTGTTTACTGAAAGTAAATCTGTTAATTGTACAGATATGGGAGAACTATTAGAATCAGAATGATATATACAAATAAATGTGATTGAAAGATTTGTTTATTTTAGCAAGGAGAATTACATAGATCAAAATTAACGTTGGTCTGGAATGTGTTGTCCTTTAAGGTGTGTAGGCCTTCCCTTTATGTAGTGTGCAAAATGGAAAGTGCATGGTTTCAACATTTCACTGTTGGACATAATTTAAGAGCATTAAAATTTCACAGATTATGAAGTTTCTAAGATGATAGAGCCCCTTTTTGTTTGTTGCAATAAATAAATTCAAAAATTAATGAAGGGCTAAAAAGGATACATTGCTTTTAAAGCAGAAAAAAAAAGAATCATTGGGAGTTTTGGGTTATTGACTTTGGTTGCTGCTTAGATATTATAAAAGTTCGATGTATTTGGTTTAGGTTCAGTTTTAGCAAGAAAAATGGAACATATTTGGTTTAGTTTCGATTTTATATCTACAATTACCTGTAGGACATGAACCAAAATGACCCATGTGCTTAGATCCGTTAAGTTGATCACGTCAGATAACGTAACGAATGTTGTAATTAATGCATGACTGGGGACGGTGAATATGTAGTGCAATCTCAACTGTGTAATGTACATTAACTGTTTTAAAAATGTTTGTAATTTGTTTCAGAAATAAGAGCAAGTTATTCTAATTTGTTAGATTAGTTAACTAATTATTTATAGTGATCCAAACATCAAACCTTTTTTATGTTTTTGGATAGTCTTTTAGTTATTTGGCTTGCTTTCAAGTTTTCTGCCTCTTGAACTCACGGGCACACTTGATTCAGTTATTAGAATGAGTTTGTAATTATAGATGCTAGTTAGTATCTAGTCAACAGGAGACTACTTGTTACTTTTATATTTTCTATTTATTTAATGGAATGTTTATCCAGTGAAGCAGTTTCTTCACATATGGTGGTTTATCTAAAAAGGTTTCTCTCTGTTTCTTACAAAAATTTATTTTTAAGGGATTTGGAGTTACCTTAGTTGTATTTTCTATTTTCTGGCTCTTTGGACAGCTTTACGAGAGTCAAGCGGATTCTTGTATCAATGGCAGGAGAAGGTTTCAATGTGTTTGATGCAGAGCGTGAAGCATGGGAGTTCTTAATAAGACATAGTTTATTTAGATTAGAAACACTTCATCTTAATTTATTTTCCCTTTTAGAGTTTTATTGTTTAAGTAATTTTTATTTAGATCTCATTTTTATTTTAAGAATGAGTTTTATCTGAGTTGTTTTCTTAGTCTAGAGAATAAGGCATAATTAGTATAAATATGGGTTTTTATATCCCTTTGATGTAGGGTTGTTATTATTCAGTTTCTTATGGAATAAACTCTTGGTTTGAATCCTTTCTAGTTATTTCTGAGTATTCATTGGATCATGGTATTGTGCTGAATCAACAGAATATAGTTTTTATTTCATTATTTCAGGCATTATTAGATAAATGGAGTATTGAATCTATCCCTGGCCCATCCAAGTGTCGCATTAGTTTGGTATTGTAGTTGAAAGGTTTAACCTTTATCATTCCCAACACCATGGCGTATACCTATGCCATAGCATTTTGCATGGAAAAATCAAAATTAAAAAGAAAAGAGAGAGAGAGGGAGATAAGAGAAATAGGAAACCGAAGGAAAAAGATGTGAGATAAAAGAACAAGAGAAAAAATTGGCATAGTTATGATGCAACTAAAAGACAACCTTGTTAGTGCAAAGTTTCTTCTTTTATCTTTGATGCTCTTGAAAACTTGAAATAGGGTGTTTTTGTTTGCTCAAGATTTATGAAAATTAGTAGATATGTTACTGAGTCTTGTATGGAAGAGGAGGATGAATATGAAGACTGTACTCAAGGTGATGTGGAAGATTTTAAAGAGGAAGTTGCTTGTGTGGTTGTTGAAGACATTATCAATGAAATTGATGAGAATATTGGTGGGCCACTCGCTTCAACATCAACTGCTCCTCATTTAATTGTTGTTTTAATCAATCACCAAAAATTTGATGAGTTTTTTGACATTAACAGGCAACATGAGGCAACATTCAATGCAATCTCAAGTTCTCTTGATTCAAAAGAAGATGGTTGTTATAAGATTTTTCAAGGAGTGTTAAAATATGAAAAAGAATTCATTTGTTAGTAATTTCTCTGAGAGTTTGCATGAATGCTATTACTTGATAAAGAATTTATTATGCCATTATTGTGATTGGATAGAAATTACGAGAGTTGGAACTTTAAAGATTCATTCTCTACATTGAAACAACATTTTGAAGATCAACAGTAATGCATATGGTCCTTTTGAAGATCACCACAAGAAAATTTTGGACAAATTTCTTTGGAGAGAATAATGCAGGACATAAAGCATTGGAATTCTTTATCAAAGCAGAGTTTATTGTGGCTGGGCATCTATTACTCAATTTGAGTTCTTTTGTATTAGTAACACTTATTAAGGTTGTATCTCTAGTTTAGAAATAATCTTATTTAATTAGTTTTCGAGTTTAGTTGCAACAAGTCATAATTAGTGTTAATATGAGTTTTCACGGTCCTTTGAGGGAGAGTTATTGGTTATTTTCTCGATGTTTTTGGGATCAATGAGATCTATAGTGTTAAATTCATTGCATTTTGAAGAGTCAAACAGAATTGGTTTGAGTTCTAATTTTCTAGTAATACTTATTTAGATTGGATCTCTAGTCTAGGAATACTTGTTTGAGTAGCTTTTGAGTTTAGCTGCAACAAGTCATAATTAGTATTATTACGAGTTTATGTAGCCCTTTGAGGGAGAGTTATCATTGTTCAGATTCTAACGGAATAAAATTTTGGTTTGAGTTTCTTTCTGGTTATTTCTTGCTATTCTTTGGATCAATGAGATCTATGGTGTTAAAGTCATGGCATTTTGAGGAGTCAACGAGAATTTGGTTCAAGTTTTATTGTTCCAGTACTACTTAGTTAGGTTGGATCTCTAGAAGCAAATCATTTTTGAGTTTAGCTGCAATAAGTCATAATTAGTATTATTATGAGCTTAGCTGCAACAAGTCATAGTTAGTATTATTATGAGTTTAGCTGCAACAAATCATAATTTGTATTATTATTTATTATGAGTTTTTTTAGTCCTTTGAGGGAGACTTGTTGTTATTTTGATTCTTATGGAATAAACTTTTTGCTTGAATTTCTTTCTAGTTATTCTCGGTATTCTTTGGATCAACAACATAACGTGTTAAATTCATGACATTTTCAGGATTCAACGAGAATTTAGTGTTTATTTCATAATCGTGGATATGGAACCTATCTGTGGCTTATCCACACAGCTGCATCATTGTTACTTGTATAGAGGCTTAACACTTGATCTTTTAAGCTATTGTATTCAAGGTTGTCAGCTTGCCCCAAGGCATAGCCCTTGTTGCTGCACCATGCAACTGCTTGATGGTGTTTGTTGTGCTTGTTAGTTTCCACCTCCTTTCGTATATCAAATACTTGATTGCATTGTGACTGTTGGGTATGACAATTAGTATTTGGAAACTCAGGTTTTTTGCCTGAAGCTGTGCCATTTCAGTCTTTATTTTTCACATTTATGTGACATTTCAGCTTTACATCATGGTGTAAGCTTTTATTGGATATCCAGCACTTTTGGAACCAAATCCCTGAATGAGATTGTGAGAGGGCCTTGATTATACTACCATTGTTAATATGTAAAATCTTCATATAATTGGTGTTCTCATCTTGATATTCTTCCTAATGATATAGTCATCTTCAATAAACTGTATCTGCTGTTATCTGCTTTTACAATTAACATGTTGGCATTAGCTCGTAATTCAAGGTTGCTAAATTTTTCTGTATTTTTGTGCCATAGGTTGTTCACTTTCGGTCTCTTGAAAAAACCAAGGAAGATGATTTCTGTCTAGAGATGTAAGTGCATAATTTTGGTTAATGATATCTGTTAATTTTACTATTGACTTTCCTTTATCAGTACTGCATGGCTGTGGCGAAAGATATTATTGATTATATCATATTTATGTTTTTTTTTCATGTAAATTTCAAGGTCAAAGCTTTATACTTATGATGACGTTGTAGAAAGAGTAGCTCAGCAACTAGGTTTGGATGATCCCTCAAAAATCAGGCTTACGTCACACAACTGTTACTCTCAGCAACCTAAACCGCAACCCATTAAGTATCGCGGAGTTGATCATTTGTCTGATATGCTGATCCACTACAACCAGGTAATAATCATGCTGTTCAATATGTACTTTGAAAATATGGTAAAATAAATCTAATTCTTGTTTCATCATGTTTTTGAACAGACTTCTGATATATTATACTATGAAGTACTGGACATTCCTCTTCCAGAGTTACAATGTTTGAAAACTCTTAAAGTTGCATTTCATCATGCTACTAAGGATGAAGTGAGTATGCTGACTATGCTCTTACCAATTATTCTTAGTCATGTTGATGCTTTGTATGTAAAGTAAAATTTTGGTAATTTGTTGGCAGGTGAGTATTCATACTATTAGACTACCAAAGCAAAGCACTGTAGGGGATGTAATTAATGATCTTAAGACAAAGGTATTATTCTTTGGGTCTGTTCATGCTAAATCTGAACCTCGGCAATACCATGAAAATTCATTCGGAATGCGATATAATCATTCATTTCTGTTTTACATTGCTAACTATTCTATCTGCTGCATTGTGGGACAGGTGGAATTATCTCATCCTAATGCAGAACTTCGATTGCTAGAAGTTTTCTATCACAAGATCTATAAGGTCTGAATTTTTTCTTTGGTTAGCTGTCTCTGCTATTACTACTATCCATCTAGAAAAAAAAATTAAATTGAACGGGAAAATCTTACTTGGCCTGTTTGATTTATACCTTGATTTGTAAGAGGGATGGAAGAGTGGAAGCAAAAATGGGAAAGTGGAAGGAACTGAAAGATCAATATTTTTCCTTACACGTGTCTGTTATAACTGGATTGAAATTTTGGAAAGATGCAGAAAATCTTGTACACTAATATACTACATGTAACTTCTCCTTTTGTCACCTCTCTTTTCTGTCCAATTGGAGGATAGAAATGCACCCTTTTCATTGTACTAAACAGTTTCATCTGCCCTCCTTTTTCATTTCTGTTTTCTGTTCCATTGCTGTCACCTCTTGCCACACCTCAACAGCTGGGATTGGAATCTGACTTGGGCTTTCATTATTCTACTCTTGTTTCAGAATCTGCTTCTGTAGCTGTCACGTGCATATACCTTTTTTCTTTTATTGATTTTTTATTATATTATTATTATTATTGGTGAGATATTGTATTTGTGCTGCTCTGAATTCTGCTGTTAACGTTTATGCAGATTTTCCCATTGAATGAAAAGATTGAGAATATAAATGATCAATACTGGACGTTAAGGGCAGAAGAGGTCAGTGGCTTCCTTTATCTCTCATTCTTTCATGTCAGCTTAATAGTTAGAAACACAAGATGCTTACTGCTGTCACCGATTAGACTTAGAATGATTATTATTATTATTATTTTCTATTTTTATGTTTTTCTGATGAGCACCAATTAACAATTTAACTGGTGACTTATTTGATTTTAACATTACAGGTCCCAGAAGAAGAAAAAAATCTTGGTCCACATGATCGTCTAATTCATGTTTATCACTTTACAAAAGACACTGCTCAGAACCAGATGGTAATTAAGAATTTATTTTATTTTGTTTGTAGTTGGTACAGGAAGATACAATTTTTTTCATCGTGAAATCTTTCTCTCCATTCTAAAACTATTTATATTTGGCAGCAAATTCAGAACTTTGGAGAACCTTTTTTCTTAGTCATTCACGAAGGTGAGATGTTGGCAGAAATAAAAGTACGAATACAGAAGAAACTACAAGTTCCCGACGAAGAGTTTGCTAAGGTATGTTTTACTTCTTTTTTTGTACTGTTCTATAAAAATACGCTTCTCTTTTTGTGTTTTTTTCAATAGGGAGCGGAGTATTTCTATTAACAAAGAGTGAGGATATGTTTGGTATTGAGGCGTGATAATTTTGAAGAATGAAATTACATTGTCAAGTATCAGTGTAAAAGTGGGAGAGCCCCGCTAAACGTTGGTGTATATCAAACAATTTTCATTTTTATTTGAAAGTTAAGTGGAAGCTAACAGTACCAACCACACCCAAGAGGTGCAGCATTAAGCCAAAGGCCAACAGGGCATTAAAAAATTCCCTATCTGTGAGCTAATGAAGAGCTATAAGAAAAATCTAATCTACTAACCCCAAAACATTGTATTTCTCCAGGAGTACAAAAACATGTGTAACTGCCCCATCCCAATTTGAGATTGATGGAAAAAAAAATGAGGTCCTAAAAATTATTGTTATTTCTGTTTCACCACACACCCACAACAAAGCAAATGGTGAACACTTCCATTTGGTCTTAATCTTGTTTTCCTCACTAAAGGCAAATATATCCTCCATAAGTAGAGTCTTGTATGGCCCACAGCAGTTTGGCTTTTGTACAAAGCTTAACTCGTGAGGAATGAAAAATGTTGTCAATTGAAGAGACTGTTAATGGTCTCATTCTCTTGTCTACTCATAACACACAGCTGAGGGGAAAGACTAATGTTAGGGTACTTACTTTAAATGACCACTCTGAAATTGATCTTTCCCTGGTAAATATAGAAAATCTCTGTCAATGTGCTTTCTGATTATTTGTGTTATATGTACTATGTCACGTATGGGCTGTTTTACCAAATGTAGCTCTCTATATGGAATGTATAAACAGGTCACTTATTTTATTAAAACTATTTTTCATGTGTTTTTCTCAATATGCATCATACCACATTACAACTCACTCTTGGCATGCAAATTATCTCTGATTTTGTGTTGATTAGATTTAGTAAAAGCTTTTCCTTTTCATAGCATTATTCTGTACATTTTTTTAATGGGTAAATATAATGTAACTTTTAGTGAGAACTTATCTGGTTAATAGCATTGTGCATAGTTTTTCTTATTGGTGAATGTTATATTTCTAGACTTGGTTAATTACTATTTCTCATTTGCAGTGGAAGTTTGCATTTCTTTCTCTTGGTCGGCCGGAGTACCTTCAGGACTCTGATGTTGTCTCCAGTCGTTTTCAGGTGCCAAAGACTACTCATCATCATTTATATCTTTGTTAAAAGCGTTCATTGAGAACTTACACATATGCTTATACAATTATCCGCAGAGAAGAGATGTTTATGGTGCTTGGGAGCAGTATCTTGGATTGGAACACTCTGACAGTGCTCCTAAAAGGGCTTATGCCGCTAACCAGGTGAATTGCATTTCTCTCTACAGGAAAATATGTTGCCTTTGATTCTCTAAATATTTTGTATTTTTGGTGGTTATTGACATATTCAGGCTGCAAGAAAGTGGGGACCATAGCTCCCGGTCTTTGCTTATGCAACTTATGCAAACTTTACTTCTTGCTTTACTTACTGTTTGCTAATGCTAAAGTGTATTGTTTTTTCCAATCTCTCTTATCCCAAAAGTTCAAGATGAACAAAAAATGATTAGATGTGCTAGAAAATTGTTGGCTTTGTATCTGATGTCATGCTTGTTTTCAGAATCGCCATACCTATGAGAAGCCAGTTAAAATCTACAATTAGGAAACATTTGAAGATGCATGAACTTTCCAATCATGGCTGTGGTTGAAGTGGGTAAACCTCAACACCAATTTGATGTGTAAAAATGAGGAAAAAAGGGAAAAGTGTTGCTGTAAAGGTGACAAGTGAAGGGGGTATGGTTGTTGATTTTTGTTGGCTTATGTAATTCTTCTGCTAAGTTTGGTATTGGAGGACTTTTCCCCCTTTTAGCAAATGTGTATCTGCATCTGCAAGTGTGTCACAGCCCCTAGAGCTTTTACTTCCGGTTCTAAATGGAGGATCCCTCTTTGAGTAATACATCAGTGCCTTCATCTTCAGTTCAGTGTAATTTAACAGTACATAAACCTCCCCCCAAAAGAAAAAACAAAAAGTTTGAGATTTTTGGATTAGTGAATGTATACAGGGTATAGTGGGTGATCCTTGTTTTTTGTTTTTCCTTTTAATTATGTTTGGTTCCTGATTTTTTTTCTTTTTCATGTAGATGGAAATATATTTAATGGTTATGGGCCACTGTTTGTGAGCCTGTTTCTAGTTTTTTTGTATAACAAAAAATTGACAGCTCCTGCATCATTTTTAATTGTCATTAGAAGGGACTGCTTATACTCTCTCTATTATTTTTCCCTTAATTTTGGTGTTCGGTATGTGAGAGAGATTTTTCTATTTCTTCCTAATACATTCTTCACTTTCCTCAGCAAATTATATGTTTGTTTGTATCTGTGTTTCTGGTTGACCTTTTGAGAGCACAACGGATAAAGGTATTTTACAAAGTAATTTTTTTACTTTCGACAAATATCATTTATTTATTTTTGCTCTCATTAACTGTTGCAATTTGGAATATCCGAAACAGTGATAAAATAATGACACGTAGATTAAGGCTGTGACCCGTGTGTTTCTGGCCGGTATTGCTGCTCTGTCTTTGCTTTATTAATAATAACATTCTAATTGAATGTAATTACTTTGAATTTTGTTATGCAGAAATTTGTGAATCGTTTCGACATAGAGTAGAATTCAGATTATTCAATTCAATTTAATTCATTAAGAATATATGGGATTCTGTATAGTCCTGGACGGGAGAAATTTTGTGTATCAAAATGCAGGGGCAAATCGGTCAATGGACATAAGGTGTAATTATTAATAAATAAATAAAAATGAACTGAAAGACTGAGATCCACATACTTCTTGCATCAATGGCAGCACTCTGTTTCTGCTCTCTCCAATTCAATCCTCTATTTTCTTCTTCTTCTTCTTCTTTTTTCTCTTCCACAAATAATTTGGTTCCTCAAATATTCCCCACGAAATCAGAAATCTCAACTCTCTCCCGTTGCTGTTATTCAAAGCATAAAAACAACAACAGCGCCGTTAATAAACAATCCACAATTACAAAGCTTTTTCTCCACCCAATATTTCTGCTGACTGGTTTTGATAGGCCTCTGGATACCCAGACATTGCTTGCTACTATCAGCGTTTTAGTCGCTATCGCTCTCTCTCTTTTCCTTGGCCTCAAGGTACGTTAATTTTCTTTCGGGAATTCACATACCCATTTCATGTCGAATGTATCGTTTATTTCAGTTCATTTTTTGCAGGGAGATCCCGTGCCCTGTGACCGCTGCGCGGGAAACGGTAACTAACTTCTTGGCACAACTTATTGTATAGTCTAATCTAAGACGTTTGAATTTGAAGCCAAAATAAAAATGCAAGTAAAATTCGATTAAAGCAGTTAGGCGAATAACAGTAACGGAGTAATGTGGTATAATTCGAGTCCAATGTGATTAACTTTTCCTTTGTTTTTTATTGTAATTTAAGTTTGCCCATTTGTTTTTGTGGTATAAAGAGCTAGATTTTGATGGTTCCACTCTCTGTATCGGATAGGTGGCACAAAATGTGTCTTCTGCAATGATGGTAAGATGAAGATAGAGTCTGGATTGGTTGATTGCCGGGTCTGTAAGGGAGCAGGTTTGTTTCTCTCTTCTTATACTTTAGAAACATTTGGAAAAACCTATGGTGCATTTTATTTTTCCTTTTGGCGCTAGGTGGTGCTACGGTAGTTTATATCTTGTCGAGATTGATTTACTTCATCTAGTTATCGAACATTGCATTTAGGATGCATGTGTATTTTTTTATTTTCTTGGAGTGTTCTCAGTTAAGGATTTTGGTTGTTATTGTAATTTCTCTGTTGTTATTATGGTTTTGGTGACTGCTAGTACAAGTTATTAGACATAGCTTTTAATGTACTTGCACCATGCAATATGGAACATTGCTTTTCAATGTTAAATTTGAAGATAGTTATACTGCACAATTGCATCATTTCAGTCTCTGAACATTGGTTTAGAATGATGTTCAATTTGGTTATTTTAATGTCAATATCTCTGATAATATGTCAGACTGTTCTGTTCTTTTGAACTAAAATATGTTTCGATTTATTCCATAAGCATTTTGTTTTTTAGTTTTAAGAGAATTGTTTCTCTTCGTAGGATTGATACTCTGCAAGAAGTGTGGAGGTTCTGGATATTCTAGACGTTTATGAGCTTTTTCTCTATACTGCCAGATATATTTTTGATTTGTAAGAAACTTTTACTGAAGCTTTAATTCTTTTGTCCATATTCTTGCTTTTTCACCCTCTCCCTCCTTAAGGTTTTCCCTTCTGTTTTGTCCAATATACTATGTAATTGTGGTGAAGCGGAATGACATAGTTGTAAATTTGAATGTAAACTTTTCATACTTTTCAGATGATTGAGTTATTCTTAAAGCTATATCCTCCTGACCAAATATAATTACTGGAGGAAAAGAAAGTTATTTTATGTTTTCTTATTTGCTGGGACTGTTGTATGCTACTGCACAGTTTGTGTCAAAGAAAGAAGGAATAATTAATCTAATTATCATCCGTTGCAAAGTTACACCGTCCCCTGTTGATGAGTCATGGCAGCAAATCTAGCAAACTTTTGTCTTCAAATGATCTGATGATGATATTGAACATCAATCAGAATGGAAAGAATGTTACGGCCTACTCAATATTTATCAAAGTTAGTTATTCTATCTTCCCTTTTTTCTGTACCGTACTACAATGGAGGTATTCTAGATTTTCTCGATTGGTTGAGTGGGTTACAGACAAAGAGCTTTTAAATGAGGACGGGAATTGAAATGAGCATATATAGAACTTGCTGGTGCCATATATTGTTGGGATTATGAGTTGAGGACATTGCAGTTTCTGCTTACACCTGCTGCATAACCCAAATATATGCCCTTCTGGTATTTATGTTATTATTCTTGATCATCCATGCTATGATACAGACCACAATAACTGGTACAAGTATTGCTCCATGTTTATTTTGCAAATCAGCATTTTTAACTGCAACATATGTACCTGAGCAACTTTCTTTCTGGCTTCTGCTTAAATTTATAGATGCATTGTGTTTGTTATTATTTCAAAAGTAAACAAATTACTCAGTCCTCCTGCAAATTGTCTCTCCTTGCATTTTAAAATCTTACATGCAATTGATAGTCATGTTCAATAAATAATTATCCTTTCTAAGAAATATATTGAATGGGACTTAGAAACGAAACATCAAACTTTTATGCGTTACTGTTACTGAAATTTGGGATGACCTAAGAGTTTAATGTGTCTCAGACCACCTAACCTTCGTCCAAGGGGTCAATAAATAATTATTTTTTCTTGATTAAGTCTAATACGCTTTGTAACAGATCTGTATGTTCTCGGGGTACAATTGTAGAAGACAGGAGGATTAAGACTTCGTTTCGTATTAAAGTACTGTGATCGTGAGGCAATATATAGGGAATAAATATTAATTGAAAAATTAGTGAATCTGATATTACCGAACACTTTCTAGTTTTTAAAATGAAGCATAAACACCACAATTTCAAATAAAATCTAAGTAGATACATTAGAACAGTAGTTTTTATTTTCCATATGCTGAGTAGGAAGATAGATTATTGGAGAGTTTGGCAATATCAATGTCCCATCCTCCATGGTTGTGGAAATTCTCCGTTAATATTATCCATATCAAGAAAGGATTTTTAGAAAAAAGAACCCCTCTAAAAATTTCAATTTACTATTGTGTAATTTTTTTAATGTTATAAACATATTTTATCAGTATTATTACTTATCGAGAGTCTTGATATAATTTTAATTTGACATTATTCGGATGTCTGTACTTATTGTAGATGATGTCTGTTCGGATGTTTGCACTTATTACAGATGATGTCTAACTCTGTATAAAAAGGGAGGAAGAATTTCTCACATGGAAATTATTCCTGTTGGGTGTAACCAGCAGAAGTCGAAGGTGAGCTTCCTCAGTGAGGAGGCAGACTTCTGTCCACTCGACACAGCCCGAGTGATTCTATTGTGTATGGCTTTCAAGAATTAGTAAAACTTCATTTCCCAAATATTTATATTAGTATCGATTTCATGCCGCTGGCTTGCACCAACTGGATTGTAGTGAATGGCTCTACATATGATATTGACAAACTTGATGAGCATTACAGTGAATCATCTGCATACTTTCCGTCTTTGTCATCTACCTAACACACAAAAATACAGAAGCAATTAGCCATTACTTGAATTAGATATTGCAACCCCAAGCCAACAGCCCACCTCCACTTTTAACTCTTTCTCTGTTGTTTCTCTCCTCTTTTTTTCATTCTCCCCTCTTTTTAACCCCCATTTTTCTCATCTCTCCTTCCTGCAGCTGGTAGAAAACCATGTCTAACACTAGCTCTTCTGTCATTGCTCCTCCTGATGAGGTTGAAGAATGCCGCGGAGTCCTATTTGTTTACAGTGATGGGTCTATCGTTCGCTTGCCTAAACCCAGCTTCAATGTTCCTGTAAATGATGACGGTTCTGTAATTTGGAAAGATGTTTTGTTTGATCCTGTTCACGACCTCTATCTCCGGCTATACAAGCCGGCTTCTCCTGTTTCATCCAAGCTGCCAATCTTCTACTACATCCGTGGCGGTGGCTTCTGCATTGGCTCACGCACTTGGCCTAACTGTCAAAACTACTGCTTTAAGCTGGCCTTAGAGCTTCAAGCTGTGATCATCTCCCCTGACTATCGTTTAGCCCCGGAAAACCGGCTCCCGGCTGCCATAGAAGACGGCTACACGGCTGTGAAATGGCTACAATCTCAAGCAGTAGCAGATGAGCCTGATACTTGGCTGACTGAAGTTGCTGACTTCGGCAGAGTGTTCATATCCGGTGACTCTGCAGGTGGGAACATTGCTCATAATTTGGCGGTCCGACTAGGGGCTGGTTCGTCGGAATTAGCTCCGGTTCAGGTGAAGGGTTATGTTCTTCTGGCACCCTTTTTCGGTGGGACAGTCAGGAGCAAATCAGAAGCTGAGGGACCAAAAGAAGCTTTCCTCAATTTGGAACTCATCGACAGGTTTGTCTTTGGAATAATTCTTAATGGGATAATAACATTTTCATCCCTTTGCTTTGTTAAAATAACAAAATAGGACTAGATTACCAATTGTAACATTTTTAGTCTCTGTTATTATACTGTTGCAAACCTGAAAGCCGGGTAAAAGTACAAAATTTAATTAAGAGATATTGTGACTTTCCCCCCTGATTTTTTGAGAAATGGCTCTTATCCCCCTGTGTTAACAACCAATCTAAGAAACCCCTGACTTCTTAAGAAAAGCAAGATACCCTGTTATCATTTCGTTAAAAATTCGTTAAATTGAAGGTCATTTTAGTAATTTATATTAAAATATAATAAAAATACAAAATGCCCGGGACCATCATTACTATTAAATTAAAATTCTTTTATCCTTTTATCTTTTTAATACCTAAAGTTTGATTAAATAACTTCATAAGTCTAAAATTTTTAAACTATTCTTAAAATTTTTAATTTTATATACAATATTTATTATACCCTTATACTTAATATTTATTATTTTATTTATATCTTAAATATATATTATTTAAATTATAATATAATCATAAATATTTATTATACATATGTTGTAAAATAAATAGATTTATAAATTTATATTTTATTAATAAATTAATATTTATTTGTATTTTATTTGTATTTAATTTTAGTAATTACAAATATGAAATTGGTTATTATTTAAGTTCTTATAATTAATTACAATAAAATTATTTTGTTAATATATTATTAAAATAAAATCGTTATTTATTTATTAATATATTTTTAACGTATATAAAATACCAATATAAAATAATTAGAATATTTATTTATTAATATAATTTATATAAATATATTATATTTGATCAAATTTTATAAATTTGTTAGTTATTTTTAACAAATATTAAGTGTAAGAGTATAATGAATATTGTATATAAAATTAAAAATTTTAAGAATATTTAAAAAATTTTAGACTTATGAAATTATTTAATCAAACTTTAGGTACTAAAAAGATAAAAGGATAAAAGATTTTAATTTAATAGTAACGGTGGTCTCGCGTATTTTGTATTTTTATTATATTTTAATATAAATTATTAAAATAACCTTCAACTTAATAGATTTTTAACGAAATGATAACAGTAGGGGATATATTACTTTTTTTTAAGAAGTCAAGGAAAGTTTTTTAGATTAATTGTAAATACAGAGGGATAAGAGCCGTTTCTCAAAAGCCAGGGGAAAGTCACAATATCCCTTTAATTAATGACTAAATTGTTAAATATATCAAACTATGTCTTAATGTGTTATTTTAATAATATTTATGGACTTAAATGTTATGATCTCATTTTTACGGGGTAATAACATTCTCACCCTAAATTTCCAATAATAACAAATTAGATACAGAATTTTAAAATTTAACATTTTAGTCCTCGCTGTGGCGGCTGTCGGTTGACGGTTGTCAGTTATTCAATGAGAATGAAAAAAACAACGAAACACTGAAAAGAGACTTGATTGTTATAAATAAGAAACTATATCCTGCTCTGTTATTTGCTAAAAGTTCTGAGAAGCTTCCATTTCTACTGTTACCAGGTTCTGGAGGCTGTCTATACCAATTGGAGAGACAACAGATCATCCTCTGATAAACCCATTTGGGCCATTGAGTTGCAGTCTTGAAGCAGTGACTCTCGACCCAATTTTGGTCGTCGTCGGGGGAAGTGATTTGCTCAAAGACAGAGCTGAAGATTATGCAAAGAGACTCAAAGGTCTTGGGAAGAAGATTATATACGTTGAATTTGAAGGAAAGCAGCATGGATTTTTCACCATTGATCCCAACTCCGAAGCAGCAAATCACTTGATGCAAATCATCAAAAAGTTCATCGCTGAAAATTCTGGCTAAGATTGTCTTTGCAAAATGAAGTTCTATTTCTATATTTTGAGTGGTGAGTGAATTTGACACTCTAATGGAATCTTGTATCTTTAGCTTTGAAATGGGTTTTAAATAAGGATATATAAATATATCACTTTCTTGATTTTATTTAGAGAAAAGGGTAATATAATTTATTAATATACATTTTAATTTATTAAAAAATTATCTATTTAACTCTTTATTTATTAAATAAGTTTTTTAAAAAATAAATATTAACCTTCTTTTATAGCTCATTTTTTTATAATATTATATAAATTGAGAAATTTAATGATACTTACTTATAAAAACATGTTACAATATTAAATTAAAGTTAAATAGATAATTTTAAATTATTATGATTAAAATATATATTTAACAATATTATAAGATTTATTATTCTTTTTTCTTTATATGTTTTAAAAATATAACAATTTTTTCGTCTCTAAATTTTTAAAAAATAAAAATTAAGATAGATTTTGTTAATTTTAATTATCATTCCCTTAAACTTTAAGGATAAAATTATTTTTATCCTATTTTTTAAATTAAAAAATTAATATTTGATTGTATATTTAATTTTAGATAAAATAACATATATGCATCTGTTGAGTTTAGTCTAATACCAAATTAGATAAAAAAATATTCAAACACACCTCATTTGGTATTTTTCATCCTTTTAGGTGTTTGATTGTTGTATGACTTGAAGATAATTACATTTTACTTTATATTTATTAATAAAAATGCAAATTATTTTTTAAATATTTTATAAATATACACATCATTATGAAATTGTTAATTTTTTTCTTATTATGTAAAATTAATATAAAAACCATACCTTAAAAATTTAAATTAAAAATCTAAATATATAATATGTTTTACTTTATGATTTTTAACATTAATTATGTTCTATTTCTATGTGATTTGATATATAAAATTTTGTTTCATATTTAAAATTGAAAATTATAATTCTAGAGTTGAAAAAAAATTTACAAGTTAAAATTATTTGTCTAAATTGTTTGAAGAATTTGGTTCTAGAGAAATTAGAAGAGTAAAGAAGTTGAATAATGAAAAAAAAATATTTAAAAAATTGTAAAATAAAGTATATTATACATTTTTAGATAATTTTTGTAATATTTCTATGGTATTTTTATCTTTTTAAAATAATTTATATAAAAAAAACTAGAAACTAATAATTTAGAGGTAAGGTATATAAATCTACAAAAAATTTATAGATAAGTTGATATTTTATAAATATGAGATAGATTATAATTGCTTTGAAGTCTCCATAATTTAAATATTAAAAACAAATATCTACTATTTAAAGTGTGATCGAGTATTTATGATCTCGTACGTGTTTAGTTGAATGTTATACCAAATTTTTTTTATTTATACTTGAACTTGAGATGATCTAAGAGTGTTAAGCATACTTAAACCACTCAAATTATGTCCATAAACTCCTTTTTCTTTTGATTTTATTACAATAAAAATAAAAATTAAATAATTTAATAGCACCAGAATTGAAGGATGCAATATATTCCACACTATTTTATGTAATTTATTTTAACATTTTAAATAAAGTATTGAAAAATTTTCAATGAAACAGTAACAAATGATGTGATATTATTTTACCAAAATTTGAATAAAATATATCCTAATTTATTATTTTATCAAAATTTAATTACAAAATTATACTATTTTATATGTATATTCAAAATAAAACAAGATTCTACATTCTAAAGTGCTAAAAATTCTTTTTGACAAAGTATATTGTTTAGTTTTGTTAATTCTAAATGGATTATAACATAAAAAAACTTTTAGCAATTAATTTATTTTCACTTAATTCACTTAATTCACTTAATTTGTTATAATAGATAATTAAATCTATAGAGTCTAATTTAAGGCATTTTTTTTTCAGTTGAGCAAAAAGTAACTGTTTCTTTTAATTTTTTGTCAAATCTAAAAAGATTTAAATAGTTTAATTAAAAATTTTCTTATATATTATCTAATTAATTTATTCACATAAAATATAAAAAAAATAGTTTTAATTTTTTTTTAAAATTTTAGCTAACAAACCAAACAATTTAATACTTATATTCATATGTTAGACTAAAAAATATAAATATATTATTAAGATTCAAATATTCAGATCTATTTAGATTTTAGAATTTTAATAAAAATACAAATGTTACTTAATCATCATATTTATATTAATTAAATTATAATAATATAATTTGAGTAAACATTGATGAAGTGAAAGTATTTTGTTTTCTTACACTTTATATGAATAATAAATCATAACATGTTTGAATTTTAATATTTTAGTTCTTCGTATTTTTTCAAAAATTGGTAAAAAAAAAAGGTAAGGGTTAAATGTAATAATAATATTTTTACTCAATTGCAACAATTTTATCCCCACCGTGGTAGAATTAGTAGCATAGCAAGTAGCGACTAGCAAGTACCAAAAAATATGGTGAAATTTAAAAATACCTCAAGTGAAGTCAAGTTAAGTTGAGGACTGATTTCCTAAAATTATTAAAATATACACTAATTTATTATTTTTATAAAGTTTAGGGATGCAAATATTATTACTCATGATTAAACTAATAATATTTTGCTTAGTAAACTAATTTACTATTACTTTCCCGTGGCGTGGGCGTAATCATGCTTGTCAGATGCAATCAATGATTCTTCATTTCGAATTTTATTTTATTTTAATAAGCCAAGTTAATCAGAAAGAAAATTAGTAGTATCATCTTCTAACGGCGTCGTTTCCAAATTCGCCGATCCCATCATAAAGCATTACGTGCAAAGGAAAGTCGTGAACCTTGGGACATTTCGGTAATTTCCGCATCACCATCCTTCTTTTCTAAATTTATAGGGACTGTTTGGCTCCACAATTCACATTCAAAAATTTGAACCTCGGAATCTCAAACGGTCATCACTGTAAAATAAACCCAATCACAATTGCCAACCGTTCGATCATCTACTTTACCCTCAACCATCCGATCTTCCTCCTCTCATCCCTCATTTCAAATTATTCTTCTTTCAACCAAACACACTCCCTGCAATTCTCTCTTCCACTACCAAAATCTTCCTAATTTCCTCGGCAGAACCCTAAACCCTCACTTTCACGCTCACATTTGAGCTTTTCTCTTCTTTCTTTCGACCGACATGCCGTTCATTTCGGACACGGCCAGCGCGATTAAGAGCAGGTTTGGCTTCCACAACCGCTCCGTCTCCTCGGAATCTGTGCCGTCGATTCGGGCTTCTCCGGATCTTTCTCTTAAGTCAGCGTCTAAAGAGCATGCTACAGCCCAGTCGCAGGCTGCCGCATTGGCCGTTAGCAGCATCGACGAATGGGATGAGAATGCAGCTGCCAGCTCTGATTCATCTCAGGGTTTCGAGTTCTGTGAGGATCCGTCGTTCTGGAAGGATCACAATGTACAGGTAAATGTTCATAATTAGATAAGATTGAAGTTACTGCTGGCTGATAAACAGTAAATTGATTTCATATTTTCAGTGAAGTTATGTATTGTTTATTACAAACTTAATTTTAACTTACATGTGAAAACAATTTGTAATATATGCTGATTCTTGTTGATGCTGTATCATTTAAAAAATTTTATGCTCTGCAGTTAATATGTATTTAACCAGAAAGTCGATGCCTGACTGAAGTTTTTTTTAATAATTATTATGATTAGGTGATTATTAGAATTCGTCCCCTGAGTAGTTCAGAGATATCGCTTCAAGGCTACAACAAATGTATAAGGCAAGAGAGCGGTCAGACCATTACTTGGATAGGACATCCTGAATCACGTTTCACCTTTGATGTTGTTGCCGATGAGCATGTTAGCCAGGTATAGCTTTCAGTTGTTTGGTTTATAATGCTAGTGTTGTTCTTGAATTGTTGTTGGTGTGTGGTAGAATTCATTTAAGTGATGTTACAGGAGAAGTTGTTTAAAGTGGCTGGAGTGCCCATGGTGGAAAATTGCGTGGGAGGATACAACAGTTGCATGTTTGCATATGGCCAAGTGAGCTTCCAATAATTCAATTTAATTTGTTTGTTTGAGTTTGTGTACAAAGAGTTAGTGGACTAACATTTTACTTGATTAAAATGTTCGGCATGGTTGGTCTGTGCCTCTAAAATTATATGATTTACGTTACCATTTGCTTGTGCAGACAGGAAGTGGCAAGACTCACACGATGCTGGGAGATATTGAGGAAAGTACTCAAAGACATAGTGTTAACAGTGGGATGACACCTAGAGTCTTTGAATACTTATTTTCAAGGATTCAAAAGGTATTCTATTGGTGAACTAAATGGGTTTCTGTGTGATGGTCAAGAATGTTGAAAACATAATTAACAAGGATTTTGTTTATATGAGGCCCCTCTTTGCATAGCTCGGGTGGTCTAGGGCACGTTTGATGCTCTTAAGTTATCCTGAGTTTCTCACTACCATCCAAAATCTTTTTAAAAAAATAATTTATTTATATGAGACGAAGCATGAAAACTTTTGCAAGAAGTTGGTAATCTAATGAGATAATGAGGCTTTATAAATTAACTTTTGGCTGCAAAATATTAGTCATGTGTTCAAAATCAATTTTGACCATGTTACATAAATATTAATAATATTATGTTTTTTGCAATAAGAAAATCTTGAAAACACTTTGTTACTACTTGGTAGTATTAAGCAACTTCAAATGTATTGAAGAACAATTTTAACAAGTATATCCAAGACGTCTTTAAATAGAGAAAGTTGATGTTTGCATATCAATGGTAATTCAGTCTGTTGTCACTTTATAAACACAGGATTTGTATATGTGAACTAACGATGAATTGCTTCCTAGAAATCACTTTATCAGTTGGTTTCCTAATTTTGGATGTCAATAACTTCTATATATCATAGTTATAATTTTTTCTTATCTTCATTCACTTACATCTTTTTATTCCCAGGATCATATAGCAACCTCTATTGACTACTCTTTGTGTGGCAGGAAAAAGGTGCCCGTAAAGATGAAAAGTTAAGGTTTACTTGTAAATGCTCATTTTTGGAAATATACAATGAGCAGATTCTTGATCTTTTGGACCCGTCTTCCAATAATCTACAGGTATGTCTAACTAACATTGTGCATGTTGAAGGTTCATTTCTCCAGCATCATTTTTTATTATGATTATCCATACAGTAAACAAATTGAAAATATGTTCCGAGAAATGAAGCACTTCTCCTTTTTGTTCTCCAATTCCGGTTTGAAATTACCAGGTCATTGAACATATTTAATGGGTACTCTTTGGCAATCATATGTTATTAAGAACTACTTAGTTATTCATGAGTGACATGCTTGCATCTGATAAAGAAAAGCTTCTCTTTTAGCAAAGCAGCCCATCCTAGCAAGTGGTTAACATAGAAGTATGAACAATGCCACATTATTGTGAACTTCAGTGACCACATAAAGGCTTATTTATGTGTTGCACAATCATTAGTTCCTGTCACACACATAGTTTTTTTTTTTTTTTCCAATCCTTCAACTATTAATTGTGCGAATAAATGATAAAGCATTGTCTGGAGATCAGAGGAATTTCCTACTGAATATCTTTTATGTTATGAAATGCTGAGTTTAGTGGACTTGGATTGTTTGGTTTGTACGTTGCAGATAAGAGAAGACATTAAGAAAGGGGTTTATGTTGAGAATTTGAAGGAGGTAGAAGTTACAAGTGCTCGGGATGTGATTCAACAACTTATTCAGGTATATTTTCATCTTTACTACATATGCTCTTTGATTTTAGTGTGTTCACCTGTAGTTGTATCATATAACTGGTATCTTATAGTGTTAAAGATATTTGGTGAATACTAGTAATTATGCTTCGAGTTATCCCTTTGTTGCAAACCTATAGTTATAGTTATCATAACTTGTTTGAAACATGAATTATTTTTACACCAAGGTTGAAGAGCTTTGGTGCTTTGAAATCAGTGTTGGAGCTTTTGTTCTTCTGTTGTGCAGTAGACAGGCAGTTTTTTTCCTCTTGTGAAATATAAACTTTGAATGTGCAAAGAACAGGAAAAGAAACAATTTTTAGAATTCTGGGAATCCATTAGTGCAGAAAACAAAGTATAATAGGATGTCATTTGGAATTTTTCTGAAAAGAAACAAAAAATTGTTCTAAAGTGATCATTTTGATTGCACCTTTCAGGCTGTATTTCCTTGTTTCCTGTATTGAATTTTCAATTACTTTGTATGTATAGCTGATAGCATTATTATTTATTCTGTTAACATATTATTGCCTATTCCATACCAGTAACTTTAAATGGACAAATGAATCTGTTCTTGAATTTAAAACTTCTAAATTTGCATCTGAATTGAACTGGCATTTGTTTGTTCTCCCTTATTAATCTTTTGTAATATAGCAGCTTATTAAAACCTACTGATATTTCAGGGTGCAGCAAATAGAAAGGTTGCTGCCACTAATATGAACCGAGCGAGTAGTCGTTCTCACAGTGTTTTTACATGTATTATTGAAAGTAAGGTGAGTGAACTGTTTAAGTTATTTTCTTCTGTTTCTATTCCTATTTTCTGTTTTCTAAATTTGCAGCTGTTAAGTTTGACGTTCAGTTCCCATCTTTAATTGCATGGTAATTGCCAGTGGGAATCTCAAGGTGTAACTCACCATCGGTTTGCCCGCCTTAATCTTGTTGATTTAGCTGGATCTGAAAGGTAAGGATAGAGAAATGAGTGAGATTATCAAAAAAGCTAAGAGTGTTTTTTGACATTGATTTAAGTTATTTTTCACAATTGTTTTGTTTATGGTTTGACCACAGGCAGAAGAGTTCTGGTGCAGAAGGTGAACGCTTAAAGGAAGCTACTAATATCAACAAGTCTCTTTCAACGTTGGGGTGTGTTGTCCTTATCTTTCACAATCAGTTTTCCAGTCAATGAAATATTTTGACATCTTCAGAGATTTTTTATCCTCTTTATTGGTCCTTGCAGACTTGTGATTATGAACCTTGTTAGTATCTCTAATGGGAAGTCACTCCATGTTCCTTATCGTGATTCTAAGCTTACATTCTTACTTCAGGTAGACAATAACTGCTGATTGTAAATAAACCTTAAGATGCAATTTCTTGTTTTCAGTAGATGGGTTATATTACATAAATTTCATATAATCAAAATAAGCTATTTGAGTACTTGACATGGTATGTAATTATCTTATGCTAAAATTTAGTGCTTTATAAAACTTTTTACTATTTGAAGGATCATTGATGTAACTTCTTTTACAAGAACCATGTTTTTTTTTTTTAATACAAAACCACTCATTTTAACTCATGTTTAAGGATGTATAAAAATTTTAAAATATTTTGAAGAACTTTGTTTGTTTATCTAGGATTTTTTTAATAACTTGTATCATCTCTAGACCGACAACAGCGAAAGCTTACGTAACTATTTTGGCTATTCTATTACTTTTCAGGATTCACTGGGAGGAAATTCAAAAACTACTATAATTGCAAATGTCAGTCCATCTAGTTGGTCAGTCAATACTTCATTCTTTATGTATCTACATAAAGTTATTGTTTGCCTTGTTTATAAACTTTTCTAAAGTTCTGAAGTTTCATTAATTTGCTTATAGATAAATTGAAATTTCTTGTACTTCCTAACTTCTATGGATATGTTTCCTTTTTTCTTTTTAAAATATAAATTGAAGCTTTACCTCAATTTCAAGTTCCTGGCATTGTATTATTACTTCCTCTGCTATTTGTTTCAACATGTTCCACTGGCTCCTCGCTTTTAGTGTAAATGCATAATGATATGTGACAAAATTTTTGGTCTCTTGCAGTTGTTCACTGGAGACCCTGAGCACTTTGAAGTTTGCACAACGTGCAAAATTTATTAAGAACAATGTATGTAATCTCAAATTGTCATTTTTGTCCTTTAATGTTCTTTCGGTTTTGTCAAGAACGAGTATCACTTTTATGACTTTGGGTGCACAGAAGCATCTATGAGTTTTTATGTAGCTAATGAGTTTTGCAATCTCATTTTTGTTTTGTCTTTTCTTTTTTTTTTGTTTTTTTGTTTTCAAGTGGTTTGGGACATGTCTACTGGTATAGCAGTCACTTTTAGTACTTGCGTTTTTTAACTTTGAATTACCATTACTTCTAATTTTTGGTGCAGGCAATTGTAAATGAAGATGCTTCTGGAGATGTTATTGCTATGCGAATTGAGATTCAACAACTTAAGGTATTATGCTCAACTTTCTGATTTTTCAGTTGGTGTACTTCATAAATATCCTGTAGTAAAACTGTTTCTTGAAGATCTTTTCTGGAAGGTATCATTTCAGACTTCATTTAGTTGCTATTGTACATCAGATATTTCTTGCTCAAAATAAAGTTTTATGAACTTATGGTTCAGTTGCTATTTTATGCAATATAGATCAAATGCTAAAGTAAAATTTCTTTCGACTATGTAATTAAACTACTTTGATAATACATTTCTACATAAAAATAATTTTTTTACTCTTGAAAAAGCAACATAGATGGAATGCTCATGCCATCCCCTAAAAATTTGGCATTTGTTAGATTTAATTTTGTTTTTCTTCCTAAGCATACTTGGTTTTATAAGTAAACTTCTTATAGCAATTATGCAATTTTCAATTTTCTATTATGTACTTCAATTGCATTTAATTTTTTTTTTTTTTTTTCAGAAAGAGGTATCTCGTCTACGGGGTCTGGTCAATGGAGGGGGTGAAAGTCTCGTTAATGATACTTTTGCCATAAGCATTCCAGCATCTCCAGGATCATTTAAGTGGGAAGGGCTCCATGGGTCATTTAGTCCACTTGCATCTGATAAAAGGATGTCTCAGGTTAGAACTAGTATTTTTTCATTTATGAGAAACCATATGGCTAGACTTCTTACTCACCAATTCTTTTGTTTTACCTTTTACAGAAGAAAGATTATGAACTTGCACTCGTTGGTGCATTCAGGAGGGAAAAGGAGAAAGACCTCTCCTTACAGGCTTTGGTTGCTGAAAATGAGGCCACTATGCGGCTGGTATATCCCACGAGAAATATTGATTCATTAGTACTATTCTTGGCTGAAAATTTTTAGGAAGTATACAAATCAGTGCTATAATTCTCTTCTTAGAATAGAATAAAAAAAAAAATGAATTGCAAAAGATCAATTTCCATATTTTTGATTAGATGCTAAAGTCTTAGATCAGAATTTGTCAATACTCTATATATTTTTGATTAGATGCTCACAACATTTGCACGTAAGTTGTTTCTTGTGGTACGCTGAATTAAATGCACTTAAATTTTCATCTATTATGATTAATATGGTTACCATGACAGAACTTTCTCCAAATATAAATTCTGTACTTCATTTTTAATTAGGCCAAACAAAGAGAGGATGAGATACAGGGGCTCAAGATGAGGCTACGGTTCCGGGAAGCAGGAATTAAGAGGCTTGAGGCAGTTGCCTCTGGAAAGATTTCTGCTGAGACACACTTATTGAAAGAAAAGGAGGAATATCTAAAGGAAATTGAGGTTCTCAGGACCCAGGTTGACAGGAACCTAGAAGTAACCAGATTTGCCATGGAGAACCTGCGGCTCAAAGAGGAAATAAGAAGGTATGTGCTTTTCACACAACAACTTTATAATGAATGGACTTTCATACTAATAATTTTATTTGTGTTCTATTTTAGTGGTTTCGCTACGGAAATCTGAACAAAGTTTATCCATCTTGAGAAAATCAGTTTCATAAGCATGATATAATGTTATATAATCTATTAACCAATTTGGAAGTGAGATTCTTCTGATAATGAGATGATAGAGTTCCCAAGTTAAAAGTGAAGTTCCCTACTGAAATAATATGTTCAATTTGTCCATTGTTTGCTTCATTTGCCAGTGTACAGTGGATGTCTGTCAAGCATGAGGATTTCCAGATATCGTTCTTCTTATAATTTTGCTGAGACATTGTATTTGCTGATACATTGTTCTTCCTGTTTTTTGCTGTAATCCACAGACTGAAGTCATTTTATGAAGAAGGTGAACGGGAGATGATGAATCAACAGATAATGGTGTTAGAGAATAAGGTGCCAAAATTGATTTTTGAACTCACCAGATAAATTATATACATCTATTTTGGAATTAACTTATATCTGTTGATCAAATGTGCAGTTGCTAGAAGCACTAGACTGGAAACTTATGCATGAATCAGACTCTTCAGCAGCTCAGGTTCTTTACAAGCCTTTCTTTTTAATTAATTCTTGTATTTGAATTCATTAGGGGGAAATAGAACCTTGATTTTGATTGTTTATGTGGTAGAAGGAAAATTCAAATTCAGTAGCAGTGGCAGAAGTTTGCACTGATGGTGATATCTTTGGCAAGGCAAGTTTCAGATATCTTTTTCTATGTGTATTTCCGAAGTATGGCTATTTTCTATTGTGCATCTGATTTTTTATGGATTGGAGAAGCTACTGCAGCTTAGATTAACATAGCATACCAAACTTCAATTGAGTTTTAAATTTTTAATAGACTAGTGGGTTATATATGAACCTGCAGTGAATCAATGAATGATTTGCCAAGATGATCTATGATCTTCGATATTTGCAAGACTGTTGAATTTGGTTTTACTTTTCCATAGAATTATTTATTTGGAACACAGTAGCTTTTAAATTTCAATTCTGTCCATTCAGTTATCTTCTAAACTGAATTGGCTGGCAACATACATTTGTTGTTAGTCGTTTGAGTTGAGTCTGATTGAAAGTAACAAAAAGTTATACCTGCCAAGGCATTTGGTTGAGTTGTCTGTAAATCTGAATGATGGAGTTCTTAGTAATTTAATTTTCTTTTTATGGCAGGAATCAGGGTCTCCATGGCGCACTTCAGTTGTTAATGAGGAAAACGAATTCCTTCGCATGCAGGTAAATAATGTACTTAGATAAATTTTGTATATTTCAAATTAATTTCATTTAAAAATGGTAGCTCTCATATATCAGATTAATTGGATGGAATTCTTCTTCTATTACAGGCTATTCATAACCAGGCTGAAATGGAAAGACTCCAAAAACAGTTAGAATTCTCCTTTGAGGAGAAGACAAAGCTGGAAAGGTGGTGGTCAAATCTTTGCTTTTGTTGGATAATTTAAATTGATTGAGCTGTTAGAATTTTTCTTTAATATTTTAATTTCTGGTTGGATTTCAGCGTCTCAATATTAATTTTATTAATGTGGCAGGCAAGTGAGTGATCTGGTTAAGAAACTTGAAGAGAAGACTTGTTCTAGCTCTGTGGAGGATGAATCACAACAAAGTGGCCTTCCTTCTTTGGCAACTAATGTGCCCATGCACATCATTAATTTTAATGACCAAATGGAGCTGAAAACTATGGTTGATGCCATTGCAGCTGCAAGTCAAAAGGAAGCAGAGGCTCATCAGACAGCAATTGTGTTGTCCACAACAAATGATGAGCTAATGTTGAAGCTTGGGGCCTTAAATGAGGAAAAGAGCAGACTCAATAAACTGAATGACGATCTACAGCTGAAGCATAAGGTCTTAATTGAGGAAAAGAGTAATCTGATAGAATTGTATGAACGAAAAGAGGCAGAGATGAAAAAAGTAGTTGAGAATCTAGAGCATCAACTTGTGGAAATGCATGAAGAAAATGACAAATTGTTGGGTATGTATGAACAAGCCATGCAAGAGAGGGATGAATTTAAAAGAATGGTTTCTTTAGGTGGACAAAACAAAGCTGAAGCTAGAGGAGAGTTTGATTGCCCAGAGAAACTTGTAGAAATTGATGGAGGGAAACAGCAGATCACGTCGGGTGAACCTGATCTCGTAGCATTGAATGGGTGTGATACAGGAGAAAATCCCAACTTTGAAAATCCTACAATATCTGGTGACGAGATTCCTAGATTGGATGTGCATGATGGATTTGGTTCATGTCTTGGGAATTCTCAAGCTAAGGAAGAAAAGCACATTGAGCTTCAAGCAGAAGAATTGCAAGCACCAGAGCAAACTCCTAGTTATGTGGAAGCTACTGTTGCTGATATGGAAACAGAGCCACCAAATCTTGCTAAGGCAAAGTTCACAGAAGATCTAAATTTGGTCAAAGTGAAGCTGGAAAAAGCACAAGAAAAGCTTTCGGCAACTGCCGATATTGTTACTCTATTTGGTTCAGTGGAGAAAGCATTCACGGAGGTTGATAAGCTTTCAAGAGAAATTGAAGCAATGGAAGCCATTATCCAGGACAAGCAACAACAGTTCAGTACACTTAAACACCTTTCTTCTGAAATGCAAGAGAGAAAAGTGCTTGTAGATAATAAGTTATTGGCAATCAAGCACTCTCTGTCAAGCTTTTCTTCATCAATAGCATACTTTGAACAGAGAGAAGCTAGATCAAGGGCAAGAGTAATTGCTTCAGTGACTTACCTGAGTCAGAAGAAGGAGGAATCAATACATCTTCAAGCTTGCAAGAGAGAAGTTGGGGCTGCTCTGGGAAAGGTTCAACAATATGAAGGTGAATTGAGGAAAAACCTTGCACTATTGAAATCAAAACTTGAGGAAGAGAATAAAAGGCAAGAGAATGATAAGGTTCTCTTTGCTATAGATAACATTGAGAAAACAGAAAACTCACAGAAAAACTGGAATTTGGGTGGTAAAGCTACTGAATTGCTGAAGTCGGAGGAACAAAAAACCAAGCTGCAAACCGAGATAAAGTTATCTCGAGAAAAACTTGCTATAGCGAAAAGGGAATTTGAGGATTTGACTAAGAAATCCTGGAAGATAGATAGTGAGTTACAAACGGTCCAAATGGAGATACAGAAAAATTCGAGATCTGTCGAGGAGATGCAGTTTGCACATCAGGCTGTAATCCAAGAAAAAGAAACTCTATTGGAAATTAGAGAGAAAGGCAAGGCAGAGATTGATAGCTTGATTGTTGAATACCAACAACATGTGTTTGAGGCAGATTTGAAGGAGGCAGAGATGGAGATTTTGGAAGAAGAGTTACAACTACAGTTGAGAAGAGTAGAAGAGTTGCAAGCACTTCGGTCTGCGGCTGAGGAGAAGAAGAGCAAACTATTGGAACACATAAATGGTAGTTCATGCTTATTATCAGAAAAGATGGAAGGAGAGCTGCAAAGTGTTTGGGCGTATGTCTTGGAGGCAAAGACATTGCTCTTGGATGATGAGTCAAATGAAAGGTAAGTTTTTCGCTTATCTTTTGTGACATTTGCAATACTTCCACACAAAACAAAAACAAAATTGTCTCTAATTCATCCAATATTTGTTGTAATTATTTGCTACTCAGCAATTTAATTTTTGATTTTGTGTTAGATAATGTCCATTATTTCTTGTTTCACAAGTAACAATTGTCTTGTCTTTTGGATATAATTTAAATAAACCATCGTGTGTGTAAAAAGCTAAAAGTGCAGTTGTTTTGAAGATAATTGCATTGAATTTCGAATTCACTATGCTAAATAAAATAATGACTTTAATTTTCATTGCTATGAAAAATTATTATGAAAAATTATAAACATCAAATAAGTTAGCTTTTATTAAATGAGATTGAAAAAACTCTCACAAATTCAACCTAAACTCAATTCCAAAATAAAATAGGAGGTTTTCTCTCTGTCTAGACTCATGAACTAACATGTATATATTTTGATTAACTTATGTCGTCAAAATTCCAAACAATTACATCCAAATCTATGAACCTTTTGATGAACATCAACTGCTTCACAAAAAAAGTCGTTATATTATGTTAAATGCTCGTATTATGAAAAATATTATTTTCCATCTTCAATTGAAATAAAAAAAAATTGAACTGAAATTAAATTGACTGGCCGATTTAATTTTGCCTAGATTCGATTAGCGTTATTCATATAAATAGATGTGGCATTAAAATTTGAAGTTTAAATTATACTATCTTCATAATTGAGGAGTTTTGTTTACATTTATGTAACATTTTTCATTATATTACATAATTTTATGAAAACTTGTAAATATTAATTTCGAAATTGATAGATATCTCCTAATGTTAAGAGAAAAACCGATACTCCTTAAATTTGCCTGTTAAATCTTATTTTCGTTAGTTGACTTATTAGGTTATTATTATTTGTATATCTAAAGTTCTATAAAATAATAAAGTAAGATACATTTTTTTTAATTATAATAATTTAATCTATATCTTAATATTTTTCACAATATACTCATTCACAATTATTCTTGATGTTTAAGATTGAAACTTTTAAATAGTATTTAGGGACAAAATCTCTCAAGAAATTTTCTCTTTATGTTCATGTATATATTTTGAGTGTGTAATTATTTGAAAGAAGTTGTATCGCATTATAATACTCATATTCACAATTATTTTAAGTATTCGATAAAATTTTTTTTACCTTGTATCGAAATAAAAAAAATTGAGCCGAAATCGAACCGACTGGCTGGTTTGGTTCGATCATGTACTTATTTATAGATATATTTGGAGTATGTGATTATTTAAAGGTTGTTATATTATAATATTCATATTCATAATTATTCTAAGTATTTGATAAAAAAAATTACCTTGAATTGTAATTAAAAAATTGAGTTGGAACCGACTTATTTATGAATTATATACTTATTTATGGATTCAACTATAAGTATTCATATAAATAGATGTACCTTTCAAATTTGAAAATTTGAGTTATGCTCATCTCATAATTGAAGAGTTTTATTTATATTTATATAATATTTTATAATAAAGCAGTTGAATTTCAGTTATTTAAAACACAAAAAAAAATAAAATCCATGTATATATATTTGAGTGTGATTATTTAAAAATTGTTATATCATATTATAATACTTGCATTAACAATTCTTTTAAATATTTTGATAAAAAGAATTTACCTCGAATTAAAATAATAAAATGGAGCTGGAACCAAACTAGTTTATCGATTTGGTTTTGACTCGATTATATACTTAGAGGTGGATAATTTTAGGTATGGAAAAGGCAAAACAACTCTTCTTGGAGATGAAGGAAAGGAATCTGATGCCAACAACCAAAATTTTCACATCACTTTTAAATGGTTACAGGCTTTGGTTGCTAAAAATGAGGCAGCTATGCGGCTGGTATGTCCCACAAGAACTATTGATTCATTCCTTTTCTTGGCTGAAAACTTTGGGACAGAGACAAATCAATGCTATAATTCTCTTCTTAAAATAGAATCAAACAAAATGAATTGCAAACAATCAATGTCCATGTTTTTGATTGGATGCTAAAATCTTATTTCAGATTTGGTCAATACTCTATATGGTCACAGCATTTGCATACAATTTTGGTGGTATGCTGAATTATATGTACAGAAATATTCATCTATTATGATTTATATGGATACCATGATACAGAACTTCTCCAGATAGTAAATTCTGCACTTCATTTTTAATTAAGCCAAACAAAGAGAGGATGAGATACAGGGCCTCAAGATGAGGGTACTGTTCTCGGAAGCAGGAATTAAGAGGCTGGAGGCAGTAGCTTCTGGAAAGATTTCTGCTGAGACACACTTATGGAAAGAAAAGGAGGAATACCTAAGGGAAATTGAGGTTCTCAGGACCCAGATTTGGCATGAGGAACCTGCGGCTCAAAGAGGAAACTAGAATGCATGTGCTTTGCACACAAGTATTTTATATCTATCTTGAGAAATTCAGTTTCATAAGCATGATATAATGTTATGTAGTCTATTAACAAATTTGGAAGTGAGATTCTTGTGATAATCAGATGATAGAGTTTGAAAGTTAAAAGTGAAGTTCCCTACTGAAATAATGTGTTAAATGAGCTCATAATTGCTTCATTTGCCTATGTACAGTGGATGTTTGTCAAGCATGAGGATTTCCAGACATTGTTCTTATAATTTTGCTGACACATTATTATTGTTATAATTTTGTTGATACATTGTCCTTGTTTTTTGCTCCAACCCACAGACTAAGGTCATTTTTTGAAGAAGGTGAAAGGGAGGCTGCTGAAACAGCAGATAATGGTGTTACAGAATAAGGTGCCAAAATTGATTTTTGAAATGTTTGAACTCTCCAGATAAAAAATTATTCTAGATATTTGATATTAAGATATTTTAAAATAATATTTGTTTTTAAAGAATATTTTTTGTAATTTTATATTTTTTTCTACACTAAATTTAAAAATTAACTATTAAATCACGCCTAAAAAAAGATTAATACTCATATTTAATAAAAAAATATTAGATCTAGTCGAATTTACGAATGAGTTAGTTTATTTTTCAATTTACAAATAAAAAAAATGACCAAAGGAAAAAAAAAAACACATTATTTCTCCTTCAATATCTTTCATCTAAAGTATTTTCAGTATATATACTCAAATGATTTCTACCAATGCAAAGGGACCCATCTAATTTATTTTTATGTAAGATATTGCTCAAGTAGATAGGTTCTTTTATTTTCTACTATAGATTAGTATTTTAAAATAGGGTAACAACATTTTAGTCCCTGAACTTTAACGAAACAACAAATAAGGACATGCTTTGACAGATTTTAACATTTACATACCTGCCGTCCAAATTGTTAATAAAAATTTATACAATTACTTATTTGTCCTTCTCAAAAAGCTGCACCCAAAAATTTCAAAATCAACCTCTTCAAACCCTAATAACCCGACCCGACCCACAACTCTAACCATCCCAAATCGGCAAATCCCCATCATCACTACCCTCTTCCATTTCACCACCATCAACACCACCATCTCAAACACATCTAACTTTATCTTCTCATTTTCTGTGTCTTCATCTTCTTCTCCCACAACCACCACCTTCTCCTACTTTGAACCCCTTCTCAATGGTCACATCCCGTTCACCCCTTTGCCTCTCTTCAATCCGCCCTTATTTTCTTCCTCTTCCTTTCTCTTATGATTTTTGACCCTTTCCTTCTCAATAGCTTTATTTTTATGGTCATTGATTTGTGCAAATGAGAGAAGATGAAAGAATAAAAATGGAAGAAGAGAAAGGAATGAAATAGTTTATAATAAAGAGCATCTCTCATTGTTTTTTGCAAGAGAGGATGTAACTAGTTTGAGAAGCAAAGCTTCGGTTTTCTGGAGAAGATGAAGGAAGATAAAGTTGGTTTCCAATTCTATCCTTGGTTTGTAACTCCGTCATAACAGCAGGGGCGTAAATGTTAAAATCTGTCAAAGCATGTCTTATTTGTTGTTTCACTAAAGTACTTTGTGTTTGTTTCTTTTACAGACTACAGTGAACAGGTACATAGCATCAATGAACCAACTCTACAAAAAAGGTCTCATAGAAAATCACATGCTTGAAAGTAGTTAAATAATAATAATCTCATACAAACTTGGATTGCATATTAAATTCTCCACAGTACATATATAACATAAACAATAAACATATGAACCAACACTGAAGCACTTTAAAACATCTTGTTTCTACAATAAACAATTGTCATAGAAATCCTTATTAATTAGGATTAATTGCATGCTTGATTACCAATGCTCTCTGGCCTCATCAGTATTTTCAACAGGAACTGAGGAGTCTGTCCAGGGTGCTTCTATTGACATGGTTCTCCGCACCTGACTTCTTTTTATGCATAGAAAATGTTGTGAAGAATTGTCATGCCTTCTTCTTTGGAGAATTTGGAACCAGATTCTGTCGCTCTTGCAGGACATATGCCTACACTTGCAAGTAGCCAAAAACAACAGTAAAGCTGAATGCTATTCACAATCTCAAAGCAAAACAAAGAAAAAACTCTATATGTATGCACCTGTATTTGCCTTGCAAAATCTTTTTTTTTTTTTATATTTTTAGTAAGTCCCACTATTGAGTGGATTCACCCACGATGACTTGAAAAATAACCCTTGTCGATGGCAAGAATAGAAGTCAGGAGGTCCTTTGACTCCTAGCCACTTGAGTTAGCCCAAGTGGTCTTTGAAAGGAAATGAAGGAAGCAAATTCAGATTCTCACGATATTTTTCATCCTTTGCAAGTAATTCTACAACTACGGAAAATGTGAATTTATTTGGCATCACATTTCTCTCCGCCATTTTGTGAAGAAGTTCAACCACCTTCTCCGTATCATTATTTTTCAAGAAACCTCGCATAAGCATGTCAAATGAGACTACATTTGGGGCACAACCAATTTTATTTATTTCTAGTAACATATCATATGCCTTCTCCAACTGTCTTACTTTGCAAAGCCCATTGATGATGATGCTATATGTTACCACATTTAACACCAAGCAAAATTCAGGCTGTTTGTCAAATAACTCCTAGGCAATCTCGAACCTCCCTGCTTTACACAGTCCATCAACAAGACCATTAACCATTTCAATGTTCAGCTCAAACTTGCAGTTCTTTAAATTATAAAATAATTCCAATGCCTCTGAATGATAACCATTCTTACAAAGGCCGCCAGTTAGAATACCATATGTCAATGAGTCAGGTACAACTTTATTCACTTTCATCTCATCAAACAGCTTTTGTGCATCTCCTGTCTTCCTTGCTTGAAGAAGGCCGGCTAACAAGGTGTTGTATGCAACAATTGTTGGCCGAATTCCTTTTGATACCAGTTCTCCGTATAGACTCATAGCTGTTGGGACAACAAGGTTTAAAACCATGGGCCTACTTTTGTCTGTAATTTCAATGTTAATGAATTGTGCTTACTCAGTTACAAAGGTTATAAAATATATTTTCCTTAGAACAATAAATGAAAATGAAAGAGGTATCAGAAGAACAGAACAAAACAAATTTAAAAGGTTTTGTCAAAATGGGCTGCTTTTTTTTTAAATAAAAATAAAAATTTTATTTAAATGGGCTTGTTTTTGTGTTAGAGCAAACTCTTTTAATCATATTATGCAAACAACTTACTCTATTGACACTATTGAGTTGCTTTTTCATGAAAGATTCTGTTTTCTGATGCATCACTCGTCTCTTCTACAGCTCTTCTCAATTCCACAGTGAACTGTTGTGCTCCTTTCAATCTACATTTTAATTTATCCTGACTGAAAGAATACAGATCTTAAATAGAAAAGAGTGACCTCCGATTTAGTAATATGATGTAACTGATACACTTTGATCCGTATTCTCAAGTAATGTATCTAGGAGTTCATGGGAAAGTTGCAAAGTGGAAGGCATGGTTTCGGATATTTGTTCTATTGATTATAAAACTCACTAATTTGCAATAAAACCATCCTGCAGTTTGTAGACAGATGGTATTCACATGTATATTATAGCAATTTTAAGCATTTACAGGCTGCAAGACCTTTTTTTTTTCTTTTTCTTCGGTAGCTGCAAACAGTTATCGTTGTCCTGTATGTCGAGGAAAAGTAGCAGGGAATATCCAGGCGACTGCTAGTAAGAGACTTGTGAAAAGCATTCTCTAGAGAGACTATGGCAATGCAATAGGCCTATGACTTGATATTCCAAACTCCTCTTCAGATACACCAAGGAACGACATAACGTCTTTGATCAATGGGGTAGACAATAAAATGGCCTTCCTCAGCTACTGATGATGATCTATTAGAACTGCCCACAATCTCTTCTAGTCCGTGGCAAAGAAATTCTTTTTCTGCCTATGGAAGCCATCTACTGCCTCTTCCTTGCTAGTGTCATGAGCTGCTCGGGGACGATCATATATACGGACTTAGTATATTTGTATGAAGCCCTTTTATCAGGAAAAGTAGGACATGTTTGGATATCTTAACTGCGAAATGTTACTATTAGGCTGATTAGAAGCATCAGAACTGCGACAATTATATAGGTAAATGGATTCGTAGCTTTTCTTATAATTGTGATTTTCGATATAAAAGCATATAGGTAGTTATATATATAACATCATAGGAGAGAAGAACTTCTGTCATGTGATTTAAGGACAGAGCAGCCACTATCATTTATAACAACAGTCCTAAATCTCTCCAAGAACCAAATAGATAGATATAAACGAAACAGAAACTCACAAGAAGTCAAGCAAGAATCTACCGTCGATGAATTCTGAGATTTCATAGAAACAATGAATTTCAATGGAGACTTAGCAGATATCTTCCAAAAGAAGAATGTCATATAACTGCGACTAATTCTAGTTGCGAATATTTAGTTAAGAATCTTTGTAAATAGTGGGAATGGACAAAAACAGAAAAACAGAATAAAGATCCTCTGCTTCATTCAACAAATCACGTATCAATAAAATGAGATATTCCTAAGGAAACTCAAATCTTTCTGGGTTGATGCTCATGATTGAAAATTAGAAGGCGTCATAGAACAAATTTTGAGTGTACGAGTATTATAGAGCTTATGCTTTTAACAAGCTAACATTCACTAGTGATGGATGCTATTACGCAAAGTTGTCGAATTTCTGTTAGGCTGATCCAACGTAGTCCATGCGATCCTCAAACCAGAGATTTGATCCGGATTTTGATGCATGCATATGTTTTATAAATTTTTGCTAGCAATCAATGCCACAGGTAGGTCGTCTGTCACTATTTGGCTCATCATTTGTTGCCGTTTCCGCAAGGGGATGCATTACATTTATTGGGCCTAGTTTAAGGCATCAATTAATATTCTTGGCCATCGAAGGTTTAAAGAATTCAACAAAATCAAATCATGTGGTTTCTTGAACAATGTTTTTCCACAAATGGAATTTACTTATACTTCTCTCAATGTAATTAAGTCTTACAACCTGAACCACATTGAGCTTGGATACACAGAAGTCGTAATGAAGTTTCAGGAAGTCACTCGTGCCTTCTTCAATATATACATATATACTGTTTTGACAGGGCTACTGTTTTACAGTGAAAACATCAATTTGCATAAACTATAGCTCGTTATAAGCATTTACAGCGACTAAGTACGATTTATGTTCAGTACCCAAAAACAGCAGAACATTGGCCTGTATGTTCCTGGTGGAAAGAATCAGGGAACGAGCAGTGACCGGTAGTAATGGAATTTATCAAAGCTTTCTCTTCACCTTTAGGGTCGACCCCTCGCTGGAGAAATGAGTCTAGAAAATCCATGAAAACTGCATCACATGGCAATGTAAGAGGCCCATCACTTGGCAATCCAAATTCCTCCTCACCCAACTTTAAGAGCTCAAGGAAGATGCTATTGTTGAGATATATTAAGGGAAGCACATAACGCCTTTGGTCAGTGGTGTAGACAACGAAATGGCCCTTCTCAGCCACTGATGACTTGTGGCAATCACCCAAATCAACTTCTGGGTTGGCCCCTGGTAAGGAAATCCATTTCCTCTCCGTGGTATCTGTCTGTCGCCACTTCCTTGCAAGTTTGACGAGCTTCATGGGGCTGATCATTTTTACTTACTCTGTATATGAGGTGTTGAAGAGTTTGAGAAATTTGACCTTAATTAAACTCTCAAATTAATGCTAGATTTGTGCTGATTAAAAATAATAGAAGTAGGTAGTTATATAGGCAAGCGGATTGAGAATTGAAAGACAAACATTTTAGTATAGCTTTAAAATTCCTGGCATTGTAATTTTCTAAGAAGAAGCATCTAGTTAGTTGGGGAAATAGATGTTGGGTTGTCCATATCTGCGTATTGGCAATTTACTAGTCATAGGAGAGTATATTTTTTCTGTCTTGTGGTTTAAAGACACAGCAGTTTCTATCATATTAGTTTTGCAAACCGTATTGATCTCTCCGGAATCACAAAAATCGATGCATACAAAAAACAAACTTTCGAGAATAGAAATTAACTTCGATGAACGTTAAGAGAATCATGAAACATTGCACATTACGAAATAGCTAGAGATTGTATCATATAGAGGAAAGATGAACTGGAGTTTTGCACATTCAAGCAATTTGGTAGGTCATGACTCCACTGATATATATGTATTCCCACTTTGGAATTATAAAACAAAAACTAAGTGTTAAATTATATATTGCAACATAAGTGTAAAACAGTGTAATCTGTTCTAAAATATGATAAGTTTAAAGAGACATTGCTATCAGAATATATGTGTGTGTGTGTTTGTTGTTGGTTCTGTTCTTGAGAAACAGAAGATGATGCCAACTGGTGACATGTTGCTATAAATATTTAACAAAAATATATTTATTCAAACAATTAATCATATTATAATTGGGGACAATTCTAAAAAAACTACAGAAAAAGACCATTCCCCCTTTACTTTTGAGAGTGACCAAATTAATTAACTCCCTAATTTCTTGTAATCAGACATAGAATTAGATAATGTTTAATTTTTTTATTTGAAATACGAATGTCAATAAATTTAAATATCTAAATTTGAAAGATTAGATTTAAATGATATATATATATATTTTTTATATATTAACACTGTTTAAATTATAAATGCTTTATATTTTGTGGTTAAAAAAATTTAATTCATATATTAAAAATAAATAAATTTTACAAGAATTAATATTTTTAAAATTACAACAATTACAATTGAATAAATTTATAATATTAGTTTAGTGTTCATTCGCAAAAAGAAAAAGAATTTTTTTGTGCTTTTACTAAATTTATAAGCATACTGGTTAGGACAAAATAGATGTGCCCATGAGACAGATAAGGGACCCATAGATATGATGTGGGCCCCATAAGATCATTTTAAAATTTTATAATAAAAATTAAATATCTATATTTATACCATATGGATTCATTTTTGGAATATATACCTATTTTTATTTAATTACACTTATAAAATATAACATAATAAAAAAAGTGACGATCATATATATTAAAAATAAAAAAATACATAGATACATTCGAAAAAAAAAGAGATAAATACGACTATATATATTAAAAAAACAAAAAATACATAGATAACTTCCAAAAAAAAAAAGATAATTACGACCATATATTTTTAAAAAATAAAAAATAAACGATGAAAGGATTTTGCTATCTTATTCATCATTGACTCCATTGTATACCTCCAATTATGTAGTGATGGTCTGGGCTATCTTAAGTCGGGAGATAAAGCTTGGACTATTGTCGACACATATTCTGATATGTCCGATGTTATTCATCACAAAGATCGTTTTTATGCCATAACTTACACTGGGACATTAATGGTTTTTGATGGTGATAATCTCACCGTAGCTAAAGAAATAATTGAGATGCCTCCACCACTTTTTAAAAAGATTGTACCTCGGCCGCCTGACTTTGCGAAATTTTATGTGGTAGAATCAGCATCAGAAGAGACATTATTGGTGGTCATAAGAACAACAGCGTGGCGGCATGTTGAGGAAGGAAGTGATGAATATACTTATAAAACTTTAGGGTTTAAAGTGTTTGAGGTAAATTTAAGAAGTAAGACATGGACAAAGGTTGAGAATTTGGGCAACAAAGCGCTGTTTTTTGGTTTTAATTCTTCATTTTCTATTGATGCATCCGATGATAATCAGTGCAAACCTAATTCTATTTATTTCACAGATGATTGTATGAGAGAAAATCATTATCACAGTAGAGGAGAAGGGAAAGATATCGGAGTTTACGATATGAAAGACAAAAGTATTATCCCACGTTTTAGTGATAAATCGTATCATTCTGTGATGTGGGTCGAGCAAACTTTTGAATAAACTTATTGTGGATTTAGCAACTTAGTTTTGAATAAACTCTTGTTGAGGACCCTTTTTCAATAATTACTAGTACTTGATCACTAATATTGTATGCATTACATCGGATAAATCTAGTAAATTACTAAAATTATTACTGTTGTATACATGTAATAATAACTAGTAAATCTAGTGATAATTACTATTGTATTAATTACTACAATTCATCGCGATGTTTGTGTCCATGGTGGATTAGAGGCTGCTTCTCCTGCTAACCTATTTGAACTGAAAGGGAAAGCTTGGAATCTATTTAATTTCTCTGTGTTTTTCCTGAGGTCGTCGTCTTTAAAAGAGCAATGGTGATAAATAAAATAATTAATTAGTTGGATCATTTTGATTTTATTTTTACTTAATTAATTTTCCTATATAAAGATGCATCACTATAATTGACTTTTTTTAATTAATTTTCCTCTAATTCTAGATTTTTTCCAACTTTACTCTTGAACTTAACTAAAGAGAACTATTATTCGGTTTGTTTGAACTAGTTTTCTTAATTTTCAAATAATCTAATTTTTTTTGTAATTTATTATACTTTTTATTAATATCACATCGTACATTAAATTATATTTTCTGTTTTTGGATCATAATTCTTCATTTTCTGTTGAAGCATCCAGTGATGATTGTATAAAAGGATACTTGGATTTTCTTGAAGGAGGAGGAAAAGATATGGGAATTTACGATATAAAAGACGAGTATTTCTCCACATTTCAGTGGTAAATCGTGTCACCCTGTTACACCTCCTATATGGGTTGAGCAAACTTATGAATAAAATTGTTATGGTGATACCCATGTCGTGGATTGAGCAAACTTAATTTTGAATAAACTCTTTATAGTTTTCTTTCATTGTTGTTTCTTGTAAAGCACCATTTTTATAATAACTGCTAGTAATTAATTACTATTGTATAAATCTTATATGTTAGGTGCTATTAAATCTAGTGAATCTGTTTGTAGATAACTGATAACTAGCAAATTTAGTGATAATTACTGTTAATTGTATTAATTACTAATATTTGTTATTTGAATCTGCTAGCCCATCTGAACTGAAAGGGAAAGCTCTTAATTTCTCCGATTTTTTTGAGGTGGTGATCTTTAAAAGAGCAATTGCGATAAATGAAATAATGCATTAGCAAATCAAATAATTAATTAATTCCAAATCTTTTTCTGTGTACAAACATATGAGATAATTTATGCATATATTATGACTTATGAGTGTGTCAATCATTTAAATATTGTTATATCATATTCGCAATTAGCCTAAATATTTTGATAATTTTTTTTCTTACCTTTAATTAGAATAAAAAATTGAGTCAAAATCAAGTTGACCAATTCTTTATTTGAGTAAACTTATTCATATGAATTGATATATCACTAAAATTTGATGTTTGAATTTTGCTGACTTAATTTTGATGAGTTTTGTTTAAATTTATTTAAATTTTTTTTTATAAGTCGCAGAAAATTATGTAAATTCGTTAACATTATTAATAGGTATCTAATTGAAAGAGTCAGCTTTTATTAACTGAGAATGAAGCTTTTAGATTGTATTGAGAGATAAAAGATATATCTAAAAGGTTCAACCTAATTTCAATTCCAAATCAAAATAAGAAATATTTTCCCTTAGTTTATCAAAATTATTTTTTGACCTTCAATTGAAACAAAAAAAAATTTAATCAGAATTTCTTATTTTAGCCTCAAACCAATCACAAATATGACACAAAACATGAACTAGTAAACAGTGCTTTCACTAAGCCCATTTCTACAGAAAGTAAGAATATAGCATCAATGAACCAACTCTATTGTTTGCTGAACAATGTTTTGCAACAATTTAAATTTACTTAAATACTTGTTAGAATGCAATTAAAAATTTCTTGAACAATATTTTTGCTCGCATCTTGAATCACATTGATGTTGGATGCCTAAAAATCTCAATTAACCAAGTACGATTTATGTGATCAGTACTCCAAACAGCAGAGAAAGAAAGAGATTTAAGGATGAAACTTTATTATTAATATTGAAAACATATATATTTATATATATATACCTATAGGTTGGTCTAAACAGGTTATAATGAAGAACACTATAGTTACCTCTTACCATCCTGGTATCCACATTAATACCTCCTTTATGAAATATCCAAAATAGCCAAATTTTGCAATTAATGTTTACCATCTATTTTAAAATAAGCAAATTTTCTCTTATCACTTCAATAACTCCCTTTTAACACCATACACCTTTCAAATTTGTAATTTTACTCACACTGCTATAAAAGGAACTACAAGAAACTTCTAACCTGCATCACAATCTTCATAAATTTCTTCTACAATTTAATTGCTTTTTCACCCAATTTCTCTCATGCATGCTATGAATTTCAATACTCTTTCTGCAAACACCTCCAAAATGAATGATAATTTCAATAAAATTAAGCATTTTGAAAATTTTTATAATCAAATTGTTTCATAAACCTCAGCTTTTGAAATTATGAGCCAACTTCTTGATTATCCTTCTATGGCCAACAAGGACAAAATTTTAAATGTCATGTTTGCATGTGAGAGAATAAAGAATGAAAATCTTAGCAATTATGCAGTTTCAACCAAGAAACTGACAATATTTTAGATGAATCTGCAGGAAAACAAGTTAACGGTTCTTCTCCAGCAGGAGTAGGACCTCACTCCGATATATCAACAATCACTGTCCTTCTCCAGGATGATATTGGAGGACTTTACGTCCGAGGAGGGACAAAAAATGACACTTGGATTCGCATTCCACCTGTTGAAGGAGCTCTTGTTATTAATATTGGAGATGTGCTGCAGATCGTGAGCAATGATCGGTACAACAGTATTGAGCATAGAGTAGTTGCGAATAGTTACAAGAACAGGGTTTCAGTTCCTGTTTTTGTAAACCCTGGAGCTGATGCTGTATTCGGTCCCTTGGCAGAGTTGATAGAGAGTGGAGAGAAACCAATCTACAAGCAGCTTATGTTTTCGGATTACTTCAAGTATTTCTTCAGTAAGCCACATGAAGGGAAGAAGTCTATTGATTATGCAAAAATATAGCTTTGTTTTCTGCAGAACAGTTTGTGTTTTGAGGAGCATTGGTTTATGTTTTATTCAGTTTCATTTAAGGTCGTTTACAGTGTTATATTATCAATGTTTAGACCTTGATATCTAAACATTGATGATATAACACTGTAAACATTGATTATTTACAGAAAAGGACAAGACTATTTTCTAATCTTCGATGCTTTTACTTTAATATCTGCATGTACTAGCTACGATGTTGCTCTGGCCATCCAAGATGTTTCTGGGAATGGAAGCTGATCATTCTCTACTTTATTATCAATATAGAGATTAAGAGTTCCATTGATATATTTTTTCAAGTAAATTTTTTAGAATAAACCTTTTATCCATAAAATTTTTAATAAAAATTTATTAATCGTTTGGTTGTTAAAAATAACTTTTTAAAAAATTGGAATATTATTTTAATAGACAGAATTTTTAATGTTCTATTGTAAAAAAATAAAGTAAATTTTTTTTTATATATTAATTACATAATGCATATTAAAAGAAATAAAAGTCGTTTTGCAGTAAATTGATAAGCAGAAAGATAAAATGGCATATTTCATGTTCTATTTACCGACAAACTAAAAGTTGAATGTGAATCTGTTGGGTTGAGACCTTGCAGCCACCTTGTAAAACATTTGAGACCTATTTGCCTATTTCCCTAATATTATCTCCTAGTTTTACCTCTCTACTACGTCTCCTAAACCTTCCAGACTTTACCCAGGCAATACTTGGGAGATACCATACACAAAGGACTAATCAAGATTGAATACTATATAGAAGAAGCCAATTGTTTTTTGATGGACAGATGAGAAGGTACTGTACAGCTCCTGCTCTTATTTCTGAGAATTCAACGAGTGTTGTTTAGGTAGCATGAATGACCTAAACAATGCTTGACTAATCAAGATTGAATCAGCTTTATAGAAGAGGCAAAACCATCTTGTTTTATCCATCCTGAGACAACGAAAACACAGAGCAATAAACCAGAGAAAACAGAGTACTCTTCTTAGTGTGAAATTCTGCCTGGCAATTATATTTTGTTCCTCTTTTTCTTAGTGTTTTACAGGTTTCTTCATTTTTTCCATTAATCTGGGCAAATTTTTTTATTTTAGTATAATAAAGCTACTGAATTACCCAAGAGCATAAATAATAATTTCTACCACCTTAAATTTTGGTATTAATCTATTTTATATTTTGACATATTTTTTGTTTTGCTATCATTTTGTAATCTTGTAACTATTATATTTTACAAACTTTTGTATTTTGATTTCTCATCACTAATTATTAAATGCATTAATTATTTTTAATTGTTGAATCTTAACTTTTATAAATACTTTTCTTATAAAATATTTCTTATTTCTCAAAAATATAATGCATATGTCCATACTAAATGCAAACATAAATAAATAATTATAATTGAAATTGTAGATAAACTAATATTTAGGTCATAGTATATAACTCAAAGCATTTTAGTCACATGCGAGCAAAAGAATTAAATTAGCTTAACCTTAAATTCAAGGATATTAACCTTCATAAGTTTTATATTACAAAAAATTAAGCACATAATAACTTATTATCTCACAAACCTTTTAAGTCTAGTCTTAAGCCCATCAAAGTTTTTCTTTTATCTTAAATAATGCCCATTCCTCTTAATAATTCATTTTAAATATGTTATAACAGACATAATCAGAACACCAAATTCTAGAATTTAGTATCATAGGGTTAGATTTGGAAAATAATTAAAAATTGAAAACTTAATGTTTTAAATGAAACAAAAATTCAGCATCATCTTGAAAATGTCTAGTTTTAGCCCATCAATCAATTTTAGATAAATTAGAATATAAAAACTTATGAAATTATCAGATTGAGTTACTGCCGTGTATCAAAACCTTGCAAAAACTTGTTTTCCTACATCATTTATTCATAAACAAGATCCTAAATTTTTTCCATGAAAATAAAACATACTTAAAGTTCACAAACACCCAGATCAGTATATAAAATCCTCATAAATATTTTTTTAATGAAATTACTAAACAAGCCCATCTTAAAACTAAAAGCCTTCGGAAGCCTCTAGGCCTTCAACATAAGCAATCTATAGTATACGAAATATTTTAATCATTTAAAAAGATGCCTTTAATTTTACGTTCGAGTAAACAAAATCTGATCTAAATAACATGGAGGATATTTTACAAACACTTATTTCTATTTCCCATAATTTACAGCTATGTTTACATGTTAGGAAACATTCATCAATTGGATTATTCATTTCATGTATATAATTTTATTAAAAAATAAAAAATTTCTTGTAATTAATTTGTCTTTATTATATATATAAAACTAATGAGTTGGGATCCTTTCCTTCTTTTACTTTCTCCTCCTTTTTTATTTTATTTTTATTTTCTAACATTTAACTATTTGTTGACACATGACATTAATGAAATTGAATATCTCACTGTCATTGGTACTTTATTATATTTGACACGATATACTAGACCAGACGTAGAATCGCGTATTAGCCATATTTAGTTTTGAACCTAATCAGCGACATTGCATTGGCATTAAACATATTTTTAGTACCTTTATGGAAAGTAGATTTGTGATTATTTTATTCTAATGAACCAATGCAAAAACAGAATTTGTTAGTTTTGCAAATGTTCGTTATCTTTTTGATTCTCATAAAGCTTGTTCAGAAACTAAATATGATATCACTTGTAATAATACAGCCATTTCATTGCAGTTTACAAAGTAAGCTCTTGTTGCGACATCTTTTAATCACTCTAAGATTCTAACTACACATGGTACAAGTCATGAATGTATTTGATTGCGATCTATTGTTTATCACATTTAAAGTACATACAAGCTATCTGCTATAGTAAATGTTCCAATTGTAGTATACGAAGGTAATGCTGCTTGTATTGCTCAACTTATAGGAGGATACATTAAAGGTGAAAAAATAAAGTATATTTCATTAAAGTTTTTCAACACTCATGAGCTTCAATAAAGCAACCAGATTGATGTTGAATAAATATGCTATACTGAAAATTTTGCTGATCTCTTCACTAAGCCATTGTTATCAACTTTTGAGAAGTTGGTATATACTATTGGCATGCGTAGGTTTTATAAATTACCAATTGATATATGTCATCTTGAGGGGGGGAATTTTCTTTTCAAGGGAAGCATAACCTTTGAAGAGTTATGACAGTTATGAGAATTTTTCTTTCGACCAGATTTTATCCCATTGAATTTTACTGGCAAGGTTTTTAATAAGGCAACACATGGTTAATATTAAGTAATGATATTTTCTCAAGTACAAAATTTATTCCAATAAAAATGGTGTAATCTAATGGGGAGTGTTATAAATGAAATGGAGTATACTTTATTTTCATTAAAAAAGTTTATTTGAACTTCTTATGCATTTATTGCATTTATTATCTATTGAGTTTTTACATGATGATTTGCACTATATATATGTGTACAAAAATGTATCAAATTGTTTATTCAGCTATTGAATTTGACAATTAATTAAAAGAAAGTTACAACATTTAAGGTTTGCATTATAATCAAAATATTATTTGCATCCTTATATTTATTTTATTTATAATTTGAGTTAATAGTTTACAACAAATAAAGATTATTTTTAATTTTACCTCTTAGTTATTGATAATTTTTATGTATAACTTTGAAATGTTTATAAGTCAGTGGTAATGCCAATTTTCCAAAAACTCACCTTTAAAGTTGATGGTGGAAAGGTAAGCTTACAGTTTTTTCAGTTTATTTATAAAATAAAAAATTAATTCAAAGATAAATTTATAATTACACAATTAAATTTATTAACTAAAAATCCATAAAATTTTTTATCTCTCTTTCCTCTTTTCTTCTTATCTATTATCTCTTCTTGTTCCCTTTTCTAACTTATCTTTTCTTTCTCACTCTTTTGTTTTTTGCTAGATTTAATGACCACAACTAATGAAATTTTTAGACGCCACAATCTAGTAGATGAACTTGGCATTGAATTAATTTCTTCTTCCGTGGCTATGGTTGTTTGCTTTGTGATTTAGAGACCTCTGGATATGGTTTGATGACAATATTTAGATTGGAGAATTCTAGGATTTATAAATTTTGGAATTTAGTTTGCGGCTTTTTTTTCTGTGTACGTATTTAATTTCTTGATAAGCTTCAGCGTTGGGATTTTGTGATTGTGGGTGAATGAAAGAGTAGCAGGGAATGTTTGGGAGTGAGAATAACAAGCATTATGATTGCACTAAAATTATAAATATTTCATTTTTATATACTATTAAGTATAACAAAATCATTTTATTGGTCAAATAGTACAAATAGGCAAATAGGTCTCAAATGTTTTACAAGGTGGCTGCAAGGTCTCAACCTAACACATTCACATTCAACTTTATTTTTCTATAAATGATCTTGAATTAAGGTCATAAACATTTATAATATAACACTGTAAACCACTTGAAATGAAACAGAAATACCATTTCAATACATAGCTGCCAACAACAACAAATCTTGCCCACAATAAAACATAAACCACAGCGCCCCGAAACACAACCTGTACTGCAGACAACGAAGCTATATTTTTGCATAATCAATAGTCTTCTTTCCGTCATGTGGGTTGCTGAAGAAATACTTTAAGTAATCTGAAAACAGAAGCTGCTTGTAGACTGGTTTCTCTCCACTCTCTATCAACTCTGCCAAAGGGCCCAATACAGCATCAGGTCCGGGATTTACAAAAATAGGAATTGAAACTGTGTTCTTGCATATGTTCACAGCCACCCTATGCTCAATACTTTTGTACCGGTCATTGCTCACAATCTGCAGCGCATCTCCGATGTTAATAACAAGAGCTCCTTGAACCGGTGGAACGTGAACCCAAGTGTCATCTTCAGTCCCTCCTCGAGCATAAAGTCCTCCAATATCATCCATGAATAAGGACATTAATTGCTGACAAATCAAAATGACGTCTTGCTCCTGCTGTGAGTTCAGGATTTGGACACTTTGGATAGTAGTTGAGATGGATTCTTTGTGAACCCATTAAAGCATATCTCTTTTCTTTGTCAAATTCCTTCACATTAAGTCCTTGTAGCAGCACTTGCAACAGCTTCTCTATGATCACTTCAGCTCTCTTCATGTATTCTAATACCTGATCCCTGCAACAAAACAATATATAAAAATATATATATATATATATATATATATATTCTGTCAAGCATCTCGAATTCAGAATCATAATTCAAGGAAGAAACTTGTTTTACTTGCAAATCGGAGGCCACAAGGCAGAAGCCTGATCATTTCCAGAGACATAACTAAACCTCAGATAATCTTTCCATTCCAAAGCCACTTCATCCCGAGGACAAAAACTCGTTGCCAAGAGCACTGTGTCAGATGGAGAAAACCCTTTATAGTATTTCCTTCTCTCTTCGTTCGGCAACTCATAAAAACCGTGAGCTGCATTCTTGATATCCTCCATAACTTGCAGAGGAATCCCATGATTCACAATTTGAAAGAAACCCCACTAGCTTGCAGCTTCACATATCGATTTGACAACCTCTGGATCGTTCCAATTTGAGACATCGATTACAGGAATCGATTCTTCAGAAACCACTTTGCTCAAATCGAATCTCTCCTCAGGCGGTAGAATATATTTCTCAGGAAGTTGTTGAATACCTAAATTAATTAGACCCTTTATTCCATTACCTTTCTTTACAACAAAATCTGTGACGTCCAGGGAGTTGTGAATCGTTAACGCCATTGCTATCTGCGCTGATATGACAAAAAGTTTGGGGAATGATTCGTTAGAGGAATGGAAAATGGAGAGGGATCCTATTTATGTTATCAGGTAGCGTTGCCTTTAAATTGTGCCTAAAATATCCAAAGTTGCTGGAAAGCAACTTTGGATATTTAGGCACAAACAAAACACAGCCGAAGAAATAAGAGATAAACTTTTCGGGGTGGAGTTTTTTTTTTCTTTTAAAGCGACAACATAAAACTTCAATTCATATAAGGAAAAATTGCAACAACAAATTTACACCGATATTGTGCAGATATACTCCAAAAATTAATTATAATAAATAACCAGACATATCTTAAATGAAGGATAACAAAACACCTTGACAGTTAGTGTTTTCTGAAGAATTTAAAGTGTGGATAAAAAATTGAGAGTAGATTTTGCCTAAACGGGTATAAATTTTTAGATAGCACTAGACTAAACTCGATCAGAATTCTAGATTTCTGATAAATTTCTAATATTATATAAACGTATAATATTAAAAAAATTACTTATTTATATAATAGTTCTCAAGTACAAGCATTTATATCTTTTAAAATGTGAATTGGTGCCCTTGAATGTCGACGTTTGCATATTAACATTGCTTTTTATACTAACACTACTACAAATATGATCATAAATGATAACTATTAACTATTAACTATTATGTACTTATGCATACATCGTTTTGCGACAAAAGCGATTTCTATCAACACACAATAATAAAAATTTATTATGAATATATCATATAATTTTTTATTGTCATAAAAATATCAAGATTTTTTGAAAGTTCTTTATCAAGAATTGACCGGTTTTTGGGCACACCAATTTTTTTTTTTGGTCCAATTTTTTTAAAAATTTTTAGTTTTAGTTTTTGTGCATTTTTTGTTTTGTCTTTTTTTCCAGCTTCTTTTTTTATTTGTTGCAATTGTAATTTTTTGTAAATTTTTCAGGTTTTTAATATAATTTATTTATATTAATTATCAATATGACTAAAAATAATAAAAAAATAAATTAAAAAATAAATATGATTTCACTAAAACTAGAAAAAATATATCAATAAATATTATTGTCAATATAATCAATAAAATTATACATCCCGATCCACAATATATAAATTAAATTGTCACTTCATTTCTAACATAATTCAAAATCCATCATTCCAGTATAAATAAAGCTAAATGGACATAATTCGTACCCTAACTCAAAATAAACTAAATGAAAATCAAATCTCAATGCCAACGTATGAATATTAGTAACTTGCTGACCTATTACAAAAAAGTTATTGAATATGTTACGAATATTAGTAAATGAAAATCAAGTCTCCTATTTAAAAATGAAGCAAATAGTATAAGAATCTTTCAGAAAAAAATAAAAATTATTGTTTCAGAAAAGGAATTTATTGAAAGTTATATATATATACACACACACACATATACATGTATCTATGTATAGTTAGAAGAATTAAACAAACAAGCTTATTATATATGGGATGCTTCAGTAGCAAATTACATCACTAGCGCAGAAACAAGCAGCGAAACAGCAGAAAATAATAGTAAAAAGTAAAAAGCAAATTACAACATTGTAAAAAAAAGTTTTCAAACTTTAAGTAAAAAGTAAGAAAAAAATGAAAAATAACTTTTTTCCTGTTTTTAATTTTTAAAAATAAAATTTTAAATTTCCCTTTTTTTTTAAAATGTAAGATCATTTTAAAAAATAAGACAAAAAACATTCTTATTATTTTATATTTCACAAAATTATTTTAACAAAAACTACTAAATGTGTCTTCTATTCTTGAAAACACTATTTTCAAAACATCTTTTATAAACTATTACAAATGCACTCTTAAAGTTATTTGGTTAATTATGTTTTCAGAATATATTTTTTTATTTTAAGAAACACAAAATATGATTATATATATATATATATTTGATTACATATTTTGGAAAATTTATTGTCAATAAAATTATTATTTTAAAATTTATCAAAAAGTTAGAAAACAATAAATTGTTGATTTTTGCTTCTTTCAATCATGAATTTTCAAAATTAATTATATTTTTTCTCAAATTTTATTTATTTATAAATAAAAAAAAGAGAGATATTGTACTATTTCCCCCCCCCCCCCCCCTAAGTTTTAGGAGAAACTCAATATATCCCTCTAGGTTGTGAAAATGGAATGATACTCTCCTGTGCTTTGGAGAAAGTTAAGATATTCTATCAAGTTACTATTTATATTTTAATTTGACTATTTACCCTCTCTATTATTAAAAATATATAAAATATTTATATTATCTTTATTTTTCACTTTATAATAATCAATGTAATCTTATTGTAATATTTAGGATTAAAAATTATAATACTATTTTAATTATTTCTTTCCTTCAAAATTTATAATCAAATATTTATAATATCTAATTATATATAATTATATATAATTTTTAAAATATATCATATTATTGAAATAGTTTATTTAAAAAATTATGCATAATTAATTGTAGTTTTTTTATAACATAAATTTTGTTGTCAAAATTTCTTAAATATTTACACAATTATACATAATTTTTAAAATAAACTATTTTAACAATATGATATTTTTTTAAAAATATATAATTAAATATTATATAAATTTGATAATAAATTTGGAAGGAAATAAATAATTAAAGTCAAAATATTGTTATAACTTTAAAATTTAAATGTCAAAATAAAATTATATTAATTATTACAAAATTAAAAAATAAAAATAATATAATTATTTTAGATATTTTTAATAGTAGAAGAATAAAATAGTTAAATTAATATGTAAATAGTAACCCTAAAAAGTATATTGACTTTCTCTAAAATTATAGAGTATCTTGTTTTTCTAAAAACCTTATATAGGTATATTAACTTTCTTTAAAAGTTAACGAGTAAAGTACAATATCCCATAAAAAAATACGAAATGATTTTTTTTTTAATTCTTGCAAAACTATTGTGAACAAAATAAACAGTTTATCGAAAACGTTATTTACTAAACAAGCTTTTGTTTTCGAAAACATTAGTTTTATAATTCTAAAATGTACATCTTGAATTCATCATGATTTATCTAATTAATTTTTTATCACAACATGACACGTGAATCATGTGATATGCAAAATAGGTGTCTAAAGATGTTAATTTTATTAGCAACACGTGGACGGTTTCCCAATTAAATATTTTATATATGAGATGTTTCTTCAATCTGCTAACACGATGACTTTATTCTGTGTTTAATGTTTTATTTTTTATATAAATAAAGATATTGTAAACTTTATTTTCTTTTATTAATCCAGTTTTTCTAAAGTTTTACATTTTATGTCTCAACTTTTTGTTAGATGTTTCAAGTTTTTAAATTCCAAAAGTTTAACTTAAATTTCTATTTTATACATAATATATTTAAGGAAGAATACTGACCAAATTGATTTTAGTAGTAATAGGAATGTAACTTTACCCATACGTTATGAAGTCATTTTATATTTTTAATTTAGGGATATCGTAATATATCCCCTACATTAGGTTTTTAAATAGTGTTAAATAGCACCTTAATTTTTTAAAAAATAAGAAGATATCTCTTATCTTACGTTTTTATTAATTTGACCGGTTAAAATATTATTATTTTAATTCTTATATTTTATTATATTAAAAAAATTGAATATACTTTATTTATTATTAACAATCTAGTCTTTATTTCAATATATTTAAAACTAAAATGTTAAACTTAAAAAATTTTATTTTTTTTATTATTTTTAAAAAATATTAGAAAAAATATTATTTATTCAAATTAAAATATTAACAATTAATTTCGATAAAATTATATACTATAATGCTACTAACCTTCTTTTTTCTAATTTATTTACTATTTATTATAAATTAAGATATAATTTTTTAGTATTTACACAACATTAAATTTAATTTATCTATTACATTTTATTAGTTTTATTTTATTTAAAAAAACTTCTTAATATTCTATAAATACTCTTAACCCAATTTTTTCTTACCAAATAATTATTTACATTTTTTTCTACTTATTTTAAGTATATTAACTTGAATAAAGAATTTAATATTTTTCAAAAATCAGGAGAACATATGTATAGGAATATCTAAATAAATTGGGGTAAACTAATAAGTATTTTGTTATAAAAAAGGAGAGTAAAAAATTATAATAACTGAATTATATTTATTATTGTGTCAATAAAAGTAATATACATTGAAGTAGATTATTATACGTTTTTTATGATTAATGCATAATAAATTAACCAAGACTATAAAAAAAAAGATTAAGAGTATTTTAGTATGTAATTTTATCCAAATTTATTGCTAAAATTTGAATTTGAATAAAGAATATTTTTATTTCTAAATTTTTAAAAATAATAAAATAAAATAATTTTTTATGTTTATTTTACCCCTAAATTATTAGAAATAAGGACTGGATTGTTAATAATGAGAAAAATATAGTACAATATCTCTTTAATATATTAACATTTTAAAATAGTATCACATTTACTCAATTAAATACAAAGTGTTATTCTTAGAAAACTCAAATAGGAGAAAAAGAATTCAAATTCTAGATATACATTGGATAGAATGCCACAATAGAAAAACATATATAACTAAAATAGGGAAAACAAATTTAAAAGGATCAGATTGATATATTTTAGGCTAAAATTTCGAAATTTTCTCGAAGGCCTGCAGGTGTCAGGACCACTGTCTTTCAAGTTTCATTTTAATACGTATATAACGCGTTACACGTTAGTTTTGAGCAGTTCAAAGTTAAGTTGGCACAAAAACCAAATTAATATGCAAAAGTCAACATTCAAGGGCTCATTTTAAAATATATAAATGCTGGCATTTCAGAACTATTTTATAAATAAGTAATTTTTTTTAGTATTTCCCATTTATATATATAATCTATTAATATAATATTAAAAATTTATTAGAAATTGTGTTTAATATAACATTGTCTGAAAATTTATACCTAATTTAAGTAAAATATACCCTTAATTTAAAAAAAAATTTACCTATACTTTAATATAGTGGATTCAAATAGAAGTCCTTTTTTCGAAAAATATTTTTTTTTGACTGTCTATACTAAACCTTGATGGCATAAATCAATAATGTTGTATATCCTAAAATATAAAAATTTATTAACAAGTGAATGAATGCACTTCAATTGTCAAGTCATTTGAGAAGTACATTTTGAGATTGATATTTAGCGTTTACACTTCATACTTATATATGTAGGAGGGATAGGCCTCCATTAAATAATTTATGCAATTTTATGTAATTTCGAACAAAAATAGGGAGATGTAAAATTCAAACCTCCACCTCAAAAACTTCAAAAGTTCATCATTTTTCCTCTAATTTCTGTGGCTGTGTTTTGTTTGTGCCTAGCAGCAACCTACCTGTTAATATAAATAGAATCCCTCTCCATTTTCAATTCCTCTAAGAAATCATTCACCATAATTTTTGTCATATAAGCTCAGATAGAAATGGCGTCAACGATTCACAACTCCCTGGACGTCACAGATTTTGTTGTAACGAAAGGTAATGGAGTCAAGGGTCTAGTTAATTTAGGTATTCAACAAGTTCCTGAGAAATATATTCAACCTCCTGAGGAGAGATTCGATTTGAGCAAAGTGGTTTCTGACGAATCGATTCCCGTAATTGATGTCTCAACTTGGAACGATCCAGAGGTTTTCAATTCGATCTGTGAAGCTGCAAGCAAGTGGGGTTTCTTTCAAATTGTGAATCATGGGATCCCTCTGCAAGTTATGGAGGACCTCAAGAATGCAGCTCATGGTTTTTATGAGTTGCCAAACGAAGAGAGAAGGAAGTACTCTAAAGGGTTTTCACCATCTGATACAGTACTCTTGACAACGAGTTTTTCTCCTCGGAATGAAGTGGCTTTGGAATGGACAGATTATCTGAGGTTTAGTTATGTCTCTGGAAACGATCAGGCTTCTGCTTTGTGGCCTTCGGTTTGCAAGTAAAACAAGTTTCTTCCTTAAATTATGTATCTGAATTCTAGATGTTTGACAGAATTGCCTCAGTGAATTTTCATATATATATATATATATATATATATATATAGGTTTGTTGCAGGGATCAGCTATTAGAATACATGAAGAGAGCTGAAGCGACCATAGAGAAGCTGTTGCAAGTGCTGCTGCAAGGACTTAATGTGAAGGAATTTGACAAAGTAAAGAGATATGCTTTAATGGGTTCACGAAGAATCCATCTCAACTACTATCCAAAGTGTCCAAATCCTGAACTCGCTGCAGGAGCAGGACCTCATTCTGATATATCAATCAATTACTGTCCTTCTTCAGGATGATGTTGGAGGACTTTACGCTCAAAGAGGGACTGAAGATGACACTTGGGTTCACGTTGCACCAGTTCAAGGAGCTCTTGTTATTATCATTGGAGATATGCTGCAGATTGTGAGCAATGACCGGTACAAAAGTATTGAGCATAGAGTGGTTGCGAATATATGCAGGAACAGAGTTTCGATTCCTGTCTTTGTAAACCCTGGACCTGATGCTGTACTCGGTCCTTTGGCAGAGTTGATAGAGAGTGGAGAGAAACCAATCTACAAGCAGCTTCTGTTTTCGGATTACTTCAAGCATTTCTTCACTAAGCCACTTGACGGAAAGAAGACTATTGCTTATGCAAAAATATAGCTTTGTTGTCTACAGAACAAGTTGTGTTTCGGGGCGTTCTGGTTTATGTTTTATTGTGGGCAAGATTTGTCGTTGTTGGCAGCTATGTATTGAAATGGTATTTCTGTTTCATTTCAAGTGGTTTACAGTGTGATATTATCAATGTTTAGGACCTTAGTTCAAGATCATTTATAGAGAAATAAAGTTGAATGTGAATGTGTTAGGTTGAGACCTTGCAGCCACCTTGTAAAACATTTGAGACCTATTAGCCTATTTTCTAATATTATGTCCTAGTTTTACCTCGCTAGTACGTCTCCTAAACCTTCCAGGCTTTATCCAGGCAATACTTGGGAGATACCATACACAAAGGACTAATCAAGATTGAATACTATATAGAAGAAGCCAATTGTTTTTGCTGGACAGATGAGATGCTGTGATGAGAAGGTACTGTACAGCTTCTGCTCTTACTTATGAGAATTTAACAAGTGTTGTTTAGGTAGCATGAAGAGACCTAAACAATGCTTGACTAATCAAGATTGAATCGGCTATATAGAAGAAGCGAAATCATCTTGTTTCATCCATCCCGAGAGAACGAAAAACAGAGCAAGAAACCACAGAAAACAGTTTCTTCTTAGTGTGAAATTCTGCCTGGCAATCATATTTTGTTCCCCTTAAAATTAGTGTTTTACAGGTTTCTTCATTGATACTAAATATTGAATACAGCTGAATCAGTATAGATTATATCTATTTATCTGTGTAAATGATTCTTTAAAAGAATTTATTTTGTGATAAAACAGCCATTTTTTATTGTTTATTCCTTAGAGATGACGTGTGCATCTTGGCATAACTTCATGAGCACCTATAGTTGCCTTAAGAAGTAAGAAAATACTTATAAACAGCTATGTTAGGAAAAAAAAATTGTGATTTTATTAAGGTGTCATATTCAAACTTTATATTTATACAAATTTCAAATAAAATTGAATACAAAAATAGATTAAAAAGTGGAATTAGAATAATTCAAAATCAATGAATTGAGATAAAGTTTAAATATATACAAAAAGGGTATAAGTAATAATTTTTACAACATTAAATTTTAGTATTATCTATTTTTGTATTTTTACCTATCTATTGTAACTACTATATTTAAGAAATTTTTATATATTGAGAAAATTATTGGATTTGATTTCTCAATATTAATTATTAAATATGTTAATCATATTTAATTATTAAATATTAACTTTCATTAATACGTTTCTTATAAATATATTTTCTTATTTCTCAAAATATAATGCATATGTCCATACTAAATTTTACCGCTCATAACTTATAAGCAAACATAAGCAAATAATTATAAGCAGAATAGTAGTTAAATTAATATTTTAGTAGTATATAATTCAAAACTATTTTTAAATATAGTCACATGTGCACGTGTGCACACGCATATACACACACGTGTATAATTTCGAAAAATCTAATATACTTCCTGCTTAAAGTTTTCAGTAAAATAATTTAATTACCTTAACCTTAAATTTAAGGATATTAACCTTCATAGGTTTTATATTACAAAAACTTAGGCACATAATAACTTATTATCTCACAAACTGTTTTAATCTACTCTTAAGCCCATCAAAGTTTTTCTTATATATTAAATAATATCCATTTCTCTTAATGATATGCTATAATAGACATAATTAGATTATGAAATTTTATAACTTTTATGGATGATTTGGTCAATCTAGAAAAAAAAAAAATCATTCAAATATACTACAAAAGTTGGTATTTAGTTTCATAAGGTTAGATTTGGAAAATCATTAAAAATTGAAAACTTAAATATTTTTAAATGAAACAAAATTTATCATCATCTTGAAAATGTCTAGTTTTTAGCAGATCACTCAATTTTAGATAAATTAGACTATAAAATTTTATGAAAGTATCTGATTAAGTTATTTTCTTACATCATTTCTTCATAGATAAGATCCTTATAATTTTCCATGAAAATAAAACATGCTTAAAGTTCACAATACACCCTAGATCAGCATATAAAATCCTCGTAAATATTTTTTATTAAATTATTTAATGCACCCCGTTTTAGCACTATAGAAGCCTTAGGAAGCCTTTAAGCCCAAAACGTAAAGCAATCTATAGGATAGAAATAATCCAATAAATATCAATTAAGCATATATATATATATATAAAAGAGCAAAGTCAGGGATCTTTTTTCTAGACAAAATTTTATATAATTTATAAGTAATGAGATATAAATATATCTAATGGTTCAAATTAATTAATCTGACATATATATTAATTATATGGTTAAATTTAATCTTAATTATTAAACATGTTTAGATTCAATGATTTATAAATAATGAGAAATTGACAGATATTCCCCTAAAGTATAGGTAAAGGACACATGTCCCTATGGAGTATTAGAAACGACAGATATTCCCCTGACTCTATTGATAAGTGACACATATATCTTAATATTAGTTGATCATTAGCTGACCGTTAGCTGATCAGTTAACTAATTATCACTTGTATCTTTAAATGTTTATAAAATAACAATATATATATTTTTATTTAAATATAATAATTTAGTTTATAATTTAATATTTTTATAGTAATTTTTTTTAATTTTAATAATTTAATCCCTATTTAATATTTTTTATAATATACTCAAGATTAAATAAATTTTTTAATTTATTATTTTAATAATAAAATTAAAATATGCAATTATTAAAAAAATTTCAATAATGAGTTAAATCACATTCATATACTAAAATATTTTTAACATTCTTATTTTATTTTTATAGTAATAATTTGATATTTAATAATTAAAATTAAATTATAATTGTATTGGTTATATATATAAATGAGGAAGGTTTCTTTTTTATTTTTAATTAAAATTAGATTGTATTGGTTAGAAAGAATATAAAATATATATCTAATTATTAATTTTATTGACAAATGACACTAAATAATTTGAAAATATGAATAAAGATTTAAAAATAAAACTTGATTATTTTTATCTATGGTATATAAATATATTATAACATGTACTTATTATTTATATTTTTATTTAAATCTTCATATATTTTAAAATATATATAATGAATTTAATTTTTTAGATAAATATGTTTCATGTAAAAATAAAATATTAAAAATATTTCAATTAATTTTTTAATAATTAAATATCAAATTATTACTATAAAAATAAAAGAAGAATGTTAAAAATATTTTAGTATATGAGTGTGATTTAATTCATTATTTGAATTTTTTAATAATTGCATATTTTGATTTTATTATTAAAATAATAAATTAAAAAATTTATTTAATTTTTAGTATATTGTAAAAAATATTAAATAGGGACTAAATTATTAAAATTAAAAAAAATTATTATAAAAATATTAAAATATAGACTAAATTATTATATTTAAATAAAATATATATTATTATTTTATAAATAGTTAGGGGTACAAGTAATAATGAGCTAACTGATCAACAAACAGTCAACTAACATTAAGGGATATGTGTGACTTATTAATAGAGTTAGAGGGGTATCTGTCGTTTCTAATACTTTATGGGACATCTGTCATTTTCCCATACTTCAGGAGAGTATTTGTCAATTTTTCATAAATAATATAAAATTTTATGTAGAAAAGAGGTACTTGATGTTTTCTCTCTCTCTATATATATACATATATACATACATATGTATATGTGTATATATACATAATATATATATATATATAGGGAAAACGACAAGTCCTCCTCTATTAGATTTCCAGTTACACCCAACCCCCCCCCGTCAGGTATTAACTTGATAGAAAATGTGTGATTTTCCTTAAAAGCCCTCAGTATTTAGTTAAAAGTCCTCTATTAACATCAATTATTATTATATTGAAAATAATACCAACATCAATTATTGTTATGTTTTATTTCAACGAAATTAATGGAAAAAATGGGAGTGAAGTATGAATAAGACAAAAAATTCATACAAAGAAGCATATAATCGTTGGGTCAATAACAATCCAAATCAATGGGCAAAAAAATTGCTTATACAGACAAGCACTTTACCAACAGCAATAACAGTCACATACTATGCAGCAAAGTAGTTATTGATCTTTCTATTTTCCACAATACAGAAAACACTCTCATGAGCATTAGTAGTAACAGTGCTAATTAAAACATATAGCAACCTACAAAATGTCCAAATATTCTTCCTCTAAAAGCCCTGTATTGCAAATAAATGGGAGAATTATCAAATTTAAAAAGAGGTATTAACAAATACCTTCTCTTAAGTTTGAGACTTTAACACTTAAATAGAAGGTTTAAGGTAAACTACACTTATCTCTCATGAATCGTTATTTGACCATTTATTTTTAAAAATAGATAACAATGCATTTAATAAATTAGTTGTAGTCGAATTATTAATTTAAATGGGTTGTATTCATATTTAAAATTCTGATTTACTAATTCATTTAATTAGTACTTCCCTTTCACTAAACGAGCAATTCATTGATTTAATTTGTCTTTCTTGTTTATTATTTGATGTACATAAATTTTGATATTTTTATTATTTTAAGTGACACTATATTTGATTTAAAAATAAAACAAATCAAATATATGGTGGCTATTTTAATTGTTGTACAGAAGGCTCATCTTAGAGCTTCAGGCACAACTGCAAAACAAAACCTTGAGGCAATTGTTTTTACTGGACAGATGTTATGCTGTGATGAATAGGTAATGTACTGTTCCTGCTATGAGAATTTAACAAGTGTAGTTCAGGTAGCATAAAAGAGAGCTAAACAATGCTCGACTAATCAAGATCGAAAGCTATATAGAAGAAGCTAAACCATCTTGTTTTATCCATCTTGAGAGAACGACGAACTGTTTTTAGTCTGGTCCCCTTATTTTTAGTGTTTTATAGGTTTCTTCATTCTTTCTATTAGTCTGGGCAAATTTTTAAATATTTGCGTATTGTACTCAAATTTCACAATTTTTTTTTTTATTTTAGTACTAAAAAGTGATACAAATACCTGAGATCGTAAGTAATAATTGTTATTAAATCTCCTTAAATTTCAATATTATCTTCTTATTTTTTTTTACATATATGTTATTTTTCTATCATTTTAAAATCTTGTAACTGCTGTATTATGTAAACCTCTGTATTTTAGAAAAAATTATTGGACACGATTTTTTAACTCTAAATGTTAAATGTGCTAGTCATGTTTAATAGTTAAATCTTAATACCATTTTTTAAAAAAAAATTCTTAATTTATTTCTTGTATGTGAAAGTAATAATATATATCCAAAAATAACTTTGTATTAATTAATTTCTTGAAAGTAATTAATGAGTTCCTCTTTTGTGTATCTCTAATATTTGAACACAAAAGTTATTTTAGATTTATTTACTTAAAAGTTATTTAGATTTATTTACTTGAATTATTTTACTCTTGCCTTTAATTGCAAATTAAAATTTTACAAAGCCAATATCCAATAAGAATTAAATAATAAAAGAGGTCCATTATCAAGTTAAATTTACTATAGGTAAATATATAAAATGATAGAAATAATTAATAGGTAACGAAAAAATTTCAACAATAGGAGAAAGTAGTGAATAACTTGTACATTTCCTCAAATAAATAAATGAAATTAAAGTTAATATTATAGTTACAAATGTCTGTTTGAAGCCTATGAAATTTATATCATATAACACTTGAACAATCTAGGATAATCTACACATAACTTATTATTTAAATAAGACTTTGAAAAAGAAATATAATGTTTGGGACACTTGTGTGATGAATAGAAATTTATAATTTAATTTATAAAAAACTATCAATTAAAACATTTATATTTTCATTCAGTCTACTATATCATATAATTTTTTTAAAACAATTCTAAATATCCTAAATAATTATTCCAAATTATTTACTATTTTTAAAATAAAATCACTACTTAAAATGGGGATCAGGATATAACTTGAAAACTCTAATATTATTATTTCTTTTATCTTAATAAACTCATGCGACATTCAATTTAGTGTCTTTACTAAATACCTTCTTTAGTTCAAGGATAATTTTTAATTCGTATAAAACAGTTTAACATCCAATAGTTAAGGGTATATTTATAAAAGTAATATTTTTATCTTTCTTGTGAATTTATTAAAATCTTGCTTTTTTAAAACCGTATGTGTCCGGTTTAGTTTCTTTATTGTTTCATTAATGTTAATTTTAATATTTTTGTGCGTCCTTAATTAAATGTAATATTATTTATTTATGGTTTATTAAGGTTTCTTTTTGTTTCTTTAATGTTATTATTTTCTTTAATTTAATTAATTAAAGTAACTTTTGGGAATTTACTTTTAGGACATTAAGGAAGGTGGTTATTCTTCCTTAAAATGGTATATGCTCAATTTATTTCTTTTTTTCTCTATATATGTGAGTATTGGAAGAATTTAACAATAACTTTGGCACTAATACAAGTGAGAAGAGAAAAGCCATAATTAAGATCATGAAGAAGTTTTTGGTTCTCAGTCTTTGTCTTACTCTTTTAATGTCCTCAGTTAATCTTTTGCAAGGTAAATATATATAGTCGTAAGTGTTTTGTTTTGTATATTTAAAGTTAGATTGTTATATTGGAGATTCAAATGTCTAGACTTTTAATTGAGTTGACTGGTGCTATCAAATAAATTCGTTAATTAATTGTAGAATAAAATAAATAGGTAGTTGCTAAACATATATAGCTTCCAAGTACGAACTTAATGGACACATTCCAAGACTTTTAGTTGTACTTTCCAAGTGAAGCAAGAGCAAAGTAATTGCGAAAATAAACCTAAAATAAAATCTTTTGGTATTTACTATTTTATTAATCTTTTTATGTCTGATTGCAGGACAAGTAGTTGTCAAATATTGTCCTTCACAGATGACACAACCTGGACTTTGTCCAAAGGATCCGAAGCAAGCAGAATTTGTGTGCCTTAAAGCTTTCTTCGACAAATATGGAGCAACTAAAGCCCCAGACAATTGTTTATGCAATCCGTCTAATGCAAATCAACATATTTGCAAATGTGATATCATTTGTGATCCACCCCCACCTCCCAAACGAGCTAATTAATTGATAAGTGACAATTCAATTATACTACTACAACATTGCTTTATGATCATTCAATCATAATAATAATGAAATGTGAGAGCACAAACATTTATTTATGTTAAATGCAGTAAGAATTTAAAGCCTTTAATTATTAAACTCTGGTTGATATTTACTGATGTTGTCATTTGAAGATTATTCAAATAAATAAGATAATTGTTTTCTTCACAAGCTAGCGTGCCCCAGTCTCCACGGAATTCTTTAAACAAATTTGGTCATGTACATTTACAGTTCAATTAGAAAAATAATATATAAATTCTTGTTATTTGGCCTCTCAATTTTTAAATTTTAACATTTTGGTCCTTTATAAATTAAAAAATCCGACTCCACCCATTCTAACACCGAAGATGAATGTCCATTCTGAACTGGCAATTATTAGAAAAGAAATAGTACACACAACTAAGATGACATTTGAACTTACTTTTGTCCATAGAAATTAATAGCTAATTGGCCCACAAAGAAGACTTTTGTACTTACTAAGAATCAAGTCTTTGCACGAAACGTGTGATTTGCTAATAGCTTTGGAAACGTTTTGCTGGAAATTTTCAGAAATCGATAGATACAAACATTAACATCAAATCACATCATATCGTATTATTAACGAGCTTTCTACTTCTCTAATTTTGATACGATATGATTCAAGAGAATGTCTACATATATATATATATATATATATATATATTTGAAGAACTGAAATCTTGAATAAAATTATTCAAAAATTTAAGAAAACGTTTGTTTTTAATTTTTATTTAAAAATTTATAAAAAATAACAAAATATAATTAAATTAAAATTTTTAAATTGTAATATTAAGTTTTTTTAATTTTTATATCTCGTATAAGTTAATGTTATACAATGAATACATAGGACATTGTATAAATTAATAATACTCAAATAACATAGAATTTATGTTACACATATTATGCATGTGAGATAATAGAAGAGTTATATTTTAGTTAAAGAATTAAAGAAATATTTAGGATATTTTGGTCTTTTTATAAAAATTAGATAGTCAACTAATGATTTAAGGGAGATATGTGTGAGTTTCTTCAAACTTAACATCTAAATATAAGTTTTTCAAATTTTAGAGGAGGTATGTGTTAATTTCTCAATTAAGAATTTTTTTTATTAATAACACCCTTAATTTATTTTTTCAAAGTCACCTTTAAAATTTTTTGTATCATTGCAAAATGTCCAAGCTTATACACTCAAATTTTCTGTGCCATCACAAATCTAAAACTTATTCAGTCTAAAATTTTGTACCATTACAAAATATTTTACCAATTAGATTAACTAATACTCAGCTTAATTTTTTTAAAGGCTAACACGTATTTAATTAGACAACTACGATTAATGAAAAAATTAAACTAAAATAGATCTAATGATAAGTCAACAGACATACGTATATGAACCAAGTAAAACATTAAATAGGTCAGAATTTCTGGTAGTGGAAAATGTACTAAAAGATAGGGAAAAGTTTTTCTCCATTAATAAATTTTAATGAAATTAAAAGATGAATTAGTATCTTTTTTATAGCTTAGAATTCTAAATTAACCCAGATTCCTCAAACTAAAGGAAATAAGAAATTGAGATTTTATTTCATACAGAACTTTTAAACCAAAATAAGAGAAGGATGCTACTGTAAAAAGAAACTGAAACGGAAATTGAGCATAGGCATACATCACATGCTGTAACTGTAGTTTTCAATATCGAAAGATATCACAGTTTCATTGTGTTGTTGGGAAATCACAGCCGTTGAATGTTCAAATGTAGAGTTTGATGATGATTCACCTAACAAATGCTCGGTCTCTTCGCTGTTCTCCCGAGCCCATAAACTATCACGCAACTTTCTCAGCCTGTTAAGCTCATCTGCAACTTCCTTCATCGTTGGCCTTTGTATGCCGCTACTACTTACACACTTCTTTGCAAGCTCTGCCACAATTTCTATCTCCTCCATTTCACTTTCATCGGCAACTGTAAAGCTCAGAATCTGAAACAGACAATTGTTTTCTATGGAAGAGAGGAAATATTGAACGAGGTTAATCTTCTCATCGTTGGATTTCAAGCAAGAGCCAGGCTTTACTCCTGTTAACAACTCAATAAGCACAACTCCATAGCTATAGACATCACTTTTCTCTGTCAAAATACCAGTCATGAGATATTCTGGGTCTAAGTAACCAAAAGTCCCTTGTACTTTTGTCACCATAGCTGTTTGGTCCGGCGAAATCAGCACTGAAGCCCCAAAATCAGCTACTTTTGCTATGTAATTGTCACCCAAGAGAATGTTAGTGGACTTAACATCTCCATGAATGATTGGAGGGCTTGCCAAAGAATGGAAATAGCCTAGTGCATCAGCAATTTGGGCTGCAATTCTCAGACAATTTTTCTATGTTTTCAAGACCTGTGAACTCTTATTATGAATATGATGAGACAGAGTTCCATTGGAAACAAATTCATAAACCAATATCGGTACTTTGGTTTCCAAACATAACCCCAATATCTTAACAACATTAATGTGGTTAACCTGAGAAACAATCGCAAGTTCACGATGGAATTACGAATTTATCTGAATATTCTTGTCTGATTCTTTAGGCTTCTTGACAGCAACTAAGGTGTTATCAGGTAGAACTCCTTTGTAAACAAAACCAAAACCACCTTCACCCAGGAATTGGGAGTTGACGTAATTTTTGGTAGCTTTCGCAAGCTCTGCTGCTCTAAAAATCCTCACTCGCTGGTGCTTCAATATCGTGCCCCCATTTTTTAAAAAGTTCCCCTGCTTCCTTCTTTCCTTGCATATAATGAAAATGAAAACTCCGACAATCACAACGAATGAAACTGCTCCAATAACTGCACATGCAAGAAAATGAATAATCATGGAGATTATCATAGTCAGTATCCTGTTCAATTAATTCAATCTTCTTTAATTTATTACTCTTAAAAGTTTTATATAGAAAGTTTGTGTTCAAATTTAACAAGATACAAGGTACACAAAAGAGAAACTCTTCAAAAACTTAGCCTTACCTGCGAAAATGGTGGTGATTCGAAATCGTCGACAACTGACTTTACCATCACCATACATGCCAAGTGGACAGTGGCATGTATAATTACCTATTGTGTTCTTGCAAGTACCATCACATTTGTATTTACTAAGTTCTTTGCACTCGTTAATATCTGTCATACCAATCAAAAGTAAAAACTTATTACTAAAAAAAATGAAGAAAAGAATTATTTAGGAACAAGTACATATATATTGATAAGTAATTTTAAAATATAATTAAAAGCTATTTACTGTCTAACGACTTTAATAGTGAGATGAGGATTGAGAGAAAAGAAAAAAAAAACAAAAGATGCATGGGAAAAAGAAACACTTTACAGTAATTATATACAATTATCTATTGTTATTTGAAAGGGGTTTTCATTTCTTTTATAGTAGTTATTTATCATATGGAGAAAAAATAAATTAATTAAATAAATAAGAGAAAGAGAAAGAAAGTTACCAGTACAGCCTAGGTAGGGGGTTTCCTTCAAATCCTTGATTGCATAAGCAGCGATATCCTTTGCCATTTTCTGAGTAATCACATTGAGTATTATTTTTACAGGCATAGTCAGATGAGTTTCTGCTTGTTTCGCACGTCTCTTCTTTAACCACCCATTCAATGGTAGCATTTGAATGTTATAAAATCGTCTTCGCGTTCAACAGACTGCCGCAAACTCGAGATATCAAATGTTTCGTGTGCTAAAAACGCATATGAAAGCTACGAAGACTGATATTCAGCGTCTTGAGACTTTTTGGCAAAGGAGTCTGGCAGCAACCGATGCCTGAGCAGGATTGCGTTTGGTTCACATACTCAGACTCAGCTGTGCATAAAGAGAGACACCCACTGACAAAACTCCCTTCGACGTCACTGATAGTAGCCATAGTATCACACCCAAATGCTGTCAGCTTGTTTCTTGTATCGGAAAATCTCAGGGTCTGCTTCCTAATTTGACATTGATTTTTAAACCAGTGTAGCCACCCAAGCCATTGTAGCAGCGGTTCGCTGTTGGAATGCTTGCAAGTATGGTGCCATTTTCTACTGATACATTGAGAACATAAATATTTTCTCCAAGCATCAGTTTGGCTGGAAGGGAACTGCTATTGCAGTGTAGAAGGAAATCCTCGTTCCTTGCACAGTTGGAGTCGTCGATTCCAAACGGATAAGGAACGACGACTTCCCCACATTTGTCCAGGCAACGATCAGAGTTTGCAATATTCGAGCCTGTCGCTGGTAACATAGTTGTTGGCCAAAGTAAGAGAAGCATGAACCAGAACATCGACTCCATTTTTGTAATCATCGTTGCTCGCAATATTCTTTCTATTGCTGATTGCCCTCCTTACGCTTTTATATATGGCAACAGCAAAAATTAAATATTTATATATACTTAGAATAATTAAATTTCCAAGCTTCCCGTTAATTTCCATATATACGACATAATAATAAAGAAAAAGACTTGGGTAATCAATCACTTAGTGTGTCTCCATAAGAATAAAAATCATCTGCTTTCTTGTGGTTATGATAAACAGAGCATATACATATCTTGATATCTTTTAATAATAAATTGTTATACAAATTTTGTAATCTAATAAAGCTTACACGTTTACCAATAATTATATCAGATAATATCTTATTTTATTATTATTTGGTTATCGGTAGAATATATACGAAGTGCTATATCAATTATCATTATGATTTAGATATAAATTAATTTATTAGTGCAATTTAGTAAATATAGTATTGTTTTACAATTTAATAAATCCGGAATTAAAATAATTATAATAGTAAGATGGAGAAAAAAGCAGCAAGTACTTTGAGTGTGAGTGTGAGTGAATAATTGGAAAAGAACGTCCAAGAGGACAAAGACCAAGACCTTGCAACTTAATTGTATTGTGTTTTATATATCGTTGATTTGTCATAAACGAACCAGTGGAACCAAACGCATGAGAAGACTTAAAACTAGACCTAGACCTTGTCCAAGTATTCGCCACACACAATTATTAAACATTTTAACGTTGATTGCTTGTAACATTTTTAATAAATTAAACTGACACATGGCAATATGTTTTGCTTTGATTAAAGTAAAATGTTAGATTTTGAACTTGAAAACGAGCCTAAAATACAAATATATGTAGACCCGTTTGGGATTTCTATTGCAAGAAATAAAAATAATTTTGAGCAACTTAAAGTGATTTTAAGTATTTGGTAAAATGCTTTTAGAATCATTTTCTGCAAAATCTCCCATCCTATAATAAAATTTTAGAAGCAAAAAAGGTTATATTTGTTTATTTTATTTTTTTTAGATTGTATGAATATATTTTATATGCACTTAATAATGTATTAGTAGTTCACTTTAATAGTTGTAAATTAACCCCCTAATTTTTTTAAAAAATAGGCACTTATCACCTTGAATTTACAATCAATCTACGAAATCTCATAACTTTAAAAGAAAAGTAAAGATACCCCTTACCGTTATTCTTCCGTTAGAAATCTTTTAAATTGAAAGTCATATTAGTAATTTATCTTAAATGTATTTTTAAAAAAATTTGGAACCACCATTACTATTAAATTAAAATTATTTTGTCTTTTTAATTCCTAAACTTTGACTAAATAACTTCATAAGTCTAAACTTTTCAAAATATCCTTAAAAATTTTGATTTTACATACAATAGCCATCATACTTTTATATATAATATTTAAAAATAACTAATAAATCTCTAAAATTTGATCAAATATAATATATTTTATTAAATATACAAATAAATATTATAATTATTTTCCATATTAATTAATATTTTTAATATATTATTTTTTTTATTGATATTATAATTTATTATTTATTTATATTTTAAATATTGTTTATTTAAATCAAATATCGTAAATATTTATTACATATATTAAAAAAATATATTATAAATTTAAAAAATTAATATTTTTTATTTTATTTGTTTTTAATTTTAGTAATTCAAATATGGAATTGTTATATTTAATTTCTCTTATGGCAATAAAGTATTTTGTTAATATAATTATTAAAATAATATTATTATCTATTTATAATTATTTTTATATATTGAATACTTATATAAATACTTATAATATTTTTTATTTTATATATTTACATAAACATATTATATTTGATGAAATTTTATAGATTTATTAGTTATTTGTAAATATTAAATTAAAGTATAATAGCTATTATATGTAAAATAAAATTTTTTAAAATTATGACTTATGAAATTATTTATCAAGTTAGGATTAAAAATACAAAATAATTTTAATTTAATAATATGGGGTCTCAAATTTTTTATTTTTTATATTTAAGATAATTATTAATATGACCTTTAACTTAACGAATTCTAACAGAAGAACGATAAAGAATATTTTACTTTTCTTTAAAAGTTTGGTGTTTTTTGAATTGGGTATAAACTAAGGGTGTAAGTATCATTTCCCCAAAACTAAGGAGTAAAACATAATATCCCTTATATTAGTATTAAAAAAAATTTTTATAGTTGAAAAATTATTAACAATAAAAATTAATTTTAATTTTTTTTTAAAAATAATAATATCAAATGTGAGAGCACAAACACTTATTTATGTTACCTGCAGTAAGAATTTAAAGCCTTTAATTATTAAACTCATGTTTTCATTTGAAAATTATTCAAATAAATAAGATAATTGTTTTCTTCACCTGCTACCGTGCCCCAGTCTCCACGGAATTCTTTAAACAAATTTGGTTATGTGTAATTACAGTTCAATTAGAAATATATATATATTCTTGTTATTTGGCCTCTCAATTTTTAAATTTCAACATTTTGACCCTTAATATTTATAAATTAAAAATCTGACTCCACCCTTTCTAACACCGAACGGCAAGGCAATTATTCTAACACAAAGAAGACTTTTGTCAACACGACTACTAAGAATCAAGTCTTTGCACGTAACATGATATTTTTGCCAATAGCTTTACAAAAGTCTTGATGGAAATTTTCAGAAATCGATAGTTACAGACATTAACATCTGTAATATACATGATGTTTGCGAATCACATCATATCATATTAGTAATGAACGTTCTCTACAAGGTGAAAGAACGAACTTACTTATCTCATTTTGATACGATGTGATGCAAGAGAAAGTCTTAAGGTACGTTTGTTTTATGAACTAAAATCTTATAAAATTATACAAATATTTAATAAATCTTTGTTTTTTAATTTTTATTTAAATTTTTTTAAAAATATCTGAATATAATTAAATTAAAAATTTTAAGTTAAATTTGAATAACTCAATGTCCGAATATTATTGAATATTTTATTTATTAATAATTTTTTAGAACTTGTTTATTTTTCTAATTAAAGTAAGTTTAAAAGTTATTTGTTTTTTCACTTATATCTAAAATTTTGTTAAAAGTATTTGAAAATAATTAAATTCAAAATTTTAAATTAAAATTGAATAATCAAATATCTGAATAAATTAAATATTTTATTTATGAATAATACTCTTACTTTTAGAAATTTTTGTATCATTGCAAAGCGTCCATTCTTATCCTCAAATTTTTTGTGCCATCACAAATCTAAAACTTCTTTTATTAAATTTGCAGAATATTCAATCTAAAATTTTATACCATTACAAAATATTTTACCAATTAATTTAAATAATACTCAACTTTTTTTTAAATCAGAGAAAAGAGAAGGATGCTAAAGGAAAAAGAAATGAAACAGAAATTGAACATAGGCATTTTGCAGCAGACAACTACATCACATGCTGTAACTATAGTTCTCAATGTCGAAAGAAATCACAATTTGATTGTCTTGTCAGGAAATCATAGCCGTTGAATGTTCAAATCTAGAGTTTGATGATGATTCACCTAACAAATGCTCTGTTTCTTAGACTGTTAAGCTCCTCTCCAACTTCCTTCATCGTTAGCCTTTGTATGCCGCTACTACTTAAACACTTCTTTGCAAGCTCCGCGACAATTTCTATCTCCTCCATTCACTTTCATCGGCAACTGTAAAGCTCAGAATCTAAAACAGACTATTGTTTTCTATGGAAGAGAGAAACTATTGAATGAGGTTAATCTTCCCATTGTTTGATGCCAAGCAAGAGCCAGGCTTCACTCATGTAAACAACTCAATAAGAATAACTGCATAGCTATGGACATCACTTTTCTCTGTCAAATTACCTATCTGAGATATTCTGGGTCTAAGTAACCAGAAGTCCCCTATACTTTTGACGCCAGAGTTGTTTGATCCGGTGAAATCAGCACTGAAGCCCCAAAATCAGCTACTTTTGCTATGTAATTTTCACCCGAGAGTATGTTTACGGTTTTAACATCTCCATGAATGATTGGAGGGCTTGCCAAAGAATGGAAATAGCCTAGTGCATCAGCAATTCCGGCTGCAATTCTCAGACAATTTTTCCATGTCTTCAAGACCTGTGAACTCTTGTTATGAATATAATGAGACAGAGTTCCATTGAAAACAAATTCATAGACCAGTAACGGCACTTTTGTTTCCAAACGTAACCCCAATATCTTAACAACATTAATGTGGTTAACCTGAGAAACAATCGCAAGTTCACGATGGAATTCCTGATTTATCTGGATCTTGTCTGCCTCCCTAGGCTTCTTCACAGCAACTTGAGTATTATCAGGCAGAACGCCTTTGTAAACAGAACCATAACCATCCTCACCAAGAAGATGGGAATCGTCATAGTTTTCGGTAGCCCTTCCAAGCTCTATTGCTTTAAAAATCCTTACTCGCTTCGCTGGTGCTTTAATACGATACCCCCATTTTTCAGAAAGTTTCTCTGCTTTCTTCTTTCCTTGCGTATAATTAAAATCACAACTTCGAAAATCACGGCAACTATAATTACTTTGAGTAACTGCATATTTACACCCCCCTTCAAAATTAATTGTCAAACATACTCCTATTAATTTTTTTTTGTTTACCTTAAAGGAAACGTGACCTGGACTATTATAATGACAATTATATCCTTCATTAAAAATAATAATTAATATTAAAATAATAGCACATATAAAATTATATAAAATGACAAATATACTCTTATAACATAGAATAAGAAAAGGCAATGATAAAGGTAAAATTGTAATTTAACCAAATATAATAATTTGGCTAACGAATCATTTTTGTGAACGTTTTATGCAACTCATTTATCAAGTTTTAAAGTGAAAAAGTATGTTATTATTATTTCCAACACTGAATTTATATCGATGTTTGTTGATAGTGGATCGGCGTCAAGGAACTTAGGTATTGGATGCTTTATTAGCTCATGTGTACAAATAGGCCTGGAATTTATCCAACACTGAATTTATATCGATGTTTGTTGAGTTATATTTTGTGATGGTGCAAAAAATTTGGATGGAACATTATGTAATAGGATTGAAAATTTTTACATGATTCAAAATGTCTGGATATTGCATGTTGATGCCAATTTTTAACAATCAATATCCAACATGCAATTTTCCCTTTCATTCAACATATTTGCAAAACGAAAGCTTATCAGAGGTCCCGTATTCCCAGAGAAAATTCTTCGATGCCTAAATCAATGGGGTTTTCTTTGAAGAAATACTATGGGAAGCATAGTAAAGATAATCTAGAAATATGAATAAGTAAAAATAAATTGTGAAGTACAGAGAGGTTGTGTTTCGGTGTATCTTATCTTTGTTTGAAGAGCTGTATTTATTCAACCGCTAATCATGAGTAGTAGATCTTGGCAGTGTCTCCTTTTTTGAGGTTTTTGTCACCCACTATAACTCAGTTATTCAGTTGTTGACTCTTTATATAGCATATTTTTCTCCACAATATCTAGCCCCCCCAATTTCTAGTGGCAATGAGTCACCAATTGTTGCTAGAAACTTGAACTTTTAAGGTCTTTGCTTGTAATTGTCAAGCATATGTTATATATGCTCATAAATTGTGCTTAGTCCATCATCTAGAGCAAGAATTATCAACTAAGTTCTTTTTCCCAAGTAAAAGAATATTGACTCAGTTATTTTTCCGAGTAAAATAATATCATATATCAGCTCAGTTATTTTTTTTAGAGCAAATAAATATAGGACATCAGCTCAGTTATTTTTTTTGACCGAAAGAATGTAAGCTCAAGTATTTTTTCTGAGCAATAAGATGTCGACTCAAACTATTTTTTCTGACCAATAGAATATCGGTTCATGTGGCCTTTCATTCGAGTGTTACTTCTTCATGTTATATCAACACGTTATTTCAATCCTCAATAAATTCTATGCATGCACGCTCTATATGTGGATTATTTCATTGCATATTTCCATGTATGAATATTTATTTGTGCTACTGCATGAATTTGTGCACAGTTTATATGTATGAATTATGATTGCACTAAATTGTGTACCTGCAGAGACAACGCTAGTTGTTGAAGTTGCAAAATTACCCAGTCGTTGTTTGATATCGAAACCTAAACTTTTCGGCATCAACATTGCATATAGTTATATACCATTTGTTAGAATATGCCTTGAATCAGTTAGTCCCTATTCAGACGACCCAACACGGGAATCTTCCTACGGTATATGTTATTTTGAGCTAGGGTTATCTGTTTGGGCCTATTTTTCTGGGCTTTTCTGCATCTGTCTAAGGAGTACTATATAAACTCTCTAGGTCATAATCTAGCTAAAAATCTGTAATCTTTACTCCTCAAGATCAATAAAACTTTCCTTTCCTCTGCTTGTGGACGCAACTAACACATCGTTAGTGAACCACGTTAAATTTCTGTGTTCTTATTTGCGTTCTCAATTATCTTTCTTGTTTTTCGTTATAACACCCTTAACTTAAATGTGAAAACTATATATTGTCAACTATAATACATGCCTTTAAATATATATATATTAGAACAAGCCAGCAAAGGCTAAATTTATTGAAAGATAATAAAGGGAGAAAGTACAATCAAGGTAGGTATGTTGAGCCCTTTAGGAAAACCATGATACAGGATGATTAAAAGGAACGAAAAATTAATAAAAGCGATAACAAGGAAGGCCATGAGTGTCATGACAAAGAAAGCCTCCTACAAAATGGGGAGGGTCGGTCCACCAATGTAAAGAAGCACAATGAATATTTATGGGCATGTACATCTAATATATACATGCCCATAAATATATATTAGATGTACAATTAAAAATAAGTTAGCTGGGTGGATGTTAATATCAAAAGTCTTAAACAATAATGAAATTTAATTTTCTAGTAAATATAGAATTCAAATAAATAAATAAATTCAAAAGATATATACATACATACATATTATATATATATATATATATAAAATGAATCCTCAGTCTGGTATTAACAAGAAAACTCCTATCAATTTCTTTTATCATACTGCAATGTTGCTATGCATATACAGTTTACAAAACAAATTATTTGACCTATAAAACAATTTAACTTTTACGCAATTTTCTTTTTGACCTTTATATTCTAATTTTTTTTCATTGTTGGTAACATCAGAATTTAATATTTTTCAGTAAAATGTCCGATTCAAGTCCTTTTTCTATAAATTTATGTCAAGGAGTGATTATTGATTATCAATGTATCGCAAGAATATAGTAGTACTTAAAATCTCTTAGAGTGCTGCAAGAGCTTTAGAGTTCAAACAAATCTCGTTCGTATTGAGTTGGGAAGAAATATAGATTATTATCTTGTAATATTTATATAAAAAAATTTGTATGTATATATAAGCTATAAAAATATGGATAAAGACACCACCTTCATTCTTTAAAATAAGCTTAGAAGAATATAAACTTTTTTTTTAAGTAATCTCCAAGCAAAGCTTAGAACAATATTACCAATGAATAACCAAAAGAGTACAAAGTGGAAAAAGCCCAAAAATAGGCTCGTCAAAACAAGTAAAAACATAACTTTGCAATAAACTAGTATGCAAAACCTGTAAACCAGCAGACTAATAACAGCAAACCCTGTACCATCAGACAACTTTACTGGCATGCCCGCAGCAAAATCTATAGAAAATGCAGAAACTGGAAGCAGCTAAATAAAAACGATAAGAATCAAGTTTTCTAAGAGCGAGAAAGTTGCTTGATGGCCAAGTTAGTTTTTTAATTCTTTTTTCAAAAATCCTTAAATGAATTAGTGATATTTATTTTTGAATATAATTAAATATTTACTTGAATAAATTAAAATACAGTAAAATATTAAAAGTATTTATTTGTATAGACAAAAAACAACATATTTTTAAGAATAAGTCTCAGCGAAGGGAGGCAAATGCATAAAAAACAACATAATAAATATCATATTGTATATCAATTATTTTTTGGAGTGTAAAGCAACTGCACGAAATATTATGAAATAATTATTTAATCATAATAAATTTGATTTTTATGTAGTTTGGACGTTACCTTTTATTTTCTAATTTTTTTCATTATTCATAATTACTTTATAATTTATTATTTGTTGCAATTCAAGCACCTTGTTTTTGTTGAATTTTTTCTTGAAAACCTAATTATTAATTATATCAATATATAAAGCTCGAGTTTTACAACTTAGAATATAATAATTATTAAAAATAAGCGATAAATAGGTTTTATCTTTTTAAAATAAGTAAGAAACTTTATCCAAGCAACACGAAAACTTTGCTCTAAACTCTAATATTACTTGAATTCGAGATAGTTTTGAAGTGTCAACCATGTCCTAGATCGAGCTACATTCAAAGAATTACCTTTTTAAAATAAATTATTGTGATAAATTTAACATTTTATTTATTATATATAATCATTTAAATGTGATCTAGAAATATCAACGTTATGTTTTTATATTCTTTAATTAAAAAAAAAAGCTTTGCCTTGTGGAAATTCTATAGTTCATTTTCAACTTTTGTTACTGATATTAAATAAGTACAAAAGCAACCAACATGTATGTAGTGCCAACAAAGTAATTATTATTTTAAACCTTTATGCTATAATATTGTAGAGCATACAGGAATATTATATATTTATCTTATTAATTACTTATTACCAACATAAGCTATACAACCATTTTTTGTTTTGTAGTTCTTTAAACACACAAGTTAATTAGCTCGTTTGGGGGGCGGGGGTGGATCACAAATGATATCACATTTACAAATATGTTGATTTGCATTAGACGCTTTGCACACACAATTATCTGGGGCTTTAGTTGCTCCATATTTGTTGAAGAAAGCTTTAAGGCACACAAATTCTGCTTGCTTCGGATCCTTTGGACAAACTCCAGGTTGTATCATTTGTGAAGGACAATATTTAACAACTACTTGTCCTGCAAAAAGACATAAGAAGATTAATTAAACAATGAAAATTTTAATACCAAAAGATTTTGTTTTAGGTTCATTTTCGCAACTACTTTTCATGTCCTTCACTTTGAAAAGCACAAGAACTATAAGTTTTGGCATATATCCATTTCCAACTTGGAAGCTATGTTTACCAACTACCTATTTATTATACTCTACAATTAATTAATGGTTTTATTTAATAGCACCAGTTGATTTAATTAAAAGTCTAGACATCTAAATCTCAAACATAACAATCTAACTTTAAAATAATACAAGCAAAATAAATAAGAGTATATGTTTACCTTGCAAAAGATTAAGTGAAGATAGGACAAGAGTAAAACAAAGGCTGAGAACAAAAAACTTCTTCATGATCTTATTTTGACTTTTGTCTTGTCACTTGTTGTAATAGTACAAAGATATTATGTATTTCTTGCAATACTTACTGACATATATATGTAATAGAAAAAGTAACTAAATTGGGAATATATAGTTTTTTAAAAAAAAAAACCAACCTCGTTATTTGTCCTAACAGTTGAAAACTGTCATTGTTTTATAAATAAAAAATTCCGTATAAGTGATCATTGCTATAAAAGAAAAAAGAATATTAATTCTATTATAGTAATTTTTTGTTTTGAAAGTTAACAAATTGTTTCTAACTAAATATTTTGGTTTTCCTCTTAGCTATATGCAAATTTTTCTACGGTAAATATTGAGAAAAAGAATGTTAATTCTATTATAGTAATTTTTTGTTTTGAAAGTTAACAAATTGTTTCTAACTAAATATTTTGATTTTCTTCTTAGCTACATGTATATTTTTCTAATATGCATATAATTATTTTAAAATAATTATTAATTTTAAATTTATAAGTTAATGATATTGAATAATTTTAAATTTGAAATATTTTAAAATTTTAATGTTTATAAAATTATTTTTAAAGTTATAAATTTTTATAATAATAAAATTTATTGTTGATAGAATTTTATTAATATAGTTTATTTATGTATATTTAAAGGGTTATTTATTAAAAATTGAACAACTTATCATAAATATACATTTGGTGAAGTGGTAAAAGTTTTAACTTATGTTGATAAGGTCGAGGTTCGAATTCATATAATGTCAAATTATTTTAAGACTTTAAAAAATTAGTTTAACTCATTGGTTCGGTTCAATTGGTTCATATTTTAATTACAAAATGATAAAATCGAAAATATTTGAATTACTAAAAGGTAAAATCGAAACTCAAAAACTTTTAAAAAATATTAGTAAGTGTAAAACATTATATGTACCTAATTATCTATTAAACTCCTCTTTAGTCCTGATTTTTTGTGGTAATCTTACTTCTATTACTTTGATGAAACAATCATATTCTTTCTCTTTTTCAAACAATGTCAAAAAATACCCCAAGTGGGCTTAGTTATTTAATAAAAAAATTACTTAATGTTAGACTCTTAGTAGTACCTAACTGCTATTTTAAGAAGAAGATGGTATATTTAAAATTTATATGTCATAATATATTGTTGTTGAATAAAATAAATAAAATAATATCTCATAATTATTAATTAGGAGTTTTAACACATACCTCCCTAGAAATTTGACACTTTAATACTTAGATGAAAGTTTAAAGAAAGACACACTTACCTCTCTTGGATTATTAGTTGAGCATCTATTTTTACTTAAATGATTATAATACCCTTATTAATTTTAAAATAAAATTTAATTAATAATAATTTTAATTTATATTTATTTAATATTTCACGACCTTGCAAAAAATGATCATAGTGATCCTGATAAGCTCTATACTGTTTCTCTTCGCTTTCGACTGCTTAGACAACACGGAATTATGATTTCATGCGGTATGTGATTGTTTAATTAAACTTATATATATCTAATAATTACATAGTTATAGATATGTTTAGAGCGGATGCTATGATTATTTTCTCTGCTGCAGCTTTTTCTTTTTCGGTTCTTTATTTGTACTACCCTTCTTTGTATTTAATTATTTAATATATTATTTTAATTATATAAAAAAAAGATGATGTGTTTCTTAAGTCGCAATTACTAATTGCTTTAAAGTCATTGTTATTAATTGCTTTGAAGTTGTTAACAATTTTTCTTAATTTTTTTTTCTTTTAGCTTCAACAATATTTATGGAAACTCCAATTATCATATTTTCAAAGTTAAGTAGAATTAATATCAAATATTCAAGAAGTATATATATATATATATATATATATATATATGCCTAATTGAGCTCCTTCACTCGTATTTTTTTAATGTGATTAGATGTATTTACCAAGTTGAAAAATAAAGAAGACAAATTCTTCAAGAAATCATCAAAGAATGATGCTGAAGGCATGTTAAATTTGTACGAGGCAGCATATTTATGCATTCATGGAGAAGAAATTCTAGATGAAACCATTGCTTTTAATACTACTCATCTTAAATCAATGGTAGCTGATCATGTTTGTCCTAATCCTGCTCAACAAATAAATCATGCTAGTTGTTGTCCTCTTCGCAAAGCAGCGCCAATATTAGAGGTAAGGTTCTTTTTGGAGCTTGTGTCGCTATGACTTCTACTTTCAAGAGTCTCTGTCGCTTGACTCCCTTTTGCCAAGATTCACCTACTTTTGTCTTCTTATTTCAGGGTTTAAAATATTCTTTTAACTATTTTTGACTTATTTTAGTTTGCAAACTCAATTTTATCTCTCCATCTTGAGTTTGAGAAGAGCTGTTAGAATATTAATATTTTATTCAATTTAATCTTATTAAGTGCATTCCTATTTTAACTAGTATCTCTTCTTCTCCTAAATATATTGAATTGGGATTTCTAGTATAAGTTGATTTAGAAATATTAAATTAAAATATAATTAATGAAAATGTATTCTTAAAGAATTTTAAATTATTTACTACAATAAATATTATTTATAATTTTTTATAAAATTATTCAAATTTTATAAGGTATAAAGTTACTGATTTTCTATATGTAAAAAATTATAATAAATGTTGTTGTTATTAACTCACTAGCTGGGTTATTATTTGTGAATATAATTTTATTACTGTTATGATTGAACTTTTCAGGATATACTTTTATACTAATTTGACCGAGTTATTGGAGCAAAGGCGATTCTACGAAACTTGAGCAAAGTAGATAATATATTGTCTAGATATTTTATGGTAAAATATTTATTAATGTTCTTAAAAATTAAAGTCATACTTTTAATTGTTTATATATACTTATAAATGCTATGTTTGGACTTGTTAACTGAATTGACTTCTCACGGTTAAAGATACATTTTTTGAGGTGGATTAGTAGAGGCTACACGGTTAAAGCCTTTTGAAAGATTAAAGTATTTGTCTAGAAGAATTAACACAAAGTTATTCAATAGCTATATCGGAACTAGAGTTGAAATTTCAGTAGTATTTGAGTTATTTTTTGTAATCTTCAGGTTTAAATATTTTAATACCTTATTTGATCTTTGTAAATTACATTTTGAAGAACATTATTTTTAAGAATAGTGTTTAAGTACATACCATCCTATTTTGACAAAGTTCTACATATGCCAAATCGAGGTTCTGACCCAAGAATCTTCACATCTTACTTACCAATTATACGCGGTAGGGAAAAAAGAGAAATTAAGGAGCCTACTATTTTGAAAATATTATAGTATATGCATTTCCAATTGAAAATGTCAACATTTCTTCTGCTTACTTGAACTGATTAGCAATTTAGAAGCAGAGAAGTGGAAACAGGCCACTAATGAAGAAATGCAGCCCCTTCAGAATAATCAAACTTATCTAGCTCAATCATTGAAGCAAAGAAGCCAATTGGCTATGCATGGATATTTGCGGAGAAAAAGGGATCGATTTCATAATAAGAATGATGTTCACATCTGCTATAAGGCAAAATTGGTGGCAAAAGGCTACGTTCAAAAGGAAGGCATTGACTACAATGAGTTGTTTTTCTCGGTTGTGAACCATTTCTCCACTCATATTTCATTATCCTTGATAGTCCAATTTGATTTAAAACTAGTTTAGTTGAATGGAAAGCTTACATTCTTGGCAATCTAGAAGAGAATATCAATACGACTCAGTCAAAGGGTTTTAAAATTGATAGTAAAGAAAATTGGGTACGTAAGCTGAGCAAGTCTATCTATAGATTAAAGCAACCCCCAAGACAGTGGTACAAGTGATTGATCAGTTCTTGACAAAATAAAATTAGAAATAAAGAAGTTTTGATTATTGTATATATTTCCATTAGCTATAAATTTGATTCCGACTATGTTGGTAATTCAAATAAGCATTGATCAACCATTGGTTATGTTTTTCCTCTTCTTTTTTCTTTTTTTAGAATAATATGTTTTTTTAGAATAATATATTTACATCCTACATTTGCTTTGTTTACAATGGAGGCAAAGTCTATATATATTATTAGCATCGCAAAACTAGAGCAAACAAACACAGAGTTTCGTCCTTTTCAAAATTCTGCTGCGATTAATTACAATAAAAGTTGCAAATATTTGTGGATATTTACATACTATGCTTAAATTCTGTAATTTCTTTCATTTTAATTCTAATAGTGAAAGAGTCGAAGATGTAGGTAATAATTTTACTGTATATTGTAAAATCCTTGATGTTCTTTATTTTTTATTTATTGCATTTCGATTATTTTATTATAGACGTAATTTTATAATTACTATATTCCAAAAGCATTGGTGTTAAAGGGAAAATTAATCACCAGGCATGGTTTCCCTACACTTATATATATATATCTACTCGTTGAACAATTATTGAAAGTTTGTATTGCTTATTCTTGATGAAAGAGTGTATATACTCTTTATTGAGTGTAAGTAACACTTGTTTGAAATTACTTATGGTAATATTTAATTGAAACTAAAAGCCCATTTGTATTATGAAAATTTGATCGACACTCAGAAGTTGATTGAAAGTCTATGGAGATAGAAACTTAGAATGAATGAAATCCACAAAGGTTGCCAAACCATGTAAAAGGTATCTTGTTTGATCTCTTTCTCTCTGTCTCTTTATTTAGTATCTATTGATAATTAGTAAACACACTTACTCGTACACTTCTAGTTTACTATTCACTAATTAATATTGTTAGTATCTCCTCTTGTTATGTGTTTTAGGACTCAAGAAATCATTTAAAATTTATTTAAATGATTTCTTGAATCCTTAAGAGTATATCGATTATTTTATTATTATTTTTAACAACTTCTAATTTATCGATATGACATAGAAAGCTTCGTCATTAAATTAATATTAAAAAAATATATATCAGATTTTAAAAGTACATTTAGACAATAATATATGCCCATACTTTGCTGGGGAAGTTTCTATTATTTTCATTTCTCGTCTTTTTGTTGACTTTAAGCAGTAGTATCCAAGATTAGAAGATAATTAAAGTTTTTACAAGTTTTCTTGTAAAGACTTTCTTATTAGACAAAAATAAATCTAGTAAAAAGTCGTCCTTGATTTATTTACAAGTTTTCTTGTTTGCCGTAGACGAATTGTGAAAGCTAGTCATTATCAATCCATAAATTAAATTATTAAAATTATTTTGCTCTAAATAATATAAGACTAGTAAATTTGAATAAATTTTTATTAGATAATCAAAAATTGAATTGTTAATTGTAAAAGAAAAAATTATAAATCTAAAAAAATATTGACAACAAATTCTTTTGAATTTTCAAAGGAAGGCAAGTTTTTTGAAAAGGCAAGTCCTATCAAGTGAACTCCGAAATTACTCACCAATTCTACAACCATGGTTTTCTCTCTAAACGTTACGAAGACAATTAAACTATCAATTACGAAAATTCCAAGGAGTCAAGGAGGAATCCTTTAGAACAAACATAACACAAATTACACGATTGTTAGAATTTGCAAACTCAATAATCAAAATAATTGCCATTAGTTCAGCGAAAAACACTACACCTGTCCCTCTTAAGCCTCAAACACTAAAACTTTTATTTTGTCCATTTTCGACATTCCCTGAAAATTCTTTAATTAAGTCCATTTTCGGACTTGTCAAAGTTGACGGCTGATAACTCCGGTCTCTCTATCTAGTTAAAGTCTCTCAAGTCTTTCTAAATCCAATATATTTACCAAGTCCGCATTATATACAACCAATAACAAGATTATTTATATTATATACTGCAGCTATATTTATAAATTGCGATACCTAAGAAATAACAATTGTGTAGACCTCGTATAACGATTTATACGCAAATTACAACTCATTATCAGCAATTGCAACTATTCCTTAGCTTGATGCTTTCCAAAACAGACTTGATGATTTGGTTCATACTCCTCTTACTGTGGCCAACAACAAAATCAGCAGCAACAGGCTCGAATATTGCAAAGCCTGATTGCCCTGAAAAATGTGGGGAAGTCGATGTTCCTTATCCTTTTGGAATCGAAGAAAACTGTGCTTTGAACAATCTTTTCCTTTTAGAATGTAATCACAATTCCTCTTCTCCTAAACTAGTTTTCGGAACGAACATTTATGTTCTCGACATATCAGTCGAAAACGGCACCATATTTGCGAGCGTTCCAACAGCATACCGCTGTTACAATGACTCAGGAGGCGTTGTAAACAGTTCAGATATCTACATCATATTAAGAGCCGGACACTTCAGGATTTCGGACACAAGAAACAAGCTGACAGCATTTGGGTGCGATACTTTGGCTGTTATGAGCGACACTGACGCCAGTTTCGTAAGTGGGTGCCTCTCTGTCTGCTCAGCCGACTCTATATCTGTGAACATAACACAACATTCCTGTTCAGGCATCGGTTGCTGTCAGACTCCTTTGCCTCAAAGTCTGGAGACGTTGAATATCAGTCTTCGAAGCATTAAGAATCACACCGGAATCGGAAACTTCAAGCCGTGTGATTATGCGATTTTAGCAGACGAGACTTTTGATATAACGAGTTTGAAGTTGTCTGGTGAAAGCCAAGACGGGTTTATAACTTCAAATATTACGATTGAATGGGTTGCTAAAGAAGAGGCGTGCGAAAGAAGCAGAAACTCAGCAGATTATGCCTGCGCAAGTAACACTGATTGTATATACTCTGAAAATGGACAAGGATATCGCTGCTTATGCAAGCAAGGATTTCAAGGAAACCCCTATCTTGGATGTTATGGTAACTTCATTTCTTTCATTCTCTCTTTAGTTATTTATTTTTGCAATCATATTAATTTTCTACTTTCTTTTATTCGAAAATTTAGTGTAAAATTAGAAATCATAAATGATCGTTTCCAAAAAATTTCTTTTAACTGTAAAATTCTATTAAAAATATGTAATAGACATTTTTTTTTCATCAATATCCTCTCTCTCTCTGTTTTTTTTTTCGTTTTGGTTTTTACTTAATCATTGACCTTATCCCTAGTCCTCTCTCCCTCATAATCTGAATTAAACATAAGTCTCTTGAATTTACTGAAAAATGAGAAATTAATCTTGTTATAAAAACAATTTCCGCTCACAATCATAACTATGTATCATATAATAAGCCTAATTTCGTAAAACTCATTATGATTTAAATAATTTATATTTATTATCATAATTATTATAAAGAAATTTTAATAAATTTTTCTATCTACTATCTAATATTATTATTTGTATTTAAAAATAATAACACTTTCTATACCCAATAAAATAGGATTCTTTTGAAAAACAAAAATAGAAACTCATGGATATTTTTGAATTAAATATCATTGTATATATTGTGTGCCCTTTAACACTTATTTAATATCTTCATATTCGTTACCAAATAAATAAATACTTCTTAAACGCTCACTATGTGACAGATATTGATGAGTGCAAAGAACCTACTAAATACAAATGTGATGGTACTTGCAAGAATACAATCGGGAATTACACATGCCATTGTCCACTAGGCATGCATGGCGACGGTAAAGTCGGTTGTCAAGGATTTCGTATAACCACAATTTTCACAAGTAAGTTTAATTATATAAATTTATTATGTTATATCTGTTTATGTACAGTAATTTGTATAAAAAAGTTGTATTTGTGGTTATTTTTTGCACACGCAGTTATTGGAGCAATTATATTCACTGTGATTGTCGGAGGTCTGATTTTGATTATAAGCAAGGAAAGAAGAAAGGAGAGAAACTTTCTGAAAAATGGGGGTATCATATTAAAGCACCAGCGAGTGAGGATTTTTAAAGCACCAGAGCTTGAAAAAGCTACCAAAAATTATGACGGTTCCCAGCTCCTTGGTGAGGGTGGTTTTGGTTCTGTTTACAAAGGAGTTCTACCTGACAACACCCTAGTTGCTGTGAAGAAGCCTAAGGAGGAAGACAAGATCAAGGTTAATCAGGAATTCCAACAAGAACTTGGCATCGTTTCTCAGGTTAATCATAAGAATGTGGTCAAGATATTAGGGTTGTGTTTGGAAACCAAAGGGCCGTTACTGGTTTATGAATTTGTTTCCAATGGAACTCTATCTCATCACATTCATGATAAGAGTTCGCAGGTTCTAGGAACCTGGAAAAATCGTCTGAGGATTGCGGTGGAAACTGCTCATGCACTAGACTATTTTCACTCTTTAGCAAGCCCTCCAATCATTCATGGAGATGTCAAGTCCACTAACATACTATTGGATGAAAGTTATACAGCAAAAGTTGCGGATTTTGGGGCTTCAGTGCTGATTTCGCCCGATCAAACAGCTATGGCGACAAAAATACAAGGGACTTTTGGTTACTTAGATCCAGAATATCTCATGTCTGGTATCTTGTCAGAGAAAAGTGATGTCTATAGCTATGGAGTTGTCCGTGGTGAGTTGTTAACAGGATTGAAGCCTGGCTTGTTCTTGGCATCCAACAATCAAAAGATTAACATGGTTCATTATTTTCTCTGTTGCATAGAAAACGATAGTCTGTTTCAGGTTCTGGGCTTTAAAGTAGCCAATAAAAGTGAAATGGAGGAGATACAAATTGTAGCAGAGCTTGCAAAGAAGTGTGTAAGTAGTAGCGGCATACAAAGGCCAACGATGAAGGAAGTTGCGGAGGAGCTTGACAGGCTAAAAAGGTTGCATGACAGTTTATGGGCTCAAGAGAACAGCGAAGAGACCGATCATTTGTTAGGCGAACCATCATCAAACTTTAAATCTGAACATTCAGCGGCTGTGATTGCCCAACAAGACAAACAAACTAATATATCATTTGATATTGAGAAGTACAGTTACACCATGTGATAGTGAATTTAAGCAATTGATGTTTTATTAGCTCATGTGTATAAATAAGCCTAGAATTTTGTGCAAACACTGAATTTGTATCGATGTATGTTTGTTGACTTATTTTTATTTTGTGATGGTGCAAAAAATTTGGATTGAACATTTTTACATGATACAAAAGGCCGGATATTGTGTATAGTCTTATACCCTTAACTTAAATGTGCAAACAAAAGCATTATTGTTTATTACAAAGAAAATTAATCAAAATTCTCTTTTAAATTTTTTTAATTAAAATTAAATTAAACTATTAAATAAGAAAATGTAAATATATATTATATTAATTACAAATAAAGATAAATACATACTATATTTATAACAAATACTAATAATTAGATATATTTTTATATTATTGTTCAACAGTTTTAATTTAATTTTAATCACCTTATAGTGATTTCACTCTCATTCTCGTGAATAGTTCTTTCTCGCAATATATTGATAATCAATAATCATTTCTTAAAATAAATGGATGTAGGTCAGATTAATTTTCATTCAGATTCCTATTGTATCATTCAGATAAACCAACAAAGGAAGTGGAGTACAACAAACAATAATAAATACCGTACTGCATATCAATTAATTATTTGACCCATCATACAATTTTTTTTTTATATTTGTATTCTATTTTTTTATTATTCATAACATAATAATTTAATATTTGCCGGTGAAATGTCCCATTCAAGTCCTTGTTTTTTGATAAATTTATCAACGTATAGCAAGAGAGAGCTATTCATCATTTTGAGGTAAAAAAATTAGAGAAGACATAACAAGCTTTACTCTCTACAAACTAATATAGATCGCCATCAAGACCTTGCCCTTGATAGTAAAAGGACACACTTTCTTCGTTAGAGGGAGTGTGTTACCCACAATATTGTGGCTATCTAGATTTGTTTACCCACAATATTAAGTTATTCACAATATTGTGTCATATTAGATCTGATTAAAGCTCCCCATCCCTGATATTACATGTATTGTAAAAAAATTATTGAAAAGGGCCGGCCTCTATCTTTGCATTTTTTGAATTTTCAAGGGTGGTAGTCCCATTAAGTTAACTCCAAAATTACTCGCCAATTCTAGAACGATAGTCTTCTCCCTATAAGTTCACAAAGGCAATTAAACTATCAATTGCGTAATTTTAAAGAAGCATTCAAAGAGGAACTCTTTAGAACAAAATTAACCACAAATTGCACCATTATTAAGTTCTACAAAATAGACAATTTTAATCTCATTTTTATTTGATCCCACTTTTTATTTTAAAAAAAAATTAAAAACATAACACCTGTCCTTGTTAAGACTGAAAGTTAAAACAACATCAAATTTGAATTTTACTTTTGTCCATTTTTCACACATCATTTTCTACCTTCATAATTCAGTACCTATGACTTGTCAAGTCTCTCAAGTCTTCCTAAATCTAATTTATTTACCGAGTCCGCGTTATATATAACTACTAATACCATTATTTATATTATATATTTGTATTACACAAATATATATATATATATATATTTATTTATTATCATAAAAGTTAACTAAGAAATAACAATTTTGTAGGCGTTGTATACCAATTTGTGTAACTATTTATATTCAAATTACTGCTAATTATATATGTAATTATCAGTAGTCTCACATAATTGAAAATTTCTAAATACAAAATATACACGTCAAAGTTTTATTCTTTAATTACGTATGTGTTATATTTATGTTTATTTAAATGTGCATATGTGTCATATATAAACATGTTTATTTAAATGAAAATAGTAAATTTTTTGCATTAAGAATGTAATTTTTCTTTATATTTTATTAACAAGAATAATAATTAAATAATATATTTTTAGGCTAATTAAAAAGATTACAAACAATTGTGTTTGTAATTAATAAATTCTTTACTCAAAGAGTTTGATTTTAGTCTTTTTTTTCCATTTGATTCTTTTGTTAATTTTAAAAAAATAAAAATAAATGAAATTATTATAACTTCGATATTTAACTTTTTTATTGTTATTATAATTGTATATATATTTTAATTTTAAAATTGATATTAAAAGTTATATTATATCATGTTCATAATTAAATTCAGAAAATGTTTAAATTTAATTTAGGAAAATGGACTAAGGTTTGGTCTAATAAACTAATTATTCCTAATATTTGAAAATACTCATTAAGGTCTTAATTTATTAAGAAATAACAACTATTCCCCTATTTAATGATAGTTAACTAAAGAAATTATTTTTACACTAGTAAATTATAATAATGATAAGTGTTATTCAATAACATATTGATAATTTTAAATATTTTTTTATATATTATAACTGAATGTAAATTCATTTATTTTATAATATATTAACAGATTAACATTAATTATGTGTTAAAAATAAATTAAATGCAAATAAATATTAATTTATAAATAAAATACATTATTTATAATGTAAATAAAATTTATATTATTTAATTATATTATATGTACAAAAATAATATTATCATTTATTTTATTAATGTGTTTAAGATAAATATTGTATTTTGTCAAATTTTATAGATTTTTTATAGACTTATAGGAAAATGGACTAAGGTTTGGTCTAATGAACTAATTATTCCTAATAATTTAAAAATACTCATTAAGGTTTTAATTTATTAAGAAATAACAACTATGCCTCTATTTAAGATGGTTAACGAAAGAAATTATTTTTACACTTGTAAATTAAAATAAATATTATAATAATAATAAGTGTTATTCAATAACTTATTTATATAGTATAACTGAATATAAATTCTTTTATTTTATAATATATTAACATATTAACATTAATTATGTTTTAAAAATAAATAAAATACAGATAAATATTAATTTGTAAATAAAATATATTATTTATAAAGTAAATAAATTTTATAATATATTATAAATGTACAAAAATAAAATTATCATTTATTTTACTAATGCGTTGAAGATAATTATTGTATTTTGTCAAATCTCAATTATTTAATATTTATCTTTGTAAAATATATTGATAGAAATATAACTGTTAATTTTAACAAATTAATGCTTTAATAAATATTATAATATTATTGAGACTAATCAGTCCAATAACTCAAACCTTAGAGGCTTATAGATTTTTTACTCTTTAATTTATTTTTTTATTTCTCATTTAAATTTATTATTGAAAGATAAAATTATTTTTAAATTTTTTAAGAGCCAACATTTAGAATAGTTTATCTACTCAAAATAATTGTGACATGATGATTAAAGCTCAAATTCTTATTTTTAAGATCTAAAGTTCAAACTTTTATTTATTCAAAATTACAAGTATTTATTGTGCATTGTCCAGCATGATATGACCAATTAAAAAGGACAAATCCTTTTTCCAACAACAAATGATACACAGCTTTTCTCAGTGCACTTCAACAAATGCTAACAATGTGGAAGAGTTCGTGTATGCAGCATTAATGAAATATTAAAGTAGCTAACACTTGTTCAACAAAAATAATATCATTTTATAAATAAAATTTTGAGATAAAAGTAATACGACTTTGACTTAGACAAGGAAATATCACTAAGAGGGCTTCTACTACAATTACATGCAAACAAATTATAAAAGGAGGGCTTTTACAATGTGAAATAGATCCAATTGTTATCCCTTTCCAAACCTTAACGTACGTCAATACTAGAGCTCTCTTTCCGGTAAACAATTGCTTTTTCTTATTTGTCACCACCTTGCAAGTTGCAAACACAACAAATTAAGCCTTCACAATCTTCTTTTCTAGCCACTCTTTCCCATAAAATCAAGTCTCACCTATCACCAGTCTTACATCTATCCTACATCCATAGGCATCGATCTTGCACCATTCAAGCTATCACGTCGCGGACCTATCGCCCAGACGTAACGCAATTCAGCTTTACTTGCGACCTACCCTTATTTTCTTCTGTTCCTTTGCATTGTTATTGGGCTTGACTCACTTCAAAAAGTCGTCTTGAGGTTACAATATCATGTTTCTTGGACCACCAAGTGATCTTCAAGAGAAAGTCTTGCCTGTGGCAATGGTCTCATGAGAATTATCTTTTTATATATGGCCATAATTTTTATTTTTTTAGTGAAAAAATTTTAATATTTTTTCTGAAATTTCATTCAATCAATTTTTTAAACAATATCATGTGATTAGAAATCTATATTATTTCATGTTAATAATTTGTATATCTGATTTTTTTTAACATATCTAGTATAGTTTGTGGATGGTTGAAATGAAAAATACAATTTTACCCTTCAATGACATCTATAAAATGATTTTTTCTTTTTTATAAAACAATAAAAGATATCATTGAGTTGTGTCCGAGAGTCGATGATTACCAAAACAGATTGTGTGCTTTGGTTGACGCTAATCTTGTTATGGCCAACAACAAAAGCAGCAGCAGCAGCAACAGGCTTAAACGCAAAGCCTAACTGTCCTGAAAAATGTGGGGAAGTCACTATTCCTTATCCTTTTGGTATCGGTGAAAACTGTGCTTTGAACAATCATTTCATTCTACAATGCAATCACAATTCCGAACTGCTTTTGGGAACAAGTAATATCCCTGTTCTTGAAATATCAGTTGAAAATGGCACCATATTAGGTAGCATTCGAACAGCTAAGAGCTGCTACAATGCCTCGAGAGCCAATCCTCTCATAAGCAGTTCAGTTTCCCCCACCAATTTAGGAGAGGGACCGTTCAGATTTTCAAACACAAGAAACAAGCTGATAGGATCTGGGTGTGATACTTTGGCTTTGATGAGTGACGCCACTCAGGGTTTGATCAGTGGGTGTGCCTCTTTCTGCGCAGCTGAGACCCCATATGTGAATACAACAAAAGATTTCTGCTCAGGCCTGGGTTGCTGCCAGATTCCTTTTCCCAGAAGTGTCAAGACGTTGGATATTAGTCTTTCGAGCTTCTATAATCACACTCGAACTTCAAATATCAGGCCCTGTGATTATGCATTTTTAGTAGACGAAACTTTTGATATGCCGCTGCCCTCCGGTTCCGTCGAAGAAGAGTTTAATCTTTCAAATGGTAGGATTGAATGGGTGGTTAAGGAACAGAGGTGCGAAACAAGCATAGATTTAGCTGATTATGCCTGTCGCGATAATACTGACTGTATTAACTCTGAAAATGGACATGGATATCGCTGCTTATGCAAGCAAGGATTTCATGGAAACCCCTATCTTGGATGTTATGGTAACTTCATTTCTTCCATTATCTCTTTATTTATTTATTTTTTAAGGGTATTAAAATCTTTGCAACTTTCTTTTATTCGAAAATTTAAGGTAAAGTTAGAGATCATATTAAAAAATATACACATCATTACTTTTTCATTTCTCTCTCTCTTTCTCTACATTGACCTCATCTTTCTCCTTTCTCCTCAACAGCTGGTTAAACTCAAGTCTCTTCTAGAGATGGTAATACACGGTTCTCGTTTTCCATACTGTTTTTATTTTGATCCCTAAGTCTCATTCCCCAATAAATTTGATGAGGAAGAATAGAGAATTTTCATGTTGGGAGAATAGATTCCTTTGCCCCCAGTTACTTTTCTATTTTTTATTTATTTATATTGAACACTAATTAAAATAATATAAATTTATTTATACCAAGTCTCATAATATAATTTATTACAATTACTATATTAATAATATAAATTTGACTATTTGATAGGATAAAAATATTAAAAATTAAGTAATTTTTCTAATCAAATAATGGTTACACATATACTTTTATTTTAAAGATAATATATTATATTTTATGTGCATTTAAATGGGACAAGAATGAGTTGAGGAGTATTAATTAAATGGTTCCCATCTTATTAATTGTGGATTAGTCTCCTTCTATTATCCATTCATTTCCTATCATATCATCTCAAGTTTACCTATTTGAGATAGATTCCCATATAACCAAATCCATGGACAATTTTGACAAAAGTTTATATCATATTTATTTATTAGAGTTTATTGAAAAATAACAAATTGCAGCTCTAGATTATAAATATATATATCATCTTGTTAGCCAAGTTTCATAAAATCCTCTATATTTTTAGTAATATATATTTATTTTTCATCGTCATAATATATAGAAAAACTTTCTAATACATTTTTACTATCTACTAAATAATGTTATTATTTGTATTTAAAAATAATAACAATCAATATACTAGCAAAATAGTATTATTTAAAAATTTTAATCAAAATAAAATATTATTTTATCTAGAAATATTAATTAGATAAATACATAGAATAAAATTATTTTACAATTTGTCACATTATTCCAAAAAGAAGTTATTTTTATTTTTAATTAAAATTAACATTTTAGTTATTGAAATAATAGCTTAAGTTGATAAATCATTAAAAATTATAAAATATTGTAGCTCATATAACCCAAGACTTTTTATGGGATCTAATATGTGTATTAGTTTTATATAGTAAAAAAATAATGATAGTTTATTTAGATTAGTTGTCACAAGATATAGAATAATCTTATTTCATAAGTTTGTTTACTTTTTCTGGTTTTTAAAATAATTTTATTTCATATATTTATTTAATTTTTTAGCTTTTAAGTAAAAAAATTATTTTAATTAAAATTTTAAGGGAGATTCATAAAATTTAATTTAACAGATTCTAACTCAGGGGTTATCTTTCCATTTCTAAAACTTGGAGACGTAATATATGGAATCCTCTAAACTACTGAAGGCATTTGTATTTATGCCAAACTTGAAGAGAACTTTTTTTTAATCATTTTAATTAGGTATCATCGTATATATTCTATCGTTTAATAGTTACTTAATTTCTTTATATTTCTTACAACTCTTAAACGCTCACTATGTGACAGATATTGATGAGTGCAAAGAACCTACTAAATACAAATGTTATGGTACTTGCAAGAATACAATTGGGAATTATACATGCCATTGCCCACTCGGCAAGCATGGCGATGGTAAAGTTGGTTGTGAAGGACTTGGTATCACCAAAATTTTCACAAGTAAGTTTAATTATATAAATTTATTATGTTATATCTGTTTATGTACAGTAATTTGTATAAAAAAGTTGTATTTGTGGTTATTTTCTTGCACACGCAGTTATTGGAGCAATTATAGTTGCTGTGATTTTGGGAGTTTTGATTTTGATTTTGCGCAAGGAAAGAAGAAAGCAGAGAAACTTTCTGAAAAATGGGGGTATCATATTACAGCACCAGCGAGTAAGGATTTTTAAAGCAGCAGAGCTTGAAAAAGCTACCAAAAACTATGACGATTCCCATCTCCTTGGTGAGGGTGGTTTTGGTTCTGTTTACAAAGGAGTTCTACCTGATAATACTCAAGTTGCTGTAAAGAAGCCTAGGGAGACCGACAAGATCCAGATAAATAAGGAATTCCAACAAGAACTTGGCATCATTTCTCAAGTTAACCATAAGAATGTGGTCAAGATATTAGGGTTATGTTTAGAAACAAAAGTGCCGTTACTGGTTTATGAATTTGTTTCCAATGGAACTCTATATCATCACATTCGTGATAAGAATTCGCAGATCCTAAGCACCTGGAAACATCGTCTGAGGATTGCGGTAGAAACTGCACTTGCACTAGATTATTTCCATTCTTTAGCAAGCCCTCCAATCATTCACGGGGATGTTAAGTCTACTAACATACTATTGGATGAAAATTACATAGCAAAAGTTGCTGATTTTGGGGCTTCAATGCTGATTTCACTCGATCAGACAACTACAGCGACAAAAATACAAGGGACGTTTGGTTACTTAGACCCCGAATATGTCGTGTCAGGTATTTTGACAGAGAAAAGTGATGTCTATAGCTATGGAGTTGTCCTAGTTGAGTTGTTAACAGGATTGAAGCCTGGATTTTTCCTGACATCCGACAACCAGAAGATTAACATGGTTCATCATTTTCTCTGTTGCATAGAAAACAATAGTCTGTTTCAGATTCTGGGCTTTAAAGTAGCTGATAAAATTGAAATGGAGGAGATACAAACTGTGGCAGAGCTTGCAAAGAAGTGTGTAAGTAGTATTGGGATACAAAGGCCAACAATGAAGGAAGTTGCAGAGGAGCTTGACAGGCTAAAAAGGTTGCATGACAGTTTATGGGCTCAAGAGAACAGTAAAGAGACCGAGCATCTGTCAGGTGAATCATTAAAAAACTCTAAATCTGAACATTCAACGGCTATGGCTTCCCGACAAGACAATCAAACTGCGATATCATTTGATATTGAGAACTACAGTTACAGCGTGTGATACTGGATCAACATCAAGAAATTTAGGTATTTGATGTTTTATTAGCTCATGTTGTTGTGGTTGTTATATATTATTATTATTATTTGACTCATTTTGACTTATTTAATGAAGAAATATCTGTCTTGAATATATGAGATGGATTAATGAATAAGTTATGAAAGTATGATGATTATATTGTGAGGCCTTTTACTGTTCAAACAATTAATGTAATTGAACCAGCAAATTCACTTCATACGACATTAATTTGCTGGATCAATTCAAACCTTAGACTCTTAAAAATTATTTTGACTTATTTGATTGTAGCTATAAAAAATTCAAGATATTGGGATAGAGCAACTGGCATTTGTTAAGCTTCCAACCTTAGCAGTCTTGAAGAATAAAGTCCGTCGTACTCATCAATTAAATTCAACGACAGTCAACGATATTTTGATCAAAAAATCGATTAATAATTCAACAAGGATTTGTATCTTACTTTAATGAAGTTTCCTATTCTATATCTTACTAATATTTTTCTAATTAGATTCACCTAATTTAACGTGAGAAAATTAAAGTCACCTTTATTTAAAATAGAATGAAATTTGTACAAAGGAGAATAGATTAAATAGGCCGCCAACATTTAACAATTATATATAGACAGTCTTGCACTTCTTCTTTATGAATACTCAAATTGAGAATAAAAAAAATTATAGTGAGATCTATTGTCTTTTTCTTTTAAAAAATATATTAACTTTAAATAACAATAATAATAAATAAATAAAAGAAAAATCCGTGTAAATTTTTCATTTCTTTCTTCAGAAATCCCTAAAAGAATCAGAGATGTTTACTTGAATAAACTAAAATATGTTTATTTGTATAGGCAACCAACAATAATATTTATGGTACTACATATCAATTTTCTTTTAGAGTGCAAGTCTATTATGTGAAGTATGACAAATTAATTAGTTGACTCATAATACAATTTGATTTTCATGTAATTTTCTTTTGATCTTGATATTTCAATATTTCTATTATTCTTTGATATTTTGTTAATAAAATAGTCCTACTCAAGTCTCTTTTTTGTTGATTTTTTTTTTCAAAAGTGGTCACAGATTATATCAATGTATTATGAGAAGGGGCTAATCATGGTAAGGTAATTAATTATCTTGAATTTTTTTTTCCTCTTTTGTAAATGGGTCTTCACCAAGGGGTAATTAATTATAATTTTCTTTTTATCTTAATTTTCTTTGATATTTTGTTAATAAAATTGTCCTACTCAAGTCCCTTTTTTTGTTTATTTTTCTTTTCAAAAGTGGTCACAGATTATATCGATGCATTATGAGAAGGGTTTTTAATGGATCCCACAAGGGTTTTTTTTTTCTCTTTTGTAAATGGGTCTTCACCAAGGGGACCCCTCTCTCATTTTCTCTCTCATTACCGAGGAAGTTCTATCACGTTGTCATATAGCTTCATGTTCAGGAAAGGCGAAGTCAATTTCCTCCCCTAACGAATGACCCCTGACATCACATGTTCTATAAGCCGAGGAATATATTCTTTCTTAAATCGTCGGGGGATAAGATTTCTCCTGTTAATTTGTCCACTTTTCTTCATAAATATGGTGCTGCTTCTGGATAAATTGTAAACAAGAAGAAAAGTTATTTCTTTCTAGGTAAATCTGGTTCGCATCACAAAGAGTTGATTGCTGATATTCTTGGGTTTGCTGAAGATAGCTTGTCGTTCTCTTATTTATGCATTCTTATTTGTAAGGTTGTTCAAAAAGGCAACACTTACAAGCCTTAGTTGATAATGCTCGTGCTCGTCTTATTGGTAAGAAAGGAAGAATCTGATCTAATGGTTGGCAAAGTGGAACTTGTTTAACGATCCATTTTGCAGAGTCTTCTACTCCATTGCTTTAAGGTCTGTTTATGGTGATGTTCACTTATCAATTAGCTAGACAATCCAACTTCATTTTGTCTGGGGATTATAAGACTAAAAGACTTACCCTAATTTCTTGGGACTAGATTTGTTTGCTAAAATCTGAAGTTAGTCTGGGCTCAGAGAGCTAGATGTTTTGAAGATGGTTTACTTGCTGAAGACGATTCGGGATGTTATGGATAATACTTCAACTTGTTCTTACCTTAAGTCTCATTACTACTTCCAACGTGTTGAGTTTCAATCTCTCTAAAAATTGATCTAACTAGATGTCAATCTAAGTCTACTGTAACAAACCCATTTAAGAAATACTACGAGAATTCAACCAAACATTTCAAGCACATAGAACTCACAATATATGTGGTTTAGTCGTGAGCCTATATCCACGAGACCAAAACGGGAAATTGCTTTATTTTAAAAGGAAGAAGAAGAGAATAATGTTCAGCTTCTCTGAACTGCTGACTCTTACTGAAAAGTACATCAAGAATCAAATATCATTTCTTGTGACTTTAGAAGTTGCGTCACCTAACTGTTTTAACAACTCTGTTTACATCCAGTTAAATAAACAGAAAATTTAACTTCCAACAGTTTTACTAAAATTCTACCAAGCTTTTTTCTTTTTAAAAAAAAGGTATGACCGAAAGGCTATATTAATAAAGAAGCAAGCGAAGAACAAGTAATCATGGGGGAACATAATGAACTTTACCCTTTAATAAAACTATACAATAGGTTGAAAAGAAAACGAAAAACCAACCAAACTTCTGCTAAGTTGATTTGCCACATCATCAACTCTAAATATTAAGTACATCAAAATAAGATGTAAGAGTACTTCCTCTTCTTTTTCTTTTTTCTTGAAAAGTGTGATAATAAGTTAAACAAAGAAGAAATATAATTGTGAAAAATTATTTAAATATAAATAATATAAAAAATATAAACAAAATATGAAGAATACTGATAATTTAAGACCTTAAAACAGACTACTATTGAGTGTGTGTTACAAATAGTATCATGTTTAGATAATATTCTTCTACTATTTTGTTACTTACATATTACATTAAATGAATGTTTCAAACTAATTTTTTTAATTTTCATTTTAGCCTCGTCAATTCATTCTCTATTTTTTAATGTAATTTAAATTTGATTGATAGATCTTGGATCCTAAAACTCATTCAACAATCATATAAAAACGACCGCAAGATTTTAACTAAAAAATAAAATGTATGTAGATACATCATAAAATTTTTGAAAAATAATTTTTGTTAAATTTCATACTTCATTTAAAAAAATAAACATTTGAAATATTGAATGGTAAGGCTTGTAATTTGACTCTTTAAATAAATTTAAGAACTAAATTTATAAAAATATGAATGATTATATTATTTTGGTATCAATCAATTTTAGAATTTTTAAAATTTATTTTCTTAAGAAAGAAATTTGCTGAAATAGTCAACAGCCGAAAAAAAAGAATGATATTTAATAATTGGAATAATTAGTTTTGATATAATAAAAATAACCGATTAATATAAAATAAAATAATTAATTTATAATTAATGAATTAGTTTTTCAATTAATAACATAAGATTAACAAAAGATAAAATAAATCTCTCAAAGGTTTTTTTTTCATATTTTATTTTCTTATTCACCCAAAATAAATGACAACATAAAACTCTAAAATTGATTTAATATATTTTTTCTAACTTTTTATCAATTTCATTAAGAATTTGACCATATTACATTTATTTATCTTTCTATTTATATAGACTAATTAAAAATAAAGTAAATGTATCAATTAAATATGATATTTTATTCTAAAACAATTATTATTAGTTGTAATATTTCATATAAATTATTTCCATAAAATTGAAGATTGTTGTCAATTATTTTACTTTAATCAATTATTTTATAAAATATAAGAATTTATTATTATATTATTATTTTTGATGATATGTGAATTGGTGATTTCATTTTTAAAAAGTTAATTTACTATTATTGAAAAGATATAAGCAATTTAATTTATATTATAAGATTTGATAAAAAACCAGAATACTTAATATTAATGATAAATTAAAAAATTTATAATTGTAAAAACTAATTTTTTAAAATAGTTTAAATATGTATTTAAGTCAATAAGTTTAATTTTTTAAAAATTTGCATTGAGTTTACTATTAAACTATTATAAAATTATTTTTTAAATATTATATATTTTATATATAATTTATTAATATTACATTAGAAATCTGAATCCTACCACTAGTAGAGTTTGGGAGGCTTTGTCTTCTGGCCACCCAGACTAGATTTTTGTGTAAATCATTAATATCTTGCTTTTTCTTTTTTTTCATAAGGCTGTTTGTTTAGATTAAGTAAAAAGAGGGACAAATTTTTATAAAACTTTCATTTTTTATTTTTTTAATTTAATTCTAATGTTAATATTTTTATTTTGTTGATAAAAGAAAAATTAATGCACTTAAAATTAAAGACTTGAGTTTGAAATTAATAAAAATTAAAGACTTGAGTTTGAAATTAATAAAAATTAAATGGGTAAAAATGGATTTATTTAAAATTATGAACTCGATAATCATAAAATCTTGGGCTTGGTATTAAATATTAATGAGCTTAAAAAACATAATGGGCCTAATACTCTTAAAATAGTGTTAAACAGAATAGCGGGCAGAGTTGAAAATTTCTACATGTTAGGGATTAAAATATTTATTTAAATATTTATTTTATTTTATTATTTTAAAATATTTTAGAAAACAATTTAATTATTTAAATCAAAATACTGACAATGAATTTGAACAAATTAGTATACTAAAATGTTTTCTCTCTTTATATATAAATATATATAGATAATAATTTAGTATATAATAATTATAAGAGTTTTTAAATAAAACATGTATAATCTTTCATTTAATATACTTATTTAAAAATTATACTATCTTTAACTTTTTTTTAAAATATTATCAAGTACATAATTATATGAATAAAAAATAAAAAATAGATACTATTTTATTACAAATAAAGATAATCAAAATTAAATTAAGCTATTACATAAGAATATAAAAATATATTTAAGAATAACTTCTTTTAACATAATTTCAAATTTAATATTTTGTGAGTTTATATGATGTAATATATGGATGAATGTGCAATAGCCTAATGAATATACAATTTTGCAATGTAAAATATAACTAGTTAAATTTAAACAACTAAAACATAATTTATTTTATATGTTCCTGTTTGAATGAGATTAAAATTAATTGTATGAAAGAGATTCAAATAAAAACAACAAAAATATATTTGTAAAACATACAAGTTAATTCTTTTAACGTAGACAAAATATTTGAAAAATTAGACTAGATATTAAGTGTTATATGATCATTTTTCGTTTTAAGAATGAAAATAAGAATATAATTGAACATACGAGTCAATTTCTTTAATTTAGACAACTTGTTGTGGAAAATTAGGGTAGTAATTGAGTGCTATAAGGTCATGGTTTGTTTTAAGAATGGAAATAAGAATATAATCCAAATATATGGGTCAATTTTTTTAAGGGAGACCACTTGTGGAAAATTAGGTTAGTAATTAGGTGTTATATAGTCATATTTTGTTTCAAGAATGGAAATAAGAATATAATCCAAACATGTGAGTCAATTTTTTTAAAGTAGACCACTTGTTGTGGAAAATTATGCTAGTAATTAGGTGTTATACGATCATGTTTTGTTTCAAGAATGGAAATAAGAATATAATCCAAACATGCGAGTCAATTTTTCTAAGATAGACCACTTGTTGTGGAAAATTAGGTTAGTAATTAGATGCTCTACGATCATGTTTTGTTTCAAGAATAGAAATAAGAATATAATCCAAATATGTAAGTCAATTCTTCTAAGATAGACGACTTCTTGTGGAAAATTAGGTGAGTAATGTAAGGTCATATTTTGTTTCAAGAATGAAATAAAAATATGATCCAAACAAACGAATCAATTCTTCTAACGTAAATGACTTATAAAAAATTAGCCTAGTAATTGAGTGTGCTATAAGGTCATGTTTTGTTTTAAGAATGGAAATAAGAATATAATCCAAATACAAGAGTCAATTCTTCTAACGTAAACTACTCGTTGTGGAAAATTAGGATAGTAATGTAAGTTCAAGGTTGAAGATTTTGTAGCCTAATTTACGTAAATTGTTGGCCAAGGTCATTAACGTAAATTGCAGCCTAATTCGCAAGTGCTGATTTCCATCGTTTTTGACTTTTTGGGTTGTTATATACAAATAAAATTTTGTGGGTTCATAATTAATCTTTTCCGTAGCCCCGAGGATGATCTTAGATGTAAATTATGCACGCTTGTAAATTTTTGAGCAAAGTTAAATATATATGCATGTATACAATTCTATTGCTAATATACCTTACAATTAAATTAAAAAATTGTGTTTTTATTTTTTAAAATAATAATTTATTAATTAAAAATTAATCAAACAATAATTTCTCCCATTCTCATGAGTGGTTGAGACATAAGTGTAATGAATATTTTCTTTATTTTTATTTCGTCCCATCATTAATTGTCACGTGAGTTTTACATAATGTATATTTTAAGCATTAATTTTTCCAAGTCTTTGATAAAGTCAAAAATTAAACTTCACCAAAAATTAAAAATTAAAAAAAATGAAGATGACATATTTTTCTATTAGTGTAAAAGTCTATAATAACTTGTTGACAGGTCACAATATATTTAGTTTATTGAAACTTCACTCAGCGGACGGAGCACGCAAAGACTTTAAGAAAAGCTGAAGATATATATTTTATATTATTAATAAAGTCAATAATTTTATTAACACGTCAATTTATAAAAAATTTACTGTTACAAATTATAATTAAATATATTCTATAAAATTATTTAGTTAATATATACAGTTATCAAATAAAACATGAGTAATTGTCTATACACTGGGTATGAAGTACATGCTTAACTTTCATTCTTAACCGAACATTACATACTTAACTTTCATTTTTATCTGCTCTACAAAAATCCTGTCATCACCATTGCTTAATTCTTTTCTAATTGTTCTACACACTCGTACTTGGGTTGCAGCCTTACAAACGATCATCGTCATTATATCTTGGGGCTATACTGTCATTCAGTCTTCCTGCAATAGGATACCATTATAAAAGAACAGAAATAGTTTTCAGGACAGTGCCCTTTGCACACCTCGACGCACATATATCAATAATATATTTTCTGAAGTATCTAACACTCCTAAATATATTGAATTGGGATTTCTAGTATAAGTTGATTTAGAAATATTAAATTAAAATATAATTAATGAAAATGTATTCTTAAAGAATTTTAAATTATTTACTACAATAAATATTATTTATAATTTTTTAAAAAATTATTCAAATTTTATAAGGTATAAAGTTACTGATTTTCTATATGTAAAAAATTATAATAAATATTGTTGTTATTAACTCACTAGCCGGGTTATTATTTGTGAATATAATTTTATTACTGTTATGATTGAATTTTTCAGGATATACTTTTATACTAATTTGACTGAGTTATTGGAGCAAAGGTGATACTACGAAACTTGAGCAAAGTGGATAATATATTGTCTAGATATTTTATGGTAAAATATTTATTAATGTTCTTTATCCATTTCAATTTAATAAAAGTATGACTCAGTAAATATAAATTTTATTTATAAAAGTATATTAGTAAATGACTTAAAAATTAAAGTCATACTTTTAATTGTTTATATATACTTATAAATGTTATGTTTGGACTTGTTTACTGAGTTGACTTCTCACTCATCATTAACAATATTTTGTAAATTAAATATACATTGTTTGGGGTGGATTAGTAGAGGCTACATGGTTAAAGCCTTTTGAAAGATTAAAGTATTTCTCTAGAAGAATTAACAGAATGTTATTCAATAGCTATATCAGAACTAGAGTTGAAATTTCAGTAGTATTTGAGTTATTTTTTGTAATCTTCAGGTTTAAATATTTTAATACCTTATTTGATCTTTGTAAATTACATTTTGAAGGACATTATTTTTAAGAATAGTGTTTAAGTACATACCATCCTATTTTGACAAAGTTCTACATATGCCAAATCGAGGTTCTGACCCAAGAATCTTCACATCTTACTTACCAATTATACACGGTAAGGAAAAAAGAGAAATCAAGGAGCCTACTATTTTGAAAATATAATAGTGTATGCATTTGTTCTGGCAATTTAGAAGCATAGAAGTGGAAACAGGCCACTAATGAAGAAATGAAGCCCCTTCAGAATAATCAAACTTAGGATCTAGCTCAATCATTGCGGAGAAAAAGGGATCGATTTCCTAATAAGAATGATGTTCACATCTGCTATAAGGAAAAATTGGTGGCAAAAGGCTACGTTCAAAAGGAAGGCATTGAGTACAATGAGTTGTTTTTCTCGATTGTGAACCATTTCTCCACTCATATTTCATTATCCTTGATAGTCCAATTTGATTTAAAACTAATTTAGTTGAATGGAAAGCTTAAATTCTTGGCAATCTAGAAGAGAAAATCAATACGACTCAGTCAAAGGGTTTTAAAATTGATAGTAAAGAAAATTGGGTACGTAAGCTGAGCAAGTCTATCTATAGATTAAAGCAACCCCCAAGACAGTGGTACAAGTGATTGATCAGTTCTTGGCAAAATAAAATTAGAAATAAAGAAGTTTTGATTATTGTATATATTTCCATAAGCTATAAATTTGATCTTTCATCTGCCTTTTTTAAATTTTTGTGTGGACAATATATTGACAGCTTCAAAGACCAGAAGAGATTGGCATTTTAAAGGCACAATTAAATCAAGAATTCAAAATCAAATATCTGGATGAAGTTAAGAGGATTTTTGGCATGGAGATGGTAGGAATTAAGAAGATCAGAAGAAGTAATACCTGAAGTTGTATGCATATTCTGGGAAAAAGACACTAGCTAACTGTGGAATGGACTTTTATAAATATCGTAAATGATAGTTTAACATTTGAGTGGGATAATGCTCTTGGTCAAAGTGTGCTTAAATACATTAATTCCGACTATGTTGGTAATTCAAATAAGCATTGATCAACCATTGGTTATGTTTTTACTCTTCTTTTTTTTATTTTTAGAATAATATGTTTTTATTCTTGCTTGAGCATATTTACGAGTTGGAAGTCTAACTTACATCCTACATTTGCTTTGTTTCGTCCTTTTCAAAATTCTGCTGCGATTAATTACAATAAAAGTTGCAAATATTTTTGGCATGGAGATGAGTAGGGATTAAGAAGATCAGAAGAAGTAATACCTGAAGTTGTTTGCAGATTCTGGGAAAAAGACACTAGCAAACTGTGGAATGGACTTTTATAAATATCGTAGATGATAGATAGGTTAATATTTATCAAACAAACACAGAGTTTCGTCGTTTTCAAAATTCTGCTGCGATTAATTACAATAAGAGTCGCATATTCGTTCGCAAATATTTGTTGATATTTACATACTACGCTTAAATTATGTAATTTCTTTCATTTTAATTCTAATAATGAAAGAGTCGAAGATGTAGGTAATAATTTTACTGTATATTGTAAAATTCTTGATGTTCTTTATTTTTTATTTATTGCATTTCGATTATTTTATTATAGACGTAATTTTATAATTACTATATTCCAAAAGCATTGGTGTTAAAGGGAAAATTAATCACAGGCATGGCTTCCCTATACTTATATATATATATATATATATATATATATATATATATATATCTACTCGTCGAACAATTATTGAAAGCTTGTGTTGCTTATTCTTGATGAAATTCATCTTATGAACATTAATCTAAGAGTATCAAAGAGTATATATACTCTTTATTGAGTGTAAGTAACACTTGTTTGAAATTACTTGCGGTAATATTTAAGTGAAACTAGAAGCCCACTTGTATTATGAAAATTTGATCAACACTCAGAAGTTGATTGAAAGTCTATGGAGATAGAAACTTAGAATGAATGAAATCCACAAAGGTTGCCAAACCATGTAAAAGGTATCTTGTTTGATCTCTTTCTCTCTGTCTCTTTATTTAGTATCTATTGATAATTAGTAAACACACTTACTCGTACACTTCTAGTTTACTATTCACTAATTAATATTGTTAGTATCTCCTCTTGTTATGTGTTTTAGGACTCAAGAAATCATTTAAATAAATTTAAATGATTTCTTGAATCCTTAAGAGTATATCGATTATTTTATTATTATTTTTAACAAATTCTAATTTATCGATATGACATAGAAAGCTTCGTCATTAAATTAATATTAAAAAAATATATATCGGATTTTAAAAGTACATTTAGACAATAATATATGCCCATACTTTGCTGGGGAAGTTTCTGTTCTTTTCATTTCTCGTCTTCTTGTTGACTTTAAGCAGTAGTATCCAAGATTAGAAGATAATTAAAGTTTTTTAATTAATCTTGAAAAGACATTCTTATGAAACAAAAATAAATCTAGTAAAGACTTGATTCTAAAATGTCATCCTTGATTTATTTACAAGTTTTCTTGTTTGCCGTAGATGAATTGTGAAAGCTAGTCATTATCAATCCATAAATTAAATTATTAAAATTAAATCACTTTGAAGTTTGAAGGGATCAAATCCGCGGTAGTCGTGATGATAAAAAATAAATAATTCAAATAAATTTTGAATATATAGGTGAAAATGATAAATTATTTATTTTTTAATATAAGATATATGTTAAATTTTTCAATATCTTTTTTCCTGAAAGGGCCAAATTATTTATTTATTTTAAAAGAGTTAAAATATTAACGGGCATTTAGACGGGGTCATTATGCTTCGTTTGGTTTAATGAGATTTTAGTGTTATGCAGTGTTTTTCTTCTCTTAAAGCAAACTTCAATGGAGAAGAGGAGGTTTTTTAAAATAAAGGATAAATGACTGTTCAACCTTCATAATATTTTTTATTTTTTGTATTTGATTTGTGTTAACTAGTGTATTGATATCAATGTTAATCAATGTCTTGATATAAATACCCTTCTAACTCTTATTGATTTGTATAATGGAGCAAATTTATTTTTATGATTATATAAAAGTGAGGAGTCCAACAGTCAATTGCCATTACATAAAAAAAAATTGCCATAAGTTCTGCAAAATAGACCATTTTAATCCCATCTTTTATTTTTATTTTCTTTTTTTCCCAAAAGAAAACACTACACCTGTCCCTCTTAAGCCTCAAACACTAAATTTTTCCCAAAAAAAAAACTCTAGAACTTTTATTTTTTCCATTTTCGACATTCACTGAAAATTATTAAATTAAGTCAAAGTTGAGGGCTGATAACTCCATACTCTCTATCTAGTTAAAGTCTCTCAAGTCTTTCTAAATCCAATATATTTACCAAGTCCGCATTATATACAACCAATAACAAGATTATTTATATTATATACTACAGCTATATTTATAAATTGCAATACCTAAGAAATAACAATTGTGTAGACCTCGTATAACGATTTATACGCAAATTACAACTCATTATCAGCAATTGCAACTATTCCTTAGCTTGATGCTTTCCAAAACAGACTCGATGCTTTGGTTCATACTCCTATTACTGTGGCCAACAACAAAATCAGCAGCAACAGGCTCGAATATTGCAAAGCCTGATTGCCCTGAAAAATGTGGGGAAGTCGATGTTCCTTATCCTTTTGGAATCGAAGAAAACTGTGCTTTGAACAATCTTTTCCTTTTAGAATGCAATCACAATTCCTCTTCTCCTAAACTGCTTTTCGGAAGGAACACTTACGTTCTCGACATATCAGTCGAAAACGGCACCATATTTGCGAGCCTTCCAACAGCATACCGCTGCTACAATGACTCAGGAGGCGTTGTAAACAGTTCAGATATCTATATCATATTAGGAGCCGGACACTTCAGGATTTCGGACACAAGAAACAAGCTGACAGCATTTGGGTGCGATACTTTGGCTGCTATGAGCGACACTGACGGCAGTTTCGTAAGTGGGTGCCTCTCTGTCTGCTCAGCCGACTCTATATCTGTGAACATAACACAACATTCCTGTTCAGGCATCGGTTGCTGTCAGACTCCTTTGCCTCAAAGTCTGGAGACGTTGAATATCAGTCTTGGAAGCATTAATAATCACACCGGAATGGGAAACTTCAAGCCGTGTGATTATGCGATTTTAGCGGACGAGACTTTTGATATAACGAGTTTGAAGTTGTCTGATGAAGGCCAAGACGGGTTTATAACTTCAAATATTACGATTGAATGGGTTGCTAAAGAAGAGGCGTGCGAAAGAAGCAGAAACTCAGCAGATTATGCCTGCGCAAGTAACACTGATTGTATATACTCTGAAAATGGACAAGGATATCGCTGCTTATGCAAGCAAGGATTTCAAGGAAACCCCGATCTTGGATGTTATGGTAACTTCATTTCTTTCATTCTCTCTTTAGTTATTTATTTTTGCAATCATATTAACTTTCTACTTTCTTTTATTCGAAAATTTAGTGTAAAATTAGAAAACATAAATGATCGTTTCCAATAATTTTCTTTTAACTGTAAAATTGTATTAAAAATATATAATAGACATTTTTTTTCATCAATATCCTTTCTCTCTTTTCTTTTTTCGTTTTGGTTTTTACTTAATCATTGACCTCATCCCCACTCCTCTCTCCCTCAACATCATAAATTGAAAACACAAGTCTCTTGAGTTTACTGACAATTCAGAAATTAATCTACAATCACAACCAAAGCCTTTTCATGGAAATATTTTATTTGTTTGTTTTATATAGTAGTTAGGATAATAATATTTTATTTAAAGTAATTGCCACAAGATATAAAATAATCTTATATATGTTGATTTACTTTTTTAGTTTCCAAAATAATCCTACTCCATGTATATATTTAATTTTTGAGCTTTTAAATAAAAAATATTTTATTTTAATTAAAATTTAAGTAATTTTATTAATGATTTTTTACTTTCAGATAAAAATAATAATCTGAGTTAATTAGGTTATTTGTATACAACTAAGACTTTAAGAAATATATGTAAATTATCAAAATTACCAAAATTTATTATAATTTATTTGTATACATATATTATTAAAAGCATAGAGAATTTCTTAAATTTTGACTTGACAAATTCTAATTATCCGCTAGTAACAAAGGTTATTTGTCCATTAGTAACGAATTCTAAACTACTTAGTGCATCTGTATTTATGCCAAACTTTAAGGGCGTATGTTAATACCCTTAATTTTATCTTTTGAATTAAATATCATTGTATATATTGTGTGCCCTTTAATACTTATTTAATATCTTCATATTCGTTACCAAATAAATAAATACTTCTTAAACGCTCACTATGTAACAGATATTGATGAGTGCAAAGAACCTACTAAATACAAATGTGATGGTACTTGCAAGAATACAATCGGGAATTATACATGCCATTGCCCACTCGGCAAGCATGGCGATGGTAAAGTTGGTTGTGAAGAACCTTGGTATCACCAAAATTTTCACAAGTAAGTTTAATTATATAAATTTGTTATGTTATATCTGTTTATGTACAGTAATTTGTATAAAAAAGTTGTATTTGTGGTTATTTTCTTGCACACGCAGTTATTGGAGCAATTATATTCACTGTCATTGTCGGAGTTATGATTTTGATTATAAGCAAGGAAAGAAGAAAGGAGAGAAACTTTCTGAAAAATGGGGGTATCATATTAAAGCACCAGCGAGTGAGGATTTTTAAAGCACCAGAGCTTGAAAAAGCTACCAAAAATTATGACGGTTCCCAGTGTTGAAAAATAAGAATTTTGTAATGACTCAAAACACATAAATATATTTATTGCTCACGCAAATTTACAAGAAATAAGTAAACACTCTCAAATACTTGAATAAGGATTCAAACTTTATTTCTAACTTGATTCTAAAACCTTAAGGGGGGGAGGGGTATTTATAGTTGAAGCAAATCATTCTAAACCATTGATTTAGTCTTCATGTAGAACACCAATGTTGACTTTGTCCAGCACACCGATGTTGACTTTATCCAGCACACCAATATTGACTTTTGTCTAATATACTATTGTTTACTAAATCTAGTACACCATTGTTTACTAAATCTAGTACACTAATTTAGACAACTCAATATTCTAGATTAAGTTTACAATTCAACACTCCCCCTTAAACTTAATCTAATCACACCAAGTGAATTTCTCAATCTTATAAAATCTTCTTGTTTGAGTGGCTTGGTAAAAATGTCAGCAATTTGATCCTGGGACTTAACGTACTCTATATGTACATCATTTCTTGTGATGCATTCCCTTATGTAGTGGTAACACGTGTCAATATGCTTGCTTCGATCATGAAACACCGGATTCTTTGCCAATGCTATAACTGACTTGTTATCAACATAAGTCTTCGTTGGTTTCTCTTGTGACCATCTCAGCTCCCTTAGTAGGTTTCTAAGCCAAATTGCATGGCAAACACATGACGTGGCAGCCACGTACTCAGCTTCACATGTGAAAAGTGTTACAATTGGTTGCTTCTTTGACATCCAGGTGAAAGCGGTGTCTCCCATAAAGAATACAAAACCAGTTGTACTTTTTCGATCATCAGTATCTCTAACTCAATCACTATCGCTATATTCAACAAATTCAAAATTATCTGAACATGAATAGAACAAACCAAAGTTTGTTGTACCTTTTAGATAACGAAGAATCCTCTTTGCAGCCTTGAAATGTATGGTTGTTGGAGTTTCCATATAGCGGCTTACAAGTCCTGTTGCATAGAGAATATCGGGCCTAGTACATGTTAAATATCGTAAACATCCAACCAAGATCTTGAAAAAGGTTGAATCTACTTTTTCTCCTTCTTCATGCTTCGAGAGCTTAACTCCACACTCAATTGGCGTACTAATAGGCTTGCAATTTTCCATTTTGAACTTCTTGAGGATCTCCTTTGTATAGCGTTGTTGTGAAATGAAAATTCCATCTTCTTCTTGTCTTACTTCGATACTGAGGTAATACGCCATAAGCCCAATGTCAGTCATCTCAAACTCCTTAGTCATCGTGTTCTTGAAATCATCGAACAAGCTTGGATTGCTTCTAGTAAAAATCAAATCATCTACGTACAAGCACACGATCAAAATATCTTTATCTTTGATCTTAATGTAAAGTGTGTGTTCATAAGGACACTTAGTGAAACCATTCTTTTGGAAATATTTGTCGATTCGACTATTCCAAGCTCTTGATGCCTGTTTCAAACCATAGAGAGCCTTTCTCAATTTCAACACCTTGTCTTCTTGCCTTTTGACTTCAAAACCTATAGGTTGTTGTACGTAGACTTCTTCTTCGAGAACTCCATTCAAGAATGCAGATTTTACATCCATTTGATGGATCTTCCACTTGTTTTGAGCTGCCAAGGAAATTATTAGTCTTACAGTTTTTAAGCGTGCTACCGGAGCAAACACCTCATCATAGTCGATGCCGGCTCTTTGACTGTAGCCTTTTGCAACTAGCCTCGCTTTGTATTGTTCAATCTCTCCTTTTGAATTCTGCTTTGCTTTGTACACCCATTTCACTCCAATAGCTTTGTGCCCTTTAGGAAGTGAAACAAGCTCCCACGTATTATTCTTCACAGTAGCTTTAATTTCTTCATCCATTGTATTTCTCCATTTTTCATCTTGTATAACTTCTCCAAAACTCATTGGTTCACACTCAGCAAAAAGGCAAAAAAGAGTGAGATTATCTAACCTCTCAGTTACCTTATAGAGATCTTCGAAACTCCTTGTACATTCTTCATTTCTTTCCTTTAAAAAGGATGGTGGTGAATCTCCTTGATTATTTGTTGTTGGTGAAGTTTGGTAGAGTATGCGGAGTAGTAGGTTCTTTTCTTGCATCTCCTGCTCGCTCCATTATTGGTTCTTCTTCAAACAAAGGAAAGAAGTTGAAGTCATCGACATCTGGACCAAAATCCCATTCTCCTTCTTCGTCAAATATTACATCTCGGCTGATTACGATCCTTTTGCTATTTGGATTATACAACTTGTAACCCTTTGAACTTGAATCATAGCCGATGAAGATAAAACTCTCGCTTTTATCATCCAGCTTTGTTCTTCTCTCGTCTGGTACATGAACATGAGCTACACTTCCAAAAACTCTAAGATGAGAAATACCAGGCTTTCTTCCACACCATGCTTCTTGTGGTATTTTTCCCCACACGCTTCTTGTTGGAGATCTATTGGATAAATATACAGCAGTTGATACAGCTTCAGCTCAAAACTCTTTGGGTAGTCTTTTACTTTTCAACATACTCCTCGCTATGTTGAGAATTGTTCGATTCTTTTTTTCAGCAACGCCATTTTGTTGGGGGGATCTTGGAACAGTTAAAAATCGTCGAATTCCATTTGTTTCACAAAATTCTTGAAATTCTTTTGAAGTGAATTCTCCTCCACGATCAGTTTTTATAGCTTTAATCTGACGACCAATTTCTTTCTCAACGACAGCTTTAAATTTCTTGAAAGCTCCAAATACCTCAAACTTTTGCTTCAAAAGGTATATCCATGTTTTTCTTGAAAAATCATCAATAAAGAGAAGGAAATAATTATTGTTACCAAGAGATCTTGGCTTGAATGGACCGCATACATCAGCATGAATGAGCTCCAGTGGTTTCTTGGCTCTAAAGGTAGACTCTTTTGGAAAGCTTTTTCTGAATTGTTTCCCATGTAAACATCCTTCACAGAGTTGGTTCGGATGATTGATGTAAGGAAGACCTCTTACCATCTCCTTCTTAGCCAATAGCTCTAACCCGCCAAAGTTGAGATGCCCAAATCAAAGATGCCATAGCTTTCTAACAGTATTTCGGATAGTAATATGAATGTTTATAGGTGTGAAAATATACACTAAGAAAATTCCCAGGAAAGACTGGAGGAGTCATAATGGTCCCACTTAAAACCCAGACTCCTTAGGCAATCTTGGCCTTTTTGACAGAATTTCTTAAATATGCACGTAATCTTTTAACATCCACGTTATAAAACCGAGCTCTGATACCACTTTGTTGAAAAATAAGAATTTTGTAATGACTCAAAACACATAAATATATTTATTTCTCACGCAAATTTACAAGAAATAAGTAAACACTCTCAAATACTTGAACAAGGACTCAAGCTTTTATTTCTAACTTGATTCTAAAACCTTAAGAGAAGGGGGGGGGGGGGGGGGGTATTTATAGTTGAAGCAAATCATTTTAAACCATTGATTTAGTCTTCATGTAGAACACCAATGTTGACTTTGTCCAGCACACCGATGTTGACTTTGTTCAGCACACCAATATTGACTTTTGTCTAGTACACCATTGTTTACTAAATCTAGTACACCATTATTTACTAAATCTAGTACACCAATTTAGACAACTCAATGTTCTAGATTAAGTTTACAATTCAACACCCAGCTCCTTGGTGAGGGTGGTTTTGGTTCTGTTTACAAAGGAGTTCTGCCTGCAACACCCTAGTTGCTGTGAAGAAGCCTAAGGAGGAAGACAAGATCAAGGTTAATCAGGAATTCCAACAAGAACTTGGCATCGTTTCTCAGGTTAATCATAAGAATGTGGTCAAGATATTAGGGTTGTGTTTGGAAACCAAAGTGTCGTTACTGGTTTATGATTTGTTTCCAATGGAACTCTGTCTCATCACATTCATGATAAGAGTTCGCAGATTCTAGGAACATGGAAAACTCGTCTGAGGATTGTGGTGGAAACTGCTCCTGCACTAGACTATTTTCACTCTTTAGCAAGCCCTCCAATCATTCATGGAGATGTCAAGTCCACTAACATACTATTGGATGAAAGTTATACAGCAAAAGTTGCGGATTTTGGGGCTTCAGTGCTGATTTCTCCCGATCAAACAACTATGGCGACTAATTTTAACAAATTAATATCCTTTTTTCATCAATATCCTTTCTCTCTTTTCTTTTTTCGTTTTGGTTTTTACTTAATCATTGACCTCATCCCCACTCCTCTCTCCCTCAACATCATAAATTGAAAACACAAGTCTCTTGAGTTTACTGACAATTCAGAAATTTATCTACAATCACAACCAAAGCCTTTTCATGGAAATATTTTATTTGTTTGTTTTATATAGTAGTTAGGATAATAATATTTTATTTAAAGTAATTGCCACAAGATATAAAATAATCTTATATATGTTGATTTACTTTTTTAGTTTCCAAAATAATCCTACTCCATGTATATATTTAATTTTTGAGCTTTTAAATAAAAAATATTTTATTTTAATTAAAATTTAAGTAATTTTATTAATGATTTTTTACTTTCAGATAAAAATAATAATCTGAGTTAATTAGGTTATTTGTATACAACTAAGACTTTAAGAAATATATGTAAATTATCAAAATTACCAAAATTTATTATAATTTATTTGTATACATATATTATTAAAAGCATAGAGAATTTCTTAAATTTTGACTTGACAAATTCTAATTATCCGCTAGTAACAAAGGTTATTTGTCCATTAGTAACGAATTCTAAACTACTTAGTGCATCTGTATTTATGCCAAACTTTAAGGGCGTATGTTAATACCCTTAATTTTATCTTTTGAATTAAATATCATTGTATATATTGTGTGCCCTTTAATACTTATTTAATATCTTCATATTCGTTACCAAATAAATAAATACTTCTTAAACGCTCACTATGTAACAGATATTGATGAGTGCAAAGAACCTACTAAATACAAATGTGATGGTACTTGCAAGAATACAATCGGGAATTATACATGCCATTGCCCACTCGGCAAGCATGGCGATGGTAAAGTTGGTTGTGAAGAACTTGGTATCACCAAAATTTTCACAAGTAAGTTTAATTATATAAATTTGTTATGTTATATCTGTTTATGTACAGTAATTTGTATAAAAAAGTTGTATTTGTGGTTATTTTCTTGCACACGCAGTTATTGGAGCAATTATATTCACTGTCATTGTCGGAGTTATGATTTTGATTATAAGCAAGGAAAGAAGAAAGGAGAGAAACTTTCTGAAAAATGGGGGTATCATATTAAAGCACCAGCGAGTGAGGATTTTTAAAGCACCAGAGCTTGAAAAAGCTACCAAAAATTATGACGGTTCCCAGCTCCTTGGTGAGGGTGGTTTTGGTTCTGTTTACAAAGGAGTTCTACCTGACAACACCCTAGTTGCTGTGAAGAAGCCTAAGGAGGAAGGCAAGATCAAGGTTAATCAGGAATTCCAACAAGAACTTGGCATCGTTTCTCAGGTTAATCATAAGAATGTGGTCAAGATATTAGGGTTGTGTTTGGAAACTAAAGTGCCGTTACTGGTTTATGAATTTGTTTCCAATGGAACTCTGTCTCATCACATTCATGATAAGAGTTCGCAGATTCTAGGAACATGGAAAACTCGTCTGAGGATTGCGGTGGAAACTGCTCATGCACTAGACTATTTTCACTCTTTAGCAAGCCCTCCAATCATTCATGGAGATGTCAAGTCCACTAACATACTATTGGATGAAAGTTATACAGAAAAAGTTGCGGATTTTGGGGCTTCAGTGCTGATTTCTCCCGATCAAACAGCTATGGCGACAAAAATACAAGGGACTTTTGGTTACTTAGATCCAGAATATCTCATGTCTGGTATCTTGTCAGAGAAAAGTGATGTCTATAGCTATGGAGTTGTCCTTGTTGAGTTGTTAACAGGATTGAAGCTTGGCTTGTTCTTGGCATCCAACAATCAAAAGATTAACATGGTTCATTATTTTCTCTGTTGCATTGAAAACAATAGTCTGTTTCAGGTTCTGGGATTTAAAGTAGCCAATAAAAGTGAAATGGAGGAGATACAAATTGTAGCAGAGGTTGCAAAGAAGTGTGTAAGTAGTAGCGGCATACAAAAACCAACGATGAAGGAAGTTGCGGAGGAGCTTGACAGGCTGAAGAAGTTGCATGACAATTTATGGGATCAAGAAAACAGCGAGGAGACCGATCATTTGTTAGGCGAACCATCATCAAACTTTAAATCTGAACATTCAGCGGCTGTGATTTCCCAACAAGACAAACAAACTGAGATATCATTTGATATTGAGAAGTACAGTTACACCATGTGATAATGAATTTAAGCAATTGATGTTTTATTAGCTCGTGTATAAATAAGTCTAGAATTTTGTGCAAATACTAAATTTGTATCGATGTAAGTTTGTTGACTTATTTTTATTTTGCGATGGTGCAAAAAATTTGGATTGAACATTTTTACATGATACAAATGGCCGGATATTGTGTATAGTCTTATACCCTTAACTTAAATGTGCAAACAAAAGCATTATTGTTTATTATAAAGAAACTTAATCAAAATTCTCTTTAAATTTTTTTTAATTAACATTAAATTAAACTATTAAATAAGAAAATGCAAATATATATTATATTAATTACAAATAAAGATAATACATACTATATTTATAACAAATACTAATAATTAGATATATTTTTATATTACTGTTCAATAGATCGCCATCAAGACCTTGCCCTTGATAGTAAAAGGACACACTTTCTTTGCCAGAAGAATTGTGTTTGTAATTAATAAGTTCTTTACACAAAGGGTTTGATTTTAGTCTTTTTTTCCCATTTGATTATTTTGTTAATTTAAAAAAATAAAAAAAATGAAATTATTATAACTTCGATATTTAACTTTTTTATTGTTATTATAATTGTATATATATTTTAATTTTAAAATTGATATGAAAAGTTATATTATATCATGTTCATAATTAAATTCAGAAAATGTTTAAATTTAATTTAGGAAAATGGACTAAGGTTTGGTCTAATGAACTAATTATTCCTAATAATTTAAAAATACCCATTAAGGTCTTAATTTATTAAGAAATAACAACTATGCCCCTATTTAGTGATAGTTAACTAAAGAAATTATTTTTACACTGGTAAATTATAATAATGATAAGTGTTATTCAATAACATATTGATAATTTTAAATATTTATTTATATATTATAACTGAATATAAATTCTTTATTTTACAATATATTAACATATTAACATTAATTGCGTTTTAAAAATAAATAAAATACAGATAAATATTAATTTGTAAATAAAATTTATTATTTATAAAGTAAATAAATTTTATAATATATTATAAATGTACAAAAATAAAATTATCATTTATTTTATTAACGTGTTTAAGATAATTATTGTATTTTGTCAAATCTCAAATATTTAATATTTATCTTTGTAAAATATATTGATAGAAGTATAATTGTTAATTTTAACAAATTAATGCTTTAATAAATATTATAATATTATTGAGACTAATCAGTCCAATAACTCAAACCTTATTTGTCACCACCTTGCAAGTTGCAAACACAACAAATTAAGCCTTCACAATCTTCTTTTCTAGCCACTCTTTCCCATAAAATCAAGTCTCACCTATCACCAGTCTTACATCTATCCTACATCCATAGGCATCATCGATGTTGCACCATTCAAGCAACAAATTAGGACACCTCAATCTGTAGCCATAAACTATCACGTCGCGGAACTACTGCCCAGACGTAACGCAATGCAGCTTCACTTGCGACCTACCCTTATTTTCTTCTGTTCCTTTGCGTTGTTGTTGGGCTTGACTCACTTCAAAAAGTCGTCTTGAGGTTACAATATCATGTTTCTTGGACCACCAAGTGATCTTCAAGAGAAAGTATGGTCTCATGAGAATTATCTTTTTATATATTGCCATAATTTTTATTTTTTTAGTGAAAAAATTTTAATATTTTTTCTGAAATTTCATTCAATCAATTTTTAAACCATACCATGTTATTAGAAATCTATATTTTTTCATGTTAATAATTTGTATATCTGATTTTTTTTTTAACATATCTAGTATAGTTTGTGGATGGTTGAAACGAAAAATACAATTTTACCCTTCAATGACATCTATAAAATGATTTTTTCTTTTTCATACAACAATAAAAAATATCATTGAGTTGTGTCCGAGAGTCGATGATTACCAAAACAGATTGTGTGCTTTGGTTGATGCTAATCTTGTTATGGCCAACAACAAAAGCAGCAGCAGCAGCAACAGGCTTAAACGCAAAGCCTAACTGTCCTGAAAAATGTGGGGAAGTCACTATTCCTTATCCTTTTGGAATCGGTGAAAACTGTGCTTTGAACAATCATTTCATTCTACAATGCAATCACAATTCCGAACTGCTTTTGGGAACAAGTAATATCTCCGTTCTTGAAATATCAGTTGAAAGTGGCACCATATCTGGTAGCATTCTAACAGCAAAGCGCTGCTACAGTGGCTCGGGAGCCATTATAAGCGATTCAGTTTCCTCCACCAATTTAGGAGAGGGACCGTTCACATTTTCAGACACAAGAAACAAGCTGATGGGATCTGGGTGTGATACTTTGGCTTTGATGACGGACCCCACTCAGGGTTTTATCAGTGGGTGTGCCTCTTTCTGCGCAGCTGAGACCCCATCTGTGAATACAACAAAAGATTTCTGCTCAGGCCTGGGTTGCTGCCAGATTCCTTTTCCCAGAAGTGTCAAGACGTTGAATCTTAGTCTTTCGACCTTCTATTATCACAATCGAACTTTAAATATCAGGCCCTGTGATTATGCTTTTTTAGTAGACGGAACTTCAGATGTGCGGCTGCTCTCCGGTTCCGTCGAAGAAGAGTTTAGATTTTCAAATGGTACGATTGAATGGGTGGTTAAGGAACAGAGGTGCGAAACAAGCATACATTTAGCTGATTATGCCTGTCGCGATAATACTGACTGTATTTACTCTGAAAATGGTCAAGGATATCGCTGCTTATGCAAGCAAGGATTTCATGGAAACCCCTATCTTGGATGTTATGGTAACTTCATTTCTTCCATTATCTCTTTATTTATTTATTTTTTAAGGGTATTAAAATCCTTGCAACTTTCTTTTATTCGAAAATTTAAGGTAAAGTTAGAGATCATATTAAAAAATATACACATCATTACTTTTTCATCTTTCTCCTTTCTCCTCAACAGCTGGTTAAACTCAAGTCTCTTATAGAGATGGTAATACACGGTTCTCGTTTTCCATACTGTTTTTATTTTGATCCCTAAGTCTCATTCCCCAATAAATTTGATGAGGAAGAATAGAGAATTTTCATGTTGGGAGAATAGATTCTTTGCCCCCAGTTACTTTTATATTTTTTATTTATTTATATTGAACACTAATTAAAATAATATAAATTTATTTATACCAAGTCTCATAATATAATTTATTACAATTACTATATTAATAATATAAATTTGACTATTTGATAGGATAAAAATATTAAAAATTAAGTAATTTTTCTAATCAAATAACGGTTACACATATACTTTTATTTTAAAGATAATATATTATATTTTATGTGCATTTAAATGGGACAAGAATGAGTTGAAGAGTATTAATTAAATGGCTCCCATCTTATTAATTGTGGATTAGTGTCCTTCTATTATCCATCTCATTTCCTATCATATCATCTCAAGTTTACCTATTTGAGATAGATTCCCATATAACCAAATCCATGGACAATTTTGACAAAAGTTTATATCATATTTATTTATTAGAGTTTATTGAAAAATAAGAAATTGCAGCTCTAGATTATAAATATATATATCATCTTGTTAGCCAAGTTTCATAAAATCCTCTATATTTTTAGTAATATATATTTATTTTTCATCGTCATAATATATAGAAAAACTTTCTAATACATTTTTACTATCTACTAAATAATGTTATTATTTGTATTTAAAAATAATAACAATCAATATACTAGCAAAATAGTATTATTTAAAAATTTTAATCAAAATAAAATATTATTTTATCTAGAAATATTAATTAGATAAATACATAGAATAAAATTATTTTACAATTTGTCACATTATTCCAAAAAGAAGTTATTTTTATTTTTAATTAAAATTAACATTTTAGTTATTGAAATAATAGCTTAAGTTGATAAATCATTAAAAATTATAAAATATTGTAGCTCATATAACCCAAGACTTTTTATGGGATCTAATATGTGTATTAGTTTTATATAGTAAAAAAATAATAATAGTTTATTTAGATTAGTTGTCACAAGATATAGAATAATCTTATTTCATAAGTTTGTTTACTTTTTCTGGTTTTTAAAATAATTTTATTTCATATATTTATTTAATTTTTTAGCTTTCAAGTAAAAAAAATATTTTAATTAAAATTGTAAGGAAGATTCATAAAATTTAATTTAACAGATTCTAACTCAGAGGTTATCTCTCCATTTCTAAAACTTGGAGAAGTAGTATATGGAATCCTCTAAACTACCGAAGACATTTGTATTTATGCCAAACTTGAAGAGAACTTTTATTTAATCATTTTAATTAGGTATCATCGTATATATTCTACCATTTAATAGTTACTTAATTTCTTCATATTTCTTACACCTCTTAAACGCTCACTATGTGACAGATATTGATGAGTGTAAAGAACCTACTAAATACAAATGTGATGGTACTTGCAAGGATACAATCGGGAATTATACATGCCATTGCCCACTCGGTAAGCATGGGGATGGCAAAGTTGGTTGTGAAGGACTTGGTATCACCAAAATTTTCGCAAGTAAGTTTAATTACATAAATTTATTATGTTATATCTGTTATGTACAACAATTTGTATAAAAAAGTTGTATTTGTGGTTATTTTCTTGCACACGCAGTTATTGGAGCAATTATAGTTGCTGTGATTTTCGGAGTTTTGATTTTGATTTTGCGCAAGGAAAGAAGAAAGCAGAGAAACTTTTTGAAAAATGGGGGTATCATATTACAGCACCAGCGAGTAAGGATTTTTAAAGCAGCAGAGCTTGAAAAAGCTACCAAAAACTATGACGATTCCCATCTCCTTGGTGAGGGTGGTTTTGGTTCTGTTTACAAAGGAGTTCTACCTGATAATACTCAAGTTGCTGTAAAGAAGCCTAGGGAGACCGACAAGATCCAGATAAATAAGGAATTCCAACAAGAACTTGGCATCATTTCTCAAGTTAACCATAAGAATGTGGTCAAGATATTAGGGTTATGTTTAGAAACAAAAGTGCCGTTACTGGTTTATGAATTTGTTTCCAATGGAACTCTATATCATCACATTCGTGATAAGAATTCGCAGATCCTAAGCACCTAGAAACATCGTCTGAGGATTGCGGTAGAAACTGCACTTGCACTAGATTATTTCCATTCTTTAGCAAGCCCTCCAATCATTCACGGGGATGTTAAGTCTACTAACATACTATTGGATGAAAATTACATAGCAAAAGTTGCTGATTTTGGGGCTTCAATGCTGATTTCACTCGATCAGATAACTACAGCGACAAAAATACAAGGGACGTTTGGTTACTTAGACCCCGAATATGTCGTGTCAGGTATTTTGACAGAGAAAAGTGATGTCTATGGCTATGGAGTTGTCCTAGTTGAGTTGTTAACAGGATTGAAGCCTGGTTTTTTCCTGACATCCGACAACCAGAAGATTAACATGGTTCATCATTTTCTCTGTTGCATAGAAAACAATAGTCTGTTTCAGATTCTAGGCTTTAAAGTAGCCGATAAAATTGAAATGGAGGAAATACAAACTGTGGCAGAGCTTGCAAAGAAGTGTGTAAGTAGTATTGGGATACAAAGGCCAACAATGAAGGAAGTTGCAGAGGAGCTTGACAGGCTAAAAAGGTTGCATGACAGTTTATGGGCTCAAGAGAACAGTAAAGAGACCGAGCATCTGTTAGGTGAATCATCAAAAAACTCTAAATCTGAACATTCAACGGCTATGGCTTCCCGACAAGACAATCAAACTGCGATATCATTTGATATTGAGAACTACAGTTACAGCGTGTGATACTGGATCAACATCAAGAAATTTAGGTATTTGATGTTTTATTAGCTCATGTTGTTGTGGTTATTATATATTATTATTATTATTATTATTTGACTCATTTTGACTTATTTAATGAAGAAATATCTATCTTGAATATATGAGATGGATTAATGAATAAGTTATGAAAGTATGATGATTATATTGAGGCCTTTTACTGTTCAAACAATTAATGTAATTGAACCAGCAAATTCACTTCATACGACATTAATTTGCTGGATCAATTCAAACCTTAGACTCTTAAAAATTATTTTGACTTATTTGATTGTAGCTATAAAAAATTCAAGATATTGGTGTTGAATTGTAAACTTAATCTAGAATGTTGAATTGTCTAAATTGGTGTACTAGATTTAGTAAACAATGGTGTACTAGACAAAATCAATATTGGTGTGCTGGATAAAGTCAATATTGGTGTGCTAGACAAAGTCAACATTGGTGTTCTACATGAATACTAAATCAATGGTTTAGAATGATTTTCTTCAACTATAAATACCCCTCCCCGTTAAGGTTTTAGAAATAAGTTAGAAATAAAGCTTGAGTCCTTGTTCAAGTATTTGAGAGTGTTTACATATTTTCTTGTAAATTTGTATGAGAAATAAATATATTTGTGTGTTTTGAGTTATTACGAAATTCTTATTTTTCAACAAAGTGGTATCAGAGCACGGTTTTGTAACTTGGATGTTATATTTGTGTGATTACGTGCATATTTAGAAAATTCTGTCAAAAAGGCCAAGATTGCCTAAGGAGTTTGGGTTTTAAGTGGGACCGTTGTGACCCCTCCAGTCTTTCCTGAGAATATTCTTAGTGTATATTTTCACACCTATAAGCATTCATATTACTATCCGAAATACTGTTAGAAAGCTATGGCAAATGGAGGTATGACACCATTCCAAGTTTCAATTCTCAATAGAAGCAATTATGATAATTGGAGTATAAAAATGAAGGCACTCATTGGAGCACAAGATGTGTGGGAGGTTGTGGAGAAAGGTTATAATGAACTTAGAGATGATGTTGCCATTTCTGTTTTGACTCAAGCATAAAGAGACACGTTGAAGGACTCGAGAAAGAGAGACAAAAAAGCTCTCTATGTCATTTATCAAGCATTAGATGATGATGCTTTTGAGAAGATATCAAATGCAATTTCCGCAAAGCAAGCATGAGATAAACTTCAGACATCCTACAAAGGCGCCGAGCAAGTAAAAAAGGTACGTCTTCAAACATTGAGAGGAGAATTTGAAACTTTATATATGAAGGAAGGCGAGTCAATTGTTAATTACTTCTTTAGAATTGAAGCTATTTCTAATCAATTGAAAAGAAATGGTGAAAATTTAAGTGAAGTAAGGATAATGGAAAAGATACTACGATCTATGGATTCAAAATTTGATCACATAGTCACAACAATTGAAGAAACTAAAGATTTGGAAGAAATGACGATCGACCAACTACAAGGATCATTGCAAGCCTATGAAGAAAAAATAAAAAAGAAGCAAGGCATCTCCGAACAACTTCTCAAGATGCAATTCAAGGAGAAAGAAGAAATTCAAAGCTATGATAGAAACCAACATAGTCGAGGTAGAGGTCGAGGTCAAGGACAAAGTAGAAGCCGTGGTCGTGGACGAGGTTGGAATTATAACTACAATAATTTCAACAACTATGAGAAAGGAGAAAACTCAACACGAGGTCGTGGAAGGAACAATCCAAATACAAGGTACGACAAGTCTAAAGTCAGATGTTATAATTGTCAAAAGTTTGGCCATTATGCTTCTGCATGTAGAGCCTACAACAATGAAGTGGAAGAGAAGGCTAACTATGTAGAAGAAAAGAATCAAGGAGATGAAACTGTCTTGTTAGCATACAAAGACAATAGTGGAGGCTAAGAGAACACATGGTATCTTGACACTGGTGCGAGCAATCATATGTGTGAAAAAAGAAGCATGTTCGTGGAGTTAGACGGATCAATAAATGGAAATGTTTCTTTTGGTGATGATTCAAAAATAGCCGTGAAAGAAAGAGATGCAGCATGGCTATGGCATCTTCGATTTGGGCATCTCAACTTTGGAAGGTTAGAGCTATTGGCTAAGAAGGAGATGGTAAGAGGTCTTTCTTACATCAATCATCCGAACCAACTTTGTGAAGGATGTTTACATGGGAAGCAATTCAGAAAAAGCTTTCCAAAAGAGTCTACCTTTAGAGCCAAGAAACCATTGGAGCTCATTCATGCTGATGTATGCGGTCCATTCAAGCCAAGATCTCTTGGTAACAATAATTATTTCCTTCTCTTTATTGATGATTTTTCAAGAAAAACATGGATCTACCTTTTGAAGCAAAAGTCTAAGGTATTTGGAGCTTTCAAGAAATTTAAAACTGCCGTTGAGAAAGAAAGTGGTCGTCAGATTAAGGCCATGAGAACTGATCGTGGAGGAGAATTCACTTCCAAGGAATTTCAAGAATTCTGTTAAGCAAATGGAATTCGACGATTCTTAACCGTTCCAAGATCCCCCCAACAAAATGGTGTTGCTGAAATAAAGAATCGAACAATTCTCAACATAGCGAGGAGTATGTTGAAAAGTAAAAGACTACCCAAGGAGTTTTGGGCTGAAGCTGTATCAACTGCTGTATATCTATCCAATAGATCTCCAACAAGAAGTGTGTGGGGAAAAATACCACAAGAAGCATGGTGTGGAAGAAAGCCTGGTATTTCTCATCTTAGAGTTTTTGGAAGTGTAGCTCATGTTCATGTACCAGACGAGAGAAGAACAAAGTTGGATGATAAAAGCGAGAGTTTTATCTTAATCGGCTATGATTCAAGTTCAAAAGGTTACAAGTTGTATAATCCAAACAACAAAAAGATTGTGATCAGCCGAGATGTAATATTTGACGAAGAAGGAGAATGGGATTTTGATCCAGATGTCGATGACTTCAACTTCTTTCCTTTGTTTGAAGAAGAACCAATAATGGAGCAAGCAGGAGATGCAAGAGAAGAACCTACTACTCCGCGTACTCCACCAACTTCACCAACAACAAACAATCAAGGAGATTCACCACCATCCTTTTTAAATGAAAGAAATGAAGAACGCACAAGGAGTTTCCAAGATCTCTATGAGGTAACTGAGAGGTTAGATAATCTCACTCTTTTTTGCCTTTTTGCTGAGTGTGAACCAATGAGTTTTGGAGAAATGCAATGGATGAAGAAATTAAAGCTATTGTGAAGAATGATACGTGAGAGCTTGTGTCACTTCCTAAAGGACACAAAGCTATTGGAGTCAAATGGGTGTACAAAGCAAAGCAGAATTCAAAAGGAAAGATTGAACGATACAAAGTGAGGCTAGTTGCAAAAGGCTACAGTCAAAAAGCCGACATCGACTATGATGAGGTGTTTGCTCCGGTAGCACGCTTAGAAACTGTAAGACTAATCATTTCTTTGGCAGCTCAAAATAAGTGGAAGATTCATCAAATGGATGTAAAATCTGCATTCTTGAATGGAGTTCTCGAAGAAGAAGTCTATATACAACAACCTACAGGTTTCGAAGTCAAAGGGCAAGAGGACAAGGTGTTGAAATTGAGAAAGGCTCTCTATGGTTTGAAACAAGCACCAAGAACATGGAATAGTCGAATCGACAAGTATTTCCAAAAAAAATGGTTTCACTAAGTGCCCTTATGAACACGCACTTTACATCAAGATCAAAGATGAAGATATTTTGATCGTGTGCTTGTACGTAGATGATTTGATTTTTACTAGAAGCAATCCAAGCTTGTTCGATGATTTCAAAAACACGATGACTAAGGAGTTTGAGATGACTGACATTGAGCTTATGGCGTATTACCTCAGTATCGAAGTAAAACAAGAGAAAGATGGAATTTTCATTTCACAACAACGCTATACAAAGGAGATCCTCAAGAAGTTCAAAATGGAAAATTGCAAGCCTATTAGTATGCCAATTGAGTGTGGAGTTAAGCTCTCGAAGCATGAAGAAGGAGAAAAAGTAGATTCAACTTTTTTCAAGAGCTTGGTTGGATGTTTACGATATTTAACATGTACTAGGCCCGATATTCTCTATGCAACAGGACTTGTAAGCCGCTACATGGAAACTCCAACAACCACACATTTCAAGGCTGCAAAGAGGATTCTTCGTTATCTAAAAGGTACAACAAACTTTAGTTTATTCTATTCATGTTCAGATAATTTTGAACTTGTTGGATATAGCGATAGTGATTGGGCTGGAGATACTGATGATCGAAAAAGTACAACTGGTTTTGTATTCTTTATGGGAGACACCGCTTTCACCTGGATGTCAAAGAAGCAACCAATTGTAACACTCTCCACATGTGAAGCTAAGTACGTAGCTGCCACGTCATGTGTTTGCCATGCAATTTGGCTTAGAAACCTATTAAAAGAGCTGAGGTGGTCACAAGAGAAGCCAACGAAGATTTATGTTGATAACAAGTCAGCTATGGCATTGGCAAAGAATCCGGTGTTTCATGATCGAAGCAAGCATATTGACACGTGTTACCACTACATAAGGGAATGCATCACAAGAAATGATGTACATATGGAGTACGTGAAGTCCCAAGATCAAATTGCTGACATTTTTACCAAGCCACTCAAACAAGAAGATTTTATAAGATTGAGAAATTCACTTGGTGTGATTAGATTAAGTTTAAGGGGGGGTGTTGAATTGTAAACTTAATCTAGAATGTTGAATTGTCTAAATTGGTGTACTAGATTTAGTAAACAATGGTGTACTAGACAAAATCAATATTGGTGTGCTGGATAAAGTCAATATTGGTGTGCTAGACAAAGTCAACATTGGTGTTTTACATAAAGACTAAATCAATGGTTTAGAATGATTTGCTTCAACTATAAATACCCCTCCCCCCTTAAGGTTTTAGAAATAAGTTAGAAATAAAGCTTGAGTCCTTGTTCAAGTATTTGAGAGTGTTTACATATTTTCTTGTAAATTTGTATGAGAAATAAATATATTTGTGTGTTTTGAGTCATTACGAAATTCTTATTTTTCAACAATTGGGATAGAGCAACTGGCATTTGTTAAGCTTCCAACCTTAGCAGTCTTGAAGAATAAAGTCCGTCGTACTCATCAATTAAATTCAACGACAGTCAACGATATTTTGATGAAAAAATCGATTAATAATTCAACAAGGATTTGTATCTTACTTTAATGAGGTTTCCTATTCTATATCTTACTAATATTTTTCTAATTAGATTCACCTAATTTAACGTGGGAAAATTAAAGTCACCTTTATTTAAGATAGAATAAAATTTGTACAAAGGAGAATAGATTAAATAGGCCGCCAACATTTAACAATTATAAATACTCAAATTGAGAATAAAAAAACTATAGTGAGATCTATTGTCTTTTTCTTTTAAAAAAAAATTGTTAACTTTAAATAACAATAATAATAAATAAATAAAAGAAAAATCCGTGTAAATTTTTCATTTCTTCCTTCATGAATCCCTAAAAGAATCAGAGATGTTTACTTGAATAAACTAAAATATGGTCAACTATTAAAAATGTTTATTTGTATAGGCAACCAACAATAATATTTATGGTACTACATATCAATTTTCTTTTAGATTGCAAGTCTATTATGTGAAGTGTGACAAATTAATTAGTTGACTCATAATACAATTTGATTTTCATATAATTTTCTTTTGATCTTGATATTTCAATATTTCTATTATTCTTTGATATTTTGTTAATAAAATAGTCCTACTCAAGTCTCTTTTTTGTTGATTTTTTTTTTTCAAAAGTGGTCACAGATTATGTCAATGTATTATGAGAAGGGGCTAATCATGGTAAGGTAATTAATTATATTGAAACTTTTTTTTCCTCTTTTGTAAATGGGTCTTCACCAAGGGGACCCCTCTCTCATTTTCTTTCTCATTACCGAGGAAGTTCTATCACGTTGTCGTATAGCTTCATGTTCAGGAAAGGCGAAGTCAATTTCGTCCCCCAAAGAATGACCCCTGACATCACTTGTTCTATAAGCCGAGGAATATATTCTTTCTTAAATCGTCGTGGGATAAGATTTCTCCTGTTAATTTGTCCATTTTTCTTCATAAATATGGTGCTGCTTCTGGAAAAATTGTAAACGAACAAAAGTTATTGCTTTCTGGGTAAATCTGGTTCGCATCGCAAAGAGTTGATTGCTGATATTCTTGGGTTTGCTGAAGATAGCTTGTCGTTCTCTTATTTATGCATTCTTATTTGTAAGGTTGTTCAAAAAGGCAACACTTACAAGCCTTAGTTGATAATGCTCGTGCTGGTCTTATTGGTAAGAAAGGAAGGATCTTATCTAATGGTTGGCAAAGTGGAACCTGTTTAACGATCCATTTTGCAGAGTCTTCTACTCCATTGCTTTAAGGTCTGTTTATGGTGTTGTTCACTTATCAATTAGCTAGACAATCCAACTTCATTTTGTCTGGGGATTATAAGACTAAAAGACTTACCCTAATTTCTTGGGACCAGATTTGTTTGCTAAAATCTGAAGTTGGTCTGGGCTCAGAGGGCTAGATGTTTTGAAGATGGTTTACTTGCTGAAGACGATTCGGGATGTTATGGATAATACTTCAACTTGTTCTTACCTTAAGTCTCATTACTACTTCCAACGTGTTGAGTTTCAATCTCTCTAAAAATTGATCTAACTAGATGTCAATCTAAGTCTACTGTAACAAACCCATTTAAGAAATACTACGAGAATTCAACCAAACATTTCAAGCACATAGAACTCACAATATATGTGGTTTAGTCGTGAGCCTATATCCACGAGACCAAAAAAGGGAAATTGCTTTATTTTAAAAGGAAGAAGAGAATAATGTTCAGCTTCTCTCAACTGCTGACTCTTACTGAAAAGTACATCAAGAATCAAATATCATTTCTCATAACTTTAGAAGTTGCGTCACCTAACTGTTTTAACATCTCTGTTTACATCCAGCTAAATAAATAGAAAATTTAACTTCCAACAATTTTACTAAAATTCTACCAAGTTTTTTTTTTTTTTTTAAAAAAGGTATGACCGAAAGGCTATATTAATAAAGAAGCAAGCGAAGAACAAGTAATCATGGGGGAACATAATGAACTTTACCCTTTAATAAAACCATACAATAGGTTGAAGAGAAAACGAAAAACCAACCAAACTTCTGCTAAGTCGATTTGCCATATCATCAACTCCAAATATTAAAGTACGTCAAATACATTTCCATGTTAATTAATTGAATCAGGGAATGAAGGGAATACAAGTTGAGCAATCAATTAAATGACATTTCCCATGATCTTGGCCATACACACACTTAAGCAGCTTCATTCATATGATGAGGTGGTCCAATAGTCAATAGCTCTGTATCTATTTGAAAAAAAAAATTAAAATAGAAATTGAAAAAATATAGCATACTCATGGAAAAACATATACAGGGGCTTGCATGAATATAGCTCCTGCTTTAATCATCATTTATCACTCATCATTCGTCATTCGTCATTTTTACTTTCTATCTTTGTTTTTAGGGTAAATTAAGGCTATTTTGAATACTGAGAAATTAGTTAATATTAGGGTTAACACCCCACCAATAAAGAAAGGAAGATTTTATCAATATGTGTGTGCACTATTAATGACTAGATTTGGTTTAGGAATAATAAATTAAAAGATTAAAGATTCTAGTAGTGGGGTAATTATATTTTATGAATGGCTGTCTTCTTCAAGATATGGGGGAGTAAGTTGTTCGGCTATGCCCCAGATATTTTTGCATATTTATTGGGAGTAATTTCTTTCTTCCTCTTTTGTTTTTTGGGGCATCATTGCTACTCTTGATTATTACATAGTGTATATAGGTTTTAAACGAGAGTAAGCAACTTTACTTACAAAATATCAAACTCTTAATTTTGTAAGAGTGTATGTTCAAAAACCAGTGTAGTTGTGTATAAGAGTGTTCACGGTGCCAGAGCAAAGACATCGGTGGACTGGCAGGTTTTATTGAAAATATATATATATCATCAACAGTACTACAGTTAAGCTAGAGCTAACATTCATTCAGAAGTGGTAGATAAGTGCCATTTTAAGAGAATAAATCACTTGAAATGTACTTGTAAATTAAGTCTAAATATCCATCGATCTCGACAAATAAACAGAGCTGCAGCGCTAAAAGTGAAAAAGATGAGATACATTTTCCAAAAAATTAGAATACAAATATATGTATATGTATATAAGGGACAAAGGCAAAAACTTGCTTTTTGTACCATTCCATGCGAACGTCGTGTGAGCAACGTGACTAGTCTTGACGGAAGGAAAAGTTGCTAGCTAGTTTTTTCTTAAGAATATTAACACCATGTCCCGCCCGCCCAAAATATTACTTTTTTGGAAATTTTTTTAAAATAACCCTAACTGGAATTCAATTTTTTTTTAAGCCAAATAATATATTATTAATGAGAAATAAGAGAAGCCGGGAGACGAGTACAAAAAAGAAAACTGCAAGAACAGCAGTTAGATGATGTAGCAGCCAGAAATCAAAAGCAGTAAGCAGGGCAGAAAAAACATGTTGGAGTTGCACTTTCAACCCAGCAGTCAAGCAGGGCAGCATCAAACCACCAAACAACAGTTCTTAGGCAGAAGCAGCAGAGCAACAGTAACACATAAACAGCAAGCAGCAGCAGCAGCAAACCAGCTCCCAGCAGCAAGGGCAGAAACAGTAGAAGGTTAACAGAAACAGCAAGCAGGGTAAGCTACAGATAAGTTGTATTCAATGAGCAGCAGGGTAGCAAAGGCCTGCCTTCAACTAATATTTCTTCTCCTCTTATTATCAAGCTAAATATTTTTTTTTAATTATTGAAGATAAAACAATCTATAATGCTATTAGATTTTTCATTATTGATGACTAATTATTGAGTTGTGATTATAAGTTGCTACGTTGTCTAATAGGCTTGATTTGATCTCTGCCTCCAAGGTGTTTGATAAAAGGTGTGTGATATCAAATCTCTTTAATTCCATGGGGGGGTTTTGTAGTTAAGAGAGTGAAACATCAATTGATGTCATTGCAGTTAAGAGTGAAGGAACTAGCTAGGATTGTGGTGGGTAAGACCAATTTGGATGAGTTTGGCATAGGCAATACCACTGAAGCTTCTGCTTTTCAGGTATGGAGGCTTTCTTTTTCGTATTTTTGTTATCTGTAATATTTGAACTATAACTTCTATTGTTGCTTTCTTTTTTATTATTATTATCAATTCACCATTATTTGAAAATCTGGTTTGATTAATTAATTTTTGTCAAATTGGTGAAAACGTTTAGGCTTAAGTGTTTTTCAGGAGATATAAGAATAATCTCTTTAATTTTGTGGGTTCTATAGGTTAAGAATGCTGATTTGGTGTTACTGCTACTGTTGGGTTCTTTTTGCTTGTTATGCTACATTTGGCAAGTTATTGGCTTATCCTGTTGTTGTTGGTGCAAACTACTGCTAGTTTAGTACTATAGCTTTGCTTCAATCTGGCTGAAACTGCTTATTTTTAGATTTTATGTTTCTTTTTATTTGATAGGTTGGTTTTGTTTAGATTTTTGTTTTGAAGAATCCCATGTTGATTAATTTCAAAATTTCAGTATATATATATATATATATATATATATATTGATAGGCTAGTTTTGTGTTTTTCTTGCTTGGTACTAGAAATGTTTTAGTTACTGAATTTTATTTGTTGGGTTGCTGTCTGCTGTTGCTGCTTGCTGCAATAAGAGGCTTCCCTTGTGTTGTCATTGCTGTTTTATCTTTTGCCGACCTGTTTAAATTTCTATCATGCTTGCTGCTAGATTTCTGCTAGTTTTATTACTGACCGGTGCTTTTAAAAGCTGCCAATTTTCTTGTCCTTTGCTTACTACTGCAAGTATTTTTCCTGCAATGTTGGCTTATTTTTGCTTATTAGGTTGTTTTTACCTAGATGAGTTTGTTGGTTCAATGCTGCTATTTTACTAGATGAGTTCTGAGTTAAATATATATGGTAGGAGAATAATTGCATCCTGGTGCTCCAAGGATAGAGAAAAAAACATTGATTTTTTAATTGAAAATCAATGTAAAAATCAATGTTTTTAGTACAATTTGTTCTATAGTTTAACTTTTTATCTAGTATTCTGTTTTGAAAAATTTTAATTTTCTGATATAGTATATACACTGCAAATTAGGTGTGCATGCAACAGGATTACATGTGGGTGGCTTTTACCAAACAAAAACAATTCAAGACCTAAATTAATTATTTAACAAATAATAAATTTTATATATACATATATATTGCTCTGTCTACCATTGAATTAACGAGGGATGGAATCATGAAAGCAAGGCATTAGAAGAAGAAAAGTGGAAAGCATTTAATTGTTTCAATTGGTTTCGTACTGGGTTGGTGAAATCATAAATGTTAATTAAATTATATATTAAAAAAACTTAAACTACTATTTCTTGCTTCTTTATTACATGCAAATTTAACTTTTTTTTTCTTTTGATATTATTTTCACTTTTTATTTATATGCGTATACACCTTAACGTGATATGAGACCAAAATGAATATATTTTGTGTAGAGTTTAGGACATTATGAAAAGGGACAGCAACAAGAGAAGGAACATTAATTCATAGGCTTATTCGTGCAAAATTCTTTGAACATAGTCAATATATTGTGGCAAATACATTGGATACTATTTTGTTTTTCATTATTTTTGCTGTTTTAGTTTGTTAATCAATGAAATATCATGGTCCCATCTGTCATTCCAATGTTGATTACTTTTTTTTTTTTTTGATAACCATGATTTTTTATACTTCTATAGAGTCTTAGGTAACTAGGCTTACAGAGGAGATTGAGAGACACAATTAAGTCCAATTTTGAAGATGATGAAACTTAGATGGATATTTATACTAATGAAATGTTTGATACTAATGAAAGATGCAAAGATTATGTGTCTTACTCTTCAAGAGGTACAATGAAGCCATAACAAAGCCTTCCTGAAGGTTTAAATTTTTTAGCTTGTTAAATGAGTTAAAGTTTAATTTATATTGATATTTGTTGTGCTTGCAGTATAGGGTGGTTGTTGAATAATATGTGCAACAAAACAAGCAGCATCTTTTTAATGGATGTAGATGTTGTCGACGTATTTAATTTGAGCCGTTGTTGTAGATTGGGATGTTGGAATGTTGAATTTTAAGTAAAACTATAATAATATTATTGCAATGTTATTCTATTATTTATTGCGTTTTATCTTCTTTATATTGGTAAATAATACTTCTAAATAGAAATTAACAAAATCATAAAATAAATGATTGAAAATAATATTAAAAAATAAAAAAAAAGTAGAAATTAGAAAATTAAAAAATCAAATAAAAATAGCACAAATAGAAAAATTGAGAACCTGAATACAAAAAAAAATCCAGATTTCCTAATAATATCATATCGATAATTTTTTATAAGTACGTGATAGAAACAAATTCTATCATCGATTTGTAATGATCATTTATCATAAAGTTGTGACCAATAATATTTCTGTCACAAATTAGCAACATGCAATTGTTTTCAATAGTTAATGAGTGGACATTTCTTAATAGAAAATTACTATCACAAAGAGACTTTTTTGATAGATATTATCTATCAAGGAAGACCCTTTTATAGTAGTGATTTTATATGCAAAGTAGACTCGGTTAATCTCGAGAGATTGTCGAATAAATTAGGATAATTAACTAGTAATACAGATTTTAAATTAGAATAACGTTAATTGAAATATTGAATACAATCAAATACGATAAAATCATTAACCCTAAATTTTTTCATAAGTTTAATCTTTTAATTAATTTGTTTAGTGGTAAATTTTAATCTATTTTAACTTTTGCAATCAAAAGATATATTTTTTTAGATAAATTTGTAATTAATCACTTTTAATAATTACTGGATTAACATTTCTCGTGGGATCGATAATTTCTTATTACTTTATTACTTATTTACAACATGTGTACTGGAAAAGAAGATTAACTCACCTTCATGTTTAAGAATAACCAAGGCTTTGATTACTAGCTTGTAGGACTTCTATATCACGATGAACTTGAGGAGAGTGCATCTATTTATACTCTTATTGTAGTGTTTTTCTTTTGGTTTGTTTGTCTTATTGTTCACATGCATATACATTAAGTTTGATTATTCTTGATGAATTACCTTATCGGAATATTGTGGAAGATCTATTATATGACTCAAGGTCTAGGAAAATGTAATAATTTAAACCCTTCTACACGAGCAACCGTAGCTTGCTAGCTAGCTAGCTTAAGTATTTATCAGAATCATGTATTTTTCAAACAATTTAAAATTGTAGTTTTCATAGTATATTTTCGATCAAAAAGAGTAATTCGAAAATGCTCTACCCTTTTAGAAAAAAATTTGACAATTTTTCTTGATTAGTTACAGATTGTTTTTCAATAAATATACGAAACTTTTAAAGAAATTACTAAGTATTATTTCTTCTGAAAGCCCAACTATATAGCTAGTGAATTTAATAAGCTAATTAATTATATTAAACACTACAAAATTAAGGTAGTATTTAATACACATTGTGGCATTTTTATTTCACATATATTAGGTATAATGTAATAACTAGCTAGCGATTTCCTATCAATTGTATGCTATAGCAGTCTTTCTAGCTAGAGAATTCAATAAGCTAATTATTAACATTTTTATAATTTTTCAAAAACATTACATAAATATTATAACTAAGCCATACCCTTTTTGAGTAGAATTTTTTAATTTCAAACTTATTATATATTCTCAAAAAACTTTATCAATCGATTGACAATCACTTATATTATTAACAAACAAGCATACATTACGTATCCTCAATTTACATTTGTACTTATGGAATAATATATGTGGAGGATTAATGCCAGATATAATAAGATTATTAAAAGATCAAACTTTAATTCATTAATGGTAAATTGCTTTGATTTTTTTATTTCTGATTGATTATTTTGGTGACTTTTCAGAACATGGGAATGAATTACCACTTATTCACGCTAAGACTATTAGCCACAAATGATTATTTTGCTTGTCCGGATGATGAACCATCAAGATTAATCGAACTTTCCCTTAAATTTCCTTCAGGAATTCGGCCTAAGCAAGGTCTCTTTTTTTTCTTGAATTCTCTAAACGATAAGCCCCTGTCTTTAGGTCTTTGGCGTGTAGACTAGTTCTTGAAAGTTGAGAGTTTGGACCCCATTTCGTGGAAACAGTTACCCTTGTCCTTACGTTCATGGTTTGACTTGTCCTCAAAAGGTAAATTGATTTGTTTTAGGGTATTGAAATTTCTAAGTTAATGCGGGTAAAAGCAATAGTTTTGTGGCGGATAGCGATGGCAATGCGGTAGGGTAGGCGTGGAGAGGCATGCCTCATTCTCCACCTCTGTTTTCTATTTTGATTTCCACTTTTTATCTTATTTTTCGATACATTTCAAACCATAGTCCTTGCTTGTATCTTCTACTTCGGTAAATACACTCTGGTTCAAAGAGAATCAAGACTTATCTTCCAATTCTCTTCGATGTTGACCTTCGGCGTGCAGCGTGCCAAATAAGTTTTGGGTTCGAGAACAGTAGAATGGGACCCACAACAATAATGTAATATATTGTATGATATGTTAGTTGTCCAGCAATGGGACCCGTAGCAATAATGTAATATAGTTGTGTATGCTAGGTGGCTAGTATGATGTGGTGTAAAGTAGTGACTAGGCATGCAAGGTGTAAAGGAGATTCCTTAGAGATAAGGATGCATCTCCTAATAGTTCTTAGAGAGTGATGAGTCATCTACTAGAGTGTTCCTCTGGTGCCTATATAAGAGAACCTTGAGTAGAGTTGTAAGCAGAGTTGGATGAGATCCCGAGTCTCGTAGTAAGAGTCCTGTGTACTATTCCCTTTTAGTAATAAAGATCCCGATATTATAAAAAAATTAATTTTAATTTTTAATAAATTTAATATTATCACTTATATCTTTAATATTTTTAAAATATATTTTTAGTCTCTGCCATCTAACAAATTTATTAACTCTTAATATATTTTTTTATTTGACGCATTTACCTTCAGTTACATTAAATTTGTATTGAACCTAACCTAATGCAAAAAAGATAAAAAAAATAAACTTCTTTTTATTAAGATTATAATTACTTTAATTTTTATTTTTATTTTTTATTTTAACAAATAATTATTAAATAATATATTTTCATATTATAAAAATTTGAATAAATTATTTATAATCAAACTTTACAAATGATTTTTTACAAGAAATTTAGATTTTATTATTTTTATTTTTAGTTAATTTTATTGTAAAAATTTAAAAAAAAAACTCAAAAGATATAGATTTATTTAGATTTTATTATTTTTATTTTATATTTAATTTTATTGTAAATATATAAAAAAAGAAATAAAATTATTTAGATTTTATTATTTTCATTTAAATAGTCTTTAAAATTCCTTTGTTGTGTTTCTTTGGTTGTTCTTTTATAGCTAGCTGTTTCTTTGTTGTGTTTCTAAATTAGTCAATAATTTGAGGTAGCATTTATTTTTTAAACTGAAAATTTAACAGGTTTAAATTTCGAATAAAATTGAATATATCAATATAAATGATATATTTATTCTTTTATTTGAATATAAATATTAAATTGTTCATTATTTTTAAATACAAAAAATCTAAAAATCTAAATTTTTTATATTTGTATGTAAATAAATAAATTAGATAATAGTATTTACAGAAAAATTTAATTAAATTATTTAGAGTTTTTATATTCAGCAAAAAGTTAAAAAATATATATATTTTTACTTAGTAGAAAATGTGTTTTAAAATTGATATTACCTTTATATTTTATTTATGGTGCTGAAAATTTTTAAATTTTTTTCTTTTAAAATTTCATTTAATCAAGTGTTTTCTAATAATAATATCATTTATTTACATTATCTTATTCTAATAATTTGTATCTCTTAGGTTTTAACAATGTCTAATATAGTTTCTAAAGGACTTAAATTAAAATTATAATTTTACCCTTCAATTGACTTATCCCCTGACTTTTTGACCTGTGTGAAGTGTTCCTTAACTTTTTTAAAAATATTAAGATATTTCTCTTATTTTAGTAAAAATAAAAAGATATCCTCTAAAATAATTATTTTTATCTTAAATTGATTATTTGACCCCTCAATTATTAGGATACATATAAAATGACTATATTATTTTTATTTTATTTTATAATAACTAATATAACCGTATTCTAATATTTAAAATTAAAATTTATAATCATATTTTGTCCATTAATTTTTTTCTTTCAAATTTACCATCAATTTTTTATATTATAGCCTAAAAATCCATTGATCCCACAAAAAAAAAAATAAAGCTGCAGTGCTAAAAGCGAATAAGTGAGATATATTTTCCACAAAATTATAATTAATACACACACACATATATAAGGGCCAAAGTCAAAACTTAGCTTTCTGCACTACAATTAAGAGACCATTCCATGTGAACGTCGCGTGACAAAGTCTCGGACGGATGGAGATGTTGCAAGCAACATCTCCTAAAGCAACATTCCAAGTTTGTAAAATTCCAATTTGAAAGAAAATTTATAAAAAATGACACAAATTTGTGGATTCTTTTTTACAAACTTTCTTTTAAACTAGAATTTTTACAAATTTCAAGAGAGGTATGTGGACTTTTTCCTAAATTTATGTATTCAATAAATGGTATATTTTATTTTATTATATTTTATATATTTTAACTATATATCAATATAAATTATAATATAAGAATAAGTATTACATTACAATATATTTTATTTATAGATTAACATTTATTTATGATTTGTTTTATTTATTTTTAATACTTAATAAATATTGAATTATTAATATATTAAAAAATAAACAAATTCATATTCTAGTTATAATATATTAACAATACACATTTTATTAATAAATTTATATTATATAAAATAATATAAATAATATTTCTACAAGAAATTTATATTATATTATTAATGTACTAGAATATAATATTGTGATTTATTTTATTAATGTATTTTTGATAAATATATTATATTTTGTACTACAATATAAGAATAAGTATTCTCTTATTGTATATTTTATTTATAAATTAACATTGTATTTATGATTTATTTTATTTATTTTTTAATACTTAAATATTGAATTATTAATATCTTTAAATAAATTTATACCCTAATTATAATATATTAACAAATATTATTTATATTTTTTAAAAATTTTATATTATTTAAAATAATATTTGTACCATAAATTTATATTATATTGTTAATATACTAAAAAATAATATTATGATTTCTTTTATTGATGTGTTTTTTATAAATATATTATATTTTATCAAATTTTATAAATTTAATAACTAGTTCTCTTAAATAATTATTGTTGACAGATAATAATTATTATTTTTGAATAAATTAAAACTTTTTTGAGTATTTGTAAAATTATTAGAACTAATCTGCTTAATAAACAAAACCTTTAGGACTTGGATAGGCTTTTCCTATATATATATATAAACAATTTTCAATTTCCACTAAATTAGACTAAACTTAGAATCCGTTTTGCAATGCTGATTAGCACTTCAAAATTATTAATAATTAACATATTTGAGAATTTTAATAAAAAAATACTTATCCAAATAAAATTAGTATTTTCGATCTTTATTATATTTCTTTTTTAATTTATTATTTTAATATTTTTATTGAAACTATTAAATTTACTATTATATTTATAACAAATTTATTTACTTAATTTTTTAATAGTAATCATGACAACAAATACTAATGATTTTTAAAGATATTTATAAACAAAAAAAAATAATTATTTTATTTTTAGTATATTTTTCATTGTTGTAAATATATTTAATAACTGTCAGTCAAACGGCAATTGCTTTCATAAAAACTGTGAAAAAATTGTTAATAATACACCTGAGTACTTGCAAAATTAGAAAAATGAACTTGCATAATTTATTTGGTTCATTAATTATTAATTGCTAGTAAGCTGAAATTGACCCATTTAGGAGATTTGTTGACTTACAACTTGGAAGAAAACCAAAGCAAGAAAAGAGCTGTTTAAGCATGCAAATGAACTATCACATGATGAAGCAAGCTGGAGTAATTGGCTCAGAAGCCATCACTTCATATGTTGGAGGCCGCCAATGATTATAATAATACCAATGGAGTATCTCTTCCTTCTTACCTTCCTTCTTCTCTTCCTTCTTCTCTTCTTCAACGCTTGATATTGTCGCAAATATTCCGAGTTTCTTTCTCAGCTTCCGTGTAAGCTTCACTGAATCTACTTGGTCTCCGGTTACCACCAGTTCATCCTTTTCTGTTCCTTTTATTTCCACCTTGCTCACACCTACGCAAGCATCCATGCAAGCACCAATAATTAATTAATAATTAAAGCATGCATTATCGTTATAATTTCCAATAATAATATATAAGTAATTGTTAAATGCTAACCATCCATTTTTACTGCAATCTCCATGGCTCTCGATCTGCACTTTCCGCAAGGCATCTGTACCTTTATAACTATCTTTTGCTGAACACATGCAAAGCACGTAATAATATAATTAATAATACAATTGATATATCAATTAATTAATTAATGATACTATATATATCTCTACCAGGAAAGAAGACTAACTCACCGTCATGTTTAACAATAACCAAGGCTTTGAAAACTAGCTTTTAAGGGTTCTATATCACGATGGAGCTGTATAGGCATTAGAGAAGTTTAAGAGAATGCATCTATTTATAGACTCATATTGTCGTTTTTTTTTTTTTTTTTTGAATTTTGGTCTATTGTTGATTACGTGCATACACACTAAGTTGATTAGTCTACCTTATATGATTCAGGGTCAACCTGCAAAATGCAATAATTGAAACCCTTCAACACGCGCCACCCTAACTAGTTTTCATAGTATATTTTCAATCAAAAATAGTAATTCGAAATTCCTGTCTTTTTACGAGACTATTTGACAACTTTTCTTAATTGAAGAATATTGTTTTTCAATAAATTATATATATAAAACTATTTAGGAAATAAGAAATATTTCCTTAGAAAGCCTAACTATATAGCTATTTTAATTTAATAAGCTAATTAATTATATTAAACACTACAAAATTAAGGTAGTATCCAAAACATATTGTGAGATATGTTTATGAGAATTTCACATTTATTAGGTATAATGTAATAACTAGCTAGTGATTTCCTATCAATTGTATGCTATATGTAGCTGTCTAACTAGCTAGAGAATTCAATAAGCTAATCCTCGGTGTACATTTGTACCTATGGAATAATATACGTGGAGGATTGATGCCAGATCTCGTCTCTATGATCTAATAACATCATCAAGATCAAACTTTTATTAATGGTAAACGGCTTTGATTTTTTTATTTCTGATAGATTAATTTGTTGACTTTTCAGAGCATGGAAATGAATTACAGCCTATTCACGCTAAGACTATTAGCCTGCTAATAATCCACAAAATGTTGTGGGCTAGTTTGCGCCATATATAAAATTAAATTGACCATATCAAGTCCAGACGATGGAACATCAACAACCGATCGAACCTCTCCTTAAATTTCCTTCTGGAATTCGGACTGAGTGGTCACTGTTTCTTCGTGACTTCTCTAAACAGTGAGTCTTTGGAGAAAAAACAAAAATCATATATCTTGTTTATTTATTAATTTAATATGGGCTTTGCTCCTTTTGGATCAGGATTTTGGTGACGAAGAGATTGATGATGCAATGACCCGTGGGTCATTTAAATTGTCGCGGCTAAAAGATGCATCAACAATACCACTCAAAACTTCTAAGGAAGGATAGATACTTGCGCTTGCAGCTGACATATATATAAATAAAGTACACAATGCAACACAATTTCAGATTTACATAAAACTTCAGAGATTCATATACAATTTCAGACTTATTTACACCAACTGACATGTGATGCGACCAAAAAAAAAAGAAGATGGGATAAAAATGCAAACAACTTTAGGATAAAAATTTGAGGGCTTGAGGTGAAATTGACGATGGGATTGAAAATCAAAGTGTGAAAACTTGATCAAATGGGAGGGCAATAATTTGATCCAATGCTCAATTAAAAATGAAAGCTGATGGCCCATAAGTCAACTTGCTTGAGTTCTGAAACGATGATATAAAGATACATGGGTCCTTTGTTTTTATTTTTATTTTCTTGCTTCTATAGAAAATTATTTTTGTGTTTTTGCTTCAATCATGAGATTCCCATTTTCATATTTAGGGTAGTGGTAATGTGGTATCCTACATGTTTTTTAACTTTTCTTTCATTTTCTTTTTATAAAAGAAGCCCCATTATATCATTTAGTGCCCCCACTTTCTTCAATTTACAAATCCATCTATTTCAGAAAATTGTACCACGACTTCTACTGATGGGGCTGCTTCAACTTTCTCTTTGGATGTAACTACTGCACGGACTCACTTAATTTTCAGAATCAATTTTGCTACAGTACGTGAATTAATAATTCACAAATTTTACGTTTCAAGTTATAATTTGTTCGGAGGTAATCTTCACAGATTTACATATGTTTTCGTTTTTGGTCTAACAGCATGCATATATATATAGACTAGTTTTGGTCTGCAACCAGCCAGCCAAGTCCATGGACATTTAAGTCTGGTAATACTTCCAAGTTGCTATATATGAGTAGTCTTTATGAATAACAAGATCAACGAATGTCACATTAAAATATTTATGGTGATTAATTAGTCTGCCTCTGCTATATACGTCTTTATTTTATACAAGTGTCAATTTCTTTTTTAATTTTATTCGTAATCATTATTTAAGGCGGAATTACTTGAATTCTCAATATTCTAAATTTGAAAAATATTGCTATGTACTTTTTTTTTTTACTTTTAATTTTTTAGTTGATTATAAAATTTTATTTTTTAGATTTAATTTTAGCCGTTAGAGGTGTTTAAATATAAAGGTTAAGATTCGATGTAAAAATATAGGGTCGTTGATCCTTCCCATATATATGTGTATGTATGTATATAGATTAACAATTTTTTAATTTTACATTTTTTTATTATTTATAAAAGGTAAAAGATAACAAAGTCTTTAAAATTTAGCTAATTAGTTACGTAAGTTTTAATATTTTAAAATTTTGCCTAAAAAGTCATAATTCTTTAACATTCACACTGAATTTGGATGATAAAGTATGAATTTACAATCATACTTTTATTGATATTTGAAAAATAGAACATACCTACTTAAAATTTTGATAATGTAAAAATACCTTTAACTTTAAAAAAAATAAAAATATTCCTAACTAACTATTGATATAAAAAAGAATTATTTTACTCCTATATTATTATCTCAAATTATTCAAAGATATATAAAATGAATATAGTATTATTAATTTTATTTTTTAATAATTAATAAAATTTTATTTTAACTTTTAAATTTAAAAATTATAATAATATTTTAATAACTAAACAACTTACCATTCATAAACTTGATTATTTTGGCACCTTAAATTCAAGCCCCCGATTACTTTATCTCCTAGGCAGTATTATGATCACACGTGTGCCTCTGAAATTTGGAATAGAAAATTAAGTCCATATATATATATATATAACCAACAAAATTATACACAGTCATTCTTAGAAACAATCAAGAAAGAATTGATGTTATAAATTTAAGGCGAAGCTTGTGATCCACTAAACGTTTACTGATGTTACAAAGAATTTATTGGTAGGTTGATTTATTAAAATGTTAGGAATAATTGACGCGGTCTGTTGAACCGTGTAGCCCTTGGAAATGATTAATATATATTATGTAAAATATGGAACAATCATAATCGTTTAATCAACCGCGTAACCAAATTCTAGAGGCTATCCTCATCAAGCCTTCTTCTAATTTTCAGCATAAATATGTTCACTGTCGTCTCATTTCTCATTGAACGTACTAGTTATTAATAATCAACGACCTTCTTTCATATCAGAGCCAGCTCCCCATTTGATTCATCACATCAAACATGATGAGGGTACATATTTTCATTTTAAGTTTTTATTCCCAGAATTCTGTAGCTATATATATATATATATATATATATATATATATATATAGTAATTATAATTAATTAATTAACAAGCATCTTGTTATGACTGTGCAGCGGCAAAGGATAGTCATAAAGGTGGAAATGAACCGTGAAGAATGCAGAATCAAAGTCATGAAGATTGTCGCCAAAGCACAAGGTAGTTTGAAAGCCAGAGGTGATTAATTAATTTGATTTTGTGTTTATATAATATATATGCAATGTATATATAGGTGTAACATCGATGGCAATCCAAGGGCCGGATAGAGATAGAGTTGTCGTTATGGGGAACGGAATTGATTCAGTGAAATTGACGGAAAAATTAAGGAAGAATGTTGGGCATGCCACCATTGAATGTCTGCAGAATATGAATATTGATAACGATAATACGCAGAACGACGAAGTTAATACGCTTTATGCTTCATCGTGTTATGGCAGTGCTACTAGTACTACTGCTATTGGATATCCACAGCCACAGCCACAGCCCCCTGTGTATTACTATCCCGTCGTTGAAGATCCGTACCAGAGTAACAATTGCTCTATTATGTGACACATCCGTTTTGATTGCAAACATTTGGGTTGCCAATTTTAATTTTTTGAATGTCCTTTGCTTCATTTTCAGATAAAAGTTAGCAAAAAAATTAATAAATCAAAATTTTGTATACCAAATCATGCATCTTCCTACATTTTAATTTCTCCATCCCTCTTATCTGCAGCATTTTCTCTTCCTAGCTATCTTATAGACTCATAGAGGAAGCTTAACATTTGTTGGATTACAATTCAGGTTTTGATTGTTTACAGAAATGTTCTCTGTAACCGGCCTTCTTAATTGAGTAGAGCACTAGTCATTTTTATAACTTCATAAAAATCTCAATTACAATATTCATCATTCTGAGACTTAATAACTTCTATTATTTGATGTGTTTTGTAGAACTAATACGGTTCAATTTAGTATATATGAATGTTTCTTTGTAGCCATTTTGAATAGAATACTAATATATTATTTACGGGATCAATTTCAATAATTCATATTGGTATCAATATTTGTACGTCCAATCCTTTGTATTTGCGAGATAATTTTGTAGCAACTGAGTTGTAAAAAATTATACTGTCCACTATACATGAATTTTCAGCTACTTAGCTTGTCAGTGGCTATGATGAATTTGATTAATGAAAAATGACAAAAATGGATAACAAAGAGTACAGGGAGTTTTGGTACTATTTTAGAATGCATCAAACTGTTTGGAGGTGTAATTAAAAAAGTATTTTTATATTGATAAATTACTAAAATAGATATATATTCAAATAAATAATATATTCAAATAGCAATTATTTTTATACCTGTGTATAACAATTTTATTTTACAACATCTCGAAAAAAATTGAATAAAAAATTTGTTATGAAAATAACTGTAAATTTAAAAATTACAAAAAATTAAAAAAATATTTTGTTATAAAAATAACGAAAATTATAATAATATTAATTATCTAATATACATTAAAATATAAATAAAATTATAAATATCATGAGTACAAATAATATATCAATTTAAATCTATTACCTTTTTAAAAAAAAGAAAAAAATCTATTACCAACACAAATCAAGTCGATAAACTTTTTTTCATTTAAAAAAACATATTTTGTGAATAGCATATGAATTGTAGTGGCCTGGTGAATCACAATTAATGGACAAATTAATTATATGTGGCCATTTTAATTATTCGATGTCTCTTAATAAAATAAAAATAGAAATTGTATTAACTTCCAAAGAAGAAAAAAAACTTTTGTTTGATTTCATAAAAATAATTGACTTCAACGCAGACTATATTTTTAATCATGACCATGAAAATTATTATAAATATAAGATGATCATAACGAGTTTCTACAGAAGATATAGGCGTTTTACTGTGTGCTAAGAATTTTGTAAAAATAGATTCTAGATTTAATGGAATGAAAATTAGAATATATTTTTTCCGATCATTATACACCGTCGATAAGTGAATATTAATTGAAAAAGTTTAGATATTGTACAGCTGACGTGGGAACTAATAAACATGTATGAAAAATAAGTATATTTACTTTCAAGAAAATCTAAAATAGAGAAAGCTCTTTACCTTCTTCATCCTTAAGGTTTTCTACTTTTGTGGACAGAATGAATACACAAGCTTTTCTTAAAATATGCTATGAAAAACTCTGAAAAATTGTATAATTGTGAAAAACAATATTAGTTGACCATCAATGTAAGAGGAAGACTTGAAGTGGGACCATGTTTAGATTTAAATTAAAATCGTATAAGTTGAACTCGTAGTAGAATTAATGTGAACAATATTGGGCATTAATTTCTAAATTGATGTTACACTTATAGGCAAATAATGAAACATATATGAAAATATATATTTTTAAAAAAAATAAAAAATAGATAAAGCTCTCCACGTTCTTTATCTTACGATATTTTACTTTTGTGGATAGAATGAATACATAAATTTTTCTAAAAATATGATATGAAGACTTAAAAAAAATCGTATAATTGTGAAAGATCGTAAGGAGACCATCAATATAAGAAGAAGACTTAAATTGGGGCCATGTGTAGATTTAAAAAAAAAAGGATTTTCTTCAATAATTGAATTAACAAAAAGAAAATGAGAGAATTAAATAAGGTGGTTGTAGATTAGAATAATCTACGGTGACCACAATATTGGTTGTATCTAATTGATTTTTAATAAAATGTATAAGAAATGAAATTCTTAACATGCTTAAGAGTATTTTTCGATAGAAAGAAAATGATTTGATTCTTATTTTTTAGGATCGACTATTATAAATAGAAAAGACTTCTTAAAGAAATATATGATAAATATTTGAAGTATAATAGTATATCAAAATGTGTTTTTTTTCATAAAAAAATTTCAACATCATATACAATGTGAGCATTCTAAAAGATAAAAATACAAAATAATTGTTAGAAAAAATCAAAAGGTTAGAAAGCTTAAAAGATGAGGTGTCCAATGCCACAAGGGAAGTAAGGAGATTTTTCAAGACTTGTATAAAAAATATCTAGAACTATACAGGCTTGATAATAAAACATAGGGATTTGAATGATAAACAGCAGTGACAGTTCCCATATCTGACGAATAAAATTTATGGAAAAAGGGGCAAAACTATAATTATCCATTAACGTTTCCTGAATTGGATAATTAAAATCAGGGACTGCACTGTATTTAATCATAAATTTTGTAAAGGATAAAATAAAAGAGTATAGCGTATTGCAGCGAAAACAACATTATTTTATATTAAGTCAATGCGTATCAGAGTAATTTTATTTTAACCCAGAAGAAATATATTTAATAAAATCAAATTAAATAAAAAAAATTATTGTATTTTGAGATTAATGAATTAGAAAGATATTTTGTTCTTATTTTTTAGTCCTTGATTGTTATAAATATGAAGACTTCTAAAGAAATATTTGATAAATATGCTTATATTTCTTATGCTCAAACCGCGTTATTCATTTTTTCAGTTATGTTGGACATGAGGTAAAACCAGCCATTTAATTTTAGTCATTGTTATATTTTAGACATTTTTTTTTTCAAATTTAATATTAAAAATTATGTAGTAACATTTAAGTGAATAAAATTGTAAATCCTGATCAATTTTATTTATTAATAATCTTTAAAATATTCTTAAAATTTTACTTTTTACTAGTACAATGTGAGTTTATTAAGTGATCTATTAAAATATAATATATCAAATTTATCATGGCTAAAAAGGGTATTTGTGAAATTTTTATTTACAGAGAAGACAAATGAATTTGGAATTACTTCTTTATTTGTTATTATAGTATCCACACAAGTCAATTCTTCTTTTAAACATAAGGTCAATAAATTTTTATCATTTTAAAAAGAAGATTTTATGGATAATATATGAATGGTATTAGTACATCACAAGTTTTAAACAAATTGATTATTATTTAATTTTTAGAGTGAGATTTTTGATGATTCAAACTCTTCTAATAACATAAACATAAAAACTATATTAATTTCTAGAAAGAATTTTTTTTTTAACTTTCATAAAAGTAATTAGAGTTTTAATTCATACTTCAATACATAACGTGATATTTTAATCAGAACAATATCGGATTATATAAAATTCATGTATATTTTAGTTAGGAGTATTTTCATATATCTCCCTTAAGATTTGTGAAAATCTCAATTTGATAGAAAGTTTGTAAAAAGTGATACAAACTTCTCTACAAACAGTAAACTTATAAAAATATCCTTAAAGCTAAATTTTTTAAAATTGTAAAGTATGATTACCTATGACCTTAAGAAAAAATACTAACACCTTAACCACTACACCAAATACATTTAACCAATATATTTTCCAATCCTTAATAAATTACCTTCTTCAAAAAATATATAAATAATTTCTTCAATAATTAAAATTATTTTGTTATTATAAAACTTATAATTCAAAAATAATTTTATAATTATTAAAATTATATATAATAGCTTGAATTTAAAATTATTATTATCATTAAATTATAAAATTTTAAAACTATTATTACTATTTAGATTTTTTAACAATTATTTTATTTAACAACAATTTTTTAAAATTATTAGTGCTAATAATAATTTTAGAATAATTTTATTTTATAATAATTTAAATTTATTTTCTTTAATAATTATTTAAGAATAATTTTATTATTATTAATTGATAATAATTTTAAATTCAACTTATTATATAGAATTTTTTTAATTATAAGTTTTATAATAACAAAATAATTTTAATTATTATACAAATTATTATATATGTATTTTTGTTAAGGATTGGAAAATATATTAGTAAAATATATTTTGTATAATAGTTAAGGTATTCAATTTTTGCTAAGATCATCGATTCAAATCCAACCAATATAATCCTATTTTACAATTCTTTTAAACAAATAGACTTGAGGGTATTTTAGTAATTTTATTATTTACAGGAGAGATTTTGTGTCTCTTTCCACAAATTTTCTATCAAACTGAGATTTTTACAAATCTTAAAAGAAGTACGTGGAAATACTCCCATTTTAATTAAATAGTATTAATAGACCATCACCTATTAAATTAATCAATATAATTTACAATAGTATAAAGGTTTAGCATGGTTTGAGAAATTTCATATTTAATCTTGCATTTTAAAAAATAGATAATAAATTTCATATTTAACCAAAAGAGCAGCTTATTTATTTTTTTTTTTTTGCGGTATCCTATATAACAATATAAATACTTTTATGAAGAATATGATAATAAGTCATAAAAGACCACTATTTAATTAAAAAAAAGAACTTTTTTTAGATGATATGATAATATTTCATTGAAAAGATTACAATTGTGAACAATTATATTAATTAAAAAATATGAAAAAAAAATTAACATATATGAGAAGATTACAATTGAAAATTTTCGGATTGATTTAAAATTCCTAGTCAACTAATAAAACATAAAAGTCTTCATCTTTTTTTATCTTTAAGAATTATACTTTTGTGGACAGAATGAATACGCAGGTATATTTATGAAGAATATAATAATAAGACACAAAAAAAATTGTACAATCACAAAAAATTACTTCAATATGACAAATGAAAGAAAAATATGAAGACCACCAATATAAGAGGAAGACATGAGGTAGAAAACATTTAATTATATGTTATTTATTAGTTGAATGAATCAGAGAGGGCCATTTGTAGAAACACAAATTTGTTGAAATAGACAGAAACATAAAATAAGAAAGTTGAGTGCCATACTATATACATATAATAAGTAGTTTAGAATAGCCACAATATTGATACTATTTAAACTTAAGAGTGTTTTTTAATAGCAAAAAATAATTCTTATTCTTATTTTGCAATGTAAAATATAACTAGTTAAATTTAAACAACTAAAATATAATTTATTTTATACGTTCCCGTTTGAATAAGATTAAAATTAATTGCATGAGAGAGCTTTAAATAAAAATAACAAAAATATATTTGTAAAACACACAAGTCAATTTTGTCAACGTACGCAAAGTGTTTGGAAAATTAGACTAGTTATTAAGTGTTATATGGTCACTTTTCATTTCAAGAATGAAAATAAGAATATAATCGAACATTCGAGTCAATTTTTTTAGTTTAGCCAACTTGTTGTGGAAAATTAAACTAGTAATTGAGTGCTATAGGGTCATGTTTTGTTTCAAAAATTGAAATAAGAATATAATCTAAATATGCAAGTCAATTTTTCTAAGGTAGACCACTTGTTGTGGAAAATTAAGCTAGTAATTGAGTGCTATAAGGTCATATTTTGTTTCAAAAATTGAAATAAGGATATAATCCAAATATGCAAGTCAATTTTTCTAAGGTAAACCACTTGTTGTGAAAAATTAGGCTAATAATTAAATGGTATACGGTCATGTTTTGTTTTAAGAATGGAAATAAAAATATAATCCAAATATGCAAGTCAATTTCTTTAAGGTAGACCACTTGTTGTGGAAAATTAGGGGAAAAATGTAAGGTCATATTTGGTTTCAAGAATGAAAGTAAGAATATGATCCAAACAAACGAGTCAATTCTTCCAGCGTAAATGACTTATAAAAAATTAGCCTAGTAATTGAGTGCTATAAGATCATGTTTTGTTTTAAGAATGGAAATAAGAATATAATCCAAATATACGAGTCAATTCTTCTAAGTAAACTACTCGTTGTGGAAGATTTGGCTAATAATGTAAGGGCAAGGTTGAAGATTTTGTAGCCTAATTTACGTAAATTGTTGGCCAAGGTTATTAACGTAAATCGCAGCTTAATTCGCAAGTGCTTATTTATTTAAATTTTAATTTTAATTAATAATATTTTAATTTGACCATTTTAGTTTATAATTATTTATTATTTAGTTTACTGAAAGTTCACCCAACGGACGGAGTACGCAAAATCATAATAGACAATAAACTATTATTTTATCATGAAACTATTCAAACTTCACATACAAGGGTCAAGGAATTGATTGACATACACAAGTAATTTTCTAACTAATAATAACAAGTTAGACTTATTTTTCCATGAGCCGTTATGTACACGCACAAAAATAGTTTTTTAAAATTTAACAATTAGTTACACTACAAACAATAATTACGAGGACCACAACGTTGTTGTATACACACGCAAGTAGTTTTCTAAAGAATAATAATTAGTCACATTATAGAAAATAATTAAGAGTACCTCGGCGCCGTTGTGTATACGCACACAAATAATTTTTTCAAGAATAACAATTAGCTAGTCACAATATAGAGAATAATTAAGGGGACCACCGCACCGTTGTTTATACGCACACAAAGAATTTTCTCAAGAATAACAATTAACTAGTCATAATATAGAGAATAATTAAGGGGACCACTGCACCGTTGTGTATACGTACACAAAGAATTTTCAAAGGATCAAATTTCTTAACACGTTTAAGAGTGTTTTTCAATAGAAAGAAAATGATTGTATTCTTATTTTTTAATGATTTTTTAAAGAAATATATGATAAATATTTTTTATTTAAAAAATATCAAAATGTGTTTTCCTTCATAAAAAATTTCAACATCATTTGATACAATATGAGCATCCTAAAAGATGAGAATCCAAAATAATTGTGAAAAAATCAAAAGGTTAGAAAGCTTAAAAGATGAGGTGTCCAATGGCACAGGAGAAGTAAGGAGATTATTCTATAAAAAATATCTGGAACTTAGAGGATTGATAATAAATATAGGGATTTGAACGATAAACTGCAGCGATGATTCTGATATCTGACAAATAAAATTTATGGAACAAGGGCCACAACTATAAGTATCCATTAACGTTCCCGCATTGGATAATAAAAAGCAAGGACCGCACTGTAATTCATTAAATTTTGTAGAGGATAAAATAAAAAAAAGTAGAGCGTATTGCAGCGAAAACAACATTAGATTATATTAGGTAACTGCGTATCAGAGTGATTTTATTTTAATCGAGAAGAAATATATTTAATAAAATAAAAGAAAATAAATAATTTATTGTGTTTTAAGATTAATGAATTAGAAAGATACTTTATTCTTATTTTGCAGTCATTGATTGTTATAAATATGAAGACTTTTAGAGAAATATTTGATAAATTTTATTGAATAACTTAAAATTTAAATACTTGTAGTTCTTACGCTCAAACCGCATTATCCGTTTTCATTAAATTTATTTAGTCATACTATGACTTTTTAATTCGATTGTTATCAAAATAACCTTTTTTTTTTCTTTTTTTTAAGTTAAAAATTTTATTATTCTATTGTGTTATTTTTCAGTTATGTTAGATATGAAGTAGGATTAGCTATTTAGTTTTAGTCATTGTTATACAGTCATGTTTTGTTTCTGAAATAAGAATATAATCCAAATATGCAAGTCAATTTTTCTAAAGTAGACCACTTATTATAGAAAATTAGGCTAATAATTAAGTATTATACGTTCATATTTTGTTTCAAGAATGGAAATAAGAAAATAATCCAAATATACGAGTCAATTTTTCTAAGGTAGACTACCTGTTGTGAAAAATTAGGCTAATAATTAGATGTTCTACGATCATATTTTATTTAAAGAATAGAAATAAAAATATAATCTAAATATACAAGTCAATTCTTCTAAGATAGACGACTTCTTATGGAAAATTAGGTGAGTAATGTAAGGTCATATTTCGTTTCAAGAATGAAAATAAAAATATGAACCAAACAAACGAGTCAATTCTTCTAACGTAAATAATTTATAAAAAATCAGCTTAGTAATTGAGTGTGCTTTAAGGTCATGTTTTGTTTTAAGAATGAAAATAATATATAATTCAAATACAAGAGTCAATTTTTTTAACGTAAACTATTTGTTGTAAAAAATTAGGATATTAGGATAGTAATGTAAGGTTAAGGTTGAAGATTTTGTAGCTTAATTTACGTAAATTGTTGGCCAAGGTCATTAACGTAAATTGCAGAGTAATTCGCAAGTGCTGATTTCCATCGTTTTTTATTTTTTGGGTTGTTATATACAAATAAGAATTTGTGGGTTCATAATTAATCTTTTTCGTTGCCCCCGAGGATGATCTTAGATGTAATTTATGCATGCTTGTAAATTTCGGAGCAAAGTTATTGTATCCTACCTGTAGATTGATCGGTAAATTTTTAATATTAAAATACATTATTTGGTTATTTTCTTTGAGACTTAAATTGGAGTAATCAACGGAGTCACTGCGCCAAGTCAATGGACAACAGAAATAAGGGGCATTCTGAGGACTCCACGTCACAGGAAGGTCGATGGGAACCGTACAGAACGCACAGTAGGATTTGCTTGGATTAATTAATGTACATATAATTTTACCATGAAAATAATTTAAAATATTTAAATAAAAATTAATCAATTTTTTTAGATATTTATAGAATCATGGATCTATTTAGATCAATTCAAGTAAAAGCCAAATAAATATTTAAATATGAATTTAAATTTTATTGTTAATGAAATATCTAATTAATATATCTTACTTGTAATAATAAAAATTTAAATATATATGCATGTATACAATTATATTGGTAATATACCCTACAATTTACTAGTTCATAAACTGTACTAAAATTTATTTAACATGTATTTCACTACAAATAAGAGGGATTGAGTTGTATAAAATTATTATATAACCCAATTAAAAAAATGTGTTTGTATTTTTTAAAACATTAATTTATTAATTAAAAATTAATCAAACAATAATTTCTTGCATTCTCGTAGTGTGTTTGAGACATTAAATGTAATAAATATTTTCTTTATTTTTATTTCGTCCCATCATTAATTGTCACGCGAGTTTTACATAACGTATATTTTAAGCATTAATTTTTCCAAGTCTTTGATAAAGTCAAAAATTAAACTTCACCAAAAATTAAAAATAAAAAAAATGAAGATGACATATTTTTCTATTAGTGTAAAAGTCTATAATAACTTGTTGACAGGTCACAATATATTTAGTTTATTGAAACTTCACCCAGCGGACGCAGCACGCAAAGACTTCAAGAAAAGCTGAAGATATATATTTTATATTATTAATAAAGTCAATAATTTTATTAACATGTCAATTTATAAAAAATTTATTGTTACAAATTATAATTAAATATAATTTAATTAATATATATATTACAAATAAAATTTGCAGTTATCAAATAAAACATGAGTAATTGTCTATACAATGGGTATGAAGTAAAAATAAATTATGTGATAATAAAATAATACGATAATTTATTAAAATTAATTAATTTAGTTAATTTAAAATGAAATTAGGATTAAACATATAAAGAAGGGAGCAGAGTGGGAAATTCAACATTCGGTGAGGTTGGAATCATAATATCCCGTTTGAGGGAATGGAAATTTTTATGCACACTAATTTGGACAACCAAACACACCCTAAATATATAAAAAAAAATTAAATATAAAAATATTTTAAATGGACAACAAATAAAGCTAGCTTTTCAATCATAATAGTAAATAAACTATTATTTTATCATGAAACTATTCAAACTTCACATACAAGGGTCAAGAAATTGATTGTCATACACACGTAATTTTCTAACTAATAATAACAAGTCAGACTTCAATTAGGAGGACCACAGCGTTGTTGTATACACACACAAGTAGTTTTCTAAAGAATAATAATTAGTCACACTATAAAAAATAATTAAGACGACCTCGATGTCGTTGTATATACACACACAAATAATTTTCTTAAAAATAACAATTAGCTAGTCACAATATAGAAAATAATTAAGAGGACCATCGCACCGTTATATATACGCACACAAAGAGTTTTCTAAGCATCCAATTTCTTAACACGTTTAAGAGTGTTTTTCAATAAAAAGAAAATGATTTTGTTCTTATTTTTTAATTATTGACTATTATAAATAGACAAACTTCTTAAATAAATATATGATAAATATTTTTTATTTAAAATATATTCCAAGTATAATAATATATCAAAATGTGTTTTCTTCCATAAAAAACTTCAACATCATATATAATATGAGCATCCTAAAAGATGAGAATTCAAAATAATTATGAGAAAAAATCAAAAGGTTAGAAAGCTTAAAAGATGAGGTGTCCAATGGCACAAGGGAAGTAAGGAAAATTATATTAATTGTGAAAATATGGAAGGAAATTAACATATATGAGAAGATTACAATTGGAAACTTTCGGATTGATTTTAGATTCCTTGTCAACTAATAAAACACAAAGGTCGTCGTCTTTCTTATCTTTAAGATATCATACTTTGTGGACAGAATGAACATAAATGTATTAAAATAGACAATAAATATAAAATAAGAAAGTTGAGTGGTTCAGAGTAGCTATAATATTCAGTGTCTAAACTTAAAGAACGTTTTTCACTAGTAAAAAATTGATTTCATTCTTTTTTTTTTTTAATGCTTCACTATTATAAAATAAAGATTTTTAAAGAAATATTTTTTTCAAACAAGATTTTAGAAAATGGTAGAGCAACTTAAATGAAATCCTTGTAGTTATCATGCTCAAACAATTAAGAATACTGACTTCTATTTTCTTCATGCGTCGAAAATACGCATAAAAATAATTTTTTAAAAGATAACAATAAGTCACATAGAAGACAACATCATGAAGACTAGAGCTTAAAGATTAAGACTTGAGGTAGGAAGAGTATTTGAACATTTAGTAATTACATCGCAATAAATTATTAAGTTATAAATTTCTAACTTAATATAAATATATTATTAATTTTATTTAATAATAATTTTTAAAATATCTTAATTTTATTTATTCATAAGTATATAAATATTGATCTTATTTAGCAATCTATAAAAGTATAATATGTCAAATTTATTATTACCTTTTTATTTTTATTATTATTATTAATCAAACAACATTAGGTTTGTATAGAAATCAATATATATACAAATCTCTGTTTTTTTTTTAGTGTTTGACTAGTATATTTAACAAAAATATTTTAGAGTGGAAATTATCAAGTTCCTCCAATAAAAATTTCAACATCAAATAATAGTTACCTTTTCAAAATATTAACTAATTATTTTATTATTAAAATAATCAAGCTTTACATATAAGTTTCACTTTTTTTGACTAATTTAATAAATTTAAAATCTCTTAATAAATTAAAAAAATTAACGAGGAAAACTTCATTTTCGTTGAGGCATTAAGAGGACCGGCTTAATAAATACTTTTCTAAACAATAATAATAAGTCATTTTTTAAAAAAATTAAGTGGATCATTTTAATAAGTATTTTTCTAAAGAATAATAATAAGTCATTTGTGAAAAAAAAATAATGTGGACCACTTTAAAACTAAGACTTGAGGCAAGAATAGTTACTTTATTTTTGTCATTTTTATATTTTAGAGATATTTTTTCTCATTGAATATTGCAAATTTTGTACTTACATATTAATGATTAAAATTTATACTTTTATTTAATAGTAATTTTAAAAATATTCTTAAAAATTTTATTTGTCCGCCGATACAAATGAGTTTATTAAGTGATCTATAAAGGTATAATATGTTGAATTTATTATTGCTAAAAAAGGTATTAATGAATTTTTTAGTTGCTGAGAAGACAAGTGAATTTAACATTACTTTTTTCATTCGTTATTGTAGTAGTACCCATACAAATCAATTCTTCTCTTAAACACAAGGTTAATGAATTTTTTGTCATTTTAGTGAAGCTTTTATGGATAATATATGAATGGCATCGGTAAATTTCAAGTTGATTATATATGGGTATTGGTCAATTTTTAGAGTGATGACTTTAATTATTCAAAGTCTTCCAATAAAATAAATATGAAAAGTGTATTAATTTCTAAAAGAGAAAAAAAAAATTTTTGTTTGTTTTCATAAAAATAATTAGATTCTAATTCAAATTTCAAATACATAACATGATATTTTAATCAAAACAACATCGAGTTACATAAAAATTACTATATATTTCACTTAAATAGCACTAATACACTATCACCTATTAATTTAATCATAATAACTTACAATATTTTAAAGGTATTTTTGGTTTTAAATTTATATTTAATCAACATTTTAATAAATATGAGAAGATAACGATTGAAATTTTTTGGATTGATTTTAAATTCCTAATCAACTAATAAAACATAAAATACATGGAAAGTCAATCAACACACAAGTATATTTCTAAATAACACAATAGCAAGACACAAAAAAAAAATTATATAACATTATTTTGATATGACAAATGAAAAGATAATAAGGAGAAAGCTTGAGGAAGGGTACATTTGATTTAGTTGATTGAATCAAATTCGGCCACTTGTACATATGTTTGTTGCAATATACAATAAATGTAAGATAAGAAATATCTTATATTATATATTTTCGTTTTATTGTTAAGTGTTATGGTATATGAGTGTATCTTACTAGGTAGTGGGCTGTCTATTTCGTGGACCCAACCTGGCCCAGCCCATATATCTTAATACTACTTTTCTAAATTTGCAGTTGTATTATTATATTCATATGTTATAAATACAAAAATATGATCTAAATTCATATATAAAGACATATTTATACTTCAAACTAATAAAAAAATTTAGATGAGGAAAATAAATATTTACAAAGAATATTTTTAATTTGTAAATTAAATTAATTTTAAATCAACTAATAAAATATGATTGGAAATTTATTAATATATTAACTTTCAAGAAGGAAAAAAAAATTGATTTGGTTTCATGAATTTTGAAAAGTATGATGATATATTAAAGGAGAAGCCTTATAATCGTAAAACATTATTTTAATATGACCAACAGGAAAAGATAGGAGGAAATCTGATAATTTAAGACCAAACTTTGAGGTAGGCTACATTTTTTTAATTAAAAAAAAATTGCAAGTATGTAGTAAAGATAATTACTTGTTTTGTATAAAAATTAAAATTTTTTAATTTCTAGTTTATCCCTGTCAATTTCAATTCAGTTGATAAATCTTGGATCCTAAAATGCATTTTGTAATTACTCTTTTTTATTTAATTAGATAATTCTTTATTAATATATTTTAAGGTAAAAATTATAAGCAAAAAAATTATAGTTGTATGTAACATAACAGTAATATAACACTAATAATTTTTTTATTTACTAGCTTTATAAAATAAAAATTAATAAATTTAATTATTTTTTGTACATTAGACTTTGAAATAATTAATTTTGCAAAAAGTTATCATAGACTAAAAAAAAGAAATTGAAAAATAATTTCTGAAAATGACATCCAAGTCAATCTAAAAAAACAAAATGGTTCTCTTTTATATAAATAGGAGAGATTCAAGCTACTTCTATCATCAGTTTAAAAAAAATTTGCATTCATAGAGTTAAAATGGGTTCAAAATGGGTAGTGTGGGTGGAGTTGCTCTTCTTCATGTTTGCTTTATTTCAAAATTATCGATGCAGTGATGGATGTTGGGAACATGAGAGATTAGCTCTCTTGCAACTTAAACTTTTTTTTAATGATGCTAGAAGCCTTACAAACTGGGTGGAGGGAGATGATAATTCAGATTGTTGTCAGTGGGAAAGTGTTGAGTGCAACAACAACACTCGTAGAGTGATAAAATTAGAACTCTCTGAAACTAGGAGTCCGCTGAGTGAGTCATGGTATTTGAATGCAAAATTAGAACTCTCTGAAACTAGGAGTCCGCTGAGTGAGTCATGGTATTTGAATGCATCTATGTTCAGTCCTTTTGAAGAGTTAGAATATCTTGATTTGAGTTTCAACTCAATAGTCGGTTGTACTGAAAAAGAAGGTATTTTACTTTCTTTTATATAATTAATTTTAACATTTTAATTACAAATGTGATTTGAAGACAAATATATTTGATTTTTCATTTTACGCTGAACCAAGCTTCAAATAATATTTCAAAAAAAAATTAATTTCAAATTAATTTAATAAAATTTTTAGAAAATCATTTTTAGTAATCTTCAAATTTAAGAAATTATTTTGAAGATTTTGAAATTATTATGTTTGAGAAATCTTGAGCATCTTCTAAATTGACACATGAATACAAATTATATTCTCTTAATATTAAAATTTTAATTTATTCCAGGTCTAAAAGGTCTATCAAGTTTGAGCAAATTGAAGAGTCTCTATTTGAGCTACAATTTATTCAACAACAGCATCTTATCATCTCTTGATGGTTTTTCATCATTAAGAGAATTATATTTAGGTGGTAATGATTTGAAAGGAAGTGTTGACTTCAAAGGTAATGTCTTCTCCCACCTTTGCTTATCTTTTATTGAGTTGAAATATAATCTAGTAATTTAACTAGATTAAAGAAATTTTGCATAACAGTGTATCAAAAAAAATTATTGATGTTAAATAAAATAAGCTATAAAAATGATCAATTCTTCTATCTTTGTGGACTTCATTCGACTTAGAAAAAAAAATTAATTAATATAATTTGATTTTTTTTTCTATAAGCTTAAAGGCTTTTAAATAAATTATTTTTTCTTTTTTTTTTTGAGAATAGATTGTTTAATTCAATAATATTTAGTCTTTTATGTACAATGTGAAATAGTTTTAAGTATTTAAATCGGTCATATTTTTCTTTTGATCCCACAAGAGTTTGGGAGGGGTTTTAGTTTAAATTCATGTAATATCTAAAAAAATTAATAATTAGAAAAATATGATTTGCTTCTAAGAAGATTAAAAAAATTTCTTCTATGTTTAAAAAATTTAAATTAATTATAAAAATTTATACAAATTACTTTTAATTTAAAAATTAGTTGTAATTAGGTATTTCTTTTTTGTTCAATTTTTCTTCCAATCACTCTAATGCAATTTAAATAAAGCAAGTTTCTACTATTTCTTCCAGCATGGTTCTTCTCGTGATTACAAAATTCTTCAACGTTAACTTCACCAGAACTTTTGTCTGCAAAGGTTTCTAAAACAATTTAGAAATTTTAAAAAAAATTAGTCAATGTTTTGCTACTGAACAAGTTAAATTAAACCGTTTGAAATTTTTTAATCAAAATAATAATTAACTTAATTAATTATTTCCAAGTTTGTGTGATTTGGTTTTTATTAAGATAATAATCAACTTAATTAATTTACTTAATTTGCGAATATAATTGCTTGGCTCTGTATTTTTGGAATATTTATTTAACTTTGTTTTAATTTAATTTTTTTATATCTAAATATGAAATTGGATTCAATAGAATTCTTGATGTCAATGGAACAGATTTCATCAGCGACTGAAGGAATTGAATCTTATGGCTTCAACTATAATGCAATTGATAACCAGTCAATTTTTTGATTCTACGGAAAAAACATCCTTCTCTCTTATTTTTCTTTTTTCTTTATATATATATATATATATATATATATATATATGCGTGTGTGTTCTACATGTTATAATTCTGATCTAGTGCTTGTGTTTTTGCAATTATGGACTTAAGCCTAACGGATCAGTAATTAGGGCCTTTTGGGCAGTAGGGCCCAATTGAGTTAGGGCTACTTTAGTGCTTCCCCCGCTTTAACTTTAGTCTTACTAACTAATAAATAAATCATTTTTTGTTGGACTTACCAGTCATGGGTTTGTGTAGCACATGGATCTTGGATGTCAAAGTCCAAACAAGATAGGGGTCCAACAAGTCCTTTAGTTTGCCAACCTGCTTTTTTCTTTCTTTTTTTTTTTTTGAGAGATTTATTTAAATTAACATTTTATATGTCTTGATATGAAATTAGATTCAATGAAAATTTTTATACACAATTGAACATATATATATATATATATATATAATATTTTTCAAAAAAGAATTTGGGAGGGGTTTATTTTAAATTCATGTAGTATGTAAAAATAATAACTAAAAAAATATGATTTGAATATAAAAATAATTTCTTATTTGTTTAAATTTATAAATTATTGCTTACAAAATTGTAATCAATAATTATATTTACAATTTTTCACAAACTCATAAAAAAATTTCTCTTTCTTTTCTTTCTTTCTTTTTTTAATTTTTTCTTCTAATCATTAGGATGCAAATTTTTTTAAAAAAGAGAAATTTTCTTAAATTTCTTGTTTAGTATGGATACTAATGTTTCTCATAAGTTTTTTAAATTTAAAAAGATATCTTAATAATTTTATTATTTATGTTTCTCATAGATACTATTATTCCCGTAATTGATCTGGAGAATTTTTAATTATTTATTTATAGGTTTGAGTAAGTTGGAAGTTCTTGATTTAAGTTATAACATTCTCAACCGCAGCATCTTATCTTCTGATCTAACCACTTTTTCATCATTAAAAAGTTTATATTTAAGTGGAATAGGATTCAAAGGGACATTCGATGTTGGAGGTAAGCTAGCCTAACTTATCTTGAGTTGGCTTCAATGGGGCAATATTAAATTTATTTCATTTTATCTTTATTTAAATTCTTAATAATGGTAATGTATACGTGAAGTTTGAGCCTTGAAGCCTGACTAGAAATGTGTTCGGTCATATTAAACTTGAAGCTCGACTAGGTCCAACCCAAATTTGAAGTCTTAATCATATTGTTTAAATTATTATATTTTAGCTGGGCCAGGATTTTTTATATATACTCCACATGTTATAATTCTGTTCAGGTGTTTGTTTTTGTTTTTCTAACTGTGGACTTAAACCTAATGGATCGATAATGAGGGTCTTATAAACACTGGGGCTCAATTGGGTTACGAATGGAATGAAAAGTTAAGGCAATTTAAATAAAGCAAATTGTTTTAATTTTCCTCTAGGATTTAGGAAAAATTCTTCAATATGGACTTCTCTATAAAATCTGCAAATATTTTAAAACGATTAGTAAATGTTTTGCAATTGAACAACTTAAGTTAACCGGTTTGAAATTTTTTAATTAATATAATAATTTATTTATTTAATTTACGAATCTTTTTCTGAAAATGAAATAATTAACATTTTTTATGTCTGAACATGAAATAATTAGATTCAATGGAAATTCTGATGTTCAATTGAACATATATATATATATATATATAGATAAATTTCTTCAAAAAAGAATTTGGGAGGGGTTTATTTTAAATTCATGTAGTATTTAAATACAATAATTAAAAAATATGAGTTGAATATAAACAAATAATTTTTTATTTATTAAATTGTATAACATTGTAATCAATAATTATATTTACAATTTTTTCACAAACCCATAAACAATTTCTGTTTGTCTTCTTTTTTATTTTTTATTTTTTTCTTCTAATCACTAAGATGCAATTTAAATAAAGAAATTTTCTCAAATTTATTGTTTAGCATGGATACTAATATTTCTCATGAATTTGTTAATCTTAAAAGATCTCTTAATAATTTTATCTTTTATATTTGTCATAGATACTATTGTTTTCATAATTGATTTGGAGAATTTTTATTTATTTATTTGCAGGTTTGAGTAAGTTGGAAGTTCTTGATTTAAGTGGTAACATCCTCAACCGCAGCATCTTATCTTCTGATCTAACTATTCTTTCATCATTAAAAAGTTTAAGACTAATAGATATTGGATTCAAAGGGACCTTCAATATTGGAGGTAAGCTAGCCTAACTTGAGTTGCCTTCAATGGAGCAATATTAATTTGTTTCAGTTGATTGCTTGAATATAATCTCGTCTCGTGAGATTTTATTTTTGAGTATGAAATTGGATTCAATGAAACTTTTGATGTTCAATTGAACAATTTTCATTAGCGGGCTAAAGAAATTGGTTCTTGCTTCCACTGAGCAATTTTATTACTTTGAACAAAATTAACTTCTAATATTTTAATATAAAATTCTTATTAATTAACTTTATTTAAATTCTTTACAGAATTAGATTCTTTGAGAAATTTAGAGGAGTTGGACATAAGCTTTAATAAGATTGACAAATTTGTGGCTCCTAAAGGTAATAATATTTGTTAATATTTATGATTTAATTTATTTTTTTTCTATCACATTTTATCTTTATTTAAATTCTTAATAATGGTAATATATACTTGAAGCTTGAAGCCTGGCTAGAAATGCATTCAGCTAGTCTCTGATATCCCCAAAAGAGAGAACATAGAAATGCATTCGGCCAGGCTAAAGTTTGAATGAATTTTGGCTTTTGAATTTGTGCTTTGAGTTGTTAGTTAACTTTTAAGAAATGAATTTTTTATTTGCAAAATCTAATAGATTCCAAAGGTTTGACGAAGTTGAAGAGGCTTTATATGGCTGATGTTGGAAATTTTACTGATGGAAGGAGCCTATTACAGTCTATAGGAGGTAAGTTATAGAAGTGAGAAATTCATAATTAATTTATATTTATCAGTAACTTTAATATCTCATTTTAAATATTAGAGTTGCATAATTTCACCAACTTAGAATACTACTTGACATGTTGGTAGCTTTTAATTCATTAAAACTTCGTTAATGTTTGACATTTTTAAATTATCAAGATAAATTTTTTAATTCCGACATAAAATTTTAAATTATTTTTAGGTGTTTTCAGTTGAGTTTAAATTAAAAATAATATGTATTTTTTAGTTTTCAAAAGTATTACATAGGTTTTAAAGATTTTACTCTGTTACGATTTTTTAGAAAATATACAATATTTTATTAAAGAATATTTCAATAAAAATAAAGTTTTAAACAATAATTTAAATAAAAAATAAAGATATATATATATATATATATATGATAAATTAATTAAAAACAATAAATATTGGTGAATAATAAATTTGTGATACAATAACAAGAAAAGTTTATATGTACATTAGAAAGATATCCTTTTCATGTCTCAAGAAATTAGATCTATCACATAATCATTTTAGAGTACTAAATTATATAAATGGTAAAATTGTTAAATCAAATGATTATCACATTTATTATTTCAATAACTACTTTGGAGAACTTTTAATTAATTTTTACAGGTTTGAGTAAGTTGGAGTCTCTTGATTTAAGTGGCAATATCCTTGACCAAAGCTCCTTATCTTCTCTAACGAGTCTTTCGTCATTACAAAGTTTATATTTGAATTCCATTGGATTCAAAGGAACTTTCAATGTTGGAGGTAAGCTAGAACTTTATGGCTAGTCATATTTATTAGCTGGCTTCAGTTGAGCACTTTTATTGCTTTGGACAAAATTAATTTCTCATTTTTTATTGTAAACTTCTCATTAGATTTATTTAAATTCTTTGCAGAATTAGATTCTTTGAGCAATTTAGAGAAGTTGGTAATAAGCTTTACAGAGATTGGCAAATTTGTGGCTCCTAAAGGTATTGCGCAAAACAATATTTTCAAATAATCAAATGTATTTGTAAAATCTCTGCAAGTAATTAAATTAAATGACTTTTGAATTTTGATCTAACATTTAAAAAATAAATTTTGTATTTCATTAAACATAACAGATTGCAAAGGTTTGAAGAAGTTGAAGAGCATTTTCATTCATAGTGTTGGAAATAGTACTGATGGAAGTAGCCTGTTGCAATATTTGGGATCATGCACATCTCTCGAGGAGCTTGAACTTAGCAATAATAACTTCACGGGAACAATAATGCCAACAAGTAAGTTATGAAAAATAGATTCATAATTAATTCACATTTATAAAATCTTTTCATATTTTATTTTAGACATTGTTTCTTTTGAATAGAATTGCATAATTTCACTAACGTGGAAGACTTAAAAATTTTACTTTATTACTATTTTCTAGAAATAAAATTTACGGTAATAAAAGATAACTTAAATGAAAAATAAAGTTATAGATGTGATAAATTAATTAAACATAACAAATTCATAATTAATTGTGAGTTGCTCATGTGAATAGAGTTGTATAATTTGTCAAACTTGAAAATCTTGAAACTGGATGGTTCTTCTCTTCATACGAAACTTTTTCAAAGTATAGTTCATTAAATAATATTTTTCTTATAAAATTTTGTAAAATTCGAAAATGTTGGCTAATTACTTCTCTTAAACTTTTATGATTGTCTGATTGTGAACTGACACAGATATTATCCGATTGAAGTTAATGGGATTAATAATTATAATGAAACTAAAGATAATATACATTAATGTATGAAAAAATTTATTATTTATTATTTATAATATGAATAATATTTAAAATAAAGAAGAGAAAATAATTCATAAATACAACTTTTTGCTTAGGATATTAGATTGAACAGTGAATATCGTATTAATGAATTAATCATGATTTGAAAAGTATATTAAAGAATGGATTAATATTATATTTCAGGTGGATTGTGCGGGTTGGTACATTTGCAAGAATTGCATCTTAATGATAATGATCTAGCAGGTTTCTTGCCTTGGTGTTGGAAAAATATGACATCCCTTCGAGTATTAGATGTCTCTAACAATCAATTTACTGGAAATATTTCCTCATCTTCCCTTATCCATCTAACATCCATCCAAGTGCTTACTCTTTCAAGCAATCACTTCCAAATTCCATTTTCACTTGAGCCATTTTTCAACCACTTAAACCTCAAGCAATTTTATGGTGGCGATAATCAAATATACGCTGAAGCATATTCGCATTTTTTGATCCCCAAATTCCAATTAAATTCACTCGAATTGTCCGGTCACCTAAATGATGGCACATTTCCCAAATTCCTTTACCATCAACATGATTTGCAAGATGTTGATCTCTCTCACAACAACTTGAGGGGAGAATTTCCAAATTGGTTGTTAGAAAACAACACAAAAATAGAAAGCCTCGTTCTAGTCAATAACTCCCTTTCAGGACCTATACGGATGCCAAGTAATTTTACTAGGCAATTAATTTATTTAAATGTCTCCAGAAATGCATTTAACGGTAGCATTCCCCTTTCACTTGGGAATATGAAGTCATTGGTAAGTTTGGACTTATCTAACAATCAATTGACTGGTGGGATACCAAAGCAGTTGGCCATGGGTTGCTTCTCATTACGATTTCTTGTGTTGTCAAACAATAATTTGCAAGGTCATATCTTCCCTAAAAGTTTTAACTTGACAAGCTTAATGCGATTACAATTGGACAACAATCGCTTTATTAGAGAGATCCCAGAATGCTTGTCCAACTCCTCTTTCCTAGTGGGATTATATCTTAGTAATAATAGTCTATCAGGTAGAATTCCAAGATGGTTAGGTAATATGTCATATTTGGAAGATATTATAATGCCCAATAACCATCTTAAAGGCCCGATACCAATGGAGTTTTGTCAACTTAGTTCTCTTCATATTTTGGACATTTCAGAGAATAATATATCAGGAAACTTCCCATCTTGCTTTAGTCCAATAAGGATCAAACAAGTTCACTTGTCCAAAAATATGTTGCAAGGACAACTACAAGATGGTGCATTCTATAATAGCTCTTCTCTAGTGACATTAGATCTCAGCTACAACCATTTAAATGGTACCATTCCTGGCTGGATCGACAGGCTTTCTCAATTAAGCTACCTTATCTTGGCTAATAATAATTTTGAAGGTGAAGTGCCAGTCAAGTTATGTCAATTGAATCAACTATGACTGATAGATTTATCTCATAATAATTTTTCTGGCGAAATTCCTTCTTGTTTAGAGAACACTACACTTCATGAAGATCACAATGATGTTGTAACTCTTTCTTCAAGTCATTCTCTTTCAATTATAGATCTCTTTTAACGGCACTGGGCCTTCAATGGGAAAAGAGGAAGATATAAGGTTCACTACAAAGAAAATATCTTACTCTTATAAAGGAAAACCTCTCAATAGTATGTTTGGAATTGATCTCTCTTGTAATAGACTTACAGGTCAGATTCCTTCCCAAATTGGGTATCTTAAAAGGATTCGTGCACTGAATTTTTCCCATAACAATTTGACAGGAATAATTCCAATAACATTTGGAAATCTCGAGCAAATTGAAAGCTTGGATCTTTCTTACAACAACTTGTATGGAAAAATCCCTCCTCAACTTGTTAAGTTGAATATGTTAGCTGTTTTCAGTGTAGCATATAATAACTTATCAGGCAAAACCCCGGAGTTGATTGCACAATTCGCAACCTTTAATGAGAGTAGTTACGAGGGAAATCCTTTTCTTTGTGGATTGCCATTGTTTCAGACTTGCAGTCCAATTGGATCACCATCATCAATGCCAAATGCTTCAACCAGCAGTGAAGAAGATAATAATTTGATTGATATAGATAGCTTCTACATCACTTTTATAGCGTCCTATACAGTTGTACTCTTGGGGATTGCTGCAGTTTTATATGTCAATCCATATTGGCGACGAAGATGGTTTTATGTTGTCGAGATGTGGATGACCTTTTGCTATTATTTTGTTGTGGACCATTTGGTCCCTAGAAGATTACTGCATGGATATATGTAATTGCATGGATATATGTAGTTACTCAATACAATGGTATTATTCCAATTGTTCATTATCAACAAGTTACTTATAATTAATAATATAAAATATTTCATAATAAGTAAATCTTCTCAAAGAAATGCTTAATAAATGGGGGAATATAGAAGGGTAAATTAAAGAGATATTCAAGATATATTGGAATAGAAATTTAAGAGATAGATTTCTTTCGTTAGAATGAGGAATCAAATCCATTTGAATTAGAATACAATCCATGTGAAACTAGAAGTGTATATTCGGATGACTAGTAGCTATTAATATAACCGCGAACAATTTCTAATACTCAAATACATACACATGATTGCAAGACACAAATTCAAATAGTCTGTGACTTAAGAATTTCTAAAACTTTCATTGTACGTGCCACCAATCTCCTCTCTTACTCTTTCTTTCAATTTTTGCCTCTTTATTATTATTTTTTTAAAAAAATCTAAGTTTTGTTAATAAATATAAAATTAAAAATAATAGTCTTGCTTTACTAGTTTATGAGATAGAGAAGAAAACAATACTTCATCTACATGGCCTATAATATGATTGAGGACGAGCTACTGAAGCTTTTGGCTACAAGAAAGTGACACGTGAAATAAACAAATTAATCTCCTTATAATTCACTCAATTCCATCAAAAGCAAACCACATGGCCTTAAACATAAGTTTCTTTCTTCATGTGTCAATGTCAATGCGATAAATATATAATCTTTGACATATAATTCAACCTAATTCTGATGGAATGGACTACTGAATTATCATCTGAGTATTACTGTGTTTACCCAAATGAAGCATGATTGGTTGCCTACATCTTTCTGTTTTGCGTTTCTTCTTTTGCTCATAAAATTTGAAACTGGTCAATATATTTTGTTATGTCTGTTGGTGATGGCTTTCAAGCATTCAATTTTTCGGTATTTCTTTCATAGCAATCATGTTTATCTTCGGGTTGACTCCATATAGAAGGATTCAAGTGCATGAAGAAAGTGGAATTATAAGAGAACATGGATAATAAATATATATGATGCAGGCAGGGTCATCAACATTGAGTGTTTAAAAGCTTTACTTTGTCTGCGGTAACTTCAGAACTTGGCTCAATTTGATTTAATGTCATTGACACAAAATTTTAATTTGGTTTACATAAAGAATTTAAATTGAAATCAAGTTCAAAGCATCACAATCCTTTGTTGGTGAATTGTTTCATTTCCTATCATTAAAGTAGAGGATACCTAGTTACAATATTGTGTTACTTTCTTTCATTGTTAAGGTAGCTTTTTTGTACACAAAACCTGAATAAGGGTATTTGCAAACCAAATATGAGTTTCTCGATCATTATTTCAGATAGCCGGCAGCAAAAAATTCTTGCAAAGATAACATAGAAAAAAATCTTCAACACTAGCATTTAAAAGAAATGGTGACAGCAGCAGGTTGTAATTTACAGCAACAAAATGAGCTGCCAGCAACTAGCCAAAGTCGACAGCAGAGACTATAGAAAAAGCACCAACCAAACTACAGAATAGCTAATGCAAGAAAATGCAGAAGAGCATAAAAGCAGCAACACAGCAGTAAGAAGAAAACCAGGGGTGATAACATCTAGTGAAATTGATTTTAGGAACAAACATCTATCGAAATTTACCCATGTTATTTTGAAATTTGTAGGAGGTTCATTAAACCTGGTCAAGGAAAAGAAATGAGCTCTTGACTTGGCCAACTTGTTTACTACCTTATTTACTTCCCGAGAAATGAACCCATATAAGCTTTATTTAAGCAACAGCTGAGTCAAAGAGGGTGCAAAGGCCAGGAAGCGTTCTGATTAAAAATTTATTACTTCAAATCGACAGACAAAATTTTTGAATACTCCACTGGCAGAGAGTGAATCACCCATTTTATCCAAAGTTGACACCAACTATGAGCAAAACCAGATTCAATAGCATGAAGGATGGCCTAAAGCTCAGCATAGAAACTACTTCGAATCCTCAACAGACAAAGGCACCACAAACTATTATTGGTGTAACATAAATTATTGCTGGTGTCCCGAAACACAGTGGTAGCAGAGAAAACTCCTAGTTTTCCTTTTGACATACCATAAGTGTCCACTTTTATCTATCTATTTAAATGGTAAAGCCAAAGGACTAGAGTGAGTTTCGGAGCCTTGCAATTGCTAGGATGGAACGTCTAGCATAGATCATTCTTAATCTAGTGTGGCTTCATATATTGGTTATATTATATATCTATGCTATGGGAAATTTAGTATCCAAGGTTATAGGAGATGATTATTGATCAACTTTCAAGAATGTGATTTTCCTAAGTATAACCTTGTATCGTGTCTGATTTAAGATGTAGAAACTGTAGTTTAGATGTAGGTACTCTTTGTTCATGCACTCATTTGAATTTAAATTTTATCATATGTTTAATCTTTTTCCAACTGGATATTGCATTTTATTCTTCATTGAATACAAAACAGCAAACTAGACTAATTCATGGTGTCCACTGTCTAATATTTGCAATTGATAACTTCTTATTTACTAGAGCTTCAGTGAATCAGTTGTTGCAGGTAAGAACAATCTTCCCAAGATGGTGAAATGGTTTTAATCTAAGGATCTTTCTGGTTTCAATCAGGCAGTGTTGGCCAAATAATGTTATAGGCTCATAATCTTTCAAGATTTTTCAATGGCAAAAATCATAGAACCGTAAAGGAATCCAAAGGATACACAAAAATCCAACTGCATGTCAATGGAATATTCTCAAAATTCAACTGCCTATGGCGCCATGAAAAGAGCATTGAAGTTGAAACAATTGAATCCATAATGGTAAGCATTTATCAATCATCTTATATTGGTTATTTGGTGTAATTTTTCTAATAGGGTTAAATTACACTAAATTGATACGTTAATTTTTTAATAAATTCATAATTGTATGTATAATGAGAATATTAAAAAGAAAATTATTATAAAAAAAGTATTTACCAATCACTGTGATATTGATTTTACGGTAAATGTGACAAATTTTCTTAAATTAGATGTCAATAAATTTTCGACATCTATTGATAGATTATATATATATATATATATATATATATATATATGCACTAATCAACCCATATTGGAGAATTCATTATAGAAATAATTTTCAGTAAATCTAAGTTTATGAGTTTTAGAACTAATATCATTAAGATAGACAATAATTCATTATACGTTTTATTATATGTCACTAAAATTTCAACTTTTATATTTCGAGTTTCAAGATTTTTATTTTAAATATTTTAAATATTTATATTAGATATTCAAATTTTACGTGTCAACTCTACTGTTTTAACTTTCATATTTCATATTTTATATTACATTAAAAAAATAACTATTTTTATTATATAATATAATTATTTTTAAAATTATTATAACATTAATTTAATAAATAAAATTATATCTCTTGATATTTATTAAATTTGATAAAATTTAGGAAGCAAACAAACATGATAGTTAATAGATCCAGGAAGGGCTACAATAGTAAATTTACACGTAAAAGCCACCGAAATTCGATTATTCTTCGGCCTCCTTCAACTCGGCCAGTACCGTTCAGTTCTGGTAGGCGACCTCTCGAAATTCATTATTTATTAATAGCTAAATCCAAACACGCCCTTATTTCCTTCCAATTGCCCAAACCGAAAGCTCTAGAAATTCTCTTCATCGAACGGAAAATCACTTTTGTGAGGATAGGTTTTGCTTCTAAATTGAATCAAGAATGTTTAACGGAATGATGGATCCGGAGATGATCAGACTGGCTCAGGAGCAGATGAGTCGGATGTCACCTGATGACTTCGCAAGGATCCAGCAACAGGTATTTTTTCTGGGTGTTCTTGTTGAGTTTGATTTGAATTCTTTTCAAGTGTTTGTTGTTTGAATAAACCCAATACTTGTTGTGATTGGCTAGGGGCGGGCAAAATAAAAAACGAACTGAACCGAAGTATATCAATAATGGAACTGTACTTCAATTTTACTTCGGCGTTGAATTTTTATTTTATAAAATTTTTTTTGGTATCTTTAATATATATTTTAATTACAAAATATAAATATAATTTTAAATTATTAATATTTATTTTTATTTATATATATATAAATTATTATCTAATTATTAATTATTTATAATTTATAAAATTAATAGGAGGTTAATAAAAATTTCACAATCAATTTCAGTTCGATTTTGGTTTAAAATTAAAATTGAATCAAATTGATTGTTTAGGAACCGACTAAAATCGAACTTAGTTATAAAATCGAATTGAATAATTCGATTGGATTCTGTTCGACTGAGCATTTTTTCTCACCCCTATAATTGGCTATATGAATCCTCAATCCTCTTCAACTATTTCACCTTGCCAAGGGTTATTACGCAAACCTTTTTTTTTTCAAAATTAAAATTTGGATGATTTATCTAATACTGTTTTATGCTGTTAGAACTGGGATGCATTCATCAATGTCACGGTTGTTGGCTGTCTCTAGTCTGAAGCTGAACAGACAATTAGTGAGGATTTTTTATCACCAATACATTGCTCACCTTTAGTTTTACACTAGCCCCTGAATTTTAACCGATAGATGATTAATCATATTTACATAGTACATTATCAAAAAAACAACTTCTGGCCAAACATGTGGTATGATGCTAGTAAATTTCCTTATTACAGAGTGTCTTCATTTTAAATTGAATTGGAGCTAAGTGTTTTAGAAAAGAAATTGTATTACTATTGTTTAGAAATCATAACAGGTAAGTTGTGAAAAATAGATTCATAATTAATGTATATCTATAAATAGTTTTCCTATCTTATTTCGGACAGAGTCACTTTTCTTTTGAATATAGTTGCATAATTTCACTAACTTGAAAGACTTGAAAATTTTACTTTGTAACTATTGTCTAGAAATAAAATTTACAAAATAAAAGGTAATTTAAATAAAAAATAAAGTTATAGATGTGATAAACTAATTAAAAATAATAAATTGGTAATTAATTATTGTTGCTTTACTACTGAAGTTATGAGTTGCTCATGTGAATAGAGTTGCATAATTTACAAACTTGGATTTTGAAATTGGTTGGTTCTTCTCTTCATACGATTTTTCTTCAAAGTATAGTTCACTGAATAATATTTTTCTTATAAAATTTTTTAAAATTAAAAAATGTTGGCTAATTACTTCTCTTAAATTTTTATGTTTGTCTGACTGTGAACTGACGCAGATATTATTCAATCGATAATAGGATAATAATTATAATAAAACTAAAGACAATATAAATTAATGTATGAAAAAAAATTATTCATTGGTTATAATATGAATAATATTTAAAATAAAGAAGAGAAAATAATTCAAAAATATAACTTTTTTTGCTTTAGGATATTAGAATGAAAAGCAAACATAGAACTAATGAATTAATCATGATTTGAAAAGTCCACTAAAAAATGAATTAATGTTATATTTCAGATGAACTGTGCAGGTTGGTACATCAACGAGAATTATATCTTAAAGATAATGATCTGGTAGATTTCTTGCCTTAGTGTTGGAAAAATATGACATCCCTTCAAGTACTAGGTGTCTCTTACAATCAGTTTACTGAAAATATTTCCTCAACTTCCCTTATCAATCTAACATCCATCCAAGACCTTTATCTTTCAAGCAATCCCTTCTAAATTCCATTTTCACTTGAGCCATTTTTCAATCACTCAAACCTTAAGAAATTTTATGGTGACAATAATCAAATTATGTTGAAGCATATTCGCATTTTTTGATCTGAAAATTCCAATTAAATTCACTCAAATTGTCCGATCACCTAAATGATGGCATATTCTCCAAATTCCTTTACCATCAACATGATTTGCAAGAAGTTGATATCTCTCACAACAAATTGAGGAGAGAATTTTCAAATTGGTTGCTACAAAACAAAAAGAAAAAAAGTCTTCTTTTAGTCAATAACTCTTTTTAGGACCTATATGGATGTTAAGTAATTTTACTAGTCAATTACGGGATTTAAACATCTCTAGAAATGTATTTAACGGTAGCATTCCCTCTTCACTTCGAAATATGAAGTCATTGTTAATTTTGGACTTATCTAACAATTAATTGACTAGCGGGATACTAGAGCACTTGGCTATGGGTTGCCTCTCATTACAATATCTTGTGTTGTCAAATGATTATTTGCAAGATCATATGTTCCCTAAAAGTTTTAACTTGGCAAACTTAATGCAATTACAGTTGAAAAATATAATGTTCATTACCAATAAAATATCTTATTTTCATCAAGAAAAATCTCTCGATTGAATGTTTACAATTGATCTTTCTTATAATAATTTGATAGTCCAGATTCGTTAAATTGGGTATCTTAAAAAGATTTGTGCACTGAATTTTTTCCATAATAATTTGTTGAGAATAATTCCAATGACATTTGAAAATCTCAAGTAAATTGAAAGCTTAAAAAGGGATTTTATTTTTTGTTTAAAAGTTGTGAAAGATTTTGCAGCATAAATATGAAAAGTTATTGGATACCATATTTACAGTCGGGAAGCAATGATGACAACTTTTCTCAAAGGATCAATTTTTGAATTTTCGTAGAAACCATTAAGAATTCTTTACTATCAATCACGAAGTGATACACGCAAAGAAATATCACACAAAGAGTTCTCTGATGATCATATGATGAAACAAGACTATCAAAAACAACCAGCTATCATCATCAAAGAACTGTTTGTGTAATCTTCCCTGTGTAGAACTTTCTGATTGATAACGAATACTTTTCAATGCTCTCCATGAAAATTTAAGGATTGGTCCTTTGAGAAGAGTCATGGTCATTCCTCTCCAACTGCAAATATTGTACCCACCCAATATTAAGACTCTCTTAATGTTCACTTTCTCAAGCCTGAAAAAAAAAAAAAAACAAGAGAGATATTTTAGGAATCAATGAAATTTTATTTTCAGCTCATCCGACTACAAACTAAAGCTACTGAATTGATCTTATATATATTTTCCACTGACCTTTTATCTTACCTATCAAGAGACTGTTTTTTCTTTCCTTGTAACAAATTTCTGACCCAGTCTTCAATAACACCGTAACAAAATTCTATCTGACACAATTTTGAGCAAGTGGTGAAACTAAAAAGGCTTTTGAAATCTTTGCTTTGCTTTGCTTAATTAGCTAATGAAATACATTAATGTGGGCCACTTAATAAAAGTTTATGGCTTCGTTTAGTGTGTATGCATGGCACCTGGCCCAATTTTGTTTCCCTCTTCAAACCAAATCAACAAAATCCGTTAATAGAAAAAAAAAAATTGGTTTACTTGTTTTTTAATTTAATTAAAATTTTCAAATATGTTCATTATATACTTCAACAAATTATTTTTCAGAATTTTAAATTTGAATTATTTTTAAATTTTAATGATTATAAAATTATTTTTAAATTAACTTTATATTAACAAAAAAATTATTATTAATAAAATTTATTATATGTATTATCAAAAGGGTTATTTATTAAAAATTGAATAAATTTATCTTTCGACTTTTTAAAAAAAAATTAAATTATTTTCAATATTTTCATTTTATTTTAAATATTTTGCTCCCTTTATTTTTTAATATAACTCTACAAAATTATTTATTATAGTAATAATATAATTTTTACTAGAAAAATATTCATGACAATCAAACAATCAACAAAATTTTAGTAAAAACTCTACTACTTGTAAAAATTTATCTAAAGCAAATTTTAGTTTTAAATTCGTAATCATCGATTAATAATCTCAAATTAGTCTTATATATAATATTGTCTGTCTTGTATTTTTAGTTAACCCAATAATATTCCAATATTGGTCCAACTTTTAATATTGTCTTTTGTCTAGTTTAATACGGAAAGCACTGTAGGATTTGCTTGAATTAACTGTAGATATAAATTTATCATGAAAATAATTTAAAAAATTAAATAAATATTAATCAAATTTTCTTTTAGATATTTATTGAGTCAAGGATCTATTTAGATAAATTCAAGTAAAAATCAAATAAATTTTTTATTATTAATTCAAATTTAATTATTAAATATTTAATTAAATTTTTTTTTTACTTGTAATAACAAATATTTTTTTTCAATGATCTCTAAGTCAAAGTCTAGAGAGGATTTATTAAAAATAAAGCAAAGATTGCAAATTCAGGAGGATACTGTGGATGAATAGCCTGCCCAAACATGCTGGAGCATATATGGAAACAAAAAAAAAAGCCTAGGAAAAAAGATGTTTTTGGATAGCTCATCCTTTATCAACTTTTATTAGTTGTAATATTTCATATAAATTATTTTCATAAAATTGAAGATTGCTATCAATTATTTTATAAAAAATAAGAATTTATTATTATATTATTATTTTTGGTGATATGTGAATTGATGATTTCATTTTTAAAAAGTTAATTCACTATTATTGAAAAGATATAAGCAATTTAATTTATATTATAAGATTTGATAAAAAAATCAGAATACTTAATATTAATGATAAATTAAAAAATTTATAATTGTAAAAACTAATTTTTTAAAATAGTTTAAATATGTATTTAAGTCAATAAGTTTAATTTTTTAAAAATTTTCATTGAATATACTATTAAACTATTATAAAATTATTTTTTAAATATTACATATTTTATATACAATTTATTAATATTACATTAGAAATCTAAATCCTACCACTAGTAGAGTTTGGGACTTCTGGTCACCCGGACTAGATTTTTGTGTAAATCATTAATATATTATTTTATTTTATTTTTTCTATAAGGTTGTTTGTTTAGATTAAGTAAAATAGAGACAAATTTTTATAAAACTTTCATTTTTTATTTTTTTAATTTAATTTTAATGTTAATACTTTTATTTTGTTGATAAAATAAAAATTAATGGACTTAAAATTAAAGACTTGGGTTTGAAATTAATAAAATTTAAATGGGTAAAAAATGGATTTATTTAAAATTATGAACTCGATAATCATAAAATCTTGGGCTTGGTATTAAATATTAACGAGCTTAAAAAACATAATGGGCCTAATACTCTTAAAATAATAGGCTTAGTATCAAATAATAATTTAATAGTGTTAAACAGAGTAGCGGGCCGAGTTGAAAATTTAGTGTATGAAATTGGGAAACTATGGCCCAATCGGGGACAAGATGAGACTTGAAAACTATGGCCCAATCGAGAATGAGGACAATGATTAGGATTCCCGCCGATCCCTTGCCATTTCTACATGTTAGGGAATATTAAATTTAAAAATATTTATTTTATTAATTAAAATATTTTAAAAAATAATATAATTATTTAAATCAAAATACTGACAATGAATTTGAACAAATTAGTATACTAAAATGTTTTCTCTCTTTATATATAAATATATATATATATATATATTCAAGATAATAATTTAGTATGTAATAATTATAAGAGTTTAAATAAAACATGTATAATCTTTCATTTAATATACTTATTTAAAAATTATACTATTTTTAATTTTTTTTTAAAATATTATCAAGTACATAATTAATATAAATAAAAAATAAAAAATAGATACTATTTTATTACAAATAAAGATAATCAAAATTATTTTTTAATTTTTTTAATCAAAATTAAATTAAACTATTACATAAGAATATAAAAATATATTTAAGAATAACTTCTTTTAACATAATTTCAAATTTAATATTTTGTGAGCTTATATGATGTAATATATGGATGAATGTGCAATAGCCTAATGAATATACAATTTTGCAATGTAAAATATAACTAGTTAAATTTAAACAACTAAAATATAATTTATTTTATATGTTCCCGTTTGAATAAGATTAAAATTAATTGTATGAAGAGATTTAAATAAAAACAACAAAAATATATTTGTAAAACATGCAAGTCAATTCTTTTAACGTAGACAAAGTATTTGAAAAATTAGACTAGTTATTAAGTGTTATATGATCATTTTTCATTTTAAAAATGAAAATAAGAATATAATCGAACATACGAGTCAATTTCTTTAATTTAGACAACTTGTTGTGAAAAATTAGGTTAGTAATTGAGTGCTATAAGGTCATAGTTTGTTTAAAGAATGGAAATAAGAATATAATCCAAATATGTGGGTCAATTTTTTTAAGGGAAACCACTTGTTGTGGAAAATTATACTAGTAATTAGGTGTTATATAGTCATGTTTTGTTTCAAGAATAGAAATAAGAATATAATCCAAACATGCGAGTCAATTTTTCTAAGGTAGACCACTTGTTGTGGAAAATTAGGTTAGTAATTGAGTGCTATAAGGTCATAGTTTGTTTAAAGAATGGAAAATAAGAATATAATCCAAATATGTGGGTCAATTTTTTTAAGGGAGACCACTTGTTGTAGAAAATTAGGCTAGTAATGTAATATCATATTTCGTTTCAAGAATGAAAATAAAAATATAATCCAAACAAACGAGTCAATTCTTCTAACGTAAATGACTTATAAAAAATTAGTCTAGTAATTGAGTGTGGTATAAGGTCATGTTTTATTTTACGAATGAAAATTAGAATATAATTCAAATATAAGAGTCAATTCTTCTAACGTAACTTACTCGTTGTGAAAAATTAGGATAGTAATGTAAGGTCAAGGTTGAAGATTTTGTAGCCTAATTTACATAAATTATTGGCCAGGGTCATTAACGTAAATTGCAGCCAAATAAATATTTAAATATGAATTTAAATATTACATATAATTTTACCATGAAAACAATTTAAAATATTTAAATAAAAATTAATCAATTTTTTTAGATATTTATAGAATCATGGATCTATTTAGATCAATTCAAGTAAAAGCCAAATAAATATTTAAATATGAATTTAAATTTTATTGTTAATGAAATATCTAATTAATATTTCTTACTTCTAATAATAAATATTTAAATATATATGCATGTATACAATTATATTGGTAATATACCCTACAATTTACTAGTTCATAAACTGTACTAAAATTTATTTAACATGTATTTCACTACAAATAAGAGGGATTGAGTTGTATAAAATTATTATATAACCCAATTAAAAAAATGTGTTTGTATTTTTTAAAACATTAATTTATTAATTAAAAATTAATCAAACAATAATTTCTTGCATTCTCGTAGTGTGTTTGAGACATTAAATGTAATAAATATTTTCTTTATTTTTATTTCGTCCCATCATTAATTGTCACGTGAGTTTTACATAACGTATATTTTAAGCATTAATTTTTCCAAGTCTTTGATAAAGTCAAAAATTAAACTTCACCAAAAATTAAAAATAAAAAAAATGAAGATGACATATTTTTCTATTAGTGTAAAAGTCTATAATAACTTGTTGACAGGTCACAATATATTTAGTTTATTGAAACTTCACCCAGCGGACGCAGCACGCAAAGACTTCAAGAAAAGCTGAAGATATATATTTTATATTATTAATAAAGTCAATAATTTTATTAACACGTCAATTTATAAAAAATTTACTGTTACAAATTATAATTAAATATAATTTAATTAATATATATATTACAAATAAAATTTGCAGTTATCAAATAAAACATGAGTAATTGTCTATACAATGGGTATGAAGTAAAAATAAATTATGTGATAATAAAATAATACGATAATTTATTAAAATTAATTAATTTAGTTAATTTAAAATGAAATTAGGATTAAACATATAAAGAAGGGAGCAAAGTGGGAAATTCAACATTCGGTGAGGTTGGAATCATAATATCCCGTTTGAGGGAATGAAAATTTTTATGCACACTAATTTGGACAACCAAACACACCTTAAATATATAAAAAAAAAATTAAATATAAAAATATTTTAAATGGACAACAAATAAAGCTAGCTTTTCAATCATAATAGTAAATAAACTATTATTTTATCATGAAACTATTCAAACTTCACATACAAGGGTCAAGAAATTGATTGTCATACACACGTAATTTTCTAACTAATAATAACAAGTCAGACTTCAATTAGGAGGACCACAGCGTTGTTGTATACACACACAAGTAGTTTTATAAAGAATAATTATTAGTCACACTATAAAAAATAATTAAGACGACCTCGATGTCGTTGTATATACACACACAAATAATTTTCTTAAAAATAACAATTAGCTAGTCACAATATAGAAAATAATTAAGAGGACCATCGCACCGTTATATATACGCACACAAAGAGTTTTCTAAGCATCCAATTTCTTAACACGTTTAAGAGTGTTTTTCAATAAAAAGAAAATGATTTTGTTCTTATTTTTTAATTATTGACTATTATAAATAGACAAACTTCTTAAATAAATATATGATAAATATTTTTTATTTAAAATATATTCCAAGTATAATAATATATCAAAATGTGTTTTCTTCCATAAAAAACTTCAACATCATATATAATATGAGCATCCTAAAAGATGAGAATTCAAAATAATTATGAGAAAAAATCAAAAGGTTAGAAAGCTTAAAAGATGAGGTGTCCAATGGCACAAGGGAAGTAAGGAAAATTATATTAATTGTGAAAATATGGAAGGAAATTAACATATATGAGAAGATTACAATTGGAAACTTTCGGATTGATTTTAGATTCCTTGTCAACTAATAAAACACAAAGGTCGTCGTCTTTCTTATCTTTAAGATATCATACTTTGTGGACAGAATGAACATAAATGTATTAAAATAGACAATAAATATAAAATAAGAAAGTTGAGTGGTTCAGAGTAGCTATAATATTCAGTGTCTAAACTTAAAGAACGTTTTTCACTAGTAAAAAATTGATTTCATTCTTTTTTTTTTTAATGCTTCACTATTATAAAATAAAGATTTTTAAAGAAATATTTTTTTCAAACAAGATTTTAGAAAATGGTAGAGCAACTTAAATGAAATCCTTGTAGTTATCATGCTCAAACAATTAAGAATACTGACTTCTATTTTCTTCATGCGTCGAAAATACGCATAAAAATAATTTTTTAAAAGATAACAATAAGTCACATAGAAGACAACATCATGAAGACTAGAGCTTAAAGATTAAGACTTGAGGTAGGAAGAGTATTTGAACATTTAGTAATTACATCGCAATAAATTATTAAGTTATAAATTTCTAACTTAATATAAATATATTATTAATTTTATTTAATAATAATTTTTAAAATATCTTAATTTTATTTATTCATAAGTATATAAATATTGATCTTATTTAGCAATCTATAAAAGTATAATATGTCAAATTTATTATTACCTTTTTATTTTTATTATTATTATTAATCAAACAACATTAGGTTTGTATAGAAATCAATATATATACAAATCTCTGTTTTTTTTTTAGTGTTTGACTAGTATATTTAACAAAAATATTTTAGAGTGGAAATTATCAAGTTCCTCCAATAAAAATTTCAACATCAAATAATAGTTACCTTTTCAAAATATTAACTAATTATTTTATTATTAAAATAATCAAGCTTTACATATAAGTTTCATTTTTTTGACTAATTTAATAAATTTAAAATCTCTTAATAAATTAAAAAAATTAACGAGGAAAACTTCATTTTCGTTGAGGCATTAAGAGGACCGGCTTAATAAATACTTTTCTAAACAATAATAATAAGTCATTTTTTAAAAAAAATTAAGTGGATCATTTTAATAAGTATTTTTCTAAAGAATAATAATAAGTCATTTGTGAAAAAAAAAATAATGTGGACCACTTTAAAACTAAGACTTGAGGCAAGAATAGTTACTTTATTTTTGTCATTTTTATATTTTAGAGATATTTTTTCTCATTGAATATTGCAAATTTTGTACTTACATATTAATGATTAAAATTTATACTTTTATTTAATAGTAATTTTAAAAATATTCTTAAAAATTTTATTTGTCCGCCGATACAAATGAGTTTATTAAGTGATCTATAAAGGTATAATATGTTGAATTTATTATTGCTAAAAAAGGTATTAATGAATTTTTTAGTTGCTGAGAAGACAAGTGAATTTAACATTACTTTTTTCATTCGTTATTGTAGTAGTACCCATACAAATCAATTCTTCTCTTAAACACAAGGTTAATGAATTTTTTGTCATTTTAGTGAAGCTTTTATGGATAATATATGAATGGCATCGGTAAATTTCAAGTTGATTATATATGGGTATTGGTCAATTTTTAGAGTGATGACTTTAATTATTCAAAGTCTTCCAATAAAATAAATATGAAAAGTGTATTAATTTCTAAAAGAGAAAAAAAAAATTTTTGTTTGTTTTCATAAAAATAATTAGATTCTAATTCAAATTTCAAATACATAACATGATATTTTAATCAAAACAACATCGAGTTACATAAAAATTACTATATATTTCACTTAAATAGCACTAATACACTATCACCTATTAATTTAATCATAATAACTTACAATATTTTAAAGGTATTTTTGGTTTTAAATTTATATTTAATCAACATTTTAATAAATATGAGAAGATAACGATTGAAATTTTTTGGATTGATTTTAAATTCCTAATCAACTAATAAAACATAAAATACATGGAAAGTCAATCAACACACAAGTATATTTCTAAATAACACAATAGCAAGACACAAAAAAAAAATTATATAACATTATTTTGATATGACAAATGAAAAGATAATAAGGAGAAAGCTTGAGGAAGGGTACATTTGATTTAGTTGATTGAATCAAATTCGGCCACTTGTACATATGTTTGTTGCAATATACAATAAATGTAAGATAAGAAATATCTTATATTATATATTTTCGTTTTATTGTTAAGTGTTATGGTATATGAGTGTATCTTACTAGGTAGTGGGCTGTCTATTTCGTGGACCCAACCTGGCCCAGCCCATATATCTTAATACTACTTTTCTAAATTTGCAGTTGTATTATTATATTCATATGTTATAAATACAAAAATATGATCTAAATTCATATATAAAGACATATTTATACTTCAAACTAATAAAAAAATTTAGATGAGGAAAATAAATATTTACAAAGAATATTTTTAATTTGTAAATTAAATTAATTTTAAATCAACTAATAAAATATGATTGGAAATTTATTAATATATTAACTTTCAAGAAGGAAAAAAAAATTGATTTGGTTTCATGAATTTTGAAAAGTATGATGATATATTAAAGGAGAAGCCTTATAATCGTAAAACATTATTTTAATATGACCAACAGGAAAAGATAGGAGGAAATCTGATAATTTAAGACCAAACTTTGAGGTAGGCTACATTTTTTTAATTAAAAAAAAATTGCAAGTATGTAGTAAAGATAATTACTTGTTTTGTATAAAAATTAAAATTTTTTAATTTCTAGTTTATCCCTGTCAATTTCAATTCAGTTGATAAATCTTGGATCCTAAAATGCATTTTGTAATTACTCTTTTTTATTTAATTAGATAATTCTTTATTAATATATTTTAAGGTAAAAATTATAAGCAAAAAAATTATAGTTGTATGTAACATAACAGTAATATAACACTAATAATTTTTTTATTTACTAGCTTTATAAAATAAAAATTAATAAATTTAATTATTTTTTGTACATTAGACTTTGAAATAATTAATTTTGCAAAAAGTTATCATAGACTAAAAAAAAGAAATTGAAAAATAATTTCTGAAAATGACATCCAAGTCAATCTAAAAAAACAAAATGGTTCTCTTTTATATAAATAGGAGAGATTCAAGCTACTTCTATCATCAGTTTAAAAAAAATTTGCATTCATAGAGTTAAAATGGGTTCAAAATGGGTAGTGTGGGTGGAGTTGCTCTTCTTCATGTTTGCTTTATTTCAAAATTATCGATGCAGTGATGGATGTTGGGAACATGAGAGATTAGCTCTCTTGCAACTTAAACTTTTTTTTAATGATGCTAGAAGCCTTACAAACTGGGTGGAGGGAGATGATAATTCAGATTGTTGTCAGTGGGAAAGTGTTGAGTGCAACAACAACACTCGTAGAGTGATAAAATTAGAACTCTCTGAAACTAGGAGTCCGCTGAGTGAGTCATGGTATTTGAATGCAAAATTAGAACTCTCTGAAACTAGGAGTCCGCTGAGTGAGTCATGGTATTTGAATGCATCTATGTTCAGTCCTTTTGAAGAGTTAGAATATCTTGATTTGAGTTTCAACTCAATAGTCGGTTGTACTGAAAAAGAAGGTATTTTACTTTCTTTTATATAATTAATTTTAACATTTTAATTACAAATGTGATTTGAAGACAAATATATTTGATTTTTCATTTTACGCTGAACCAAGCTTCAAATAATATTTCAAAAAAAAATTAATTTCAAATTAATTTAATAAAATTTTTAGAAAATCATTTTTAGTAATCTTCAAATTTAAGAAATTATTTTGAAGATTTTGAAATTATTATGTTTGAGAAATCTTGAGCATCTTCTAAATTGACACATGAATACAAATTATATTCTCTTAATATTAAAATTTTAATTTATTCCAGGTCTAAAAGGTCTATCAAGTTTGAGCAAATTGAAGAGTCTCTATTTGAGCTACAATTTATTCAACAACAGCATCTTATCATCTCTTGATGGTTTTTCATCATTAAGAGAATTATATTTAGGTGGTAATGATTTGAAAGGAAGTGTTGACTTCAAAGGTAATGTCTTCTCCCACCTTTGCTTATCTTTTATTGAGTTGAAATATAATCTAGTAATTTAACTAGATTAAAGAAATTTTGCATAACAGTGTATCAAAAAAAATTATTGATGTTAAATAAAATAAGCTATAAAAATGATCAATTCTTCTATCTTTGTGGACTTCATTCGACTTAGAAAAAAAAATTAATTAATATAATTTGATTTTTTTTTCTATAAGCTTAAAGGCTTTTAAATAAATTATTTTTTCTTTTTTTTTTTGAGAATAGATTGTTTAATTCAATAATATTTAGTCTTTTATGTACAATGTGAAATAGTTTTAAGTATTTAAATCGGTCATATTTTTCTTTTGATCCCACAAGAGTTTGGGAGGGGTTTTAGTTTAAATTCATGTAATATCTAAAAAAATTAATAATTAGAAAAATATGATTTGCTTCTAAGAAGATTAAAAAAATTTCTTCTATGTTTAAAAAATTTAAATTAATTATAAAAATTTATACAAATTACTTTTAATTTAAAAATTAGTTGTAATTAGGTATTTCTTTTTTGTTCAATTTTTCTTCCAATCACTCTAATGCAATTTAAATAAAGCAAGTTTCTACTATTTCTTCCAGCATGGTTCTTCTCGTGATTACAAAATTCTTCAACGTTAACTTCACCAGAACTTTTGTCTGCAAAGGTTTCTAAAACAATTTAGAAATTTTAAAAAAAATTAGTCAATGTTTTGCTACTGAACAAGTTAAATTAAACCGTTTGAAATTTTTTAATCAAAATAATAATTAACTTAATTAATTATTTCCAAGTTTGTGTGATTTGGTTTTTATTAAGATAATAATCAACTTAATTAATTTACTTAATTTGCGAATATAATTGCTTGGCTCTGTATTTTTGGAATATTTATTTAACTTTGTTTTAATTTAATTTTTTTATATCTAAATATGAAATTGGATTCAATAGAATTCTTGATGTCAATGGAACAGATTTCATCAGCGACTGAAGGAATTGAATCTTATGGCTTCAACTATAATGCAATTGATAACCAGTCAATTTTTTGATTCTACGGAAAAAACATCCTTCTCTCTTATTTTTCTTTTTTCTTTATATATATATATATATATGCGTGTGTGTTCTACATGTTATAATTCTGATCTAGTGCTTGTGTTTTTGCAATTATGGACTTAAGCCTAACGGATCAGTAATTAGGGCCTTTTGGGCAGTAGGGCCCAATTGAGTTAGGGCTACTTTAGTGCTTCCCCCGCTTTAACTTTAGTCTTACTAACTAATAAATAAATCATTTTTTGTTGGACTTACCAGTCATGGGTTTGTGTAGCACATGGATCTTGGATGTCAAAGTCCAAACAAGATAGGGGTCCAACAAGTCCTTTAGTTTGCCAACCTGCTTTTTTCTTTCTTTTTTTTTTTTTGAGAGATTTATTTAAATTAACATTTTATATGTCTTGATATGAAATTAGATTCAATGAAAATTTTTATACACAATTGAACATATATATATATATATATAATATTTTTCAAAAAAGAATTTGGGAGGGGTTTATTTTAAATTCATGTAGTATGTAAAAATAATAACTAAAAAAATATGATTTGAATATAAAAATAATTTCTTATTTGTTTAAATTTATAAATTATTGCTTACAAAATTGTAATCAATAATTATATTTACAATTTTTCACAAACTCATAAAAAAATTTCTCTTTCTTTTCTTTCTTTCTTTTTTTAATTTTTTCTTCTAATCATTAGGATGCAAATTTTTTTAAAAAAGAGAAATTTTCTTAAATTTCTTGTTTAGTATGGATACTAATGTTTCTCATAAGTTTTTTAAATTTAAAAAGATATCTTAATAATTTTATTATTTATGTTTCTCATAGATACTATTATTCCGTAATTGATCTGGAGAATTTTTAATTATTTATTTATAGGTTTGAGTAAGTTGGAAGTTCTTGATTTAAGTTATAACATTCTCAACCGCAGCATCTTATCTTCTGATCTAACCTACTCTTTCATCATTAAAAAGTTTATATTTAAGTGGAATAGGATTCAAAGGGACATTCGATGTTGGAGGTAAGCTAGCCTAACTTATCTTGAGTTGGCTTCAATGGGGCAATATTAAATTTATTTCATTTTATCTTTATTTAAATTCTTAATAATGGTAATGTATACGTGAAGTTTGAGCCTTGAAGCCTGACTAGAAATGTGTTCGGTCATATTAAACTTGAAGCTCGACTAGGTCCAACCCAAATTTGAAGTCTTAATCATATTGTTTAAATTATTATATTTTAGCTGGGCCAGGATTTTTTATATATACTCCACATGTTATAATTCTGTTCAGGTGTTTGTTTTTGTTTTTCTAACTGTGGACTTAAACCTAATGGATCGATAATGAGGGTCTTATAAACACTGGGGCTCAATTGGGTTACGAATGGAATGAAAAGTTAAGGCAATTTAAATAAAGCAAATTGTTTTAATTTTCCTCTAGGATTTAGGAAAAATTCTTCAATATGGACTTCTCTATAAAATCTGCAAATATTTTAAAACGATTAGTAAATGTTTTGCAATTGAACAACTTAAGTTAACCGGTTTGAAATTTTTTAATTAATATAATAATTTATTTATTTAATTTACGAATCTTTTTCTGAAAATGAAATAATTAACATTTTTTATGTCTGAACATGAAATAATTAGATTCAATGGAAATTCTGATGTTCAATTGAACATATATATATATATATATATAGATAAATTTCTTCAAAAAAGAATTTGGGAGGGGTTTATTTTAAATTCATGTAGTATTTAAATACAATAATTAAAAAATATGAGTTGAATATAAACAAATAATTTTTTATTTATTAAATTGTATAACATTGTAATCAATAATTATATTTACAATTTTTTCACAAACCCATAAACAATTTCTGTTTGTCTTCTTTTTTATTTTTTATTTTTTTCTTCTAATCACTAAGATGCAATTTAAATAAAGAAATTTTCTCAAATTTATTGTTTAGCATGGATACTAATATTTCTCATGAATTTGTTAATCTTAAAAGATCTCTTAATAATTTTATCTTTTATATTTGTCATAGATACTATTGTTTTCATAATTGATTTGGAGAATTTTTATTTATTTATTTGCAGGTTTGAGTAAGTTGGAAGTTCTTGATTTAAGTGGTAACATCCTCAACCGCAGCATCTTATCTTCTGATCTAACTATTCTTTCATCATTAAAAAGTTTAAGACTAATAGATATTGGATTCAAAGGGACCTTCAATATTGGAGGTAAGCTAGCCTAACTTGAGTTGCCTTCAATGGAGCAATATTAATTTGTTTCAGTTGATTGCTTGAATATAATCTCGTCTCGTGAGATTTTATTTTTGAGTATGAAATTGGATTCAATGAAACTTTTGATGTTCAATTGAACAATTTTCATTAGCGGGCTAAAGAAATTGGTTCTTGCTTCCACTGAGCAATTTTATTACTTTGGACAAAATTAACTTCTAATATTTTAATATAAAATTCTTATTAATTAACTTTATTTAAATTCTTTACAGAATTAGATTCTTTGAGAAATTTAGAGGAGTTGGACATAAGCTTTAATAAGATTGACAAATTTGTGGCTCCTAAAGGTAATAATATTTGTTAATATTTATGATTTAATTTATTTTTTTTCTATCACATTTTATCTTTATTTAAATTCTTAATAATGGTAATATATACTTGAAGCTTGAAGCCTGGCTAGAAATGCATTCAGCTAGTCTCTGATATCCCCAAAAGAGAGAACATAGAAATGCATTCGGCCAGGCTAAAGTTTGAATGAATTTTGGCTTTTGAATTTGTGCTTTGAGTTGTTAGTTAACTTTTAAGAAATGAATTTTTTATTTGCAAAATCTAATAGATTCCAAAGGTTTGACGAAGTTGAAGAGGCTTTATATGGCTGATGTTGGAAATTTTACTGATGGAAGGAGCCTATTACAGTCTATAGGAGGTAAGTTATAGAAGTGAGAAATTCATAATTAATTTATATTTATCAGTAACTTTAATATCTCATTTTAAATATTAGAGTTGCATAATTTCACCAACTTAGAATACTACTTGACATGTTGGTAGCTTTTAATTCATTAAAACTTCGTTAATGTTTGACATTTTTAAATTATCAAGATAAATTTTTTAATTCCGACATAAAATTTTAAATTATTTTTAGGTGTTTTCAGTTGAGTTTAAATTAAAAATAATATGTATTTTTTAGTTTTCAAAAGTATTACATAGGTTTTAAAGATTTTACTCTGTTACGATTTTTTAGAAAATATACAATATTTTATTAAAGAATATTTCAATAAAAATAAAGTTTTAAACAATAATTTAAATAAAAAATAAAGATATATATATATATATATATATGATAAATTAATTAAAAACAATAAATATTGGTGAATAATAAATTTGTGATACAATAACAAGAAAAGTTTATATGTACATTAGAAAGATATCCTTTTCATGTCTCAAGAAATTAGATCTATCACATAATCATTTTAGAGTACTAAATTATATAAATGGTAAAATTGTTAAATCAAATGATTATCACATTTATTATTTCAATAACTACTTTGGAGAACTTTTAATTAATTTTTACAGGTTTGAGTAAGTTGGAGTCTCTTGATTTAAGTGGCAATATCCTTGACCAAAGCTCCTTATCTTCTCTAACGAGTCTTTCGTCATTACAAAGTTTATATTTGAATTCCATTGGATTCAAAGGAACTTTCAATGTTGGAGGTAAGCTAGAACTTTATGGCTAGTCATATTTATTAGCTGGCTTCAGTTGAGCACTTTTATTGCTTTGGACAAAATTAATTTCTCATTTTTTATTGTAAACTTCTCATTAGATTTATTTAAATTCTTTGCAGAATTAGATTCTTTGAGCAATTTAGAGAAGTTGGTAATAAGCTTTACAGAGATTGGCAAATTTGTGGCTCCTAAAGGTATTGCGCAAAACAATATTTTCAAATAATCAAATGTATTTGTAAAATCTCTGCAAGTAATTAAATTAAATGACTTTTGAATTTTGATCTAACATTTAAAAAATAAATTTTGTATTTCATTAAACATAACAGATTGCAAAGGTTTGAAGAAGTTGAAGAGCATTTTCATTCATAGTGTTGGAAATAGTACTGATGGAAGTAGCCTGTTGCAATATTTGGGATCATGCACATCTCTCGAGGAGCTTGAACTTAGCAATAATAACTTCACGGGAACAATAATGCCAACAAGTAAGTTATGAAAAATAGATTCATAATTAATTCACATTTATAAAATCTTTTCATATTTTATTTTAGACATTGTTTCTTTTGAATAGAATTGCATAATTTCACTAACGTGGAAGACTTAAAAATTTTACTTTATTACTATTTTCTAGAAATAAAATTTACAGTAATAAAAGATAATTTAAATGAAAAATAAAGTTATAGATGTGATAAATTAATTAAACATAACAAATTCATAATTAATTGTGAGTTGCTCATGTGAATAGAGTTGTATAATTTGTCAAACTTGAAAATCTTGAAACTGGATGGTTCTTCTCTTCATACGAAACTTTTTCAAAGTATAGTTCATTAAATAATATTTTTCTTATAAAATTTTGTAAAATTCGAAAATGTTGGCTAATTACTTCTCTTAAACTTTTATGATTGTCTGATTGTGAACTGACACAGATATTATCCGATTGAAGTTAATGGGATTAATAATTATAATGAAACTAAAGATAATATACATTAATGTATGAAAAAATTTATTATTTATTATTTATAATATGAATAATATTTAAAATAAAGAAGAGAAAATAATTCATAAATACAACTTTTTGCTTAGGATATTAGATTGAACAGTGAATATCGTATTAATGAATTAATCATGATTTGAAAAGTATATTAAAGAATGGATTAATATTATATTTCAGGTGGATTGTGCGGGTTGGTACATTTGCAAGAATTGCATCTTAATGATAATGATCTAGCAGGTTTCTTGCCTTGGTGTTGGAAAAATATGACATCCCTTCGAGTATTAGATGTCTCTAACAATCAATTTACTGGAAATATTTCCTCATCTTCCCTTATCCATCTAACATCCATCCAAGTGCTTACTCTTTCAAGCAATCACTTCCAAATTCCATTTTCACTTGAGCCATTTTTCAACCACTTAAACCTCAAGCAATTTTATGGTGGCGATAATCAAATATACGCTGAAGCATATTCGCATTTTTTGATCCCCAAATTCCAATTAAATTCACTCGAATTGTCCGGTCACCTAAATGATGGCACATTTCCCAAATTCCTTTACCATCAACATGATTTGCAAGATGTTGATCTCTCTCACAACAACTTGAGGGGAGAATTTCCAAATTGGTTGTTAGAAAACAACACAAAAATAGAAAGCCTCGTTCTAGTCAATAACTCCCTTTCAGGACCTATACGGATGCCAAGTAATTTTACTAGGCAATTAATTTATTTAAATGTCTCCAGAAATGCATTTAACGGTAGCATTCCCCTTTCACTTGGGAATATGAAGTCATTGGTAAGTTTGGACTTATCTAACAATCAATTGACTGGTGGGATACCAAAGCAGTTGGCCATGGGTTGCTTCTCATTACGATTTCTTGTGTTGTCAAACAATAATTTGCAAGGTCATATCTTCCCTAAAAGTTTTAACTTGACAAGCTTAATGCGATTACAATTGAACAACAATCGCTTTATTGGAGAGATCCCAGAATGCTTGTCCAACTCCTCTTTCCTAGTGGGATTATATCTCAGTAATAATAGTCTATCAGGTAGAATTCCAAGATGGTTAGGTAATATGTCATATTTGGAAGATATTATTATGCCCAATAACCATCTTAAAGGCCCGATACCAATGGAGTTTTGTCAACTTGGTTCTCTTCAAATTCTGGACATTTCAGAGAATAATATATCGGGGAACTTCCCATCTTGCTTTAGTCCAATGCAAATCAGACAAGTTCACTTGTCCAAAAATATGTTGCAAGGACAACTACAAGATGGTGCATTCTATAATAGCTCTTCTCTAGTGACATTAGATCTCAGCTACAACCATTTAAATGGTACCATTCCTGGTTGGATCGACAGGCTTTCTCAATTAAGCTACCTTATCTTGGCTAATAATGATTTTGAAGGTGAAGTGCCAGTCAAGTTATGTCAATTAAATCAACTACGACTGATAGATTTATCTCATAATAATCTTTATGGCGAAATTCCTTCTTGTTTAGAGAACACTACACTCCATGAAGATCACAATGATGTTGTAACTCTTTCTTCACGTCCTTCTCTCTCATTTGAACTTCTCATTAACGGCATTGGGCCTTCAATGGGAAAAGAGGAAGATATAAGGTTCACTACAAAGAAAATATCTTACTCTTATAAAGGAAAACCTCTCAATGGTATGTTTGGAATTGATCTCTCTTGTAATAAACTTACAGGTCAGATTCCTTTCCAAATTGGGTATCTTAAAAGGATTCGTGCACTGAATTTTTCTCATAACAATTTGACAGGAATAATTCCAATAACATTTGGAAATCTCGAGCAAATTGAAAGCTTGGATCTTTCCTACAACGACTTGTATGGAAAAATCCCTCCTCAACTTGTTAAGTTGAATATGTTAGCTGTTTTCAGTGTAGCATATAATAACTTATCAGGCAAGACACCGGAGTGGATTGCACAATTCGCAACCTTTAATGAGAGTAGTTACGAGGGAAATCCTTTTCTTTGTGGATTGCCATTGTTTCAAACTTGCAGTCAAATTGGATCACCATCATCAATGCCAAATGCTTCAACTAGCAGTGAAGAAGATAATAATTTGATTGATATAGATAGCTTCTACATCACTTTTATAGCGTCCTATACAGTTGTACTCTTGGGGATTGCTGCAGTTTTATATGTCAATCCATATTGGCGACGAAGATGGTTTTATGTTGTCGAGATGTGGATGACCTCTTGCTATTATTTTGTTGTGGACCATTTGGTCCCTAGAAGGTTACTGCATGGATATATGTAATTGCGTGCATTAAATGTCTTTTCACTCTTTTTATAAACTTCGTAAATGTAGCTACTCAATACAATGGTATTATTCCAATTGTTCATTATCACCAAGTTACTTATAATTAATAATATAAAATATTTCATAATAAGTAAATCTTCTCAAAGAAATGCTTAATAGATGGGGGAATATAGAAGGGTAAATTAAAGAGATATTCAAGATATATTGGAATAGAAATTTAAGAGATAGATTTCTTTCATTAGAATGAGGAATCAAATCCATTTGAATTAGAATACAATCCATGTGAAACTAGAAGTGTATATTCGGATGACTAGTAGCTATTAATATAACGGCGAACAATTTCTAGTACTCAAATACATACACATGATTGCAAGACACAAATTCAAATAGTCTGTGACTTAAGAATTTCTAAAACTTTCATTGTACGTGCCACCAATCTCCTCTCTTACTCTTTCTTTCAATTTTTGCCTCTTTATTATTATTTTTTAAAAAAAATTTAAGTTTTGTTAATAAATATAAAATTAAAAATAATCGTCTTGCTTTACTAGTTTATGAGATGGAGAAGAAAACAATACTTCATCTACATGTCCTATAATATGATTGAGGACGAGTTACTAAAGCTTTTGGCTACAAGAAAGTGACACGTGAAATAAACAAATTAATCTCCTTATAATTCACTCAATTCCATCAAAAGCAAACCACATGGCCTTAAACATAAGTTTCTTTCTTCATGTGTCAATGTCAATGCGATAAATATATAATCTTTGACATATAATTCAACCTAATTCTGATGGAATGGACTACTGAATTATCATCTGAGTATTACTGTGTTTACCCAAATGAAACATGATTGGTTGCCTACATCTTTCTGTTTTGCGTTTCTTCTTTTGCTCATAAAATTTGAAACTGGTCAATATATTTTGTTATGTCTGTTGGTGATGGCTTTCAAGCATTCAATTTCTTGGTATTTCTTTCATAGCAATCATGTTTATCTTCAGGTTGACTCCATATAGAAGTATTCAAGTGCATGAAGAAAGTGGAATTATAAGAGAACATGGATAATAAATATATATGATGCAGGCAGGGTCATCAACATTGAGTGTTTAAAAGCTTTACTTTGTCTGCGGTAACTTCAGAACTTGGCTCAATTTGATTTAATGTCATTGGCACAAAATTTTAATTTGGTTTACATAAAGAATTTAAATTGAAATCAAGTTCAAAGCATCACAATCCTTTGTTGGTGAATTGTTTCATTTCCTATCATTAAAGTAGAGGATACCTAGTTACAATATTGTGTTACTTTCTTTCATTGTTAAGGTAGCTTTTTTGTACACAAAACCTGAATAAGGGTATTTGCAAACCAAATATGAGTTTCTCGATCATTATTTTAGATAGCCGGCAGCAAAAAATTCTTGCAAAGATAACATAGAAAAAAATCTTCAACACTAGCATTTAAAAGAAATGGTGACAGCAGCAGGTTGTAATTTACAGCAACAAAATGAGCTGCCAGCAACTAGCCAAAGTCGACAGCAGAGACTATAGAAAAAGCACCAACCAAACTACAGAATAGCTAATGCAAGAAAATGCAGAAGAGCATAAAAGCAGTAACACAGCAGTAAGAAGAAAACCAGGGGTGATAACATCTAGTGAAATTGATTTTAGGAACAAACATCTATCGAAACTTACCCATGTTATTTTGAAATTTGTAGGAGGTTCATTAAACCTGGTCAAGGAAAAGAAATGAGCTCTTGACTTGGCCAACTTGTCTACTACCTTATTTACTTCCCGAAAGGTGTGAGAGAAATGAACCCATATAAGCTTTATTTAAGCAACAGCTGAGTCAAAGAGGGTGCAAAGGCCAGGAAGCGTTCTGATTAAAAAATTATTACTTCAAATCGACAGACAAAATTTTTGAATACTCCACTGGCAGAGAGTGAATCACCCATTTTATACAAAGTTGACACCAACTATGAGCAAAACCAGATTCAATAGCATGAAGGATGGCCTAAAGCTCAGCATAGAAACTACGAATCCTCAACAGACAAAGGCACCACAAAACTATTATTGGTGTAACATAAATTATTGCTGGTGTCCCGAAACACAGTGGTAGCAGAGAAAACTCCCAGGTTTCCTTTTGACATACCATAAGTGTCCACTTTTATCTATCTATTTAAATGGTAAAGCCAAAGGACTGGAGTGAGTTTCGGAGCCTTGCAATTGCTAAGATGGAACGTCTATTGTATTGTAGGAAATTAGTTGTTGCTACTATCTCGATAATAATAGTTTTATTTTACTAGTTTATGAGCTAAAGAAGAAACAATATTGCATCCACATGCCCTTTAACATGGCTAGATGATCATTCAAGCTTTTGGCTACGAGAAAGTGACGCGTGAAATAAATAATATTAATCTCCAGATAATTCAATCAATTAAGAAGCCAATCGCATTGGCCTTAAAAACAAGTTTAATTCATCATGTCAAAATGTGAATGCCATTAATGCTGATTTTTTAACATAAAACGAAGGAAACAAGTTCAAGCATTCACCATACTTTTCATCTTTGGCTAGTAGATTTACAACTATTTCTTTGTGTCTTATCAAATTGAAAGAAAGCAGTTCAGTCATTTTACAACAAATGATATTATTATGCCAAATAAACAAATTACGTCATTATTTATTAAAAATAAATAATACAGGGATCTGGACATTATTATCCCAAATCAGTTTTATTTTTCTAAAAGTTAAAAAGAAAAATAATGCTCCAACGAAGTAAAAGTTATTTATGGTACTATCATCAACGGGCTTTGTAAAGATGGGTTTGTAGATAAGGCAAAATAACTATTTTCTGAAATGAAGGGTTCAGTAATTAATCCAAATGTGATTACTTATTGCTCTCTAATTGACTCTCTGTAAAAACATATTTGTAGATGAGGAAAAAGAATGGTGTGTTTTCATATGTAGTTACATTCAATACGCTTATGTGTGGTTTCTTAAAGAATAATGATACAGAAAAAGTGATTGAACTTCTTCACAAAATGGCGGGGAGAAATGTGATGCTAGATGAATCCACATTTTCCATAGTTATAAAATCACTTGCTAAGGATGAGAAATATCTTGAAAATCTGAATTTGCTTCCTTCATTTCCTGTCAAAGATTCCATAAGGCCATTAGATTGATGAATGACACCTATTTTCAAAAGTTTGGCCAATGCAGTAAACTCTTTGAAGGTCAGCATAAAACTGTTTATCTTGTTGAATTTATATCAGTTGGTTGCAATTACACAGTACTTGCTGGAAGCTATAAGTTTGCTAATAAAGCGTGGCCATTGGCTACTATTGCGGGTGCATATTTTTCAGTTTTTTTGCTTCAAGATTGTGAATAACACTCTTTTTTACATTTTTTTTTTTGCTACCTGAAGTATACGCATATATCCTGCAAGAGCAAAGAAACCTCCTGGAACTTGTCAAAGAAAGAAGCATGACAATGCTTAACGTAATCTGTTATGCATAAAAGGAAAGCTGGGTGCAAAAAAAAATCATATCAATGGAATCACCATGAATAGACTCATCTGTTTCTGTCAAAATATTGATGAGAACATAGAGCATTCTTAATCAGGTGTTGCTTCATATATTGGTTATATTATATATCTATGCTATGGGGAATTTAGTATCCGAGGTTGTAGGAGATGATTATTTATCAACTTTCAAGAATGTGATTTTCCTAAGTATAACCTTGTATCATGTTTGATTTAAGATGTAGAAACTGTAGTTTAGATGTAGGTACTCTTTGTTCATGCACTCATTTGAATTTAAATTTTATTATATGTTTAATCTTTTTCCAACTGGATATTGCATTTTATTCTTCATTGAATACAAAACAGCAAACTAGACTAATTCATGGTGTCCACTGTCTAATATTTGCAATTGATAACTTCTTATTTACTAGAGCTTCAGTGAATCAGTTGTTGCAGGTAAGAACAATCTTTCCAAGATGGTGAAATGGTTTTAATCTAAGGATCTTTCTGGTTTCAATCAGGCAGTGTTGGCCAAATAATGTTATAGGCTCATAATCTTTCAAGATTTTTCAATGGCAAAAATCATAGAACCGTAAATGAATCCAAAGGATACACAAAAATCCAACTGCATGTCAATGGAATATTCTCAAAATTCAACTGCCTATGGCACCATGAAAAGAGCATTGAAGCTGAAACAATTGAATCCTTCAACTGGCTGTATAGATTCTGCAAACTGGTGGAAGTATCTTTGGAATTTATCTCTACCCAAAAGTCAGAACTCGGAGATATATACAGATTCTCCCAACAAGCAACAATCTTGAGAACAAAAAATTTACAGCTAGTATTCTACCTGTCAATTATGTGTCCAATTCAGTTTTGATTTTTCACTTAAATATTCTCCTAGTTGTAAGCTTTCGGCTTGTATTACAAACTTTAGAAAGTTTTTTCGATTCTAAATTCATCATAATGGTAAGCATTAGGCCCAAACGTTTTGGATAATTTTTTAGTACTATGTTAATAGATTATTTATGTAATTGGAATATTAAAAAAATTATTATAAAAGCATTTACCAATCATCTTATATTGGTTATTTGGTGTAATTTTTCTAATAGGGTTAAATTACACTAAATTGATACGTTAATTTTTAAATAAATTCATAATTGTATATATAATGAGAATATTAAAAAAATTTATTATAAAAAAGTATTTACCAATCACTATGATATTGATTTTAGGGTAAATGTGATAAATTTTTCTAAATTGGACATCGATAAATTTTCGATATTTGTTGATAAATTATACATATACACTAATCAACCCATATTGGAGAATTCATTATAGAAATAATTTTCAGTAAATCTAAGTTCATGGATTTTAGGACTAACATCATTAGGATAGACAATAATATATTATACGTTTTATTATATGCCACTAAAATTTCAACTTTTATATTTCAAGTTTCAAGATTTGTATTTTAAATATTTATATTAGATATTCAAATTTTATGTGTCAACTCTACTGTTTTAACTTTCATATTTCATATTTTATATTACATTAAAAAAACTATTAAACTCTTAAAGTTTGATAAAATATTTTTATTATATAATATAATTATTTTAAAAATTATTATAACATTAATTTAATAAATCAAATTATATCTGATGATATTTATTAAATTTGATAAAATTTATAAAATAAATAATTAAACATATAAATAAATATTTATATTTTTAATTATATGTAATGGATCGCTAATTAATTTAAAACTTCCGGCCTAAAAACACAACAAATCATTGTAACAGTTCCATGAAAGCGATTGTTTGTCAAGCATGAGGTGGTGTAATTACAAACATACCCTCAACTTAAGTTACACAATCACAACACATGGCCTCACATTCATCAACCTCCGAAGCCACGTTTCACAGAACAATTTAGGAAGCAAACAAACATGATACTTAATAGATCCAAGAAGGGCTACAATAGTAAATATACATGTAAAAGCCACCGAAATTCGATAATTCTTCGGCCTCCTTCAACTCGGCCATTACCGTTCAGTTCTGGTAGGCGACCTCTCGAAATTCATTATTTAATCATAGCTAAATCCAAACACGCCCTTATTTCCTTCCCATTGCCCAAACCGAAAGCTCTAGAAATTCTCTTCATCGAACGGAAAATCACTTTTGCGAGGATAGGTTTTGCTTCTAAATTGAATCAAGAATGTTTAACGGAATGATGGATCCGGAGATGATCAGACTGGCTCAGGAGCAGATGAGTCGGATGTCACCTGATGACTTCGCAAGGATCCAGCAACAGATATTGTTTCTGGGTGTTCTTGTTGAGTTTAGTTTTTTACTTGTTTAATTTCGCTTTAGTTAGACCTAAAATTGAGTTTGATTTGAATTCTTTTCAAGTGTTTGTTGTTTGAATAAACCCAATACTTCTTGTGATTGGCTAGGGGCGGGCAAAATAAAAAACGAACTGAACCGAAGTATATCAATAATGAAATTTTTATTAATTAGACAAATTTTCTCAAATTAGACGTCGATAAATTTTCGACATCTATTAATGTATATCTATAAATAGTTTTCCTATCTTATTTCGGACAGAGTCACTTTTCTTTTGAATATAGTTGCATAATTTCACTAACTTGAAAGACTTGAAAATTTTACTTTGTAACTATTGTCTAGAAATAAAATTTACAATAATAAAAGATAATTTAAATAAAAAATAAAGTTATAGATGTGATAAACTAATTAAAAATAATAAATTGGTAATTAATTATTGTTGCTTTATTGCTGAAGTTATGAGTTGTTCATGTGAGTAGAGTTGCATAATTTACAAACTTGGATTTTGAAATTGGTTGGTTCTCTTCATACGAATCTTTTTCAAAGTATAGTTCACTGAATAATATTTTTGTTATAAAATTTTTTAAAATTCAAAAATGTTGGCTAATTACTTCTCTTAAATTTTTATGTTTGTCTAACTGTGAACTGACGCAAATATTATTCAATCGATAATAGGATAATAATTATAACGAAACTAAAGACAGTATATATTAATGTATTAATAATATTTAAAATAGAGAAGAGAAAATAATTCAAAAATATAATTTTTTTTGCTTTAGGAAATTAGAATGAAAAGTGAACATAGAACTAATGAATTAATTGTGATTTGAAAAGTCCACTAAAAAATGAATTAATGTTATATTTCAGATGAACAAGTTGGTACATCAATGAGAATTATATCTTAAAGATAATGATCTGATAGATTTCTTGCCTTAAGTGTTAGAAAAATATGACATCCCTTCAAGTATTAGATGTCTCTTACAATCAGTTTACTGAAAATATTTCCTCAACTTCCCTTATCAATCTAACATCCACCCAAGACCTTTATCTTTCAAGCAATCCCTTCTAAATTCCATTTTCACTTGAGCCATTTTTCAATCACTCAAACCTTAAGAAATTTTATGGTGACAATAATCAAATTATGTTGAAGCATATTCGCATTTTTTTATCTGAAAATTCCAATTAAATTCACTCAAATTGTCCGATCACCTAAATGATGGCATATTCTCCAAATTCCTTTATCATCAACATGATTTGCAAGAAGTTGATATCTCTCACAACAAATTGAGGAGAGAATTTTCAAATTGGTTGCTACAAAACAAAAAGAAAAAGAGTCTTCTTTTAGTCAATAACTCTTTTTAGGACCTATATGGATGTTAAGTAATTTTACTAGTCACTTACAAGATTTAAACATTTCTAGAAATGTATTTAACGGTAGCATTCCCTCTTCACTTCGAAATATGAAGTCATTGTTAATTTTGGACTTATCTAACAATTAATTGACTGGCGGGATACTAGAGCACTTGGCTGTGGGTTGCCTCTCATTACAATATCTTGTGTTGTCAAATGATTATTTGCAAGATCATATGTTCCCTAAAAGTTTTAACTTGGCAAACTTAATGCAATTACAGTTGGAAAATATAATGTTCATTACCAAGAAAATATCTTATTTTCATCAAGAAAAATCTCTCGATTGAATGTTTACAATTGATCTTTCTTATAATAATTTGATAGTCCAGATTCGTTAAATTGGGTATCTTAAAAAGATTTGTGCACTGAATTTTTTCCATAACAATTTGTTGAGAATAATTCCAATGACATTTGAAAATCTCAAGTAAATTGAAAGCTTAAAAAGGGATTTTATTTTTTGTTTAAAAGTTGGGAAACATTTTGCAGCATAAACATGAAAAGTTATTGGATACCATATTTACAGTCGGGGAGCAATGATAACAACTTTTCTCAAAGGATCAATTTTTGAATTTCCGTAGAAACCATTAAGAGTTCTTCACTATCAATCACGAAGTGATACACACAAAGAAATATCACACAAAGAGTTCTCTGATGATCATATGATGAAACAAGACTATCAAAAACAACCAGCTATCATCATCAAAGAACTGTTTGTGTAATCTTCCCTGTGTAGAACTTTCAGATTGATAGCGAATACTTTTCAATGCTCTCCATGAAAATTTAAGGATTGGTCCTTTGAGAAGAGTCATTGTCATTGCTCTCCAACTGCAAATATTGTACCCAACAAATTAATTGGTTTACTTGTTTTTTAATTTAATAAAAATTTTCAAATATGTTCATTATATACTTCAACAAATTATTTTTTCAGAATTTTAAATTTGAATTATTTTTAAATTTTAATGATTATAAAATTATTTTTAAATTAACTTTATTTTAAAAAAATTATTATTAATAAAATTTATTATATTTATTATCAAAAGGACTATTTATTAAAAATTGAATAAATCTATTTTTCCACTTTTTTTAAAAAAATTAAATATTTTCAATATTTTTATTTTATTTTAAATATTTTACTCCCTTTATTTTTTAATATAACTCTAAAAAATTATTTATTATAGTAATAATATAATTTTTACTAGAAAAATATTCATGACAATCAAACAATCAACATATTTTTAGTAAAAACTCTACTACTTGTAAAAATTTATCTAAAGCAAATTTTAGTTTTAAATTTGTAATCATCGATTAATAATCTCAAATTAGTCTTATATATAATATTGTCTGTCTTGTATTTTTAGTTATCCCAATAATATTCTAAAATTGGTCCAACTTTTAATATTGTCTTTTGTCTAGTTTAATACGGAAAGCACTGTAGGATTTGCTTGAATTAACTGTAGATATAAATTTATCATGAAAATAATTTAAAAAATTAAATAAATATTAATCAATTTTTCTTTTAGATATTTATTGAGTCAAGGATCTATTTAGATAAATTCAAGTAAAAATCAAATAAATTTTTTATTATTAATTCAAATTTAATTATTAAATATTTAATTTTTTTTTTTTACTTGTAATAACAAATTTTTTTTTAAATGATTTCTAAGTCAAAGCTTAGAGACGATTTATTAAAAATAAAGCAAAGATTACAAAATCAGGAGGATACGGTGGATGAATAGCCTGCCCAAACATGCTGAAGCATATATGGAAACAAAAAGAAAAAGCCTAGGAAAAAAGATGTTTTTGGATAGCTCATCCTTTATCAAGCGCACCATCGCACTGACTAAGAAATCAACAAAAATGATAACTCGGGAATTCATTGGCATTTTGACAAAGAGAAATACGAATTTCTTAAGGAGGAGCATCTTACCGATGGAAAGAATCATGTTGAAGCCCATATTAGCAAGAGCATCCGTAACACAGTTATTCTAACAAAAAGTATGTGATATTCTGAAATTCATAGATGAAAGTAATTGATGGCAATTCCACCATCTATTGCGAAGGCTCCAATGAGGCAAGAGAGATGGGTTGTTGAATAGATGAACGACAAATATCGAGTCACTTTCCAGCCACAGATATTGCCAACCCTTTGTATGCACAAGTTCCACGACAAGAATGGTCTTTCAACATATTAAGCCGTGTTATGGCCTAAAGAAAGCCCTAAACCTCCTAAAAACTCACTGTAATAGTTGTGAAAATATCCTATTGAGAACAATTAAACACAGTGGAAATAATAAAATAACATTAATAAGGAGATATTAATATTTTTTAACGTGAAAAACTTTTAAAGGAAAAAACTATGAGGTGGTAGTAAATCATTCACACAAAAAATCTCCGTGATATTAAAAAGTAGATACAATAGAAACTCTCGAATTTTACAACAAAACTTAAAAAACACTCTCAAATTAGTATAAAATTATTTTGATATACTATTTTCTCTTCTCTCCTTCACTCTCACTATCTCTCAAATTTTCGCGTACTTTTCTTCTTACTGAGGTATCAAGGGCATCCAATTTATAGAAATGGAGAGAGAGACGTTTGGCATAAATTATACCTCCACATGCTACGACAAAAAACTAGTTTTCAAATTTGTTAAAAACCAATTGCATGTGCTGAATTTCTTTGCCAATTTTCAAATGTGCTATAAATAATTTCATGCACCGAAATATTTCAATGCTCACTCACATGCACCAAAAAATTCAATTGAAAATTTTGGTACTCCCTTTAACATGACGGGGCCACATGGGTTGAAAAAAATCCATCAATTCTTTCCCTTTTTCAACCCATGTAGGAAAGAATTGGATTTTGGTGAGCTCATTCTAGCAAGCTTGGAACATAACTGAAGCTTGTATCGAGGAATCACCTTTATTAATATATCTGAAGCATTCTTGTTGGTGTGAATTTTTAGTACTTAAAAAAGCTTCTTCTCAAGAGCTTTGTTAGGTATATTTGTTAATATTCTATTAAACATATAAATATCACAATTATAATTGTAGATATAAATTATAGCAAAAGTAAGTATAAATTAAAATAAAAAGGGTAAAGAAATTTTAGCTTGAGTATAGTGAGACACGTTAAAAAGTATTATCTTAAAATCAAATAGTCATTCTTTTGCGTGGGTAGTGACGATTCTCTATGGTTTCAAGATTCAACTCAATACTTACAACTAATCTCTTTGATAAATACGATCATCGAAAGATAAACGTCAAGTTTTCGGTGTTACAATTGCTAATATAACTTTATAAAAAAATGATCATAATTGACGTACTGCAAGTCTTATCAACAATCATTTATAAATAAAATATTATTTTAAATAAAATGATATTTGAAATGAAATAATTTATTACAATAATAATTAATAAATAAAATATATAAATAACCCCAGCTGTAGCTCTCGTACTAAATCATGCTGGTTAATACTGTTATTGTGCAATATTGTTGTTGCTTATTGATTGTTGATTATGTAGCAAAGATCCTATATTTTAAAGCAAAGAATTCTTTGCCTGCATTTTCTTCTGCTGTGCAATATTGATGCTGCTTATTGCCTGCATTTTCTCTATCGTGCAGTATGTTCCCCTTTTCATTACCTAATTGCTACTATCTTTTTTGATCCACCAACACCCCAGCCTCAAAGTTTTCTCACCAGCCAAATCCTTAAATTGTCCTCACTTTAACTTCATGATCAAAGACCTATATACCAAAACAAATGCTCAAATGCCTCTAATTTTCCACAGCAAATCTGGAAGGAAAAGAGTGTTTGATAAAATTCTTCAAATATAAGCAAGCTCCCCCATTGCACCCATCGCACATTATATCACACGTAACAATAACTCAATGTCGATCAATCCAATGTTATACACTCGCTATTCTCTCCCACATCACAACCAAGCAAATAAAAATTTTGAACCCAAAATCATAGCAAAATAAAAGATTTGAAAACAATGCAGAAGAAAATTTCAACCAAATGAGATAAATTTGAAGAGATGACTGCGATGGTGGAGCAGAAAAAGATGCCCGCATGGGAGGAGAGAAACTTTATCTTAATGTTTGTAAGGGTAGCTTTTTATGTTTCTCAAAATGTAGAGTTTTAAACTTTGTAGAAACTTTATCTTAATATTTATAATTTCTTTCATTTCCTATCTCTAAGGTGTTTTACTGCCCTCTTATATGTTTCTTCATATTGTAGATCAAGAAGAGCTTTCAACTACTGTATATTGACAATATTGCTGGCGTTAGACAAACTTAACGAATTTGGACAATGACATTTTTCCTAATGAATATGGGCTTGTAGCAAACCATGGTAAGTAATGCTTTAGAAGTCAAACAAGAGAAGGTGTTTGTGATAATGGGTAATGGTTTGGTTCTGAATCCTTTGACAGCACGTGGTAGGTTTCAACCCAGAGCATAACTGAGACTAGAAAGGAAACCACTGCACTTGTAGATGTTGTAGATAAAGATAATGCTAGAAATATTCCTGTTGATGATGGAAGATTAGAGATATTTCTTTTAGTTTGACACTGTATTTTGATTTAATTGGTCCAAGTATCAATTAGGTTCGGCTAGAAATGGCCTTTCCAGACTTGAGTTGCGTGGATTTTACACCCGAGGAAGTTGTTGCATCTAGTATAAAAATCATATACTTGCATTATGTTGCTTGTCTAAAATTTTCAAATCTATTTCTACTATAGGAGATTTGTTGGAAAATACAAATCCAAGCCCAAAGTACGATATGAGAATGAGAGCTATAGTACTAATTTGCCTGCTAAATTTGGTGCATCCTAATGCTGTTGAACCTGTTATGTATTTACCAAATGCTCATTTTGTTTCTTCTCAAACTGAATGCATGGTACAGGGCTCTATTCCTCTCCATCTGGCTGATGATTTATTCGATTGCACATTAATAGACTTGGGTGATATTATTCCCTCAAACCCTACTACCTCGGAGTTCCCAATGAATGAAGAGCTGACAAATCTTGTAGAAACTGACACTTCTGGGTAAATGTCTCAGATAAATCAAATGATGACCCTCCCAAGAAATTTTCCCATTCAACTCGTCGAAAGGGGACTGGTAAATGTCACTTCTGGGTAGCATACATTAGGTGACATGATTGGTTCTTTATTTAAATTCTGATATTTTATTTCCTTTATTGTAGTGAGTAAGGCATTGCTTGAAACTAGGGGTGGCAATTCGGATAAACGAATCGAATTTGAGCCGATACGAATACGATTCGTTTAATATTCGTTTGACACGAATACGATTCGTTTATTATTCGTATCAACTCTTTTAAATCCGTATACGATCCGTTTATTTAGATACGATTCGTTTAGACACGATTATTCGTTTAAGACACGATTATTCATTTAAGATCCTATTATTCGTTTAAAATACGATTCGTTTAAGATACGAATTAAATTCGTTTAATTTAATAATTATTATTGAGGTCCTTAAGATATTAAATATAGCATATTTTATTAAACATAATATATATTTAATAATTAGATGTTTATATTAAGAGTTGTTTATAATAAATAAATTTATATTACATATTTTCTAAATATTCTTAAAATATATTCGTTAAGGACACGATTATTCGTTTATTCGTTTAAGACACGGTTATTCAATTATTCATTTAATTAATCGTGTCTTGAACGAATAATCGTGTCTTGCATGTTAAACACGGATACGACACGAATAATAATCGTGTCAACACGAATACGACACGATTATTATTCGTATCAAGATTTTAAATCCAAATCCGTTTAATGGCACCGAATTCGTATCGAATAATCGTGTCGTGTCCCAAATTGCCACCCCTACTTGAAACCCCAGAGGATGAAATTGACCGGAGGAAGGTGCCTATGAAGGATCTTATTTTGTTGGCAGAGTATAGTGAGCGGTTAGCGGTATAGATTATGATTTTTTGTTTTGTTATTTTTTTAATCAAAGATACTATACTTTGTATCCGTCATATGACATTCCAGAATCATTTTTATATATGCTTTCCTATTCATATGTTTTTGTAGATGTCTAATTTCTTTGCTGACTTGATTCTACCCTATTTTGCAGAGTAAAGAGGCAAAAACATCAGCAGCCCTCTTGACAAATCAGAGGTACATGAATTTACAAGTTGCATGTATACCTAAATGTTAATGTTAATTAGTTGCCTCTGTTTTGTCTATAATAGCTCTATACTATCCAAATTACATATCGATACTGAATAATTTGTATCCATCTAATTGCAGAACGTATTAGGGTATCTTAAGTCTTAAAGGGCACATCTATTTGTTTCTTCTTATATTTTTATTGGTTTTTTGTACATGCATTCATGTGCATGTGAATCTTTATATATTCTTTAAGTATAGGATTTTTCTTTTCTAGTGGTGATAGTGGTGCAAGAGATGGTTTTTTTGTGTCAAAGGCAACCGGGAAAGGAAAATTTTTTATGTCAGTCAAAATCAAAGTTACCTCAAGAGATGGTTTTTGGGAATACATCTAGAAAGCCGAGTTGTTAAATCCTTCTTACTTAGAGGCTACTGCCTCAATATGCTGAAGTTCCATTATGATACTTTTTAAGCGTCCAGAGCTTCAAAGCACACCTTTTGAACATAAATAATTGCTTCTGCATATTCTATAACATATCTTTCGGCATAATAAAGGTGAATACCATTTCACTTTGTAACATTCATTCCTGGAGTCTTATGCAATCAGTTGATTTATTTGGATTTTGGTTAAAATGTTTTCTTTTCAGTGCTGAAAATTCTTTTCAAGGGAGATTAGCATAATGAAGAGAACGCTTTTGCTTGAGAAAAAGGCAATGGCTCTATGTGTCAATTGACTCAAATGGTTCTGTCAAATTCTATTTACTTTAATTATCAGTCTTTTATGAAGAAAACTCCCATTGTAAATGTGAATTTTAGTAATCTAAAGCTAAGCGAATGACTCTTGTTTCCATTGCATTCTAGCAACATAAGATGAATTTTATGTGCTGGTAATGCTGAACGCGTATAACCCTCATGCAAGAAAAACTAAAAGTATTAGTAGATTAAAAGCTACTTAAAGTTGTATATAACAGATTTCTATTAATTATCAAAATAAATATGGCTAGTATATATAACGAGTATGAAGTAGATTATAAATTGATGAATTAATATAAATAATACAACATATAAAAAATATTAAAATTTGAATTTTAAAAAAATTGGATGCATTAATTTTATAAATAGTTAAAATGATATGATAGCTTATTAAAATTAATTAATTTAGTTAAATTAGAATCCAACTTTATTCATCACTGCTATTCAATTTCCTTTCATTCACCCTCAATTCTTTCAAACAAATAAACCCTAAGTATATTAAACAAAAATATTTGAGTACACAAATACTTCAAATGCTTCAATAAAAGTTTCAACATTCAATCATAATAATTAATAAATTATTATTTTATTATCAAAATAATCAAACTTCACTTACAAGGGCATTGACCTTGACTGATTAATAAATTTAAAATATCTTAATAAAACAAACAATTAAAAAGACTAAATTAATTTATACACATAGACAAATAATTTTTTTAAAGAATATCAATAAGTCACACTTTTTTTTGTTTGAGACTTTATGTACATGCACATAATTAATATTTTAGATGAGAAAAAGAAAATATTTATAAAGAATACTTGCTATTTTTATTAACATGAATTTGAAATCAACAAAATAAGATATAAGAGTACTTCCTTTTCTTTTTCTTTTTTCTTGAAAAGTGTGATAATAAGTTAAAGAAAGAAGAAATATAATTGTGAAAAATTATTTAAATATAAAAAATATAAAAAAAATATGAAGAATACTGATAATTTAAGACCTTGAAACAGACTACTATTGAGTGTGTGTTACAAATAGTATCATGTTTAGATAATATTCTTCTACTATTTTGTTACTTACATATTACATTAAATGAACAATGTTTCAAACTAATTTTTTTAATTTCCATTTTAGCCTCGTCAATTCATTCTCTATTTATGAATATAATTTAAATTTGATTGATAGATCTTGGATCCTAAAACTCATTCAACAATCATATAAAAACGACCCCAAGATTTTAACTAAAAAATAAAATGTATAAAATCATATAAAATTTTTGTTAAACTAAAATCATTGATAAATTTCATACTCCATTTAAAAAAATAAACATTTGAAATATTGAATGGTAAGGCTTGTAATTTGATTCTTTAAATAAATTTAAGAACTAAATTTATAAAAATATGAATGATTATATTATTTTGGTATCAATCAATTTTAGAAATTTTAAATTTTATTTTCTTAAGAAAGAAATTTGCTTAAATAGTCAAATACCGATAAAATTGAATGATATTTAATAATTGGAATAATTAGTTTTGATATAATAAAAATAACCGATTGATATAAAATAAAATAATTAATTTATAATTAATGAATTATTTTTTCAATTAATAACAAAAGATAAAAAAAAATCTCTCAAAGATTTTTTTTTTCATATTTTATTTTTTTATTCACCCAAAATAAAATTACAACATAAAACTCTAAAATTGATTTAATATATTGTTTCTAACTTTTTATCAATTTCATTAAGAATTTGACCATATTACATTTATTTATCTTTCTATTTGTATAGGCTAATTAAAAATAAAGTAAATGTATCAATTAAATATGATATTTTATTCTAAAACAATTATTATTAGTTGTAATATTTCATATAAATATTTCCATAAAATTGAAGATTGCTCTCAATTATTTTATAAAAAATAAGAATTTATTATTATATTATTATTTTTGATGATATGTGAATTGGTGATTTCATTTTTAAAAAGTTAATTTACTGTTATTGAAAAGATATAAGCAATTTAATTTATATTATAAGATTTGATAAAGAACCAGAATATTTAATATTAATGATAAATTAAAAACTTTATAATTGTAAGAACTAATTTTTTTAAAATAGTTTAAATATGTATTTAAGTCAATAAATTTAATTTTTTTAAAATTGCATTGAGTTTACTATTAAACTATTATAAAATTATTTTTTAAATATTACATATTTTATATACAATTTATTAATATTATATTAGAAATCTGAATCCTACCATTAGTAGAGTTTGGGAGGCTTTGCCTTCTGGCCACCCAGATTAGATTTTTATGTAAATCATTAATATCTTGCTTTATTTTTTTTTCCATAAAGCTATTTGTTTAGAGAGACAAATTTTTATAAAACTTTCATTTTTTATTTTTTTGTTAATACTTTTATTTTGTTGATAAAAGAAAAATTAATGGACTTAAAATTAAAGACTTGGGTTTGAAATTAATAAAATTTAAATGGGTAAAAAATGGATTTATTTAAAATTATGAACTCGATAATCATAAAATCTAGGGCTTGGTATTAAATATTAATGAGCTTAAAAAACATAATGGGCCTAATACTCTTAAAATAATAGGCTTAGTATCAAATAATAATTTAATAGTGTTAAACAGAGTAGCGGGCCGAGTTGAAAATTTAGTGTATGAAATTGGGAAACTATGGCCCAATCGGGGACAAGATGAGACTTGAAAACTATGGCCCAATCGAGAATGAGGACAATGATTAGGATTCCCGCCGATCCCTTGCCATTTCTACATGTTAGGGAATATTAAATTTAAAAATATTTATTTTATTAATTAAAATATTTTAAAAAATAATATAATTATTTAAATCAAAATACTGACAATGAATTTGAACAAATTAGTATACTAAAATGTTTTCTCTCTTTATATATAAATATATATATATATATATATATATATTCAAGATAATAATTTAGTATGTAATAATTATAAGAGTTTAAATAAAACACGTATAATCTTTCATTTAATATACTTATTTAAAAATTATACTATTTTTATTTTTTTTTAAATATTATCAAGTACATAATTAATATAAATAAAAAATAAAAAATAGATACTATTTTATTACAAATAAAGATAATCAAAATTATCTTTTAATTTTTTTAATCAAAATTAAATTAAACTATTACATAAGAATATAAAAATATATTTAAGAATAACTTCTTTTAACATAATTTCAAATTTAATATTTTGTGAGCTTATATGGTGTAATATATGGATGAATGTGCAATAGCCTAATCAATATACAGTTTTGCGATGTAAAATATAACTACTTAAATTTAAACAACTAAAATATAATTTATTTTATATGTTCCCGTTTGAATAAGATTAAAATTAATTGTATGAAGAGATTTAAATAAAAACAACAAAAATATATTTGTAAAACATGCAAGTCAATTCTTTTAACGTAGACAAAGTATTTGAAAAATTAGACTAGTTATTAAGTGTTATATGATCATTTTTCATTTTAAAAATGAAAATAAGAATATAATCGAACATACGAGTCAATTTCTTTAATTTAGACAACTTGTTGTGAAAAATTAGGCTAGTAATTGAGTGCTATAAGGTCATAGTTTGTTTAAAGAATGAAAATAAGAATATAATCCAAATATGTGGGTCAATTTTTTTAAGGGAGACCACTTGTTGTGGAAAATTATGCTAGTAATTAGGTGTTATATAGTCATGTTTTGTTTCAAGAATAGAAATAAGAATATAATCCAAACATGCGAGTCAATTTTTTTAAGGTAGGCCACTTGTTGTGGAAAATTAGGTTAGTAATTGAGTGCTATAAGGTCATAGTTTGTTTAAAGAATGGAAAATAAGAATATAATCCAAATATGTGGGTCAATTTTTTTAAGGGAGACCACTTGTTGTAGAAAATTAGGCGAGTAATGTAAGGTCATATTTCGTTTCAAGAATGAAAATAAAAATATAATCCAAACAAACGAGTCAATTCTTCTAACGTAAATGACTTATAAAAAATTAGTCTAGTAATTGAGTGTGGTATAAGGTCATGTTTTATTTTACGAATGAAAATTAGAATATAATTCAAATATAAGAGTCAATTCTTCTAACGTAACTTACTCGTTGTGAAAAATTAGGATAGTAATGTAAGGTCAAGGTTGAAGATTTTGTAGCCTAATTTACATAAATTATTGGCCAGGGTCATTAACGTAAATTGCAGCCAAATAAATATTTAAATATGAATTTAAATATTACATATAATTTTACCATGAAAACAATTTAAAATATTTAAATAAAAATTAATCAATTTTTTTAGATATTTATAGAATCATGGATCTATTTAGATCAATTCAAGTAAAAGCCAAATAAATATTTAAATATGAATTTAAATTTTATTGTTAATGAAATATCTAATTAATATTTCTTACTTCTAATAATAAATATTTAAATATATATGCATGTATACAATTATATTGGTAATATACCCTACAATTTACTAGTTCATAAACTGTACTAAAATTTATTTAACATGTATTTCACTACAAATAAGAGGGATTGAGTTGTATAAAATTATTATATAACCCAATTAAAAAAATGTGTTTGTATTTTTTAAAACATTAATTTATTAATTAAAAATTAATCAAACAATAATTTCTTGCATTCTCGTAGTGTGTTTGAGACCTTAAATGTAATAAATATTTTCTTTATTTTTATTTCGTCCCATCATTAATTGTCACGCGAGTTTTACATAACGTATATTTTAAGCATTAATTTTTCCAAGTCTTTGATAAAGTCAAAAATTAAACTTCACCAAAAATTAAAAATAAAAAAAATGAAGATGACATATTTTTCTATTAGTGTAAAAGTCTATAATAACTTGTTGACAGGTCACAATATATTTAGTTTATTGAAACTTCACCCAGCGGACGCAGCACGCAAAGACTTCAAGAAAAGCTGAAGATATATATTTTATATTATTAATAAAGTCAATAATTTTATTAACATGTCAATTTATAAAAAATTTATTGTTACAAATTATAATTAAATATAATTTAATTAATATATATATTACAAATAAAATTTGCAGTTATCAAATAAAACATGAGTAATTGTCTATACAATGGGTATGAAGTAAAAATAAATTATGTGATAATAAAATAATACGATAATTTATTAAAATTAATTAATTTAGTTAATTTAAAATGAAATTAGGATTAAACATATAAAGAAGGGAGCAGAGTGGGAAATTCAACATTCGGTGAGGTTGGAATCATAATATCCCGTTTGAGGGAATGGAAATTTTTATGCACACTAATTTGGACAACCAAACACACCCTAAATATATAAAAAAAAATTAAATATAAAAATATTTTAAATGGACAACAAATAAAGCTAGCTTTTCAATCATAATAGTAAATAAACTATTATTTTATCATGAAACTATTCAAACTTCACATACAAGGGTCAAGAAATTGATTGTCATACACACGTAATTTTCTAACTAATAATAACAAGTCAGACTTCAATTAGGAGGACCACAGCGTTGTTGTATACACACACAAGTAGTTTTCTAAAGAATAATAATTAGTCACATTATAAAAAATAATTAAGACGACCTCGATGTCGTTGTATATACACACACAAATAATTTTCTTAAAAATAACAATTAGCTAGTCACAATATAGAAAATAATTAAGAGGACCATCGCACCGTTATATATACGCACACAAAGAGTTTTCTAAGCATCCAATTTCTTAACACGTTTAAGAGTGTTTTTCAATAAAAAGAAAATGATTTTGTTCTTATTTTTTAATTATTGACTATTATAAATAGACAAACTTCTTAAATAAATATATGATAAATATTTTTTATTTAAAATATATTCCAAGTATAATAATATATCAAAATGTGTTTTCTTCCATAAAAAACTTCAACATCATATATAATATGAGCATCCTAAAAGATGAGAATTCAAAATAATTATGAGAAAAAATCAAAAGGTTAGAAAGCTTAAAAGATGAGGTGTCCAATGGCACAAGGGAAGTAAGGAAAATTATATTAATTGTGAAAATATGGAAGGAAATTAACATATATGAGAAGATTACAATTGGAAACTTTCGGATTGATTTTAGATTCCTTGTCAACTAATAAAACACAAAGGTCGTCGTCTTTCTTATCTTTAAGATATCATACTTTGTGGACAGAATGAACATAAATGTATTAAAATAGACAATAAATATAAAATAAGAAAGTTGAGTGGTTTAGAGTAGCTATAATATTCAGTGTCTAAACTTAAAGAACGTTTTTCACTAGTAAAAAATTGATTTCATTCTTTTTTTTTTTTTAATGCTTCACTATTATAAAATAAAGATTTTTAAAGAAATATTTTTTTCAAACAAGATTTTAGAAAATGGTAGAGCAACTTAAATGAAATCCTTGTAGTTATCATGCTCAAACAATTAAGAATACTGACTTCTATTTTCTTCATGCGTCGAAAATACGCATAAAAATAATTTTTTAAAAGATAACAATAAGTCACATAGAAGACAACATCATGAAGACTAGAGCTTAAAGATTAAGACTTGAGGTAGGAAGAGTATTTGAACATTTAGTAATTACATCGCAATAAATTATTAAGTTATAAATTTCTAACTTAATATAAATATATTATTAATTTTATTTAATAATAATTTTTAAAATATCTTAATTTTATTTATTCATAAGTATATAAATATTGATCTTATTTAGCAATCTATAAAAGTATAATATGTCAAATTTATTATTACCTTTTTATTTTTATTATTATTATTAATCAAACAACATTAGGTTTGTATAGAAATCAATATATATACAAATCTCTGTTTTTTTTTTAGTGTTTGACTAGTATATTTAACAAAAATATTTTAGAGTGGAAATTATCAAGTTCCTCCAATAAAAATTTCAACATCAAATAATAGTTACCTTTTCAAAATATTAACTAATTATTTTATTATTAAAATAATCAAGCTTTACATATAAGTTTCACTTTTTTGACTAATTTAATAAATTTAAAATCTCTTAATAAATTAAAAAAATTAACGAGGAAAACTTCATTTTCGTTGAGGCATTAAGAGGACCGGCTTAATAAATACTTTTCTAAACAATAATAATAAGTCATTTTTTAAAAAAAATTAAGTGGATCATTTTAATAAGTATTTTTCTAAAGAATAATAATAAGTCATTTGTGAAAAAAAAATAATGTGGACCACTTTAAAACTAAGACTTGAGGCAAGAATAGTTACTTTATTTTTGTCATTTTTATATTTTAGAGATATTTTTTCTCATTGAATATTGCAAATTTTGTACTTACATATTAATGATTAAAATTTATACTTTTATTTAATAGTAATTTTAAAAATATTCTTAAAAATTTTATTTGTCCGCCGATACAAATGAGTTTATTAAGTGATCTATAAAGGTATAATATGTTGAATTTATTATTGCTAAAAAAGGTATTAATGAATTTTTTAGTTGCTGAGAAGACAAGTGAATTTAACATTACTTTTTTCATTCGTTATTGTAGTAGTACCCATACAAATCAATTCTTCTCTTAAACACAAGGTTAATGAATTTTTTGTCATTTTAGTGAAGCTTTTATGGATAATATATGAATGGCATCGGTAAATTTCAAGTTGATTATATATGGGTATTGGTCAATTTTTAGAGTGATGACTTTAATTATTCAAAGTCTTCCAATAAAATAAATATGAAAAGTGTATTAATTTCTAAAAGAGAAAAAAAAAATTTTGTTTGTTTTCATAAAAATAATTAGATTCTAATTCAAATTTCAAATACATAACATGATATTTTAATCAAAACAACATCGAGTTACATAAAAATTACTATATATTTCACTTAAATAGCACTAATACACTATCACCTATTAATTTAATCATAATAACTTACAATATTTTAAAGGTATTTTTGGTTTTAAATTTATATTTAATCAACATTTTAATAAATATGAGAAGATAACGATTGAAATTTTTTGGATTGATTTTAAATTCCTAATCAACTAATAAAACATAAAATACATGGAAAGTCAATCAACACACAAGTATATTTCTAAATAACACAATAGCAAGACACAAAAAAAAAAATTATATAACATTATTTTGATATGACAAATGAAAAGATAATAAGGAGAAAGCTTGAGGAAGGGTACATTTGATTTAGTTGATTGAATCAAATTCGGCCACTTGTACATATGTTTGTTGCAATATACAATAAATGTAAGATAATAAATATCTTATATTATATATTTTCGTTTTATTGTTAAGTGTTATGGTATATGAGTGTATCTTACTAGGTAGTGGGCTGTCTATTTCGTGGACCCAACCTGGCCCAGCCCATATATCTTAATACTACTTTTCTAAATTTGCAGTTGTATTATTATATTCATATGTTATAAATACAAAAATATGATCTAAATTCATATATAAAGACATATTTATACTTCAAACTAATAAAAAAATTTAGATGAGGAAAATAAATATTTACAAAGAATATTTTTAATTTGTAAATTAAATTAATTTTAAATCAACTAATAAAATATGATTGGAAATTTATTAATATATTAACTTTCAAGAAGAAAAAAAAATTGATTTGGTTTCATGAATTTTGAAAAGTATGATGATATATTAAAGGAGAAGCCTTATAATCGTAAAACATTATTTTAATATGACCAACAGGAAAAGATAGGAGGAAATCTGATAATTTAAGACCAAACTTTGAGGTAGGCTACATTTTTTTAATTAAAAAAAAATTGCAAGTATGTAGTAAAGATAATTACTTGTTTTGTATAAAAATTAAAATTTTTTAATTTCTAGTTTATCCCTGTCAATTTCAATTCAGTTGATAAATCTTGGATCCTAAAATGCATTTTGTAATTACTCTTTTTTATTTAATTAGATAATTCTTTATTAATATATTTTAAGGTAAAAATTATAAGCAAAAAAATTATAGTTGTATGTAACATAACAGTAATATAACACTAATAATTTTTTTATTTACTAGCTTTATAAAATAAAAATTAATAAATTTAATTATTTTTTGTACATTAGACTTTGAAATAATTAATTTTGCAAAAAGTTATCATAGACTAAAAAAAAGAAATTGAAAAATAATTTCTGAAAATGACATCCAAGTCAATCTAAAAAAACAAAATGGTTCTCTTTTATATAAATAGGGGAGATTCAAGCTACTTCTATCATCAGTTTAAAAAAAATTTGCATTCATAGAGTTAAAATGGGTTCAAAATGGGTAGTGTGGGTGGAGTTGCTCTTCTTCATGTTTGCTTTATTTCAAAATTATCGATGCAGTGATGGATGTTGGGAACATGAGAGATTAGCTCTCTTGCAACTTAAACTTTTTTTTAATGATGCTGGAAGCCTTATAAACTGGATGGAGGGAGATGAGAATTCAGATTGTTGTCAGTGGGAAAGAGTTGAGTGCAACAACAACACTCGTAGAGTGATAAAATTAGAACTCTTTGAAACTAAGAGTCAGCTGAGTGAGTCATGGTATTTGAATGCAAAATTAGAACTCTCTGAAACTAGGAGTCCGCTGAGTGAGTCATGGTATTTGAATGCATCTATGTTCAGTCCTTTTGAAGAGTTAGAATATCTTGATTTGAGTTTCAACTCAATAGTCGGTTGTACTGAAAAAGAAGGTATTTTACTTTCTTTTATATAATTAATTTTAACCTTTTAATTACAAATACGATTTGAAGAAAAATATATCTGATTTTTCATTTTACGTTGAACCAAGCTTCAAATAATATTTCAAAAAAAATTAATTTCAAATTAATTTAATAAAATTTTTAGAAAATCATTTTTAGTAATCTTCAAATTTAAGAAATTATTTTGAAGATTTTGAAATTATTATGTTTGAGAAATCTTGAGCATCTTCTAAATTGACACATGAATACAAATTATATTCTCTTAATATTAAAATTTTAATTTATTCCAGGTCTAAAAGGTCTATCAAGTTTGAGCAAATTGAAGAGTCTCTATTTGAGCTACAATTTATTCAACAACAGCATCTTATCATCTCTTGATGGTTTTTCATCATTAAGAGAATTATATTTAGGTGGTAATGATTTGAAAGGAAGTGTTGACTTCAAAGGTAATGTCTTCTCCCACCTTTGCTTATCTTTTATTGAGTTGAAATATAATCTAGTAATTTAACTAGATTAAAGAAATTTTGCATAACAGTGTATCAAAAAAACTTATTGATGTTAAATAAAATAAACTATAAAAATGATCAATTCTTCTATCTTTGTGGACTTCATTCGACTTAGAAAAAAAATTAATTAATCTAATTAATATAATTTGATTTTTTTTTCTATAAGTTTAAAGGCTTTCAAATAAATTCTTTTTTCTTGTTTTTTTTTTAGAATAGATTCTTTAATTCAATAATATTTAGTCTTTTATGTACAATGTGAAATAGTTTTAAGTATTTAAATCGGTCATATTTTTCTTTTGATCCCACAAGAGTTTGGGAGGGATTTTAGTTTAAATTCATGTAATATCTAAAAAAATTAATAATTAGAAATATATGATTTGCTTCTAAGAAGATTAAAAAAATTTCTTCTATATTTAAAAATTTTAAATTAGTTATAAAAATTTATAGAAATTACTTTTAATTTAAAAATTACTCGTAATCAAGTAAATTTATTTCTCTTTTTTTCTTCTAATCACTCTAATGCAATTTAAATAAAGCAAGTTTCTACTATTTCTCTTCCAGCATGGTTCTTCCTGTGATTACAAAATTCTTCAACGTTAACTTCACTAGAACTTTTGTCTGCAAAGGTTTCTAAAACAATTTAGAAATTTTAAAAAAAATTAGTCAATGTTTTGCTACTGAACAAGTTCAATTAAACGGTTTGAAATTTTTTAATCAAAATAATAATTAACTTAATTAATTATTTCCAAGTTTGTGTGATTTGGTTTTTATTAAGATAATAATCAACTTAATTAATTTACTTAATTTGCGAATATAATTGCTTGGCTCTGTATTTTTGGAATATTTATTTAACTTTGTTTTAATTTAATTTTTTTATATCTAAATATGAAATTGGATTCAATAGAATTCTTGATGTCAATGGAACAGATTTCATCAGCGACTGAAGGAATTGAATCTTATGGCTTCAACTATAATGCAATTGATAACCAGTCAATTTTTTGATTCTACGGAAAAAACATCCTTCTCTCTTATTTTTCTTTTTTCTTTATATATATATATATATATATATATATATATATATATATGCGTGTGTGTTCTACATGTTATAATTCTGATCTAGTGCTTGTGTTTTTGCAATTATGGACTTAAGCCTAACGGATCAGTAATTAGGGCCTTTTGGGCAGTAGGGCCCAATTGAGTTAGGGCTACTTTAGTGCTTCCCCCGCTTTAACTTTAGTCTTACTAACTAATAAATAAATCATTTTTTGTTGGACTTACCAGTCATGGGTTTGTGTAGCACATGGATCTTGGATGTCAAAGTCCAAACAAGATAGGGGTCCAACAAGTCCTTTAGTTTGCCAACCTGCTTTTTTCTTTCTTTTTTTTTTTTTGAGAGATTTATTTAAATTAACATTTTATATGTCTTGATATGAAATTAGATTCAATGAAAATTTTTATACACAATTGAACATATATATATATATATATAATATTTTTCAAAAAAGAATTTGGGAGGGGTTTATTTTAAATTCATGTAGTATGTAAAAATAATAACTAAAAAAATATGATTTGAATATAAAAATAATTTCTTATTTGTTTAAATTTATAAATTATTGCTTACAAAATTGTAATCAATAATTATATTTACAATTTTTCACAAACTCATAAAAAAATTTCTCTTTCTTTTCTTTTCTTTCTTTCTTTTTTTAATTTTTTCTTCTAATCATTAGGATGCAAATTTTTTTAAAAAAGAGAAATTTTCTTAAATTTCTTGTTTAGTATGGATACTAATGTTTCTCATAAGTTTTTTAAATTTAAAAAGATATCTTAATAATTTTATTATTTGTGTTTCTCATAGATACTATTATTCCCGTAATTGATGTGGAGAATTTTTAATTATTTATTTGCAGGTTTGAGTAAGTTAGAAGTTCTTGATTTAAGTTATAACATTCTCAACCGCAGCATCTTATCTTCTGATCTAACTACTCTTTCATCATTAAAAAGTTTAAGACTAACAGATATTGGATTCAAAGGGACATTCGATGTTGGAGGTAAGTTAGCCTAACTTATCTTGAGTTGGCTTCAATGGAGCAATAGTAAATTTATTTCATTTGATTGCTTGAATCTCTTATCTTGGGAGATTTTATTTTTGAATATGAAATTGGATTTAATGAATCTTTTGATGTTCAATTGAATAAATTTCATTAGCCGGCTAAAGAAATTGGATCTTGGCTTCCACTGAGCAATTTTATTGCTTTGGACAAAATCAACTTCTAATGTTTTAATGTAAAGTTCTTATTAATTAGCTTTATTTAATTTTTTTTACAGATTTAGATTCTTTGAGAAATTTAGAGGTGTTGGACATAAGTTTTAATGAGATCGACAAATTTATGGCTCCTAAAGGTACTAATATCTGTTAATATTTATGATTTAATTTATTTTCTTTTCTATCTCATTTTATCTTTATTTAAATTCTTAATAATGGTAATGTATACGTGAAGTTTGAGCCTTGAAGCCTGACTAGAAATGTGTTCGGTCATATTAAACTTGAAGCTCGACTAGGTCCAACCCAAATTTGAAGTCTTAATCATATTGTTTAAATTATTATATTTTAGCTGGGCCAGGATTTTTTATATATACTCCACATGTTATAATTCTGTTCAGGTGTTTGTTTTTGTTTTTCTAACTGCGGACTTAAACCTAATGGATCGATAATGAGGGTCTTATAAACACTGGGGCTCAATTGGGTTACGAATGGAATGAAAAGTTAAGGCTGCTTGAACTTTAGTCTTGGTAAATAGCTTTTCATTGGACTTACAAGGCATGGGTTTGTAGCCCATGGATCTTGGGTTTCAAAGTCCAGACAACAAGTTCTTTAATGTGCAATCAAAAAGTAATTTTAAAAAATAAATACCATTATGGATTTTAAGTATCATATTCCTCTTTCTTTTTCACACAAGAATTTGGGAGGATTTAGTTTAAATTCATGTATTATTTAAAAAATAATATTTAAAAAATATTATTTGAATATAACAAAATAAAACTATCTTATTTGTTTAAAATTTTAAATTACTTACAAAAACCTATACAAAGTAACGTTTAATTTGAAAATTACTTATAATCAAGTATATTTCTTATAAACAAAAACTCCATATTTACATTTTTCTTCCTTTAAATTTTCTTAAATGAAAATTTCTTCTAATCACTAGAAGGCAATTTAAATAAAGCAAATTGTTTTAATTTTCCTCTAGGATTTAGGAAAAATTCTTCAATATGGACTTATCTATAAAATCTGCAAATATTTTAAAACGATTAGTAAATGTTTTGCAATTGAACAACTTAAGTTAACCGGTTTGAAATTTTTTAATTAATATAATAATTTATTTATTTAATTTACGAATCTTTTTCTGAAAATGAAATAATTAACATTTTTTATGTCTGAACATGAAATAATTAGATTCAATGGAAATTCTGATGTTCAATTGAACATATATATATATATATATAGATAAATTTCTTCAAAAAAGAATTTGGGAGGGGTTTATTTTAAATTCATGTAGTATTTAAATACAATAATTAAAAAATATGAGTTGAATATAAACAAATAATTTTTTATTTATTAAATTGTATAACATTGTAATCAATAATTATATTTACAATTTTTTCACAAACCCAAAAACAATTTCTGTTTGTCTTCTTTTTTATTTTTTTATTTTTTTCTTCTAATCACTAAGATGCAATTTAAATAAAGAAATTTTCTTAAATTTATTGTTTAGCATGGATACTAATATTTCTCATGAATTTGTTAATCTTAAAAGATCTCTTAATACTTTTATCTTTTATATTTGTCATAGATACTATTGTTTTCATAATTGATTTGGAGAATTTTTATTTATTTATTTGCAGGTTTGAGTAAGTTGGAAGTTCTTGATTTAAGTGGTAACATCCTCAACCGCAGCATTTTATCTTCTGATCTAACTATTCTTTCATCATTAAAAAGTTTAAGACTAATAGATATTGGATTCAAAGGGACCTTCAATATTGGAGGTAAGCTAGCCTAACTTGAGTTGCCTTCAATGGAGCAATATTAATTTGTTTCAGTTGATTGCTTGAATATAATCTCGTCTCGTGAGATTTTATTTTTGAGTATGAAATTGGATTCAATGAAACTTTTGATGTTCAATTGAACAATTTTCATTAGCGGGCTAAAGAAATTGGTTCTTGCTTCCACTGAGCAATTTTATTACTTTGGACAAAATTAACTTCTAATATTTTAATATAAAATTCTTATTAATTAGCTTTATTTAATTTTTTTTACAGATTTAGATTTTTTGAGAAATTTAGAGGAGTTGGACATAAGCGATAATGAGATTGACAAATTTGTGGCTCCTAAAGGTACTAATATTTGTTACTATTTATGATTTAATTTATTTTTTTTCTGTCACATTTTATCTTTATTTAAATTCTTAATAATGGTAATATATACTTGAAGCTTGAAGCCTGGCTAGAAATGCATTCAGCTAGTCTTTGATATCCCCAAAAGAGAGAACATAGAAATGCATTCGGCCAGGCTAAAGTTTGAATGAATTTTGGCTTTTGAATTTGTGCTTTGAGTTGTTAGTTAACTTTTAAGAAATGAATTTTTTATTTGCAAAATCTAATAGATTCCAAAGGTTTGACGAAGTTGAAGAGACTTTATATGCAACACGTTGGAAATATTACTGATGGAAGGATTCAAATACAGTCTATGGGAGGTAAGTTATAGAAGTGAGAAATTCATAATTAATTTATATTTATCAGTAACTTTAATATCTCATTTTAAATATTAGAGTTGCATAATTTCACCAACTTAGAATACTACTTGACATGTTGGTAGCTTTTAATTCATTAAAACTTCGTTAATGTTTGACATTTTTAAATTATCAAGATAAATTTTTTAATTCCGACATAAAATTTTAAATTATTTTTAGGTGTTTTCAGTTGAGTTTAAATTAAAAATAATATGTATTTTTTAGTTTTCAAAAGTATTACATAGGTTTTAAAGATTTTACTCTGTTACGATTTTTTAGAAAATATACAATATTTTATTAAAGAATATTTCAATAAAAATAAAGTTTTAAACAATAATTTAAATAAAAAATAAAGATATATATATATATATATATGATAAATTAATTAAAAACAATAAATATTGGTGAATAATAAATTTGTGATACAATAACAAGAAAAGTTTATATGTACATTAGAAAGATATCCTTTTCATGTCTCAAGAAATTAGATCTATCACATAATCATTTTAGAGTACTAAATTATATAAATGGTAAAATTGTTAAATCAAATGATTATCACATTTATTATTTCAATAACTAATTTGGAGAACTTTTAATTAATTTTTACAGGTTTGAGTAAGTTGGAGTCTCTTGCTTTAAGTGGCAATATCCTTGACCAAAGCTCCTTATCTTCTCTAACGAGTCTTTCGTCATTACAAAGTTTATATTTGAATTCCATTGGATTCAAAGGAACTTTCAATGTTGGAGGTAAGCTAGAACTTTATGGCTAGTCATATTTATTAGCTGGCTTCAGTTGAGCACTTTTATTGCTTTGGACAAAATTAATTTCTCATTTTTTATTGTAAACTTCTCATTAGATTTATTTAAATTCTTTGCAGAATTAGATTCTTTGAGCAATTTAGAGAAGTTGGTAATAAGCTTTACAGAGATTGGCAAATTTGTGGCTCCTAAAGGTATTGCGCAAAACAATATTTTCAAATAATCAAATGTATTTGTAAAATCTCTGCAAGTAATTAAATTAAATGACTTTTGAATTTTGATCTAACATTTAAAAAATAAATTTTGTATTTCATTAAACATAACAGATTGCAAAGGTTTGAAGAAGTTGAAGAGCATTTTCATTCATAGTGTTGGAAATAGTACTGATGGAAGTAGCCTGTTGCAATATTTGGGATCATGCACATCTCTCGAGGAGCTTGAACTTAGCAATAATAACTTCACGGGAACAATAATGCCAACAAGTAAGTTATGAAAAATAGATTCATAATTAATTCACATTTATAAAATCTTTTCATATTTTATTTTAGACATTGTTTCTTTTGAATAGAATTGCATAATTTCACTAACGTGGAAGACTTAAAAATTTTACTTTATTACTATTTTCTAGAAATAAAATTTACGGTAATAAAAGATAACTTAAATGAAAAATAAAGTTATAGATGTGATAAATTAATTAAACATAACAAATTCATAATTAATTGTGAGTTGCTCATGTGAATAGAGTTGTATAATTTGTCAAACTTGAAAATCTTGAAACTGGATGGTTCTTCTCTTCATACGAAACTTTTTCAAAGTATAGTTCATTAAATAATATTTTTCTTATAAAATTTTGTAAAATTCGAAAATGTTGGCTAATTACTTCTCTTAAACTTTTATGATTGTCTGATTGTGAACTGACACAGATATTATCCGATTGAAGTTAATGGGATTAATAATTATAATGAAACTAAAGATAATATACATTAATGTATGAAAAAATTTATTATTTATTATTTATAATATGAATAATATTTAAAATAAAGAAGAGAAAATAATTCATAAATACAACTTTTTGCTTAGGATATTAGATTGAACAGTGAATATCGTATTAATGAATTAATCATGATTTGAAAAGTATATTAAAGAATGGATTAATATTATATTTCAGGTGGATTGTGCGGGTTGGTACATTTGCAAGAATTGCATCTTAATGATAATGATCTAGCAGGTTTCTTGCCTTGCTGTTGGAAAAATATGACATCCCTTCGAGTATTAGATGTCTCTAACAATCAATTTACTGGAAATATTTCCTCATCTTCCCTTATCCATCTAACATCCATCCAAGTGCTTACTCTTTCAAGCAATCACTTCCAAATTCCATTTTCACTTGAGCTATTTTTCAACCACTTAAACCTCAAGCAATTTTATGGTGGCGATAATCAAATATACGCTGAAGCATATTCGCATTTTTTGATCCCCAAATTCCAATTAAATTCACTCGAATTGTCCGGTCACCTAAATGATGGCACATTTCCCAAATTCCTTTACCATCAACATGATTTGCAAGATGTTGATCTCTCTCACAACAACTTGAGGGGAGAATTTCCAAATTGGTTGTTAGAAAACAACACAAAAATAGAAAGCCTCGTTCTAGTCAATAACTCCCTTTCAGGACCTATACGGATGCCAAGTAATTTTACTAGCCAATTAATTTATTTAAATGTCTCCAGAAATGCATTTAACGGTAGCATTCCCCTTTCACTTGGGAATATGAAGTCATTGGTAAGTTTGGACTTATCTAACAATCAATTGACTGGTGGGATACCAAAGCAGTTGGCCATGGGTTGCTTCTCATTACGATTTCTTGTGTTGTCAAACAATAATTTGCAAGGTCATATCTTCCCTAAAAGTTTTAACTTGACAAGCTTAATGCGATTACAATTGGACAACAATCGCTTTATTGGAGAGATCCCAGAATGCTTGTCCAACTCCTCTTTCCTAGTGGGATTATATCTTAGTAATAATAGTCTATCAGGTAGAATTCCAAGATGGTTAGGTAATATGTCATATTTGGAAGATATTATAATGCCCAATAACCATCTTAAAGGCCCGATACCAATGGAGTTTTGTCAACTTAGTTCTCTTCATATTTTGGACATTTCAGAGAATAATATATCAGGAAACTTCCCATCTTGCTTTAGTCCAATAAGGATCAAACAAGTTCACTTGTCCAAAAATATGTTGCAAGGACAACTACAAGATGGTGCATTCTATAATAGCTCTTCTCTAGTGACATTAGATCTCAGCTACAACCATTTAAATGGTACCATTCCTGGCTGGATCGACAGGCTTTCTCAATTAAGCTACCTTATCTTGGCTAATAATAATTTTGAAGGTGAAGTGCCAGTCAAGTTATGTCAATTGAATCAACTACGACTGATAGATTTATCTCATAATAATTTTTCTGGCGAAATTCCTTCTTGTTTAGAGAACACTACACTTCATGAAGATCACAATGATGTTGTAACTCTTTCTTCAAGTCATTCTCTTTCAATTATAGATCTCTTTAACGGCACTGGGCCTTCAATGGGAAAAGAGGAAGATATAAGGTTCACTACAAAGAAAATATCTTACTCTTATAAAGGAAAACCTCTCAATAGTATGTTTGGAATTGATCTCTCTTGTAATAGACTTACAGGTCAGATTCCTTCCCAAATTGGGTATCTTAAAAGGATTCGTGCACTGAATTTTTCCCATAACAATTTGACAGGAATAATTCCAATAACATTTGGAAATCTCGAGCAAATTGAAAGCTTGGATCTTTCTTACAACAACTTGTATGGAAAAATCCCTCCTCAACTTGTTAAGTTGAATATGTTAGCTGTTTTCAGTGTAGCATATAATAACTTATCAGGCAAAACCCCGGAGTTGATTGCACAATTCGCAACCTTTAATGAGAGTAGTTACGAGGGAAATCCTTTTCTTTGTGGATTGCCATTGTTTCAGACTTGCAGTCCAATTGGATCACCATCATCAATGCCAAATGCTTCAACCAGCAGTGAAGAAGATAATAATTTGATTGATATAGATAGCTTCTACATCACTTTTATAGCGTCCTATACAGTTGTACTCTTGGGGATTGCTGCAGTTTTATATGTCAATCCATATTGGCGACGAAGATGGTTTTATGTTGTCGAGATGTGGATGACCTTTTGCTATTATTTTGTTGTGGACCATTTGGTCCCTAGAAGATTACTGCATGGATATATGTAATTGCATGGATATATGTAGTTACTCAATACAATGGTATTATTCCAATTGTTCATTATCAACAAGTTACTTATAATTAATAATATAAAATATTTCATAATAAGTAAATCTTCTCAAAGAAATGCTTAATAAATGGGGGAATATAGAAGGGTAAATTAAAGAGATATTCAAGATATATTGGAATAGAAATTTAAGAGATAGATTTCTTTCGTTAGAATGAGGAATCAAATCCATTTGAATTAGAATACAATCCATGTGAAACTAGAAGTGTATATTCGGATGACTAGTAGCTATTAATATAACCGCGAACAATTTCTAATACTCAAATACATACACATGATTGCAAGACACAAATTCAAATAGTCTGTGACTTAAGAATTTCTAAAACTTTCATTGTACGTGCCACCAATCTCCTCTCTTACTCTTTCTTTCAATTTTTGCCTCTTTATTATTATTTTTTTTAAAAAATCTAAGTTTTGTTAATAAATATAAAATTAAAAATAATAGTCTTGCTTTACTAGTTTATGAGATAGAGAAGAAAACAATACTTCATCTACATGGCCTATAATATGATTGAGGACGAGCTACTGAAGCTTTTGGCTACAAGAAAGTGACACGTGAAATAAACAAATTAATCTCCTTATAATTCACTCAATTCCATCAAAAGCAAACCACATGGCCTTAAACATAAGTTTCTTTCTTCATGTGTCAATGTCAATGCGATAAATATATAATCTTTGACATATAATTCAACCTAATTCTGATGGAATGGACTACTGAATTATCATCTGAGTATTACTGTGTTTACCCAAATGAAGCATGATTGGTTGCCTACATCTTTCTGTTTTGCGTTTCTTCTTTTGCTCATAAAATTTGAAACTGGTCAATATATTTTGTTATGTCTGTTGGTGATGGCTTTCAAGCATTCAATTTTTCGGTATTTCTTTCATAGCAATCATGTTTATCTTCGGGTTGACTCCATATAGAAGGATTCAAGTGCATGAAGAAAGTGGAATTATAAGAGAACATGGATAATAAATATATATGATGCAGGCAGGGTCATCAACATTGAGTGTTTAAAAGCTTTACTTTGTCTGCGGTAACTTCAGAACTTGGCTCAATTTGATTTAATGTCATTGACACAAAATTTTAATTTGGTTTACATAAAGAATTTAAATTGAAATCAAGTTCAAAGCATCACAATCCTTTGTTGGTGAATTGTTTCATTTCCTATCATTAAAGTAGAGGATACCTAGTTACAATATTGTGTTACTTTCTTTCATTGTTAAGGTAGCTTTTTTGTACACAAAACCTGAATAAGGGTATTTGCAAACCAAATATGAGTTTCTCGATCATTATTTCAGATAGCCGGCAGCAAAAAATTCTTGCAAAGATAACATAGAAAAAAATCTTCAACACTAGCATTTAAAAGAAATGGTGACAGCAGCAGGTTGTAATTTACAGCAACAAAATGAGCTGCCAGCAACTAGCCAAAGTCGACAGCAGAGACTATAGAAAAAGCACCAACCAAACTACAGAATAGCTAATGCAAGAAAATGCAGAAGAGCATAAAAGCAGCAACACAGCAGTAAGAAGAAAACCAGGGGTGATAACATCTAGTGAAATTGATTTTAGGAACAAACATCTATCGAAATTTACCCATGTTATTTTGAAATTTGTAGGAGGTTCATTAAACCTGGTCAAGGAAAAGAAATGAGCTCTTGACTTGGCCAACTTGTTTACTACCTTATTTACTTCCCGAGAAATGAACCCATATAAGCTTTATTTAAGCAACAGCTGAGTCAAAGAGGGTGCAAAGGCCAGGAAGCGTTCTGATTAAAAATTTATTACTTCAAATCGACAGACAAAATTTTTGAATACTCCACTGGCAGAGAGTGAATCACCCATTTTATCCAAAGTTGACACCAACTATGAGCAAAACCAGATTCAATAGCATGAAGGATGGCCTAAAGCTCAGCATAGAAACTACTTCGAATCCTCAACAGACAAAGGCACCACAAACTATTATTGGTGTAACATAAATTATTGCTGGTGTCCCGAAACACAGTGGTAGCAGAGAAAACTCCTAGTTTTCCTTTTGACATACCATAAGTGTCCACTTTTATCTATCTATTTAAATGGTAAAGCCAAAGGACTAGAGTGAGTTTCGGAGCCTTGCAATTGCTAGGATGGAACGTCTAGCATAGATCATTCTTAATCTAGTGTGGCTTCATATATTGGTTATATTATATATCTATGCTATGGGAAATTTAGTATCCAAGGTTATAGGAGATGATTATTGATCAACTTTCAAGAATGTGATTTTCCTAAGTATAACCTTGTATCGTGTCTGATTTAAGATGTAGAAACTGTAGTTTAGATGTAGGTACTCTTTGTTCATGCACTCATTTGAATTTAAATTTTATCATATGTTTAATCTTTTTCCAACTGGATATTGCATTTTATTCTTCATTGAATACAAAACAGCAAACTAGACTAATTCATGGTGTCCACTGTCTAATATTTGCAATTGATAACTTCTTATTTACTAGAGCTTCAGTGAATCAGTTGTTGCAGGTAAGAACAATCTTCCCAAGATGGTGAAATGGTTTTAATCTAAGGATCTTTCTGGTTTCAATCAGGCAGTGTTGGCCAAATAATGTTATAGGCTCATAATCTTTCAAGATTTTTCAATGGCAAAAATCATAGAACCGTAAAGGAATCCAAAGGATACACAAAAATCCAACTGCATGTCAATGGAATATTCTCAAAATTCAACTGCCTATGGCGCCATGAAAAGAGCATTGAAGTTGAAACAATTGAATCCATAATGGTAAGCATTTATCAATCATCTTATATTGGTTATTTGGTGTAATTTTTCTAATAGGGTTAAATTACACTAAATTGATACGTTAATTTTTTAATAAATTCATAATTGTATGTATAATGAGAATATTAAAAAGAAAATTATTATAAAAAAAGTATTTACCAATCACTGTGATATTGATTTTACGGTAAATGTGACAAATTTTCTTAAATTAGATGTCAATAAATTTTCGACATCTATTGATAGATTATATATATATATATATATATATATATATATATATGCACTAATCAACCCATATTGGAGAATTCATTATAGAAATAATTTTCAGTAAATCTAAGTTTATGAGTTTTAGAACTAATATCATTAAGATAGACAATAATTCATTATACGTTTTATTATATGTCACTAAAATTTCAACTTTTATATTTCGAGTTTCAAGATTTTTATTTTAAATATTTTAAATATTTATATTAGATATTCAAATTTTACGTGTCAACTCTACTGTTTTAACTTTCATATTTCATATTTTATATTACATTAAAAAAATAACTATTTTTATTATATAATATAATTATTTTTAAAATTATTATAACATTAATTTAATAAATAAAATTATATCTCTTGATATTTATTAAATTTGATAAAATTTAGGAAGCAAACAAACATGATAGTTAATAGATCCAGGAAGGGCTACAATAGTAAATTTACACGTAAAAGCCACCGAAATTCGATTATTCTTCGGCCTCCTTCAACTCGGCCAGTACCGTTCAGTTCTGGTAGGCGACCTCTCGAAATTCATTATTTATTAATAGCTAAATCCAAACACGCCCTTATTTCCTTCCAATTGCCCAAACCGAAAGCTCTAGAAATTCTCTTCATCGAACGGAAAATCACTTTTGTGAGGATAGGTTTTGCTTCTAAATTGAATCAAGAATGTTTAACGGAATGATGGATCCGGAGATGATCAGACTGGCTCAGGAGCAGATGAGTCGGATGTCACCTGATGACTTCGCAAGGATCCAGCAACAGGTATTTTTTCTGGGTGTTCTTGTTGAGTTTGATTTGAATTCTTTTCAAGTGTTTGTTGTTTGAATAAACCCAATACTTGTTGTGATTGGCTAGGGGCGGGCAAAATAAAAAACGAACTGAACCGAAGTATATCAATAATGGAACTGTACTTCAATTTTACTTCGGCGTTGAATTTTTATTTTATAAAATTTTTTTTGGTATCTTTAATATATATTTTAATTACAAAATATAAATATAATTTTAAATTATTAATATTTATTTTTATTTATATATATATAAATTATTATCTAATTATTAATTATTTATAATTTATAAAATTAATAGGAGGTTAATAAAAATTTCACAATCAATTTCAGTTCGATTTTGGTTTAAAATTAAAATTGAATCAAATTGATTGTTTAGGAACCGACTAAAATCGAACTTAGTTATAAAATCGAATTGAATAATTCGATTGGATTCTGTTCGACTGAGCATTTTTTCTCACCCCTATAATTGGCTATATGAATCCTCAATCCTCTTCAACTATTTCACCTTGCCAAGGGTTATTACGCAAACCTTTTTTTTTTCAAAATTAAAATTTGGATGATTTATCTAATACTGTTTTATGCTGTTAGAACTGGGATGCATTCATCAATGTCACGGTTGTTGGCTGTCTCTAGTCTGAAGCTGAACAGACAATTAGTGAGGATTTTTTATCACCAATACATTGCTCACCTTTAGTTTTACACTAGCCCCTGAATTTTAACCGATAGATGATTAATCATATTTACATAGTACATTATCAAAAAAACAACTTCTGGCCAAACATGTGGTATGATGCTAGTAAATTTCCTTATTACAGAGTGTCTTCATTTTAAATTGAATTGGAGCTAAGTGTTTTAGAAAAGAAATTGTATTACTATTGTTTAGAAATCATAACAGGTAAGTTGTGAAAAATAGATTCATAATTAATGTATATCTATAAATAGTTTTCCTATCTTATTTCGGACAGAGTCACTTTTCTTTTGAATATAGTTGCATAATTTCACTAACTTGAAAGACTTGAAAATTTTACTTTGTAACTATTGTCTAGAAATAAAATTTACAAAATAAAAGGTAATTTAAATAAAAAATAAAGTTATAGATGTGATAAACTAATTAAAAATAATAAATTGGTAATTAATTATTGTTGCTTTACTACTGAAGTTATGAGTTGCTCATGTGAATAGAGTTGCATAATTTACAAACTTGGATTTTGAAATTGGTTGGTTCTTCTCTTCATACGATTTTTCTTCAAAGTATAGTTCACTGAATAATATTTTTCTTATAAAATTTTTTAAAATTAAAAAATGTTGGCTAATTACTTCTCTTAAATTTTTATGTTTGTCTGACTGTGAACTGACGCAGATATTATTCAATCGATAATAGGATAATAATTATAACGAAACTAAAGACAGTATATATTAATGTATGAAAAAAAATTATTCATTGGTTATAATATGAATAATATTTAAAATAAAGAAGAGAAAATAATTCAAAAATATAACTTTTTTTGCTTTAGGATATTAGAATGAAAAGCAAACATAGAACTAATGAATTAATCATGATTTGAAAAGTCCACTAAAAAATGAATTAATGTTATATTTCAGATGAACTGTGCAGGTTGGTACATCAACGAGAATTATATCTTAAAGATAATGATCTGGTAGATTTCTTGCCTTAGTGTTGGAAAAATATGACATCCCTTCAAGTACTAGGTGTCTCTTACAATCAGTTTACTGAAAATATTTCCTCAACTTCCCTTATCAATCTAACATCCATCCAAGACCTTTATCTTTCAAGCAATCCCTTCTAAATTCCATTTTCACTTGAGCCATTTTTCAATCACTCAAACCTTAAGAAATTTTATGGTGACAATAATCAAATTATGTTGAAGCATATTCGCATTTTTTGATCTGAAAATTCCAATTAAATTCACTCAAATTGTCCGATCACCTAAATGATGGCATATTCTCCAAATTCCTTTACCATCAACATGATTTGCAAGAAGTTGATATCTCTCACAACAAATTGAGGAGAGAATTTTCAAATTGGTTGCTACAAAACAAAAAGAAAAAAAGTCTTCTTTTAGTCAATAACTCTTTTTAGGACCTATATGGATGTTAAGTAATTTTACTAGTCAATTACGGGATTTAAACATCTCTAGAAATGTATTTAACGGTAGCATTCCCTCTTCACTTCGAAATATGAAGTCATTGTTAATTTTGGACTTATCTAACAATTAATTGACTAGCGGGATACTAGAGCACTTGGCTATGGGTTGCCTCTCATTACAATATCTTGTGTTGTCAAATGATTATTTGCAAGATCATATGTTCCCTAAAAGTTTTAACTTGGCAAACTTAATGCAATTACAGTTGAAAAATATAATGTTCATTACCAATAAAATATCTTATTTTCATCAAGAAAAATCTCTCGATTGAATGTTTACAATTGATCTTTCTTATAATAATTTGATAGTCCAGATTCGTTAAATTGGGTATCTTAAAAAGATTTGTGCACTGAATTTTTTCCATAATAATTTGTTGAGAATAATTCCAATGACATTTGAAAATCTCAAGTAAATTGAAAGCTTAAAAAGGGATTTTATTTTTTGTTTAAAAGTTGTGAAAGATTTTGCAGCATAAATATGAAAAGTTATTGGATACCATATTTACAGTCGGGAAGCAATGATGACAACTTTTCTCAAAGGATCAATTTTTGAATTTTCGTAGAAACCATTAAGAATTCTTTACTATCAATCACGAAGTGATACACGCAAAGAAATATCACACAAAGAGTTCTCTGATGATCATATGATGAAACAAGACTATCAAAAACAACCAGCTATCATCATCAAAGAACTGTTTGTGTAATTTTCCCTGTGTAGAACTTTCTGATTGATAGCGAATACTTTTCAATGCTCTCCATGAAAATTTAAGGATTGGTCCTTTGAGAAGAGTCATGGTCATTCCTCTCCAACTGCAAATATTGTACCCACCCAATATTAAGACTCTCTTAATGTTCACTTTCTCAAGCCTGAAAAAACAAAAAAAAACAAGAGAGATATTTTAGGAATCAATGAAATTTTATTTTCAGCTCATCCGACTACAAACTAAAGCTACTGAATTGATCTTATATATATTTTCCACTGACCTTTTATCTTACCTATCAAGAGACTGTTTTTTCTTTCCTTGTAACAAATTTCTGACCCAGTCTTCAATAACACCGTAACAAAATTCTATCTGACACAATTTTGAGCAAGTGGTGAAACTAAAAAGGCTTTTGAAATCTTTGCTTTGCTTTGCTTAATTAGCTAATGAAATACATTAATGTGGGCCACTTAATAAAAGTTTATGGCTTCGTTTAGTGTGTATGCATGGCACCTGGCCCAATTTTGTTTCCCTCTTCAAACCAAATCAACAAAATCCGTTAATAGAAAAAAAAAAATTGGTTTACTTGTTTTTTAATTTAATTAAAATTTTCAAATATGTTCATTATATACTTCAACAAATTATTTTTCAGAATTTTAAATTTGAATTATTTTTAAATTTTAATGATTATAAAATTATTTTTAAATTAACTTTATATTAACAAAAAAATTATTATTAATAAAATTTATTATATGTATTATCAAAAGGGTTATTTATTAAAAATTGAATAAATTTATCTTTCGACTTTTTAAAAAAAAATTAAATTATTTTCAATATTTTCATTTTATTTTAAATATTTTGCTCCCTTTATTTTTTAATATAACTCTACAAAATTATTTATTATAGTAATAATATAATTTTTACTAGAAAAATATTCATGACAATCAAACAATCAACAAAATTTTAGTAAAAACTCTACTACTTGTAAAAATTTATCTAAAGCAAATTTTAGTTTTAAATTCGTAATCATCGATTAATAATCTCAAATTAGTCTTATATATAATATTGTCTGTCTTGTATTTTTAGTTAACCCAATAATATTCCAATATTGGTCCAACTTTTAATATTGTCTTTTGTCTAGTTTAATACGGAAAGCACTGTAGGATTTGCTTGAATTAACTGTAGATATAAATTTATCATGAAAATAATTTAAAAAATTAAATAAATATTAATCAAATTTTCTTTTAGATATTTATTGAGTCAAGGATCTATTTAGATAAATTCAAGTAAAAATCAAATAAATTTTTTATTATTAATTCAAATTTAATTATTAAATATTTAATTAAATTTTTTTTTTACTTGTAATAACAAATATTTTTTTTCAATGATCTCTAAGTCAAAGTCTAGAGAGGATTTATTAAAAATAAAGCAAAGATTGCAAATTCAGGAGGATACTGTGGATGAATAGCCTGCCCAAACATGCTGGAGCATATATGGAAACAAAAAAAAAAGCCTAGGAAAAAAGATGTTTTTGGATAGCTCATCCTTTATCAACTTTTATTAGTTGTAATATTTCATATAAATTATTTTCATAAAATTGAAGATTGCTATCAATTATTTTATAAAAAATAAGAATTTATTATTATATTATTATTTTTGATGATATGTGAATTGATGATTTCATTTTTAAAAAGTTAATTCACTATTATTGAAAAGATATAAGCAATTTAATTTATATTATAAGATTTGATAAAAAAATCAGAATACTTAATATTAATGATAAATTAAAAAATTTATAATTGTAAAAACTAATTTTTTAAAATAGTTTAAATATGTATTTAAGTCAATAAGTTTAATTTTTTAAAAATTTTCATTGAATATACTATTAAACTATTATAAAATTATTTTTTAAATATTACATATTTTATATACAATTTATTAATATTACATTAGAAATCTAAATCCTACCACTAGTAGAGTTTGGGACTTCTGGTCACCCGGACTAGATTTTTGTGTAAATCATTAATATATTATTTTATTTTATTTTTTCTATAAGGTTGTTTGTTTAGATTAAGTAAAATAGAGACAAATTTTTATAAAACTTTCATTTTTTATTTTTTTAATTTAATTTTAATGTTAATACTTTTATTTTGTTGATAAAATAAAAATTAATGGACTTAAAATTAAAGACTTGGGTTTGAAATTAATAAAATTTAAATGGGTAAAAAATGGATTTATTTAAAATTATGAACTCGATAATCATAAAATCTTGGGCTTGGTATTAAATATTAATGAGCTTAAAAAACATAATGGGCCTAATACTCTTAAAATAATAGGCTTAGTATCAAATAATAATTTAATAGTGTTAAACAGAGTAGCGGGCCGAGTTGAAAATTTAGTGTATGAAATTGGGAAACTATGGCCCAATCGGGGACAAGATGAGACTTGAAAACTATGGCCCAATCGAGAATGAGGACAATGATTAGGATTCCCGCCGATCCCTTGCCATTTCTACATGTTAGGGAATATTAAATTTAAAAATATTTATTTTATTAATTAAAATATTTTAAAAAATAATATAATTATTTAAATCAAAATACTGACAATGAATTTGAACAAATTAGTATACTAAAATGTTTTCTCTCTTTATATATAAATATATATATATATATATTCAAGATAATAATTTAGTATGTAATAATTATAAGAGTTTAAATAAAACATGTATAATCTTTCATTTAATATACTTATTTAAAAATTATACTATTTTTAATTTTTTTTTAAAATATTATCAAGTACATAATTAATATAAATAAAAAATAAAAAATAGATACTATTTTATTACAAATAAAGATAATCAAAATTATTTTTTAATTTTTTTAATCAAAATTAAATTAAACTATTACATAAGAATATAAAAATATATTTAAGAATAACTTCTTTTAACATAATTTCAAATTTAATATTTTGTGAGCTTATATGATGTAATATATGGATGAATGTGCAATAGCCTAATGAATATACAATTTTGCAATGTAAAATATAACTAGTTAAATTTAAACAACTAAAATATAATTTATTTTATATGTTCCCGTTTGAATAAGATTAAAATTAATTGTATGAAGAGATTTAAATAAAAACAACAAAAATATATTTGTAAAACATGCAAGTCAATTCTTTTAACGTAGACAAAGTATTTGAAAAATTAGACTAGTTATTAAGTGTTATATGATCATTTTTCATTTTAAAAATGAAAATAAGAATATAATCGAACATACGAGTCAATTTCTTTAATTTAGACAACTTGTTGTGAAAAATTAGGTTAGTAATTGAGTGCTATAAGGTCATAGTTTGTTTAAAGAATGGAAATAAGAATATAATCCAAATATGTGGGTCAATTTTTTTAAGGGAGACCACTTGTTGTGGAAAATTATACTAGTAATTAGGTGTTATATAGTCATGTTTTGTTTCAAGAATAGAAATAAGAATATAATCCAAACATGCGAGTCAATTTTTCTAAGGTAGACCACTTGTTGTGGAAAATTAGGTTAGTAATTGAGTGCTATAAGGTCATAGTTTGTTTAAAGAATGGAAAATAAGAATATAATCCAAATATGTGGGTCAATTTTTTTAAGGGAGACCACTTGTTGTAGAAAATTAGGCTAGTAATGTAATATCATATTTCGTTTCAAGAATGAAAATAAAAATATAATCCAAACAAACGAGTCAATTCTTCTAACGTAAATGACTTATAAAAAATTAGTCTAGTAATTGAGTGTGGTATAAGGTCATGTTTTATTTTACGAATGAAAATTAGAATATAATTCAAATATAAGAGTCAATTCTTCTAACGTAACTTACTCGTTGTGAAAAATTAGGATAGTAATGTAAGGTCAAGGTTGAAGATTTTGTAGCCTAATTTACATAAATTATTGGCTAGGGTCATTAACGTAAATTGCAGCCAAATAAATATTTAAATATGAATTTAAATATTACATATAATTTTACCATGAAAACAATTTAAAATATTTAAATAAAAATTAATCAATTTTTTTAGATATTTATAGAATCATGGATCTATTTAGATCAATTCAAGTAAAAGCCAAATAAATATTTAAATATGAATTTAAATTTTATTGTTAATAAAATATCTAATTAATATTTCTTACTTCTAATAATAAATATTTAAATATATATGCATGTATACAATTATATTGGTAATATACCCTACAATTTACTAGTTCATAAACTGTACTAAAATTTATTTAACATGTATTTCACTACAAATAAGAGGGATTGAGTTGTATAAAATTATTATATAACCCAATTAAAAAAATGTGTTTGTATTTTTTAAAACATTAATTTATTAATTAAAAATTAATCAAACAATAATTTCTTGCATTCTCGTAGTGTGTTTGAGACATTAAATGTAATAAATATTTTCTTTATTTTTATTTCGTCCCATCATTAATTGTCACGTGAGTTTTACATAACGTATATTTTAAGCATTAATTTTTCCAAGTCTTTGATAAAGTCAAAAATTAAACTTCACCAAAAATTAAAAATAAAAAAAATGAAGATGACATATTTTTCTATTAGTGTAAAAGTCTATAATAACTTGTTGACAGGTCACAATATATTTAGTTTATTGAAACTTCACCCAGCGGACGCAGCACGCAAAGACTTCAAGAAAAGCTGAAGATATATATTTTATATTATTAATAAAGTCAATAATTTTATTAACATGTCAATTTATAAAAAATTTATTGTTACAAATTATAATTAAATATAATTTAATTATTATATATATTACAAATAAAATTTGCAGTTATCAAATAAAACATGAGTAATTGTCTATACAATGGGTATGAAGTAAAAATAAATTATGTGATAATAAAATAATACGATAATTTATTAAAATTAATTAATTTAGTTAATTTAAAATGAAATTAGGATTAAACATATAAAGAAGGGAGCAAAGTGGGAAATTCAACATTCGGTGAGGTTGGAATCATAATATCCCGTTTGAGGGAATGGAAATTTTTATGCACACTAATTTGGACAACCAAACACACCCTAAATATATAAAAAAAAATTAAATATAAAAATATTTTAAATGGACAACAAATAAAGCTAGCTTTTCAATCATAATAGTAAATAAACTATTATTTTATCATGAAACTATTCAAACTTCACATACAAGGGTCAAGAAATTGATTGTCATACACACGTAATTTTCTAACTAATAATAACAAGTCAGACTTCAATTAGGAGGACCACAGCGTTGTTGTATACACACACAAGTAGTTTTATAAAGAATAATTATTAGTCACACTATAAAAAATAATTAAGACGACCTCGATGTCGTTGTATATACACACACAAATAATTTTCTTAAAAATAACAATTAGCTGGTCACAATATAGAAAATAATTAAGAGGACCATCGCACCGTTATATATACGCACACAAAGAGTTTTCTAAGCATCCAATTTCTTAACACGTTTAAGAGTGTTTTTCAATAAAAAGAAAATGATTTTGTTCTTATTTTTTAATTATTGACTATTATAAATAGACAAACTTCTTAAATAAATATATGATAAATATTTTTTATTTAAAATATATTCCAAGTATAATAATATATCAAAATGTGTTTTCTTCCATAAAAAACTTCAACATCATATATAATATGAGCATCCTAAAAGATGAGAATTCAAAATAATTATGAGAAAAAATCAAAAGGTTAGAAAGCTTAAAAGATGAGGTGTCCAATGGCACAAGGGAAGTAAGGAAAATTATATTAATTGTGAAAATATGGAAGGAAATTAACATATATGAGAAGATTACAATTGGAAACTTTCGGATTGATTTTAGATTCCTTGTCAACTAATAAAACACAAAGGTCGTCGTCTTTCTTATCTTTAAGATATCATACTTTGTGGACAGAATGAACATAAATGTATTAAAATAGACAATAAATATAAAATAAGAAAGTTGAGTGGTTCAGAGTAGCTATAATATTCAGTGTCTAAACTTAAAGAACGTTTTTCACTAGTAAAAAATTGATTTCATTCTTTTTTTTTTTAATGCTTCACTATTATAAAATAAAGATTTTTAAAGAAATATTTTTTTCAAACAAGATTTTAGAAAATGGTAGAGCAACTTAAATGAAATCCTTGTAGTTATCATGCTCAAACAATTAAGAATACTGACTTCTATTTTCTTCATGCGTCGAAAATACGCATAAAAATAATTTTTTAAAAGATAACAATAAGTCACATAGAAGACAACATCATGAAGACTAGAGCTTAAAGATTAAGACTTGAGGTAGGAAGAGTATTTGAACATTTAGTAATTACATCGCAATAAATTATTAAGTTATAAATTTCTAACTTAATATAAATATATTATTAATTTTATTTAATAATAATTTTTAAAATATCTTAATTTTATTTATTCATAAGTATATAAATATTGATCTTATTTAGCAATCTATAAAAGTATAATATGTCAAATTTATTATTACCTTTTTATTTTTATTATTATTATTAATCAAACAACATTAGGTTTGTATAGAAATCAATATATATACAAATCTCTGTTTTTTTTTTAGTGTTTGACTAGTATATTTAACAAAAATATTTTAGAGTGGAAATTATCAAGTTCCTCCAATAAAAATTTCAACATCAAATAATAGTTACCTTTTCAAAATATTAACTAATTATTTTATTATTAAAATAATCAAGCTTTACATATAAGTTTCACTTTTTTGACTAATTTAATAAATTTAAAATCTCTTAATAAATTAAAAAAATTAACGAGGAAAACTTCCTTTTCGTTGAGGCATTAAGAGGACCGGCTTAATAAATACTTTTCTAAACAATAATAATAAGTCATTTTTTAAAAAAAATTAAGTGGATCATTTTAATAAGTATTTTTCTAAAGAATAATAATAAGTCATTTGTGAAAAAAAAATAATGTGGACCACTTTAAAACTAAGACTTGAGGCAAGAATAGTTACTTTATTTTTGTCATTTTTATATTTTAGAGATATTTTTTCTCATTGAATATTGCAAATTTTGTACTTACATATTAATGATTAAAATTTATACTTTTATTTAATAGTAATTTTAAAAATATTCTTAAAAATTTTATTTGTCCGCCGATACAAATGAGTTTATTAAGTGATCTATAAAGGTATAATATGTTGAATTTATTATTGCTAAAAAAGGTATTAATGAATTTTTTAGTTGCTGAGAAGACAAGTGAATTTAACATTACTTTTTTCATTCGTTATTGTAGTAGTACCCATACAAATCAATTCTTCTCTTAAACACAAGGTTAATGAATTTTTTGTCATTTTAGTGAAGCTTTTATGGATAATATATGAATGGCATCGGTAAATTTCAAGTTGATTATATATGGGTATTGGTCAATTTTTAGAGTGATGACTTTAATTATTCAAAGTCTTCCAATAAAATAAATATGAAAAGTGTATTAATTTCTAAAAGAGAAAAAAAAAATTTTTGTTTGTTTTCATAAAAATAATTAGATTCTAATTCAAATTTCAAATACATAACATGATATTTTAATCAAAACAACATCGAGTTACATAAAAATTACTATATATTTCACTTAAATAGCACTAATACACTATCACCTATTAATTTAATCATAATAACTTACAATATTTTAAAGGTATTTTTGGTTTTAAATTTATATTTAATCAACATTTTAATAAATATGAGAAGATAACGATTGAAAATTTTTGGATTGATTTTAAATTCCTAATCAACTAATAAAACATAAAATACATGGAAAGTCAATCAACACACAAGTATATTTCTAAATAACACAATAGCAAGACACAAAAAAAAAAATTATATAACATTATTTTGATATGACAAATGAAAAGATAATAAGGAGAAAGCTTGAGGAAGGGTACATTTGATTTAGTTGATTGAATCAAATTCGGCCACTTGTACATATGTTTGTTGCAATATACAATAAATGTAAGATAAGAAATATCTTATATTATATATTTTCGTTTTATTGTTAAGTGTTATGGTATATGAGTGTATCTTACTAGGTAGTGGGCTGTCTATTTCGTGGACCCAACCTGGCCCAGCCCATATATCTTAATACTACTTTTCTAAATTTGCAGTTGTATTATTATATTCATATGTTATAAATACAAAAATATGATCTAAATTCATATATAAAGACATATTTATACTTCAAACTAATAAAAAAATTTAGATGAGGAAAATAAATATTTACAAAGAATATTTTTAATTTGTAAATTAAATTAATTTTAAATCAACTAATAAAATATGATTGGAAATTTATTAATATATTAACTTTCAAGAAGAAAAAAAAATTGATTTGGTTTCATGAATTTTGAAAAGTATGATGATATATTAAAGGAGAAGCCTTATAATCGTAAAACATTATTTTAATATGACCAACAGGAAAAGATAGGAGGAAATCTGATAATTTAAGACCAAACTTTGAGGTAGGCTACATTTTTTTAATTAAAAAAAAATTGCAAGTATGTAGTAAAGATAATTACTTGTTTTGTATAAAAATTAAAATTTTTTAATTTCTAGTTTATCCCTGTCAATTTCAATTCAGTTGATAAATCTTGGATCCTAAAATGCATTTTGTAATTACTCTTTTTTATTTAATTAGATAATTCTTTATTAATATATTTTAAGGTAAAAATTATAAGCAAAAAAATTATAGTTGTATGTAACATAACAGTAATATAACACTAATAATTTTTTTATTTACTAGCTTTATAAAATAAAAATTAATAAATTTAATTATTTTTTGTACATTAGACTTTGAAATAATTAATTTTGCAAAAAGTTATCATAGACTAAAAAAAAGAAATTGAAAAATAATTTCTGAAAATGACATCCAAGTCAATCTAAAAAAACAAAATGGTTCTCTTTTATATAAATAGGGGAGATTCAAGCTACTTCTATCATCAGTTTAAAAAAAATTTGCATTCATAGAGTTAAAATGGGTTCAAAATGGGTAGTGTGGGTGGAGTTGCTCTTCTTCATGTTTGCTTTATTTCAAAATTATCGATGCAGTGATGGATGTTGGGAACATGAGAGATTAGCTCTCTTGCAACTTAAACTTTTCTTTAATGATGCTAAAAGCCTTACAAACTGGGTGGAGGGAGATGAGAATTCAGATTGTTGTCAGTGGAATAGTGTTGAGTGTAACAACAACACTCATAGAGTGATAAAATTAGATCTCATAGCTACTAGGAGTTGGCTGAGTGAGTCATGGTATTTGAATGCATCTCTGTTCAGTCCTTTTGAAGAGTTAGAATATCTTGATTTGAGTTTTAACTCAATAGTCGGTTGTACTGAAAAAGAAGGTATTTTACTTTCTTTTATATAATTAATTTTAACATTTTAATTACAAATACGATTTGAAGAAAAATATATCTGATTTTTCATTTTACGTTGAACCAAGCTTCAAATAATATTTCAAAAAAAATTAATTTCAAATTAATTTAATAAAATTTTTAGAAAATCATTTTTAGTAATCTTCAAATTTAAGAAATTATTTTGAAGATTTTGAAATTATTATGTTTGAGAAATCTTGAGCATCTTCTAAATTGACACATGAATACAAATTATATTCTCTTGATATTAAAATTTTAATTCATTCCAGGTCTAAAAGGTCTATCAAGTTTGAGCAAATTGAAGAGTCTCTATTTGAGCTACAATTTATTCAACAACAGCATCTTATCATCTCTTGATGGTTTTTCATCATTAAGAGAATTATATTTAGGTGGTAATGATTTGAAAGGAAGTGTTGACTTCAAAGATAATGTCTTCTCCCACCTTTGCTTATCTTTTATTGAGTTGAAATATAATCTAGTAATTTAACTAGATTAAAGAAATTTTGGATAACAGTGTATCAAAAAAACTTATTGATGTTAAATAAAATAAACTATAAAAATGATCAATTCTTCTATCTTTGTGGACTTCATTCGACTTAGAAAAAAAATTAATTAATCTAATTAATATAATTTGATTTTTTTTTTCTATAAGTTTAAAGGCTTTCAAATAAATTCTTTTTTCTTGTTTTTTTTTAGAATAGATTCTTTAATTCAATAATATTTAGTCTTTTATGTACAATGTGAAATAGTTTTAAGTATTTAAATCGGTCATATTTTTCTTTTGATCCCACAAGAGTTTGGGAGGGATTTTAGTTTAAATTCATGTAATATCTAAAAAAATTAATAATTAGAAATATATGATTTGCTTCTAAGAAGATTAAAAAAATTTCTTCTATATTTAAAATTTTTAAATTAGTTATAAAAATTTATAGAAATTACTTTTAATTTAAAAATTACTCGTAATCAAGTAAATTTATTTCTCTTTTTTTCTTCTAATCACTCTAATGCAATTTAAATAAAGCAAGTTTCTACTATTTCTCTTCCAGCATGGTTCTTCCTGTGATTACAAAATTCTTCAACGTTAACTTCACTAGAACTTTTGTCTGCAAAGGTTTCTAAAACAATTTAGAAATTTTAAAAAAAATTAGTCAATGTTTTGCTACTGAACAAGTTCAATTAAACGGTTTGAAATTTTTTAATCAAAATAATAATTAACTTAATTAATTATTTCCAAGTTTGTGTGATTTGGTTTTTATTAAGATAATAATCAACTTAATTAATTTACTTAATTTGCGAATATAATTGCTTGGCTCTGTATTTTTGGAATATTTATTTAACTTTGTTTTAATTTAATTTTTTTATATCTAAATATGAAATTGGATTCAATAGAATTCTTGATGTCAATGGAACAGATTTCATCAGCGACTGAAGGAATTGAATCTTATGGCTTCAACTATAATGCAATTGATAACCAGTCAATTTTTTGATTCTACGGAAAAAACATCCTTCTCTCTTATTTTTCTTTTTTCTTTATATATATATATATATATATATATATATATATATATATGCGTGTGTGTTCTACATGTTATAATTCTGATCTAGTGCTTGTGTTTTTGCAATTATGGACTTAAGCCTAACGGATCAGTAATTAGGGCCTTTTGGGCAGTAGGGCCCAATTGAGTTAGGGCTACTTTAGTGCTTCCCCCGCTTTAACTTTAGTCTTACTAACTAATAAATAAATCATTTTTTGTTGGACTTACCAGTCATGGGTTTGTGTAGCACATGGATCTTGGATGTCAAAGTCCAAACAAGATAGGGGTCCAACAAGTCCTTTAGTTTGCCAACCTGCTTTTTTCTTTCTTTTTTTTTTTTTGAGAGATTTATTTAAATTAACATTTTATATGTCTTGATATGAAATTAGATTCAATGAAAATTTTTATACACAATTGAACATATATATATATATATATATAATATTTTTCAAAAAAGAATTTGGGAGGGGTTTATTTTAAATTCATGTAGTATGTAAAAATAATAACTAAAAAAATATGATTTGAATATAAAAATAATTTCTTATTTGTTTAAATTTATAAATTATTGCTTACAAAATTGTAATCAATAATTATATTTACAATTTTTCACAAACTCATAAAAAAATTTCTCTTTCTTTTCTTTTCTTTCTTTCTTTTTTTAATTTTTTCTTCTAATCATTAGGATGCAAATTTTTTTAAAAAAGAGAAATTTTCTTAAATTTCTTGTTTAGTATGGATACTAATGTTTCTCATAAGTTTTTTAAATTTAAAAAGATATCTTAATAATTTTATTATTTGTGTTTCTCATAGATACTATTATTCCCGTAATTGATGTGGAGAATTTTTAATTATTTATTTGCAGGTTTGAGTAAGTTAGAAGTTCTTGATTTAAGTTATAACATTCTCAACCGCAGCATCTTATCTTCTGATCTAACTACTCTTTCATCATTAAAAAGTTTATATTTAAGTGGAATAGGATTCAAAGGGACATTCGATGTTGGAGGTAAGCTAGCCTAACTTATCTTGAGTTGGCTTCAATGGAGCAATATTAAATTTATTTCATTTTATCTTTATTTAAATTCTTAATAATGGTAATGTATACGTGAAGTTTGAGCCTTGAAGCCTGACTAGAAATGTGTTCGGTCATATTAAACTTGAAGCTCGACTAGGTCCAACCCAAATTTGAAGTCTTAATCATATTGTTTAAATTATTATATTTTAGCTGGGCCAGGATTTTTTATATATACTCCACATGTTATAATTCTGTTCAGGTGTTTGTTTTTGTTTTTCTAACTGTGGACTTAAACCTAATGGATCGATAATGAGGGTCTTATAAACACTGGGGCTCAATTGGGTTACGAATGGAATGAAAAGTTAAGGCAATTTAAATAAAGCAAATTGTTTTAATTTTCCTCTAGGATTTAGGAAAAATTCTTCAATATGGACTTCTCTATAAAATCTGCAAATATTTTAAAACGATTAGTAAATGTTTTGCAATTGAACAACTTAAGTTAACCGGTTTGAAATTTTTTAATTAATATAATAATTTATTTATTTAATTTACGAATCTTTTTCTGAAAATGAAATAATTAACATTTTTTATGTCTGAACATGAAATAATTAGATTCAATGGAAATTCTGATGTTCAATTGAACATATATATATATATATATATATAGATAAATTTCTTCAAAAAAGAATTTGGGAGGGGTTTATTTTAAATTCATGTAGTATTTAAATACAATAATTAAAAAATATGAGTTGAATATAAACAAATAATTTTTTATTTATTAAATTGTATAACATTGTAATCAATAATTATATTTACAATTTTTTCACAAACCCATAAACAATTTCTGTTTGTCTTCTTTTTTATTTTTTATTTTTTTCTTCTAATCACTAAGATGCAATTTAAATAAAGAAATTTTCTTAAATTTATTGTTTAGCATGGATGCTAATATTTCTCATGAATTTGTTAATCTTAAAAGATCTCTTAATAATTTTATCTTTTATATTTGTCATAGATACTATTGTTTTCATAATTGATTTGGAGAATTTTTATTTATTTATTTGCAGGTTTGAGTAAGTTGGAAGTTCTTGATTTAAGTGATAACATCCTCAACCGCAGCATCTTATCTTCTGATCTAACCACTCTTTCATCATTAAGAAGTTTAAGACTAGCAGATATTGGATTCAAAGGGACCTTCAATATTGGAGGTAAGCTAGCCTAACTTGAGTTGCCTTCAATGGAGCAATATTAATTTGTTTCAGTTGATTGCTTGAATATAATCTCGTCTCGTGAGATTTTATTTTTGAGTATGAAATTGGATTCAATGAAACTTTTGATGTTCAATTGAACAATTTTCATTAGCGGGCTAAAGAAATTGGTTCTTGCTTCCACTGAGCAATTTTATTACTTTGGACAAAATTAACTTCTAATATTTTAATATAAAATTCTTATTAATTAACTTTATTTAAATTCTTTACAGAATTAGATTCTTTGAGAAATTTAGAGGAGTTGGACATAAGCTTTAATAAGATTGACAAATTTGTGGCTCCTAAAGGTAATAATATTTGTTAATATTTATGATTTAATTTATTTTTTTTCTATCACATTTTATCTTTATTTAAATTCTTAATAATGGTAATATATACTTGAAGCTTGAAGCCTGGCTAGAAATGCATTCAGCTAGTCTCTGATATCCCCAAAAGAGAGAACATACAAATGCATTCGGCCAGGCTAAAGTTTGAATGAATTTTGGCTTTTGAATTTGTGCTTTGAGTTGTTAGTTAACTTTTAAGAAATGAATTTTTTATTTGCAAAATCTAATAGATTCCAAAGGTTTGACGAAGTTGAAGAGGCTTTATATGGCTGATGTTGGAAATTTTACTGATGGAAGGAGCCTATTACAGTCTATAGGAGGTAAGTTATAGAAGTGAGAAATTCATAATTAATTTATATTTATCAGTAACTTTAATATCTCATTTTAAATATTAGAGTTGCATAATTTCACCAACTTAGAATACTACTTGACATGTTGGTAGCTTTTAATTCATTAAAACTTCGTTAATGTTTGACATTTTTAAATTATCAAGATAAATTTTTTAATTCCGACATAAAATTTTAAATTATTTTTAGGTGTTTTCAGTTGAGTTTAAATTAAAAATAATATGTATTTTTTAGTTTTCAAAAGTATTACATAGGTTTTAAAGATTTTACTCTGTTACGATTTTTTAGAAAATATACAATATTTTATTAAAGAATATTTCAATAAAAATAAAGTTTTAAACAATAATTTAAATAAAAAATAAAGATATATATATATATATATATATGATAAATTAATTAAAAACAATAAATATTGGTGAATAATAAATTTGTGATACAATAACAAGAAAAGTTTATATGTACATTAGAAAGATATCCTTTTCATGTCTCAAGAAATTAGATCTATCACATAATCATTTTAGAGTACTAAATTATATAAATGGTAAAATTGTTAAATCAAATGATTATCACATTTATTATTTCAATAACTAATTTGGAGAACTTTTAATTAATTTTTACAGGTTTGAGTAAGTTGGAGTCTCTTGATTTAAGTGGCAATATCCTTGACCAAAGCTCCTTATCTTCTCTAACGAGTCTTTCGTCATTACAAAGTTTATATTTGGATTCCATTGGATTCAAAGGAACTTTCAATGTTGGAGGTAAGCTAGAACTTTATGGCTAGTCATATTTATTAGCTGGCTTCAGTTGTGCAACTTTATTGCTTTGGACAAAATTAATTTCTCATTTTTTATTGTAAACTTCTCATTAGGTTTATTTAAATTCTTTGCAGAATTAGATTCTTTGAGCAATTTAGAGGAGTTGGTAATAAGCTTTACAGAGATTGGCAAATTTGTGGCTCCTAAAGGTATTGCGCAAAACAATATTTTCAAATAATCAAATGTATTTGTAAAATCTCTGCAAGTAATTAAATTAAATGACTTTTGAATTTTGATCTAACATTTAAAAAATAAATTTTGTATTTCATTAAACATAACAGATTGCAAAGGTTTGAAGAAGTTGAAGAGCATTTTCATTCATAGTGTTGGAAATAGTACTGATGGAAGTAGCCTGTTGCAATATTTGGGATCATGCACATCTCTCGAGAAGCTTGACCTTGGCTATAATAACTTCACGGGAACAATAATGCCAACAAGTAAGTTATGAAAAAATAGATTCATAATTAATTCACATTTATAAAATACTTTCATAGCTTATTCTAGACATAGTTTGTTTCTTTTGAATAGAATTGCATTATTTCACTAACTTGGAAGACTTAAAAATTTTACTTTATTACTATTTTCTAGAAATAAAATTTACAGTAATAAAAGATAATTTAAATGAAAAATAAAGTTATAGATGTGATAAATTAATTAAACATAACAAATTCATAATTAATTGTGAGTTGCTCATGTGAATAAAGTTGTATGATTTGTCAAACTTGAAAATCTTGAAACTGGATGGTTCTTCTCTTCATACGAAACTTTTTCAAAGTATAGTTCATTAAATAATATTTTTCTTATAAAATTTTGTAAAATTCGAAAACGTTGGCTAATCATTTCTCTTAAACTTTTATAATTGTCTGATTGTGATCTGACACAGATATTATCATTGAAGTTAACAGGATTAATAATTATAATGAAACTAAAGATAATATATATTAATGTATGAAAAAATTTATTATTTATTATTTATAATATGAATAATATTTAAAATAAAGAAGAGAAAATAATTCATAAATACAACTTTTTGCTTAGGATATTAGATTGAAAAGTGAATATCGTATTAATGAATTAATCATGATTTGAAAAGTATATTAAAGAATGGATTAATATTATATTTCAGGTGGATTGTGCGGGTTGGTACATCTGCAAGAATTGCATCTTAATGATAATGATCTAGCAGGTTTCTTACCTTGGTGTTGGAAAAATATGACATCCCTTCGAGTATTAGATGTCTCTAACAATCAATTTACTGGAAATATTTCCTCATCTTCCCTTATCCATCTAACATCCATCCAAGTGCTTACTCTTTCAAGCAATCACTTCCAAATTCCATTTTCACTTGAGCCATTTTTCAACCACTCAAACCTCAAGAAATTTTATGGTGGCAATAATCAAATATATGCTGAGGCATATTTGCATTTTTTGACCCCAAAATTCCAATTAAATTCACTTAAATTGTCCGGACACCTAAATGATGGCACATTCCCCAAATTCCTTTACCATCAACATGATTTGCAATATGTTGATCTCTCTCACAACAACTTGAGGGGAGAATTTCCAAATTGGTTGTTAAAAAACAACACAAAAATAGAAAGCCTCGTTCTAGTCAATAACTCCCTTTCAGGACCTATACGGATGCCAAGTAATTTTACTAGCCAATTAATTTATTTAAATGTCTCCAGAAATGCATTTAACGGTAGCATTCCCCTTTCACTTGGGAATATGAAGTCATTGGTAAGGTTGGACTTATCTAACAATCAATTGACTGGTGGGATACCAAAGCAGTTGGCCATGGGTTGCTTCTCATTACGATTTCTTGTGTTGTCAAACAATAATTTGCAAGGTCATATATTTTCTAAAAGTTTAACTTGAAAAAGTTAATGCGATTACAATTGGACAACAATCGCTTTATTGGAGAGATCCCAGAATGCTTGTCCAACTCCTCTTTCCTAGTGGGATTATATCTCAGTAATAATAGTCTATCAGGTAGAATTCCAATATGGTTAGGTAATATGTCATATTTGGAAGATATTATTATGCCCAATAACCATCTTAAAGGCCTGATACCAATGGAGTTTTGTCAACTTGGTTCTCTTCAAATTCTGGACATTTCAGAGAATAATATATCGGGGAACTTCCCATCTTGTTTTAGTCCAGTGCTGATCAAACAAGTTCACTTGTCCAAAAATATGTTACAAGGACGACTACAAGATGGTGTATTTTATAATAGCTCTTCTCTAGTGACATTAGATCTCAGCTACAACCATTTAAATGGTATCATTCCTGGCTGGATCGACAAGCTTTCTCAATTAAGCTACCTTGTCTTGGCTAATAATAATTTTGAAGGTGAAGTACCAATCACGCTATGTCAATTAAATCGATTACGGCTGATAGATTTATCTCATAACAATCTTTCTGGTGAAATTCCTTCCTGTTTAGAGAACACTACACTCCATGAAGATCATTATAATGTTTCAACTCCTTTTTCAGTTAATCATCTCAATATCAGGACTGGGCCTTCAATGGGAAAAGAGGAAGATATAAAGTTCACTACAAAGAAAATATCTTACTCTTATAAAGGAAAACCTCTCAATGGTATGTCTGGAATTGATCTCTCTTGTAATAAATTTACAGGTCAGATTCCTTTCCAAATTGGGTATCTTAAAAGGATTCGTGCACTGAATTTTTCCCATAACAATTTGACGGGAATAATTCCAATAACATTTGGAAATCTCGAGCAAATTGAAAGCTTAGACCTTTCCTACAACAACTTGTATGGAAAAATCCCTCCTCAACTTGTTAAGTTGAATATGTTGGAAGTTTTCAGTGTGGCATATAATAACTTATCAGGCAAGACCCCGGAGTGGATTGCACAATTCGCAACCTTTGATGAGAGTAGTTACGAGGGAAATCCTTTTCTTTGTGGATTGCCATTGTTTCAGACTTGCAGTCCAATTGGATCACCATCATCAATGCCAAATGCTTCAACCAACAGTGAAGAAGATAATAATTTGATTGATATAGATAGCTTCTACATCACTTTTATAGCGTCCTATACAGTTGTACTCTTGGGGATTGCTGCAGTTTTATATGTCAATCCATATTGGCGACGAAGATGGTTTTATGTTGTCGAGATGTGGATGACCTTTTGCTATTATTTTGTTGTGGACCATTTGGTCCCTAGAAGATTACTGCATGGATATATGTAATTGCATGGATATATGTAATTGCATGGATATATGTAGTTACTCAATACAATGGTATTATTCCAATTGTTCATTATCAACAAGTTACTTATAATTAATAATATAAAATATTTCATAATAAGTAAATCTTCTCAAAGAAATGCTTAATAAATGGGGGAATATAGAAGGGTAAATTAAAGAGATATTCGAGATATATTGGAATAGAAATTTAAGAGATAGATTTCTTTCGTTAGAATGAGGAATCAAATCCATTTGAATTAGAATACAATCCATGTGAAACTAGAAGTGTATATTCGGATGACTAGTAGCTATTAATATAACCGCGAATAATTTCTAGTACTCAAATACATACACATGATTGCAAGACACAAATTCAAACAGTCTGTGACTTAAGAATTTCTAAAAGTTTCATTGTACGTGCCACCAATCTCCTCTCTTACTCTTTCTTTCAATTTTTGCCTCTTTATTATTATTTTTTTAAAAAAATCTAAGTTTTGTTAATAAATATAAAATTAAAAATAATAGTCTTGCTTTACCAATTTATGAGATAGAGAAGAAAACAATACTTCATCTACATGTCCTATAATATGCTTGAGGATGAGCTACTGAAGCTTTTGGCTACAAGAAAGTGACACGTGAAATAAACAAATTAATCTCCTTATAATTCACTCAATTCCATCAAAAGCAAACCACACTGGCCTTAAACATAAGTTTCATTCATCATGTGTCAATGTCAATGCGATAAATATAGAATCTTTGACATATAATTCAACCTGATTATGATGGAATGGACTACTGAATTATCATATGAGTATTACTGTGTTTACCCAAATGAAGCATAATTGGTTGCCTACATCATTCTGTTTTGCGTTTCTTCTTTTGGTCATAAAATTTGAAACTGGTCAATATATTTTGTTATGTCTATTGGTGATGGTTTTCAAGCATTCAATTTTTCGGTATTTCTTTCATAGCAATCATGTTTATCTTCAGGTTGACTCCATATAGAAGAATTCAAGTGCGTGGAGAAAGTGGAATTATAAGAGAACAAGGATAATAAATATATATGATGCAGGCAGGGTCATAAGCATTAAGTGTTTAAAAGCTTTACTTTGTCTGCAGTAACTTCAGAACTTGGCTCAATTTGATTTAATGTCATTGACACAAAATTTTAATTTGGTTTACATAAAGAGTTTAAATTGAAATCAAGTTTAAAGCATCACAATCCTTTATTGGTGAATTGTTTCATTTCCTGTCACTAAAGTAGTGGATACCTAGTTACAATATTGTGTTACTTTCTTTCATTGTTAAGGTAGCTTTTTTGTACACAAAACCTGAATTAGGGTATTTGCAAACCAAATATGAGTTTCTCGATCATTATCTCAGATAGCCGGCAGCAAAAAATTCTTGCAAAGATAACATAGAAAAAAATCTTCAACACTAGCATTTAAAAGAAATGGTGACAGCAGCAGGTTGTAATTTACAGCAACAAAATGAGCTGCCAGCAACTAGCCAAAGTCGACAGCAGAGACTATAGAAAAAGCACCAACCCAACTACAGAATAGCCAATGCAAGAAAATGCAGAAGAGCATAAAAGCAGTAACACAGCAGTAAGAAGAAAACCAGGGGTGATAACATCTAGTGAAATTGACTTTAGGAACAAACATCTATCGAAACTTACCCATGTTATTTTGAAATCTGTAGGAGGTTCATTAAACCTGGTCAAGGAAAAGAAATGAGCTCCTGACTTGTATATATAATGAGAGTATTAAAAAGAAAATTATTATGAAAAAAGTATTTACCAATCACTGTGATATTGATTTTAGGGTAAATGTGACAAATTTTCTCAAGTTAGACGTTGATAAATTTTCGACATCTATTGATAGATTATATATATACACTAATCAACCCATATTAGAGAATTCATTATAGAAATAATTTTCAGTAAATCTAAGTTTATAGATTTTAGGACTAACATCAATAGGATAGACAATAATTCATTATATGTTTTATTATATGCCACTAAAATTTCAACTTTTATATTTCAAGTTTCAAGATTTGTATTTTAAATATTTATATTAGATATTCAAATTTTATGTGTCAACTCTACTATTTTAACTTTCATATTTCATATTTTATATTACATTAAAAAAATAACTATTAAACTCTTAAAGTTTGATAAAATATTTTTATTATATAATATAATAATTTTTAAAATTATTATAACATTAATTTAATAAATTTGATAAAATTTATAAAATAAATAATTAAAACGTATAAATAAATATTTATATTTTTAATTATATGTAATGGATCGCTAATTAATTTAAAACTTCCGGCCTAAAACACAACAAATCATTGTAACAGGTCCATGAAAGCGAGCGTTTATCACGCACGAGGTAATGTAATTACAAACATATCCTCAACTTAAGTTACACAATCACAACACATGGCCTCACATTCATCAACCTCCGAAGCCACGTTTCACAGCACAATTTAGGAAGAAGGGCTACAATAGTAAATATACATGTAAAAGCCACCGAAATTCGATAATTCTTCAGCCTCCTTCAACTCGGCCATTACCGTTCAGTTCTGGTAGGCGATCTCTCGAAATTCATTATTTATTAATAGCTAAATCCAAACACGCCCTTATTTCCTTCCAATTGCCCAAACCGAAAGCTCTAGAAATTCTCTTCATCGAACGAAAAATCACTTTTGCGAGGATAGGTTTTGCTTCTAAATTGAATCAAGAATGTTTAACGGAATGATGGATCCGGAGATGATCAGACTGGCTCAGGAGCAGATGAGTCGGATGTCACCTGATGACTTCGCAAGGATCCAGCAACAGGTATTGTTTCTGTTTTTTCTTGTTGAGTTTAGTTTTTTACTTGTTTAATTTCGCTTTAGTTAGACCTAAAATTGAGTTTGATTTGAATTCTTTTCAAGCGTTTCTTGTATGATCACTTTTGGCAGATATATGTAAAGTGTCTTTTGATGCGAAGTTAATAAATTTTCTTTAGCTTAGGAGGCTTATAAATGGTGATCAAGAACAAAATCGTTTGAGTTCTTCAATTTGTGATGTGATTAATGATTGTGATTATGTGTCTATTCAAAATGGAGGGTTTGTTATGGAAGTGGTTATTTAAATTGGATAGGATTTATTTCTTGTGGATTAATTACAATTTCCATATTGGTTTATCAATCATTAATTTGAGTAGAGAAACTGATTAAATTAGGCTGTATTTAAAATAATATTTTGGCTAAAAAATGTCTAATGAAGTTAATCAATGAAGAATAAACCCCAAACTAGTTGTGGTTGGCTATATGAATCCTCAATCCTCTTCAACTATTTCACCTTACCAAGGGTTATTAAGTAAAAGGTTTGCTTAATGTCAAAATTAAAATTTGGATGATTTATCTAGTACTGTTTTGTGCTGTTAGAACTGGGATGCATTTGTTAATGTCACAGTTGTTGGCTGTCTCAAGTCTTAAGCTGAATGGAGGTTTAATGGGGATTTTTATCACCAATACATAGCTCACCTTTTGTTTCATTCCAACCCCTGAATTTTAACCAGTAGATGAATTATCAGATTTACTTAGTACATTGTCAAAAAAATAATTTCTGGCCAAACTTGTGATATGATGTTAGTAAATTTCCTTATTGAGGAGTGTTTTCATTTTAAGTTGAATTGGAACTAAGTGTTTCAAGAAAAAAAAATTGTAAATTATTTTTAGGTTAATCACACATTTGCTTTTGATAATTTGTTTCTATGTTGGGTCAGTCTTGATTTCTATTATTATGATTTATTTCTGTCTTTTATTAAAAAGAAAAAGAAAAGATAAGGAACTTTTGATAGCCCAGACATCCCTTGTCAGATGCTACGGGTTGAAACTAGGGAGTGGGACTGCTTTTAACTGTACAATTTTTAGTAGTCACTAGACCTTTGGAATTTATTAATTGAGTAGTGGTGGCCCCAAGGGAATTTGAGTATATTAACCTCCATTTGGAAACCAAGGGTATAGCCCTTGGGTTATTGGGGAATCAAATATTTATTTCTCAATAATAACTGGTACAATCAGTTAAAAAATTTGCAAAATAGATATTGCCCTTTTGAAAATCTTCAGAAACCTGAATTGGATTACTTGACTGGTGTTCATTTACTATCAGAATAAATAACTACATAGGATAGGAATGGTTTGATATGGTTGCGAGGTTGATGAAGTTTCAAGCTGAAACCATTTGTGTAGTCCAACCATGAAAAGAGAAAACAGAAACTCAGTCACTTAAAAATGAGTAAATGGCTTACACTCGTAGGTCAACACTAGTAAATTAATTTCTTAAGTTCTATTCTGAACACATGAACTGTTTGACTTAAGCTTTAATTGGATCACTTAGTACTGATGCTTCAGCAACTTCTGATCACAAGAATGTGCGTCTTATTTGAGACTTAAGTTTCTGAATTTGGTCGTTACAAGCATACAACCTGCGTGAATGGTGGTTAATGGATCTTGAGTTTTCCCATGTTTTGGTTAATTGGTAATTTTCTACTAATTCATAGTTGTCGTGGGCCATTGGTAAAGCAGATGATGGCTAATCCAGAGTTGATGAGAATGGCTACAGAAAACATGAAGAATATGAGGCCTGAAGATTTGAAACGCGCTGCAGAACAGTTAAATCATAGCCGTCCTGAGGAGATGGCTGAGATTGGTGAGAAATTGGCTAATGCTAGTCCTGAAGAGATTGCTGCTATGCGTGCCCGTGTCGATGCCCAAATGAATTATGAACTAAATGCTGCACAGATGTTAAAGAAACAGGTAACTTTAAATCATTTCAAGTAACCGAAAAAAAAAAAAAGAGGTACTCTAGTATGTTAGAGAGTGAGTCTTATATGTTCATTTATATTTGGCAGGGCAATGAGCTTCACAGCCAGGGAAGATTCAACGATGCCTCTGAAAAGTATATACTTGTAAGCAAGAAATGCATCTTTTCTCGTTTTTCTTTCACATGCTCTTATTATGGTGTATGTTTTTCAATTTCATATTAATTTTTTTTCTCCTTTTTATTTACATCAGGCAAAGAAAAACCTACAAGGAATCCATTCCTCCAAAGGAAAAACACTTGTATTGGCTTGCTCTCTTAACTTGATGTCTTGTTACCTGAAAACAAGGCAGTATGACGAGTGCATAAAAGAAGGGTCTGAGGTATGAAAATGCCACTTTTCTTGTCTGTTATATTATCATTTGAGATCATTCATGCATGGTTCACACTGTAGTTATAAGAACACGGGAGAAATGAACTGAGTTTAGCAACAAACACAATAAGCAAGTAAAGAATTTTAAGAGTATTAATTTGTATTTTGTAAGAGTAGAGAATATAAAATGAAAAAGATTTTCTTTGGTTATATTCCAGGTATTGGCATCTGATGCCAAGAACATCAAGGCTCTTTATCGAAGGGGTCAAGCTTATAAAGAAATTGGCCGACTAGAAGTAAGATATTCTGTGAACGTTAGTCATTTGTTGCCCTTGATTGGCAAATTGTGCTTCTGAAAGATTTTAAATTTATGTGATATGTGCTTCTGAAATTGTGTAGGATGCTGTCGCTGATTTGAGCAAAGCACATGAATTTTCACCAGTAGACGAAACTATTGCAGATGTCTTAAGGTGTGAATTCAACTGGTTTAGGAGCAAACAAGGGATATCTTGTCCAGTCCCATCACTTATGCTGCGTTAATATTAGCATAACTGTAGTCCTCCTTTGATCATCTTGTGTAAGCTAGATGCATTCAGGTCAATGCTAGAATGTCATTTGATATTTCATTATGGCTTTGAGAAAAGATATCAAAATTGTTTTCCATTATCTTAAGCATAAGGTTATTATTGACATTTTATTAGGATTTTATGGTAATGAAATAGTTAAAAGGAACGTATTTGGTTTTAAGTATAACATGTTATATAATGGCAATTGTTGATACAGAGATGCTAAGGAAAGACTGACTAAAGATGGTGGTCATCATGTACCAGGAAGTATGTTGTTCTCTTGCTTAATATAGTTGATGGTTATGATTTTTCTTTGTTCTTTACTCTGCTTAATCTTGTATTTCTGCTTCATATTCAAATTTTCTATTGTTTTTTTGTGGTCGGCCCATATTTGATAGGATTAGTAATTGAAGAGATAACTGAGGACGATGAGGCGGTGTCTTCAGGAAACAATAAAAGCCCATCCACAGAATATTTGGTAACACAATCGCGGGAAAGAACTGACCTATCTAATAGTGAATGTAGTGCTAAAGGTGGAGGCTTGACAAGTAATCCCGAGTATCTACGGGATTTGAAAGATGATCCAGATTCTATCAGGTTCGTTAGCTGATTTCTTAAATTGTTTGGTGGGAAGTCTTCTTGTGCTTAGTTACCAAATGATGAAGTGAAGCATGAAGCATACAACTAAGCAAAGATAGTATTTTAGTATAAAGTTCATGAAGCCTCCTCAATCATGTATAAATGAGGAAACTTTTCAAACAGAGACTTGAGATCAGACTTGGGAAAGCATTATCTAGAATCATGTATTAAATTCCAAATTTATAAGAGGCATATACAGTAAGGAAGTAAAGCAAGAGTTGGAGGAAGAAGAACCAGAATATGTTGCATGAGTTAGCCAATTGAGTAGGAAAAAAATGAGAAAGAGAAAATATTAACACACAGCTTGTAGACTTATGAAAAAGGAAAGAGACTAAGGATTGCTTTTGGTAGAACGAGCAGTTGGATTAAACCATGGTGAATCCTGGTAGTGATGCATGACCAGATTATCTTGTTCTTTTAACACAATAGTTTATCGTAAATTGGATATTACCATGATCTCTGAACTGTTAAAAATTATGCATAAAGGGAGTACTCACTAACTTAGAGCTTCAGTTTTGCAGCAAGGAAATCCCAAATACTGATTATGTTAGAAAATAAAATAAAAAACTCTTGCAATTTGGAGCAGGAATAATAATTGCTTAGCTGTTGCTTCCTTTAGTCCTCTTGATGAGTTTCTCTTTCCATCCTACTTTCTAATTTTAAGGTTGATATCTGGCATCGTTTACTTGTAAACGTAACAATAAGCTTGAACAATGGTTATCTAGATAGACCATAAAATAATCTGGTGATGTTCATGTACTTAAATTTTATACACCTCAATAATGCGCAACTAGAAATTTACCACAATTATTTGAATTTGTTAGATTAACATCACTGTGATTGGATGTCATATTATTGATATGAGGATAAAAAATATTCAAATTGTAACTCGTCCATTTAAAGGTGAAAGTGTTTGTCTTGTCTTTCGGGTTTATTTAATCACTCAACTGTGTTTATTAAATAAGAGTGTTTTATTTATTCTTTTTTTTTGGTGATTTATAGATCATTCCAGAATTTCATTTCTAATGCCAATCCTGAAACCCTCGCTGCTCTCGGTGGTGGAAAAGCTGGAGAGGTATCTCCTGACATGTTTAAGGCTGCATCAAATATGATCAGCAAGATGTCACCTGAAGAACTTCAAAAGATGATTCAAATGGCGTCTTCATTTCAAGGGGAAAATCCATTTGCAAATGGGGGCTCCGTAGAAACTAATAATTCCAATAGCTTTACACCTGGGTCAATTCCTCCAAACGTGACACCTGACATGCTTAAAACAGCTTCTGATATGATGGGTAAGATGTCACCTGAAGATCTTCAGAAAATGTTTGAAATGACATCCTCCTTGAAAAACAGAGAGTCTGGGCCAGCATCAGCTGTGAGCATTGATGGGCCGAGTTCAGGTAGTAGATCAACATTATCAGAACCCAGGGAGAGTTCTGCTGTTAATGGGAATAATATCATGGGTAACCCTAGTTCTTCTGGTAGTTTCTTCCCAAATTCTAGAGCTGGTCCTCAGTCAAGCTTTTCACCCTCAACTGCTGATTTACAACAGATGAGAAACCAAATGAATGATCCGGCTATGAAGCAGGTATTTATACTTCTCTTTGTTTTTGCTTTTTAGAGGGTGCTTGTGTACAAAAATGAAATTTTACAGTGCAGCAATTTAAGTCTCTTTTCTTTAATAGCATTGAAGTGATTGCATTCATTACTTATTTTTATCTATGATAAACAAATTTTAGTGATGACTCCATGCTGCGTGCAAGCTTTCATCTTAGAGAATAATGAATGAGCTAATGTATCTATGTGGCAGAGGAGTGTGATCATCCTCTTTAGAAGCTATAAGTATGATTAAAAAAATTTGCATGACCTTATATTCTCACTTATGAATGTTTGTTTGCTTGCAAATTGGTAGATGTTCTCATCAATGATTAAGAATATGAGCCCAGAAATGATGGCAAACATGAGTGAACAGTTTGGAATCAAGCTTTCTCCAGACGATGCAGCAAAATTTCAACAAACCATGTCATCGCTATCCCCAGATGACTTGGATAGAATGGTAACTTCTTTAGACATATTTACTTTATTCATGAGTATTATTATTGCATTTATAGAACAACCCAACTTTAAGGATTGAGAAGATTTTTAAACAGCCAAGCTGCATGATTAAAGTTTCTTTTAACTTAATTTTTAGAGGTCACTTCTTGTATGTTGACAGATTTGTCTATTAAGATTACAATATTTGCTCATAATATGCTACTGCTATCCTCATAAATTTCTAAGTTAATTTTCCTTTCGGTGGTCGAGTAAATGGATGAAAATGGACATAGCGTTCAGATTTTTATTGTCTGACTTTTTTCCTTTATTTGAAAACTGGTGTGCTATTGCATATTGTTGTTAAGCCATGAGGAATTCGGGAAAGCTGGATGAACCAGCCTATCATCAATTGTTTGCTGCAGTTTTCTTTTCTTATTGTGCTCTTTAGAGACTCATGAACCAAGCACCCAATCCCATTGGTAGAACCAGCTTTGAATGAGATCTAGTGTAAAATGCTACGTGTGGCACTAGGCATTAGTGAAGTAGAGCCTTGCAGAACTTGATTAAAAAATACTATTGTGTAGTGGATGAAGGGCAAATATTCACTATACCACAGGGATGTCTGGTTGCTAGTTAATATTATGAAGGCGGATATATATTAATACATTTACTGACTTTTATCTGGTCCTTGGTTTAATTCATTTATTATTTTTTCGCCAACATAGTTGGTAATTTGTTAGTCCCAATAATGATTTTTGATATCATCAAGTTACCGAAGTTTGATGTTAATCTTAATTCCAACTTGACTATTAGCACTAGTTGTGCCAGTGCTTGGGTGATTGATGTTATATGGATCTGTGTAGAGAAGTTTAATCCATATTGTCCATGAACTTGGAATAATGCACGAATGGCTTATATTATGATGAATGAATGTGTAGTAATTTGCAAAAAAAATTCGTGTGAAGCATAAAGTTTCATTGTTTAGCAGCAGGAAATTTCACAAGAGACTGCCGAATTTTCTCATTATTTAAGGGCTTCTAATTGTCTTGATCTTGATTTATTTATCAACTTTTTTCAAATTTTATGACTTACAAGCAGTAATATTTACTCAGCATCCGCTATTAAATATGTTAATTATTTTCTTGTCCTTAAATTGTTGCAGATGCGGTGGGCAGATAGGGTTCAAAGAGGAGTTGAAGGTGTTAAAAAGACCAAGAACTGGTTGCTGGGAAAACCCGGTATGATTTTGGCCATATGCATGCTCATCTTAGCTGTGATACTTCATCGGCTTGGTTTCATCGGCACTTAGAAAGACTATCTTGGTACTATACTGCATCCTACACTAGTTTTTAGCCCACAGATGAGCGATAATTGACTCAACAAAACATTTCCTTTCGATAACATAATCGCTGCAAGCCAAACCAACGAGCAATGGGTACTTGGGATTGAAGAAAAGGAATGGCTGATTTTGTGCTCAGCGGGTGAAAATAATGCCCATGATATTTTTTTTGGCATGTCATATTGTCATTACTCAACATGTATTAGTTGATCCGATGATTACCACCTTAAAAAATTGAATATGTGTTTTCTTTTTGGTGGGTTGAGTGTGTGATAACCATGCGAAAATTTGTAGGGACTCTTTTTTGTTATTATTTTTTTTCTTCTTTTTCTGTTTTTGTCCGGGCAAAACTCAGTTTGGTATTATTCTGTAACATTTCCAGTCTAGATGATAATATGGTAATCCTTTGTAATTTAAGAATTTACAATTTTTAACTCCCATTTATTTAAGATTTTGTTCTTGAAAAAAATTTTAATCCGCATTGTGTTCACTTGTATAAGAGAGAAAATTATGTTGTTTGTATAGTTTTGGAAAAATACGTATTTATAGAATTAGGGTTATAGTATTGATTAAAATATATTTAGAGCATATTTGGTATTGTTGGTGTCTACTTAACTTTGAAAATAAAAATTGGAAAAAAATGTTTGGTAATGATTTAGTTATTTTTTATATTAATATTTGATATTCAGTTATTTTTATTTGTTAATTTTTGCTAATGAGTGTATTTGTTAACATGAATATAATGAGTCACAACTCGGTACAAAATTCTTAAGTTTTTTTTTTTTCCTTTTGAAGCATAAAATATTAATATATTATATATAATTATATAAATTATATAATAATTATGTGTTAAATTTAATCTTACTTATTAAAAGTATATAAATTTAATAATATATAAATAATTTAAAATTTTATATAAAATTAAAAAATTATCGATACATTTTCATATATACTTGTGTGTGTGTGTATGGAGCGAAATATTTATTAATGGAGATTAATTTAAAAATAATAAATTTTTATAAGAATGGTATAGTTTCGATTATCTTAATGTATAAGCATTAAAGGTAAAAATTTGAACATTCATTTGATACAATTAAAATTTTTATTCGGACTTTTGTAAAATGTGATATTTTGAATTGAATTTAGAATTTTTGATTTATTTATTGTGTATTGTTTGAAGTAGGATTAACAGATTAAATTGTAGATAATTTAGTTTTGGTTTCTATTTAAATTTTATTACCATTGATGATTGCTAAAAAATTGTAAATGACGATTGAGTTACCACAAACTTTTTGTTCTTCTTTGTAAGAGCATGAACTGATTATCTAAATCAATATAATGTACTAATAATTACCTATCCAAAAATTTAAAATCTATTGTACAAATCTCAAAAATTCCAACATTAATATTGAAGTTCTAACATAAAAATAAAAAATAAGTACTTAAAAATACTGTAGTAAACAATATTTAGCGTATATAAGTTTTACTCTTTTTTATTAAATATTTCTTTTATTTTTATTAAACAAATTTAAGAAAAAAATTTGTAAGAGAAAAATTTCGTGAATCTTTTTATATTTTAGAATTAAGAACTAAAAATTAAGAGATTAAATTTGTAAGTTAATGAAATTAATTTAACTTTATATATTTTAAGGAAATTAATTTTAAATTTATATTTATTAGTTTTAAATTATAAAATCTTTTTTAAAGAAATTACATTGTCATTATAAAATATATAAATTTAATTATATATATATATAAATATGAGGATGTAAATTATATATTTTGTTATTTTATGCATAAAAGAAAAAACTAAACATCAAAATCTAAGAAGTAAAATATCCGTAGAGAAGAGAGGGAGAGGAGAGGTGAGGTGGGGCGAGTGTAGAACCAGAAGGTACCACTGGCACAGCCAGATAAAGACATTAAGTCAATGTCGTGGGTGGTCCGCAAATATTGACCGTTGATCGAAATAAAATCTGACTCTTTAAGCTTTGATGATTGTACTTTTTTGAGGATGATTCAGTTTACGATGTTAATAAAATGATCACTCAGTGTTCTTTATTTCTTAAGAGTTTAAAACATTAATCCTCTAAAATTTAAGACTTTAATATTTAAATAAAAATTTTAAAAAATATATTTATTTTTTTATATCATTAATTAACCATCAATTTTTATTTAAATAATTATAATATTTTTAATTAATTTAAGTTAAAATTTAAAAAATTTAATTTTTAATTTATATAATATTTAAAAAATTAAAATAATTAAAATTTAGCATTTTAGAGTTTAGAAAAGAACTCTACCAATTATTGTTCTGCTTAATCGTATAAATTTTACTTGTTTGTACACCCTCTAAATTATTAACAAAAAAAATACACAAAACAATTACTAATAAAAATATTTTATAAGTAATAAAATATATTTTTATCTATGATAAAAAATAAATAGTAAGTTGTAAGACATTTCTTATATTATTTGTACTTAAATGAACTTTTATTTACATTAATTTTAGTTATTAATATGAACATATGTAATAATTAACATATGCATTTTATAATAGTTAAAGTGCATATTTAAATATTTATAATCACAAATAAGAATTATATGAATTGTAATTATTTTTACATAAATTTAAATAATTTCATAATAAAAATTATCTATGCAATTTAATCCTATCCTATAGCATAATAAGATAAGATCTTATCAGTATGATCTTATCTTAATTTATTTTTATCTTCTTCAATCTCATATAATTATATTTATAAGAGTATTTAGCTTAGCAAGAAGAAAGAGAATTTTAATTTTTATGTCGAATATTAAAATTATATATCTAAAATATTTTTATTTACCCAAATTGTAAAGCATTGGATAAAATTGGGTGTAAAAGCAATACGCCAATAAAAATAAAATAGTAAATGACAATTAAATATCATATCCCTTCTTCCTCGATGAACAAAGAGGTGTGCCCGTATCAATAATTCTCGTCAAAGGTGAAACAGCGTTTACAAATCCCACATTTTCCACCCACTTTATAACTTCACGTCCTTGATCTGGTGGACTATAATTAATCCCAACAAAAAAAAATCCGGATAATAACATTGGGATACCTCATTTTTTATAATTTCTTGAATAAGAGTATACTTTCACCGGTTATGTTATATATGCATGACTTACATAAAAATAATGAAAATACACTTTATCATTAAATTGTTTCCTATTTATCTTTGCATCTGTAGTTTAAATTTAATTTAATTTAAATTAAATTACTCAAATATATTAAAAGAGTTTACTTTACTTTTCAAATTAATACCTAAAAATTAGTAATTACATGTAAATAGAATTAAATTAATTTTTTTACCTAATATGAATATATAGATAAATTCACTATTATAATTATAAAAATAGTAATATTTGTGTATATACATGTGTGTGTATATATAGTAAAAGATTAATAGTCACTAAATTTCATACAATTTTTTATACTATTTATAAATTATTAATTCTAAATACTTTTAATAATTAAAATTATACTTTATATTTATATTAGTTATTAAATATTCATTATAATTAATTACATATTAATATTAAGAGTATTGCAAAAATATCCATACTATATGTTACTAATTAAATCTATATGCTCATAATTGAAATTGTATTTTATATTACTAAGCTACTAATTAAATTTTTGGATAATTTTTAACATGATAAATACTTATGGTATTGCCAAAGAGACCTTAATTGATAATTTTGCTTATAAGGTATTTATTTAATTCATATTAGCCAATTATGAATTTATTTGAAAACATATAAAAATTCATAGACTTCAGAGTTATTAACCAAAAACAAAATAGTATTTTAAAGACAATTATTTTTTTATTTAAAAAAAAAATCTAATTTGTCCGGCTTAAATTAAAGTACAGAGTCCGTTTCAAAAATCCCCGTATGGTTCGGATTTATACAGCTCTGTTTTATAATAATTTTGTTTTTATTTTTATTCAATAAATAATTCAATTTCCTCTCTGTCTCTCCCTCTCAATCCAATCAATCCGAAGGCTTTTCGATTTCCTCCCTCTTTTTTTAGTTGAGTCTGGCTCATCCCCGATGGCCGGACCTACTTTGATTCCCTCGCCGTCGTTGACGCTCCGGCGTCAACCGCTTTTGCCTAAGGACGGCCATAAAAAGGGAGGCAAGAAGTTCGGCGAGTTGGCGGGCGGAACCACGGCGGAGTGCGCGGCTGTGTGCTGTTGTTGTCCCTGCACCGTGATGAATCTTCTGGTACTCGCGGTTTACAGGGTTCCGGCCGGGCTTTGCAAGAAGGCATGGAGGAAGCAGAGGAAACGACACCGTATCTTGAAGAGGAAGCAGGTCGGGGGTCTTTTAATAGCGCCGACAATCGGCGGGCCGAATGCTGAAGAGAAGGTGGCGCAGACGGAGGAGTTGTTGGTGGCTGCGAACTCGGAGGAGAACGAGAAGGCGGCGGAATTGGAGAAGGAAATGTGGGACCGGTTTCATGGTGCCGGGTTCTGGAGAAGTCCTTCGCAGAAAGAGAGTGAATGTGAAAACGACGTCGTAAAGTAAGCAAATAACTGTTTCTAACTGTAAGTATTGTTTCTATTAACTGTACGAAGAATTGCGCGCTTGATAACAGAAGAGAACTACTGCTGGGTTTTTTTGGCATACGGGTAGATCTTTTGCAGGAGGAATTGATAGGGTAAGACTCAGGTGCAGGGTTTGTATAAATACAATCAGATCAATCAAATCACACGTGATGTTGTGATAATGATGTGACGTATTATTGTTTGAAGGGTTCTATACGATGGCGTATATCAAATGTTAAAAGAAAAAATAATACTAATACAAATTAAGAGCTTCTAAATTTTACGTATCCATTAATATTTAAAAAATAAAAAGATAATTTTTGTCCTATACTTATTATTATTATTATTTTAATTGGTTGTGATTTAAATTTTGTGCTGTATTATTAAGTGAGGACGTTTGCAGTTTTTCAAAATACAGATTTTAAGTATTTTCACTGATTTATGTAAGTCTTCGTTTTTGCATTAAGTTTGTATTATTATTATTGTTATTATTATTTTTTTAATTTACATTTTATATAAAAGAATTCAATTGATCGAATTGGTCTTTTGGGAAGAGAAGTTTTGATGTTTCCCTTGGAGAGAATAGATTAATAGAATTGCATGACTATTATTATTTTTCCAGTAAATATAGAAAAAAGTTGTATTATTATTTCAAATAATTTAGAATAATATGATTGGGAATATGACTTTTGAACCAGTCCTAATTATAACCACAGCAAAGAGAGGAAAAAGAGAGAGAGAGAGAGAGAGAAAAGAAGACTTGGAAATGGCCACCAAGACCACACATTAATTTAGCAAATCAATTACCTATTCCTATTGACTTTAATGATAATTTTATTGATTTTAATTAGTTGGATTTGAAATAAATTAATTTAAAATGGTCGCCCGATTCTATCCTAAATGAGTTGGATTAAGTTGAAATTACAACTAAGTAACCTAAAAGGGGGTGAATTGCGTTTTCAATAAATTTAACAATTCGATAATCAATATCAAACCATTCAAATCCTCTAAAATCTAATACACCAAATTCCACATATGATTCTAATCATCAATACATAAATCATAATAAATTAAGTCTCAAATATTTAAGAGTATAGACAATGAATAATGATAAATTAATTATCAAATATGCACGAGTAAAAGTGTACACAATGATAAATTTGGTCAAAAAGTTTTACTATACTAAACTCTTTGTTTATACTTTTATATAGTTTGACATTATAATTTTACAAAGTTATCAATTTATCCCTTAATTCTCTATTAATTTTACTATTTAAAATATTAACCTTCTCAATAATTGATTTTTGGCTCTTTTCTTTAGTGTTGAGATAACATTGAATTTTTACATAAGTTTGAAGATTTTACTAACTAAATCTTTAGCATCCCAACAATTAAATTAAAATTTTTTTAACACTTCTTAAATCTCATAAGCGATTTCTTACCAAATCACTCAATTTTCGATACAAATGAGTTGTCATAAGATCACAGACTCTTGACAATTAAGAGTTAACACTCTTAAATACTCTCTCACCAAGATTACAAAGAGAAAAGAAATAAATACACCTCCTAAATTTACTCACAATGAAGAAGTATTACAAATAAAGAGATAAGGTGTCTGAATTGAGTATGTTGCAATTTGTTGTAATTTGTAAGCTTTTAAAAAAGTCCCTTTTCTAGATTTCTAGAGTTTTGATTTCAGACCTATTTTCAAGTTTTAAAAACTTTCATTTTAGTCTCTAAAAATTTTAATCCAAAAAGAGAAATGTTTTTCACAAGTCTAAGTTTATAAATTAATTAAAAATAATGCAATAAAAATTTTAAGAAACATTTTTTTGAGAATCATGTTTGTATAAAAGTTTTAAAGCTTATATAATTATCACAATCACAAACACACAAGCATATATTAAAAAATATACCAATGAAATTATGAAACTTTCTCTTTTATTTTTCAATTGATTTCTTTCATTTACTCAAGGAGATTTGTTATGCTTTTTTTAAATATGACAATTTGGATATTCTTTGAATCTTTACAATTCAATTCTACTTCTTCATACTAAAAAATATCACAGTAAATATTGTAAGAAGAATTTAGTTAATAATAGATATCAATGTCTGATATCATCAAAATAATAAGTTATGAGCTTTAAAGCTAATATAAATTTCTATTCATTTTAATTTTTCATTAATCAAAGTACTTTTCTAATGTTAAATTTTTTTAATTATTTGGTGTCATTTATTTGACCTTGGAGAAGAGTTTCTGAAAATTTTAAAAATAGTTTTTCTTTGCTAAAAAAATCCCAAAATTTTAGACTTTTAATGTGGTAGTAGAGCTTTTTAATTTTTGTTTTTAAAAAGTTAAATTGTCTAAAATAATCTTATTTTATTTAAAAAATTTATGTTATTTATTTATAATATAATTTAAAAAACTTATTTATTAAATTAGTTATCATATTTTTTAAAATTTATTTGTATCAACTAAACAATTAATAAATTTTTATTAAAAATTCTACTTATAAAAAATTTACTCTAAAAACTCTATTAAAAAAATTATATCAAACAGAAGCTAGATTCATTAGGTCAGTAGATTTTACATGTAATTATTATTATATAAAATGTTAAATTGAATTTTAAAAGAATTGCCGTAGAATTAGAAGCTAAATTTTTATGCTTTAAACATGAGAAGGACAAAGCGCCCTTAACAAAAAATTTAGGATTGGAAAATCCTCTGCTTGAGAAACCAATATTCTAAAACACCAAATACTACTATAAATATTCATTTGTTACATACATACATACATACATACATACAATATGTGCACGGGTGTGCATGTGTGGTTTGGTCTTTTAGAATATTTTTTTATACTTTCACCTCCATAAATTTTATTGTTTGCCCCCAAAGAGAAAACTCTAACCCCTCACCATACAATATAAAGTAAAGGTATAAATTTTGTGAGGATAATGTTAGTCTACAAAACTAAATATTAATTGTGGACTTGACTACAATATAATGAATTTATCTTTTTATCTTTTTATCTCAATTAAATGTCAAACTTGAAACATATAACATGAAAATTTGAATTAAAAAAAAAAGTTTAGGTAACAAAACACACATGTATTATAGTCAATCCTATTAATTGTATCTTATCTTTCATTATTAATGCATTCTAATGTCCGATTGTTAGGTAAATTTGGTTGACGTTAAAACATTTCATTATTAGAAATGAAAGATTTTCTTCTAACCTATTCATAAGAAAATAAATAAAAAGAGATTGATTTTTGTCGAAATTAAATTTTATGAGAAAATTTTAAATTTATTGTTAAATTTCTTCACAAACTTAATGCTTGCTCTACAAGTATAATATGGGTCAAAAGCGTCCTATGTAACTACGGAAGAATGTCCATAAAATAAAATAAATAAATAAATAAATAAATAAAATAAAACTAAAAAATATTTATGTCTAAATTTGGTAAAGATGTAAAGATGTGGGAGTGTGTTCGAGTTATCAGCTTCAAGACAGGACTCTCTCCACTTTCGTTTTGAAAATTTTCTACCCAAATTTAATGTTATAATACTGAAGAAAAAAAAATTAGATAAAGGACGTATAGATCCCTCAAATTGTCAAAAAAATATGTTATTTTATTGATCTTAAAAATATTCACACAAACTCTGCTTCGATAAATTTTTTTATTAATTCCGATGCTTGTACTTATTAATGTTTTTTTAATTAATCATTTTAAGAGATGAAATATATCACATTACTTTCATTTTTATCTCAATTCACAAATTAAACCATCAAATAGGGTTTACATGAATACTTTTAAAATTAGAATGACTAAAGTATATATTGGCCAAATTTTATAGGTGTATATATATGATTTTACCCTTTTAAATTTTGTGAAAGAAATTAAAAAGCATCTCCTTAACTTGGGTTGTCTTTGTGTCGTTGATAAGAATTTAGTGGAAGAAATTATATCCAACACAACAATAATATATATAAATAAATGAATAATGCTTCAAGAAACAAATAATTTATAAATAAAAAATAATAAAAAAAACCCATTAATAACTTTGAATTTTAGTTAGAGTACAAAATATAAATAAAAAAGTGAGATTTTAAAAGAAATTTGAAAAATAGTAATAGTATTATTCTTGATATTATTACAACATTTTGATAATAAAAATTATATAGAAAATATTTTCAAAACTCACACATATTCTAGAAATAAAATTAAGGGAACCAAACTTACAACGGAATCTCTTTATAATTAATTATTTTTTCTCTACCGTAAGAATAAATTATTTTATACTATAAGAAATCTCAAATTCTCCTTATCCCATTGTTAAAATCTACTGTTAGCTTTGATTTGGTACTTGGATCAGCAATTTGGAGATGACTTTTGAATGGGTTATTATAACCACACTAACGGTAAAAAAAAGAAAAAAAGAAAAAAAAAGACTTTGATAATAAGCACCAAGAGTTGTATTTTTTTAATTGGTGGAAATGAATTTGTGATTGATTCCTGAAAGGAATATTATCAATAAAGAAAATTAAAGAAAATTAAAATAAAATAATACAATTGCTAAGAAAAAAGAAAAGAAAAGAATCCAATGTGTGCTAGAGCTTTGCTGAAATTCTATTCCGCATACTCTTGTATGTATGTATGTGTTTGATTCCTAAAAATGAAGCTAAAGAAAAAATTATGTTGATTTATATAAATAATCTATAAGAACATATGTTGATTGAGGTCACTTTTAAACACAAATTATAGGTTGTGGTGTGAAAAGTAAGAGTAAACTCGAGTCTGAATTAAATGTCTATTTATTTTTTTATCTAAAATATGAATCTATTTATTCAAATGTTTAAGAGTCGTTTATTTTTTAATTTATATATGAATATTTATAAAAAATATTTGAATATAATTAAGTTAAAAATTTTGATTTAAATATGAATGAGTAAATATTTAAATAATTTAAATATTTTATTTATCAACATACCTTACTTTATTTCTTAACATTTATATGTTAACAACTTAATATATTAGTTTAAAATCTTTTAAGATATATATGTCAATATATTAGTTTTAAATTTTTTATTTTATAAAAATAAATAACTTAATATTTATATTCCGAACATTTAAGATAAAAAAGTTATATGAATCAGATCCAAATTTCAGCAATATTTAGACTTTAGACAAAAAATAAACACTACCTAAATTAACATAATAACATTAGTCAAGCTAACTTGAAAGAAACTTAGGCAAAAATAATCTATTATGTGATTAAAATAATGTATAAGGAACATTAAAAACTGAAAAGCCTTAGAGTCATTTTAGTCTAAAATATTTATTTTAATTAATCTATTACAAATATGATTCTTTTACATCTTTCTAAATTAAGATTAAATATATAATTTTATTTTACACTTGTATTATGAAGATAACTTATATTAGACTAGGATAACAAGATCAAATTATGTCCTACTATAATTACATATCATGCAATATATAAGAAGGCATTATTCCATATTGAGAGGACATATAGGGATCATAATGCAAACATTATCTTCACTAGTGTCATTAGCCTTTTTCTCCTTCACGTAAAATTAGCTAACCCTAGTAATACTTATTTTTCGATAAATTTTGCCTTAGAAACCGACCTTGATTATAATTTTAGCACTTGTATATCACTCTTAATTATATCCTTCCTATATCTATAAGCCTTAATCTGGTTACTCTTAGGCTTCAAAATACTATTTTTGTAGTCTTAGACCTGTTAGGTCATAAGTAGACATATCGCCAATAGTAATGCTATATAATATTGATTTGATTTAATAGCAAAAATTATTGTTTATGTTCCTTTATATTATTTGGTATTAGGTTGATCTTACTCTCATACATTGTAGACTCATAATTTGAGTTTGGTGCCATATTGTGTATCAGAGTAGCACCACCAATAGTGGTAACAAATTCCTTTAGTCAACCACCTCATCTTCTAAGATTGTAACATCATGACTCTTGAGTTACCAGATTAGATTTAAATTATATTGTGAGCTTTATTTCTTGTAGTTAAGAAAAAGTATGAAAACTAAACTTGGATTCAAAGGTCTAATAGTGTCAAATCCATTGAGCATACTTCGAAGCCTGTTTGAGAATATTAAATTTAAAAAATTTTATGTAAATTTTGTTTAAATTTTCACTAATTTATGTAATCTTCAATTAATTAGTGTAATAGGTGTGTCATTTCTATATTCATTATAAGTAAAAAAAAAAATATAGTGTAATATAACATAATATAATTAATATTTTGTAATCCAATATGTTGTTTGTAGAAAGTAGCATATCATGACAGTTTTTTTTATCTGTTAGTCAATATAGAAAGTAGTGGCTTATTATATTATTTCAGATAACTTAGCTAGAATAGGATTTGGATAATGAAACCCAATCCTTCAACTAACCATAAATTAAAAAGATTCTATAATTTTAATATACAAACACAACATGCCTTGTTTGGATTGTTATTATCCATCTTATTTTAAAATTTAATTATTTAATTCATTTTAGATTATAAGAATCTAAAATAACCCTAAATTAATTATTTAATTGTAACGCTGTTGGAAAATAAAATATTTTTTTATCATTTTTGTGCTTCTTTTATTCTTATAAAAATTTTCAATAACATAATTAGAAAGATTTATAATTTTTGCTAGATTAAACAAAAAATCAATATATATGTATATATATTTATATAGTTATAAATTATAATTTTAATCTACCTACCTAGAATTCATTTTTATTCAACATTACATATATTTTGATAATTTGCATTGATTTCTATAACAATAAAATTTACATACAAATTACTTTTAGGACTAATATCCCTTTTAAAAATAAAATTGATGAAACGTTTAATTTCATTCACTTTGTAGTCCATTATTTTTTAATATAATACAAATAATCTCAAACTCCCTTGTATATTCTGCAAAAAAACAAAGAAGAAAAAACCCTTGTATCCTCTTGTCTGAAATCACTATTTGCTTTAATTTAGATATGAAATTTATCCAACGGATTTGATGACTTTGAATGGGTTCCTATGGGATCTATAATAAGTAGAGGTAGGCAAAATTCTTCAACATAAGATAAAATTTAGACAATGTTATAGAAAACTGGATACTAGAGGACCTCACCAACCTATGCCCTCCCAACTGTTGTAACAGGAACAGGCAAATAAACAACTACTAGAAAATATTATTTACCATATTGGGCAATTGCAAACGATTTATTGCTCCCCACAAGGCAGAGGCGCCAAGTTGAAATGGAGAAGGGTAGGAGGGTGTGTATATAATATATATCGAATTTTATATTTATATATAGTACATGTATCGAGTAAAAAAAAAAAATTAAATAATATTATTTTTAAAATAAAAATGTAATAACAATAAAAGTATATAATTCATATTTTTTATCTGTTAAGTAGTCAAATTTATACTTTTCATATATTATTTCGTATGAATAATACAACAGTATGTTAATAATATTTTTATGTAGTACAGTATAAATAAATAATAAAATATGAGAAAAAAGGTAATAGAAGATTCTCTATCCACATCTTGTTAATGAGAAATGAAATATGAGAATGATGATTAAAACGATAAATAGCATGAAAAACGGAGAATGCTTTCTACCCAATCCCTCCCTATTATCATCCCTAAATCAAATTATAATCACCACTATGAATCACACAACAAGAAACAAAATGGGAAAATCTATAGAACTAGAAAATCAACATCCATTCGTATTGACTTTAATTTGCAGGCTTTGAAATAAATTAGATCAAATAATTTAAATAAATTTAAAAAATCTTGTTGAATTAGGAGCCGAATTTTGATGCTTCAACACAAAGAAGAACAAAGCCCCTTAAGCCAAAAATTTGAGATTGGAAAAATCCTCTACTAGGGAAACCAATTAAATCTAAAAGTTAAAACACCAAATGCTAATAATAACTAAGTTTCTGTTTTCTTGTTTTTGTTTTTCGCTAAAAAATTGTATATATTTTGTCTGATATCACAATGGGCTGAGTTCTTCTTCTGTCTTTCTTTTTCCTCAATCGGCAATATTTTTAGGTGATGTAATACTCATTCAAAACTGAATGGATGATAAAATAATACATCTTAGAGATTAGTGTGCAACAATGTTTTCTTATTCTTTTACCTCTAAAGATTTCATTAATTGCAGTTTGACCCTCAAAGACAAGACTCTAAATCCTCCTATATAAAATCGGTCAAACTCATCATTCTTAAAAATGGAAGAAACATCCTTTCGATAGAAAGAGTCCGCCAGAAAAAAAGGAAAAAAGGACTGAGAGTTACATACATAATGGATTTTTTTTCGTAATTTTTTTTAATTGTATACATCAAAAGGTGCTTTCACTTCTCACAAGCAAATAGTGGAAACTATAATTTTATGTAATATCTTAATTGAATTTTATATAATGATCAAGAAATTGGGTTTAACTTCCATTAATTGTACCCTATTTTTCATTATTAGTGCATTCTAATTTCAATGCCTTTACCGACTGTTAGGTAAATTTGGTATAGCATAAAACGTTACATTATTTTGCTTTTGAACACTTCATACAAAATTAAATAAAAAAGATTGATTTTTATCAAGGTTAAGTCTTAAGAGAATTTCTTAATTTTTTTCAAAATCTTCATAAACGTATATTAAGAAAAACAAATATAAACTCCTCAAATTTCTAAAAACATATTTTAGTCTTGTTTATTTTAAAAATATCTACGCAAAATCCTATTCAGTAAAAGATTTTGTTAATTTAGATGCTTATAATTATGATAAAAAAATTATTTTCATTTTTGTCTATATTCATGAATGCAACTAACAAATGGGGTCTATTAGAATACTTTTCTATCTACATGACTAAAGCCTATATTTGACTAAACTATATGGATATATATGTCATTTTCCTTAAATTTTGAGAAAGAAATTAATAAAGCATCTCTACTTGGGTTCTTTTTGCGTCATGATAAGGATTGAGTGAAAGAAATCATATTCAACACAATATAATAATATATATAAATAAATGAATGCTTCAAGAAACAAATAATTAATAAATAAACAATAATACAAGCCAACCCATGAATAGCCTTAAATTATTGTAAGCGTATCAAGCATATATAATTACATGACTAAAAAATAACACATAGAGAGGCTTCAAGATATTCTTCTTATTATAAATCTTTAATTAACTATATGATAAACTGCAGCTCCTGGGATTCCACCTCCATTACTTTGTATATATAGGAATACAATTAATATCTTGTTGCCAACAACAATGTTTTTTGACAACATATATCTTGATATACTACTTTCAAAACAATTAAAACACTTCCCTTGCTTTGTACATAATTATCCATCAATCAAATTCGTCAGTTTCAAAGTCCTGCAAATATTTAATTAGCCTGCACGCTTTACGGAATTAATATCTTCATCTGAATAATACAAATATGATTGAATCCCCTATTCTGCTTGCAGCTATAGCCATTGTTTGTTCATCTTTCGCAGGCTTTCTGATCTGGGTAGGTGTTAATTTCATGAGACCTCTTGTTCATGCCTCGGTCGATGATCACCGGGATGTAGTCATTACTTGTTTGAAGACATTTGCGGCCATTGTTACTGCAATCTGCGTTCTGCTATTTGCAGTATTGGCTTGCTCCATGACCTTCTATCGCAAAGTTTGTGGTCAGAACGATGTTTCAAACAAGAAGATTGTGCCCTCCAGGACGTTGTCTGCTGATAATGAAGATCCACCCTTGGAATAGATGCAGATCAATGATCAACAAATCAATTTATAATTTGTGTTTTAACTTAATCTTGAAAGAGCAACAGTTAAGTGTACCATATATGCTTACTTTTATTATATGAAAGATTTTATTGATTTTTTTTCAATGAATAACAATAGATATTGTGCTTTTGTGCATCATATATTTTTGTTGCAAAATCATCTCTTCAATTTTGAGAATAATAATTCAAACTGAGAAAACTCTAGAATGCAACCTTTTTTTTGCCACGACCTTCAGCAACTAATTGGTGTGATGTTGTGCTGTAGATTACACCTGTTTAGAAAGTAATAAAAATGTTAATTATGAACCAGGAGAGATCAATGAATTCTCAAATTTCACTTAGATTAATCACTGTTTGCTGAGAGGTGTCAAACAAGGAAAATGAATTAAAGCACACACTTGGTTTTGAGACCTCGCATCAATCGGAGGCATCATCGAAATGCAATAGTGCATGACCAAGGTGCGTGGACATGCTCAAGTAAGCTAAAATTTTGTACATGGTTTGAACCGTACACAACAAACGTACACGTAAGGAGTGTGCCCTTGTATAGCAAGGAATATGCACAAGAGGGAGCGTGATATTTGTAGGTTATAAGGATGGATTCTCAAGATAGCCATAAATGGCTCCACAGGTTGGGTGTTAGATTCTTAATTTCTAAAACGCACACAGACTTTACCATAAGAAGACAAGGTTTTCGTATTTTGGGAGCACGATCTGCACAATCGAGAATGCTGGAACTCGCCCAACACTTTTTTATTTCAAGAAAAGCAAGATACATGCAAGTAACAGTTTAGTGTAGTTTTGTTACTAAAGAGAACAATGAAGCTTTAATAGTGGCGGGTGAACTTAAAAAGGTCTGAAATAGGATGCACATGTTCATTCTAGCTTGAAAATAGTAAAAATCTGAGTTAGATAGTGTTTTTCTTCTTCTTCTTTTTCTAAAGTATAAATATAATTAAAATATGAACTTAATTTAATTTTAAATTTAATTAATATATTTATTTTTTTGTCTTAAATGTTTAAATATAAATATTAAGTTATTTACTTTTATAAAAATAAAAATATAAAATTAATATATTAACATATATATTCTAAAAAATTTAGAACTAATATATTAAGTTGTTGACATATATAAATATAAAATAATAAAGTAAAGAATATTATATATTGATAAATAAAAAATTTAATTTATTTAGATAATTAATTATTTAAATTTAAATTAAATTTTTTAACTTAATTATGTTTAATTTTTTATAAGTTAAAAGTAAACAACTCTCAAATATTTGAATAAAATTATTCAAATTTAAATAAAAAAACAAACAAGCCTTAATTTCATTGAAGTGTCGAGTGAAGATCACGTGGCTAGTTGTAAAAAGTGTCATATAACACATAAAATTTGTATATTTTCCAAAACATGGACATAAACATTTGTATCATTAAAGCCGAATTCATCTCATGCAAATTATCAAATTAATTCATATTTACATTTTAAAAATAAATAAGGTACATTATGTGAATAGTTTTACTTATCTAGACCAAAGCAAGAGTTTAAGACTAACTCTAAGCATCTAGAGATCCCAAATTTCCTAAACATCATAAGACAAAACTTACTTGTAACTATATTATTCTAAACATCCTAATTATAAACAATTTTCTCCAATTTCTTTACTGTCTTTGACTAACTAAACTTCAATATAATTAATGGTTAACTAAAAGTGCATAAAATCCTTACAATAATACGTTTCAAACCTTGACAGCAAAATATAAAATCAGTTTCATGTTTCATAAATTATTCCCTTGATTAAGTCCTCTGAAAATTTACAAATACTATGCTGACATAAAGGGCTACTAACAATAAAAATGTAAATATTTTATAACATCATAAACTATACATTTAAAAAAAATTCTATTTCAAAACACATTGAATCTATAAAATAGTTCTTACCATTGAGTTTGTTTAAAAATTAATAACAAAACAGTCTTTACTTCATAAAAATCATAAAATTTTAGAGAATTAAACTAGACCCATATTCAAAGTGTTATACCGAATTTCATAAATTCTTTGGAAAAGTACAAGTATTTCAAAATAATCCCCTAATCCACGTGGTTTATTGAAACTAGAAACTCTGATGTAGCTAGTGCAATTACGTTTGGTACTTTACGCTAAGAAAAACTTGTATATAATTGAATATGTAGAGTTTACAAATTTACTGACCATTAAATAGAGTTTAAATTGAAAACTCAAACATAAGTAATACTAATCACAAACAAAGATAAGAACATAAGAAAGAGCTTATTAGATGTTGCTTACACAGCCTGCAGTTATCTAAAATCTTTATTTACCTTGTGTTTTAATTGCATTGCTCCCATGGTGCACCCGTGTAGTCCTTGCACACACCCCTATTGTTTTATTTTTTCATTTGTGTCCTTCCCTCGTCAAAACACATGAACACACTCTCAAACACTTCTCACCTATTCACCACCCTACAACCACAACAATCCTTAGCTCAAATTTTCATTTCTATCAAACTTTAGTAAATCTTTCTCATCACATTGTAATTATTCACAATAACTAATTTCCCAATCAAACATAAAATACCTAAAAATTCCTATCAATGTAAGTGTTGAAAAGCTAGCATGTTTGTTAGTAGCATAGCTATTTTAAGAAAGCTGTAAGTTTAAGAAAACTATATATTTATATTCCTAAAATTAGGAGATAGTATTTTTATGGAATCTCTTTGATTAAGGATTTGATATAGGATAGTCAATGATTCCTTATACCTAGGAGTATGGATGTATATTAATGTGGCTGTATAGATTTTTAATAATAAGAAAAATTCTTCCTTCTTCAATTTTCCTCATGGTATCAGAGCTTTAGTCTCTTTTGGATATGCTCTTATTTTTTTTTTTTGGCCTTAATTGCCAAGTTAACTCTGTTATCCTTTTTTTCAATCCTGCTCCACTCTTTTTGTTGATCTGTTCAACCGATCTGACTATGTTTGAAACCTTTAAGGCTACCAATACTTCTGCGGTGCAAATAACAGAAATTACTAACAATTAGTCAACTGGAGAACTCCAAAATATTCAATCTGCATATAGGCTTAATGGGAGCAATTATTTACAGTCGTCGCAAGTGGTGAAAACGTTTTTGATAGGGAGAGGAAATTGAATTATCTAATTGGTGATACTCATAATTCGAGAGATCCAAGATTCAATGCATGGGATGAAGCAAATTCAATAATTATGTCCTAGCGTTGGAATTCGATGCTACATGAAATTAATAAAACTTGTATGTTTTTATCCATTGCTAAGAAAATATGGGAGGTTGTTTGTCAGACATACTCGAAGGTACGTGATGCAACACAGATATACGACACATTAAAACTAAGATCTCAACCACCAAACAAAGAGAAAGATCAGTTACTGAATATGCTAATATTTTGAAGACTTTATGTCAAGAGATGGACCATTATTAATGTCTTCAGATGAAATGCAGTAAGGATACCCCTTTGCTAAAAAAAATATTGAGAAAGAACGGATTTTCGAGTTTATTGCTAGTCTAAATATTGAATTTGATCAAGTGCAGGTTCAAGTATTGGAGAAAAAAGAGTTACTATCATTAAATGAGATTATTTCTATAATTCGGGCTGAGGAAGGTAAAAGAAAGGTTATGATTAAACCCTAGAACATTGATGGTTCTACTATGCTTACAAATAGGGCAAACACTTACGGTGCAAAATTGGACTAATAAACAAGTAATGAAAGAAATAACGTTGAATTATCTAAAATGTCGAATGGTGACAGTCGAGACAATATGTGGTACACTTTTTGTAAAAAATCGAGGCATATCAGAGAGAGGTGTTGGAAATTGCATGAAAAGCCTTCAATATCAAGCAAGGGATGAGGGTATAAAAGTGGACAACAAAGAATTATGGGTAAACACGCCTAACAACAACTCATCCAGGAAAAGAAAATACTCAAGATAAAAGAGAATTCAACAAAGAAGAGATTGAAAAGCTAAGGAATCTACTAGTAACACTTGAAAAACGCGTAGATACTTGTTCATTGGCACATTCAAGTAAATTTTCTCTTTCATATGGTTTAAATGCCTCAGATATATCATTTGAAAATTCATGGATTATTGACTTAGGAGCCATAGATCATATGACACATTCTTCTTATAACATTAGTACATATGTCTCTTGTCCTAACAGCAGGAAAAAAGTTACTACAGATGGTTCACTAATCATTGTAATAGGTATTGGAGATGTCATGATCAGCCCATTTTTATTCTTACGAATATTCTCATGTTCCAAAGTGATCCATTAATCTTGCGTCTATAAATAAACTCATAACATGGACTGCAAAGTAATCTTTTTCTCTACTCATTGTATCTTTCAAGACCAGGATTCGAGAATGATAATAAGACGTGCTAAGGAAAAGGATGGATTGTACTACTTTGAGTCACCTAGAAATCTGAGTGTTAGCAAAAGAATTATACTTGTATCAATTTTCTCATCCCAATAAAGATAGAATATGGCTTCATCACCTTAAACTTGGACACCTTTCCTTTGGAATTCTTTAAAAAAGTTATGTTTCCTTCCTTATTCAAAAGGCTAAATAGTAAAAAAATTTATTGTGATGTATGTGAATTTGCAAAACATAAACGTATAAGTTTTCCAGTTCATAATAAAAGAAGCCTCATTCTTTTTTCATTAATCCATAGTGATACTTGGAGTCCATCCAGTATTCTAGATTAATATCACAAATCATCTTATTCCTAAAATATTTGGTTGTGTCATTTGTTCACGTCCATAACCAAAACAAAGGGAAATTAGATCTAAGAGTAGTAAAATGTGTTTTTCTAGGATACTTTTCAACAAAAAAGGATGTAGATGCTATCACTTGTATACCAAGATTTTTTTTTGTCTCTGTAAATGTTATTTTTATTGAAAATGAGTCATACTTCACTGAACCTTATCTTTGGTGGAAGCCTGTATTTGGGGAAGATAAGGACAAAGATAGAGATTTTTTTTTCCACCTTTGAATTCTCAATCCTAACCCGAGTCTATAACTTTCAAAAACCAGCCTGATCCATCTAAAAAAACTTCCTAAAACCAACTTGATCCATCTCAAGATATACTCAGACTTATGGTATAGACTGTTAAGAAACGTTTGCCTATGTTACTAAGATGAATACAATTAAAGTTCTATTGTCTTTAGTTGTTAACTATGATTGGTAGTTACAACAATTTGATGTGAAAAATGTCTTATTGTATGGAAATTTTGAGAAAGAAATATACATAGAAATCCCACCTAACTTTGGTGGAAATGTAGTAAATAATAAACTGTGCTAGCTTAAAAAGGTATCGTATAGATTGAAACAATCACCAAGTGCTTGGTTTGAAAAATTCGCTAAAGTAATATTAGTTATGGGATATGAACAAACTCAAGGAGACCATATACTTTTCATAAAGCATTAAGATTCAGGGAGAGTTACAATTCTTCTAGTGTATGTTGATGATATAATAGTGCAGGAAATGATAAAAAGAAAAGGTAATATCTGAAACAAAGCTTGGCTAAATAGTTTGAAATAAAAGAGCTAAGAAAATTGAGATATTTCTTAGGAAATGAAGTAGCACACTAGAAGCAGAGAATCTTTATGTCTCAACAAAAGTACATTCTTAATCTCTTGAAAGATACAAGAAAGTTAGTATATGAACTTGCAAACAGACCAATAGATCATAATTATAAACTTAAAAAGGCAAAGGAAAATGTTACCGTTGATAAATAAATGTATTAGAGATTGGTTGGGAAACTTATTTATTTGTCTCACACAAGGCCTAACATTGTCTATGCTGTAACTGTAATAAGTTAGTTCATAAACAATCTTAAGAAAGTTCATTTGCAGGCTGCTTGCAAAGTGTTACATTATCTAAAAGAAATCATAAGGAAAGGCGTTTATGTTCAAGAAGAATGTTGGACTCATGCTTGAAGCATATACGAATGCGAACTATGCTGGGTCAGTAATAGATAGGAGATCTACCACTAGATATTGTACTTTCCTAGATGGAAATCTTATTACATGGAAGAGCAAGAAACAGAATGTAATGGCCAGGTCAAGTACTGAATTAGAATTTCGAGCAATGGCACATAGAGTTTTTGTGCTGCTATAATTGAAGATTATCTTGGAAGACTTGAAGATTAAGTGTGATGGTACTATAAGACTTTACTGCGACAACAAATTTGTAATTAGTATTACTCATAATCCCGTGCAACATGACAGGATAAAACACACCGAAGTGGACAAACATTCTGTTAAAGAAAAGTTGGACAATAATTTAATATGTACACCTTATATGTTTGAACAATCTTGCGTTTCAAACAATAATTTCCAAGCTGGGAATAGACAACAATTATTCACCAGCTTAAGAGGGAGTGTTGAAAACATGTTTGTTAGCAATATAGTTATTTTAGGAAAGTTGGAAGTTTAAGAAGACTGTAAATTTATATTCCTAAAATTAAGAAATTGTATTTTTATAGAATCCCTTTTATTAATGGATCTAATGTAGGATAGTCAATTATTCCTTTTATATCTAGAAGAATAGGTGTATATTAATGTGGCTGTAGAAATTTCTAATAATAAGAAAAATTCTTCATTCTTTTATTTTCCTCAACTAGAAAATTAGAAAGTCTTTAATTATATTTAATCTTAAATTTTTATGACAATTTCAAATAAGTCTTCACTTTTGTACAACTTCATTATTGATTTTACAGTTAAATTGAGAAGTTTGTAAATTGTGGTATATGGAAAAGATTTTGAAGTTGTTGGGTTGGTAATTTTGGTTAGAAAATTTGTAGGAGTCATTGGATGATTAGTGTATTAGAAGTACTTGTGATTATTTGTAGATAATTTAAATAAAAAAAGAAATGTTTGAATGTGACATTGAGTGAGTTTTCAAAGTTGTACACCAAGTGTTTGACAAAATGATTAAGTGAAGTTTAATGAAGATTTCTTAAGTTTCATCATTGGGAAACATTTTGGAAGTATTTTAGGAGTGCAAGGAGAGTAGTATAAATGGTTTGTGTGCAAGAAAAAAGGATAGAAAAAGTGGGCTTTTCAAATATTTGGTGAAATGTCGGAGAAAATTTTGTGAGTAAAAATGGCACAAAAAAAAGGTAATTCTTTGCAAACTTCGTCGCCCTTTGATAGTAGGAGATTCATCTCATTTAAAACAGAGAAAAAGTTTAATAAATTCAAAGATGAAAGAAAGGCCATAATGAGAGAGCAGGCATTGAAATTGGATCAAGGAGATAGAAAAATTATGGAATTTATTCGGGCTTAGAAATAAGAATTACTCACTAACTATCTAGCTTAAGCAATAGTATCATTAATGAGAGAATTTGACGCTAATGCTTTAATGAATAGAGAAAATGATCAAGTGTGTGTTCAGAGTAAAAAGATTTCATTCAATTCAGAGCCATTAATACACATTATGACTTACCCTTTATTGATGAGAATAAAGATTTGTACGATACATTTAGAAAGGATGAAGACAACTACATATTGATCATTGAAGAATTATATGTTCCACGTACCCAATGGTTGAAAGATCGTAGCAAAACTCACAAATCTTTCACTTTTCTAGAAAACACGTTTAATAGATATGCTAAGGCTTGGCATAAATTCATTTGTTTCAACCTCATGCCCGCTTTTCATCTAAATGAGGTCATAACAAAATAGGCTATATTACTTTATTGTATTTGTGTGGAGATTCCAATTGATATTGGAAAGGTTATATGAGAGAGTCCGATCTCATTTATTGAAGCCAAGACAACAAGTGGACACATGTCCTTATCTCATTACTGTCTTATGTTTAAAAGTCGAGAAAAGATGAATAAATCGAAGTACAAAGTGAATTCAGATTATCCAATTAGTGGATTAATAATTTCTAAGTTTACATATTGAAAAGGTGGATAAATCGGAGTATAAATTATCTACAATGATCCTAAATACTTTTAATACACCAATTATTTAACAATTCCCACAAAATTTCCAACCCAAATCACTAACCTAACAACTTCAAAATCTTCCACATATGCCACAATTCGCAAATTTCTCAATTTAAGTGCAAAATCAATAATCAAGTTATACAAAAGTAAGAACTTACTTTAAATTGTTGTGAAAATTCAAAATTGAACATAATTAACAACTTTCCAATTTCTTACATTGATGGGGATTTTTTAGTATTTTGTGTTTAATTGGAAAATTGGTTGTTATGAATGGAGATTTAATTACAATATGGTGAGAAAGATTTAGTGAAGCTTAATAGAAATGAAAATTTGAGCTAAGAATTGTTGTGTTTGTAGGATGGTGAATGAGTGAGAAGTGTTTGAGAGTATGTTTGTGTTTTGTGCTTTGATGAGGGAAGCAAAACAAATGGAAAATAAAACAATAGAGGGTTGTGTAATAGTTGCGTAAACGAGCCATGGTTGTTGTCTCGCGCGCCCTTATTGCTATAGGGGAGTACGTGGCAATGCTTGCTGTAAAAGCTGATCACATCTTCACCAGCAAAAACACACACAATAATGACAATTAGAAGAAAAATTAAAAACATAGTAAAATAAACTTTATGAATTCAAATAAGACAACGAGAAATAAAAAAATTAGATTGTCTCTTAAGAGGCGCTAAGTTTAACATTTTCAGTAAGACGAAGTATTTTCTCAACAAAAATGCTCAAACCCTATCCAAGGTGATAGTGGTTTTGCATTGCTTATATTCATTTTGTAGCTCATACTTATAGCTAACTCAGTTATTGATGTATATGTCTTGTATTTGTTACTGACTTTGCGGTTGATGTATTTAACACATCTACTAACTTCATAATATCATCATCATTCTCCTACAAGCTACATTGTCATGGAATCCCATAAAGCTTGGTACTAAAATAAGTAAACTTAGAGAAAGAAAGATATTTAGTCATGATATTTGCTAATTTAATCTTCACTAAAACATGAAGAACACCTTTTGCAACTCTATATTTGAACTCTTGCCAACAAATCATCAATATATTTATACTGGGATAGAATTTGGAATTTGTAATAGTTCAATGCCCAAAAAGTTATACAGAGGACTTGTTGCATCTTTTAAAGAAAAAGTTTGTTTTAGTAATGAGATGATTAATCCCTCACTCGCTGCCGCCATCATCTACATAGACCAACATAAAAACAAGATCAATTTCACTCATTTTGAAAAACCAAGAGTTTTTAGCCTTTGAACAAAGAAAAGCCCAACTTAGCACTATGCCTTTTAGCTTGTCAAACCTTGATCTATTCGTTAGTTTTAAACCATACAACGCCTTCTTTAGTAAAAAAAACATAATTCGACTTGCTTTGATCTTCTAACCCTGATGGTTGTTTCATGTATAAAAGTTCTTGCAAGTCTCTATTTTACAAAGCAGTGTTTACATCCAACTGCTTAATGCGCCAATTATTCAGAGTAGCTAAAGTAAGCATCACTTTAATTGTACAAGCTTTCACTACTAAACTATAAGTTTAAGTGAAATCTACCCTAATTGTTTAATGAAAGCCCTTTGCTACTAATCTAACCTTTGACACACTGGCATCAGGATTCAGTTTAACTCAAAACACCAACTTATAGCCTACTATTTTCAAATCTAGTTAAGAAAAAGCAAAAACCCATATGTTGTTGTTAACTAGCACTATCTTCTTCTTCCCTAGTCTTTTTCCATATATCATCACATAATGCTTACTTAGTTGTAGCTACTGTAACAAGGATTTTAGTAGCAAGTATATATAACGTATAAGCTTTAGGCTTAAAAATACTTGCTTTAGATCATGTGATCATTTGATGTGTAAAGACAATAACTGGTCTGTGTTGCTCAATTGATTGGATTAATGGCATTAGTGAAATCACTTTTAGTTGTTATGTTTCTATATTTCAATGACAAGAATCATGCATTGTGCATGTTTCTGTGTCTTGAACAATAGAGAAATTACTGATTGTTAGGAGTGTTAGAGCTTATGGTTGTGATAGTTGTGTCAAGAGTTGTAACTAAAGGAGTTGAAGAAAAGGGTACTCATATATGAATTCAAGACATTAAGTAGAATTTTTCTCACTTACCATGAACAGAGAATCAAAATCAGTTTAAAAAAGAAATGAGTTTTCATCAAAAGTTACATATCTTGCAATGTGAATTCTACTTGTACAACTAAGACACATGTAACCTATATATTTAAAACTGAAACTAATGAAAACAAACTTAACGGTATGAAACTAAAATTTATGTTGATTGTATAAATGAAGACAAGGTGGACAACCAAATGGTTTCAATATAGTGCATTCCAGAATCTAGCTTAACAAGAAATGATGATTCAAAAGATAATTTTTCCTCTAATATAAGAGTTTGAAAGTCTATTGATAAGCTATGTAAAAGCTTTCCACCAAAACTAAGAGGCATTTTAGCTTGTGAACAAAGTTAGTTTTATTTAGATTTCTGCGTTTTCATTCAAACTTTCCATTTTTATTATGTTAAGAGGACATGATTTAAACCTATTCCTTCTTGTTTTTAATATTTTTCAAAAACCTTAAACTCACCACCCACATCACACTGAAGAATTTTAATCTTTCTATTGATTTCATGATGAATTTTTTAGATTATATGAACACTCTTTAAGACTTCTGAGTTCCTGGTTAAAGGAATGTTCCAAGTGTACCTGGTTAAATTATAGGATTCCCCAAAGATCAACATGAGTAATTTCAGGTAGTGATTTTTTTTCTTTGTATTAGTACTAGGAGAGTTCAATTTGTATATGTTACCATATTGATGTACACTACAAAAATAAGGAAGATTTGTTTTATTCATTAATGAAATTTTGTTTTTATTCATTAATAAAATTTTATTTTTATTCATTAATGAAATTTTGTTACAAGATGGCAGTACTTTCTTGAAAGTATACAAATTGGGATGGCTTAATTTATAATGCCAAAGACTCAATTCACTCTCAACTCTCATATCGGTGATATCTTAACTTCTATTTTTAATTATCAATTAAACTACATTCTTGACTCCTAAAACATAATGAAAACGTGAAAATATGATTCCTTATAGACTAAAAATTTCAAAGACTTAGAAATATTTTGATAACAGAATATTTTCCTACTTCTTGTCCTTAACAGAACATAACACGCTATGAAATCAATGCATATATTGTTATCATGCAATAGTTTAGAAACACTTAACAAGTTCTTTGCAATTTCAGGACATAAAGTATGTTTTTTACTTATAGGTTTGTCACATCAAATTTTGCATAATATAAAATAGGTATGAAGGCATGCCCAATGTGTGAAATTCTTAGTTTTTGACTATTGCCTATAATCAATTGCTCCTTATCTTTGTATTCTCCTCCATGATTCATAGCAGCTTAAGCATTTGTCACATGATTTGCAACCCTGTTGTCAAGGTACAAAAAAGGAACGGCTACTTTTTCAAGTGTTGCTATAAAAGCAAACATCACTAATAACTCCTGAGAATAAATAAAGAATCAGATTGTCATCGCTGATAAAATTACTTGCTACCTTAAGATAGTCTGTTGTCTTCATTTTCAAAATGTACTCGTTCAGAAAGCTCCTTTTTTACCAACTTGCATTTATATCCTTAATTGCAAACCTTACCTTCAAATGAAAGAAAAATAAATTATACGATATTTTCCAAACTTTAAAAGAGTTTTAACCGGCTTGTATTTGTATCCTTATTTGCAAACCCTTACCTTCAAATGAGAGGAAAAACCCAGGAGGATTCCTTCTGTCATTGACGACAAAAGCCAACTCATCAGTAATTGGTCAAATTCCTTCCAATGTATTTTGAATTGTTGGAAGTTTATTTGTTACCTTCATCATCAACATGAACTAAAGTAGGATTCGAGCTAGGCTTGTTGTCCATAACAAAATTCTCCAAATTGTTTGCTAAGACTTGTGATATCCATAAAATTAAAGTTATTATTGCTCAGTTTAGTTTGGGTGGTAAAAATGCATGCGTTATTTGTGGTTACAAAGGTTGGTTATGGTACTATTTTTAGATTGTTTATCACTAACATTGGTTCATTGTTAAGTTGCCATACCAAGTTAAAATTTGGTATTTTTGTGCAAGCAAAACTTAGATATAATTGAATCTGAAAAGTTCACAATATTTGAAGACCATTACTTTAAATTGAAAACTCATACTTAATTAGTAATGATGATCAGAAACAAAGATAAGAATATAAAGAGTTTAAGTTACCTGCAAATATGTTATTAATTACCTACTGTTTATGTGTTTGACACATCAACTTTCTTTGTAATATCACTAACAGTAAGAGACATCACTTTAAAATTTATTTTCTTTTCCTATTAAAAAAAGTACTGAGCTTTAAAATGTTCTTCTAAATGTCTAATTCATGTATACAAAATCTTAGACTTAAAATGAAGATGTATAATTTTCTACAATATTGGTAAACAAACCACTATTAGCACACAATGTATGAAACTATAGACTTACAATATTCTTAAACACTGTTAATGTACTTCTAATTTACTATAATAAAACAATAAACATCTAAAACTCCAAATTGTCTTGATAGGATAAAAAATTAGAGTGCAATCCGTCCTCAACTTACATCAATTTTAACATTACAAGTAAAATAAAACCTCCAAATATATTATAAAATCTCAAAATTTAATAAATGTTTATTAAATTTAAGCTAAAATATAACTTCAATGTAAAATATTCTTTATTACAAATATTAAACATTAAATCTCTAAAACAATCTAGCTCAAAATGTCTATTAATTCTTTATATCTACTTTAATCTGTAAAATATTAATGACAAGGGGTGAGCCGCCTACTCGGTAAGTAAATTTATACATAAAATTATAAACAAATAGCTTAAAAAATAATTATTTATGTATAAACGTTAACTAAAGAACAAAAATATTATAACAAAATAAACATTTGTTTTAGTAGAAACATTTAACATGTAAGCACGAATATCACATTTAATAAACCAAAACACAATAGAATTTATAACATTTAACAAAATATGCAACAACCCATTTAATAATATATTTAGCTCGTGTCTAATTGTTTCACCAATATCTGGATATCTCATTTATAACAATACAGTAAAATCATACCCAAAAAACTCGATCATTAACAGTCAATAAGTTCACATACAATAACTCAACTAGCCAATCGATAACAATAATAGTAATAGTTTTTATAGATAATAAGCTAAATATTAATTACTAAATATGACTTTTCAGCGTACAGTAAGTTCAGTAACGTTTATTTCTTATATTCAATTCGTGCAATACATTCAATGATTTATATGAAACAGTATAATTAAAAATTATTTATTTATTTTTTAAAACTAGTACATGAACAGAATAGATTTTTATAGCTACTTCAAAAAAAAAGTTTTAATAAAAAAATAATATTCTTTACGGTTCAATAAATAAACAACTTAAACAAAAATAATTCTCTATAATATACGTAAAATAATATGCATTTAAAAATAAATAAATATTAATACTATTTAAGAAACATTAATTAGATAAAAAAAGATAAAATTTTTATTTTAATAAACTTATTAATATAAACCAAATTTATTTTGCTTGAAACTAAGAAAATAATACAAATTAAGAAAATTCATATTTTAGTTTATAAAGAGAACTAAACATAACAAAAATAATAGTTAAATTTATTCTATTTCTTATAATCAAATTCATGCTTACAATTGTCATCAATAGTTTTAAGCACTTGATTACAATTAATCATATATAAATTTACTTACCTCAAATCAATGACAAGCCAATAAAATCCCTCTATGTTCAACAATAAATCACCATTTTTATGTAATATCATCATTATAAAAAGTAAACCTATATTAACATTTTCCTAAAACAGAATCTTAGAAAAAAATCTTGATTTTTAGTAAGTACTACTAACATAACTTATAAAACAATACATAGAAAAATATACTCGGATTAACTCAACTTCTAGGAACATTTTTTTATCAAAACTTAAAAAGAATGAGAACTTGGAGAGAAAACTTTTAAAGAGTGTTTAGTGAATTTACAAAGTGAAACTTATGGTATGAAGTGATGTACTACCACCTATTTATAACCAAAAATTAACTTTCAAATTCAAAAATTGATAAACTAAAATTCAACTTTTAAAATTAAATGAAACTAATCTATCATAATTATAAATCTTAATCCAAATTTAAATTCTTAAATCAAAATTATTATCCATCTTATTCAATTGCAATAAAAAATTCTAATTTCAAATTTTAAAAAATAAACTAATCTATCCATTCCTCTCATTATATAAGGACTTAATATTACACAACATGCCTCTTTGATCATAAATATTAAAGATAATATACAAAAGAGAACAATATAAGAAAACCTTTATTAAAATTAAAACAAAACAGATCATGAGTATGAATAGATTACTCTACAATCTTTGAAGTTAAGAAGGCCAAAATAAAAGGCAAAACTAAGATTTTCTTTTGTGTTTTATGAAAGGAGAGTGAAGTGAAAAATTATAATACATTTATATATGAAGTGTACCAAAACCTTAGGAACTAAAAAGGAGGCAATTCTTGCATCATGAAAGCATAATGAAATTCTTGGAGTTCTCCTGTACATGTGTAAAAATGACACTAATTAAGCCAAGTTCTGATAGCAGTTACCAGACATTGAAAGGATAGGAACGCTTGAACAAAACCAAATTGGCCTAAAACGAAGTGTCATTCATCATGTAATTGTCTTCTAGAATATTTGAGAGCAAATGAGGGAAGCAAATGAGGATTTTCACAATATTTTTCATCCTCTTAAAGTAATTCTATAACTATGCAAAACATGGATGCTTCTTGCATCACATTTCTTTCTACCATTCCCTGAAGAAGTTCAACTACCTTTTGGGTATCATTATTTTTCACTAATACAAAGAGGGAACAAAGGGACAATCGGATATGTCGAACTCAATCAATCAACTCCAAAAAATATGTCTTTATTAAAGATCACACGAGTATGAAAAAGACAAAAAAAAGTTGAATTCACAGTGTTAGAATTAAAATTAAACTTATTTAGTTTTATTAGATTTAAGTTTTATTAAGTATAACTCTAGTTTAAATATGATTAGTCTTTTTCTAGTTTGTTAAGGATTTTCAAGTTTACGAGGATTCCTAATTTATGTTGTTTTATTAGTTCAGCCTATATAAAGACATGTCTATATACTTGATTTATAATTTAAAAAAAATTCAATATAATTTTATTTTCTTCAACGTGGTATCAGAGCGAGTTTGATCTTAGGTTTGAGAGCCGACTTAAAAAAAATTTCATAACAATGATGGGCTTCCTTATGACGTGGTTACTGATCATGATTTATTTTTTTACTCACAAAAAAGAAAAAAATTTGGATACTTAATTCAAGGTATGGTATTATTCACAGTACTATTTGGTTATATTGTTCATAGGTTCCTAATATGGCTACCCCTTCATCTACTATTCTTCGCCTATGGAAGGCGTTGTAAGTAACCTTCGCCTACGACAAGCACTAAAAGTATTGTTCATAGGTTCCTAATATGGCTACCCCTTCATCTACTATTCTTCGCCTATGGAAGGCGCTGTAAGTAACCTTCGCCTACGACAGGCACTAAAAGTATTCTTCACTAATGGAAGTTGTTACAAATATTCTTCGCCTATAGAAGGCACTACAAATATTCTTCGCCTATGAAGGGCAATATTAGTATTCTTTGCCTGTAAAAGGCACTCTTCACCTATGGGAGGCACTATCGATAGCTGCCTATGAGAGACACTATCATTTTTTACTACAATCTTTAAGATTCTTCTCAATCCCATTATGCCAAGATCTATATATTAAACATACATGTTCCAATTACTATGAAAATTAAACATATTATAGAAAATATTATGATAAAAAATAAAAGATTAAGATAAATCATTAATTTACATTAAAAATTCGAGACAAGATTATAAAACACTCTTCAATGGAAGTCAAAAGAAAACACACTTACAAACACTCATAGCACATTTAGAATTTTTACAATAAAAATTTTGTACATGCATATAAAAATCTCACAACCTTATTTATAGGCAGAGAAAAGCAAACCAAAGGTTATGTGTCATAGATTCTTTTAGAGTCAAGCTGCCCTTATCTTCATGATTATCCTCATAGTTTTTTCAAAGCAATAATACTTTGATAATGACTAAAATAGGGCAATTATAAATTCTTTTAGAAAAGATATCGGTCATATATTAATAGCCAAAAAAGATGCCATTATTGACTCATTTTTCTTTTTTTTTTAAATAAAGCCTCAAATTATAGACTTTGAGAATACCCAGCCAAAATAATATCATCTTCATTATCGCCGCTTTCTTCTTTCCTTCTTGTTTCTTTCCCTAATGCGGACCACCTAGGGGCCTTGTCTTTTGAGGTGGAAGAAGAGGTTTGACTAGTGTTATCTTTTAAGAATTCCAGCTGTGTGGTGATTTATTCGAAGCTTGTCACTTGAGCATAGAGTTGAGACACCCAGTGTCCGACAATACTGATGGAAGATGACCCTACATCTTTGTCTTCATTAGTCTTTAAGATCTTTTCTTCAAATAATTTAATATTTTGAAAAATACTCCTAATTTAATGAATGTATTCAAATTTATCCCACCATTTAGTTATAGTAGATTTGAATAGTTTGAACATAGAATCAGGAATAGTATTCGGTTCAAAATTAAACTTGTAATTCCATTTCAAAATGTATAAAATTGAGTATTGAGCTAAGGAGAAGAGTAAAGTTTTATCTTTTCTTTTGAACTCATTAATTTCGTACAATTTTTCAAAATAGGCCCTTAATTGAAAATGAAGTCAATTAAGATAAAGGCCTCATAATCTAAACCAGTGGATAAACTAGTTTGGGAGATGTTTTGAAAATTCTAATTATTTAAAATTTATAAACCATAAATGAAAGAACTTTAAGTTCTGATAAGAAATGATCTGTTCCCAAGCAGTAATATAATCGAAACATGTATAATGTGTGAGAAAGATCCTATGGCTATAAATTTTTCGGGGTTTGGAGAAGTTTATAAAATTACATTCAGTAAACTTACCCCAACTTACACAACAAAAGCCTACTACAAAAGGCCATCACTAGTAGATATGCAATTTGAGGAAAGCTATCATATGTTTTCAGCCTCATAATACGATGAAAAATCTGTAATAGAATGAAATATAGATGGCTTAGCACACTATCAAATAGTCATGGTCCTTAAAAATATGACCATGTTTACTAGCACCTGTAAATGGAATTATAATTCTGATGATCAAATAGCAATCATCATAACAACTGGTTTTATTGGTCAACTGCAAGAATGGTGGGATCACTATCTTTCAGAAGAACAAAAAAATCAAATAACTTTTGCTAAAAACCTAAATTTGAAAGTTCTTCTTCAAGTAGTCCTGAACCAGATAGGGTTAATACCCTAATATATACCATCATGACCCATTTCTTAGGAACTACTGTCATGCAGTATGATAGGTGTCAAAAGCAGTTAATGAACTTAAAATGTTCTACTCTGTCTGATTTCAGATGGTATAGAGATGTGTTCTTCTCTAAAATATTTAGAAGAGAAGAATATTTTAGTGATTTTTGGAAAGAGAAATTTATTTCAAGATTCCCTCTTTTATTTGCATAAAGGGTTAGGAATAAATTAAGACAGAAAAATGGAGGAACAATTCCCTATAGTCAATATACTTATGGGAATTTGGCTTCAGAAGTAGCTGAAGGGTTAGCTCTATGTAATGAAATAAAGCTTATAAGGCAGTTTAAAAAACAACAGAGTCAATTTCTGCGAGATTTTTGTCAACAATTTGGATATGAAGAATTTAAAGATTCTAAAAGACATAAAAGTCTTCTAAAAAATTTAAATTCAGAAAATCTACTTTTCATAAAACTAAAGGTTCTTAGGAAAAGGAGAAAATAAACAAAAATCATCCCATAAACCTAAAACCAAGGTTAAAGGAAAAAAGAAAAATCCTACTTACTACAAATGTGCTAATAAAGGACATTACAGTACTAACTATAAAACTGAAGAAAAAATTAGAAGTCTTAACATAGAAGAAAGGACTTAAAAGACAATTAATGCAAGTCCTTTTACCAGATGATTCCAATTTCGAAGAAGTTTCAGAATCCTCTGAATCTTCAAAAACTAAGACGGAACAAGAAAATTGTTACGACTCTGAAAATTGCAATTGTGATCATTTTAATTCTATCCTTAAAATGCAAGGATTAAAAATTAATGTCCTTACTGAGGAAGAAAATATGATCTTAGACTTAATATATAAAGTCTCATAACCAAAAGCTCAACAATCAACAATAGAAAAATATCTGTCTTTGGCTAAAAAACAGCACCCAAAAAAGCCAGAAATAAAAGATAGGACAGAAAGAAATCAATTTTACTCTTTAGTTAAAATTCTTAAACGAGTGAAGAAGAAAAGAAAAAAAAAATCCAACTATTTCCAATCTTTAAAAAGAGTTCAAAGATACTAAAGAAGAAATAGTTCAACTCAGAATTAGGATAGAGGTCCTAGAAATGGTAAGTTTTAAAGAATTTAGCCAACAAAATTCTGATCAAGAAGATGAAAAAATAGAAGTTAGGATCTTTGGAATTAATCCCATTCCATATCAACCTTCTTCTTCAAAACCTAATAATTCCCTTAAATTAGAGGAATTAATGTGTCAATAAAATCAACAAAGTAAAAACAATGAAAAGGCATTCTATAATTACCTTAGTTATTAATAGAGTTGTTCATTGATACACTAGCCTTAATAGATACTGGTGCAAATTTAAGTTGTATTAGCGAAGGTATAGTACCTGTTAAGTATTATGAAAAAAACTACTACTAGCTTTCAAACTACTAATTCGGAAAAACTTAAAGTCCGGTTTAAACTTCCAAAGGTGTCAGTTTGTTCAACGCGTTATGTATAGAACATACCTTTGTTATTGTAAAAGGGTTTAATTGTACAACCATCATAGGATCTGATTTTTTAACAAAAATCATGCCTTTTAAAGTAACGGATAAAGGGATCTTTGCTGAAATAGGAAAAGAAACGTTTTCCTTTGATTTCTGTGAACCAATTGACACAGAAATAAATTGTCTTAAAAGGTAATTAAAAAACAAACAAATTTTTTTAAATTCCTTAAAAAAGAAAATTGATTTTAAAAGAATTGAAGATTAAATTCTTCTGAAATAAAAGAACAAATAAAAAGTCTTAAAATAAGATTTGAAAAAGAGGTTTGTGGAGACATCTCAAATGCCTTCTGGAATAGAAAGAAACTTGTTTCTTTGCCTTATGAACCTGACTTTCTTAGTCAAATTCCTACTAAGGCTAGGCCAATACAAATGGATGAAAAATATTTAGGGTTTTGTAAAAACGAAATAGATGATCTCTTAAAAAAGGAATTAATAAGAAAATCATATTCTCCTTGATCTTGTGTTGCCTTTTATGTCGAAAATGTTGCAGATAAGGAATGAGGAATTCCTAGATTAGTTATTAACTATAAACCTTTAAATAAGGTGTTAAGATTGATTAGATTTCTACTTCCTAATAAAAAAATTCTTCTTAATAGATTGCATTCTGCCATAATATTTTCATAATTTGATATGAAAAGTGGCTATTGGCATATTCAAATAGAAGAAAAAGAAAGATATAAAACTGCCTTTACAGCTCTTTTTGGTCATTACGCATGGAACGTAATGTCATTTGAGCTTAAAAATGCCCTTTCTGAATTTTAAAATATTATGAATGAAATCTTTAACCCTTTTAATCATTTCATCATAGTATATATACATGATGTTCTTGTTTATTCAAAATCAATAGAAGAACATATAAAATATCTGAAAGCTTTTCTTAATGCAGTAAAGCAAGCTGGCCTAGCAGTGTTAACTAAGAAGATGCAGTTATTTCAAACAACCATTAGATTTTAGGACAAAATATAAGCTTAAGTATTAAACATATAGACAGAGCAATTGAATTTGCGTCAAAATTCTCTGACCAAATATTAGACAAAAAGCAAGTACAGAGATTCTTCGGAAGTCTTAATTATACAGCTGAATTTTATAAAAATTTGGCTACAGATAAACCATTATTTGACATACTTAAAAAGAATCTTGTACCTTGGTCAGAACAATCTACTCAAGCAGTACAAAAAATCAAGCTTAAAGCTAAAGAATTCCCTTGTCTAGTAATAGCAAATCCTGAAGATTTTTAAATTGTTGAAACAGACGCTTCAGATTTAGGTTATGGAGGAATTTTAAAGCAAATTTCAAAAGGGGGGAAGGAGAGTCTAGTTAGATTTACTTATGGAAATTGGAATAATACTAAAAAAAATTACTCGATTATTAAAAAAGAAATTCTTTCCATAGTCCTCTGTATTTTGAAATTCGAGGAAGGTCTTTTAAATAAAAAATTCCTATTAAGAGTAGATTGCAAGTCTGCTAAAGAAATATTAGAAAATGACATTTAAAGCATAGCATCTAAACAAATATTTGCTAGATGGTAAGCCATCTTATCAAAATTTAATTTTGAAATTGAATTTATCAAAGGTGAAGAAAATTCTTTGCCTGATTTTCTAACCAGAGAATTCTTACAGGGCTCCCAACCGCAGTAAGGATTCTTCGTCAAAATCAATAGATGAGCTTAGAGCTCATCATTCTCCGATCAAGCAAAAGAAACAAGGGATTAAAGATGAATCTCCTTACGAAGAAATTTGTTGTTTTAAATTAGCAACAATAGAAGATTGCTTTCTTAATCTTAATGTAGAACAAGTTGCTAGTCTGTACTTAAACAATCATATGAATCCAGACTTATACCCTAAAACATACCCTAAAAACAGGGACTTCTATAAGCAAATCTTGATTGAAACAAGATCTGTTGAAGTCAATCATAGAATGAGAAATGACAGGGAGATAGCCTTCTCAACCTTAAAAATTCTTAAGATCCTTAACTCGGAGGATTGGGAGGATATGTCAAAACCCCGAAAAAATTCATAACCATAAGATCTTTCCCACACAGCATACCTATTTCGATTATATTACTGCCTATGAACAGATCTTTTCTTATCAGAACTTAAAATTCCCTCATTTATGGTTTATAAATTTTAAGTTATTAAAATTTTCAAAATTTTTCTCAAACTGGTTTATCCACTAGTTTAGGTTATGGGATCCCTATCCTAATTAGCTTCCTTCTCAATTAAGAGCCTCTTTTGAAAAATTCTACGAACTTAATGAGTTCAAAGGAGAAGATAAAACTTTATTCTTCTTCTTAGCCCAATACTTCATTCCATGGATTTTGAAAGAGAGTTACAAGCTTAATTTTGAACCGAACACTATTCTTGATTCTATGCCCAAGCTATTCAAATCCACTATAACTAAATGATGAGATAAGTTTGAATATATTCATTTAATCGGGAATGTTTTTCAAAATATTAAATTATTTGAAGAAAATGTCATAAAAACTAATGAATACAAAGATGTAGGATCTTCTTCCACCAGTATTGTCAGACACTTGGTGTCCCGACTCCATGTTCAAAGGATAAGCTTGAAAGAAATCACCACACAGTTAGAATCCTTAAAAGGCAACACTAGCTAAGCCTCTTCTTCCACTTAGAATCCTTAAAAGGTAACACTAGCCAAGTTTTTTCTTCCGCCTCAAAAGACAAGGCCCCTAGGTGGTCCGCATCAGGGAAAAAAACAAGAAAGAAGAAAGCGACGATGATGAAAATGATATTATTTTAACCGACTATTCTCAAAATCCATAATTTGGGGCTTTATTTAAAAGAAAGAAAAATGAGTCAATAATGGCATCTCCTTTCGGCTATTAATTTTTTGCTGACATTTTTTCTAAAACAATTTATAATTGTCCTCTTTTAGTCACTACCAAAGCATTATTGTTTTGAAAAAACTATGAGGACAATCATAAAAATAAAAACGACCCAACTCAAAAAGAATTCAGGACACGTAGCCCATGGTTTGCTTTTCCTTGCCTATAAATAAGATGGTGGGATTTTTAGATATATGTACAAATTTTTATTGAAACATTAAAAAGTGTGCTCTCAGTGTTTGCAAGTGTGTTTTCTTTTGATTTCCGTTAAAAAGTGTTTTGTAATCCTACTTCGAATTTTTAATGTAAGTTAATGATTTCTCTTTATCTTTTATCTTTCATCATAATATTTTTTATAATCTGTTTAATTTCCATAGCAATTAGAACATGTATGTTTAATATATAGACAGCTTCCAAACTCAAGCTTGTTTTACCATCTTGACTTTGAGGGAGAGTGTTAGCATTAAAAATAGATTTATTTAGTTTTACTAGGTTTGGTCTTATTAAGTATAGTTCTAACTTAAATATTATTATTCTTTTTTTAGTCTGTTAAGGATTTCTAAGTTTATGAGGATTTAATTTATATTGTTTTATTATTTCAACCTATATAAAAGCATGTCTATGTACCTAGTTCATAAGTCAATAGAGTTCAATATAGTTTTATTTTCTCCAACATGGTATTAGAGTGGGTTCGGTTTTAAGTTTGAGAGTTGTATCAAAAAAATTTTGATAGCGATGATGTGCTACTCTATAAGGTGGTTACTGAGCATGATTTAATTTTCTAGTCCAAAAAGAAGTCTGGAAAGCTTAATTCAAGGTCTGGTAGTGTTCACAGTAATATTTAGGTATACTTTTCCCGAGTACTGTAGGCTGATACTGTTCACGAGCTCCTAATATGGCTGCCCCTTCATCTACTACTCTTTGCCTATAGAAAGGCATTATCAGTTTTCTTCATCTACTGAAAGGCACTATAAGTATTCTTTGCAGTATCAATATTCTTTGCCTATAAGAGGCACTATCAGTATTTGCCTATGGAAGGTACTATCATCTTCGACTATATTCTTCGCCTATGGAAAACACTCTTCACCTATAGGAGGCACTATCAATATTTGCCTATGGAAGGCACTATCAATATTTGCCTATGGAAGGCACTATCATCTTCGACTATGATCTTTGGAATTTTTTTCTTAATCGCATTAGCTTTCAAACTCAAGCTTACTCTACTATCTTGAGTTTAAGGGAGATTGTTAGAATTAAAATTAAAATTTTATTAAATATAATTCTAGTTTATATATTATTAGTCTTTTCCTAATTTGTTAAAGATTCCTAATTTATGTTACTTTATTATTTCAGCCTATATAAAGGCATGTCTATGTACTTAGTTTATAATTTAAGAGAGTTTAATATAGTTTTATTTTCTTCAACAGACAGCGCAAAACCTAACACAGTAAGAAAAACACTAATACAAGCTACTGCAACCACACTCAGGCAGCGAAAACCACATCCCAGCAGCAGAGAAACAGATCCAATAGGAGCAGCTCAGAAAAAGAGCAGTAGAGAAGCACAATCAGAAGCAGAAAGATGAGAAAAAACAGCAGGGGAACATTTTTAAAGCATCGTTCTATCATAAACTAATGCCATAGAGATCCTTATTAACTAGGTAATTTTAGGGTGAATTTGGAACCACGCTTAGATTGACAAGTACCAGGAGATTTCCTTGTTCTTGCAGGACACATGTAACCAAAACCAACACTACATAACCTTCTGCTTTAGAAAAATTCATTTATTACCTCTTTCTCTTGGCCGCATTACCCGTAACTATGCCCATCATTCTTCTCAGCGGATGCAGAAGTGCCTTTTCCTTGGCCAGCTGGATTGTTCTTGGCACCTGAGTTCTCTGTTCCCTTTGGTTCAACTTGTACCTGAAAATTTTAGGCACAGATTAAAACTCATCAATCGTAGAGCAGTGACAAGAGGGTTCCAATATATTTAGAAATATCTAGGTACCAACCATTAGAATTCAGACTTTGCAGTTCAGACTGCAGGTTCTCGCTATTTGTTTTGTATGCTGACACATTTAAGAAAGGAAGTCAACACCATAACCACAGAAAATAGAAGAAAATAGTAGGTTCTGGCTGCACTGATGTGCCAGGAAATTTTTATTTTTTTTTTCCTTTTAAAGAGCACTAATGAATTTTTGCAAGCTTAAGGCAATACTTGCTTGTAACAATATTCTGATTCATAAGAATAAATCAATAGTTGAGACCTGCAATGCCTAGTTCAGATTTCTGTACAGAACAGAAAATTGTTATATGCCAGGGATGGTAAATCCACATCAGAAAAGACTTTCTACATGCAGCGCTCGTTCCTGTCATTCCTTCCTATCCGTATTATTGGCATTACTCCCAGTGTAGCAAGGAATGAAAAATGGTTCCAACAAGCAAAACAATATGCAAGCAGCACAAGTAATAAACTGAATCTAATTCAAATATAATCCATTTACAATTTTGGTGGCTATGTGCTAAGCCATTTTATTGTTGTTTGGGTATTCACGTTGGTTCTATGATGATAATGATTGTTGATAGTCCAGGTATTGGATTGCATTAAAATTCTGTGAAAGAGGATTAGGAAAGTGCCAGTGCCTCAACAATCATGGTTAACAAATACGCAAAGGGCAAGAGGATTTAAGAATGGAATGAAGCATAAGAGTTGGCCTAGTGATGGAAAACTAATTAAAATTTGTATGCAAGAATAAATTTTACCTGTATCCTCTACGTCTGAAGAATTTTCTTCTTCACTGTTTGCCAATGTATCCTCATTTCTTCTTTCATTTCATCATCATACAGTTATAGAATTGCAGCAATCTAGTTCATGATTGCCTCTTTCTTTCCCGTAGTTGGACTAGATCAGAAGCTGTTATCATACATTCTCATTAGAGCAGCTTTTCTAGCTAGTTGAATGCCTTCCAGCAGATTTGCATGCCTCTGATACACAAAATACCCCCAAAATAACCTCAAAGTATGAAAACACTAGTAATATCATTTTGTATGTTAAGTAGGTACAAGTATCAAAAATTTTGAGAGTTCAACAATAGTATCAAGTCCTCCTGGCTTACGGAGTAAACATTCATGAACTCCAGAACTGTCTTAACAGCTCATCCTGGTCATTAAATCATACAGAAAATAACAATCACAAAAAAGGGTTCTGGAGAACCTGCTTCAAAGTAGTCAACAGCAAAAGGTTTCTCTCAAAGGGCTAAATCCAAGTATCACCTAAAATGATAAGTCCTAGCAAGATGCTTGCTAAATAACATGAGATACCAGTAGCTAAAAGTACTTGATAGATATATCAATAATACATCTAGCACAATTTCACATCAAGGAATATGTCAGTCTTCAGTCATGCATCAAATCTCTTAGAAATAGTCTTTTGACAGCAGTTATCGGTTATTATTTCAACATATTCACAATGCAATAACAAAAATTACATCTAGCCTTAGGCAGCATTCTCAGTGGATCAGTTAATTGTTTCAAAGTGAAAGTAAGATATCAAGTTGAAGAGTGTCCCTCTAAAATTAACAACACCAGAATGATTAAGCAATTTGAAGAGTTCAAATAACAGAGATGAAAGAAACCCAGGATAATCAACAGATAATTGTTTTCAAATTAGAGAAAACGGAGGGAAAAACTGTATCATCTAAATAAAATGGAAAATACACTCAGACCACCTCATCTCCCAACATTCTCTAGTTATATCAAATTCATATTTTTAGGCGTCAAATAATCGTATCTAAGCATCTGGTGGAAGCTTGATATTAAATGAGTACCATTTTCTAGTTTTATACATTTGTGTCTCAATACTAAGTTCCAGGATACTACAAGGAACACCTTTTTTATTTCTTAATTCCGATTAACAGCTTCTGTATCAGCATATCTTCTTACCAGTTCGATGGGTAGAACAAGAACAACCAAAACATCAGTAATCTCATTTGGTTAGCTTCCAAATAAACAGTGGCTAACATAATAATCTAAAGGCCTATTTGTTACTGTTTTTCAAAGCAAGTTTTCAGTTTCACTTTCCAAAAGCAAGAAAAATAAAAAAACTTGTCAGTTGCTGTATTTTGAAAATGATTTATACAAAAAAAGATATGAGTTTACACTTCCTAACTATAAAGTTAAAAACTTTTAGCTGTTTTCCTCAGTTTTGAAAAACAACTAGCAAACTACTTCAAATTTATTGTCATTACAATTTAATTACTAAGAATAATGTATCTTTAAATATTAGGGTTGTATAAAAATTTAAATAGTATAAATATAAAAAGATATTGAGGATGATAGACTATAATATTTTATTTTCTTCTATCTAGTACTTTCGTATTGTTTATCCACAATCTCACAGAAAAATTGAAAAAAAAAGAAAAGAAAAAAGAAACTAAAACGTATGGAGCTCCAATACTAGCCAAGGGTCATGCTTCACAGTACACTTGTAGATTCCAGCTAAATACTATGTGAATTGCTACCAACAACAAAATACAACCCATCCAAAAAACAATTTTAAGCTTACCTCCAAGGAGTTCCCTGCATCAGCCAGATTGTCGAAAATGGTTGCCATGCTTATTGAGATTCACCATCTTGTGGTCTTGTAGAATCTTTGACAGCAAATGAGGGAAGTAAATTCAGATTTTCAAGATATTTTTCATCCTTTGCAAGTAATTCTATAACAATACCAAATGTGGATGCATCTGGCATCACGTTTCTCTCCGCCATTTTGTGAAGAAGTTTAACCACTTTTTGCGTATCATTATTTTTCAAGAAACCACGCATAAGCGTATTGAAAGTGATTACATCCGGAAACACACCCTTTTTATCCATATCTAGCAACATATCACTTGCCTTTTCCAACTGTCCGTCCTTACAAAGCCCATTGATCATGATGTTATATGTTACCACATTTGGCACCCAGTGGTAATGAGGCAGTTTCAGAAATAATTCCCACGCAGTTCTGAAACCCTCTGCTTTACACAATCCATCAACAAGACAATTAGCGACTTCAATGTTCAACTTAAATTTACAATTTTCTAAATTATAAAATAGTTCCAATGCCTCTGAATGATAACCATTCTTACAAAGACCATCAATTAAAATACTATATGTTCTGGAATTGGGTACAACTTTATTCACTTTCATCTCATCAAACAACTTTTGTGTATCTCCTGTCTTACTTTCCTGCAGAAGGCCAGCTAACAAGGTGGTATACGTAACAACTGTTGGCTGAATTCCTTTCGATACCATTTCTCTGTATAGACTCATAGCTTCCTCTACTTTTCCCATTTTGCAATAACCATTGATCAAAATATTGTAGCTATAAACATCAGGTTTACAACCCTTACTCGTCATTAAAACAAAGAGCATCCTAGCATCATCAATTCTACCTAATAAACAAAAACCATCCAACAACATTGTATAAGTAATTGTATCTGGATTCACACCTCTTTCAATCATCATTTCTAACAATACATTTGCTTCATCTATCATCCCTTTCTTGCAAAGTTCATCAATCATCACACTAAAAGTCACCACACTGGGCTGTACACCTTGATCTAACATCTCAACAAATAAACTTTTAGCTTCATTCCAATTACCAACACAACACAAACCATGAATTAGAGAGCTGTAAACAACCACATCTGGATTAATTTTCCTACTCTTCATTTCCAACAACAATTCTTTTGCCGTATCTACAAATCCGTTTTTACAAAGACCGTCAATTAGAGAACCATAAATAACCACATCTGGATTAATTCCCAAACCCTTCATTTCCGAAAAGAGTTCTTTTGCCTTATCTACAAACCCGTCTTTGCACAGCCTGTTGATGATAATATCATAAATAACAATACTAGGTTTACAAATACCACCAAATGCAGTATTTCTACTGCCCATTTCTTCAAATAACTTAAGAGCAAGACTTGTATTACCTCCTTGACACAACCCATTGATCAAAGTTCCAAAGGAAATCACATTAGGCTTACAACCAAATGCAATCATTTTCCTGAACAGCTTAGTCGCTTCTAAAACCCTCTGCTCCATACACAAACATTTAATCAAAACATTAAAAGTCGCAACGTCTGGGCTAAAACCCATCCTCAAAATCCTCCCCAGAATCACAAAACCGTCAGAAACTCTCCCCATATTGCAACAGCAGTTAAGCAAAATGTTCAAAGAAATGAAATCTAGCACCAAGCCTCCAGTTGAAATCAGTCTCTTGTAAAGCAAAACAACAGTATCATAATGTCTTTTCTTCACAAGTGCAGAAAATAAAATACTGAACGATAAAATTGAAGGAATGGGTTGGGTATGAATCATGTAATCAAAGGAGAGAAGAGCTTCATTTAAAGTGAAGTTACCTGATTTGCAGTTGTCTTTCAGGAATTTTTTAAGAAGAGTTGGGCTCAGGGGTTCTCTGGACAACGACGAGAGTTCGGTTACTGAGTTTGAAGTTGTGAAAGACAGTGAGGGAGTAAATGGAAATGGAAGTTTGTAGTTTAAAGCCGTTATTGAAGAAGAAGAAGAAAATCGAATTCCGGCAACCATGGTAGTTGCTGCTGCCTAACCGGAAGGGAAAGCTTGGAATCTGTTTTTGTGCTTTTGAGATGGAGGTCTTTTAAGAGCAATGGCACTAGGAAATCAACTAATTGTCTTTTTTATTTGATTTTATTTCCCTCAATAGCATTATTTTATTTTTTAAAATATTAGAAAAATGAAACGAATTTGGGATAATAAAATCTAGTCCCCTATATTATTTAAGGAAAATATCAATTTTTCCCTTTATTTTTAACATTTATACCACTTATCTCCCTATTATTTTAAAATTATATTTTATCCCCCTATTATTATAACTCTTAACACTAACATTTCACTATTTACAGCAAAATTACTTTGTTACCCTTAGGAGGAAAAGTTAATATTTTTTATTATTTTTCATATTTACTCTTAACTAAATTAAATTTATATTAAGATTGTAATTGATTTTAATTTTTAAAATTTTTAGAATAATTATTAAATAATATGATTTTAAATTATAACATTTAAAAAATAATCTTATTCATTATAAGTTTTATAAAATATCGTGTTCATAAATTATTTTTACAAAAAATTAGATTTTATTTCTTATTTTTATTTGATTTTATTTTAAATTGTTCTAAAAATGACAAGATATAAATTTATTATATTATGACTTCAAATATTTTTAATTGTTAGTATTGAAATAATTTTTCATTAAATAAGTTTATTTAAATTTTTAAATTAATATTTATTTAATTATTTATCTAATATATGCTCACAATTAGTTGTTATTGATTTAGTTTAATGGTTAAAATTTAAAATTTTAGTATTAAGATCCAAGGTCCAAGGTCCCATTACCAAATTTATTTTCTTTTTAAAAAAATAGAGTTGGGTCAAGTTGTGGTTCAAGTCCTTTACTTATAAGGGTAATAAAGTAATTTTGTTTCAAATAGTGAAATGTTAGTGTTAGAGTTATAATAATAGGGGGGTAAAATATAGTTTTGAAATGGTAGAGAGGTAAGTAGTATAAGTGTCAAAATTTAAGGGGAAATTTGATATTTTCACTATTATTTATGTTTCATAAATAATGATGTAATTTGACTATTTGCATCGTATAAATCACTATCATTTCCAGACACCGCGCTGCCCTGCCTGCAGAATATATATATATTTGTTCACTTGATTTTATTTTTTTTTTCCGTAATGAAAGAAATACAGAAAAATTTAATGCTTAAAGCCATATTTTATATTTTACCTCATACTTCTTGAAACTTATACAATTAATCTTATTTATTGATATCCTAAATTTTATTATAAAAGAAATAATTATTGGTATAACTAATTTTTATTTTTTGTAATAAAAAAATGATATCAAACCAAAGAAAAAAAAATTATGTGTAGTGCCCATTATTGAATAAAATTTTGAGTTTCAAACTCCATCATTAATTCTTGACTGCAACAATTGTTTGATACAATCATGTTATATTTTATTTGATAGAGTTTCGAACTTGAAAGGTATTTGAAAGTGGGTTTCAAATTTAATTTTAGATTGATGACAGATACAATAAAAAAGAGATTTAAATTTGGTGCAGACGGATGGTTTTTTTATTATTTCTTAAATGATATTTTATCGGAGATTTAAAATGAAGGTTATTTTTAATTTTATCTTGCATATATTATATATATTATTAATTTATAAAAAGTTATTACTTTAATTTAAATAAAAATAAAATGATTAATTTTTTATTTTTTAATTAAAAATAAAAAATAATAATATCATTATAATTATTAAACTTTATTTAAATAATAAATTATGACATGTTTTGATTGATTTTAATATTTTAATCTGTATGACATTATTTCACCAATATATTAAACAGTGATAAAATATAAATTTTAAGAAAATATAAGAAAATTATTTTCTCTATACATCAACATAGATCAAGAATATTCATATTCATGTAGAGGTACTAATAAATAAATTAATAGTTCCTAATACAATAACAAACATAATTAGCCATCACCGCATTTATAATGCATTGGTCATATTTTTTATGCGCTTAGCATAAGGCACAACTAAGGTAACTAAAATAAATTAAAATGAACAAAAATATAAAGTCGATTAATGAACTTGTACCACATATATATTAAAATTACAAACAGACAATCTAGGCTCAATTCTTTGTTGATTTCTGCATAAAATTAAATCATAATATTTTTTTTTCAATTTTCAATCAGCCCTCTTTACTTTCCAATCAAAATCAAAATTACTTTAGAACATTTTAAAATGTTTTTTATTTAACTTACATTACTGTAAAATTTAAAATAAATAATATGTACTAAATAATAAATTCATTTATAACACATATAGAATGAAAATTTTAAAAATATATATTATTAAAATCAACTATCATATATAAACTAAAAATCATGCGAAAAAAATTACATTTTACGAGCCCTTATGTGTTAGGCCATCAAACTTATAATTAATATTTAGCTTAACTGAAAAAATATATTGTGCCAAATAGCATACTGAATATTTCAAGATCTCCATATTGCAAATCCATCAATTATGAATATTATATGATTTTTTTAATGTTAAATTCAAAGTTTTTGAATGTAAATTATTTAATAATTTCATTAATTTGTAATTTGTTTTTCACCCATATTATGAAATGGAAAGATTTTTCGATAATTTTTTTATTCCAAATACTCTTTATAAATGTTTGGTTTCATTTCCATGCTTTTCGCTTCATTAATTATAAAATTAATATATACAGTAAGAAACTAAAACAAAATAACAGAATTTTGTTTCATTTAGAAACAAATAAATGTTAATTTGGGAAAACATTAAAAAGTAAAAACAAACTTCAGTTTCAACTTTGAATTCTAAACCTTGTCTCTATAAATTCTCATTTTCTCATAGAAATTATGCATAAAAAGTATTAGAGTAATTTCGCTAAACATGGCAAAGCTTTCTAACATTCATTTCTTTATTCTTTTTCTTATTTTCTCAGGTTCAAATCTAATCCTTAAAAATTTATTATTTATATATTTGTTTCTTAGTTTGTTAAATTACTAAGCATATATATTGTTTCAACATTAAAAAACTTCACTCATTTGTTATATATATTTTAATTTATTTTTGCAGCTACGTTGATGGTGCATCGTGCTAGTGCACAACCAAATAGATGCAATACAGAAGAATTATATTCCAATGGATGTACGATTATGGATTGTATGAACAAGTGCCGCCAACAACGTGGTCAAAATGGAGTTTGTAACTCAAATGCTGCAGGGACTGGTTCTGCTTGTTTTTGTTTTCGCATGAATTGTCGTTGATTTATCATTTTACTAATTTATATATTATTAATGTGTATTCATACTACAATTAAATAAAAATAAATAAATGTTAAACTCCTTACTTTATGCTTCTATAGGTAAACCCATTTCACCATCATAACATATGTAACTTAATTTTTATAGCTGCAAGCACTAGCTCACTCAAGCTCTGGTAAGTAAGTAAGCTATCATTAGAGAGATATAGAAAGCTTAGAATGTCCAAATTAGTATTGGACACCATGAATAAGTCTAGTTTGCTATGTTGTATTTAATAAAGAACAAAATGAAATATTCGGTTGGAAAAAAATTAAACATATAACATAATTTAGAATATGTAAATTTTGTTTTTTCCGTCTAAAAGTCGAATCAATTGAAATTTGAATTTTATTTATAAATTTATTTTTTTATCTTATACATATGAATATAAAATTTAAATTGTTTGTTTTTATTAAAAAAATAATAATTTCAAATCGATATGTTGATATATATGCCTTACAATAAATATGCCCTAGTCTATAATTAAATATACAATTTTCTACAGTCTTCACTTTACGTCATGCTATTTTCTTTTCCAAATAAAAGAGGGGTCAAGGGTAAATGATATTTTGGTAATTAATTTGATAAATACCACTAGTTACAAAAGATATCTAAAACTGCCTTAGTCTGTTAATTTGTATTATCTATTTAGATGAAAATGTATAATTTTGTTGTTATACCCCTATTAATTGTTAATGTATGTCTATGTGGTTACTTGACATAGAAATATTGTTCAATTTTTATCTTGCTATTGGGCTATTATAACTGAGTTTAATTAGTTATTGACTGATACCGTTGAACTCTATTGATTATTGTCTAATATCATATGTTTAGACCACTATAAATATCATTAAAATTATTATTGAATATTTTATATAATAGTGCTAATTTACCCTTGACTCATATATAGAAAAAAAAAATTCAATGCCATCATACTATAATTAATTAATTAATTAATTAGATAACGATTAGTATGTCTAATAAATTAAGGATAATATAATAGTTGCAATATATTAGTAGCCAACAAATTCAATCCAACAACGCAGCTTTTACTTCGTAATCGATGGGTCAACTGCAGACTTTTACTTCCGAAAATGAATTTTCGCTTCACCCATACTTATCGAGAAAATAACAGTGTAGCTTTCAAAGAATTTTTGTGGTTTTCCTAATTATATGTTCTCTTGATAATTTTCCTTTGTCTCTCTTTGGTCTTCTTTCCGAAGCTATGGTGGCTTTTTATCTAACTCTGCTGGAGTCCAAATCGCAAGTTTGCATGTGCCTTTGTAGTGTTTCCAATCTTTTTTTATTGTTTTTTGTTTTATTTACTTAAGACTTTGGTCATTCAATGACTGCAATTCTTTCATTTTTCTTTAATGATATTACTTAAAGCCTAGGCTTGGAGATTATTTAAAAAAAAAAAAAAAAGGATATCATATGATAATTAATTGCAAGCCTTATACGCTTAGGTTCGGCTCAACCCAATGGCAGTCAGCCTTTGTATGGCTTGGGCCAATCTTTTACAAAAACTGGACCGTAATCGTGAAATGATTAGTGTAACCGATTCAGTGGAGCGATACCCTCGTAGACCCTCCAATATCGAGGATAAATTTTAATGTGCATCACGTATTTAACTAATTTCAGCCTACTAAGATCTCATTAAGAGAACGGTTTCAGTCTCTGACCAATTCGAATAGAAATATTCTAAATCTCCTCTACATGATAGTTCTTGAGACTAAAGTCAATATTACACTATAAAACATCAATGTACTTAAATTTTCACACCCCAACACACTCAACTAGTACGCAGAGTCACGTGCCGTGACATTAGATAGTCCTCCTATCCTATCCTATCCATTTAATAATACATAAAAGAAAATGTTACAATTTTAGTTCAACTATTCAATTAAATTATGAAACATGTATTAATTTTAAATTAAGTATACATGTGACAAAATTAAATTCAATAGACTTACAATCAGATAATATAATTCCAGGGTTCATGGATAATAGTCCCACATACATATAACAGATTTAATATTGATGAAAAGGGTTTTATTTTTTGTCTATCTTTCAACTGAATTTAATGATTTACGTACACTCATGTTCTATGTTATTAAAATTAGCAAAGCATTAATGATTTAATTTATTTTATGTTCGTGCTGAACATGCATATTAAACATAATTTGTATCACTAAATAAATTTAATATATATATATATATATATCTTCAAATTTTATAAATAAATAATTTTGAGAAAAAGTTGACGGTTTCTACACAGTAAAAAACATAAATATGTTTGCATAGTTACCTTCATGTCTTTGAATTGCGTTCTACACAGGCAACAAGCAAGATCAGCCAATAACGATGCTTCAGGATATCTAGGCGTCGAAATAGCTGGTGCATGCATTTTGGTCTTTAACGCAAAATAACAGAATTTTGTTTTTAATTAAAGACTATTGCGGAAAAAAAGACAAGAAAATGTTAATTCCGGAAAACGGCTAAAAACTGAAAACAAATTTCAGGTTTAATTAAAATCCAACTACAATTTGAATTCTAAATCTTGTCCATATAAATCCCCCTCTTAGCCTAGAAATTGTGCATAAAAAATATTAGAGCTATCATAGTTTTAGCTAGACATGGCAAAGCTTTCTAACATCCATTTCTTTATTCTTTCTCTTATTTTCACAGGTTCAATTCCACTGCCTAAAATTTTATTATTTTTATTTTCTTAATTTGTTAAATTATTAACCATCTTGTTTCATCACAAAATTTCACACATTTGTGATATATATATTTCTTCATTTTAGCTATTTTTACATAATTTTGTAATTTTAATTTGTTTTTGCAGCCACGTTGATGGCGCATCATGCTAATGCACAACCAAAGAGATGCACAGAAGAGTTGTATTCCAGCGGCTGCAAGATTGATGACTGTGGCAGGAAGTGCCGTGAAAAACATGGTCAAGTTGGAAGTTGCATTCCAAATGCTGCAAAGACTGCTTCTGCTTGTTTCTGTGTTTGGAGTTGTCATTGAATTTATTATTTTGAATATTAATGCATTTTCCTAATTTATATGTACGTAATACACGTTTATTAGGCCCAAAAGAAAAAACTACTTGTACTAAGTATATATATATATATATATATGTATCAAAATCATTAATTTGTATTCATTTACTAATTAACCTCAGGTCATCTTCCCAAACACTAAACCTTCAATTTTTAGTGAAAAGTAGATACATTGAGGAGTTGTACCCTAAAGTTTAGATGTTACCCTTGACCTTGGTGAATGTTACCTGACCTCGTGACTATGTCCTTATGCGCTTTATGCATCACACGTTGTTCTAAGATGCATTCCAAATATTGTATCTTCAAAAAGAGATTACATATAAAAGACTTCTTTCATTGTTAAAGATTTATTAAAAATTATATATAAGAATAAGTTCCATAGTAAATTGTATTTTAAATAGAATTAAAAATTTTTAACAAATGTAAATAGTGCTCTTAATTATAAAAAAAATATAAAATAAATCTATTAAATTGCAAATGATATTTAACATAATATAACTACCCTATTAGGTAATTATGTTATAAATGAATTTACTTGTCAACAACTTTAAACTTAAAGTTTAACACGATTAATTAGTTATGTTATTGTAATCTGTGTCACGTATCTATTATTCGTATTGAACTTGCATCAAATCTACAAATTTTAATTATGTTAGTTGAATAAAAAATTATCACCCTACATCTCATTACCCTTTGTTAAATGCCCCGTTATGTAGAATAAAATTTTTGAGACAAGCAACATTATTAGAACCTTTGATGTCTTTTTATTGACTTTTAAATAAAAATAAGCTTGTATATCATTCATCAAATACAGAAAATATAATTATTGTATTGATAAACATTTGGTTTTAATTTTTATAAATTTATTTTATAAAATTGCATCATTTTGATGCTAAAATGTATGCAAAATAATATTATTTTGATAATAAGAATATAAAAATAATATTTTTAGTTCAATATGAGATTTTTTATCTAGTATCATAACCGAACCCAAATTTTTTATTTTTAAGAATTTAAAATTAGAACCGAATCGAATATATATAAAATGGGACAAAACCCATCAGTTTCGATTTGGTTCTGTCTAGTCCCACAAGAAATCGCATTAGACTTCCAACCAAATACAATCATTTTCCCGAATTGTTTAGTAACTTCTAGAACCCTCCACTCCATACACAAGCATTTAATCAAAGCATTAAATATTTGCAATGTTTGGGTTAAAATCGGTTTTAAAAATTCTCCGAAAAAATATAAAACTGTCATAAATCTTTCTTATATTTTAAAGTAGTAAATTTTTTAATTAAGGAGTTAACATACATCAATATTGTATACACAAATAGGGAAGTATAATATAATATATAATATTTGAAAAAAATAAAAAATTGAATTTAAATATTTCATGCATTTCTTTGTTAGGACTTCAAATATGCATATATTTGATTTGATTTGATTTAAAAATTAATTTTGACTTAATTTTTAACTAATATTTTTTAATAGAAAGTTTTTGATCTTTTGTATTTTAATTTGTTACTCTGGCCTTGTGACTATGTCTTCATGCACTTTATGCATTATCGTTATCAGAATATAACCACTCAAATAGGTAATCATTTTATAAATAAATTTACTTACTAACAACTTTAAACTTAAAATTTGACACAATTAATTAGTTATTCCATCGTAATTTTTATTACGCATTTATCAGTCATATTAAACTTACATCCAATCTACTAACATGGATAGTATTAGTTGCATAAAAGGTTATCACCCTACATCTAATCACTCTTTGTTAAATGCCCTGTTATATAGAATGAAAATTTTGAAATAAGTAATATCATTAAAACTTGTATTGTCTTTTTATTAATTTTTAAATAAAAATAAGATTACATATCATTCGTTAAATACAGTCAACATAATCATTGTATTAACAGATATTTAGATTTTAGTCTTTACAATTTTTTTGATAAAATAATATCGTTTGGATAATAAAAATATATAAATTATATTTTGAGTCAATTCTAAATTTTTTTGGACTACTTGAATTAGACCAAACCTTTCAATCTTTTACAACTTAAAATCATAATCAGATCGAATATATATAAAATCGGAGCAAACCCATTAGTTGCAGGCTGGTCCAGTTCAATGGGAAAAGCTTAGACCCAAATGCAATCATTTTCCTAGTTGCTTAGTTTCTTGTAAAAACCCTACACTCCATAAACAAACATTTAAGCAAAGCATTGAAAATCACAATGTTTGGGCTACACTCGTCCTAAAAATCCTCCCCAAAATCATACAATGGTCTGAAACTCTCCTCATATTTTAAAATAGTAAATTTTTTTGTCAAAGAATTAACATATGTCCATACTTTATATACAAATTTCGAAATATAATAATATTATTTAATATTTGAAAAAGAAAAAGAAAGATTTTTCATGCATTTCTTTATAAAGTCTTTGAATATGTATATATTTGGTTTGATTTGATTTAAAGTTTAATTTGACTTAATTTTTAATTAATATTCATTAATTATTTTTTTATTGTATTTAATGAAATAATAAAATAAAAATTATTTAAATTTTTTTAAGAACTAATAATTCAAAAATAAAAAATTCTTTTTATTAAAATTAAAATTTTTTATTTTCTAAAATTATTGAACAGTATAGAATTGTTAAGTGTTAATTTTAAATGGTTGGAAAAAAATTATTTAATTTTTTACACACAATTGTTATTATTTAACATTAAGTCAATAATCTAAATTATATATGGGTAATTGTAGTTATTTTAAATTAAAAAATTATTTTATACATATATATAACATAAAATTTTCAAAAATAAAGACTATATTTATAAAAAATTCTAGGTGTCACAAAAATACATTTAAAGTACTAAATTTATTGACTTGATTACATATTTAAAATATTTAATAAAATAACCCTTTCAATTATCAACTTTTAATTTTTTTATTAAAAAACATATCATCAACTTTAATTTTTTATCAAATACCATCATACAAAATCAGATTTTTATATTTTTCCAATAATAATAAATTAATTATTTTATGTAGAATGATCATTTCACATGTCAAAAGTAATATAATAAAAATAAAACAAATGACATATGCACTTCACTTTATTATCTAATGGCATTTACACCTCTATTTTAAAAATAATTGTTAAACACATTCTTTATGTTAACTTTTTCATATAACTAATTTACTTAACTAAAAGTTATATAAAAAAAAATATGTATGTCAGTTATATTGGTAAAAAAAAGGTGGACGGATATTTAATAGAAGAAGTGTGTCTGACAATTATTTTCGAAGTCGGGATATAGATATTATTTAAACAATAAAGTAGGGGTCTATATATCATTTGTCCTAGCATAAATATTTAAATTTTTATAAATTAATTATTAAAATAAAATAAGAAAAAATTTATCCTAAAAATATATTGATATACTGTATTGTTTTAAATTATAAATCGTTTCTGTAATCCTTAGACATAATATTAAATAACATTTATATAAATTATTAATATAATTAACATATTATTGTATGATTATTGAAACACATTTATATAAAGTAACTTAATTAGTTATATTTATTAGTATATTTATTTTTTATATTATATTGATTATAAATAAGTATGATTAATTATTATATTATGTATACATAATTATATATTGAAGAGATATATACAACATTTAGTTATGTTATGATTAAAATATAATTAGGTATTGTGTCTTATTATAAATTTTAATTATTTAGTGCTATAAATATTTTATTTGATAAATAAAAAATAAAAAATAAAATCCTGAAAAGAAAAATAAAATATTTAAGAATTTATTTCTTTTTTTTTAATTTTGTATTACTATTTAAATTATTAAATTTATTAACTTGATTACATATTTAATATATTTAACAAAAGTTAGTTCATGTAATTATCAATTTTTAATTTGTTATTAAAAAAATATATAATCAATTTTTGAAATTTTATAAAATATCATAATACAAATAATATTTTTATATTTTTTTAATAATAATAAATTACCTATTTTTATATAGAATCGTTATTTCACATATCATCAACATAATATGAAAAAATAAATATTTATTTTTTATAAATTAATAGTTAAATATAAGACAAATAATAATTATCAATTTAATTGATACAAGTTATATAAAATATTATAACTAATAAAAAAATTTAGAACAAAATGTGGATGCATCTGACATCACGTTTCTCTTCGCCATTTTGTTAAGAAGTTCAACCACTTTCTGCGTATCATTATTTTTCAAGAAACCACGCATAAGCATATTGAAAGTGATTACATCCAGAAACACACCCTTTTTATCCATATCTAGCAACATATCACTTGCCTTTTCCAACTGTCCTTACAAAGCCTATTGATCATGATGTTATATGTTACCACATTTGGCACCCAGTGGTAATGAGGCAGTTTCAGAAATAATTCCCACGCAGTTCTGAAACACTCTGCTTTACACAAGCCATCAACAAGACAATTAGCGACTTCAATGTTCAGCTTAAATTTGCAATTTTCTAAATTATAAAATAGTTCCAATGCCTCTGAATGATAACCATTCTTACAAAGACCATCAATTAAAATACTATATGTTCTGGAATTAGGTATAACTTTATTCACTTTTATCTCATCAAACAACTTTTGTGCATCTTCTGTCTTACTTTCGTGTAGAAGGCCAGCTAACAAGGTGGTATACGTAACAACTGTTGGCTGAATTCCTTTCGATACCATTTCTCTGTATAGACTCATAGCTTCCTCTACTTTTCCCATTTTGCAATAACCATTGATCAAAATATTGTAGCTATAAACATCAGATTTACAACCGTTACTCGTCATTAAAACAAAGAGCATCCTAGCATCATCAATTCTACCTAATAAACAAAAACCATCCAACAACATTGTATAAGTAATTGTATCTGGATTCACACCTCTTTCAATCATCATTTCTAACAATACATTTGCTTCATCTATCATCCCTTTCTTGCAAAGTTCATCGATCATCACACTAAAAGTCACCACACTGGGCTGTACACCTTGATCTAACATCTCAACAAATAAACTTTTAGCTTCATTCCAATTGCCAACACAACATAAACCATGAATTAGAGAGCTGTAAACAACCACATCTGGATTAATTTTCCTACTCTTCATTTCAAACAACAATTCTTTTGCCGTATCTACAAATTCGTTTTTACAAAGACCGTCAATTAGAGAACCATAAATAACCATATCTGGATTAATTCCAAAACCCTTCATTTTCGAAAAGAGTTCTTTTGCCTTATCTACAAACCCGTCTTTGCATAGCCTGTTGATGATAATATCATAAATAACACTACTAGGTTTACAAATACCACAAAATGCAGTATTTCTACTAACCATTTCTTCGGATAACTTAAGAGCAAGACTTGTATTGCCTCCTTGACACAACCCATTGATCAAAGTTGCAAAGGAAATCACATTATGTTAAGTTTTGTTATTCTAGATGATAGGTTGTTTTAATAGGTGGTTACCACTCGGTCAATAAGTCCCTATTATTAAGGGATGGTTGTTTATTTGATTTAGTCATACAACGTTATTAGGATATGTTAAATGTGGGTTGTTGTTTCTTGTTTCAGTTTGTTATGTAAGGCTATATAATAGCCAAGTTTGCTTTTCAATAATATAGAGTGATTTCTCCCAATTTCCTTATCTTTTCATAAGTTTTTCTAGTTTTAACATTTGGTATCAGAGCTCCATCACGGGGCCTGGTTAAAAATTAGAAGCGGCAGTCTTCTATGTGTGTAGTGATCAAAGTATAATGGCAGAGAATTCATTTATGCAACCAGCAGTTCTGAAATTTTATGGGCACTATGATCAGTGGGCTATGCTCATGGAAAACATTTTACGTTCAAAGGAGTATTGGGGCTTGGTGGAAAGTAGGATTCCTATAGTGGCAGCAGGTGTTGTTCTCACAAATGCCCAGAAGAAGAACATTGATGATCAGAAGTTGAAAGATTTGAAAGCAAAGAACTATCTATTTCAAGCATTAGATTGTTCAGTCTTAGAGACAATCCTTAACAAGGATATGACAAAAATATATGGGATTCTTTGAAGCAGAAATATCAAGGTACAACAAGAGTAAAGCGTGCACACTTACAAGCTCTCTGAAAGGAGTTTGAACTTCTTCACATGAAGTCGGGAGAATTTGTGAATGAGTATTTTGCTCGGACCCTTACCATAGCCAACAAGATGAAAGCAAACAGTGAGAATAAGGGAGATGTTGTAGTTGAAAAGATTTTGAGATCCATGACTCCCAAATTTGATTATGTCGTGTATTCCATTGAGGAGTCTAAGGATACTAGGCACCTTAACCATTGACGAGTTACAAAGCAGCTTAATTGTGCATGAACAACTGTATGAGTTCTCATGTTGAAGAAGAACACGCTTTAAAAATTACTCATGGAGATCAATATGGAGGAAGGGGTCGAGGTCATAGAAGTTTTGGAGGAAGAGGAAGGGGACGAGGTAGACAAAACTTCAACAAGGCCATCGTGGAGTGCTATAATTGTCACAAGCTAGGGCATTTTCAATAGGAATGTCCAAGCAAGGAGAAGGAGGCTAACTATGCAGAGACTCAAGAAGAGATGTTGCTAATGGCTTACGTGGATATAAATAAGGCCAATAGAGAAGATATGTGGTTCCTTAACTCAGAATGTAGCAATCATATGTGTGGGAAGAAGGAATACTTCTCAGATTTTGATGGAAGTTTTAGAGATTCAGTGAAGTTGGGCAACAACTCAAGCATGGTTGTAACAGGAAAGGGTAATGTACGATTGCAAGTGAATGGCAATAGCACAGATCATCACAGGAGTATTTTATGTGCCAGAGCTGAAGAACAATTTATTGAGTATTGGGCAATTGCAAGAAAAGGGGCTTACCATTCTGTTTCAAAGTGGAAAGTGTAAAGTGTTTCATCCTGAGAGAGGCTTAATCATGGAGATGAAGATGTCTTTAAATCGAATGTTCATATTGCATGCTATTTCTCAGCCTATAACATCTACTTGTTTTAATACAATTACGGAGGATATAGTGTAACTTTGGCATTGTAGATATGGACACTTGAGCTTTAAGGGCTTAAAGACTTTGCAACAGAAGAAGATGGTGAATGGTTTACCACAGCTTAAGTCTCCTTTGAGGCTATGTAAGAATTGCTTGGTGGGAAAGCAGCAAAGGTACTCATTTCCAAGGAAGAGTACTTGGCGAGCTTCACAAATTCTCCAATTAGCACATGCTAATATTTGTGGGCCAATCAAACCTATTTTTAACAGCAACAAAAGGTATTTGATCACTTTCATAGATGACTTTAGTAGAAAAACATGGGTTTATTTTTTAACAGAGAAATTAGAAGCCTTTGTTGTTTTTAAAAGATTTAAGATTCGTGTTGAGAAGGAAACAAACTCGTTTATTAGAGTCTTATATACTGATCGAAGAAGGAGAGTTTACATCACAAGAGTTCACCAATTTCTATTATGTAAATGGTATACGATGACAATTGACAGCTGTATACATGCCACAACAGAACGGAGTTGCGGAACGGAAGAATAGAACTATTATGAATATGGTTCGTAGTATGATTTTAGAAAAGAAAATCCCCAAAAATTTCTGGCCTGAAGTAGTAAACTGGACGGTGCATGTCTTGAATCGAAGTCCAACATTAGCAGTAAAAAATAAGACTCCAGAAGAAGCATGGAGTGGAGTCGAGCCTTCAGTTGAGCATTTTAAAGTTTTTGGATGTATCTCTCATGTTCATGTACCTGACAATAAAAGAACTAAGCTAGATGATAAGAGCTTGAGTTGTGTTCTGCTGGGAGTTAGTGAAGGATCAAAAGCTTACAGACTTTATGATCCAACTTTACAAAGGATCATAATAAGTAGGGATGTTGTATTCGAAGAAGACAAGAATTGGGATTGGGATAAGACTTGTGAAGAATCCATTGTGTGTAATTTGGAATAGGGTGATCATGAGGAGGAAGCAGCTATGTTTGATGAAAATGAAGAGGGGACTGAATCTGATCTTCAAGTTGATATAGAAGCAGAATAGGAGAATTTTTCCTCTGATTCTTTGACTGAAGAAAGCTTTCCTAGCTCGACTATAGGGAGGATTAGGAGACCATTAGCTTGGACTGAGAGACTATGAAATAGGAGAAGGCATTTCTGTAGAAGATAATGAGGCTCATTTGGCCATGTTTGCAACTGCTAATCCTATTCACTTTGAAGATGCCATGAAGAGTGAAAATGGAGGAAAGCCATGGATTTGGAACTTGAAGCAATAAACAAAAATAGCATGTGGGAATTGACAGAGTTACCTAAAGGAGGAAAGAAGATTGGAGTGAAATGGATTTATAAGACTAAATTTAATGAAAATGGAGAAGTGGACAAATACAAGGCTAGGCTTGTAGCGAAAGGGTATACTCAGTAGCATGGGGTAGACTATACTGAAGTATTTGCACCTGTGGCATGCATGGAGACAATTTGTTTGGTGGTAGCACTTGCAGCTCAAAGAAAATGGATCATCTACCAACTGGACGTGAAGTCTGCATTTTTACATGGTGAGTTGAATGAAGAGGTCTTTGTGGAGCAACCTTGTGGTATGTGCAAAAGGGACATGAACAGAAGGTTTACAAGTTAAAGAAGGCACTCTATGGGCTTAAGCAAGCCCCATAGTGCTTGATACAGTCGTATTGAAGCCTATTTCATGAAGGAAGGTTTTGAGAAGTGTGACTATGAGCATACTTTGTTCATCAAGACAAGAAAAGAAGGCAAAGTATTAATTGTAAGTCTTTATGTTGATGGTCTCATTTTTACTGGAAATGATGAATTGATGTTTACAGAGTTTAAAAATTCCATGAAGGATGAGTTTGACATAACAGATCTTGGTATGATGAGGTACTTCCTTGGTCTTGAAGTCTTGCAAAGATCTTATGGTATTTTTATTAGTCAGAAGAAGTATGCATTGGAGGTTCTAAAATGGCTTGGAATGGACAAAAGTAATTCTGTTAATAATCCAATTGTCCCTGGCTTCAAGCTCATGAAAGATGAAGGTGGAGTTAAGGTGGACAAGACTTATTAGAAACAGGTTGTGGGTAGTCTCATGTATCTCACAGCTACTCAACCAGACATGATGTTTGTGGTGAGTCTTATTAGTAGGTATATGGAGAATCCTACTGAGCTTCATTTACAAGCAGCAAAAAAGGTACTGAGATATTTGCAGGGAACAACTGAGTTTGGAATTTTCTATAGGAAGGGAGGAGATGATGAGCTTGTTACTTACACGAATAGTGATCATGTTGGAGATTTTGATGACAGAAAGAGTACTTCAGCTTATGTGTTTTTATTGAGTTCAGGAGTAGTATCATGGTCATCAAAGAAGCAACCAATTGTAAGTCTATAGTCCATAGAGGCAGAATTTATCGCTGCAGCTTCAGTGTGCATACCAGGCAGTATGGTTGAAAAGGGTGTTGGGAAAGCTGGGTCAAAGTTAAGGCAAGCTGACTATTATTTACTTGTGATAGTAGCTCTGCAATTAAACTTTCAAAGAACCCAGTAATGCATGGTCGTAGTAAGCGCATAGATGTGCGTTTCCATTTCCTTCGAGAGCTCACAAAGGCTGGTATTGTAGAGTTGGTGCATTGTAGCAAACAGGAACAGTTGGCTTATCTGATGACTAAACCACTAAAGCTGGATGTTTTTTTGAAGCTGCGAGGGCTATTGGGGGTTTGTTCTGAGATGGATATAAACTAAATGCTTATAGCATTCAATTTAAAGGGGGAATTGTTAAGTTTTGTTATTCTAGATGATAGGTTGTTTTATTGGGTGATTACTACTCGGTCAATAAGTCCTATATTATTAAGGGATGGTTGTTTGTTTGATTTAGTCATACCACGTTATTAGGATATGTTAAACGTGGGTTGTTGTTTCTTGTTTCAGTTTGTTATGTAAGGCTATATAATAGCCAAGTTTGCTTTTCAATAATATAGAGTAATTTCTCCCGATTTCCTTATCTTTTCATAAGTTTTTCTGGTTTTAACACATTAGGCTTACAACCAAATGCAATCATTTTCCCGAACAGCTTAGTCGCTTCTAAAACCCTCTACTCCGTACACAAACATTTAATCAAAGCATTAAAAGTCGCAACGTCTGGGCTAAAATCCATCCTCAAAATCCTCCCCAGAATCACAAAACCGTCAGAAACTCTCCCCATACTGCAACAGCAGTTAAGCAAAATGTTCAAAGAAATGAAATCTAGCACCAAGCCTCCAGCTGAAATCAGTCTCTTGTAAAGCAAAATAACAGTATCACAATGTCTTTTCTTCACAAGTGCAGAAAATAAAATACTGAACGATAAAATTGAAGGAATGGGTTGGGTATGAATCATGTAATCAAAGAAGAGAAGAGCTTCATTTAAAGTGAAGTTACCTGATTTGCAGTTGTCAGGAATTTTTTAAGAAGAGTTGGGCTCAGGGGTTCTCTGGACAACGACAAGAGTTCGGTTACTGAGTTTGAAGTTGTGAAAGACAGTGAAGGAGTAAATGGAAATGGAAGTTTGTAGTTTAAAGCCGTTATTGAAGAAGAAGAAGGAAACCGAATTCCGGCAACCATGGTAGATGCTGCTGCCTAACCGGAAGGGAAAGCTTGGAATCTGTTTTTGTGCTTTTGAGATGGAGGTCTTTTAAGAGCAATGACATTATAAAATCAAATAATTGTCTTTTTTATTTGATTTTATTTCCTCAATAGAATTATTTAGGCTCAATTCTTTGTTGATTTCTGCATAAAATTAAATCATAATATTAAAATTACATATATATTAAAATTACAAACAGACAATCTAGGCTCAATTCTTTGTTGATTTCTGCATAAAATTAAATCATAATATTTTTTTTTTCAATTTTCAATCAGCCCTCTTTACTTTCCAATCAAAATCAAAATTGCTTTAGAACATTTTAAAATGTTTTTTATTTAACTTACATACTGTAAAAATTAAAATAAATAATATGTACTAAATAATAAATTCATTTATAACACATATAAAATGAAAATTTTAAAAATATATATTATTAAAATCAACTATCATATATAAACTAAAAATCATGCGAAAAAAATTAGACTTCACGAGCCCTTATGTGTTTTGCCATCAAACTTATAATTAATATTTAGCTTAACTGAAAAAAACAATTGTGCCAAATAGCATACTGAATATTTCAAAATCTCCATATAGCAAATCCATCAATTATGAATATTATATGATTTTTTAATGTTAAATTCAAAGTTTTTGAATGTAAATTATTTAATAATTTCATTAATTTGTAATTTGTTTTTCACCCATATTATGAAATGGAAAGATTTTTCGATAATTTTTTTATTCCAAGTACTCTATTCCAAATACTCTTTATAAATGTTTGGTTTCATTTCCATGCTTTTCGCTTCATTAACTATAAAATTAATATATATAGTAAGAAACTAAAACCAAATAACAGAATTTTGTTTCATTTAAAGACAAATAAATGTTAATTTGGGAAAACATTAAAAAGTAAAAACAAATTTCGGTTTCAACTTAAAATCAACTTTGAATTCTAAACCTTGTCTATATAAATTATCATTTTCTCATAGAAATTATGCATAAAAAGTATTAGAGTAATTTAGCTAAACATGGCAAAGCTTTCTAACATTCATTTCTTTATTCTTTTTCTTCTTTTCTCAGGTTCAAATCTAATCTTTAAAAATTTATTATTTATTTATTTGTTTCTTATTTTGTTAAATTACTAAGCATATATATTGTTTCAACATTAAAAAACTTCACTCATTTGTTATTATTTTAATTTATTTTTGCAGCTACGTTGATGGTGCATCGTGCTAGTGGACAACCAAATAGATGCAATACAGAAGAATTATATTCCAATGGATGTACGATTATGGATTGTATGAACAAGTGCCGCCAACAACGTGGTCAAAATGGAGTTTGTAACTCAAATGCTGCAGGGACTGGTTCTGCTTGTTTTTGTTTTCGGATGAATTGTCGTTGATTTATCATTTTACTAATTTATATATTATTAATGTGTATTCATACTACAATTAAATAAAAAAAATAAATGTTAAACTCCTTACTTTATGCTTCTATAAGTAAACCCATTTCACCATCATAACATATGTAACTTAATTTTTATAGCTGCAAGCACTGGTTCACTCAAGCTCTGGTAAGTAAATAAGCTATCATTAGCGAGACATAGAAAGCTTAGAATGTCCAAATTAATATTGGACACCATGAATAAGTTTAGTTTGCTATGTTGTATTTAATAAAGAACAAAATGAAATATTCGGTTGGAAAAAAATTAAACATATAACAAAAATTAAATATATAACACAATTTAGAATATGGTAGATTTTATTTTCCCTGTCTAAAAGTTGAATGAATTGAAATTTGAATTTTATTGATAAATTTATTTTTTTATCTTATACATATGAATATAAATTTTAAATTGTTTGTTTTTATTAAAATAAAAAAAATTCAAATCCAGTATGTTGATATATGTGTCTTACAATAAATATGCCCTAGTCTTTAACTAAATATACAATTTTCTACATCTTCACTCTACATCATGCTATTTTCCTTTCCAAATAAAGGAATGGTCAAGGGTAAACGATATTTTGCTAATTAATTTGATAAATACCACTAGTTACAAAGATATCTAAAACGCCTTAGTCTGTTAATTTGTATTATCTGTTCAGATAAAAATATACAATTTTATTGTTATACCCCAATCGATTGTTAATGTATGTCTATGTGGTTACTTGACGTAGAAATATTATCTACGATTTTTCTTACTATTGGACAATTATAACTGAGTTTAATGGGTTACTGAATTGACCTCTATCGATTATTATCTAATATTATTTGTTTATGTTATTATAAATATCATTAAAATTATTATTAAATATTTTATATAATAGTACTAATTTGTTCTTGACCCATATATAGAAAAAAAACTTTTTTCAATGCCATCATACTATAATTAATTAATTTGATAACGATTAGTATGTCTAACAAATTATGGCCAATATAATATGTTGCAATATATTAGTAGCCAATACCCAAACCCACAAATTCAATCCAGCAACGCAGCATGGTCACTTCGCAATCGATGGGTCAACTGCAGACTTTTACTTTCGAAAATGAATTTCGCTTCAACCATACTTATCGAGAAAATAACAGTGTAGCTAATCACTTGACAAATTTGGAGCTTAATTTAATCATATATAAGAATAAATTGCATAATAAATTGTATTTTAAATAGCATTGAAAACTTTTAATATTTTGTTGTGATAAGAGCTTCAAAATTGATTCCTAATAAGCATCAATAAAGGTCAATTTTAATTCCTGTAATGAACACATGAATAAACATATTTGTTGATGCGGTAAAATATCAACCTAAGTGAAATAGGATGCCTTACTAATTTAGTATCTGAGCTTGGAGATAGATGTCTAGTTAACAATCTGAGCTCAATATTTCACACCCAACTTAGCCTCATCCTAACCCCGAAGAGGCTCCTAAGCTGATCTTTCACACTTCGCTGATCCTCAGGCCAAGCTGTCATAAACCTTCATGATCTCAGTTGTTCTTACTGATCTCAAACCCGAACTTGGTAAAACTATCTACAACAAAAATTACGGTCAAACGGGGGCACCGGAGGTTTTCTAACGAGCCCACTATGACGTTCAAATCAGTACCTTGAGAGATTAATTTTATAGCTTGACTTTAGTAGCTCAAAATGGCTAATATTTGGAGGATTCATGTAGCAATAGGCAAGTCAACCAAGTGGCACACAAAACACATGGAGAAATAGAATAAATGTGGCCTTTTTGGAAGTTATAACAGTAAATAAGCCTCAAAAGACAATCTTCAATGAGTGTTTAAGATTGTCTCTTGAAAACCAATGAACAAGACAAAACTTTCTTCTTGTTTCTAGAGGGAAAAAATGTGAAATGACTTGTTTTTTTTTTTTTTTGTGAGAGTAAAAAATGAGATAAAACTTGTAGAGCACTTGTGTTACCTTGAGATAAGTGTCCTTAAATACTATACTTTTATGAGCATACGATGGTCGAAGAATATTGCCCTAATTCCTCATTTGTTTTCTTTTCCCACGTTTGAAATCTTAGCTATGGAACAAAAACTAAGGACACGTGGTGAGCTAGGATTGGTCTTTATGACCTTATCCAAGATTACGTGCCATGTGACGCAATTTGATTCAGGTAGGATTGGTCTTCAAACTCCCATTACCAAATTTGTTTTCTTTTTTAAAAAAGAGTTGGGTCAAGTTGTGGTTCAAGTCCTTTATTTTTAAGGGTGATAAAGTAATTTTGTTTTCAAATAGTGAAATGTTAGTGTTAGAGTTAGAGATATTATCACATTCCTCCCCTGAGGTTTGAGTTTGTATCACTTAGAAAGAAAGAATAGAAATTGTATCATATACCTCCCCTATAGTGTTAGACAACTAACTTCAAATAATAAATTTACTAAAATATCCTTAATTATTTATTTTTTATTAAAATATATATTTTTAATATTTATTTTTAATTTTTGTATGTGTTAATTAATTTAAATGTACAAACTAAATAAAATAATTATATAATAGAATAAAAGATACGAAAATTAAAATTTTGATTTAAAGTATAATTTTTTTAATAATTATATAATAGAATAAAATAAATATTTTTAAAATAAAGTACGAAAATACATATAATTAATAAAATTAATTAAAAAATTAAGAAAAATAAATTCTTTCCAACTTCTCTTTCATCGAATAAAGATTTAAAAAAGTGAAAATTTATTTTTTAGACAAAATAATAAATATCACATAATTATATTTTACATATTTACCCTTACACTTAACGGTCAAATATAATCATAAGGGAGGTAAGTAATACAATCTCTATTCTTTCTCTCTAAATAATACAAACTCAAATCTCAGGGGAGGAATGTGATAATATCCTGTTAGAGTTATAATAATAGGGGGGTAAAATATAGTTTTGAAATGGTAGAGAGGTAAGTGGTATAAGTGTCAACATTTAAGGGGGAAATTGATATTTTCACTATTATTTATGTTTCATAAATAATGATGTAATTTGACTATTTGCATGGTGTAAATCACTATCATTTCCACACACCGCGCTGCCCTGCCTGCAGAAATATATATATTTGTTCACTTGAATTTTTTTTTTTGTTTTTTTTGTAATGAAAGAAACACAGAAAAATTTAATGCTTGAAGCCATATTTTATATTTTACCTCACACTTCTTGTAACTTATACAATTAATCTTATTTATTGATATCCTAAATTTATTATAAAAGAAATAATTATTGGTATAACTATATTTTTATTTTTTATTTTTTGTAATGAAAAAAATGATATCAAACCAAAGAAGAAAAAAAATGATGTGTAGTGCCCATCATTGAATAAAATTTTGAGTTTCAAACTCCATCATTAATTCTTGATGCAACAATTGTTTGATACAACCGTGTTATATTTAATTTCATAGAGTTTCGAATTAGAAAAGTATTTTAAAGTGGGTTTCGAATTTAATTTTATATTGATGACAGATACAATAAAAACAGGTTTAAATTTAGTGCAAATTGACTGTTTTTTTTATTATTTCTTAAATGATATTTTATGGGAGATTTCAAAAAAGTTATTTTTAATTTTATCTTATATATATCATATATATTATGAATTTATAAAAAGTTATCACTTTAATTCAAATAATAATAAAATGACTAATTTTTTCGCTTCACCCATACTTATCAAGAAAATAATAGTGTAGCTAATCACTCGACAAATTTGGAGCTTAATTTTCTTACCCTTCATTGGTGGGACACTACCCTGTTTCTACTCGTTGCTTTCAAAAGATTTTTGTGGTTTTCCTAATTATATGTTTTCTTGATAATTTTCCTTTGTCTCTGTTTGGTCTTCTTTCCGAAGCTATGGTGGCTTTTTAGCTAACTCTGCTGGAGTCCAAATCGCAAGTTTGCATGTGCCTTTGTAGTGTTTCCAATCTTTTTTTATTGTTTTTTGTTTTATTTACTTAAGACTTTGGTCATTCAATGACTGTAATTCTTTCATTTTTCTTTAATGATATTACTTTAAGCTTAGGCTTGGAGATTATTTAAAAAAAAAAAAAAAAAGGATATCATATGATAATGAATTGCAAGCCTTAAACGCTTAGGTTCGGCTCAACCCAATGGCAGTCAGCCTTTGTATGGCTTGGGCCAATCTTTTACAAAAACCGGACCGTAATAGTGAAATGATAAGTTTAACGGATCCAATGGAGCGAACACTCTCATAGACCCCAATATCGAGGGTAAATTTTAATGTGCGTCACGTATTTAAATAGTTTTGGCATGTCAAAGCTTTCATTAAGAGGACAGTTTCAGTCTCTGACCAGTTCGGATAGGAGTATTCTAAATCCCCTCTCTATGATAGTTCTTGAGACTGAAGCCGATATTACACTATAAAACTATCAATGTGCTTCAATTTTTACACTCTAACACACTCAACTAGTACGCAGAGTCACGTGTCGTGACATTAGATAGTCCTCCTATTCTATCCATTTAATAATACATGAGAGAAAATGTTACAATTTTAGTTCGACTATTCAATTAAATTATGAAACACGTATTAATTTTAACTTAAGTATACATGTGACAAAATTAAATTCAATAGACTTACAATCAGATAATATAATTCCAGGGTTCATGGATAATAGTCCCACATACATATAACAGATTTAATATTGATGAAAAGGGTTTTATTTTTTGTCTATCTTTCAACCGAATTTAATTATTTACGGACACTCATGTTCTATGTTATTAAAATTAGCAAAGCACTAATGATTTAATTTATTTTATATTCGTGCTGAACATGCATTAAACATAATTTGTATCACTAAATAAATTTAATATATATATAGATCTTCAAATTTTATAAATAAATAATTTTGAGAAAAACGTTGACTGTTTCTTTATAGTAAAAGACATAAATATGTTTGCATAGTTACCTTCATGTCTTTGAATTGAGTTCTACACAGGCAACAAGCAAGATCAGCCAATAACGATGCTTCAGGATATCTAGGTGTCGAAATAGCTGGTGCATGGATTTTGGTCTTTAACGCTCTTCCGTGCTTTTCGCATCATTAACTATAAAATTAATATACAGCAAAATAACAGAATTTTGTTTTTAATTAAAGACTGTTGCGGAATAAAAGACAAGAAAACTTAATTCCGGAAAACGGCTAAAAACTGAAAACAAATTTCAGGTTTAATTAAATCCAACTACAATTTGAATTCTAAATCTTGTCCCATATAAATCCCCCTCTTATCCTAGAAATTGTGCATAAAAAATATAGAGCTATCATAGTTTTAGCTAGACATGGCAAAGCTTTCTAACAGTCCATTTCTTTATTCTTTGTCTTATTTTCACAGGTTCAATTCTACTGCCTAAAACTTTATTAGTTATATTTTTGTTTATCTTAATTTGTTAAATTATATATTTCTTCATTTTAGTTATTTTTACATAATTTTGTAATTCTAATTTGTTTTTGCAGCCACATTGATGGCGCATCATGCTAATGCACAACCAAAGAGATGCACAGAAGAGTTGTATTCCAGCGGCTGTAAGATTGATGACTGTGGCAGGAAGTGCCGTGAAAAACATGGTCAAGTTGGAAGTTGCATTCCAAATGCTGCAAGGACTGCTTCTGCTTGTTTCTGTGTTTGGAGTTGTCATTGAATTTATTATTTTGAATATTAATGCATTTTCCTAATTTATATGTACGTAATACACGTTTATTAGGGCCAAAAAAAAAAACTACTTGTACTAAGTATATATATATATATATATATATATATATATATATATGTATCAAAATCATTAATTTGTATTAATTTACTAATTAACTTGATATTTTTGTTTATTTTAATTTATTGTAACTATTTTCAGAGACTCGTGCTAATTCACAAAGTAGATACATTGAGGAGTTGTACCCTAAAGATTGTGTGCTTAGAGATTTAATGTATCAAAGAATGTATGCTAATCGACTAACACATATAAATTATATATTATTAAAAATACATATTGTTGACACCGAATTTTGTAAGCCTTGGTACCCAACAACAATTACTTGTATTTATATGAAACTTTCACGAGCAATGTTCATATTTCTTTTGTAACTGAAATCTTTAATTTGGATTTTATCATGTTGTACTTGTGAACAATCATTGATTTGATTCTCCTGGTAGTTACGATTCTACAGTTACAATTCTGTCCATTTTTGTTTTAGCTTCATTTATAATGTCCATTCTGCTTTGAACTGACCTGCTTGGATAATATCATATCAGGCCTTCATATTTCCTTATGTCACATAGGCCAAATTTGACCCTAATCTAACTTCAGTTGACCTCAGATCATCTTCCCAAACACCTAAACCTTCAATTTTCAGTGAAAATATCATTTCACTAAAAAACTAATACTAAAGACAACGCGTATGGAGGTCCAAATTGACTGAACGACCTAAATATCCAAGATTTTTCATAACGGTTCTCTCATCTGCGAATCCTATCTGAGTTAAGTCGTATTTCATCACATGAGGTTTATGGCTCCCTCGTCTGGCTCTATTTTAGTTGGCTTTGATGCCTAAACACTAAGTCCTAATCTGACTTCACTTAACCATATCCTCTTCTTAAATATATATTATTAGTTAACACGAATATTTATAAAGAATATAATAATTCTTTGGAGTAACAAAAAGAATTTTGAAAAATTATTCCATTCTATAATATGGGTGAAAATAAATTACAAACCACTGAAATTATTAAATAATATGCATTCAAACCTTTGGATTTAACATAAAAAAAATCATATAATATTTATAATCGAATTAGAGTTAAAAGAAATCATATAACATTTATAATTGATGGAACAGTAATATGGAGACATTGAAATTTTAAAACTAATATTTGACTTTTTTTAAGTTAAACCTAATTAATATTAGTTATAAGCCCCTGTATTATATACCCTACATATAAGGACCCATTAAGCCTATTTTTTTTTTATTTTATAATCTTAAAAATATATTGTTCAATAATTTAAAAAAAAAAATTATAGTGTTAATAAAAGAAGTTTTTATTTGTACATTATTAGTTTTTGAAAAAAGTTTAAATAATTTTTATTTTAAATATTTTATTAAATAAAATCAAAATAATAATCAATTAATTAATATTAGTTAAAAAAATATCATATCATTACTATTATATATACAAATTTATCGATATAAATTGATATGATAGTACTATATTATATTATTAAATATTCTATATTTTTATAAAAAGATTTTAATTTGAATATTTTTTAGTTGTGAAACTAGTGCTTTTAGTTTAAAATATTATTTTTTTAATTATGAAAAAAAAAATTAATAACACATGAATCCTTAAAGTTTGGCCCATTAACTTAATTATATGACTAGTAGTTTTAAAAATATTCATAAAAATTTTAAATTATTATAGAATTATGCCTTTATTTAATAGTAGTTAGCTAAAAAAATATTAAATGTATAATTAATTTTATTTATTTTTAATATTTATGTAATATTAAATTATTAATATATTGTAAAATTTTAAAAATTATATTACACTACAATAATATAAATATTGTATTATAACACATTTTCTTTATCGATTAGTATATTTTATGATTTATTTTATAATACCTAATTAATATATTGAATTGTTAATTTATTGTAAAATAAATAAAGTTATATTTTAGCTATAATATATCAATTAATATTTAGTTATCAATGTGTTATAAAATAATATATATTATTATTTTATATTCACACAAAAGTTACAAGTAATTTTAAGCTAATTATTATTATATAAAGATATAATTATAATTTTTTAATAAATTAATTTTTTATGAATATTTTTAAATTATTATAACTATTTAAATAATAATATAAAATATAAGAACTCATATGATATTTGTCTTGACAGTGTTATATAATGAAAAGAGGAATTGAGTTATTTATAAAATAACAAGAGAAAAATGAGATATTAAGCTAAACAATAGGGGGAAAACGGGAATTCCCCCAACATTAGACCACAAAAGGTCATGATTGGCATCGCCTATCTGAGCGATTCACCTTGGGTATCATATTACCCTTGACATTGGTGAATTTTACCTAACCTCATGACTATGTCCTTATGCGCTTTATGCATCACACGTTGTTCTAAGATGCTTTTCAAATATTGTGTCTTCAAAAAGAGATTGCACATAGAAAACTTCTTTCATTGTTAAAGATTTATAAAAAATCATATATAAGAATAAATTGCATAATAAATTGTATTTTAAATAGCATTGAAAACTTTTAACAAATATAAATAATGCTCCTAATATATAAAAAAAATATAAAATAATTCTATTAAATTGTAAATGATATTTAACATAGTATAACTATTCTATTAATTAATCATGTTTTAAATGAATTTACTTGTCAACAGCTTCAAACTTAAAGTTTAACACAATTAATTAGTTATCTTATAGTAATCTCTATCACATATCTATTATTCGTATTGAACTTGCATCAAATCTACAAACTTCAATTCTGTTAGTTGCATAAAAAATTGTTACCTTACATCTCATCACTCTTTGTAAAATGCCCCTTTATGTAGAATAAAATTTTTGAGACAAATAACATTATTAAAACTTTTTATTATTTTTAAATAAAAATAAGCTTGCATATCATTCGTTAAATATAGACAACATGATCATTGTATCGATAAATTTTTGGCTTTAGTTTTTACAATTTTTTTTGATAAAATGACATCGATTTGATGCTAAAATGTATGTAAAATAATATTATTTTGATGATAAGAGTATAAAAATAATATTTGTAGTTCTATGTGAAATTTTTTATCCGATATGAAAACTGAACCCAAATTTTTAATTTTTTAGAATTTAGAATCGAAATCGAATCGTATATACATAAAACCAGACAGAAACCATTAGTTTTGGATTGGTTCGGTTTAGTCCCACAAGAAATCGCATTAGACCCACAACCAAATACAATCATTTTCCAGAACTGTTTAGTCACAAGCATTTAATCAAAGCATTAAATATTTGCAATGCCTCGATTAAAATCGGTTTTAAAAATTCTCCTAAAAATTATAAAATGGTCATAAATGTTTCTTATATTTTAAAGTAGTAAATTTTTTTATTAAGGAGTTAACATACATCAATATTTTATACACAAATAGGGAAGTATAGTATAATATATAATATTGGAAAGAAATAAAAAATTAAATTTAAATATTTCATGCATTTCTTTGTTAGGTCTTCAAATATGCATATATTCGATGTAATTTAATTTAGACTTAATTTTTAACTAATATTAATTAATTGATTATTATTTTGATTTTATTTAATAAAATATTTAAAATAAAAATTATTTAAAATTTTTTCAAAAATTAATAATGTAAAAATAAAAACTTTTTTTTATTAACACTATAATTTTTTTATTTTTTAAAATTATTAAACAATATATTTTTAAGATTATAAAAATTAAAAAAATTATATTAATAATTAAGTTTTATCAAAAGTTTTTATATTTTATTATTTTTATTTTTTCTCTGAATTTTATTGTAAAACATTTTTAAAAAAAAGGAAAGAAATTAATTAATTATATTATGACTCTAATTTTTTAATTTGAAAGTACTTTTCATTAGATAATTTAATTAACCCAAAAAGTGAAAAGAAATCAAATTATTAATTAACAAAAAAATATATCATTAAGTGTTGGATTTCAGTTTCACTTTCACCTTCCCCTTATAAGCACCATGCATTGTTTATTTATATTTTAACTCAAATTTCAATTATTTCTTTATATATTCTTTCTTTATATATGCTTAGTTTCTTCCAAAACCCTACACTCCATAAACAAACATTTAATCAAAGCATTGAAAATCATAAATGTTTGGGCTACACTCGTCCTAAAAATCCTCCCCAAAATCATAAAATGGTCAGAAACTCTCCTCATATTTTAAAATAGTAAATTTTTTTATCAAGGAAATAACATATGTCCATATTTTATATGCAAATTTTGAAATATAATATATTATATTTTAATATTTAAAAAAGAAAAATAAACATTTTTTATGGTGTAGAATATTTTGTTGAGATATCTAAAATAAAAAAATTAATTAATTAGGAGAGAATGTCTGATATCCCTCTTTATTTAACCTAATACTCTTTTACCTCTTGTTATTTAGAAAATACATGGGACACTAATTTTTCTACTGTTTAATAGTTAATTATGTCAATTGATAGATTTAAATTAAATAGAAATAACTTAAATAAATAAAAATTATCAAATTAAATAATAATGTTTTAATCTAAATAATAATTAAATGATTATGTAGTGCCCCTAATATTTTTATTCATTAGTATTATTTTCTTTTCTAAATTTATAAATATATACAAAAAATAAATTTATAAATTTATAGTATAATAAATTCATGGTTCTGAAGAACATAAGAAAAGAAAAGGCTGAATTACAGCATAAACATAACAGAATAAGAAAAACAGCAACACAAGCTAGTGCAACCACACCCAAGCTGTAAAAGCCACAGCCCAGCAGCGGAGAAGTAGACCAAAATGAGCAGCGCAGCAGACAAAGAGCAGTAGAGAAGCAAAAATCAGAAGCAGAGAGCTAAGAGAAACCAGCAAGGAAGCACTTTCAGAGCATCTTTCTATCATAAACTAATGTCATAGACATCTTTATTAACTAGAGTTAATTACATCCTTGATTAAGAATGCCCTTTGATCTCATCTACAGACATGCTTCTATGAACTTGACTTCTTTTTGTGCATAGAAAGACTTATGTTACATATTGTCAAGGCTGCTTTTTTGGTGAATATGGAACAACGCTTAGATCCACAAGTTCCAGGAGATTTCCTTGTTCTTGAAGGATACCCACGCTATATACCCTTCTGCTTTAGAAAAATTCAATTCTCACCTCTTTCTCTTGGCTGCAGTACCCGGAACCACGCCCATTTTGTTCTCAGCCAATGCAGCACCACCTTTCCCTTGGCCGGCTGGCTTGTTCTTGGAACTTGAATTCTCTGTTCCCTTTAATTCTACTTGAATAATTCCTTGAAAATATTAGGCACAGATTAAAAATCACATAACAGTGAAAAGTGGGTTCCAATAAATGTAGAAATATCTAGGTACCAACCTTTAGAATTCAGACTTTGCAGTTCAGACTGCAGGTTCTTGCCATTTGTTTTGTCTACTGATATGTTTTAAAAAGGAAGTCAACACCATAAGTATGGAAAATAGATTAAAGGACTAGGTTCTGGCAGCACTTATCCGCCAGTAAATTTTTTTCTAATTTTTGCTTTTCTTTTCGTTTTAAAGAACGCTAACAAATTTTTGCAAACTTAAGTCAACACTTGTTTGTAACAATATTCTGACTCATAAGAATAAATCAATAGTAGCACCTACAATGCCTAAGTTCAGATTTTATATGGAACAGAAAAATGTTAAATTCCAGCAGTACATGCAGTGCTAGTTCCTCTTAGTCATTCTAATCCATATGATTGGCATTTCCTCCAATGCAGGAAGGAATGTCAAAATGGTATTTCCAACAAGCAAATAATATGCAAGCAGCACAAGTAAAAAATTGAATCTAATTCAAACATAGTCCATTCACAATTTTGATGGCTAAGCACCAAGCCCTTTTATTTTTGTTTGGATATTCAGGTTGGGCTATGATGATAATGATGGTTGGTTTCTGCGAAAGAGGATCGGGAAAGTGCCAGTGCCTCAATAATCCTGGTTAACAACTACTAAAGGGACAAGACAAATTAATAATGGAATGCAGCAGAAGAGTCGACCATGTGATAGCAAACTAATTGAAATTGGTACACAAGACTAAAATTTACCTGCATCCTGTTTCTGAAGAATTTTCTTCTTCACTCTGCGAAAGTATCCTCATTCTCTTCTGTTTATTCCATCATCAGATGGTTCTGAATTGCAGCAATCTGCTTCATGGTTGCCTTTTTTCTTTCCCAGAAGTCGGACCAGATCAGTAGCTGGTACCATATTTTTCTTCCAGCACATTCACATGCCCCTGATATACAAAATACTCATAGATAATCTAATAGTATGAAAACATTAGCAATATCATTTTGCATATTAAGTATGTACACGTACCAAAAATTTTGAGAGTTCAACAATAGTAGCAAAGTCCTCCAGGCTTATGGAGTACACACTCATCAACTGCACAACCTTCTTAACAGCTTCATCCTGGTCATTAAATCATACAGAAAATAACAATCACAAAAAGGTTTCTGGAGAGCCTGTTTCAAAGTAGTCAAAAGCAAAAGGTTTCCCTCAAAGGGCTAATCCTGATATCACCTAAAATGATAAATCCTAGCAAGACGCTTGCTGAGTAACATGAGATAGCAACAACTAAAAGTACTTAATAGATATGTCAATAATAATATCTAGCACAATTTCACATCAAAGATTATGTAAGTCTTCAATCATGCATCAAATCTCTTAGAAATAGTCCTTTGACAGCAGTTGATCAGTTATTATTTCAACATACTCACAATGCACTAACAAAAATTATATCTAGCCTTAGGCAGCCTTCTCAGTGGATCAGTTAATTATTTCGAAGTGAGAGTAAGATAACCAAGTCGAAGAGTGTCCCTGTAAAATTAACAACACCACAATGGTTAAGTAATTTGAAGAGGTGAAAGAACAGAGATGAAGCAAACCCAGGACAATCAACAGATAATTGTTTTCCAATGAGAAAAAACAGAAGGAAAAACCATATCATCTTAATAAAATAGAAAATACACTCGGACCTCTATCTCTTTTCCCCCAAATAGGTCAACTCATCTCCCAACATTCTGTAATTATATTAAATTACTCTGTCCATCATGCACAGAAACCATGCCACAGACAAGCTTTTAGTCAACTATTAAAGGACAACAATATATCACTTCCAATTCATATTTTCAGGCATCAAATATTCGTATCTAAGCATCTGCAGAAAGTGTAATGTTAGATGAGTACCTTTTAGGCCAACCATCTCCCCTCCCGACACTGTAACTTTGTCTAGATTTATACATTTTCGTCTCAATACTAAGTTCCAGGATACTACCACAAGAAAGACCTTTTTCTTTCTTAATTATGATTTACAGTGTTTGCTTCAAGATATCTTCTTACCAGTTAAATAGGCAGAAGAAGAACAACCAACGGAAACTTATCAGTAACCTCATTCAGTCAGCTTCCAGGTAAAACAGTGCCTAAAGCAAGATTTATAAGGGCATGTTTCTTACAATTTTTCAAAGCCAGTTTTAATTTTCACTTTCTAAAACAAACAAAATACTGTTTGGTTGCTGTTTTTCAAAAATTATTTATACAAGAAAAGATATGAGTTTACACTTCGTAACTATAAAATAGAAAAAATTTAGCTGTTTTCCTCAGTTTTGTAAAACAACAAGCAAACTACTTAAAACTTATCGCTACTATAATTTAATTTACTGAGAATAATGTATCATCAAATATTACAGTTGTACAAAAATTATGTAGTATAAATCTGAAAGTTGAGGATGATAGACTATAATGTTTTATTTTCTTCTATCTAGTACTTTGGTACTGTTTATCCACAATCTCAGAAAAATTGAAGAAAAAAATAAAAAGTATGCACCTCCAATACTAGCCAAGGGTCATGCTTTACAGCAAACTTGTAGATTCCAGCTAAGCACTAATGAATTGCTACCAAGAACAAATTACAACCCATCCAATAAACAATTTTAAGCTGACCTCCAAAGAGTTCACTGCATCGGCCAGATTGTTGAATATGGGTTCCATGCTATTGAAAATCATCAGCTTCTGGTCTTGTAGAATCTTTGACAGCAAATGAAGGAAGTAGATTCAGATTTTCACGATATTTTTCATCCTTTCCAAGTAATTCTATAACAATTTCAAATGTGGATGCATTTGGCATCACATTTCTCTCCGCCATTTTGTGAAGAAGTTCAACAACTTTTTGGGTATCATTATTTTTCAAGAAACCACGCATAATTGTATTGAATGTTATTACATTCGGATACAAACCCTTGTTATCCATATCTAGCAACATAAAACTTGCCTTTCCCAACTTTCCTTCTTTACAAAGCCCATTGATCATGATGTTATATATTACCACATTCGGCATCAAGTGATAACGAGGCAGTTTCTGAAATAACTCCCAGGCAGCTTCAAACCTCTCTGCTCTACACAATCCATCAACAAGACAACTAACCATTTCAATGTTCATCTTGAACTTGCAGTTCTCTAAATCATAGAATAGTTCCAATGCTTTTGAATAATAACCATTCTTACAAAGACCGTCAATTAAAATACCATACATATGTGAATTAGGTACAACTTTATTCACTTTCATCTCATCAAACAACTTTTGTGCATCTTCCATCTTACTTTCCTGAAGGAGCCCAGATAACAAGGTGGTATATGTAATAATTGTTGGCCGAATTCCTTTTGATACCATTTCCCTGTATAAACTCGTAGCTTGCTCTACTTTTCCTTTTTTGCAATACCCATTGATTAAAATACTGTAGGTATAAACGTTAGGTTTACAACACTTACTCGACATTGAAAGAAAGAGCTTCCTGGCATCATCTATTTTACCTAACAAACAAAAACCATCCAACAACATAGTATAAGTAATTATATCAGGATTAACACTTCTCTGTATCATCATTTCTAAGAACACATTTGCTTCATTTATCCTCCCTTTCTTGCAAAGTTCATCAATCATCACACTAAAAGTCACCACATTGGGCTGTACACCTTGGTCTAACATCTCAATAAATAAACATTTAGCTTCATCCCAATCACCAACACAACACAAACCATGAATTAGAGAGTTGTAAGTAACCACATTTGGGTTAATGTTGCTAGTCTTCATTACCGAAAACAATTCTTTTGCCTCATCTACAAATCCATTTTTACAAAGGCCGTCAATTAGAGAGCCATAAATAACCACATTTGGATTAATTCCGGAACCCTTCATTTCCAAAAGTAGTTCTTTTGCCTTATCTACGGACCCATCTTTACAAAGCCCATTGATGATAGTACCATAAATAACAATATTAGGCTTACACATACCACCAAATGCAGCATTTCCATTAACCATTTCTTCGAATACCTTTAGAGCAAGACTCGTATTACCTGTTAGACACAACCCATTGATCAAAGCCCCACAGGAAATCACATTAGGCTTACAACCAAAGGCAATCATTTTCCTGAACAGCTTAGTCGCTTCTAAAACCCTCCGCTCCATACACAAACCTCTAATGAAAGTATTAAACGTGGCAACGTCTGGGCTAAAACCCATCCTCATAATCCTCCCCAAAACCACATAGCCTTCAGAAACCCTCTTCATATTGCAATAGCAATTAAGCAAAATGTTCAAAGAAATGAAATCTAGCACCAAGCCTCCCATCGAAATCAGTCTCTTGTAAAGCAAAACAACAGTATCATAATGTTTTCTCTTAACCAGTGCAGAGAGCAAAATTTTGAATGATAAAATTGGAGGCATGGGTCGGGTATAAATCATGTAATCAAAGAAGAGAAGAGCTTCATTCAAAGTGAAGTTACCTGATTTGCAGTTATGTTGGAGGAAGTTTTGAAGAAGAGTTTGGTCCAATGGTTGTCTGGACAAAGATGAGAGTTCAGTTCCAGAATTTATAGTTGTGAAAGACAGTGAGGGAGTAAATGGAAATAGAAGTTTGTAGTTTACAACTGATGTTGAAAGAAACCATATTCTGGGAGCCATGTACGCTTCTACTGTTAAGTTGCTAACCAGATCATATTTTGAAATGGAAAACCCAGAACCCGTTTCTCCTCTTTGTTACAAATTATTGGCAAATCAAATAAACAATGAGGGCAATTCAGTATTTTCAATTTTTTAATTATAAAAAATGGGATAAGTTAATTCATTAATTAAAAAAGATGCCAAATTCTATATAAACATAAAAAAAAATTCATGCAAGATAAAGGGAAAAAAATTAGAGAAATAACTGAAAATACCTAATTTTTTATCCAAAAATTTAAAAATGTCTCCCTTAATAAAAATCATTAAAAAATATTTAATTTTTATTATTTCAAATAAAAATATCCTCATGTCCACTTCAAACCAAACTTCATAATTTAAGGTGTATGCTTGAAATTACAATTTAATGCTCAAATGCTTGAAATTATTCTTACTTAAAATTATAATTGTTTCAAGTAAGTATGGTTTTAGGTATTCAAACACTTTAAATTATAATTTTATGCATAGTCTTTAATGCAACTCGAATGTTTGAAATCATTCTTACTCGAAAGTCGAAACTATAAAGATATTTTTATCTAATTTAAGTAAATTTAAATATTTTTAAATGACTATTATTAAAGAGATATTTTTTAATTTTGTTTATGAAGTTAGGATATTTTCGATTATTTTTAAAATATATATATATATATATAAATATTTTTTTTTAAGCTTTTGATCACAAGAGATAAGGAAACACACAAAAAAATATAAGTGTGTAATACATAAAAAGAAGGGAGAAATTCACATTAAAAGAGGGAATTGTACAAGCAAAAGCCTAAGTTCTCTCTTTAATCTTATCTTCGATAAACCCACTTAGCGAGAAATTTTATTTTGTTTTCTTTTAAGGGAGAACCAATAACATTATTTCTTGATATTGTGAACCTTTAATATTATCTTGAGAAAAGATTTGATATATTATTTGATATAGTAGAAGTCGTACCAAATTGATTGTTTTTTTTTTATGTTATCAAATTTCAGGTGAAAAAATTGAGCTCTTTTCTAGTTATTTGATCGTTTAGTTATATAACAATCCTATTTTAATCACACAAAAAGGGAAAAAAAATATCTGCAATGCTTTTGGTGATTTTTTTTGACAAAATGGTGCCGAAGTAAAAGTTGTTTGGAGTTTATTCTCTTGTGTGAATTAAGATAGAATATAGTTTTAACTTGAGCGATTAAATTGAAGTCTACAAATTATTTGATTTTGAAGTTTAGAATAAAAAATTGGCTTAATAGTGTATGATATTGTATAACATTAAAAATACACAGTTACAAAATTTGATCCCCATTGATACCATTAAACTCTAAATTTCTTAATATACATAATGATAGAAGTAATTGTGAGAAATAAGTACAGAGATGATTCATAGGCGCAATTCTTTGTAATAAAACTCATCATTGATAGAAATATTTGATTGAATCTTCAAATGGATGCATTCATTACATAAACATGAAAAACTAAAAACAACCCTGTAATATCTTTCATCTATAATACTTATAGTATATATGTTATCTAAGATATTGCTCGGGTATATACATGGTCTTTATTTTCTACTATGAATTACTATTTTAAAATAGAAAGCATAAAGAGACTACGCCAACTGAGATTGTTTTTCTATTTTAGGCGCTCATTTATATAAAGAGGGAATAAAGGGATGTTCTGATAAGTCGAGCTTCCTTCTTTAAGGTATTAGAAACTTTCAATTTTTAGAACATTTTGGGAAAGTCCTCTAAGATCACTCATACATGGAAAAACTCATGTTAAAAATCAAGAATTACTAATAGATTAATATTCTGACCTTACTCTACACCTAGGTAGTTGTTATTACTAATTATATGAGAAGAAAAGTTTGACATGACTACTACCATTACTTACAAAATAGAGCCGTTAGGTAGCAACGAGTATATGCACCCTCCTGCACAATTACTTAAAGGTATCCATTGGTAAAGCAATAATGTCCTATATTAGACTTCATGTTAGTGTTACAAATACCCCAACACAGTGCCCACATTACCACCTTATATTTTACTTTTCTTTAATCCTTTCCTTAAGCACAACACCAAATCTCCATAACCATAGAAGAAAAAATAACATATGCATGCATGCATTTTTACCAAGAATTAGTTCATTTGGAGCATTCAAGCAACCACACATAGGTAATCTGTTACACTATATTTCACTTTAGTTAATGACTATTGTAAAATGATAATAAATTGTTGGCTTCCAAAATAATACAGTGAAAAAAAAAACAATGGCCTCAAGCAGTTCAAGTATAAGAAGGTATACAAAGAGTTGAAAAATAAGCAATGGAGGAAAAATATTAATGGCAACCTCATAAAATTGAGAATAAGTATTATTTGTGCGATAAAAAGGTAGCTGTAAAGTTCTGTGAGTCCCAAGATAATCCAAATAAGTTATATTATTGTTGTAGTTATAAGCAGTGCAATTATTTTAGATTTTGGTACTCTAATGATGCTGACTTTGATGTTGGAACATGTTTTGACCATATGGGGAACAATGGTGATTAGTGGCATGAAATACTAGTTAGTCTTGATGATTTCAAGCAAAAAATCAATGATATGTATGCAATTATGAAGGAAAGTTAAGCAAAATCCATGCATGACCAAGATGGGTGTGGTGTTGAATTTGGTGTTATTCATCTTCTCATTGCATATTTTACTTGTAAATTACGATAAATCATTAAGTAGCTTGTGAAGCCAATCATGTATGAATTAATAAATTATGAAATATAATCTTTGAAGATGTATAATTTACAAATGCTATAGTATCATGATGTGCAGATTTTATGATTCAGTTGTTCAAAACAAAGCAAAAAATCACATAATCCATGCATAATTAACACAAATCAAACTATACTAAAACGTATATCACCAAACCTGCCTAAATTTAATACAAAGCAAACATGAGCATAAAATACTTTGCAGCTACTATACAACTATAGAAATATCAATAAAACATGATAAATGTACCAGCAAAGGCAAAAATAACCCTGATAAACATACTTGCAAAGTTTGGCTTTATTAATACAGGTGAAACTAGAGTAGAGTGCATGTATCAGAAATAACAATTTATCACAAATCAATCATGGGCCAGAAGATTGCAATCAACATATACAATTAACACAGATCAATTATGTATCATAAACAAGCAAGTTATAACCTGTCATCAATTCTCATGTGTACTTAATATTGCCAAAAAACAAAGAGAAAGTGAAATCATAGGTTTTCAATATCAAATATGGTCAACAAGTGTTAGTGACGATCGCATATGAGGCTTGATATTACTGTCAAGACTGTCTAAGCTGCACTATAAGATTAAAAAAATGCTAAGTCAAAAGCTATAATAGTAAATATGTAAAAGAAATGTTTTAATATAAAAAGTTCAATACCTAACTTAATGATAGTGTTGTAGGTTCTTTGAGTGCTTTGTGTGACATTTGCTTGTAAAGTAGAGCTTGCAACACCATTAACATCAATATATACAAACTATTACAGGTAAAGAGTGTAGTGTAAGCTAAGTTTTCATGGATAAAAATGTCCAGTTTGTAGCACATATGATATCTTGAAAACATAACCTAATGGCACTATTTTTGTAGCCTTATTTTTTTTCGTTGATCTTGAGGCAAATCATATTTTTATTGCCCCATTCAATGCTTGATTTGCACCTAACTGAACAACTTTGTTTGAATCTACTCTCCTCACCAAGGTTTCTGATAATACTTTTCGTTAGTTTTCTAGTTTTTCTTTTAACTTATAGAGGCTCCAATTCATTTGTTAAAATTATGGGCTGCCCAGTTTCACTTGGTATTAGATGAATGTAGGGGAAGAGGGTATGTGTGTCCTTAACATGTGCTTTTTTTTTTTCAAGTAGTAATGTACATAAACCTCAACATTTACTCTTGTTGTATCAATACACTTAATTATATGCACGTATGAAAGGTCTGAGATTTGCCACTCTCCACAGTTATACCCTTTAATAGCTAAATTCATAACATGGTTGTCTGAGTTGTCAATAAAAACCTCATACAAATATCCTGAAAAACAACATTTATATCCCTTGCCCTCTCTCATCGTCAAAATTTTCCTCTTGCTGGTAGATTTTCTTCTCATTTCTTAGATGCTATATGCCTAACAAGAAAAAAAAAAAAGATGAGATGGCAAGCAAAATACCTTGAGAAAAAATGGTTAAACATATACACAAATTAACATTTACTTGTCATGAATGTCCTTTATTGTCTTCCTTCTAATCTTCTCTAACAATGTCAATACCATTAACTCTCTAAACTGGTTAATCCAACTATTAAAGCTTTATGTCATGTTATTTACAATATGAGTTGTCTTTACTTTATGCATGAATAGATGCTTGCACTAGTGAGATAATGGGATTTTATTGAGCTATACATAACTTGCTTCATTAATGGTCTTGGTTTCATCCATGTGCTTCCAAAAATCAAAGTTCTTTACACTTCTATACTGTCCAGAAGTGATTTTTCAATACCAAGTTTGAAAATTTTTGTTTGAAGTTTGTGTAGATGTGCTTATAGCAGTCAGCACATGAAAAATGTTTTTCCAAAGCAAGCAAAACACCATTTTGTTTGTCAACCATGAAATATAATCTTTGATGCCCACTAACCCTAAATTGGTTGATGGCTACTGCATACATCTCAAGCTTGCTATATGAAGCTTTGTGGTCTGCCTTAAGAAGTTTCAATACTTTTATTCTAGCCCTATACAACCTAATTGATGCATATGTGATCTGGAACCTTCTCTATAAGTCATTTGAAATAACTTTGATATCAATGTTTGGATTGGCCTTGAACAAATGAAATAATTGTCAAGCTATCTATGTAGAGTTGGCCTCTTAGTTGTCAAACATTCTACTACAGTTGTGTGTGAGATTGAAGGTCTTGATTTGAAAGGATAATCTTTCCTACAATGGACTAGCATGTATCCTCCATTCACACCCAATTAATACACACTTGTAAGTGACTCTTGACTTATCATTTTTCAACCTCTTCAATTTGAAATCATTCTTCACTCATATATCTTAAGCATCTTCTTAAAGTTATACACTGCGTAAAATATATATCTCACATTCAGCTTCATGCTCCCATTAACATCAAGATCGTACTCCAATCCCCCACTGTTCCTCTCATATATGATGGTTAATGCATTTTTCATCATCTAAATCAAATGGTACATTATTGTCATTGCCTAATTTAAAGTCAAACATTCTATCATCTTCATCATCTAAATAAAAAACTATAAAGTCAATTTCTTCTTCCATTTGTGTGATTATGTTAACCTGGTTCACAATAACATCATATGCATATGAATGAGGATGATTAGAACTTATCCTATTTCAAGTCTTGGCATACACCCATTATAGGTACATGTTTACCTAACTGTTGGTCGATACTCTGAATTGGGTTCATCGATGCACCCCTAGTTTGTGATTCAAGTTTTGTTTTAGGCCTTGGCATATACCTCATCCCGGGCACATGTTTGCTCAACTGGTGGTTAATACTTTTATTGTGTTGATTGATGCAGCCTTAACTTGTGATTCATTCTCTGTTTCATGTTCATAATCCATTGCAAAAAAATTGTAGATATTATGATCTGGTATGGTGCATTCAAGCTGGTTCAGCACTAGAATGATAGAGAAATAAACTTTTTCCTCTAATTCTTTGAATGTTGCAAGCAAGTCAGTATCACTTCTCAAAAGCAGCTTCTTTTTTGCCCAGGGAAATTGAACCTTAAAAGTGACACATTCCTATTGGCAAATATCCTTATAGCAGCACACATCCTGAACATCTGCTTATAGTTGTTACAAAGAGTAATGCTGAGGGAATATTCTTGCTATGTCAATCTCTTTTTCATTAACAATGCAACTAACTTGAAACCTCATAGGTTTGAAACAACGTAAGGAAAATAAAATGAGAAGTAATAATATTATAATGCACTTTATATAGCATATGGTCAATTTCTTTGAAATAAACCAACGCGATTGTTATAGCCAATACTTTAAATATTATTTTTATTGTAAAATAATAATAATAATAATAATAATAATAATAATAAGTACATATTCCCTTAATCAATAAATTTTTGACATTTTCTAGATACGATTATTTACATGAACTATTGACAATATACGAAATAATTAAACCAACCTAATTGCTACAGTCAATGCTTTAAATATTATTTTTATAATAATAATAATAAGTACATATTTACTTAATGAATAAGTTTTTGATATTTACTAGATATGACTATTTACATGAACAATTGATAATGTGTAAAATAATTAAACCAACCTAATTGCTACAGTCAGTGCGTTAAATATTAATTTTATTGTAAAAACAATAATAAGTGCATATTCACTTAATGAATAAGTTTTTGACATTTGTTAAAAATGATTGTATACATGAACTGTTGACAAATGTACAAAATATTTAAAAAAAAAATTGTCAAAGAAGTACTAAACTAATGATATCACCCTGAGTTTTAACTTAAAGAGATCTTATCTGTCTGAAAAGCAATGGTAACACATTTTGCAAAGGCTTTTTTAGCATACAAATATTATGATCATTTCTCAATTTGTATCTACTCAAGAATTCATTTGTATAATGTCTATAAATATCATTTTTGCCATAATTAATTTGCTTCTTCTGCCATAATTTTAAAATGGAAATAATACTATTATCCCTTTCATAGAATCTCACTTGACTTAGTAACCCCTCAATAGAATGAAATACTCCAAAATCCCCCTCCCGTTAGAATTTTCTATTAAAACTAACAGAATATTTACAAAATTCTAAGTTTATCCCTGACTCAACCCAGAAAAATAAAATAAAAGAGGATATTCAAACCCTTGCACTCCATCAAAAGTGCAAAGGTTCCAACCATTATGACAAACTATATTTTAGAATTATATTCTCCAATATTAATATGTATATATATATATTATTTTTATATATTAGATTTATGTTAAATGCAATCAATTCTATGTTTAAATGAATAATATAAATTTTTAGTCAATTTTCTTTTGTAATGTTTTAAAAATATTTTAAATAAAATTTTAATATTTATTAATTTTGTATTAAACTAGTATATTTTTTTTGTAAAAAAATTAAATAAAGATTACACTAATAATTATTTTGTAACAAAAAAATCACAATCATTTTATATAAATTTTAGAAAAATAAAATTTGTATTCTAGTTAAATAATCAAATCAATTTATAAAAATTACAAATAAAAAAATATATTTTTAACATTAAACTAGTAGTAATTTTGTAGAAAAATTGTATAAAAAAATATAATAATAATTATTTTGAAACAATAAGAAATTAAATTCCAAAGAAAAAAATATGTATATTTATAATAAAAACAATAAAAAAATTGTATAAAAATTAAACTAATAATTATTTTATAATAAAAAATTAAATAACGACGGTAAAGTGGTTTTGAGGTATTTCATTATAACAAGGGGCATTGAGTCGAGTAGGATTATATAAAGAGGATAATGGTATTTTTTCTTTTCATAATTATATTAATGTAATTATTTCCTTACCTCATCCTTCTATTGTTAAAGGTGATTGAACTTTTAACTTTTTCTAAGCAAGATACAACAACTAATGGTCACAATCTAAAGTCAAATTTAACCTTTATTTTAAATATTTTGAAACACATTTTAAAGGTGATAGTATCATTATCTTTTTTCTTATTTCATTCTTTTGTTATTAAAGGTAATTCTACCATTAACTTTTATTCAAGCAAGACACAACTAATGGTCACAATTCAAAGTCAAATTTAACCTTTATTTTTAATATTCTGAAAAGTTTCTTCCTGAGATTTAGGGAAACAAGTGGATACCCCTTTGATGTTTGCTAAAAAATAAATGTGCCCTTAAGGTTTAAAAAAATAGACGAATACTCCCTAGAGTTACCTCCATATCTTATAAATAACTTTTTTATCCTCACACATTTAAAAAAAACTAATAATTTTAATGCTATTACTAATATACTTTTACCAAAATAGTCTTATAATTTTAAAATAATAAAATAATAATTATATTCTTAACTTATTTTTTTAAAATAAAATCTTATAATTTTATTATAAATTACTATTTAATTAAAATATTTTTATTTGATAATTCTATTATTTTTATTTAATTAATCTTAATTTTATCATAAATATTTTTTCTCATTATATTAATAGTATATTTTTTAAATTTAATATTTTTATTTTGATAATTTTATCATTTTCTTATAAGATTATGTTTAATTTTATTATTTTCTTAGATTAGAAAAATAAATGATCAAATAAAATATATTGAGAAAATGATAAAATTATCAAAATAAAAATACTAGATTTGCAAAATATATTATTAATACAATAATAAATAATTTTTATATTAATATCCTATTAAAATTATTAGTTTATATTTTTTAAATGTGTGAGGATAAAAAAGTTATTTTAGGATATGAAGTTAACTCAAGAGGGGTATTCGTCTATTTTTTCAAATTTCAAGGGGGCATCTATTTTTTAATAAACATCAGGGAAATATCCACTTATTTCCCTAAACCTTAGGGAAAAAATTGTCATAATCCCTACATTTTAATATAAAACTTGTTGCAAAAGTACATATGATGAATTACACTACTAGGATCCAGTCCTTATCTAAATTTTTATAAATCACAAGAAATTGTCACAATCTAATCATAATGCATGTTCATGTTATGAATCCTAGATCGAAAAATTATCGGAAAACCAGTAACAGTACTTGTTTCAGATACATGTAAATATAGACCCAAGATATAAGTTTAAACACTTGTTCATCAATGAAACATAGTACATGTGCTTTTTTCACAAATCAAGCAAAAATAGTCATAGAAGCAATTACTCTTTCCATTCCCATTTTATCATTAGACAATAGTAAGCACAACTCTCAAATTTAACTGTAACAACATCCAACTCAGTATTCCACAACAAACATAATCATATAAATTAGAGTACCAAAATAGCTTAAACAACACAAGAAATATTACCAATATAAGATTAATGCATATCAATCACCAAAATCACACAATTATACCTATACCCATCTTAATTAAATGATAAATCACCTCAATTGTTGAATGCAAAGTAAAATCCATATATTAAAACACCTAACGCCTAACTTTCTTCATATTTCACGTATGTAATAAACGATAACTAGATATTGATACATACCTCATCCTCATCTTTTGTTACTCTTGTTCAAGGGCTATGTTTGCAGTTCTTTTCCTTAATTGTTGTCTACGAAACAAAAAATCCACACACTAGCAACTTTCTCTCACTCTGTATAGATGAGCAATATTTTTTGGCGTGATTTTTTCCTTCCCTCCATCGGTGACATCACCATTATCCTACGTTTAGCTATTGCAAAGCTTGGATGCAAAGGGAATAATCAATTATATTTTTAACTTCAATCCTTTCTAGTTAAGAGATGTCTCTCACAAGATGTAAAATTAGATTTTTCAAATGCATTTACAGTTTTATCCTTGGTGTTAATGGTTAACAAAAGGCTTTGGTTGGTCCAGGGGAGATAACTGAAGCTTTTCCAAAATGTTGCCACAAACTAAAAGTTTCTAATACCTTAGAGGAGGAAATTGAAAATAACCTTACACCAAATTAATGAAATATAAGATATTAAAGCACTCATCTTACAAATTAGAATAAGAGTTATATACACCAAGTTAATAAAATATAAGACATTAAAATAATTACCTTACATAGAATAAGAAGTATATACACCAAATTAATGAAATATATGATATTAAAGCAATCACTTTACAAATTAGAATAAGAGTTATATATACCAAATTAATGAAATATAAGATGTTAAAGTAATCACCTTATAAATTAGAATAAGAGTTATATACACCAAATTGATGAAATACAAGATATTAAAGCAATCATTTTAAAAATTAAAATAAAAGGTACATACACCAAATTGATGAAATATAAGACATTAAAGCAATCACGTTAAGTAACTTTAAAAATATATGTTCAGTTAAGTAAATAAAATTATGCTAAAAGAAAATAAGGTTGAGTAATCATTTCAAATACATAGACAATAAACACAATTTAAAATAAGGCCAAGTATTGATTGTCTACTAGTTCCTTCAAGCATGTTCTATGTTAGTTCTACATTTGTATCTCCTTGTTATGCTATATGTTATTGGTTATGTGTTTGACATTACATAAAAAATTCTTAGATTCATTTAAGAAACATTACTTAATGTATTCTCTTAGTTGTCATTACATGTGGCAACTGAGATTACATATTAAGTAATATTTTTTGAATTGTTCATGTTCAAATAATTTGATAATATATAATTCCATATCAGGGATGGTTAGTTCCATGATTATTCTATTGATAAAAATTTTGTAGCTATCTCCTTTTGGTTCTCTGAGTGTATACAAGGTTTATGAACTTCTATTTTGTACATGTTCGTAAATTTTGGTCATGTAATTGGAGAACTATGGCAAATGCTGTCGAAATTTCTAAGTTTGGAATGTACTATGGAACTACCATATTATGTAGTATACATTCTTAAATAGGATAGGGCCTTACTTTTTTGGGTAATAGAAAACATACAAAAGACATTTGCTCTACACGTATATAGCCAGTACTATACCATTATAATCACATAACATGCTGAGCAAGCAAGTGAGCTTTTGCATGATCCTGAGACAAAACAAAAAGCAGATCATTGAGTTTTTCATCTATGATGTAAAACTACAAAGTTAATGGCATACAAACTAATTCATCCAGCTGCCTTTGAAACATTTAAGTTTTGTTGGTGCCAAAGATCCAAAAACAAGGAGAAAAAGAATATTACCCCCACTGTTGAACAATAAATAAATCAATGAGATATGAGAAAGATTAATCTATTCTGAACTTGATAGCATGAACTTTATGGAAATAGACTAAAATAAAAATGATGGGAAACAAGGTCTTTAGTAAAAGAAGTAATTTGGAAAATTATTGATTAAGAAAAACAAAGAAACATGTGTAAAACACAGGATAGTAAAAGCATAAGAATCCCGGCCTTCAAGTTCTATATCATTTTTATGGGCTACTTTTAACATAGACATCTCAATCGAGATCTTAATATTATATTCCTCTCCATCCTTATCAACAAATATTACATATATCTTGTCTAATAAACTTCAGAGTAAGAAGAAATAGCCACATTATTTCAAAGCCAGATTCAAACAATTGGTGAAATAAATCCATTTGGAAAGATGATTGGCATTCTATCCCTATAAGAGAAAAAAGGATTACCAATCTATCATAAAGTAATATAAACAAAAATAACATAAATGCTCAGACAAAAAGTTTTCCTATTGCACTTGCTAGTAATAGTACATTTTAGAATTTTTAATTGGCTAATTGTAAATAGCCCCAGGACTATGGAACAAAGGATTATCCCGGACCTATGCCGAGGTATTGATGGTGATTTTCAAATATCACAGAACAGAATGTGATACGATGGGATAGAATACAATAAAAACAAAGATATAGGGAACTAATTATTTACTTTTAACGGTCAAAGCGAACCCTTAGGTCATTTATTATTATAACGATAACGAGAAATAAAAAGGGACCCATCACATCGATGGATTATAAATTCAATATGACTTCTAAGCAATACCAATCAAAAAGATCAAAGAGATATCATGTGAGATCAAGAAATATTCATCTTGACAAGAAATTATATGCATAATATGATAAAATATGAATCACAAGTACAAGGGCTACTCCCCCTATCATTATTTTATCTTTAATTCTTTACTAACACACATAACTTTCTAATAACTAGCATGACTAGACCATCAATTAGTAGTGTAATGCATGTCAACGATTCAATTACTGTTGAGTTCTGATGAAGGACAAATCTATTCTTCATTATAGTGCATGTACCACATAACATAAATTGGGTTGTAGATATAAATCACATACTTAATAGAGAGACATTGAAGTAGCAAACTTTTGTCAAAGACAACAAAAGAAATTAAAAAAACTATTTGATCTAAAAAAGTATGTCCTTGGAACTGTCTTAATTAACTTCCTCATTTAGGTTTTCAAATCAAATGGCTTATATGTCTTTCTGTTCACTTCCTTCATCAATTATATTGTTCATAGCTATGGTAGAAAATTGAAGATACCTTTGAAATATATAACCTTAGAGCGCCTTACTTTCTAGCCGTAATACACTATTCACAAAGAAGAAAGAAAATTCAAGTTCACCATTGATACTTTATCATTTCTTTTCTACACATGTTGTAGCATTTCTTTTTTACTCGTTAAATAAATACTAATGATATGATTTAATACCAATTGAATAAATACTAATGATATGATTTAATACCAATTGAATAAATACTAATGATATGATTTAATACCTCTATTTTTGTGTATTGTTATAGTCGATGGGTTGTTATTTTTTATTCTGATGATTGATAGGTTGATTTCTTTTTTTTTTTAAATCTTTTGGTTAATCGATTTGTTTAATAAATTTTTGGGTTCAATTATTTTTATTAATAGATCATTTTATTTTAAACAAATCTATTTTATAAGTTATCAGGAACAAATTTAGAGGTTATTGGCCCAAATTCGAAAACAAATTTAGTATGTGCTTCTCTCGTTTCAAACTCCAAATTCCAAGCAAATAATTCAAATAATTTTGGCTAATCCCGATGATCCAATTATATCTCTGCATTATTTAATTCTTAATTAAAAGTGATAATAAATAATTAACTAATAATTTTTTTATATAATTAATATTTTCTGATACAATCATACACTAAACATAATACTATATTAAAATTAAATTCAACATAATATAATATAGTACAATTAAATATTACTTTTTAAATTTCAGCACAGATGAATTCAACCTCCAAACATGCCCTAAAAGCTAACATATTCAAATTTGACGGGGTGTTAATTAGTGGATGAGGTAATTTTATTTTAGTCCTTAACGTTTCAGGTAATATCACTTTAGTTGGCATGTTTCACATATTAGATAAAAAAGTTCCTAACTTTATCAAAAATCATCACTTTAGTCCAAATGATTTCAGTCAATGTCACTTAAGTCCCTTGACCAAACTTCCGTCCTTTCGCCGTTAGTGTGAGGTTATTTTAGTCAATCCATAAAGTTCATTAATTTGACAAGAATTATGATCAAAACGATGTAGTTTGGATGAGCTTAGTTACCTAACCCTAAGAAAAAAATCATTCAGTGTTTAAAGTCTCATTCGCACTCATTGTTGTAGCCATCAACTAGGTTTTGAAATTGATTTTCAAGTTTCGTTGAGTAGCCATTGTGTCTTTGCAAGTGTAAGTTTTTTTTTTCAAAGTAATTTCAGTTTATGTTGTTTTTCGAAAGAAAATTCATGGTTGTCATCTTTTCTTATTTGGTTAAAATATATTTATGCTTGTATTCGTTTCGATTAGTATTAATGGCTGTTGATGTTCACTTGTCTTACAAGTTCTGTATATATTTATACTTGTATTCTCAAAAATTAAATTTTGAATCTGAGCACCAAATTTTTCTGTGTTGGTGGACATGAAATATACATATATAATTTTATTTTAAAGTTAATAAAGTTAAATAATCCAAAAAAAATTTCTTTTATATTTTTTCATATTATCTTATCATTATTTGTCAATTGTTTATATAAATTTGCCAAATTTGGTTATTTGTTGTACACAGGAAATAAATGGATTTTGATGGTAAAGAAAGGGTGGTTAATAATGAGAATGAGTTTGTGTATTTATCATCTAATGATGAAGATGATGTTAATATGGAAAGGGAATACTCATATGATGATAATAGCAAGGTGAGTAGCATGTTTAGATATATTTTGGCAAATGAACGGAAACCAGATCTTGATGGAAAAATCTCACTTTGTACTGGAAACACTTTTAGAAATGTTGAATATGTAAGGGAGGTTATTAGAAACTATGCACTTCAGGAAGGATTTGAACTCCTACAGGTGAAGAATGATAAGGTTAGGTTAACGATGCGATGTATATGTGAAAGTTGTGATTGGTATTTTCATGCATCGATTTTTCCTAATTTTAAAGTGTTCAAGGTCAAAATATTGAAAGAAGGGCATGTTTGTGATAGAGAGCCTAGAAATAAAATTGCTAATGCTCCATGGATTGCTAAGATATTTGTGGGCATCATTCAAGATAATCCTAACATTCCTGCCATCACATTGCAAAATGAGGTTTTGAAAAAATTTGGTGTAGAATGTAATACCCAAAATATTTATAGAGCCAAAAAAAGAGCATTAAAGAAAATGGAGATTGATCATGAAGCATGTTATAAACAACTATGGAAATATGGGAACATAATACAAGTGATGAACCCAGGAGCCACAACAAAGATTAAAGTTCACAGGCCTTACCTCAGTGTGAGTCCACAATTTCAGAGATGGGTTTTTGGCTGGTTGTAGACCATTTATAGGTCTTGATAGTTGCCATTTGACTATACCTTATAAGGGGGTGTTGCTTATTGCCACTGCATTAGATGCAGGAAATGGTTTGTTTCTCATAGCATTTAGTGTAGTCGAGGTGGAAAGCCATGATAGTTGGTGTTGGTTTTTGAGTACGTTAGGTAATCATATTCAACAACTGCAATGTATGTTGCTATGTTTCATGTCAGATAAACAAAACGGAATATTATCGGCTCTTGAACAAGTATTCCTACATGCTAGTTGATAAGTGTATAAAAGTATATCATTCACATATATTTTAGAAGACACTATTACATACTATTTAATTTAAACTCCCTATTTATGCAAAAATTATGAATTTCATTGGCATAATTTTAATTTGCATGTTTTCATGATCTAAATCTCAATTATATGTAAATATGTATAATTATGTAAGTTGACATGTATATAATACTTATGTAAAATAGTAATGTAGTGTATTTTGTACATAGGTAACAAGTGATCAAGTTGCAATTGAAAAAAGAACAAAATGGTCAACATCATATTTCATATTTGAGTACTAATTAGTCAAATGATCATATCTTTATTTACCCACCTCAAAATATAATAATTTTTATTTCAAATGGAAGCTGACTCATTTTTTCATAATTCATATTCAGATGTCATTTTCAGTTTTGACATAACTCTCTTCATAGTATCCCAATTGGGTTAATTCTTGATTTATATAAATCATAAGAGAAGCAGCTACAATGTTTATGTTATGGAAAAATTCAAATTTATGCATCTGAGAGGTTGAAAATAATTATCATTGAGATAGTAGCTGTCAACATTTTGATTTAAACATGTCTTAATATTTTAAGTGTAACTTTCACTACATAGGTCCAAGTTTCATGATTCATGAAGCACTAGAAAGATTACTCATGGGGCCATATTTTTGAAGAAAAAATAGTTCTCTAATTTAGAGTGGACAATAGTCAAAAGTGCTTCTCCATGTAAAAGATAATGCTATGATGAAACCTGCCACTCGCTTACATTCACATGTGCGAATTCTCCTTTACCTTGTCTATATAAACCTTGGTTTTAAAACCTTAAGGCAGCTTGTATTCTCAAAAACACTTTCATCTCTTCTTCTTCATATTTTCTTTACACCATGTATTTCTAATTTCGTAATTAAGGCAAAGGGTGAACTTTTGATGGTTGTATAGTATTATTCTTTAATCCTTTGATTTGTCCTTTATTGTCAGCTTTCCCTTTTAGTGAGTACTATATTTTGCAAGTGATTTTGGTTTGTTAAAAATCTTGATTCATTGTTAACTAAGGGTACATTGAATGTTTGGATGTTTTCTACATATCAAGAGCAAAGCAACCTATAGTTTTTCACCTTCAATTCAAAAGTAGGTCTTTTAATTTCTTTGTGCTTAATTGTTATCCATCCTTCAATTAAGATTATTTCTTATTTGAGTCTTAATTGTGTAAAATAAAGGATCAAGAATAATTTCTATACATATCATCAAAATGAATCCCTAATGCCCTAATATTTAATAATAGTTAATTTCAAGTTAATAATCAAAATTTCATTCTACTTTCACAATATTTGGACTTTTTGAACTTGTGGACTTAGTAAAACTAATTCCCTAAGGACCGTACTCGGATTTTCGAATCTTTATTATTTGAATAACCTACGCTGGGGTATTACAACCTAAAACTTATAGCACTAGTACACGTTATTGTGCTAGGCATATATATAAAAACCTCATTGGTAGGTTTTTTAACTTGGATTATGCGGCATTATTTTGGTCTGCATCTAAGTCAGCTAATCTGACAGATTTTAATGAAATTATGGATAGGTTGAGAGAAGTTGATGTAAAGGCACATCAATATTTAATGCAAATTCTAGCAAATTTTGGTTTAGGCATATAACTTGCAAAACAGATGAGGTTACTAATAACATCGTAAAAGCATTCAACAGTTAGGTGACTAATGTTAAAGATCAACTGATACTTACACTCTTTGAACATGTTAGAAGGTTATTGATGGTGAGAATGCAGAAAAAGAAAAGAAAAACATTATTGCTACAACTTAAAGGTTGTACTTCCCAACTGTAGGTTATCTCAAGTAATAAAGTTTGGAAGTCCGAGTGTCGACCCACATGGAATACGTTATATAAGATCCACAAGTCTAATATTTAAATGTTATAAGTCTAAATATGATGGAAGTAGAATGAATTTATTAAATTATTGAATGTAAATTTGATAAGATTGTCAATTAAGGCATTAGGGATTCATTTTGTTGATAATTATAGAAATCATTCTTTAATCATTTGTTACTCAACTAAGAATCGCTCAAGAGATTATCTTAATTGGAAGATAAATACATTAAATACATGGCAATACCTTTTTGTAGAAAAGGTAGTAAAATAGAAGAATAATCATTCAATTTATTTGTGAAAACTATAACGTACTTGTTCTTGATTTGTAGAAAATGTGCAAGCATTCAGTGTACCTTTTGTTAACAATGAATCAAGCTTCCAAACAAATCAAAACACTTTTGAGAAATAGAATTCACTTAATTGAAAAGATTTTGCATTGAAACACAACTTAGAATGATTGAAGAAGAATACTATAAAATTAACAAAACTTCACCCTCAACCCTAATTACGAATTTAGAAAGACATTAAATGAAACTAAAATTATACAAAGGGAGAATAAAAAAATAAGAAGAAGGATGTTCTAAATAACTTCTACCACTTCCTTTATATAGGCAAAACAAGATATATTTCACATGTGTGAGCACAAGTTGCAAACTTTCAACTTAATTATGCTCTTGGTGATTGTAGTACATTTTGGACCATAGAATACATTGAATTTGTTGATGATGTCTTTTTCAAAGTTGTAGGTGCCTTCATTAAGTTTCCAATAGTCCAAAGGTCGACCAAATTGATAATGTAAAACAAGAGTTATGTTGAAAATGAGAAATGGTGTTCAGTTTGGATTTCTCCACCAATCTTCTAGAATTACGGCTATTTTTGATAGGCAACCACTTCGAATCTGGACATTTGTAAACATAAAAAGTGTACATCTATTTGTAAGCATTCCAAAAACTCCAACCATATGACTTTTGGATACATATGTAGGGAGATACGGCCCAAATACGAAACTATAATGGGCTGGCCCTAAGTTGTGGTTGAGTTCTGTTGAAGCCCGAGTTTGACTCAATAGATGCATAAACTGGTCTGATCTCTGCTCTACACTTTTGTGAAGAAATGAGTCCAGATATTTATGGTCCAAGAATCGTATCAAATGATGTTTTGTAGGAAAAGACATGCTCATTATACGAAACTTGAGCAAAACCAATAATTAAGTCCAATTCTTGTTTTGGAATTCAGTATAAAGGAAAATGCTTAATTTTGGAAAAATTAATAATATTCTTAAGTGTAAAATATAATATTTCTCTTAATAATCCCACACTTTTAAACATTTATCAATTATCCATAGAAGATGTCTTACCTAAAAATGTAAGAAAGAAGTTGGACATGACAGTTGATCATGGAAGAAGATTAAAGGTCATTTGAGGTGGAGGAGAATATCATGAGACAATTAAAAATGGCTATAAGACGTATCTTGTGCATATTAAGAACTGTACATATGAATAAGGGCAATGACAAGTCAGCGGGATACCATGCAAACATACAGTAGCTTCTATACAGTTCCAAAGAATGCATCCAATTGATTATGTGCATCCTTGAATAAAGAAGGATGCATATATTCAAACATATGATCATGTTGTCAACCCTATTTCAGATTCTAACAAGTGGCCAGATGTTGAAGCTGATATTATTTTACCCCCCTTAAAAAGAGTAAAAGCTGGAAGACCTAAAAATTTGAGAAAAAGAGGGGCTAATGAGGGGGAACCAAAGTAAAAAATTCACAAACACACTTTAAAATATAGCCAATGTAAAATGTTTAGACACAACAAAAGAACATGTTCTGAGAATGACCAAACTGGAAAGAGCTCTAAAAAAAAAACAACTGGTGTGTATCATGTTTATTTACTTTTAGCAAATTACTTCTTATTAGTAAGCTTTCGTTAAATCTATATGATTAGTATGCTTGAATATTTATGAATTAGTTCAAATAAAAGGCAATGCAAATATTTTTAAGAGTCAATTAATTTTATATTTTATGCAAAGCAACAATACTAGTGACAGCTATGTTATTGATGGTAACCAAAAGGACACACCAAGTGACAGTATATATCCACATAATAACAAAGCAACTACAAGTCAGGTAGAAGGATGACATACACAGCTTCTTCATTCTCAAACTTAAACATATAAGCATGGTAATGGTAGTAGAAATGGGTCTTATGTTAGCATTGAGATTAATGGCTCTACCCCACCATAACTCTAAAGAATATTTAACAATTTTGTCTATTGTGTCACATGGTTATAGCTTTTTTTGACAAACAGTTATTTATTTAGTTCCTTTTAGGGTTTAACAATTCAAAATATAATTTTGATTTCTAGGTAACAGTTTAGAATATAATTCTGATTTCTGGGTAACAATTCAGAATATAGTTGTGATTTTTTGCATCTTTTTAATACGTGGTTAGGTAATACTATATTTTCATGTGTCATGAACATGTATTGATATTTGTTTTAATTTCATTTAATGGAAAGTCAATTTTTTAATGATGTTTTTTATTACTTTTATTTGCTCAATTACATTTATTGATGGAACTGGTATATAGAGTTAAAGATATTGTACTTGTATTTATCTATCTTCCTTTTGTTGTGTTACTTCCTATATATTGCTGCTTTTTGTATGTGTATTATAGTAAGATAATTGGTAAATGGAGTATTATATATTATATAATCATGTGTATAGGACCACCTACAGGCTTGAAATCTCCATGCAAATAAAAAATATTATATAAATTCGAACTGATTTATTTGCTCAATCACACCATGCAAAGTAACTATATATACTTTAAAAGATATTACAAAGGAAATGTTATTTTGAGAAGCTGGAGAATTATTTGGAAAAAAGGGCACTGATTGTGCTTGTTATTTTATTGTCGTGATTTCAAATTGTATGCGTAAATTTAAATGAACAAATTAGGTAATTTTTGTAGATACATTTAAAAGTAATTGAAAAGAAATTAAAAAAAATTATTAAAATTTATAGAAGTAATTACACAAATTTAAAAAGTATTACTGAAAAAAAATAGAAAATTTAGGAAGTAGTAAGAAGTTTATAAAATTTGGAAGTACATGTGAAAATTTTTAATTGTTGCACAGCACAACACAAAAATTGAAATTCATCGCTTTTATATTTTATTATGTAACTTGTCTAAAAAAAGGGTATAATGGTATGATGGTAATTCAAAAAATGTTTAAGGATCATTTTGTCTTTTTAAAATATGAATATTCTATTTTTAATATTTTATTAAAAATAAAGGGTAAACAAGTAAATATTGTACTAAAATATTATTGAAGGGTAAAAATGTATATTACCCTTTTTCTCACGCCAACTAACGACAAAAGGAGAACGGAAGTTTGGGCAAGGGACTTAAGTGACATTGACTGAAATCATTTGGATTAAAATGATGATTTTTTATAAAAATAGGGACTTTGTTTATCTAATATGTGAAATATGCTAATTAAAGTGATATTACCTAAAAAATTAGGGACTAAACTGAAAGTACCCCATTAGTGCAGTCTATATGTAATTCTATTTATTTAGGGAGTCTATTTTGTTAATTTTATAAAAATGTAGGCCTTTGGGCTAGAGTAGGGTGGAAGCCCATTTCTTTCTTGGGCTAAACTGATGTCACCAGCTCTTCATTTCGTGTTACGGCTCTGGGGTTCTAGTCTCCTCGTCTCTTACTGTTTCTCAAGCTTGCTTCTTTAGCGCTCCCTCTTTGTTCTAACGTGGAAGCTGTGAAACTCTTCCTCTTCGATTGCTTTCAATCTGCTTAGGTTAACATCTACTTCCTTTGCTACTTAGGTTTTTCTTTTTCTTTTTTTACATGTTGGGTTTACTTGGATTTGGTTACAATGTTAAGGCTGGTTTTATTTTGTTTTCCTATTTTTTTTTTCTCGTGTTGTGTTTTTGCATCTGGGTGTATATTATTCTTGTTACATTAAATTATCAGGCTTGGAACGGGTGTGTGTTTTTTTCCTTCTTTTCGTATGTTCTGAAGTCATGGTATGTATTTAATTATTTACTAATTCCTTTTTGTTTTAAAATTGTATTATTGGCATTCAACAGCTATGTTAATTCCTAAGCTTTTAAGAGTTGGAGCTTATGTCCTCAAAGAGTTCTCAAGCGGTATGTATGCTTTCCATTTCTAATTCTGGTTTATTTTGATAAGAGAAGCATTTTATGTTACATGTATTATTTACAATTAGCTGCTCGCTAGCTTTTCTATGAATTTGGTTTTGTTTAGCAAAAAGTAACTTCACTCTTTTTCCTAATTTATTGTCTTCTACAAATTGAAAAAAATTACTTGGTACTAATTCAATTTCATTCCCAATTCCTACCTTCTTGACAGTTGGACATACATCTCTATATCGAACAGGATGTACACGTCAATATTCCACACCTTTGGTCAGTAATATTTGTTTTCATGAACAGGAGCCTCCTTTTTGAATTGATAACTATACAATTTTTCTCTCTGTAATGCATTTGGTGCTCACATGAATGATTAACAGTGGTTGACTGGTTTGGATTTCATAATTGATGTTGAAATACTTAGAACTTAATTTGAGGAAATTATTTGGTATCTTCTTCTACTTCTACCCTTGCCATACTCCACAACAATTCTACAGTAGTGGGATTTTGCAACAAATGAAATTCTAGAATTCTCTTGTCTACTCCAGTCTAATTTTGTCATAGCAAAGCAAATAGCCTAACCATAAAAAGCAATTGAATGTGCTTTATAGATATCTTCAACATGAAACAATTCTATGTTTCTCCTTTTTGAAGAATTGTCGAAGTAACATGTTCCAATATGCTTAGAATAATTAATGGTCCTGTTCTATGAACTTAGACAGAAATCTGTAATAAGATTATTGGAGCTGAAGCTACTTTTGATTTTTATGCTTAAACCAGTATGGTTTCTAAATATCTAGGTACGATAGCCACTTCAGTTCGAATCGAACTTGTTATAGGCAAGGAGAAAGAGTAATCCACGGAGATACGAAATAGCTCCCTTTCTAGTCAGGTAATGGGTAAAGAGAGAGTCTAGTTATAAAGATAGGGGCGGTCCTGGGCAATCAAGATAGCGAGCTGAGTTGCCAATGCTTTCTCTTTATTTAAGTACGATATAGCCCTGTGAGCTTAAGGCCTGTTGTTAGCATAGCTGTAGAAGTTCAAATATCAGTCTAAGTCGCTCACGTGAGGAAGCAACCTATAGTAAAGCGACGAAGCCGATCTGTACTTGTATTTGCTCTATTCTAGTTGAGTGAAGAGTTCATTCCGGCATAACTCAGAGCAAGGTGCAAGGATTTTGGTTAACTAGCTAATTCAGTATTTGATAAGTAGAGGGCTTCTTCGAGCCAATCCCAATAGCTGCTCTCCCTCGTTTAGCTAAGCTTTGACCATGTAGTGGACTCATTGTGGTTGAGTAACCCAAGCGTGGTAATGCCGTCTGGAGAAAGGTAACCTTGGGATTTTGAGTTCGTAGCGAGCCGATCGATTGTAGCCTACAGAGTATTACCCCTATCCCCAAATCTGGTTATGGTTCCAAATGGTGATTTATGAGTTACTGGCACAAAGTGCGATGACTATACATCATACTTTTGAGGATATCATTCTCTTCTTGGATTAAATGAAAAACATAAGGATGGGTTTAAAATTTTGTGTAGGACTTGAAGTTCTTCCTTTTCTTGTTCTTTCTTGCTTTCTCTTTCTCCGGAAAAAGTTGTGTAGGATGTAGAAATTGTCAATGAGTCTTAATCCGACTTGCAATCTTACTTTTAATATGTATTTGATTTTTTCTCTCTTGTTTGTGTATAGTGTGAATTACGGCCAGAAAGCAGGATGCTTCAAGGTTCCATATTTCAAAAGTATCTTCAATTTTCTACCACAGGTGCAAACAATGTGACTGATGAAGGCAGTGAACAGAAAGACATGTAAGCCAATTGACTTGGAAGACTTAAAAGAGGAAGTTAATTAAGATAGTTCCAAGGACATATTTTTTTGTGATTAAGTGGTTCTTTTAGTTTCTTTTTGTTGTCTTTGACAAAAGTTTTCTGTTTCAATGTCTGTCAATGAAGTGTGTATGATCTATATCTACAACCTTGTTTATGCTATGCAATACATGCATTATAGTAGTACTTGGTGGTCTATTCATGCTAGCTGTTAGAAAGTTGTGTTTATTGATAGTGAATTAAAGATAAAATACTGATAGGGGGAGGGAAATAGTAGCAATAGGGAAAGTTTTGTCTAAGCATTTATGTTCATTTTTGTTTATATTATCTATCAACATCTCAGCATATCCTGATCGTTCTTACTTCCTAGTACAAAAAATGAACATTCTACTTTATGGTAGACTGGTAATCCGTTTTTTTCTTACACGGATAGATTGCCAATCATCTTCTTGAGTGGCTTTATTTTACCAGTTGTTTGAATCTGGCTGTTTCTTCTTACTCACAGGTTTATTATGCAGGATAAATGTGACATTTGTTGATAAGGATGGAGAGGAACATAATATTAAGGTCCCGATTGGAATGTCTATGTTAGAAGCGGCCCATGAAAATGATATAGAACTTGAAGGTCGGATTCTTATGCTTTTGCTATCCTGTATTTTGAACATGTTTCTTTTGTTTCTACTAATCAGTGATTTTCTGAACTAATTCTTTTACTGAAGACCTTGATTCTGGTTATTTTTGTTTCAGTTTTATAAAGTTCATGCTATCAAGTATAGCAGAACAGATTAATCTCTCTCATATCTCATTGATTGATTGATTTATTTATTTATTTTTCAACAGTGGGGTAATCTTCTTTTTCTCCTTGTTTTGGGATTTTTGGCACCAACAAACTTAGATGGTTCAAAAGCACTTGGATGAATCAGTTTGGATGCCATTAACTTTGTAGTATTACATCATGTTTGAAAAACTCAATGATCTGCTTTTGTTTTGTCTCAGGAGCATGCGAAGCCTCACTTGCCTGCTCAACATGTCATGTGATTGTGATGGTATAGTACTGGCCATATATGTATAGAGCAAATGTCTTTGTATGTTTTCTATTGCAATTTCAAGAATATGTTGTCATGAGTGGCTAATTTTTTAATCATATGGGTAGGACATGGACTACTACAATAAATTAGAAGACCCAGCTGATGAAGAAAATGACATGCTGGATTTGGCCTTTGGGCTTACAGAGTCGTGAGTTCTTTCAGTATAACCTGCAACAGGAAGTTTATTTACATTCAACTTGGATTGAATTTCATTGTTTGATTTTTTCAGATCTCGTCTGGGATGTCAAATAGTAGCAAGGCCCGAACTTGATGGAATTCGCTTGGCAATTCCAGCTGCCACACGAAATTTTGCTGTAGATGGTTATGTACCAAAGCCACACTAGATGTGATATAACACCATGAGCAAGTGTTCGGTAAGTGTAGAGGATGCGGTAATCCAGTTTTGTAGCTCTGTACTTCTATACAGATCGATTTATGAGATAACTTTATCCGCAGTCATTGTTTTGTATTATACTATTTAATGAATAAGCCAGCAATACGCAGCATTAACATCATAGAAAATGATTCCAGAGAAATTCTTTGTTATGTGCTGAATACAACATTGTATCATTTGCATTTTGCCTTTTATTTTTCCTCTTAAATTTCTATGTATTGGCAAATGATACATGATCTCACACTTCGGAGCCTATATAGCTTTATATTCTGACTCTTCAATAATTTGATTTTGGTCATTGGTTGCTTTCTTAATACCAAGTCTGAATTATATGGTAAGAGTAATGCACTCCTTAAAATTGATCTGTTTTAATTATGTACAGCTGAATTATTCCTATTATCATTACTATTCAAATTGCCAACCCAACACCAAAGTAAATCACAAAGCTATGTAAATGCTCTGCCCAAAATACGAAAAATGATATTTTAGGAAGAAAACAAGAATTCGATACCGGGGGAGGAGTGAGGTATATCATAATTTACTATTAAACTTATTTATTTATTTTTTTTAAAGTTAATAAAAATATTATAGTAAATATATCAATCAAATTTGATAATTTGTTGTAAATTTTTTTATTAGTTATAATATTTTATATAAATTATCTCAATCAGATTGACGAACGTTATCAGTTATTTTATGTTTAACAATTATTTTTAAAAAAATCAAATATTTGTTTTATGATATTATTTTAATGATATGTGAAATAGGAATTGTACATATAAATAATTAATTTATTATTATTAAAAAAATTTAAAAATCTTATTTATATTATGATATTTAATGAAACATTAAAAACTGATTACATACTTTTTAATAACAAATTAAAATTTGATAATTATAGGAGTTATATACTTTAAATATGCGATCAACTCTATAAATTTATTTATAATATTTTTAAAAAAATTAATTAATTTTTTTATTAAAAATTAATATTAAAAAAATAAAACGGAACAACACAAAAACAATTAATTTTTAGTAAATGAATTTAAAAATTAGTATTAATAAAATATAAAATATGAAATTACATAACAAAACAAACCCCAAATAGTAAATAATCACTACTTTTCTTTCTTTTACCTCTCTCACTTTACTCTTACAAAACAAAACAAACCTTAAGCTGTCACTATTTTTCTCTCTCTTACCTCTCTATCCTTACTCTTACAATACAAAACAAATCCTAAACAATTAATTATCTGTCAAATCGCCACCACAATTGTGCAAGCTTTGCAATCGTCGTTCAAACTTTGCAATCACCACTGTAAGGAACACGCGCCAAGGTTTGTCATTCGTCCTTTCTTATCTCTTTTGCTTTTTAATTAAATTTCAAAGTAAAAGAGAAAATCAATTAATTTTATATTGGCTACAAGCTCTTAGCCAACTAAAGTTGAACGCAATAGTTCCTCCACTTTTCATTCAATAATAAACAATTAATTATTTAATGATTAAATTCGTTGCATTGAATAATAAACAATTAATTATTTATTAATTAAACTTTCATGCTTGGCTTTTCGGTGATCATTTCTCCAGTTCTTTAATTAATCGTGGGAAAAGGATTGCTAGGTCCCAAAGTTCAGTGTATTTAAGATTTTAAAAAAGGATTGATAGGTACTAATTCGTTTAAAATTTTAACAGTAAACAATATTATTACGTTTTTACTTCTAACACTTTATTTGTCGGCCGTCATTAATTATCATTTTCAATTATTATTTATTTCACCATATATATGGTTAGAATCCTTGTCAAATGCTCTACACAATAGTACAATTATTATCGTCTTTTGAGTAGTTATGAGCCGTAGATCTAAAGTTGAAGTTTGAAATTCGGAAAATTCAACTTAAAATTTACGATTCATAGCTACTCAAAAGACAATAATAATGATACCATTGTGTAGAGCGTTCGACAAGAATTCTAACCATATATATGGTGAAACAAATGGTAATCGGAGGTGGTGGTTAACGGTGATCAACAACGGCCGATAAATAGAATGTTAATGGTAAAAACGTAACAACACTGTTTACCGTTAAAATTTCCGTCAAACTTAACGAACTAGGATCTATCAATCTCTTTTTGAAACTATAAGGACTTATCAGTGTATTATGTCTAACCTTTGGGACCTAGCAGTCCTTTTCCCATTAATTATTTTGTTGGATCATTAATTATTTTATTGCTTTTTTCTTGTACATGTTTAATTAACATTATTTTTTTTATTTTTAAAAAATAACATCAGCTGATAAATCTCAATTAAAAAATATTATATACGATGATGTAATAAATAATGATAATTTTGCACAAAATAAAAAAGATTGCGGTCTGTAATATAGTAACATTTTGATAGAATTGATTATAGTAGAATTAGAAAAACGGTATGTAAGTATTGTAAAAGTAAATTAATGGTTAGAGATAAAGATGGTATATAAGGCATTTATATGATCACATAATGACATGTCATGCGAAAGCAAAATGAAATAATTAGCTATTCAAAAAGTTAAAGATGGTGAAGGATGAGTAAGAAAATTCCGAATTAGATATATTTACTTTTTATCCTAATATAACAAGGGAGATGTTTGTAAAATTGATCATTGTACATGAGTACCTTCTTAGTTGTGTAGATCATGAGTATTTTAGAAAGTTGTTTGAATCTCTTAGTCCCATATTTAATTGTATATTTCGTAACATAATTAAAAGTGATATTATGAAGTTATATCAAATGGAGAGGGTTAAAGTGTTAAGTACTTTTAAGCAAAGTACAAGAAAAATAGCTATTACAATGAACATATGGATATGTGGATCATAAAGAATGAGACGTATGGCGACTAACAGTCACTTTATTAATGATTCTTGGGTGTTGCACAAGAAAATCTTAAGGTAATTATTTTTATTTTTCATTATAATCCATGTATATCACTAAGAGTTTCTTTTTTCTTTTTTTACGATTTTTTGTACAGGTTCATGCATGTTAAATGTCCACACACTAGAGATATACTATGTAATGCATTGTTTAAAGTCTTGGTGAATCTCAATATAAATTGCAAGGTATCTACTTTAACTATTGATAATTATTTAGTAGTGATTGTATGGTTTCATTTTTTATTTTTTTGAGAAGCTTGATAAGAGTGAATTTATCATGAGTGGGAGGTTATTCTATATTTGTTGTACTAACCACAATTTAAATTTGATTGTCGGAGATGGTTTATTTGATATTGGTGGTGCAATTATTAAAATTCATGATAGTGCTTCATATTGGAGAACAATACTTAAAAAAGGGAAAATTTTGATGAAGTTGCTCGTAGGATGAATATTTCTTGTACCAGGGTATTAGTACTTGATTGTGCAACTAAATGAAGCTCTATATACTTGATAATTTTTGTTGCTTTAGAGTACAAAACTATATTTGGTAGATTGAAGTTATTTGAAACACCATATAGATGTTTGTCAAGTGAGGAAGATTGGGAGTTGACTCAAATATTAGTAAATAATTTGAAGCCTTTGTATGATGTCACACAAATATTTTCATATACAAAGTACTCGACCTCTAATATATTTTTTGTACACAGTTATGAGATTAAATTATCATTAGATGAGTGGTCTTAATCTCTTCATATGTACCCAACCTCTAATATATTTTTTGTACATAATTGTGAAATTAGATTATCATTAGATAAACAGTTTGAATCCTCCTACGAGGAGATTAAGAAAATGGCAAATATGATGATAAGTAAATTTGAAAAACATTGAAAAATATTCATAGAATTTCAATGGTGGCACTATATTACATATGATATATAAGATGAAATTAATTGAGTATTACTTTCCTATGATATATAGTGATAATTCACCATTTCAAATGGAGAGAGTTCGAAATTTTTATTTTGATTTGATTAAAGATTATGAGTTGATGTTTAAACCACATGAAGGTTCGTTTAGTTTTAGTGCTAATAGTATATCACATTCCAGATCTCATTCTTTTATGTCTTCTAGAAAAACAAGTTTCACATAGGTTAGAATTTAGAAATTTTGTGAATTCTGAAGTGAATGAGTAAAAGAAAACTGAGTTGCAATCATATTTGGATGAAGGGATATCGACTAATGATAATCTTGATATCTTAAGTTGGTAGAAGTTAAATGAGTATAAATATCATTTGTTGTCTAATATTGCTAGAGATATTTTAGCAATCTTTGTGTCTGTCCATAGTTGCTTGTGAGTATGTTTTTAGCACAAGTGATAAAGTTGTGAGCTCACATTGTAATAGACTACATTATGATACGGTGAAGGTTTTAATGTGCACTTAAAGTTGGTTACGTAGAGGTATCAAATACTTTATATTAAATTTTTTAATGTTTTTGATTTTATACTGTTTTTCTACTTATGTATTTTTTTCTTTATAATTATTCAAATATAATTATACATAATTATTTTCTTTATAGTTTTTTGAACGAACAATAATCTTGTTTTAATATTGTCATTTTTAAATAGTAATAAAATAAATTTGATATAAATATATTATTTTATTTAAAAATTAATTTTAAGAAGTTTCAAAAACTTTATAATGTTTTACACATAATTGTTATTATTTAACATTAAGTCAATAATTTACATATCATCAAAATAATATGATAAAATAAATATTTTATGTTAAATCATAATATCCATAAAGTCTTTTCTCATTTAAGCAAATTAACAAAGTTATTTGGAAAAAAAAACAAAAAAAAAACGTATAGAACCAAACAACTCATAATTAATATTTTATATATATAAAGTTACAGGTCCAATTCTTCGTCTGAAACCAAATAAATATAACCAAACAAATAGTAATAAAACATATTTGTTCAACTAGGGCAAATCAACAAGTCTAACTCTTTATTTGTACAAACACAACTCTTCAACTTGTTTCATTAACCAACTACCAATTTTAAAATATATTGTTATAAATAGTATGTACGTCATAACATTTATTTACAGCCTCTTACATAAATGTGTTAATAGCATCTTTAATTGAAGGTAAAATTGGCTTCTCATCTATTATAAAAATAAATAAATAAGTAGAAAGTAGTATAAAATAAAAAACATTAAAAATTATAAGAGATATTATAATATACCCCTTTAACTTTTATGAAAAGAGCAAATATTCCTCTAGGATTTTAGAGTGTTAAATACCCCATTAATTTTTCAAAAAATCAGAAGATATTTTTCGACTTAAGCTTCCATTAGTTTGGCCGGTTAAAATATTATCATTTTAATATCAAAATTTTATTAAATTAACAAAACTAAATTGACAATCCAATCTTTATTTATAATATATTTAGGACTAAAATGTTAAACTTAAACAAATTTATTTTATTTAAAAAATGTTAGAAATAAAAATATTATTTATTCAAATTAAAATATTAACAATTAATTTAGATAAAATTATATATTATAATACTCCTAACCTTCTTTTTTTCTAACCTTTTTAGTATTTATTATAAATTAAGATATGTATTTTTTAATATTTATACATGCAACATTAAATTTAATTCATATATTATAATTTTTTAGTTTTATTTTATTTGACATTTAACCCAATTGTTTTCTTGTCAAATAATTATTTACATTTTTTCTACTTATTTTTAGTATTTTAACTTGAATAAAGAATTTAATATTTTTTAAAAGTCAGGAACATATGTATATAAGAATATATAAATAAACTGAGGTAAATTTACATAAGTATTTTATGATAAAAGAGAATAATAAATTATAATAAGTAAATTAAATTTATTATTGTATAAATAAAAATAATATAAATTTTGAATAAATAATATTTTTATTTCTAAATTTTAAAAAATAATTAAATAAAATATTTTTTTATGTCTAATATTTTAGTCTCAAATATATTAGAAATAATGACTGAAAGGCTAATAATAAGCAAAATATATTCAATTTTGTTAATTTAGTATAATTTAAGTATTAAAATGATAATATTCTAATAGGTCAAACTAATGGAAGCTTAGGTCTAAGGGGTATCTTCTTATTTTCTTAAAACATAGGGGGTATCTTCTTATTTTCTTAAAATATAGGGGGTATCTTCCTATTTTCTCAAAAGTTAAGGGGATATCTAACACTCTATAAAAATCTAAAGGGGTTTTTACTATTTTTCTAAAGGCTAAGGGGTATATTATAATATCCCAAATATTAACATAAAGTATTTAATACCTCTACGTAACCAACTTTAAGTGTACATCAAAGTTTCAACCGTATTGAGATATAATCTATTACGATGTAAGCTCATAACTCTACCATCCATGTTAAAAGCAGATTTAGAAGTAATGGACACGGGAATCGTTGATATATCTCTAACAATCTTACACAATAAAATATATTTATACTCATTTAACTTTTACCAACTCAAGATATCAAAATTATTATTAGTCGATATCTTTTCATTTAAATATAATTGCAACTTAGTCTTTTCATAGAAGGCATGAAAGAATGAGATATGGAATGTGAAGTACTATTAGCACTAGAACTAAAAGAACCTTCGTGCGATTTAAACTTCAACTTTTAATCTTTAATCAAATCAAAACAAAAATTTCGAACTCTCTCCATTTAAAATGGTGAATCATCACCATATATCATAGGAAAGTAGTACTCAATCAATTTTATCTTAAATATCAGATCTAATATGGTGGCTACAGCTAAAATTCCATGAATATTTTTCCAATATTTTTTAAATTTACCTATCATCATACTTATCATTTTCTTGATCTCCTTGTAGGAAGTTTCGGACCACTTAATTCAACAATAATCTAATATCACAAATGTGTACGAAAAATAAATTACAAGTGGGGTACATTGTACCAAAAAAGATTTGTGTGACATCATAAAAAGGCTTCAAATTATTTATCAATATTTGAGCCAACTCCCAATCTTTCTCACTTGGCAAATATTTATATTGTGTCTCAAGCAACTTCAATATACCAAACACAGTTTCATACTCTAAAGCAACAAAAATCATAAAATACGTAAAGTTTCATTTAGTTGCACAATCAAGTATCAATTCTCTAGTACAAAAAATATTCATCATATGAGTAACTTCATCAATTTTTTTTCTTTTAGCTGTTGTTCTCCAATTGAAATACGATTCCGAATTTTAATAATTGCACTAACAATAACAAACAAACCATTTTTAACAATCAAATTTTAAATGTGGCCAGTACAATGAATATGGAATAACCTCACACTCATAATCAATTCACTCTTATCAAGCTTCTCCAAAAAATAAAACCATACGATCATTACTAAAATAATTATCAACAGTTAAAGTAGATACCTTGCAATCCATATTGAGATCCACCGAGGCATTAAACAATGCATCACATAGTACATCTCCAGTGTGTAGATATTTGACATACATGAACCTATACATAAATCATAAAAAAAGAATCTTTTAGTGATATACATGGACTATAATGAAAAATTAAAAAATTAATTCAAATTATATAAAATAAAAATAATTGCCTTAAAATTTTTCTATACAAGACCCAAGAATTATCAATAAAGTGACCGGTAATTGCATATATCCCATTGTTCGTCCACATATCCATTGTAAGCTATTCTATTTTTACTTTTCTTAAAAGTACTTAACACTTTAACCCTTTCTATTTAGTATAACTCCAAAATATCACTTTTAATTGTGTTAAGGGATATAAAATTAAACATGAAAATATAAATTTCTAAAAACTTTCTAAAATATCATGATCCATACAACTAAGAGGGTACTCATGTACAATGATCAATTTGGCAAGTATCTCTCTAGTTACATTAGGACAAAGGTAAACATATCCAATTTAGAATTTCCTTGCTCATCCTTCACCACCTTCAACATTTTTTAATAACTAGTTATTTTTTTTTTTACTTTTGTATGACACGTCTTTATGTGATCATGTAAATGTCTTGTACCATCTTCAGCTCTAACTACTAATTTACTTTTACAATGCTCGCATGCCTTTTTTTAATCGCACCACAATCAATTCTATCAAAACATTCTTATACTACAAACTGCAATATTTTTTTATCTTGTATAAAATTATCACCGCCTATTACATCATCGTTTATAACATTTTCTAATTGAGATATATCACCTAATGCCATTTTTTAGAAAACAAAAATTAATTTTAATTAAACATGAATAAGAGAAAAGCAATAGGATAATTAATGGTCCAACAAAACAAGGGGTTTTAACACGTACCTTTGAAATTTTAACATTTAAATGAAAGGTTCGAGGAAAGACACATTTACCTCTCCTGGATCATTAGTTGACTATCAATTTTTATTTAAATGATTATAATACCCTTAATTGCTTTAAAGTTAAAATTTAAAAAATTTAATTTTTGATTTATATCATGTTTAAAAGATGAAAATAATTAAAATTTAATTAACAATAATTTTAATTTATATTTATTTAAGTATAAGTGAATGGTCAACTAACGGCCCAGGGAAGATAAATTTATTATTAAACGCAAAGTAGAGGAACCATCGTGTTCAACTTTGATTGGCTAAGATTAAGGGTGACAATTTTAAACTCGACCCGTGAACACAACATGAACTTGACACGAAAATTTCGGGTTCGAGTTGAATTAAGTCAACACGATTATTAATCGTGTCGGGTTCATGCCACCCATTTATTAATCGGGTCGTATTCCTGTTTGACCTTCTCAACTCACCAACCCGTTTAATGACATGGTAATATTTGTAACTATTGAGATTTGAACTCAAATCTTCAAAGCCACAATCACTTTGTTATTTAAGTTTGGATGCACTATGTACTTATATATTACAATAATTTAGGTCTTTTTGTATTATAATGCTAAATTATTTTTAATAGTTTTAAATGTATTTATTTTTAAATGCTAAAAATTAATAGTTAAGGCATATTGCTATGTATATTATAGTTACTCTATATTATAATTAGAGGCTAATTATTTTAAGAAAAGAGTGAAAATAAATGAACTACATTAATACTCTTCATTTTGATAATTTTGACATAATCTTAATCAATTTATGATTAAAAAAGTTATTGCAAATTAAGTCTATTGTAACACAATTCGAATATTTGTATATTTATCGTAATTTAAGTCTATTGATAAATAATTTGTATTTTTTGAATTGATAAATGATAATAGAGGTGACATACTAGTTAGTTAGCATGTTATTTTTATAGAACTCACAAATTTAATTGCTAACACTTATTAATTAATGATATTAATATATGACTATTACATTAATAAGAGTGTAATATAAGTTTATAAGTTTATTCATATCAAATAGCCTCCTAATATCATGATCAAATTGTCACATATATAAAAAAAATGCAATAAAATAGATTATTTTTAATATCTTAAGCATGTAAATGTAATAATACAAGTCAAAAGTTAGAACCTAAAGTAAAGTGTGTTCTAGAAATTGAAACCACGTACAGTTTCATTTTAAGTCTTCAAGTCGCCGCAACGTCTAAAGATCGAGCACTGACAACGAACCCACAGCATCTCAATTGACTCTAAATTTTTAATTAATAGCAACTATATTTTGTCGTCACTTTCTGGTAGTTATTCTTCTTTGATTCTACTCGTACAATTTATAATTTATTAGTAAAAAATATTATTACAAATAATTATTTATATTTTTTATTTTTATGATTTATTGATTTATTTCTTCTTCACTTGTAGCTTTAGAGTTCCGACAATTTTGAGTTGCTAAATTAGCTATTCTCTTGTCATAATATTTTTCAATTGGAAGGAAAAAAAAATTAGATCCATTTTAACAACTCATAATCTATTTTAACAATATCTTGTCATAATATTTGTTATCCTATTTTTTTCTCTACTATTTTTTTTTAACACATCTGCTTTTACAGTATTCTTAGGGAAAAATGTCCATTACCTTCTTAGGGTTTAAGCTAACTACTCAGATCCTCCCTAACGTTTGAGAAATGCCCCTTACCCCCTACTTTCATTTTTCTTTCAATTTTACCTTTGCATAAATCAATATGAACCATAAAATCAAATCGAATTTGAACCGTCAAACCGAACCGAATCTGAACCATCAAACTGAACCATTTTCTTAAATTTTAAATATATATATGATAATTTATAATTTTTTGTTGAAAATAATTTAGATTTAATAACTAAAATTAAGTATGTATAATTTATATTGTTAACTAATTGTTAAATAATAACAATTACATGTAGAAATGAAATATATATTTTAAAATTTTAAAAATATTTTTAAAAAATAATTATATTTGTAATTAAAATTTATATTATAAGAATAAAAATTAAATAATAATTATATGTAAAAATTAAATACATTTTTTAAACTTTCAATTTAATTTTTTAATTATAAATTTTTTAATAATTTTCTAAATTATTATAATTAAATAATAATTTTAATAATTAACTTTCTTACTTATAATTTTAATTTAGAAATAATTTTTTTATAATTTCTAAAATTATTTTAAAATTAAAATTAAAATTATTCTTAAATTAATCAATAAAACCGTATTTAAAATAGGTTATTAATTTAATTATATAAAATAATTATAATTATTAAATTTGAATTATTTCTAATAAATAAATGTAACTATAAACAATTTATTTTTAAAAATTAATTTAAAGTTTCAAAAAAATGTATATAATTTTTACATATAATTATTATTAATTTTTAAATTCTTATAATATTAATTTAATTGTAAATATACTTTTTTAAAAAAATTTAAATTTCAAAATATTTATTGAACTTTTACATGTAATTGTTATTATTTAACAATTAGTTAATAATATAAATTATACATACTTAATTTTAGTTATTAAATCTAAATTATTTTCAACAAAAAAATTATAAATTATCATATACCTATTTAAAATTTAAGAGAATAGTTCAGTTTGATGGTTCAGATCTGGTTCGGTTTGACGGTTCAAATTCGGTTCGGTTTTATGGTTCAGATTGGTTTATGCAAGAGTAAAATTGGAAGAAAAATGAAAGCAAAGGGTAAGGAGCATTTCTCAAACGTTATGGGAGATATCTGAGTAGTTAGCTTAAATCCTAGGGGGGTAATGGGCATTTTTCCTATTCCTAGATATGCTTTGCATTTTATGTTGCAAATACTTATGCAGTTTTCTTATACCAACATATTCAACAAATTGGAGAGGTAAATCATGTATAACAAGGGCCGAAAATAACAAGTCGCAGAATACACTATGTTTATACCTTGGAACACGTTGAGAAACCTTTACTATGAGCTAGGAGCATTTGATGAGGATTATGTAGGCTTGACAACTTAGAACATTTGCTCATATGCTTAATCATGTTACCCGTCCCATAGGTGTTGTCATATATATATATTTTTCCATATAGCTTGCATTTAGATCTTAATTTTCTATCTTCGTGTGCATCAATTGGCAACTTGATAAATATGCTCCAAGCTTTAAATATTACTTTCCTTTTGCGTTTTCCACCCTTTCGCGATGAATCATCATTTATGCCATGATCTTTTTCCAACTCATTTAAATTTACTTCTTGTCCTGCTAAAAAAGCTTCAATATTGGAAATTGATGTTGAATTAGTCTCCACAGAATTTGAATCCATCTATACATAAAAATAACAAATAATTAGTAATATGAACAAGTTAAAAGAAATGGAGAACTACAATATCAACGATTCAACATGTATTTATGGTTGTTGAAAAATGAGTACTTATAAATCTGTTTGATCGCAAATAGACCAAGAGTTAGAATGTTTAAGAAAATATGGAGAATGTCAAATATAAATTGTTGATGCGTGAAAATATCAACCCAGGTGAGGTGGTAATGCCTTGCTGATCTAGTATCCGAGTTGAAGATGGACGCCTAGTCAACAGTCTGAGCTCAGTATTCCGCACCCGATTCAGTCTCGTCCTAACCCCGGAGGCTCCCAAGCTGACCTTTCACGCCTCGCTGATCCCGGGCCAAATTGCTTGAAACCTTCGTGACCTCGCTCTCCTTGCTGACCTCGGACCCGAACTTGGTGAGGATTCCTGCAGTAGAGAACACGGTCAAAAAGGGGACGCCGGAGGTTTTTCAGCGAGCCCACTCCGACGCTCAAGTCAGTAGCTTGAGGGGGTGATGTTATGGCTCGATTTTGGTAGCTTGAAATAGCTAATATATGGAGGAATATGTAGCTAGGAGCTAGTTGACCAAATGACACACAAAACACATGTAGAAGACAATAAGTGTGGCCTTTTGGGAAGCTGGAGCAGTAAAATCGTCCTCAAGGGACAACCTTCAATGGGTGTTAAGGTTGTCTCTTTGTTTCTTAGAGAGAACAATAGTGAGGTGACTTGTGCTTGTGGTGTGTGTGAGCAAAGAATGAGTTTTTAGCTTGAAGAAGACCTTACTTTTCCTTGACCTAAGTGTCTTTTTATATTATACCTTTGTGGACACATGATTGGCCAAACAATGCTGCCCTAGCTCCTCCTTTCCTTCCTCTTCCCCAGCTTGAAACCTTAGCTCGGAGTCAAGACTAGGAATACTTGGTGAGCAGGGATTGGTCCCTTGGTGAGCAGGGATTGGTCTCTTGGTGAGCAGGGATTGGTCCTTAAGACCTTATCCGAGATTACATGCCACATGGCACGATTTGATTCGAGTGGGGGATTACGTTATCCCTTGTGTACAGGTGGCAAATGCTCATTCGCCTCTACTTGTGGTCCCTCAAAGGTTGACCATGTCAGGTGGGGTCCCTTTTTCAGCTACCAAGGTGCTACACTGTCTCCTTGGTCAGCTTTCCGTTTTAGGCGATTTCAGGTGGTCCCCCCAGGTGACCTAGGATCATAGGACACCTTTTTCACATTTTTGGGGAAACCAAATCCCTTCACTTTTGGGGCTGTTCCAGAGTGGGGTCCACTCGTTTTGCCCTATCTATGTGGACTATTGGTTATAAACCACGTGGCACCCTTCATGTGAACACCCTTTATACTACCTAAGGTCGGATCCTGCCGCAGCTGGGATCCGAGATGAGGTGGGTTTCAGCATGAACGAATCGTCCCATAGGTGCCGACTAGAGCGTCGTGGGCTTACGTACCGCCACGTGTCTAGCCTATTTTTACCCCATAACATAAATAACTTAAGCTTTTTACTCAATGGAGAAAAACATTAACGAACTAAATTAGAAGAGTAGTTTTCAATTGCTTATACTTTCTGACTAAGAAAAAAAATTATATGGCTGTTGAAAAATTGGAACAAATAAAAAATAAAATTCTGAATATTGTTAAAATGGATCTTTTTTTTTTTTTCCTTCCAATTGACAAAATTATGACAAGAGAATAGCCATTTTAGCAACTCAAAACTGTTAGAACTCTAAAGCTACAAGTGAAGAAGAAATAAACCAATAAATCACAAAAATAAAAAATATAAGTCATTATTTGTAATAATATTTTTTTACCAATAAATAATAAATTGTACGAATAGAATTAAGGAAGAATAACTACCAGAAAGTGACGACAAAATATAGCTATTATTAATTACAGATTTAGAGTCAATTAAGATACCATGGATTCACTACCAGTAGGCGATCTTTGGACGTTGCGGCAGCTTGAAGACCTAAAATGAAACTTTACGTGGTTTCAATTTCGAATACACTTTAGTTTAGGTTCTAACTTTTTACATTTACGTCCTTAAGATATTAAAAATAATCTATTTTATTACATTTTTTATATATGTGATAATTTGATCATTAAATTAGGGGTCTATTTGATATGAATAAACTTATATTACACTATTTTTTATTTTATTAAAATATTTAATATAACCATTTAGACACAATTATTAATTTTTATAACATTTTAAATAGTTATTAATTTTTATACTCTTATTGATTTAATAGTCATATATTAATATTATTAATTAATAAGTGTTAGCAATTAAATTTGTGAGTTCTAGAAAAATAACATGCTAACTAACTAGTATGTCACCTCTATTATCATTTATCAATTCACAAAATATAAATTATTTACCAACAGACTTAAATTACGATAGATATGTAAATATTCGAATTGTGTTACAATAGACTTAATTTGCAATAACTTTTTTAATTATAAATTAATTAAGATTATTCAAAATTATCAAAATGAAGAGTATTAATCTAGTTCATTTATCTTCACTTTTTTCTTAAAATAATTAGCCTCTAATTATAATAAAGAGTAACTATATTATACATAGCAATATGTCTTAACTATTTATATTGATACACTTTAGTTTGAATATTAAATGATACACTTTAGTTAAAAAGTTAAATAAGTATTAGATAATTAAATTTGAAAAGTTCTAAGAAAATTACATATCATTATTAAATCATAGATGACAAAGGATAGGTGTTTCGTAATAAACTCAATTTACAATGTATGTACAAATATCCAAATGGTGCTACGATAGCTTAATTTACAATAATTTCTTAATAATATAAATTATATATGCAAAATTAATTAAGATTATATAAAAAATTTATCGAAATAAAAATTATTTGTTATGAAATTATGATTATAAAATATTAAGTTAAAAATACTTTAATATTGTCATATTTACAAGTAACTATTAATTTAGCATTATAATATAAAAGACCTAAACTATTGTAATATATAAGTAGATAGTGCATCCAAATTTAAATAACACAGTAGTTGTAGTTCGGTGGTAAGAAAGTCATATTGTGGCTTTGAAGATTTGAGTTTGAACCTCAATAGTTATAAATATTTTACAGATGTTACTGTGTTATTAAACGGGTACGAACCCAACACGATCAATAATCGTGCCGACTTAACTCAACCCAAACTCAAAATTTTTGTGTCGGATTCGTGTTGTGTTTACGGGTCAGGTCTAAAATTGCCACCCTTAATCTTAGCCCACAACTACAATGATAAGTTGAACAACTTCAGATCCAATTTCCAAATTACATCTATATTACTGTTGGATTAGACTTCCAGTTAAGCACAAATTTTATTTTATTTTATTAAAATATCATCAGAATAGATGTCGGTTACCGCCAATTGTGGCATATATGTAAATTAATTGTCATCCTTTATTGCTATAATCTAAACAATTTGACATCATCCTAAACAAAAATGACAATCAAACAAGATGTGTTTGTATATATGAATATTACTTTGGAGATTCATTTCTTCATGATTTTGCTTTGTTAATGGTTTTGCTAATGTACAGCGGCACAAGGAAAGATTGTACAAATGAAAGATCGTGGGGAGATTACATAAAATATTATTGTTGAACAAGTTAACCTGAAATAGGTAACCTTCAATTTGTTTAATCTTCATAGCCTTTTCGGATTTGAAACAGATAAAACAATTAATGTCAAGAAAATATAATCTTTACTCATGTATATTAATCTAGAAGACCTCAAGATTAAGATTTTTGAAAGCATAATAATTCCAAAATTTGCAAAGTAATTCCTTAAATTTGGAGATTATTAAGAATGAACTTCTAATTAATTTTGTTAAATTAATTTAAATTAACTTTTATTTTAAATGATCTACAAAATTTGGTTGAACATAAAATATTGAAGTAACTACATAAGAGGAAAGTAAGATATCTCATTTAATACAAGCAGCTGCTATAGAGTTCCCATTTTAAGCCTAGTAAATCTAACTCTTCCAAAAGAGTGAAAGGAGATGAATTCAGATACTACAACTCACTTCGTAAAAGAAAAGATTTACTTTTATCACTATAGCAATGGTGTTGTTGCACTCAACCCTTTCCCATTAATAATAATTTGAATTCTTATCTCTCTTAATTCGTAAGCTTGTAGGATTATCGAAAAAATATTTAAGCTGCAAGAGAGTGAAATTTATTTGACGGTTATCACCAAATTAAACAATTTTAAAAAGTTATATATATATATATATATATATATATATTTATAAGGGATATATATATTTATTTATTTATAAGGGCAGAATCAATAGTTCTTTTATTTTGCACAAATCTTACATCAAATATAAGTCGTTGGATCTATACACATCAAACGGTTAAGATTACATATGATATGAACATTAATTATGTATACATTAATTATACATTAATTACATGGTCAGATGCAATTTCAGCAACTATTGAATGTTCTTAAATCTAATGGTTGAGATTTAATGTAAGATTTTGTGTAAAATAAAAAGACCATTCATCCTGCTTAATATATATATATATATATATATATATATATATATACATATATACATATATACATACATATATACATATATACATACATATATACATAGATACATATATATATATACATATATATACATATATACATATATATATATACATATATACATATATATATACATATATATATACATATATACATAATACATACATATATACATATATACATATATACATATAATATATACATATATACATATATATATACATATATATATACATATATACATATATATATATATACATATATATATACATATATACATATATATATACATACATATATACATATATATATATATACATATATATATATATATACATATATATATATATATATAATATATATATACATATATATATATATACATATATATATATTTTGCCACCACCTATTGTTAGCAAATATCCGACTGCAAAAAATATTATCAATTTCACTAATTTGATTTCAATCACAAATACATTTTATTTTTGTATGAATATGAATAAATTTTATTTTCTTTTCTTATACCTTCTTTTAATAATTAATATAATACTATTATTTTGAAAGGTAATAAAAGGGATCCAAGAGTTTTGTTTTTTAGAATTACTAATTAACTCATTTCGGAACAGATTATATTGTCTTTCATTATTATAAATGACATTTAATAACTAATTACCAGAAAAAAAAGATAATTTTTTTTAAAGCATAATACAAGTGCAAAACAAAATAGAAATTATGTCCGAAATGAATCAACTTTAGTATATGGAACAACAGCCACATGATGTCCATGGTGTGAACTAAAAGAATCTCTAACTTATTAACCATAAAATAGAAATTATCTTAAATTTAAATTTATATAAAATAATTATAATATATATAGGGGTTTTGACACATATCTTCCCTAAAGTTTCGGATTTTAACATTTACCTCTGATAATATTAACTTCTGTCTAGTATCATTTAAAAGATACATTTGCCCTTTAGAATGCAAAATTCTGAATGACAAGAATTTAAGCTAAAAAGATGTTAATATTATATTCGGATATAGCCCATGCTTTTAAAAATAACAGAAACATGCTTGAGTTGCTGAGTTAGTTAAATAAACTACATATGAAGAATGAATTATACCCTCAAACTTAGCCATAGCCAATCTGACTCTCCCCTCCCTTAGATTCGAATAAAAGGTTAACATCGGCTTGAATAGGAATTGGCCTTTTCTTATGTTGGAGAATTGATGAACAAATAGACGTATGCCACTATTCCATCTTTATCAACCTAACCCTTCAGACATCTATCCATTATAAAAACTCATTGTAGCAGTATCTCCAATTCGGTTATTATATTACGAACGGATATGCTCTCCTATCCAGAACCATGGGTATTTTCAAAGTGCATTTCTTTGCCAGGGGATCACAAGAAGACCGCTGGGTAAAAAAGATCAAAGAGCTCTTTTTCCTTTGTTGAGTGAATGTGCCTTGTCAATATTTTAAATGTATTTCTCTCTTTATACATATACAAAAGCAAAAATCCAAGAGATTACCTCTGGAATTGCTGAACCTATGACCAACCCAGATGCTTTGAGAAAATAATGGAGTTGTTGCTGTGAGTTGGGAATACTCTTCTTGGGTTCTTGTTAAACAAGGCTCATTACTGTTACCTAGGGAAATATTCCTTAGAGAAAGCAAGAGACTTTTAGTGGCTGAATCAAATGGGTAAGAAACATGCATTTCAAAAGAGAAAGAAATAGTTGATTTGGAGTTTAAGATGCAAGTTAATGGAAGTTGATAGAAAGATATACACACACACACACACAAAGATTTCAGATTTCGAGTCAGTTTAGAATTAAGTATTTGATTTTATAGTGGAATTACAATTAGAAAACTTCATAGTATTTTTTGTTGGAATTAAATGGCAACAACAACAATGTTCCTTATGTTTTTTTTCCTTGTAAAGAGTAAAATAAACTTCTAAAAAGTTCAACTTTTATTTTCTTCATAATGATAGATAAACTAGGTTTATATTTATTAGAGTAATGTTTAACTTTTGTTATGTATTTTACTTTTGATTTTGATTTGAAAGATCTGGAAATAAAAGTAAGATATCTCCCCTGCAAATGCTCTCTCTCCAACGTCTAGCAATCGCCTACCTTTTTATTTTGTTTGTTTGTTTACCATAATATCCCTCTAACTAACAGAAGCTGGATGGGAGTGGATGTCATTAGGAGAAGTAAGTGTTTTGAATCCCTAAATTATCTACCTAGGTGTTAGAATCCGAAACTTTAAGAGAAATATGTGTTAAAAAGGAAATGGGGATGACTGCACATTTGCTAGAAAGGACCAAAAGAGGTGAATTTAAAAATATTTTACTCTTGTTGTTTCCCAAGTAACCTGCATTGTTAAAAGGAATTATGAAACAGAAAGAAGAGTGATGCTTTACTCTCAACACACATCAAAGGTACCATCATATTTCTTTCAAACTTTTGCTTTCTACCAACATATATTAACACTTTCAGGATATTCTAAATCAGCTCAAAGAATATTCATTAAGCCACTAAAGTAGCTGGGGAAAAAAGAGGTCCAATTAGGACTCTTGCATTCAACATAAGCAATAGATGTTTAGGTGAGACTTAAAAATTCACTTATTCTAACCCACGAGTCCTATATAGGAACTTCATTTTACGGAACGAATTAGTGCATTGATGTTGCATGCATGAGGATATTGTAGCACACATAATATATAAGACAGAAGATACACTAGTTTTAGTTGATTTCATAAACAACATGATAAGAAGCTCACTTAATTTGGTTTCTTAATTGATGTATCTCCTTGTTTGGATAATTTTTCTCGGAAACCAGGAAATAGAAAAAGAAATTGAGAAATGTGATTATATGATTCATACACGAAATGACATGGCGCCCACCATTATAAACAGATGAGAAATCATAACCCATCAAAATAACACTACCTCGTCCATAAACAAGATCAGTATTTCTTGCAACTTCTGGGAAAATTGAAAAGAAAATATAGTAATTGACTTAATTGAATAAAGTATAGTATATAAAAAAATGAACCAACGGTACCCATTAAGCTACAGTTTTGTATGAAAAAAACAAAATTGTAAGAAATTGTCAATGGTAATTGCATATTCAACTTAAATGTATACCCATTTTCCATTTGTAACACAGGCTAGTATGTCAAATGTAGCTAAGAGAACAAAGTACAGGAAAATAATAATAATAATAATAATAATAAAAGGAAAAGATATTGATATTAAAAATATAAGTTGAAGTGTTCACATAAACGAAAGAGACTGGTTTATGTAAAAGGCATTGATTTGTCTCTGTTAAATCTAAAGAAAAATGATAATAGTTATTAGGGAATCATTAACAGAACACTGAATTGGAATCTCAATCAAGAAACTGCTTTGACAGTATGGATGATTATGAAACAAGAAGATGGAAATGTAAGAAGAGGAACAAAACCAAAAATTTATAAAACCAAAAACCTGGCTTGTGCTCCAGTAAGTAAGAAGCTATCATTAATTTGCATAGAATAAGTGAGAGACAGAAACCTTAGAATGTCCAAATTAATACTGGAAGGCTCCATGAATTAGTCTAGTATGCTATGTTGTATTCAATAAAGAAGAAAGTGAAATATACAGTTGGAAAAAGATTAAACATATAATAAATTTAAATTCAGACGAATCTATGAACAAAGAGTAACTCTCCATCTATGCTACATTTTTCTGCATCTTCAATCAAACAGTGAAGACGTTTGAAGGTGCTAAAATTTTCATAAGCTGGAAGCACAAAGTGTTCTCATAGAAAATCACGTTCTTGAATTTGATAAATAATCATTTCGAACAACCTTGGATGCCAGATTCCACACAGCATAGATAAATAACATAATCAATACACGAAGCAACACCATTAACAATGCTTTATGGTATCTTCAGTGTTTTTGACAGATACAGACTCCTCTGCCCATGCTGCTTCACTGATACGTATTGCCTCATCTTCCTCACAAGAGTTACTTTAAATTGTGATAACTGGAAATAAGACCATTAAACGTACTCAAATGTTGTAAAATATCTTCATTTTCTGACATCTACAGACTATACAGCTGTTTCTTCAAATATAACTTGTTTGATAAGTTCTTTGCCATGTATAGTTTCTCCAGTCTTTTCCAGATGTCTTCCGTGGTTTTCCAATAAAAAAAATAACGTTTTTAATTTTTAAAAGCTTTTTTTCGATGAAAACCAAACGATTCCAAAAATTTAAAAAAAAAAATTTATCATTAAAAAAATCTTTTAACTAATAAAAAAATCAAACTAAACGAACACTTATACTACTTTGACTTAGTCATGAAAATTGAAAAATCCTAAATCCTTTGAAATCGATATTCATACTGCTTTTAAAACTCAGATCCTCTTAGTCGTAGTGTTCTTTTCCAGTCAAAAAACATCTTTTTTCTTTTTTACAAAGATTTCCTTAAAGAGGTAATATCATTATTAAGTTGGGTTTTAAATGTTTAATCCACTCCTAAGTTGAAGTAATACGAATTAATAAGTTCCATAAAACTTTTCTAAAATAGAAATACATGCCGTGTTATGAATTTATTTTTAAATTTTTTAACGTAAAATATACTTAAAATTAAAACTTATAATTTAATCTAGTCACTTTCTTACTGTAATGTAATGTAGCATGTGAAGTTATTTTTTTTAATTATTTAAATTTAATTAATTTAGCTCAGGAGGTCATATTAATGATATCAAAATGCATGAGACCACCCACTCTTTAAGAATTAATCTTAAAAGATACCACTGGCTAAGAATCCTATCATAATTTATCTATATATTAGCTTTTAAATTATTTTGTCATTTCTCATTTAATACTTTCGCTTTTAGTAAATCCAAGTATATATTGGGCCTGAATCTCAACCGGGCCTAGACTGATTTATTTAATTACGAAAAAATAAAATAAAATGAACACATAAAGATTTGAGTGTTATACATGATATTGAAAGATTCAAATTTTTAACTATTATACTACACCAATAATTTATAAATTAATTTGTAAATTATAATATATATATTCCAAAGAATCATTAGATGGTTTGAAACAAAAATAATTTTTTTTTAATAAAAAGTAAAAGAACAAAATTTAAAACTTTCTGTAACAAATTAATGTGAAAATAAAAGAATATTAAAATAATAAACTATTTTTCACTACAAATGTAATTGTTTTCAATTTTTCATTTGTCAAAAGTATTATTGAACAATATATCTTTAGATTAATGAAAAAAATTACAAAACGTTTTGTGCATAATAAGTTTTTATAAAAAGTTCAAATTTTATTCTTTTTATTTTTTTCATTTGATTTATTTAATAACTTAATTTTATTTTTTTTCATTATTAATATAATTTTTCATATTTTAATTAATGTGATAAAATGTAAAACTTATAGAATTGGAAGATAAAATCCCTTTTTAACATTTCAGAGCATATTAATAAGTTAATATAATGTAAAACTATATCTCTGCTTTTCAAATTTTTTTTATTAAAAATGAATTTATTTAATCACTAATAATTTAATATAATATGATATCTTTCCGAAGCATTTGATTCACCAATATAAGTTTATGTTTTGCACCTTTTACCGTGTATACAAATATATAGTTACATCTAGGAAGTTAGCATTCAAATCCAATGATCCATATAGCTACATTTTTGTGCCTTTTTAACATCCTCCATGAATACGATTGAGGCTATGAATCTCATCATGCTCTTTACAAGAAAAAAATACATCACTCACACATGATCTTACTACAGGGACAGAATGAGTAGCAACTACAAGTGGCATTTGATGCAGACTTACAAAGTATCAAATGCATATATGACAACCAAAAGGGTGTTAAAACTGAGGGTCCTATCTTCAAACCAGATTTAAACTGTGAATCTTAGTTTCACCACAAAGTGCTACGGATAATATAACTTCCACTAATCTTTTTTTCCTTTTCCAATAACAAGCACAAAACCAAGACTTTGGAACAAGTTTCAATTGATATTTACCATCAGTATTAATAATTTCAGAACTGCTTATATTTGTATAACCTCATTCTAACATACATCTGTCATAATGCATTATTACTTCTACACATCATGACTATATATACACAATTCAAGAATATAGATCTGAGAATTTAGCACTTGGATTAAACTGGCATATAATTGACTAAATAAGCAAGAAGACAAACCGAGTGCAGGAGAATAAAGCCAGTAAAAATAAAAAGACATGAACTGGCCCAAGAGGAGGGGCTACTACAAATTAGCAGCCATGAGTGCGCATTTGAGTTACAGCAGCCACCCACGAATTAGCAGGATTAATGGGCAACTAAACCCCCTTCTAGCAGATTATGGGCAACTAAGCCCATTGAAGAATGCTCTCTGGGCTCATCAGTACTTTCAACAGAAACAAAAAAAGGAGTCTAACCCTGGTGCTTCCATTGACATGGTTCTCTGCATTTAACTTATGTTAAGCATTGTCATGCCTTCTTTTGGAAACATGCTTGGATCGACAGTTCCAGGAGATTTCCTTGCTCTTGCCAGAGATATGCCTAAGTTCCATGTAGCAAAGAAAAAAAAATGTAAAATTGAATGTTATTTAACAAACACTTTTAAATTATAAAACAAAGAAGAAACCTTACAATGTGCACCTACAATACTAGCCAACAGTCATGCTCGAGTGCAAACTCGTAGATTGAAACAAATACCGTGTGAACTGCAACAGCCAACCAAATACAACTTATGAGGTAAACAGTTCTAAGTTGACCTCGTGCGAGTTCATTGCAATGGCGAGATTGTTGAAAATGAGTGCCACTCTTATTTACATTCATCATGTAATTCTCTTGTAGGATCTTTGACAGCAAATGAAGGAAGCAAATTCAGATTTTCAAGATATTTTTCATCCTTTGAAAGTAATTCTACAACTATGCAAAACGTGGATGCATCTGGCATCACATTTCTTTGCGCCATTTCATGAAGAAGTTCAACTACTTTTGGCATATCATTATTTTTCAAGAAACCATGCATAAGCGTATTGAATGTAACTACATCTGGAAACACACCACTTTTGTCCATATCTAACAAAATATCACTTGCCTTTTCCAACTGTCCTACTTTACAAAGGCCATTGATCATGATGCTATATGTGACCACATTTGGCACCAAGTGGTAATGAGGCAGTTTCTCGAATAACTCCCAGGCAGTCTCGATCCTCTTTGCTTTACACAATCCATCAACAAGACAACTAACGATTTCAATGTTCACCTTAAACTTGCAATTTTCTAAATTATAAAATATTTCCAATGCCTCTGAATGATAACCATTCTTACAAAGACCATCAATTAAAATAACATATGTCCGTGAATTAGGTACAACTTTATTCACTTTCATCTCATCAAACAGATTTTGTGCATCACCCACCTTATTTACGTGAAGAAGGCCAGCTAACAAGGTGTTGTATGTAACAATTGTTGGCCTAATTGCTTTTGGTACCAGTTCCTTGTATAGACTCATAGCTTCGTCAATGCTTCCATTTTTGCAGTACCCCTTAATCAAAATATTGTAGCTATAATCATTGGGTTTACAACCCTTACTCGTCATTGAAACAAAGAGCTTCTTAGCATCATCAATTCTACCAACCAAACAAAAACCATCCAGCAGCAAATTATATGTAATTGTACTAGGATTTACACTTCTTTGCACCATCATTTCTAATACTACATTTGCTTTATCTATCCTCCCTTTTTTGCATAGTTCATCAATTATCACATTAAAAGTCACCACGTTGGGTTGTAGACCTTGATCTAACATCTCAATAAATAAACCTTTAGCTTCATTCCAATTACCAACACAACACAAACCATGAATTAGGGAGCTATAAACAACCACATTTGGATTAATGTTTCTACTCTTCATTTCCAAAAACAATTCTTTTGCCTCATCTACAAAACCGTTTTTACAAAGACCATCAATTAGAGAGCCATAAATAACCACATTTGGATTAAATCCCAAAACCTTCACTTCCAAAAATAATTCTTTTGCCTTATCTACAAATCCATCTTTACAGAGCCCATTGATGATAGTACCATAAACAACAATATTAGGCTTACACATATGACCAAATGCAGCATTTCCATTAATCATTTCCTCGAATACCTTTACGGCAAGACTCGTATTACCTGCTAGACACAGCCCATTGATCAAAGTCCCACAGGAAATCAGATTAGGCTTACAACCAAATGCAATCATTTTCCTGAACAGCTTAGTGGCTTTTAAAACCCTCCGCTCCATACACAAACCTCTAATCAAAGTAGTAAATGTGGCAACGTTTGGGATAAAACCCATTCTCAAAATCCTCCCCAAAACCACATAGCCGTCAGAAACCCTTTTCATATTGCAAAAGCAATTAAGCAAAATGTTTAAAGAAACTAAATCTAGCACCAAGACTCCAGTTGAATTGATTCTCTTGTAAAGCAAAACAACAGTATCATATTGTTTTTTCTTAACAACTGCAGACAGCAAAATATTGAATGATAAAATTGGGGCAATTGGTCGGGTATGAATCATATAATCAAAGAAGAGAAGAGCTTCATTCAAAGTGAAGTTACCTGATTTGCAGTTGTCTTTGAGGAATTTTCGAAGAGTTTGGTTTAGCGGTTGTTGTGTGGACAAAGACGAAAGCTCAGTTCCAGAAACTGGCGTTGTGAAAGAGAGCGAGGGAGTAAATGAAAAAGGATGTTTGTAGTTTAAAACTGTTATTGAAGGGTATGAAGGAAACCGAATTCTGGGAACCATTGTAGATGCTTGATGCTTCTGCTGGGAGCATACCAGCCTAACCGGATCAAATTTATCCGTCTTTTAAATCGCAGAAAATTAATAATAAAACTATTAAGGGCAATTACTTCATCAACTTTTTAAATTAATTATTAATTATATTTTTTGTCCAATAATTGATTAATACGATTTTTTTTTCATTTTATTTCGCTTCATAGCATTATTTTATTTGTTAATTATTTAAAAGCGAAACTGATTTGGTATAATCATAATGCCTTTTTTTAAAAAAAAAGAGGGATAATCATATACTTATTTTAATAAATAAACATATAATTTGTCTATTTCTAATTTCTATCATCTAGATCCCTATGGTATTTAAGTTAATGACATAATAATATTATTAAACTATATTTAATAAGAAATATGAAATACATATGGTATTTAAAGTATTAAACTATATTTAATAATATTATAATTCTCTGTTTTTAATATAATATAGTATTTTACTCATGGTGATCTTTGTTAAAACAATAAATTTAAATATAATTTGTTCAATTTTAACAATTACTCTCTTAACATAAAAACCTTATCACATTATTTCTTGATTTTGTGAACTCTTAAAGAGTTATTTCTTATGTGATTAAGATGCAATATTCTTTAATGCATGATTAAATTAAAATCATCAAATTTTTTTATTTGTAAGTACAGAATGAAAATTTTGCTTAACTGCAAAGATTGGCAGGAATCTATTAATGTAATATATCAAAATTGGCCATATATATATATATATATATATATATATATATATATATATATATATCTTATGCAATGGTTTTTCAATAGTATATAAAAGCAGTTGATGTTATTAGATAATAGTGTACACCCTTTGTTGGAAAAAAAAAAAACAGGCCAGATAGTCAGATACTATTACATAGAATTTGAAGGGAATTTAATTTAAATTATTGTAAATTAAATTTTGAGTATAATTAATTAGAAGTTATTTAATCAATTTGTTGTTACAAAAATTATATTTAAGTTATAGTTATTGTAAAGGAGATGCTAGTCCTTTTGCAATTGACCCTTTGATTTTTTTTTTCTTTGTTAATGAATAAAGAATTAGATGTTATAAAATGAGAACTTCTCTTTCTTTTATATCCACTTATAATGCGTTTCATAAAATTCTATTGTATTTTTTTGGATCATTCTCTTAGCAGTGCCCCCGAATTATTATTTTTAAAATATTTGAGATTTTTATTTTTAATAAAAAGAAAATTTTTTCATATAAAAAATCAAATAATATCCTTTATTTAAACATTCATGGAATGGAGTTTCAAATATTTGATCAATTAAGGTATTTTTTTATTATTTCTTCATTCGAATATAAAATACATTTTTTTCTACATACACTAAGTTCAAGGACTAATCATGAATCACAACCGAAAAAAAGAACTAAATTCATAGGTACAATATGTTGTAATAAAATTGATTGTTGATATAAATATTTTAAAGTGTATCAAATCTATAAATGAGATGGGTTCTTAAAGAATGCACATATGAAAAAAATGAGAGACAAAATAAAAAGGTATTCATTTTCCTATGACATACAGTACTTTTAGTATCTAAGATGTTGCTCATGTAAATATGGTCTCAGTTTTTTACTATGGATTAGTATTTTAAAATACTACACCAACATTGTTGATTCTATTTCAGCGATTGAGCTCACTTATACGAATAGTTTAAGCTCAATGAACCAATCCCTTGGTCTCATAAAACATCACATGCTTGAAAGTTGTTGCCAAGAGTCATCTCATACAAACTTGGATACCAATTTCCCTAAAGCAAAGGCTGAAGAAGAGAAAAAGAAAAAGCTGAATTAATTGCACAAACATAATTCACAATAACAAAATCACCACTACAAGCTATTGCAACCACACTAAAGCTGTAAAAGCCACAGCCCAGCAAGAAAGAAGCAGAACCAAAACTAGCAGCTCAACAGCAAAAGAGCAGTGGAAAAGCAAAAAGCAGAAGCAGAGTGCTACTTGTACCTGAAAATATTAGGGACAAATTAAAAATAATCAATCATATAGAAGTGACAAGTGGGTTCCAATATGTGTAGAAATATCTAGGTACCAACCTTCGGAATTCAGACTTTCCAGATGAGACTGCAGGTTTTCGCCATTTATTTTGTCTACCGACACATTTAGAAAACGAAATCAGCACCATAACTACAGAAAATAGAAGAAAGGACAAGGTTCTGGCAGCACAGATGTGCCAGTTAATTTTTTTCTTTTCTTTTTAAAGAACACTAATGAATTTTTGCAAGCACGTGTGCACAATCTGTCAATGAAAAATGTCCACGAAAGACAAGTGCTTATGTACACAGGATGCCTCAAGAAAAATGAAGATGAAGGGATATTCTCTTTCTGCTGCATTCCATTATTAAATCCTCTTGTCCTTCGAGTAGTTGTTAACCAAGATTGTTGAGGCACTAGCACTTTACTAATCCTCTTTCACAGAATTTTAATGCAATCCAATACCTAGACTACCAACGGTCATATCATCATAGCCCCAACCTGAATACCCACACACAAAATAAAATGGCTCAGCACATAGCGATCAACGTGTGAATGGACCGTATTTGAATAACAGTCAGTTTCTTACTTGTGTCGCTTGTTGGAAACACCATTTTGACATTCCTTATTATGTTGGGGGTAATGAAACTCGTATGGATAGGAAGGAATGAGAGGAACGAGCACTGCATGTAGAAAGCCTTTTCTACCTAGGCTTAGCAAAAACGTGGTTTCGGATCGGGTTTTAAAAAATCCGACTCCAACTTAGATTTATTTTTTAAACATTTGATCCGGTTTAAAATCTGGTTTAATAAAACTGGATTAGGTCAAAACTCGAATCCAAATCGGACCAAATAAAAAAATCGAACTTTAAAAATTTTAAAAAATAATTTTTTTTCTTATTTAAAACTCAATCCGGTCTGATCCGACTTCAATTTACCTGAAACTCGGACGACTCGAGATTAACCCTGCCCTATCCCAATCCCATTTGGATTATAATAAAAAAAATCCAAACTCAATCCAATTTATTTAACCCCGCTTTAAAAAGTTGGGCTCACCCGAATCAGGTTGGATTAAAATTTTTTTGCCATCCCTATTTCTGACGTGGATTACCATTCTTGTTTGTGGAGACTCCTTATGGCATATAACAATTTTCTGTTCCGTATAAAAATTTGAACTAGGCATTGTAGGTGATACCTATTGATTTATTCTTATCAATCAGAATATTGTTACAAACCAAGTGTTGCCACCACTACAAAATATTCATAAGAGCACAAGAAGGTAGTTTTCATCTTTTAAAACAGTTCATTATCAAGCTGTTTATGATCGTGGCTGCCATGTCATTGGGTATGAAACATATAATTTTCTCAATTTCTTTTTCCTATATACTGGTTTCCTAGCTAGAAAGAAAAAATCAAGTGAAAACAAAATTAGGTGAGCTTTTGAGGTTTATTTAATTTGATATCAAGTATAGATTTGTACCGATTGCATGTTATTTGTTAGAGAGTTGTTCCCAATACACTAATGCCGAGGGAGGTATGTTATCTCTTACTGCGTGCTATGTTTTAAGCCTCTTCATTATTATAACAAAGAATAGAAGAAATATATATAAGCGCTTTAACACAAATCTCTTCTAAGATTTCAGATTTTATTACTTAGAGAAAAAATATTAAAAAATATATATTTATCTTTTTTACTTTTATTACAGAAAAGAATTTTCTCCGAATTTATCCCGCTCATTCGTCGTACAACTTAAAAAAATCAACTCGTTTAAAATATAGGATAGGTTAGGATCTCAAAATTCCAACCCGTTTTGAAATTGAAACGGGTTCGGACATTTATATTTTGCCCATCCCACCACATCAACCCACATATATATAATAAAAAAATGAGATATTATGTTTTACCCTCCTCACTTTTGAGGAAAGATGATATATCCCTTAAGTATTTGAGAAAAGTAACATATCCCTTAAATTTTGGAGAAAGTTTAAAATACCCCTCAGGGTTATTATTTACATCTTAATTTAACTATTTTACTCCTCTACTATTAAAAAATCTAAATAATTATATTATGTTTATTTTGTAATAACTAATATAACATTATTCTTACATTTAAATTTAAAAGTTATAATAATATTTTAACTTTTAATTATTTTTTTTAAATTTATTATCAAATTTATATAATATTTAATTATGTATTTTCTAAAAATTATTATATTATTAAAATAATTTATTTTAAAAATTATGTATAATTAATATTGTCCAAATTATTATAATTATTTAAAAATTTAAGAAGTTTTGACAATAAATTTTATGTTATAAAATATCTATATATTAATTATACATAATTTTTTAAATATAATATGATATATTTTAAAAATTATATATAATTATATATTATAAATATTTTATTATACAATTTGAAGAAAATAAATAATTAAGGATTAAAATATTATTATAATTTTTAAATTTAAATATTACAATAAGATTATATTGATTATTATAAAATAAAAAAATAAAATTATTTTATATATTTTTAATAGTAAAGGGGTAAAATAGTCAAATTAATATATAAATAATAATTCTAAAGGAGTATTTTAGATTTTCTCTAAAATTTAGGGAATATGTTGCTTTTCTCAAATACTCAAGAAGTATATCACTTTTTTTAAAAAGTGAGGGGGTAAAACACAATATCCCTAAAAAAATTAAATATTAAATGATAATGGCTTCTCCGTTATTTGTTTATTACATTTGTAACGCAAGCTTTTATTTATCGGCTTCTCTTCACAGGGCTTCTTAGAAAAGCCAATATCATGGAAACTGAAGAAGCCCAATCATGATCATAATTTTAATTAATTAATTTATTAATTATATATTTTTGTGGGAGTGGTCATGGACTGATAGACATAAAATTTCAAAACATCCATCCAAACTTGGCTTTTGCTTAGGAACTATAAAAAGATAATTTAATTAATATTTAAAAATAAAAAATTATTTATCATCATATAAAAAATAGTATCCATGTGTTCACGCCCACAATTATTTTCAATTAACTGATTTATTCGAGATTTAAAAAAAATTCCTCAAATTTTTTAACTTATATTTCAATATTGTTAAGTTAATAAATCTTTGTCAATAATTAGATAATTTAAATTGAAAAATTAAAAAGACAGAAGGAAAGTTATGGAATGTTGAAAAGTTATAGAAAGTTTAAAACTTGTAGGTAATTGTTTATTATGAAAAATTAAAAAAAAATTAGAAAATTTGTGGGCATTTTTTCATTAATTAATGTTTTAATATTTCTTTAATTTAATTTAAATCTCATTTTGGTTGTATCTATATATGTATGTATATGGAATAATAAGGGTATTAAATTGATCATTTTGATTGTTTATATATATATATATATATATGAATATTATGAGGAAAAATCACCCCAAAGCAGCAAGCGAGGCGCACCCTCTTCCATCCGCGTTCTTCCCATATTGTAATTTTCTTCTTTGATTATCTTTCAATTCATTTATGTTATGGAAGAACCGGTGTTAGAATCATGAATTTGAGATTTTTTATGTGTTCTTTTTATAATCTAATATATTAAAAAGCTAGTAATTTTGTTGACAGGTCATCAATTTGTCTTGTTTTCATTTAGAACTTGAGTTTGAATCGTGTATGTAAATAAATCTTTAATTTTGTTAGGACTTCAATTGGATGTATTTTTGACGGATAAATTTGGTGTCGTTTTGGTGTATTTATGAAGTTTTCAACTATATGCTTTTCAAGTTCTAATTCTGCCATAACTTTCATGGAAGAATTTTCTTTTTCATACCAAAACATATTATGATTTTCCTAATTTTGCTAAGTGCGACTAGGTCAATAAGTAAAATTTGGATGCAATTGTGGGAATTTGTTTTATTTTTCTTTTCATTTGATGTCGATTTTTGCTTTTATTGTTGACATTAAATTGCAAACTTGACAGCTTGATCTTCATGAATTTCAGAATTAATGGAGTATCAATTGTTTCCTGTAATTTGGGAAACAAGAACAATTTTCTTGGATCTTCTTATGCCCCATTCCTGTTAATTCGGTGGTCGATAAACGTCCTTCAACTCTTCTTGTTTTGCACCACTTTTGAAAAATTTAGATTGGGAGTGAATTTATTATGCTTTCTGCAATTGAATCCATAGGATTTGGTAACACGGTTTGTCTTATTTCCCTATTTTGACCAAAACTTCTATGTGCAAACCAACCTCTAATCCCAGCTGAAACCAAAAGAATCAAATTAAAACTAATTTTACTAAGTTGTCTTTGTTGTATATATATATATATATATATGTGTGTGTGTGTGTGTGTGTGTGTGTGTGTGTCCCAATTTTTTTGGTTTCTTTCCTATTTTATGTTCTTTTTTGTCCCAATTCATGAATTAAGAAGTCAACACAAATCAAATATTAGAATGAATGAAATTTAATGTGGCACTACCTTAATTAAGTTATTGCCTTTAATTTTCCTTTTAATAATATTTAAATTAATATTTAATTATAATATAAAAAGAATCCTTTATAGGTTCACCCCTTTCAGTAATTTTTTTTATATCGAGATTTGTCAATAAGTTTCTTATAACAGAAATTATTATTAATGAAGAGTTTAAATAGTTAAACTTAATTGCAAAAATTTTATTTTTTAACCATAAACTTATATGTATAGAATAAAATGCATTTTAGGAAATTGACCATCGTTGGACACGTTTTACCCTTTACGGAAGTTGATTTGTAAAATTAAGAAATTCATAATAAAAAATAAAATTGAAATTTTGACCATTGTGTGAGAACACACTCATTTATTTCCTCCACCAAATCTTGTTATTTTGTTTTATTTATTAGTTAATTTTTTTTATGGTACATACAACGAATTAGATAATTTTTCACTTTACTTAATTTACTTAATTTCAAGAGGAACATATGTGCTAATTTTTTATTAATTAATTTATTATAATCCCAAACATAAATTCAGAAATAATAGTTGGATAATATATATTAGAGTGAGTAATAATAGAACAATCTTTACAAATGATATATGAACGATTAGATTAAATAAATTACACAATCGAATAAGAATACATTCTAAATCTTTAACTAAAAAAAAAAAATTATTGATAGAAACATAATTACAAAGTCAAAGTAAAGTATGACTACATTAATTTCATGAAAGTGAATAACACGGTATGAGCATAAAAATTACAAACATATGCCTTTAAATTAATCTACCATTTTTTCAAATAGTCTTAAAAAAAGAAATATTCCTTTAAAAATCTTTATATTTATAATAGTCTAACTCTAAAAAAATCTTTATATTTATATTTTAGCTATATATGTTATATTATAGTAATTAATTAATTATATATAAAAGTATTTTATATTTCACGTAGGGAACAAAGATTTAATTCTCTTTACTTAGGGTGCTTTCCAAAATAAATTAAAATTAATTTTCTTTTTGGAAATTTATACCTTATTTTTTCAGAAAAAAATTTGAAAATGAACAATTAATTTAATTAGCTGATGGCATTTTAATTTAAATCAGCCAAGTAAATAGATGAAATCAAGAAAACATGATTTGGATTTACAGAGAGAGGTAGCCCACGTGCCAGAATATTTTTTGTAAGAGAAAATTTACAGCAGAGGTAAAACAAATTGATTAATTACCATAAGCAAAGAATTAACTATCTAATTATATATGTTAAACTATAGTTTCACGTGGATCCTTGAAAATTAAACAATGTGAAATTTATCAATTCATCATCAACGCGCTTTCATTTTTATTTATCTGCTTTATATATAATAGAAAGTAAAAAAAGTATATATAATGTAATTAAAATCTTTAATATTACTATTTATTTATTTTATTAAAAATCTAAAATAAGAAATAAAATTAAAATGTTGACCATTGTGTGAGAACACAACTCCACAAAACTTTATTATTTTGTTCTATTTGTTTCACAGTAAATGCGATCAATTAGATAGTTTCCCACTTCATAATTGGAAAGTTTTTATTGTCATTTGTATTTCTTTTCCTTATAAACTGAACATTCTAGTTTCCTTCTTTCCATCCGAAAACGTTCTTCTCGCCTGAACATTCTGGTTTCCTTCTTTCCACCGGCGAAAGAAAACCGACCATTCAATTTTCCAAAATGCCATCAGTTCTCGTCCTTCTCTTTCTACTCCCAATACTCTTCCGAGTAATTTCGCAGAGTCCATACACTGAAGAACGAACTATCCTCCTTGAGCTCAAACCACAATTTGGCACTTCACCGTTCCTTCAATCTTGGAACTCCTTGCCATCACGTTGTGATTTCCAATCAATTTCGCAAAGCCCAAACACTGAAGAACGGACTCTCCTTCTTGACCTCAAACAACAATTGGGCAATCCACCGTTCCTTCAATCCTGGAACTCCACGTCGTCACATTGTGATTGGCCGGGAATTAACTGTACAGGAAATTCTGTCACCGGAATTAAGCTCCCGTACAAAAACATTACCAGAAACTCCCGCCTATGATTTGTAACCTGAAAAATTTAACCTTCCTCAACCTTGCCCTCAACCACATTCCCGGAGAGTTTCCGACTTTCCTTTACAACTGCACCAAGCTTCAAGTACTCGACTTGTCTATAAATAATTTCGTGGGTCCGATACCATCCGATATCAACCGACTTTCGGGTCTCCAACACTTAAGGCTAGCTCGCAACAACTTTTCCGGCGATATTCCTCCAAGTATCGGCCAATTATCGGGGTTGCGAACGTTGTTTCTTCATGAAAATCAGTTCAACGGCACGTTTCCGAAAGAAATCGGAGATTTGTCCAATCTGGAACTTCTGACATTGGCCTATAATAAAAAGTTTGTGCCCGCGAAGATTCCAGATGAATTTGGAAAGTTAAAGAAGTTGAAGACTATGTGGATGGCAGATGCTAACTTGATAGGTGAAATCCCGGATTCCATTGGCAACATTTCCAGTCTTGAAGTGTTGGATTTGTCGAGGAATAACCTGGTGGGTTCTATTCCTAGCACGTTGTGTTTGTTAAAGAATCTGATCCATTTGGATCTCTCCGACAACAGACTTTCTGGCGTAATACCGTGCTTGGATGAACTCGATGAATAATTTGAGCGGTTCTGATACCAAAAGATCTTCGGAAATTTCAGAAATTGCCATCGTTTATTTTTTCATTAACAATACACATATGAAATACTGACACGACAAAAGAAAAAAAAACGCTTATGATATCTTTTATTTATAATAATTTTTAGTGTATATGTTTAAGGTAAATATGGTCTTTTATTTTTTACTATGGACTAGTAAAGGAACTACATCAATAGATACTGTTGGTTCTATATATTTTTACAGATATTGTTGATTCTATATATATTAGCAATCGATCGACCTCATTTATACAAATAGGTCAACCTTAATGAACCAACTAGAGAAAAATGGTTTCATAATCAATTCATGTGTCTAAAGAAGAGAAAAAAAAAAAAAGCTGAAGTAACGGCACAAAAAGAAAAACCCCATGGTCTTTTAAATTGCAATAAAATTGTAAACCATTGTAAACTATTAAGGCTATTACTTCATCAATTTTTTAAATTAATTATTAATTATATATTTTCTTTGTCCAATAATTAATAACTAGAGTTTTTTTTATTTGATTTTATTTTTATTAAAAAAACACTGATTTAGGATTATAATATCTAGATCTACTTTTTTTTCTTAAATAACTATATAATTTGTCTATTTGTGTCACCTAAATCACTATCATATTATTCTTAAAGTGCCAACGAAATTCAACTAACATATGCACTTAGGTATTGATTACATGCAATACATGATTCACATGAAATTATATATTCTGGAATCAGGGGCTTCATTTGATTCCTCGTTGTAACTCTAACAGAAGAAATGCTTTCTCTTAATCTTCTATATATTCCATCATATATATTCTCAATTAATGTCTCCTTTAATTTTTTGACTGAGCTAGCTTGCTTTATATTTTGGTTCGTATCTACTAAACGCTCACTAGGTCACCATGAGCTTGCAGATAGAATTTGAACCACCAACATTTTCTTACTGAAAAATATATTAATGCTGGGTTAGAATAAAGACCAGTGACATTAAAATAAAAAGCATCTTTTGCGATTAAAAAATAGCATCCTCAAATAATACAAACTTAGCTGCAAAAGATGCTTTTGCAACTGAATTATAATCAATGCATTATTACTTCTACACATCATGACCATATGTACACAATTCAACAATATAGATCTGAGAATTTAGCACTTGGATTAAACTGGCATATAATTGACTAAATAAGCAAGAAGACAAACTGAGTACAGGAGAATAAAGCCAGTAATTATCTCCTTGGGGATGACAAAACCACACAGATAATTGAGAAATGAGAGGCTTTCCCATCCAAGCAGTGAGACTAAGACAAAGACTTGTCTAATGGACCCAGTTGAAGGAACTTGGTATGGTGGAGTTAATCCAGCTGCAGATTAGCAGGTCCATGTGATCCTTCCTCTGATGGAATCGGGTCGTCAAGCTGTGAACATGATGGATGCTCTGAACTGAACAATTAAAAAGACATGAACTGGCCCAAGAGGAGGGGCTACTACAAATTAGCAGCCATAAGTGCGCATTTGAGTTACAGCAGCCATGAATTAGCAGGATTAATGGGCAACTAAACCCCCTTTTAGCAGATTATAGGCAACTAAGCCCATTGAAGAATGCCTCTCTCGGCTCACCCGTACTTTCAACAGAAAGAACAAAGGAGTCCGACCCTGGTGCTTCCATTGACATGGTTCTCTGCATTTAACTTATGTTAAGCATTGTCATGCCTTCTTTTGGAAACATGCATGGATTGACAGTTCCAGGAGATTTCCTTGCTCTTGCCAGACATACGCCTAAGTTCCATGTAGCAAAGAAAAAAAAAATGTAAAATTGAATGTTATTTAACAAACACTTTTAAATTATAAAACAAAGAAGAAACCTTACAATGTGCACCTACAATACTAGCCAACAGTCATGCTCGAGTGCAAACTCGTAGATTGAAACAAATACAGTGTGAACTGCAACAGCCAACCAAATACAACTTATGAGGTAAACAGTTCTAAGTTGACCTCGTACGAGTTCATTGCAATGGCGAGATTGTTGAAAATGAGTGCCACTCCTATTTACATTCATCATGTAATTGTCTTGTAGGATCTTTGACAGCAAATGAAGGAAGCAAATTCAGATTTTCAAGATATTTTTCATCCTTTGAAAGTAATTCTACAACTATGCAAAACGTGGATGCATCTGGCATCACATTTCTTTGCGCCATTTCATGAAGAAGTTCAATTACTTTTGGCATATCTTTATTTTTCAAGAAACCATGCATAAGCGTATTGCATGTAACTACATCTGAAAACACACCATTTTTGTCCATATCTAGCAAAATATCACTTGCCTTTTCCAACTGTCCTACTTTACAAAGCCCATTGATCATGATGCTATATGTGACCACATTTGGCAACAAGTGGTAATGAGGCAGTTTCTCGAATAACTCCCAGGCAGTCTCGATCCTCTTTGCTTTACACAATCCATCAACAAGACAACTAACGATTTCAATGTTCACCTTAAACTTGCAATTTTCTAAATTATAAAATATTTCCAATGCCTCTGAATGATAACCATTCTTACAAAGACCATCAATTAAAATAACATATGTCCGTGAATTAGGTACAACTTTATTCACTTTCATCTCATCAAATAGATTTTGTGCATCACCCACCTTACTTACCTGAAGAAGGCCAGCTAACAAGGTGTTGTATGTAACAATTGTTGGCCTAATTGCTTTTGCTACCAGTTCCTTGTATAGACTCATAGCTTCGTCCATGCTTCCATTTTTGCAGTACCCCTTAATCAAAATATTGTAGCTATAATCATTGGGTTTACAACCCTTACTCGTCATTGAAACAAAGAGCTTCTTAGCATCATCAATTCTACCAACCAAACAAAAACCATCCAGCAGCAAATTATATGTAATTGTACTAGGATTTACACTTCTTTGCACCATCATTTCTAATACTACATTTGCTTTATCTATCCTCCCTTTTTTGCATAGTTCATCAATTATCACATTAAAAGTCACCACGTTGGGTTGTACACCTTGATCTAACATCTCAATAAATAAACCTTTAGCTTCATTGCAATTACCAACACAACAAAAACCATGAATTAGGGAGCTATAAACAACCACATTCGGATTAATGTTTCTACTCTTCATTTCCAAAAACAATTCTTTTGCCTCATCTACAAAACCGTTTTTTACAAAGACCATCAATTAGAGAGCCATAAATAACCACATTTGGATTAAATCCCAAAACCTTCACTTCCAAAAATAATTCTTTTGCCTTGTCTACAAATCCATCTTTACAGAGCCCATTGATGATAGTACCATAAACAACAATATTAGGCTTACACATATGACCAAAAGCAGCATTTCCATTAATCATTTCCTCGAATACCTTTACGGCAAGACTCGTATTACCTGCTAGACACAGCCCATTGATCAAAGTCCCACAGGAAATCAGATTAGGCTTACAACCAAATGCAATCATTTCCTGAACAGCTTAGTGGCTTTTAAAACCCTCCGCTCCATACACAAACCTCTAATCAAAGTGGTAAATGTGGCAACGTTTGGGATAAAACCCATTCTCAAAATCCTCCCCAAAACCACATAGCCGTCAGAAACCCTTTTCATATTGCAAAAGCAATTAAGCAAAATGTTTTAAAGAAACTAAATCTAGCAACCAAGACTTCAGTTGAATTGATTCTCTTGTAAAGCAAAACAACAGTATCATATTGTTTTTTCTTAACAACTGCGGACAGAAATATTGAATTATAAAATTGGGGCAATTGGTCGGGTATGAATCATATAATCAAAGAAGAGAAGAGCTTCATTCAAAGCGAAGTTACCTGATTTGCAGTTTTCTTTGAGGAATTTTTCGAAGAGTTTGGTTTAGCGGTTGTTGTGTGGACAAAGACGAAAGCTCAGTTCCAGAAAACGGCGTTGTGAAAGAGAGCGAGGGAGTAAATGAAAAAGGAAGTTTGAGTTTAAAACTGTTATTGAAGAGTAAGAAGGAAACCGAATTCTTGGAACCATTGTAGATTCTTGATGCTTCCGCTGGGAACATACCAACCTAACCGGATCAAATTTATCCGTCTTTTAAGGGAAACTGCCCATTACCCCCTAAGGTTTAAACTAACTACTCAAATCCCCCTACCGTTTGAGAAATGCCCCTTACCCCTGCTTCCATTTTCGTCTAATTTTACCCTTGTATAAATTAATTTAACTCACTAAATCGAATTGAATCTGAACCATCAAACCAAATCATACTTAAAACCATTAAACTGAACCATTTTCTTTAAATTTTATATATATATATATATATATATTTATAATTTTTTTGTCTAAAATAATTTAAATTTAATAACTAAAATTAAGTATGTATAATTTATATTATTAACTAATTATTAAATAATAAAAATTACATGTAGAAATAAAATATGTTTTTGAAAATTTAAAAAAATAATTATATTTAAATTAAATTTAGATTATAATAATTTAAAAATCCAATAATAATAATTATATGTAAAAATTATATACATTTTTTTTGAAACTTTAAAAATTAAGTTTTTTAAAAATAAATTGTTTATAGTTACATTTATTTTTTAGAATAATTCCAATTTTAATAATTATAATTATTTTTATATAATTAAATTAATAAATATTAAAATATAATTTATTTATAATTTAGGAATAATTTTAATTTTGAAATAATTTTACTTATAATTTAATTTAAGAATTATTTTTTAATAATTATTTTTTTAATTATAATTTTAATTAAGAATTATTTTGTAATAATTGTTTTTTAATTATAATTTTAGAAATAATAAAAAAATTATTTCTAAATTAAAATGATAACTGAGAAAGTTAATTATTAAATTATTATTTAATTATAATAATTTAAAAATTATAATTATCAAAAAGTATTAAAAAATTACAATGGAGTGCACTTGTAGACATTTTAGTGAATTATTACAGGGCATTGGCTACAATAATGTTTTTAGGGCTTTAAGCATCAAGAATTGATGTGGAGATTTTTGAAGGATATAACTTGATCTAACTCTCAATATTTACAGAACTATCTTAATTTCACTTGCCTATTCTGTGATCTTATTCTTTCACATTTCAGTGCTTCTGTGCTCTCCAGAACCTTAGAACAAATTATGATATTTTAAAATTGTGCAATGAAATTGTTTCTCTCTGATATCCAATTATGCATGAACGCTCCATTCATCAAGATGTTGCACATCCTTTGTCATATTGCCACTTAATAAATCATTGTTGTTCGTATGTTGCATATAGTTGAAAATGAGAGAGCAGAACAGGAACACCAGCAATCAGATAGCATGATGCAAGGATTAGGGCAGCCTGCATACGAGTCTGTCCAACCATCTTGTTTGTGTTAGTTCAGTTAGGCTTCCTGTTATGTCTTTATAATGATTATATAATGTGTTTGAAATCAGGTTTTAAGGTCAGTTGTCTTTTAGCTGCTAGTTGTCTGAAGATCTAGTGAATCATGGGAAACTGAGCTTGCTCTGAGAAACGGTATATATGTTTGACGTGGTATCGAATGAGTCTAGCTTTACAATGAATGACTAGATATTCTAGAAGGTTCACTGAGCGTTGCTCTCAGAAATGGTATTTATGTTTGACATGGCATCAAAACCGAGTTTTTTAGAATACAAAGATTTTTTTAATAATTTATTTTACTCCATACAATTATATTCTTCATAAATATTTGCTTTAATTTTCAGGTTGTTTGCTTCATCAACTCTAAAATTAATATATGATAGAAATTAACATAAACAACCGAATTTGTCCTATTAAAAGGTAAATAAATGTTAATTAAGAAAAACGTTAAAAATTAAAAGCAAATTTCAGTTTTAATGTTAATTCTATCTAGACCTTGCCTATATAAATCCATATTTATCATAAAAATTATACATAAAAAAAATATTAGAGTTATTATACTTTTAGCTCAACATGGCAAAGCTTT